>CM077009.1:22704067-23977351 GCA_039090855.1 Macrothele yani | reverse complement strand
TCATGCCAAATGCCTTTGGCATGATCCCACAGCCCCTAATCACCCTCACCTCTTCGCCGTGCCATACGACAAAAGCCGCTAAAGCCCTGCACACAACTTGGTACATGACTTCTGACTAGAGGTGGGTTAGTCTTCTAGCCTCCCGTTTACAGCGAAGCCGGGGTCGAAGAGGAGTGTTGGTACACAGGAGGCACTTATCCGGTCTCCTGCGACCTCAGCCGCCAGACATCCCATTTCCGCCTCACGGGTCTCCGCACGCGGCAAACATGCAGGTAGGTCTAGCACCCAAACCAGCTAAAAGGAAAAAAAGAAATCTAAAGAAGACAAATCCTGGCAGGGAACCTAAACGGAATCTCAGCAACCTACGAACTGAGCGGTTAATATAAATCAGTTAGTGGTGGAGGGTAACAAAACCACAAGACCAGGTGTTAGTACATAACGTGGTAGCGATTAGGTAGAGAATACAACACGGGCAACTAGCCAGTGGAGAAAATAAATACAAACAAAAAAAGCGAGACACAAGACCAGCTCGGGATCGTGGGGCCGCGACACCCCAACAGCTGGATGAACAGCCGTCCCTGCAAACACCAACAGCACCAAAATAAGAAAACAAGCTGTGGCATGACATCAGATGTCGACCAGTCACAAGGTCAGCTCGGGCCGTGGGGGCGCTGCCCCAAATAACTGGCAAACCAGTTATCCCCGTGCGGGGCATACAGGCTGTGGACAGGAGACGTACGGAAAGCACCGATGCACAGGCGTAAAGCTTGGTGGTGGACAGGATCGAGGAGCTTTAATACCGAAGGCCGTGCAGATCCGTAGGTTATACAGCCATACTCTAACTTTGACCGGACAAGGGAGTGATGAATGCGAAGCATTGAGCACCTGTCGGCCCCCCAAGATGTTCCGGAGAGGACTTTCAGGATACTCAATGACTTTGTGCACTTCACCTTTAAGGAATGAATGTGAGGCCGGAAGGTGAGTGCGCGGTCAAAAGTCAATCCCAAGAATTTGACCTCAGTCACAACTGGAATGGTGGTGTTCCCCAGACGGAGGTGGGGGTCTGGATGAAGACCGCGTTTGCGGCAGAAATGTACGCAAACAGTCTTCTGTGACGAGAAGCCAAAGCCGTTGCGTGAGACCCAGGAAGAGATCTTGTTAATAGACGATTGCAACTGTCTCTCAATGGTGCGCATGTTGACGGAAGCACACGAAATCTGAAGATCGTCCACATACATAGTGCCGCGAACCATCGGAGGAAGTAACTTGAAGATATGATTCACCCGAAGGATGAAGAGAGTGACCGATAAGATGGAGCCCTGAGGGACACCCTGCTCCTGCGGGTACATCGCGGAGAATGTCGACCCGACGCGCACATGGAACATCCGGTTCTTGAGAAAACCGGCAATGAAAGTTGGTAAATTTCCCGTAATCCACAGTCGTGCAGATCACGGAGAATGCCGTATCTCCAAGTCCGATCATACGCTTTTTCCATATCAAAGAACACGGAGACCATGTGCTGTCGTCGAACAAACGCCTCTCTGATCGATGTCTCAAGGCGAAGGTGGTGGTCAGTTGTGGAGCGAAAACGACGGTGTCCACTTTGATGGGGTGACAAAAGGTGATGGGTTTCCAAGTGGAAGATCAAGCGGAAATTGATGATGCGTTCAAGCACCTTGCAGAGGCAGCTTGTCATGGCAATTGGTCGGTAGTTGAACGGGTTTTTCGGATCTTTACCAGGTTTGAGAACAGGTATCACAATAGCTGTGCGCCAAGAATCGGGGAAAACGTGTTTTGCCAAATCCTGTTAAACAGGATTAGCAGACAGTCGAGAGATGATGGAGAAAGGTGCTTCAGCATTTCGTAAAGGATGTTATCAGGTCCTGCAGATGTTCGGCCAGAGCGATTTAGGGCAATCCTTAGTTCCACCGCTGTCAACGGGCTGTTATAGTCCTCCGAGGAAAACGGTCGAAAGGACATTCGTTTTCTCTCCAGCCGTGACTGAAGCTCTTGGAAAGAAGGAGGATAATTGCAGTTGCTGGAAACTGAAGCAAACGCTGTGCCAAGACAGTCAGCGATACCCCGAGCGTCGGCAACCATTCCTCCACCACTCTCGAGGATGGAGATCTCGCCAGATGGGTACTTTCCCTGAATCTTGCGAATCCTGTCCCAAACCATTTTGGAGTTTGCAGATGTGTTGATGCCCGATACATATTGGATCCAGGATTCCCGTTTATGGCGACGACGAACCAGTCTTGCATAAGCCTTGGCCTTCTTGAAAGCAAGAAGGTTAGCGTCGGTGGGATAGCGACGAAATTTGCCCCAAGCCCTATGCTGGGCCTGACGTGCTGCCTTGCATTTCGAATTCCACCATGGCTTTGGGCAACTTGGAAGTTTAGTTGACGTTTTAGGAATGGTGAGTTCTGCCGCTTGCACAATACAATCTGTGACCGCTGCAACCGCATCGTTGATCGTACCTGTGGCCACCATAGTAGAAGTAATTATCGCTGTAGCACCGAATGCGTCCCACTTGGCTCGATCAATATCCCATCTAGGGGGACGGGTAGGATGGCGGTAGCCGTCACCAGCGAGTCGAAGAAAATTGGAAAGTGATCGCTGCCAGGGATCACCAGACACGCTCCAAGACCAGTCAGGAAATAAGGATGGTGAACACAGCGACAGATCAATGGCCGAGTACGAGCGGCTGGGTTCGTGGAAGTAGGTATTTGCTCCCGTGTTATGGAGGCAGAGTGATGTGTTGTACAGCAGGGACTCGATAACGCGGCCCCTGGGATCACGACTGCGGTCTCCCCACAACGGATTGTGTGCATTGAAATCTCCGAGAAGGAAAAACGGAGGCGGTAGCTGGTCAACCAAATCTTCCAAGTCTGAAGGGCTAACAGCTTCATCTGGTGGTAAGTAAATGCAACATACTGTGATCAGAGTGTTAGCGGATAGTCTTGCTGCAACTGCTTGCAGATTCGTGCGCAGAACAATCGCTGTGACTGGGACACCATGAGGAACGAGAATGGCCACTCCTCCACATGCGATAGCTCCGCGCGTATGGTCTTTGCGAAATGTACTGTATCTTCGCACCGAAAAAGTATCGGTAAAGCGGAGCTTTGTCTCTTGGAGGCACACGCAGAGTGGGGTGGGGAAGAGAGCAAGCCCTTCAAATCGTCAAATCGTGAACGGAGGCCACGGCAATTCCACTGTATGATGAGATTCATGATGAGAGAATGTGAAGTTTGAGAAGGAAATGGGACACTTAAAAGGTGTCGGAGTCCATCATTTCCTCAGGTGGCTCTGCAGCACTTTTAGCCGGCGGGTTGTCTGGGGGGAGTACTGGTGTACGTTTCCGAGAGGAGGGCTGGGATGGATTTGTTCCGGTTTGAGTCTGAGTGGCTGCTTGAGTCTGGTTCTTTCCTTTGTTCTTACTAGTCAAAGAATCGGGCTGTGCAGCACGATTCGCCTGTGCAGGAGCCACCCGCCTAAGCGAGGCTGCAGAAGGTTTTCCAACGGTGGGCTGCTGTTGGGAAGGCAAAGGTTCGGTGGTGGAAGCATTAAGGGCTTTTAGACCAGCAGCATATATTTCTTGCAGTGAAAAGGGACAGTTCTTTGGAATGCTTATATCCGTCTGGGTGGAAACAGACGTTTTGGAAGACAAGACTGGAAAGAGTAGGTGCGTCCTCCCGGAGTAGCAGGAACAACCTTCCTCCTTGCTTCCGGGTAGGAGAGGTGTTCAAGGGTCTTCACTTCCTGGATTTTTCTTTCCTCAACCCACTTCGGGCAGTCTTTAGCATTGGCTGCGTGGTCTCCGTTACAGTTAATACAGTGGGGGCTGCGGCAGAGCAATCGTTCTTGAAGATGGTCGTGAGAGCCACAGCGGCTGCAAGTTGCAGCTCCACGGCATGACTGCTGAGAGTGACCATACCTTTGGCATCTAAAGCAACGAAGTGGGTTGGGAATGTAGGGACGCACGTCACATCTTAAATACCCTGCATAGATGGAGGATGGAATAGCCGGGCGATTAAATGTAAGAATAATAGTTCTGGAATTTACCAGATCCCCATTCCTCCGAAACTTGATTCGTCGGACTGCTGTGACATCTTGATCGGCAAGCTCTTTAAGTAGTTCATCCTCTGAGACATCCACGAGTTCTCGATCAGAGATGACACCTCGGGATGAATTCAGAGAATGGTGAGGTTTTTATGTCCACTTGCACATCACCTAAGTTGGAAATATTCAAAAGTAGTGCACCGTGCCGGGGAGTTGACATCTCCACCAACAGATCTCCAGATGGCAATTTCTTGACATTCTTTGGCGACTCAACAGCACCCTGGATGGCTTTTTGAATCCAGAAAGGGGACTTCAAACTGAGTTTGTGGGTATCCTCTCTGGCATGAATGATAAAAAATCGTGCATTGTGTCCCGATAATGTTCTCATTCTTTTATTTGTGGAGTTAGGCTCCGAGTCCAAAGCATTTTTATTTTTCAAAGGGGAAGAGTTTATTGAATCCATGAAGAGCAAAAGATAATTCATCCGCTGAATTCCCCGCCCACAACCGAGCCCAACAGGGGAGAGCCGGAGGTCCGCAAGCCCATTTGGACGCAGGACACGGCTCTGGGGCTAAGCAGCGGATATAGCAGGTTGAAAGTGCAAGCATGCGCTCAGCGAGTACCGCGATCTTCCCAGGTCTTGGTAACACCCTTTTGGCATACCTACACTATCCCCAAACTCACCCCGCCGTACGTAGCGACAAGCCGATTGACTAGGAGTGGGTTAGTTCCTAGCCGCCCGTTTAGGGTGAAGCAGGGGGCAAAGAGGAGTGTTGGCGACTGGTGACAACTACAACCTGGTCCCCAGTAACCTCAGCCTCCAGCATCCCCTTTTCCACCTTACGGGTCACCGCACACGGCAAACGTGCAGGTAGGTCTAGCAAACCAGCCCGGAAAAACAAGAGAGGAACAGAAAATGGAGAAGCAAGTCGAGTAGAAAATGGAGTAGAAAAGAAGAACAGGTAGTGGAGAAGAAAGTAAAACAGGAAAGGGAGAGGAAAGCCAGAGGAAAGGAAAGGGCTGGCGCATAATCACAACCTCAGCAACCAACAACTGAGGCGGGTGCTGTCAAGGTGGTGGCAACACAAAGTTGTAATGCGAAGAATCAAACATAACATGTCGGCTGGGGCCGTGGGGTCGCTACTCCCCATCAGCTGGATGAACAGCTGTCCCTGCGGAAACGTGAAAGCACAAAAAACAAGAAAGCAAAAAACCGTCACAAGGTCAGCTCGGGCCGTGGGGGCGCCGCTCCCCAAATAACTGAAAAACCAGTTATCCCCGTGCGGGGGAGCCGGAGGTCCGCAGGCCAACATGGGCGCAGGACACGGCCCTAGGGTTAGGCGGCGGATATAGCATGTTGATCGTGCAGACATGCGCTCAGCGAGTACCTCGACTTTCCCGGGTCTTGGTAATACCCCTTTGGCATGCCCACACTATCCCCAAACTCACCCCGTCGTACGAAATGACAAGCCGATTGACTAGGAGTAGGTTAGTTCCTAGCCTCCCGTTTAGGGTGAAGCAGGGGGCAAAGAGGGAGTGTTGGCGACTGGTGACAACTATAGCCTGGCCCCCAGTAACCTCAGCCTCCAGCATCCCCTTTTCCACCTGTACGGGTCACCGCACACGGCAAACGTGCAGGTAGGTCTAGCTAACCAGCCCGAAGAAACGAAGAAGGAACAGAAAATGAAAAAGTAAGGGAAGAGGAGTAGAAAATAGAGAAAAAGGAAGAACAGGGAGTGGAGAAGAAAGCAAAGACAGGAAAGTGAGGAAAGGGCTGGCGCATAATCACAACCTCAGCAACCCACAGGACTGAGGCGGGAGCGTGGCGAGGTAACAACAACAACAATCACAAATGGAAAAAGATTTTAAACACTACTGTCGGCTTCGGGCCGTGGGGTCGCCACTCCCCATCAGCTGGATGAACAGCTGTCCCTTCGGTGATGTAATCGTTCAAGACGAAATGACAAAATGATCCGTCACAAGGTCAGCTCGGGCCGTGGGGGCGTTGCTCCCCAAATAACTGGAAAACCAGTTATCCCCGTGCGGGGGATGGTACTCGTCTCGGCACAGGGAAAGATAAATGGGGAAATGATCACTGCCAAGGGGTCCTGCGACACTCTCCAGTTCCAATCGGCAGACACCGATGGAGAACCCAGGGCAAGATCAATGGCAGAGAAAGTTCTGCTAGGCTCGTGAAAGTACGTATGGTCTCCCGTGTTGAGCACACAGAGAGAACTTGAGGACAACAAACTCTCCACCCTACGACCTCTACCATCAGTCCGATCACTGCCCCACAATGGACTGTGGGCATTAAAATCCCCCACAAGGAGAACGGGAGAAGGTAGTTGGGCAACAAGGCTCTCGAGATCTGCAACGCTAAACGAATCGTGCGGTGGTAAGTAAAGGCAGCAAACAGTGAGCACAGTGTTAACGGAAAGACGAATCGCCACCGCCTGCAGGGGGCGTATCGATGTGAAAATGTGAGGCTGGAACAGTGTGGGACAAGAATCGCCACTCCTCCACACGCAATGTCACCACTGGAATTATCTTTCCGGAAGAAGCTGTAGTTCTTGACCGAGAGCGAATCGCTGGGTCGAAGCTTCGTTTCTTGTAAGCACAGACACACAGGCGAAGAAGAAGAGAGCAGATGTTTAATGTCATCGAAATTTGAGCGGGAACCCCGACAGTTCCATTGGATGATACACGCAGCCATTAAAAGAGAGCAAAGAATAAAAGGTGAGCAACAAAGAAAAGTTAAAACTCTTCGTCGCTCTTCACATCTGACGCCTGATCGCGGTCAGGAGATTGTGACAAGGACCGTGAAGTATCAGGTCCCTCGGCTAAGTTTTTTCCCACTACAGTGGCTGAGGGTGGGGACCTCGACACGTCGAGCAAGTGTTCAGCACCTGTGACTGGGACCTCAAGTGTAGGGTGAAGCCTACAGGCCTTAACAGATTTTGGCCCAACTTTTCCACATGTACAGGCGTTCCTCCCAGAACCGGAAGCGCTGCTCCTCTGTGGTTGGTTGGTTGGTTGGTTGTTGGATTTTATTGGCGCAAGGGCCAGGTTTGGCCAAAGAGCGCCAGACAAAGAACGAACAGTCACAGATTTTGAAAAGCGTGGAAAATGAGTAAGAGCAGACAGGCTTGGGAAAAGTTGAAAAAGAGTATGATGAAAGCAGGGAAGACAAGGTAGTTAATCAGATTTATAAAAAAATTACTAACGGAGAAGGACGAACAGTCACTCTCCTCCCCCACACTCCTCTGCAATGCTGGCAGAGGGCGGGGACGAACTGTCACTTTCCTCCCCCCATGTTCCTCTGCAATGCTGGTTGGGGCTGGGGACGAACTGTCACTCTCCTCCCCCATGGTCCTCTATAATGTCGGTTGAGGGTGGGGACCTCGCAGAGGCCGAGACAGTTTGATGGGACACTGCACACCTTTGCGTGATTGAGGGCCGGGTCTGCCGCACGTGCAGGCTGTCTGCTGGGAACCGGAAGAGGCGGGCGTCTTCAAAAGAGAAGGCGCAGACTCAGCTGGTCGAATAAGCTGGAGCTCGGTGAAATCCACCTGTGTCGCTTTGTTCAACTGTAGATCGCTTGGCAAGTGCGGCGAGAGCTACAGGGCGCGGAACAAAGGGCTGCACGGGTTGTGGCAGAGACTTAACAACTGCGGCAAAACTACGCTGTCGGGTGTTGGGAATACCCAACTTGGCTTTGGCAGCAGGGTACGAGAGGCCTTCCAGGGTCTTGGAGGCGCTGGATCGCCATCTCGTCCTTCCATTTCATACAGTTGCGGGAGTAAGCTGCATGGGCCTCACCGCAGTTAACACAGCAGGCCGCAGAAGTGCAACGCTTCCCCGTCATGTTCACCGGAGCCACAATTAGCGCAACGAGCGGAACTCTTACAGAATCGTTGTGAATGCCCGTACCTCTGGCACCTGAAACAGCGCAGAGGACTGGGAATGTACGGGCGAACTGCACAGACCAAGTAGCCTGCTTTGATTTCTGTCGGAACTTTCGGGGAGTCAAAAGTCAAGATTACATTTTTAGATTTAAGCAAAGAGCCATCACGCCGGAACATCATACGACGTGCAGCAAGAACACCCTGATCCGCAAGTTCAGTCACCAATTCATCCTCACTGCATGGCAAGAGATCAAACTCCGAAATAACACCCCGAGAGGTGTTAAGAAACGGGTGAGGTGTCACTTTGACAGGAATGCCTTGAAGACTAGAAAGGCGCAGAAAAAGTGTTACTCTGAGAAACACTGCAAGTTTGGACAAGCAGGTCCCCAGAGCGAAGCTTCCTCACAGACTTCAAGGCCAACCGCAGCGTCCAAAGCTTTAGAAATGAAAATGGAGATCTGGTGGACAGTCTCTCATTCGGATCGATGGATTCGACAAGTAAGTGTGTAGCATGCGTAGTCACAGCAATTGAGGGAGACGACGCTTCGGAGCGACTGGTACAGCTGCCGAAGAAGAGGTTCCACATTCTTGGTCCAGGTCATGGTCTAAAGATCGTTTAAGGGTAATGAGACTTGGTAGGTTGAGAAGACGAAGGAGAGTCGTTGTCAACTATCATATTCACAGGTGTCCGAAATTTGGAGTTTTGTTTTTTGTTTCTACCCATGGAAAAAAGAAGGAAGATTCGTCTGCAGACTACTTCCACCCACCACCGAGCCCTACAAGGGAGAACTGGAGGTCCGCAAGCCAAGAAAATGACGCTAGACACAGTTCTGGAGCTTATACGTTGCAGATATAGTCCGTTGGCTGTGATCACACGCACTCGGCGGACACTTCGGCCTCCTGGTACCGTCATGCCAACGCCTTTGGCATGATCCCACAGCCCCCGGGCTCACCCTGCCGTGCCATACGACAAAGCCGCTAAAGCCCTGTACACAACTTGGTACATGACTTCTGACTCAGAGGTGGGTTAGTCTCTAGCCTCCCGTTTACAGCGAAGCCGGGGTCGAAGAGGAGTGTTGGTACACAGGAGGCACTTATCCGGTCTCCTGCGACCTCAGCCGCCAGACATCCCATTTCCGCCTCACGGGTCTCCGCATCGCGGCAAACATGCAGGTAGGTCTAGCACCCAAACCAGCTAAAAAGAAAAAAAAAGAAATCTAAAGAAGACAAATCCTGGAAGGGAACCTAAACGGAATCTCAGCAACCTACGAACTGAGCGGTTAATATTAAACAGTTAGTGGTGGAGGGTAACAAAACCACAAGACCGGGGTGTTAGTGCATAACGTGGTAGCGATTAGGTAAAGTATACAACACGGGCAACTAGCCAGTGGAGAAAATAAAGAAAAACGAAACAGCGAGACACAAGACCAGCTCGGGATCGTGGGGCCGCGACTCCCAACAGCTGGATGAACAGCCGTCCCTGCAAACACCAAAATAAAAAACAAGCGGTGGCATGACATAAGATGTTGACCAGTCACAAGGTCAGCTCGGGCCGTGGGGGCGCCGCTCCCCAAATAACTGAAAAACCAGTTATCCCCGTGCGGGGGAGCCGGAGGTCCGCAGGCCAACATGGGCGCAGGACACGGCCCTAGGGTTAGGCGGCGGATATAGCATGTTGATCGTGCAGACATGCGCTCAGCGAGTACCTCGACTTTCCCGGGTCTTGGTAATACCCCTTTGGCATGCCCACACTATCCCCAAACTCACCCCGTCGTACGAAATGACAAGCCGATTGACTAGGAGTAGGTTAGTTCCTAGCCTCCCGTTTAGGGTGAAGCAGGGGCAAAGAGGAGTGTTGGCGACTGGTGACAACTATAGCCTGGCCCCCAGTAACCTCAGCCTCCAGCATCCCCTTTTCCACCTGTACGGGTCACCGCACACGGCAAACGTGCAGGTAGGTCTAGCTAACCAGCCCGAAGAAACGAAGAAGGAACAGAAAATGAAAAAGTAAGGGAAGAGGAGTAGAAAAATAGAGAAAAAGGAAGAACAGGGGAGTGGAGAAGAAAGCAAAGACAGGAAAGTGAGGAAAGGGCTGGCGCATAATCACAACCTCAGCAACCCACAGGACTGAGGCGGGAGCGTGGCGAGGTAACAACAACAACAATCACAAATGGAAAAAGATTTTAAACACTACTGTCGGCTCGGGCCGTGGGGTCGCCACTCCCCATCAGCTGGATGAACAGCTGTCCCTTCGGTGATGTAATCGTTCAAGACGAAATGACAAAATGATCCGTCACAAGGTCAGCTCGGGCCGTGGGGGCGCTGCTCCCCAAATAACTGGAAAACCAGTTATCCCCGTGCGGGGGATGGTACTCGTCTCGGCACAGGGAAAGATAAATGGGGAAATGATCACTGCCAAGGGGGTCCTGCGACACTCTCCAGTTCCAATCGGCAGACACCGATGGAGAACCCAGGGCAAGATCAATGGCAGAGAAAGTTCTGCTAGGCTCGTGAAAGTACGTATGGTCTCCCGTGTTGAGCACACAGAGAGAACTTGAGGACAACAAACTCTCCACCCTACGACCTCTACCATCAGTCCGATCACTGCCCCACAATGGACTGTGGGCATTAAAATCCCCCACAAGGAGAACGGGAGAAGGTAGTTGGGCAACAAGGCTCGAGATCTGCAACGCTAAACGAATCGTGCGGTGGTAAGTAAAGGCAGCAAACAGTGAGCACAGTGTTAACGGAAAGACGAATCGCCACCGCCTGCAGGGGCGTATCGATGTGAAAATGTGAGGCTGGAACAGTGTGTGGGACAAGAATCGCCACTCCTCCACACGCAATGTCACCACTGGAATTATCTTTCCGGAAGAAGCTGTAGTTCTTGACCGAGAGCGAATCGCTGGGTCGAAGCTTCGTTTCTTGTAAGCACAGACACACAGGCGAAGAAGAAGAGAGCAGATGTTTAATGTCATCGAAATTTGAGCGGGAACCCCGACAGTTCCATTGGATGATACACGCAGCCATTAAAAGAGAGCAAAGAATAAAAGGTGAGCAACAAAGAAAAGTTAAAACTCTTTCGTCGCTCTTCACATCTGACGCCCTGATCGCGGTCAGGAGATTGTGACAAGGACCGTGAAGTATCAGGTCCCTCGGCTAAGTTTTTTCCCACTACAGTGGCTGAGGGTGGGGACCTCGACACGTCGAGCAAGTGTTCAGCACCTGTGACTGGGACCTCAAGTGTAGGGTGAAGCCTACAGGCCTTAACAGGATTTTGGCCCAACTTTTCCACATGTACAGGCGTTCCTCCCAGAACTGAAGCGCTGCTCCTCTGTGGTTGGTTGGTTGGTTGGTTGGTTGTTGGATTTTATTGGCGCAAGGGCCAGGTTTGGCCAAAGAGCGCCAGACAAAGAACGAACAGTCACAGATTTTGAAAAGCGTGGAAAATGAGTAAGAGCAGACAGGCTTGGGAAAAGTTGAAAAAAGAGTATGATGAAAGCAGGGAAGACAAGGTAGTTAATCAGATTTATAAAAAATTACTAACGGAGAAGGACGAACAGTCACTCTCCTCCCCCCACACTCCTCTGCAATGCTGGCAGAGGGCGGGGACGAACTGTCACTTTCCTCCCCCCCCCCCATGTTCCTCTGCAATGCTGGTTGGGGCTGGGGACGAACTGTCACTCTCCTCCCCCCCATGGTCCTCTATAATGTCGGTTGAGGGTGGGACCTCGCAGAGGCCGAGACAGTTTGATGGACACTGCACACCTTTTGCGGGATTGAGGGCCGGGTCTGCCGCACGTGCAGGCTGTCTGCTGGGAACCGGAAGAGGCGGGCGTCTTCAAAAGAGAAGGCGCAGACTCAGCTGGTCGAATAAGCTGGAGCTCGGTGAAATCCACCTGTGTCGCTTGTTCAACTGTAGATCGCTTGGCAAGTGCGGCGAGAGCTACAGGGCGCGGAACAAAGGGCTGCACGGGTTGTGGCAGAGACTTAACAACTGCGGCAAAACTACGCTGTCGGGTGTTGGGAATACCCAACTTGGCTTTGGCAGCAGGGTACGAGAGGCCTTCCAGGGTCTTGAGGCGCTGGATCGCCATCTCGTCCTTCCATTTCATACAGTTGCGGGAGTAAGCTGCATGGGCCTCACCGCAGTTAACACAGCAGGCCGCAGAAGTGCAACCTTCCCCGTCATGTTCACCGGAGCCACAATTAGCGCAACGAGCGGAACTCTTACAGAATCGTTGTGAATGCCCGTACCTCTGGCACCTGAAACAGCGCAGAGGACTGGGAATGTACGGGCGAACTGCACAGACCAAGTAGCCTGCTTTGATTTCTGTCGGAACTTTCGGGGAGTCAAAAGTCAAGATTACATTTTTAGATTTAAGCAAAGAGCCATCACGCCGGAACATCATACGACGTGCAGCAAGAACACCCTGATCCGCAAGTTCAGTCACCAATTCATCCTCACTGCATGGCAAGAGATCAAACTCCGAAATAACACCCCGAGAGGTGTTAAGAAACGGGTGAGGTGTCACTTTGACAGGAATGCCTTGAAGACTAGAAAGGCGCAGAAAAGTGTTACTCTGAGAAACACTGCAAGTTTGGACAAGCAGGTCCCCAGAGCGAAGCTTCCTCACAGACTTCAAGGGGCCAACCGCAGCGTCCAAAGCTTTAGAAATGAAAAATGGAGATCTGGTGGACAGTCTCTCATTCGGATCGATGGATTCGACAAGTAAGTGTGTAGCATGCGTAGTCACAGCAATTGAGGGAGACGACGCTTCGGAGCGACTGGTACAGCTGCCGAAGAAGAGGTTCCACATTCTTGGTCCAGGTCATGGTCTAAAGATCGTTTAAGGGTATGAGACTTGGTAGGTTGAGAAGACGAAGGAGAGTCGTTGTCAACTATCATATTCACAGGTGTCCGAAATTTGGAGTTTTGTTTTTTGTTTCTACCCATGGAAAAAAGAAGGAAGATTCGTCTGCAGACTACTCCACCCACCACCGAGCCCTACAAGGGAGAACTGGAGGTCCGCAAGCCAAGAAAATGACGCTAGACACAGTTCTGGAGCTTATACGTTGCAGATATAGTCCGTTGGCTGTGATCACACGCACTCGGCGGACACTTCGGCCTCCTGGTACCGTCATGCCAACGCCTTTGGCATGATCCCACAGCCCCCGGGCTCACCCTGCCGTGCCATACGACAAAAAAGCCGCTAAAGCCCTGTACACAACTTGGTACATGACTTCTGACTAGAGGTGGGTTAGTCTCTAGCCTCCCGTTTACAGCGAAGCCGGGGTCGAAGAGGAGTGTTGGTACACAGGAGGCACTTATCCGGTCTCCTGCGACCTCAGCCGCCAGACATCCCATTTCCGCCTCACGGGTCTCCGCATCGCGGCAAACATGCAGGTAGGTCTAGCACCCAAACCAGCTAAAAAGAAAAAAAAAAGAAATCTAAAGAAGACAAATCCTGGAAGGGAACCTAAAACGGAATCTCAGCAACCTACGAACTGAGCGGTTAATATTAAACAGTTAGTGGTGGAGGGTAACAAAACCACAAGACCGGGGTGTTAGTGCATAACGTGGTAGCGATTAGGTAAAGTATACAACACGGGCAACTAGCCAGTGGAGAAAATAAAGAAAAACGAAACAGCGAGACACAAGACCAGCTCGGGATCGTGGGGCCGCGACTCCCCAACAGCTGGATGAACAGCCGTCCCTGCAAACACCAAAATAAAAACAAGCGGTGGCATGACATAAGATGTTGACCAGTCACAAGGTCAGCTCGGGCCGTGGGGGCGCCGCTCCCCAAATAACTGAAAAACCAGTTATCCCCGTGCGGGGGAGCCGGAGGTCCGCAGGCCAACATGGGCGCAGGACACGGCCCTAGGGTTAGGCGGCGGATATAGCATGTTGATCGTGCAGACATGCGCTCAGCGAGTACCTCGACTTTCCCGGGTCTTGGTAATACCCCTTTGGCATGCCCACACTATCCCCAAACTCACCCCGTCGTACGAAATGACAAGCCGATTGACTAGGAGTAGGTTAGTTCCTAGCCTCCCGTTTAGGGTGAAGCAGGGGGCAAAGAGGAGTGTTGGCGACTGGTGACAACTATAGCCTGGCCCCCAGTAACCTCAGCCTCCAGCATCCCCTTTTCCACCTGTACGGGTCACCGCACACGGCAAACGTGCAGGTAGGTCTAGCTAACCAGCCCGAAGAAACGAAGAAGGAACAGAAAATGAAAAAGTAAGGGAAGAGGAGTAGAAAATAGAGAAAAAGGAAGAACAGGGAGTGGAGAAGAAAGCAAAGACAGGAAAGTGAGGAAAGGGCTGGCGCATAATCACAACCTCAGCAACCCACAGGACTGAGGCGGGAGCGTGGCGAGGTAACAACAACAACAATCACAAATGGAAAAAGATTTTAAACACTACTGTCGGCTCGGGCCGTGGGGTCGCCACTCCCCATCAGCTGGATGAACAGCTGTCCCTTCGGTGATGTAATCGTTCAAGACGAAATGACAAAATGATCCGTCACAAGGTCAGCTCGGGCCGTGGGGGCGTTGCTCCCCAAATAACTGGAAAACCAGTTATCCCCGTGCGGGGATGGTACTGTCTCGGCACAGGGAAAGATAAATGGGGAAATGATCACTGCCAAGGGGGTCCTGCGACACTCTCCAGTTCCAATCGGCAGACACCGATGGAGAACCCAGGGCAAGATCAATGGCAGAGAAAGTTCTGCTAGGCTCGTGAAAGTACGTATGGTCTCCCGTGTTGAGCACACAGAGAGAACTTGAGGACAACAAACTCTCCACCCTACGACCTCTACCATCAGTCCGATCACTGCCCCACAATGGACTGTGGGCATTAAAATCCCCCACAAGGAGAACGGGAGAAGGTAGTTGGGCAACAAGGCTCTCGAGATCTGCAACGCTAAACGAATCGTGCGGTGGTAAGTAAAGGCAGCAAACAGTGAGCACAGTGTTAACGGAAAGACGAATCGCCACCGCCTGCAGGGGCGTATCGATGTGAAAATGTGAGGCTGGAACAGTGTGTGGGACAAGAATCGCCACTCCTCCACACGCAATGTCACCACTGGAATTATCTTTCCGGAAGAAGCTGTAGTTCTTGACCGAGAGCGAATCGCTGGGTCGAAGCTTCGTTTCTTGTAAGCACAGACACACAGGCGAAGAAGAAGAGAGCAGATGTTTAATGTCATCGAAATTTGAGCGGGAACCCCGACAGTTCCATTGGATGATACACGCAGCCATTAAAAGAGAGCAAAGAATAAAAGGTGAGCAACAAAGAAAAGTTAAAACTCTTCGTCGCTCTTCACATCTGACGCCTGATCGCGGTCAGGAGATTGTGACAAGGACCGTGAAGTATCAGGTCCCTCGGCTAAGTTTTTTCCCACTACAGTGGCTGAGGGTGGGGACCTCGACACGTCGAGCAAGTGTTCAGCACCTGTGACTGGGACCTCAAGTGTAGGGTGAAGCCTACAGGCCTTAACAGATTTTGGCCCAACTTTTCCACATGTACAGGCGTTCCTCCCAGAACTGGAAGCGCTGCTCCTCTGTGGTTGGTTGGTTGGTTGGTTGGTTGTTGGATTTTATTGGCGCAAGGGCCAGGTTTGGCCAAAGAGCGCCAGACAAAGAACGAACAGTCACAGATTTTGAAAAGCGTGGAAAATGAGTAAGAGCAGACAGGCTTGGGAAAAGTTGAAAAAGAGTATGATGAAAGCAGGGAAGACAAGGTAGTTAATCAGATTTATAAAAAAAATTACTAACGGAGAAGGACGAACAGTCACTCTCCTCCCCCCACACTCCTCTGCTAATGCTGGCAGAGGGCGGGGACGAACTGTCACTTTCCTCCCCCCATGTTCCTCTGCAATGCTGGTTGGGGCTGGGGACGAACTGTCACTCTCCTCCCCCCATGGTCCTCTATAATGTCGGTTGAGGGTGGGGACCCCGCAGAGGCCGAGACAGTTTGATGGACACTGCACACCTTTGCGGATTGAGGGCCGGGTCTGCCGCACGTGCAGGCTGTCTGCTGGGAACCGGAAGAGGCGGGCGTCTTCAAAAGAGAAGGCGCAGACTCAGCTGGTCGAATAAGCTGGAGCTCGGTGAAATCCACCTGTGTCGCTTGTTCAACTGTAGATCGCTTGGCAAGTGCGGCGAGAGCTACAGGGCGCGGAACAAAGGGCTGCACGGGTTGTGGCAGAGACTTAACAACTGCGGCAAAACTACGCTGTCGGGTGTTGGGAATACCCAACTTGGCTTTGGCAGCAGGGTACGAGAGGCCTTCCAGGGTCTTGAGGCGCTGGATCGCCATCTCGTCCTTCCATTTCATACAGTTGCGGGAGTAAGCTGCATGGGCCTCACCGCAGTTAACACAGCAGGCCGCAGAAGTGCAACCTTCCCCGTCATGTTCACCGGAGCCACAATTAGCGCAACGAGCGGAACTCTTACAGAATCGTTGTGAATGCCCGTACCTCTGGCACCTGAAACAGCGCAGAGGACTGGGAATGTACGGGCGAACTGCACAGACCAAGTAGCCTGCTTTGATTTCTGTCGGAACTTTCGGGGAGTCAAAAGTCAAGATTACATTTTTAGATTTAAGCAAAGAGCCATCACGCCGGAACATCATACGACGTGCAGCAAGAACACCCTGATCCGCAAGTTCAGTCACCAATTCATCCTCACTGCATGGCAAGAGATCAAACTCCGAAATAACACCCCGAGAGGTGTTAAGAAACGGGTGAGGTGTCACTTTGACAGGAATGCCTTGAAGACTAGAAAGGCGCAGAAAAGTGTTACTCTGAGAAACACTGCAAGTTTGGACAAGCAGGTCCCCAGAGCGAAGCTTCCTCACAGACTTCAAGGGGCCAACCGCAGCGTCCAAAGCTTTAGAAATGAAAAATGGAGATCTGGTGGACAGTCTCTCATTCGGATCGATGGATTCGACAAGTAAGTGTGTAGCATGCGTAGTCACAGCAATTGAGGGGAGACGACGCTTCGGAGCGACTGGTACAGCTGCCGAAGAAGAGGTTCCACATTCTTGGTCCAGGTCATGGTCTAAAGATCGTTTAAGGGTATGAGACTTGGTAGGTTGAGAAGACGAAGGAGAGTCGTTGTCAACTATCATATTCACAGGTGTCCGAAATTTGGAGTTTTGTTTTTTGTTTCTACCCATGGAAAAAAGAAGGAAGATTCGTCTGCAGACTACTCCACCCACCACCGAGCTCCTACAAGGGAGAACTGGAGGTCCGCAAGCCAAGAAAATGACGCTAGACACAGTTCTGGAGCTTATACGTTGCAGATATAGTCCGTTGGCTGTGATCACACGCACTCGGCGGACACTTCGGCCTCCTGGTACCGTCATGCCAACGCCTTTGGCATGATCCCACAGCCCCCGGGCTCACCCTGCCGTGCCATACGACAAAAGCCGCTAAAGCCCTGTACACAACTTGGTACATGACTTCTGACTAGAGGTGGGTTAGTCTCTAGCCTCCCGTTTACAGCGAAGCCGGGGTCGAAGAGGAGTGTTGGTACACAGGAGGCACTTATCCGGTCTCCTGCGACCTCAGCCGCCAGACATCCCATTTCCGCCTCACGGGTCTCCGCACGCGGCAAACATGCAGGTAGGTCTAGCACCCAAACCAGCTAAAAAGAAAAAAAAGAAATCTAAAGAAGACAAATCCTGGAAGGGAACCTAAACGGAATCTCAGCAACCTACGAACTGAGCGGTTAATATTAAACAGTTAGTGGTGGAGGGTAACAAAACCACAAGACCGGGGTGTTAGTGCATAACGTGGTAGCGATTAGGTAAAGTATACAACACGGGCAACTAGCCAGTGGAGAAAATAAAGAAAACGAAACAGCGAGACACAAGACCAGCTCGGGATCGTGGGGCCGCGACTCCCCAACAGCTGGATGAACAGCCGTCCCTGCAAACACCAAAATAAAAACAAGCGGTGGCATGACATAAGATGTTGACCAGTCACAAGGTCAGCTCGGGCTGTGGGGGCGCCGCTCCCCAAATAACTGAAAAACCAGTTATCCCCGTGCGGGGGAGCCGGAGGTCCGCAGGCCAACATGGGCGCAGGACACGGCCCTAGGGTTAGGCGGCGGATATAGCATGTTGATCGTGCAGACATGCGCTCAGCGAGTACCTCGACTTTCCCGGGTCTTGGTAATACCCCTTTGGCATGCCCACACTATCCCCAAACTCACCCCGTCGTACGAAATGACAAGCCGATTGACTAGAGTAGGTTAGTTCCTAGCCTCCCGTTTAGGGTGAAGCAGGGGGCAAAGAGGAGTGTTGGCGACTGGTGACAACTATAGCCTGGCCCCCAGTAACCTCAGCCTCCAGCATCCCCTTTTCCACCTGTACGGGTCACCGCACACGGCAAACGTGCAGGTAGGTCTAGCTAACCAGCCCGAAGAAACGAAGAAGGAACAGAAAATGAAAAAAGTAAGGGAAGAGGAGTAGAAAATAGAGAAAAAGGAAGAACAGGGAGTGGAGAAGAAAGCAAAGACAGGAAAGTGAGGAAAGGGCTGGCGCATAATCACAACCTCAGCAACCCACAGGACTGAGGCGGGAGCGTGGCGAGGTAACAACAACAACAATCACAAATGGAAAAAGATTTTAAACACTACTGTCGGCTCGGGCCGTGGGGTCGCCACTCCCCATCAGCTGGATGAACAGCTGTCCCTTCGGTGATGTAATCGTTCAAGACGAAATGACAAAATGATCCGTCACAAGGTCAGCTCGGGGCCGTGGGGGCGCTGCTCCCCAAATAACTGGAAAACCAGTTATCCCCGTGCGGGGGATGGTACTCGTCTCGGCACAGGGAAAGATAAATGGGGAAATGATCACTGCCAAGGGGTCCTGCGACACTCTCCAGTTCCAATCGGCAGACACCGATGGAGAACCCAGGGCAAGATCAATGGCAGAGAAAGTTCTGCTAGGCTCGTGAAAGTACGTATGGTCTCCCGTGTTGAGCACACAGAGAGAACTTGAGGACAACAAACTCTCCACCCTACGACCTCTACCATCAGTCCGATCACTGCCCCACAATGGACTGTGGGCATTAAAATCCCCCACAAGGAGAACGGGAGAAGGTAGTTGGGCAACAAGGCTCTCGAGATCTGCAACGCTAAACGAATCGTGCGGTGGTAAGTAAAGGCAGCAAACAGTGAGCACAGTGTTAACGGAAAGACGAATCGCCACCGCCTGCAGGGGCGTATCGATGTGAAAATGTGAGGCTGGAACAGTGTGTGGGACAAGAATCGCCACTCCTCCACACGCAATGTCACCACTGGAATTATCTTTCCGGAAGAAGCTGTAGTTCTTGACCGAGAGCGAATCGCTGGGTCGAAGCTTCGTTTCTTGTAAGCACAGACACACAGGCGAAGAAGAAGAGAGCAGATGTTTAATGTCATCGAAATTTGAGCGGGAACCCCGACAGTTCCATTGGATGATACACGCAGCCATTAAAAGAGAGCAAAGAATAAAAGGTGAGCAACAAAGAAAAGTTAAAACTCTTCGTCGCTCTTTACATCTGACGCCTGATCGCGGTCAGGAGATTGTGACAAGGACCGTGAAGTATCAGGTCCCTCGGCTAAGTTTTTTCCCACTACAGTGGCTGAGGGTGGGGACCTCGACACGTCGAGCAAGTGTTCAGCACCTGTGACTGGGACCTCAAGTGTAGGGTGAAGCCTACAGGCCTTAACAGATTTTGGCCCAACTTTTCCACATGTACAGGCGTTCCTCCCAGAACTGGAAGCGCTGCTCCTCTGTGGAGAGCATGTTGCAATATCAGCTTGGATATCCATGTGAATATCCAAAATCCACTTGCGTGCCCTGCTCTACCGTAGTCCGTTTGGCAGGTTGACTAGGTCGTTGGAGAAGCAAAGGACGGGGTACCAATGTTTGTGTAGTAGCAGTCGGAGATTTAACCACGGCAGCAAAGGTGCGCTGCCGATCATTGGGAATGCATAACTTGTTTTTTGCGGCAACGTATGAGAGGCCCTCCAGAGTCTTGACGCGCTGGATCGCCTTCTCGTCTTTCCACTTTGAACAGGACCGGGCATAAGCAGCGTGGGTGTCACCACAGTTAACACAGCAGGGCTCTGAAGTGCATCCAGTCCCTTCGTGGTCTCGGGATCCACAATTTGCACACCTCGCAGCACTGTTACAGGACCGCTGGGAATGTCCATACCTCTGGCACTTAAAACAGCGTAGAGGATTTGGTATATATGGACGAACTGCACATAACAAGTAACCAGCCTTTATTTCAGTAGGTACCTTCGGACTGTTAAAAGTCAAAATAACATTTCGCGATTTGATCAGAGCGCCATCGCGCCTGAAAGTCATGCGTCTGGCAGCTATGACACCCTGATCAGCAAGTTCACACACAAGTTCGTCTTCATCGCAGTCCAACAAGTCGGGCTCAGAAATGACTCCCTTGGAGGTATTGAGATACGGATGCGCCGTCACTTGAACAGGAATATCCTGAAGTCTGGTCAACTGCATAAGAGATTTGCTCTGAGAGAGAGTGCAAGTTTCCACAAGCAGGTCTCCAGAGCGTAGCTTTTTTACTGACTTCAAAGAGCCAGCAACACCCGCAAGTGCCTTCGAGATGAAAAAGGAGACTTGGAGGAAAGTCTCAACGTCTGGTCAGTAGAAGAAATGACGAGAAAAGTAGCTTGAGTTATCGAATCTGCAAGTGTTGGTTGGTTGGTTGTTGGATTTTATTGGCGCAAGGGCCAGGTTTGGCCAAAGAGCGCCAGACCAAGAACTATCAGCCACAGATTTTTAAAAACGTGGAAAATGATTAAGAGCAGACAGGCTTGGTAAAAGTTGAAAAAGAGTATGATGAAAGCTGTGAAGACAAGGTAGTTAATTAGGTTTATATAAAAATTTATTAATTGACTATTATAATTATAATTTTTTTTTTATACAGAACTACACAAAGGATGAGTCACTCTCCTCCCCCACACTCCCCTGCAATGCTGGCAGAGGGCGGGGACGAACTGTCACTCTCTTCTCCCCCATGTTCCTCTGCAATGTTGTTTGAGGCTGGGGACGAAATGTCACTCTCCTCCCCCTATGTTCCTCTATAATGTTGGTTGAGGGTGGGGACCTCGCTGAGGCCGAGACAGTTGGATGGACACTGCACACCTTTGCGGGATTGAGGGCCGGGTCGTCCGCACGTGCAGGCTTTCTGCTTTAAACTGGAAGAGAGGGTCGGCTGCAAAAGAGAAGGCCCAGAATCAGGTAGTCGAAAAATCGCGAGCTCGGGGAAAAACACCTGTGTCGCTTGGTCAGCTGTAGATCGCTTGGCAAGCGCTGCGAGAGCTACAGGGCGCGGAACAAAGGGCTGCACGGGTTGTGGCTGAGACTGAACAACTGCGGCAAAAGTACGCTGTCGGTTGTTGGGAATACCCAACTTGGCCTTGGCAGCAGGGTACGAGAGGCCCTCCAGGGTCTTGAGGCGCTGGATCGCCTTCTCGTCGTTCCACTTCGAACAGGACCTGGCATAAGCAGCGTGGGAGTCACCACAGTTTAAACAGTAGGGCTCTGAAGTGCATCCAGTCCCTTCGTGGTCGCGGGAACCACAATTGGCGCACCTCGCAACACTGTTACAGGACCGCTGGGAATGTCCATACCTCTGGCACTTAAAACAGCGTAGAGGATTTGGTATATAAGGACGAACTGCACATAACAAGTAACCAGCCTTGATTTCAGTAGGTACCTTCGGGCTGTTAAAAGTCAAAATAACATTTCGTGATTTGATCAGCGCGCCATCGCGCCTGAAAGTCATGCGTCTGGCAGCTATGACACCCTGATCAGCAAGTTCACACACAAGTTCATCTTCATCGCAGACCAACAAGTCGGGCTCAGAAATGACTCCCTTGGAGGTGTTGAGATACGGATGTGCCGTCACTTGAACTGGAATATCCTGAAGTCTGGTCAACTGCAGAAGAGATTTGCTCTGACAGAGAGTGCAAGTTTCCACAAGCAGGTCTCCAGAGCGTAGCTTCTTCACTGACTTCAAAGAGCCAGCAACACCCGCAAGTGCCTTCGAGATGAAAAAAGGAGACTTTGAGGAAAGTTTCAACATCTGGTCAGTAGAAGAAATGACGAGAAAAGTAGCTTGAGGTATCGAATCTGCAAGTGTAATGCGACGTTTCTGAGCTGACGGCTCAACACCTGGATCTAAAGATACGTCGCGGTGATGTCGTTTTTCAACGAAAGTTCTCTTCAGTGTGTTATGTGTGGGAGGTGGTTGAGGCAAATTTGGCGCCTGATCAATCACCATATCCTGTTGCTTTTTAAATTTTGAGGAGGGTTTATGTTTCCCCATGGGAGTAAGAAAGAATTCATCTGCAACGTACTCCGCCCACAATCGAGCCCAACAGGGGAGAACTGGAGGTCCGCAAGCCAAACATATGACGCAAGACACAGTTCTAGAGCTTAGTTGCAAATATAGTCCGTTGGCTGTGATCACACGCACTCGGCGGACACTTCGGCCTCCGGGTACCGTCATGCCAACGCCTTTGGCATGATCCCACAGCCCCCGGGCTCACCCTGCCCTGCAATACGACAAAGCCGCTAAAGCCCTGCACACAACTTGGTACAAGACTTCTGACCAGAGGTGGGTTAGGCTCTAGCCTCCCGTTTACAGCGAAGCCGGGGTCGAAGAGGAGTGTTGGTACACAGGAGGCACTTAACCGGTCTCCTGCGACCTCAGCCGCCAGACAGCCCATTTCCGCCTCACGGGTCTCCGCACGCGGCAAACATGCAGGTAGGTCTAGCACCCAAACCAGCGAAAAGGGAAAAAAAAAGAAATCCAAAGAAGACAAATCCTGGAAGGGAACCTAAACGGAATCTCAGCAACCTACGAACTGAGCGGTTAATATAAATCAGTTAGTGGTGGAGGGCAACAAAACCACAAGACCGGGGTGTTAGTACATAACGTGGTAGCGATTAGGTAGAGAATACTACACAGGCAACTAGCCAGTGGAGAAAATAAATAAAAAACGAAAAAGCGAGACACAAGACCAGCTCGGGATCGTGGGGCCGCGACTCCCCAACAGCTGGATGAACAGCCGTCCCTGCAAACACCAACAGCACCAAAATAAGAAAAACAAGCAGTGGCATGACATCAGATGTTGACCAGTCACAAGGTCAGCTCGGGCCGTGGGGGCGCCGCTTCCCAAATAACTGGAAAACCAGTTATCCCCGTGCGGGGGAATCTGCAAGTGTAATGCGACGTTTCTGAGCTGACGGCTCAACACCTGGATCTAAAGTTACGTCGCGGTGATGTCGTTCTTCAACTAAAGTTCTCTTCAGTGTGTTATGTTTGGGAGGTGGTTGAGGCAAATTGGGTGCCTGATCAATCACCATATCCTCTGGTTTTTTGTTTTTTAATTTTGAGGAGGGTTTAGGTTTCCCCATGGGAGTAAGAAAGAATTCGTCTGCAACGTACTCCGCCCACAATCGAGCCCAACAGGGGAGAACTGGAGGTCCGCAAGCCAAAAACATGACGCAAGACACAGTTCTAGAGCTTAGCTGCAAATATAGTCCAATGGTTGTGTTCACATGAACTCGGCGGACACTTCGGCCTCCAGAGCACCGTCATGCCAACGCCTTTGGCATGATCCCACAACCCCCGGGCTCGCCCTATCGTTCTATACGACAAAAGCCGTTAAAATCCTGCACACAACTCGGCACAGAATTTACTGACTAGAGGTGGGCTAGTCTCCAGTCGCCCGTTTACAGCGAAGCCGGGGTCAAAGAGGAGTGTTGGTACAGAGGTGGCACTTGTTCACCACCTGTGACCTCAGCCACCAGACAGCCCATTTCCGCCTTACGGGTTACCACACACGGCAAACATGCAGGTAAGCCTAGTATCCCAAACTCAGGAAAAGAAGAAACGAAACAAAACAAAAAAAGAAACCCTGAGAATGGGGCACCAACAAAAGGTCTCAGCAACCTACGACTGAGAGGTTAGGGTTACGGATGAGTAGATGAGAAAAAAGCAGCAAAAGACGGAGTTAGGACAAAATTTATTTCCACAGGACGGGGTGTGCAACACAAGGCGAGGCCTGGTACGAAGATACAAAAAAACAGAACCACGATGTCAGTCACTTCAGCAGCTCGGGAAACGTGGGGGCGCCACTCCCCAACAGCCTGGTGAACGGCTGTCCCGGCGAAGGAGACATTCGAATTAGAAAATAAAGTTGGAAAAAAATATTTGTCTAAAACAAGATGTTGACCGGTCACAAGGTCAGCTCGGGCCGTGGGGGCGCTGCTCCCCAAATAACTGGAAAACCAGTTATCCCCGTGCGGGGATATATGAGGTGCATTCACATAATACACCGAAAACACTGAAGTTCTGCAGCGTAAATTAGTAATCATAACAGCATTTTTACACGAAATTTGGAGTCTGATGATGACGTGCCCAATGTTTGAGCCATGGCGGCTTTGATGCAGCTATTGCCAATGCGCAGTCCATTAGTATATATGGTCGAAGTTCACACCCAAATTTTTGCATAACGTCTAATGTCTAAAGTTTAAGTATGATTTACTTCTAATGTTCAGTTCTTATCTTTTCACGTGTTATTATCATATTCAAGTATATTTACCACATTCAAGTTTCACTTTGAACATTAATATGCTGTTGAACCAGAAGCAATTCACGATTTTCACAGTAAAGTTTTCAGGTTTCACATTAAACTATAATATCCTAAAAAGGTAATTGAAAACCAAGAACTATGTACAATTGTTCACTGAATTACTTTTTTCATATTATTGTTTTAACTTTTTCCTGATTAGCCTATCTTTTTCTGCTTCCACCACAACTAATTTACTTTCAGTTTTCTTTATTTCAGCTGAACCTTGTATGATCAAGTTAGAGGCAACTGCTATTTCAACAGTATTTTGTTTTTCTACAGCTTTTCTCATTCTTTCTGTTCCCTCTTGAATTACTGCTAGGGAGGCTTCTTTATCTTTTTTAAGCCTATTTATTTCTGTATCATTTTCTTTTATTTTGTCATCAAACTCAGCTTTTCTTTTTTCTCTATGATGACCGCATAAAAGTTCGGGGTGGGGAGGGCTTTATTTTTTTTATTTTTTTAGTTTATGCAACATTTTACATCACTCCAGTATTTATCTTGTCATCATCAACAATCGCAATGCAACTACCGCTTACGATCGCGGATATCAGCAACCGAAAATCTGCCATATCTCTAAGTGATATAACACACAGTATCCTGTTACAGTGTATTGTAATTGAAAAAAAAGGATGTGGAAAAAAGAAACTTTCAGAAATTAAGATCATCAAGTCATGCGTTTCAAAAATCCGTTTTCCTTTATAACGTTTAAAAACACGTTTTTGCTTTTTTACCTGTAGTGTAAATAAAAAAACTATGTTGATTTTTTTTATGGAATCAGACGTCCGTATGTCTGATTGTCTTCATCTGAGTTCACACTTTAGCTACTGTGTACAAGTAGACCTATTTTTTCAGCTCAAAAATATGTAGTTTTGTATATATTCACAGTATAAGTCATTCCTTATTCCCACAGAACTGAATTCAGCATATGCAAAATGAAGATCATCAAGACCCGCCCAACACTATGTTTCTGATTGTCTGCTGTTTATATTCAAGAAAATGCAAACATGGATCAATGGTGAATGCAGCAACTATGATTTTTAATTATTACCAAGAAAAAAAAAAAAAAAAAGAGCCGTGAAAGCTGTAAAGCTGAAACGGATATTTCTCTCGAACCCCCCCCCCCCCCCCCCATGCACAAAAACATTCCAATTAAGATCAAGCAGCAGGAGGACGCGTCCACACAACACAACCTTTGGAATTACCTGATGGAATGGCTTCTTTTGATTTGGCACATCGCCATAAATCACCACCTGCAGCTCACTGAACTGTTCTTTTTTTTTTTTTTTTTTTTTTTTTTTGCATCTGCTAAAGTTCCTAACGGAATTTGGCGAAATTTGCACTAGAAGTTTATTGTGATGTATCTTAACTACTGTAAAAATTTTACTGTGTTATTTTCAAAATTCAGAAAAATGGATTTCTGAAAATATTCTCCTAGTCCTTTTGTGCTGTGGAAGTGATAAACAGGTGTTTGCTTTCTTCCCAACCAAGGGCTTCAGATCAGCGCTCCCAGCTGTCAATCAACCGTTGCTATGGTAACACCCTTTCTGCTGGAGGCTCACTCTGTCCAAAGAGGCACACATACTTGTCCATAATAAAAATTACCAATGCTAACTTTTAAAGTTTTAAACCGATTCAACTGGAATTTTGGAAGTGAGCTTCTGTAATCCAATTACAGTGAATGTAAAAATTTCAGCCACTTTCGTGAAAAATTCGCAAAGATAGTTTTCTTATTTTTTATCATAAGTAGTGGAAGTCTCTTGAGGGGAGGGAGGGTGGCATGCACATAAACAAGAAGATGATGAATGTGTTGTTCAGGCATACTCCTCACTGGTGGATGCCAGCTGACTTGGTACATACGCGACCCCCTGCAAATGCTAAATGCCTCTTCTTTCCCCTTCTGTTCTCAATTGTGGGACGGACATCAAGCTCCCCTTCGACCTACTAGTAATCATCCAATTTTATTGCACTCGAAGTAGTGCCTTTTTTTTTCTTTTTTTCCCCCCAGCCAAATTACGATTTGGTGCACATCGGAAACCGCTGCCGGTGGTTTCTTTGAGAACAGAGAAAAGGAACTTTAAAAAATGAAGGGGTAACAGTAACACGATTTCCTAAAAGGGCATTTTTTAAGCACTAATTTCAAATTTCAAGGCTTTTCAAGACGGCATTAAAAACACCGTTTTTCCAGGATATTCCAGGCCTTGAAAACGTAATCATGATTTTCCAGGACTTTCCAGGTTTTCAAGCACGCGTGCGCACCCTGCGTAATGGTAAATTTATTGGCGTTAATAACGGTTGTGTTTTTAATAAATAAGCTTACGAAAATTTTAGGATGAATAGCAAATTTTAGGTATAATTTTAGGAATTTAAGGAGGGTCACAAAATATTAGGAATTTTAGGAGGAATGCGATCCCTGCGAAATGCATGCTGGATGACGAACAGAAGATGTGAAGGTCGTCAACATAAATGGTAGCCGAAACCGTAGGAGGAAGATTTTTGAGTAAACAATTAATACGGAGGATGAACAGTCACCGAAAGAATGCTGCCTTGAGGAACGCCTTGTTCTTGATGGAAAAAGGCGGACAGCGTTGTACCCAGGCGCACTTGGAACACACGGTTACGAAGAAAGTTGGCAATGAAGGTTGGCAGGTTTCCCCGCAACCCACTTCTCGTGGAGGTCACGGAGGATACCGTGACGGTACCATCTTCTGCCTCCCGCCCTCCTCGTTGGAGGATGGATCGTGCCAAGTGGGAGGTCTTCACACCGTCCGCAATGATATCTTTTGCCATGGTGACCCGGGGGTCAATTGACGCAGCTGTTACTGATGTCACAACGTGTATCATTCAGGCAGCAGATCTCTCTATCCCAAAAACATCAACGACGCTCCCAAGACGTCCGAAGCCTTGGTGGAACCCTGATTGCGCAGCGGCTAGGAGAGTTCAACATAAGGCCTGGTGTACTTTTCGGCGTTATCCGACCGATGCTAATCTTGTTAAATTTAAAAGAGCAAAATCTTACGCTCGGTTGGTGCGTCGACGAAGCAAGAGGGAGTCTTGGATGAAGTACGTTTCATCTATCAATTCACGTGCCAGTTCAAAAACTGTTTGGGTAAAATTCGTAAGATCCGGGGAAACTATAGTTCCCGCCAAATTTCAATTCTTGAGAATAACGGCTGCACGTATGCTGAAGTTGGGGAGATTGTGGATTGCTTGGGCGAAGCGTTTGCCTCAATTTCTAGTTCTCAGGCGTATCTCCCGCCCTTTCAGAGGATTAAAACAACCGCGGAACGCCAGAAATTCTCCTTTGCGCCTTTTTATAACACTCAGTATAACTCCCCCTTCAGCATGGTTGAATTACGGGTGGCTCTGCATCGGTCCGGCGCAACATCTGTCGGTCCCGACGACATCCACTATGACATGATTCGTCATCTCTCGCAGTCGTCTCTCGAGAATCTGTTAGTGCTTTTCAACCGCATTTGGTTGGAGCACAGTTTCCCGGACTCTTGGCGAAGAGCTTTTGTTTTACCTTTTCCCAAGCCTGGCAAAGACCCCAAGTCTCCCTCTAGTTATCGGCCAATTGCCCTCACTAGCTGTCTGTGCAAAATCCTTGAACGAATGGTTAATTAGTTAGTTAGTTAGTTAGTTGATTTTAGTGGCGCAAGGGCCAGGTTTGGCCAAAGAGCGCCAGACACAGAACAATCAGTCAAAGATATTTAAAAGCGGGGTGAAATGATCAAGAGCAGACAGGCCCGGCAAAAGCTAGAATAGAGAACGATAAAAGCTGCGAAGACCAGTTAGTCAATTAGGTTTATAAATAAATAAATAAATTCACCAATTCACTGTTATAATCATTATAAATTATTATTATTATTATTATTATTATTTTTTTTTTTTTAAATAAGTTTTAAAAAGTCTATCTGCTTTAAGAACGAAAACACTGCGAAAGTGTCGCAGTGGTCGCCCAAAAGCTTCTGCAGTGTAGCTGCGCCGTCATCCAGTAGATGAGACTGAAAATAGTGAAACCGATGACTACAAAAACGAACACAACTACATAAAACATGAGAGATGGTGAGTAAACAGTCGCATCGCCTCACACATTGGGGCAGCGTCGCCACACAGCAAATAGCTATGCGTGAAGCGACAATGCCCAATGCGGAGACGCGCAAGAGCAACTTCTTCCCTACGGTTCCGGCGACACGATGATTTCCAGATTCCAAGGTTAGGTTTTATACGGTGCAGTTTATTCTCCACCTGTTGGTCCCACAGACTTCGCCACGTTCGTCTGATATGATCGTGAACAAGAAAGCGAAAATCGCGGTGAAATAGTGGCAAGGGTGTGACGACCAAAGAAGAAGCAGATCTAGCAGCAGCATCGGCAGACTCGTTCCCTGAGATCCCAACATGCCCAGGAATCCAGCAAAACCGAATCTGGACATCAGCCTCGAACAAAGAACGAAGAAGTCTCCGTACGGTAAAAAGAAGGGGGTGGCCAGTGAAATCCAAAGATGACAATGATTGCACAACACTCAACGAATCAGTGTACACAATAGCACGCTGATGAGAGCTCGACTGCACGTGAACAAGTGCAAGATACACAGCATGCATCTCCGCCGAAAACACCGTGGCCTCAGGAGGAATGCGGGCAACAGAAACTTCGTCAACGCAGACGGCGGCGGATCCAACAACACCAGCCGCCTTAGATCCATCGGTGAAAACAGGAATAAAGTCTGCATTGACGTAACGGTGTTCAGCGAAGAGCTGCTGGTACACTGACGCAGGGGTTGAGGACTTGTCAAAAGATGTAAAGCTGGTATCAACCATGACACCAAGAGGATGCCATGGGGGATCCTCAAAGCCCCTGGTCTCTCCAACGAGTGACAAGTCGAAAGCCCTGCATCACGAGCTACGGCCGCCATACGAAGACCGAAGGTTCGAATGCACGAGGGACGGATCTCGAACAAACGAGCATGCTGGGGATGAAAAACTGCATCGTATAAAGGATGGTCTGTGAGTGATTTAAGTTTCAGGTAAAACTGAAGAGACAGCTGCAGACGTCGTAAATGAAGCGACGGTTCGTTCGCGTCGGCATAAAGGCTGGGAATGGGTGACGTACGAAAGGCTCCCGTACAAAGACGCAGCGCTTGATGGTGGATGGTATCCAACGGCCGGAGAACGGTAGGACGCGCAGAGCCATACACCATACAGCCATAATCCAGCTTAGACCGAATGAGAGAATGGTAAATACGGAACAAAGAAGTCCTGTCTGCACCCCAGGAGACTGAGGCAAGGATCTTAAGGATTGACAAGGCTCTCAGACAGGAAGTCCTTAGCCGTCGAACGTGCGAGCGAAAGGTGAGAGCACGGTCAACGGTCAAACCAAGGAACTTGGTTTCCGGCAAAACTGGAATGGCTGCACGGTCCAAATAGAGCTCTGGATCAGGATGGAGGCCACGCCTCCGGCAGAAATGGACACAGGCTGTCTTGTCGGGAGAAAGAACAAACCCATTATTGTTAGCCGCTTTAACAATCTGGGTAATTGCAGACTGCAGCTGCCTTTCAACGAAATGCATGCTGGATGACGAACAGAAGATGTGAAGGTCGTCAACATAAATGGTAGCCGAAACCGTAGGAGGAAGATTTTTGAGTAAACAATTAATGCGGAGGATGAACAGAGTCACCGAAAGAATGCTGCCTTGAGGAACGCCTTGTTCTTGATGGAAAAAGGCGGACAGCGTTGTACCCAGGCGCACCTGGAACACACGGTTACGAAGAAAGTTGGCAATGAAGGTTGGCAGGTTTCCCCGCAACCCACTCTCGTGGAGGTCACGGAGGATACCGTGACGCCACGCTCTATCGTAAGCTTTTTCGATGTCAAAAAATACAGACACCAGGTGCTGCCTACGTACGAACGCCTCACGAACAGACGTCTCAAGGAGCAGGAGATGGTCAGGAGCTGAACGATGACGACGGAAGCCGCTTTGTGATGGAGACAGTATTCGATGTTCTTCAAGAAAATAAATTAGCCGGGAATTAACCATTCGTTCAAGGATTTTGCACAGACAGCTAGTGAGGGCAATTGGCCGATAACTAGAGGGAGACTTGGGGTCTTTGCCAGGCTTGGGAAAAGGTAAAACAAAAGCTCTTCGCCAAGAGTCCGGGAAACTGTGCTCCAACCAAATGCGGTTGAAAAGCACTAACAGATTCTCGAGAGACGACTGCGAGAGATGACGAATCATGTCATAGTGGATGTCGTCTGGACCGACAGATGTTGCGCCGGACCGATGCAGAGCCACCCGTAATTCAACCATGCTGAAGGGGGAGTTATACTGAGTGTTATAAAAAAGGCGCAAAGGAGAATTTCTGGCGTTCCGCGGTTGTTTTAATCCTCTGAAAGGGCGGGAGATACGCCTGAGAACTAGAAATTGAGGCAAACGCTTCACCCAAGCAATCCACAATCTCCCCAACTTCAGCATACGTGCAGCCGTTATTCTCAAGAATTGAAATTTGGCGGGAACTATAGTTTCCCCGGATCTTACGAATTTTTTTCCCAAACAGTTTTTGAACTGGCACGTGAATTGATAGATGAAACGTACTTCATCCAAGACTCCCTCTTGCTTCGTCGACGCACCAACCGAGCGTAAGATTTTGCTCTTTTAAATTTAACAAGATTAGCATCGGTCGGATAACGCCGAAAAGTACACCAGGCCTTATGTTGAACTCTCCTAGCCGCTGCGCAATCAGGGTTCCACCAAGGCTTCGGACGTCTTGGGAGCGTCGTTGATGTTTTTGGGATAGAGAGATCTGCTGCCTGAATGATACACGTTGTGACATCAGTAACAGCTGCGTCAATTGACCCCCGGGTCACCATGGCAAAAGATATCATTGCGGACGGTGTGAAGACCTCCCACTTGGCACGATCCATCCTCCAACGAGGAGGGCGGGAGGCAGAAGATGGTACGCTCACATTATACCTAAGTACAATTGGGAAGTGGTCGCTTCCATGGAGGTCGTCACACACCGTCCACGACCAGGCGGCCATAACCGATGGTTGACCCAAAGATAAATCGATTGCACTGAAACTTCGTGTAGGCTCGTGGAAGTAAGTGTCAGCACCGGTGTTAAACAGGCACAAAGAGGTCGAGGAAAGAAGAGATTCGATCCTACGGCCTCGTGTGTCTGTTCTGACACTACCCCACAATGGATTATGAGCATTGAAGTCACCCAGAACAAGAGCAGGTGACGGCAGCTGCCCAACTAAGCTCTCAAGAACGGACACGCTCACGTCCTCATCCGGCGGCAGATAGATGCTGCAAACGGTTAGAGGCACAGGCATGGAGATACGCACCGCAACGGCTTGTAAAGATGTTGAGACCGCAACGGGAGAAACTGGAACATTGTGGGGGACAAGGATGGCAACTCCCCCGCAAGCAATATCTCCTGAAACATTATCTTTCCGAAATGCACTGTAGCCTCGAACTGAAAGGAGGTCTGATGGTTTAAGTTTTGTCTCCTGGAGGCAAAGGCACACCGGAGAGTATGACGAAAGCAGATGTTTCACGTCGTCATGTCTTGTTCGAAAGCCTCGACAGTTCCACTGAACGATTTGATCTATGGTTTGAATTGTGGTGAATGAGAAAAAGAAAAAACGAAAAACAAAACCCGAGAAAAATGGGACAACTAAAAGTTGTCCGATTCCATCATTTCGTCTGCAATGTCCATTTGCGCTTGGGACTGTTTTGTCCGACGCCCTGTAGTCTCTGGTGGTAAAATGGGGCGGTATTTTGGTTCCTGTGTCGCAGATGATCTTGCCCGATCCTGGTTCTTATGATGGGAGTTTGGAGATTTCTTCTCCCTTTCTTTTTCCTTTCTCTTTCCTCCCGGGGTTGTTGAAGTTCCGGTGGTGCTGGTGTTAGTTGCAGCAGGTTTAGGCACAGTGGTTGTTGGAGCTTTCGCGTCCCTAGCTCGGGATTGTAGTGCTGCCAGACCAGCAGCTATGATGTCGTCTAGCTTGTAGGGACAATTCACTGGGATTTGGCTATCAGTCTGGGTACCGACTGTAGTCCTTGCAACAACCGCTGATGCATAGGATCGCCGATTTGATTGAATTCCCGGCTAATTTATTTTCTTGAAGAACATCGAATACTGTCTCCATCACAAAGCGGCTTCCGTCGTCATCGTTCAGCTCCTGACCATCTCCTGCTCCTTGAGACGTCTGTTCGTGAGGCGTTCGTACGTAGGCAGCACCTGGTGTCTGTATTTTTTGACATCGAAAAAGCTTACGATAGAGCGTGGCGTCACGGTATCCTCCGTGACCTCCACGAGAGTGGGTTGCGGGGAAACCTGCCAACCTTCATTGCCAACTTTCTTCGTAACCGTGTGTTCCAGGTGCGCCTGGGTACAACGCTGTCCGCCTTTTTCCATCAAGAACAAGGCGTTCCTCAAGGCAGCATTCTTTCGGTGACTCTGTTCATCCTCCGCATTAATTGTTAACTCAAAAATCTTCCTCCTACGGTTTCGGCTACCATTTATGTTGACGACCTTCACATCTTCTGTTCGTCATCCAGCCTGCATTTCGTTGAAAGGCAGCTGCAGTCTGCAATTACCCAGATTGTTAAAGCGGCTAACAATAATGGGTTTGTTCTTTCTCCCGACAAGACAGCCTGTGTCCATTTCTGCCGGAGGCGTGGCCTCCATCCTGATCCAGAGCTCTATTTGGACCGTGCAGCCATTCCAGTTTTGCCGGAAACCAAGTTCCTTGGTTTGACCGTTGACCGTGCTCTCACCTTTCGCTCGCACGTTCGACGGCTAAGGACTTCCTGTCTGAGAGCCTTGTCAATCCTTAAGATCCTTGCCTCAGTCTCCTGGGGTGCAGACAGGACTTCTTTGTTCCGTATTTACCATTCTCTCATTCGGTCTAAGCTGGATTATGGCTGTATGGTGTATGGCTCTGCGCGTCCTACCGTTCTCCGGCCGTTGGATACCATCCACCATCAAGGTTGGTTGGTTGGTTGGTTGTTGGATTTTATTGGCGCAAGGGCCAGGTTTGGCCAAAGAGCGCCAGACAAAGAACGATCAGCCACAGATATTTAAAAACGTGGAAAATGATGAAGATCAGACAGGCTTGGTAAAAGCTGAAAAAGAGTATGAAGAAAGCAGTGAAGAAAAGGTAGTTAATGATGTTTATTAAAAGTAACATATTTACTAATGGAAAAGGACGAACCGTCACTCTCCTCCCCCACACTCCTCTGCAATGCTGGCAGAGGGCGGGGACGAACTGTCACTCTCCTCCCCCCCATGTTCCTCTGCAATGCTGGTAGAGGCTGGGGACGAACTGTCACTCTCCTCCCCCCCGTGTTCTTCTATAATGTTGGGTGAGGGTGGGGACCTCGCTGAGGCCGAGACAGTTTGATGGACACCGCACACCTTTGCGGATTGAGGGCCGGGTCTTCCGCACGTGCAGGCTGTCTGCTGGGAACCGGAAGAGGCGGGCGTCTTCAAAAGAGAAGGCGAAGACGCAGCTGGTCGAATAAGCTGGAGCTCGGTGAAATCCACCTGTGTCGCTTGTTCAGCTGTAGATCGCTTGGCAAGTGCGGCGAGAGCTACAGGGCGCGGAACAAAAGGCTGCACGGGTTGTGGCTGAGACTGAACAACTGCGGCAAAAGTACGCTGTCGGTTGTTGGGAATACCCAACTTGGCCTTGGCAGCAGGGTACGAGAGGCCCTCCAGGGTCTTGAGGCGCTGGATCGCCTTCTCGTCGTTCCACTTCGAACAGGACCTGGCATAAGCAGCGTGGGAGTCACCACAGTTTACACAGCAGGGCTCTGAAGTGCATCCAGTCCCTTCGTGGTCGCGGGAACCACAATTGGCGCACCTCGCAACACTGTTACAGGACCGCTGGGAATGTCCATACCTCTGGCACTTAAAACAGCGTAGAGGATTTGGTATATAAGGACGAACTGCACATAACAAGTAACCAGCCTTTATTTCAGTAGGTACCTTCGGGCTGTTAAAAGTCAAAATAACATTTCGTGATTTGATCAGCGCGCCATCGCGCCTGAAAGTCATGCGTCGGGCAGCTATGACACCCTGATCAGCAAGTTCACACACAAGTTCATCTTCATCGCAGACCAACAAGTCGGGCTCAGAAATGACTCCCTTGGAGGTGTTGAGATACGGATGTGCCGTCACTTGAACTGGAATATCCTGAAGTCTGGTCAACTGCAGAAGAGATTTGCTCTGAGAGAGAGTGCAAGTTTCCACAAGCAGGTCACCAGAGCGTAGCTTCTTCACTGACTTCAAAGAGCCAGCAACACCCGCAAGTGCCTTCGAGATGAAAAAAGGAGACTTTGAGGAAAGTTTCAACATCTGGTCAGTAGAAGAAATGACGAGAAAAGTAGCTTGAGGTATCGAATCTGCAAGTGTAATGCGACGTTTCTGAGCTGACGGCTCAACACCTGGATCTAAAGATACGTCACGGTGATGTCGTTTTTCAACGAAAGTTCTCTTCAGTGTGTTATGTGTGGGAGGTGGTTGAGGCAAATTTGGCCCCTGATCAATCACCATATCTTGTTGATTTTTAAATTTCGAGGAGGGTTTATGTTTCCCCATGGGAGTAAGAAAAAATTCATCAGCAACGTACTCCGCCCACAATCGAGCCCAACAGGGGAGAACTGGAGGTCCGCAAGCCAAACACATGACGCAAGACACAGTTCTAGAGCTTAGTTGCAAATATAGTCCGTTGGCTGTGATCACACGCACTCGGCGGACACTTCGGCCTCCGGGTACCGTCATGCCAACGCCTTTGGCATGATCCCACAGCCCCCGGGCTCACCCTGCCGTGCAATACGACAAAAAGCCGCTAAAGTCCTGCACACAACTTGGTACAAGACTTCTGACCAGAGGTGGGTTAGGCTCTAGCCTCCCGTTTACAGCGAAGCCGGGGTCGAAGAGGAGTGTTGGTACACAGGAGGCACTTAACCGGTCTCCTGCGACCTCAGCCGCCAGACATCCCATTTCCGCCTCACGGGTCTCCGCACGCGGCAAACATGCAGGTAGGTCTAGCACCCAAAATAGCGAAAAGGAAAAAAAAAGAAATCCAAAGAAGACAAATCCTGGCAGGGAACCTAATCGGAATCTCAGCAACCTACGAACTGAGCGGTTAATATAAATCAGTTAGTGGTGGAGGGTAACAAAACCACAAGACCGGGGTGTTAGTACATAACGTGGTAGCGATTAGGTAGTGAATAAAACACGGGCAACTAGCCAGTGGAGAAAATAATGAAAAACGAAAAAGCGAGACACAAGACCAGCTCGGGATCGTGGGGCCGCGACTCCCCAACAGCTGGATGAACAGCCGTCCCTGCAAACACCAAAAAAAACAAGCGGTGGCATGACATAAGATGTTGACCAGTCACAAGGTCAGCTCGGGCCGTGGGGCGCTGCTCCCCAAATAACTGGAAAACCAGTTATCCCCGTGCGGGGTCCACCATCAAGCGCTGCGTCTTTGTACGGGAGCCTTTCGTACGTCACCCATTCCCAGCCTTTATGCCGACGCGAACGAACCGTCGCTTCATTTACGACGTCTGCAGCTGTCTCTTCAGTTTTACCTGAAACTTAAATCACTCACAGACCATCCTTTATACGATGCAGTTTTTCATCCCCAGCATGCTCGTTTGTTCGAGATCCGTCCCTCGTGCATTCGAACCTTCGGTCTTCGTATGGCGGCCGTAGCTCGTGATGCAGGGCTCGACTTGTCACTCGTTGGAGAGACCAGGGGCTTTGAGGATCCCCCATGGCATCCTCTTGGTGTCATGGTTGATCCCAGCTTTACATCTTTTGACAAGTCCTCAACCCCTGCGTCAGTGTACCAGCAGCTCTTCGCTGAACACCGTTACGTCAATGCAGACTTTATTCCTGTTTTCACCGATGGATCTAATTTGGTTAGTTAGTTAATTGATTTTAGTGGCGCAAGGGCCAGGTTTGGCCAAAGAGCGCCAGACACAGAACTATCAGCTAAAGATTTTTAAAAGCGTGGAGAATGATTAAGAGCAGACGGGCTTAGTAAAAGTTAGAAAAGAGGATGATGAAAGATGTGAAGACTAGTTAGTTAATTAGGTTTATATATAACTTTATTAGTTTACTATTATATTTATTATATAACTTTTTTTTTTTTTTTTTTTTTTTTTATTAAATAAGTTTTAAAAAGTTAATCTGTTTTAAAAGGAAAATACTGCGAAAGTGTCGCAGTGGTCGCCCAAAAGTTTTTGAAGCGTAGCTGCGTCCTCGTCCAGCAGATGAGATTGAAAATAGTGAAACCGATTATTACAAAACCGAACACAACTACATAAAACATGAGAGATGGTGAGTAAACAGTCGCACGCCTCACACATTGGGGCAGCGTCGCCACACAGCAAATAGCTATGCGTGAAGCGACAATGCCCAATGCGGAGACGCGCAAGAACAACTTCTTCCCTACGGTTCCGGCGACACGATGATTTCCAGACTCCAAGCGATGGGTTTAACACGGTGCAGTTTATTCTCCACCTGTTGGTCCCACAGACCCCGCCACGTTCGTCTGATATGATCGTGAACAAGAAAGCGAAAATCACGGTGGAACAGTGGCAACGGTGTGACAACCAAAGAGGAGGCAGATCTAGCAGCAGCATCAGCAGACTCGTTCCCTGGGATCCCAACATGCCCAGGAATCCAGCAGAACCGAATCTGGACATCAGCCTCGAACAAAGAACGAAGAAGTCTCCGTACGGTAAAAAGAAGGGGGTGGCCAGTGAAATCCAAAGATGACAATGATTGCACAACACTCAACGAATCAGTGTACACAATAGCACGCTGATGAGAGCTCGACTGCACGTGAACAAGTGCAAGATACACAGCATGCATCTCCGCCGAAAACACCGTGGCCTCAGGAGGAATGCGGGCAACAGAAACTTCGTCAACGCAGACGGCGGCGGATCCAACTACACCAGCCGCCTTAGATCCATCGGTGAAAACAGGAATAAAGTCTGCATTGACGTAACGGTGTTCAGCGAAGAGCTGCTGGTACACTGACGCAGGGGTTGAGGACTTGTCAAAAGATGTAAAGCTGGTATCAACCATGACACCAAGAGGATGCCATGGGGGATCCTCAAAGCCCCTGGTCTCTCCAACGAGTGACAAGTCGAGCCCTGCATCACGAGCTACGGCCGCCATACGAAGACCGAAGGTTCGAATGCACGAGGGACGGATCTCGAACAAACGAGCATGCTGGGGATGAAAAACTGCATCGTATAAAGGATGGTCTGTGAGTGATTTAAGTTTCAGGTAAAACTGAAGAGACAGTTGCAGACGGCGTAAATGAAGCGACGGTTCGTTCGCGTCGGCATAAAGGCTGGGAATGGGTGACGTACGAAAGGCTCCCGTACAAAGACGCAGCGCTTGATGGTGGATGGTATCCAACGGCCGGAGAACGGTAGGACGCGCAGAGCCATACACCATACAGCCATAATCCAGCTTAGACCGAATGAGAGAATGGTAAATACGGAACAAAGAAGTCCTGTCTGCACCCCAGGAGACTGAGGCAAGGATCTTAAGGATTGACAAGGCTCTCAGACAGGAAGTCCTTAGCCGTCGAACGTGCGAGCGAAAGGTGAGAGCACGGTCAACGGTCAAACCAAAGAACTTGGTTTCCGGCAAAACTGGAATGGCTGCACGGTCCAAATAGAGCTCTGGATCAGGATGGAGGCCACGCCTCCGGCAGAAATGGACACAGGCTGTCTTGTCGGGAGAAAGAACAAACCCATTATTGTTAGCGGCTTTAACAATCTGGGTAATTGCAGACTGCAACTGCCTTTCAACGAAACGCATGCTGGATGACGAACAGAAGATGTGAAGGTCGTCAACATAAATGGTAGCCGAAACCGTAGGAGGAAGATTTTTGAGTAAACAATTAATGCGGAGGATGAACAGAGTCACCGAAAGAATGCTGCCTTGAGGAACGCCTTGTTCTTGATGGAAAAAGGTGGACAGCGTTGTACCCAGGCGCACCTGGAACACACGGTTACGAAGAAAGTTGGCAATGAAGGTTGGCAGGTTTCCCCGCAACCCACTCTCGTGGAGGTCACGGAGGATACCGTGACGCCACGCTCTATCGTAAGCTTTTTCGATGTCAAAAAATACAGACACCAGGTGCTGCCTACGTACGAACGCCTCACGAACAGACGTTTCAAGGAGCAGGAGATGGTCAGGAGCTGAACGATGACGACGGAAGCCGCTTTGTGATGGAGACAGTATTCGATGTTCTTCAAGAAAATAAATTAGCCGGGAATTAACCATTCGTTCAAGGATTTTGCACAGACAGCTAGTGAGGGCAATTGGCCGATAACTAGAGGGAGACTTGGGGTCTTTGCCAGGCTTGGGAAAAGGTAAAACAAAAAGCTCTTCGCCAAGAGTCCGGGAAACTGTGCTCCAACCAAATGCGGTTGAAAAGCACTAACAGATTCTCGAGAGACGACTGCGAGAGATGACGGATCATGTCATAGTGGATGCCATCGGGACCTACAGATGTTGCACCGGACCGATGCAGAGCCACTCGGAGTTCAACCATGCTGAAGGGGGAGTTATACTCGGTGTTATGAAAAAGGCGCAAAGGAGAGTCTTTGGCGCTCAGCAGCTGGTCTAGTCCTCTGAAAGGAGAGAGGGTACGCCTCAGAACTGGAAACAGAGGCAAACGCCCTACCCAAACAATCCACTATCTCCCCGACTTCAGCATACGTGCAGCCGTTACTCTCGAGAATAGAGATCTGATGGGAACCACAGTTTCCCCGAATCCTACGAATGTTTTCCCAAACAGTTTTTGAACTGGCACGTGAATTGATCGATGAAACGTATTTCATCCAAGACTCCCTCTTGCTTCGTCGACGCACCAACCGAGCGTAAGATTTTGCTCTTTTAAATTCAACGAGATTAGCATCGGTTGGATAACGCCGAAATGTACACCAGGCCTTATGTTGAGCTCTCCTAGCCGCTGTGCAATCAGAGGTCCACCAAGGTTTCGGACGTCTTGGGAGCGTCGTTGAGGTCTTTGGGATAGAGAGATCCGCTGCCTGAATGATACACGTGGTGACATCAGTAACAGCTGCATCGATTGACCCTCGGGTCACCATGACAGAAGGTTGGTTGGTTGGTTGTTGGATTTTATTGGCGCAAGGGCCAGGTTTGGCCAAAGAGCGCCAGACAAAGAACGATCAGCCACAGATTTTTAAAAACGTGGAAAATGATGAAGATCAGACAGGCTTGGTAAAAGTTGAAAAAGAGTATGAAGAAAAGCAGTGAAGAAAAGGTAGTTAATGATGTTTATTAAAAGTAACATATTTACTAATGGAAAAGGACGAACCGTCACTCTCCTCCCCCCACACTCCTCTGCAATGCTGGCAGAGGGCGGGGACGAACTGTCACTCTCCTCCCCCCATGTTCCTCTGCAATGCTGGTAGAGGCTGGGGACGAACTGTCACTCTCCTCCCCCGTGTTCTTCTATAATGTTGGGTGAGGGTGGGGACCTCGCTGAGGCCGAGACAGTTTGATGGACACCGCACACCTTTGCGGATTGAGGGCCGGGTCTTCCGCACGTGCAGGCTGTCTGCTGGGAACCGGAAGAGGCGGGCGTCTGCAAAAGAGAAGGCGCAGACTCAGCTGGTCGGATAAGCTGGAGCTCGGTGAAATCAACCTGTGTCGCTTGTTCAACTGTAGATCGCTTGGCAAGTGCGGCGAGAGCTACAGGGCGCGGAACAAAGGGCTGCACGGGTTGCGGCAGAGACTGAACCACTGCGGCAAAAGTACGCTGTCGGGTGGTTGGTATACCCAATTTGGCCTTGGCAGCAGGGTACGAGAGTCCTTCCAGGGTCTTGAGCCGCTGGATCGCCATCTCGTCCTTCCATTTCATACAGGTGCGGGAGTAAGCTGCATGGGCCTCACCACAGTTAACACAGGAGGCCGCAGAAGTGCAACCTTCCCCGTCATGTTCACTGGAGCCACAATTAGCGCAACGAGCGGAACTCTTACAAAAACGTTGGGAATGCCCGTACCTCTGGCACCTGAAACAGCGCAGAGGACTGGGAATGTACGGGCGAACTCCACAGACCAAGTAGCCAGCCTTGATTTCGACCGGAACTTTCGGGGAGTTAAAAGTCAAGATAACATTTTTAGATTTAATCAAAGAGCCATCACGCCGGAACATCATACGACGTGCAGCAATAACACCTTGATCTGCAAGTTCAGTCACCAATTCTTCTTCACTGCATGGCAAGAGATCAAACTCCGAAATAACACCCCGAGAGGTGTTAAGAAACGGGTGAGGTGTCACTTTAACAGGAATGCCTTGAAGACTAGAAAGGTGCAGAAAAGTGTTACTCTGAGAAACACTGCAAGTTTGGACAAGCAGGTCCCCAGAGCGAAGCTTCCTCACAGACTTCAAGGGGCCAACCGCAGCGTCCAAAGCTTTAGAAATGAAAAATGGAGATCTGGTGGACAGTCTCTCATTCGGATCGATGGATTCCACAAGTAAGTGTGTAGCATGCGTAGTCACAGCAATCGAGGGTAGACGACGCTTCGGAGCGACTGGTACAGCAGCCGAAGAAGAGGTTCCACATTCTTGGTCAAGGTCTAAAGACCGTTTAAGGGTATGAGACTTGGTAGGTTGAGAAGACGAAGGAGAGTCGTGGTCAACTATCATTTTCTCAGGTGACTTAAATTTGGAGTTTTGTTTTTGTGTTTACCCATGGAAAAAAGGAGGAAGATTCGTCTGCAGACTACTCCACCCACCACCGAGCCCTACAAGGGAGAACTGGAGGTCTGCAAGCCAAGAAAATGACGCTGGACACAGTTCTGGAGCTTATACGTCGCAGATATAGTCCGTTGGCTGTGATCACACGCACTCGGCGGACACTTCGGCCTCCGGGTACCGTCATGCCAACGCCTTTGGCATGATCCCACAGCCCCCGGGCTCACCCTGCCGTGCTATACGACAAAAGCCGCTAAAGCCCTGCACACAACTTGGTACAAGACTTCTGACTAGAGGTGGGTTAGTCTCTAGCCTCCCGTTTACAGCGAAGCCGGGGTCGAAGAGGAGTGTTGGTACACAGGAGGCACTTATCCGGTCTCCTGCGACCTCAGCCGCCAGACATCCCATTTCCGCCTCACGGGTCTCCGCACGCGGCAAACATGCAGGTAGATCTAGCACCCAAACCAGCTAAAAGGAAAAAAGAAATCTAAAGAAGACAAATCCTGGAAGGGAACCTAAACGGAATCTCAGCAACCTACGAACTGAGCGGTTAATAGTAAATAGTTAGTGGTGGAGGGTAACAAAACCACAAGACCGGGGTGTTAGTACATAACGTGGTAGCGATTAGGTAAAGTATACAACACGGGCAACTAGCCAGTGGAGAAACTAAATAAAAACGAAAAAGCGAGACACAAGACCAGCTCGGGATCGTGGGGCCGCGACTCCCCAACAGCTGGATGAACAGCCGTCCCTGCAAACACCAACAGCACCAAAATAAGAAAAAACAAGCTGTGGCATGACATCAGATGTTGACCAGTCACAAGGTCAGCTCGGGCCGTGGGGGCGCTGCTCCCCAAATAACTGGAAAACCAGTTATCCCCGTGCGGGGCATGACAGAAGGTATCACTGCGGACGATGTGAAGACCTCCCACTTGGCACGATCCATCCTCCATCGAGGAGGGCGGGAAGCAGAAGATGGCACGCTCTCATTATAGCCAAGTACAATTGGGAAGTGGTCGCTCCCATGGAGGTCGTTGCACACCGTCCACGACCAGTCAGCAATAACTGATGGTGAACCCAAAGATAAATCGATCGCACTGAAACTTCGTGTAGGCTCGTGGAAATAAGTGTCAGCTCCGGTGTTAAAAAGGCACAGGGAGGTCGAGGACAGAAGAGATTCGATCCTACGGCCTCGTACGTCTGTTCTGACACTACCCCACAATGGATTATGAGCGTTGAAGTCACCCAGAAGAAGAGCAGGTGACAGCAGCTGTTCAACTAAGCTCTCAAGAGCAGACACGCTAACGTCCTCATCCGGCGGCAGATAGACACTGCAAACAGTTAGAGGCACAGGCATGGAGATACGCACCGCAACGGCTTGTAAAGATGTTGAGACCGCAACGGGAGAAACTGGAACACTGTGGGGGACAAGAATGGCAACTCCCCCGCAAGCTATATCTCCTGAAACATTATCTTTCCGAAATGCACTGTAGCCTCGAACTGAGAGCAGGTCTGATGGTTTAAGTTTTGTCTCCTGGAGGCAAAGGCACACCGGAGAGTACGACGAGAGCAGATGTTTGACGTCGTCATATTTTGTCCGAAAACCTCGACAGTTCCATTGAACGATTGAAACCATGATTTGAGGGGTAGATAGGAAGAAAGAAACGTGGATCAAATGAACTGACCAGGCCTAGAAGGCCTCGGAGTCCATAAATTCCTCTGTCTGGTCTGCAGTGCCCCTCGCCGGCGTGGTAACCGGGGGAAGGACAGGTGGGTGTCTTGAGGATGAAGACCGGGACTGATTCGTTCCGGCTTGAACCTTTGTTTGAGATTGTGTGGCTGAGGTTTGTTTGGTCTTGCCTCTGTGTCTAGCAGGCGAGGGATCAGGGCTCTTAGAACGGGAAACCTGTTCTGCAACAGCGCGCTTGGGCGAGGATGCAGGACCCCGAGCATTGGTCTGTGGTGGCAAAGATAAACTGTCAGTGGTGGAAAGTCGAAGGGCCTTCAGCCCAGCAGCATAAATATCCTCGAGAGAGAAAGGGCAGTCTTTTGGTATAGTGGTGTCTGTCTGAGTGGCTATGGATGTTTTAGGAGCCACAACGGAAGAGTAGGTGCGTGCGCTTGGAGCAGCGGGAACGACCTTCCGTCGAGCTTCAGGGTAGGACAGGTGTTCAAGTGTCTTAACCTCCTGAATCTTCCGCTCCTCAATCCACTTCGGACAGTTCTTGGCATTGGCAGCATGGTCGCCTTTGCAGTTCACACAATGGGCAGCTGCAGCAGAGCAGTCAGATTGAAGATGGTCGTGTGAACCGCAACGATTGCAAGTAGCAGCACCACGGCAAGACTGCTGGGAGTGCCCGTACACTTGGCATCGGTAGCAACGAAGGGGGTTAGGAATGTACGGGCGCACAGAGCAGTTCAAATAGCCCGCATGGATGGAAGATGGAAGAGTCGGGCGATCAAAGGTCAGAATCACTGTTCTGGAGTTGACCAGCTCCCCGTTTCGGCGGAACTTGATGCGACGAACCGCTGTGACACCTTGGTTGGCAAGCTCCTCCAGAAATTCTTCCTCTGAAACATCCACGAGGTCGCGCTCGGAGATGACACCTCTGGATGAATTCAGGGACTGATGAGGTTTGATGTCCACAGGGACACCACCCAAGTTGGAGACGCCCAAGAGCAATGAACCATGGCGTGGACTTGACATTTCCACCAATATATCTCCCGATTTTAACTTCTTCACACTAGTTGGTGACGCAACCGCTCCTTGCAGGGCTTTTTGAATCCAGAAGGGAGATTTGGAGCCAAGCTTGTGAGATTCTTCCCGTGCATGGATGATAAAAAATCGGGCAGTGTCCGGCGGCAAAGTACGCAGTTTCTTATTGGTGGGGTTAGGATCCGTGTCCAAAGATTTCTTTAGTTTGACAGAAGGGGGAATAGTTGAAGAATCCATATATAATGCGAAAAAATTCATCCGCCAGCTTCCCCGCCCACTACCGAGCCCAACAGGGGAGAGCCGGAGGTCCGCAGGCCAACATGGGCGCAGGACACGGCCCTAGGGTTAGGCGGCGGATATAGCATGTTGATCGTGCAGACATGCGCTCAGCGAGTACCGCGACTTTCCCGGGTCTTGGTAATACCCCTTTGGCATGCCCACACTATCCCCAAACTCACCCCGTCGTACGAAATGACAAGCCGATTGACTAGGAGTAGGTTAGTTCCTAGCCTCCCGTTTAGGGTGAAGCAGGGGGCAAAGAGGAGTGTTGGCGACTGGTGACAACTATAGCCTGGCCCCCAGTAACCTCAGCCTCCAGCATCCCCTTTTCCACCTGTACGGGTCACCGCACACGGCAAACGTGCAGGTAGGTCTAGCTAACCAGCCCGAAGAAACGAAGAGGGAACAGAAAATGAAAAAGAAAAGGAAGAGGAGTAGAAAATAGAGAAAAAGGAAGAACAGGGAGTGGAGAAGAAAGCAAAAACAGGAAAGTGAGAGGAAAGGGCTGGCGCATAATCACAACCTCAGCAACCTACAGGACTGAGGCGGGAGCGTGGCGAGATAACAACAACAACAACCACAAATGGAAAAAGATTTTAAACACTACTGTCGGCTCGGGCCGTGGGGTCGCCACTCCCCATCAGCTGGATGAACAGCTGTCCCTTCGGTGGTATCATCGTATCAAGACGAAATCAAAACAGAAACAGTCACAAGGTCAGCTCGGGCCGTGGGGGCGCCGCTCCCCAAATAACTGGAAAACCAGTTATCCCCGTGCGGGGGATGGATCTAAGGCGGCTGGTGTTGTTGGATCCGCCGCCGTCTGCGTTGACGAAGTTTCTGTTGCCCGCATTCCTCCTGAGGCCACGGTGTTTTCGGCGGAGATGCATGCTGTGTATCTTGCACTTGTTCACGTGCAGTCGAGCTCTCATCAGCGTGCTATTGTGTACACTGATTCGTTGAGTGTTGTGCAATCATTGTCATCTTTGGATTTCACTGGCCACCCCTTCTTTTTACCGTACGGAGACTTCTTCGTTCTTTGTTCGAGGCTGATGTCCAGATTCGGTTTTGCTGGATTCCTGGGCATGTTGGGATCCCAGGGAACGAGTCTGCTGATGCTGCTGCTAGATCTGCCTCCTCTTTGGTTGTCACACCGTTGCCACTGTTCCACCGTGATTTTCGCTTTCTTGTTCACGATCATATCAGACGAACGTGGCGGGGTCTGTGGGACCAACAGGTGGAGAATAAACTGCACCGTGTTAAACCCATCCTTGGAGTCTGGAAATCATCGTATCGCCGGAACCGTAGGGAAGAAGTTGTTCTTGCGCGTCCCCGCATTGGGCATTGTCGCTTCACGCATAGCTATTTGCTGTGTGGCGACGCTGCCCCAATGTGTGAGGCGTGCGACTGTTTACTCACCATCTCTCATGTTTTATGTAGTTGTGTTCGGTTTTGTAATAATCGGTTTCACAATTTTCAGTCTCATCTGCTGGACGAGGACGCAGCTACGCTTCAAAAACTTTTGGGCGACCACTGCGACACTTTCGCAGTATTTTCCTTTTTAAAACAGATTAACTTTTTAAAACTTATTTAAAAAAAAAAAAAAAAAAAAAAAAAAAAAAGTTATATAATAAATATAATAGTAAACTAATAAAGTTATATATAAACCTAATTAACTAACTAGTCTTCACATCTTTCATCATCCTCTTTTCTAACTTTTACTAAGCCCGTCTGCTCTTAATCATTCTCCACGCTTTTAAAAATCTTTAGCTGATAGTTCTGTGTCTGGCGCTCTTTGGCCAAACCTGGCCCTTGCGCCACTAAAATCAACTAACTAACTAACTCTATCGTAAGCTTTTTTCGATGTCAAAAAATACAGACACCAGGTGCTGCCTACGTACGAACGCCTCACGAACAGACGTCTCAAGGAGCAGGAGATGGTCAGGAGCTGAACGATGACGACGGAAGCCGCTTTGTGATGGAGACAGTATTCGATGTTCTTCAAGAAAATAAATTAGCCGGGAATTAACCATTCGTTCAAGGATTTTGCACAGACAGCTAGTGAGGGCAATTGGCCGATAACTAGAGGGAGACTTGGGGTCTTTGCCAGGCTTGGGAAAAGGTAAAACAAAAGCTCTTCGCCAAGAGTCCGGGAAACTGTGCTCCAACCAAATGCGGTTGAAAAGCACTAACAGATTCTCGAGAGACGACTGCGAGAGATGACGAATCATGTCATAGTGGATGTCGTCGGGACCGACAGATGTTGCGCCGGACCGATGCAGAGCCACCCGTAGTTCAACCATGCTGAAGGGGAGTTATACTGAGTGTTATAAAAAGGCGCAAAGGAGATTTTCTGGCGTTCCGCGGTTGTTTTAATCCTCTGAAAGGGCGGGAGATACGCCTGAGAACTAGAAATTGAGGCAAACGCTTCGCCCAAGCAATCCACAATCTCATCAACTTCAGCATACGTGCAGCCGTTATTCTCAAGAATTGAAATTTGGCGGGAACTATAGTTTCCCCGGATATTACGAATTTTTTCCCAAACAGTTTTTGAACTGGCACGTGAATTGATAGATGAAACGTACTTCATCCAAGACTCCCTCTTGCTTCGTCGACGCACCAACCGAGCGTAAGATTTTGCTCTTTTAAATTTAACAAGATTAGCATCGGTCGGATAACGCCGAAAAGTACACCAGGCCTTATGTTGAACTCTCCTAGCCGCTGCGCAATCAGGGTTCCACCAAGGCTTCGGACGTCTTGGGAGCGTCGTTGATGTTTTGGGGATAGAGAGATCTGCTGCCTGAATGATACACGTTGTGACATCAGTAACAGCTGCGTCAATTGACCCCGGGTCACCATGGCAAAAGATATTACTGCGGACGGTGTGAAGACCTCCCACTTGGCACGATCCATCCTCCAACGAGGAGGGCGGGAGGCAGAAGATGGCACGCTCACATTATACCTAAGTACAATTGGGAAGTGGTCGCTTCCATGGAGGTCGTCACACACCGTCCACGACCAGTCGGCCATAACCGATGGTTGACCCAAAGATAAATCGATTGCACTGAAACTTCGTGTAGGCTCGTGGAAGTAAGTGTCAGCACCGGTGTTAAACAAGCACAAAGAGGTCGAGGAAAGTAGAGGTTCGATCCTACGGCCTCGTGTGTCTGTTCTGACACTACCCCACAATGGATTATGAGCATTGAAGTCACCCAGAAGAAGAGCAGGTGACGGCAGCTGCCCAACTAAGCTCTCAAGAACGGACACGCTCACGTCCTCATCCGGCGGCAGATAGACGCTGCAAACGGTTAGAGGCACAGGCATGGAGATACGCACCGCAACGGGAGAAACTGGAACATTGTGGGGGACAAGGATGGCAACTCCCCCGCAAGCAATATCTCCTGAAACATTATCTTTCCGAAATGCACTGTAGCCTCGAACTGAAAGGAGGTGTGATGGTTTAAGTTTTGTCTCCTGGAGGCAAAGGCACACCGGATAGTATGACGAAAGCAGATGTTTCACGTCTTCATGTCTTGTTCGAAAGCCTCGACAGTTCCACTGAACGATTTGATCCATGGTTTGAATTGTGGTGAATGAGAAAACGAAAAACAAAACCCGAGAAAAACTGGGACAACTAAAAGTTGTCCGATTCCATCATTTCGTTTGCAATGTCCATTTGCGCTTGGGACTGTTTTGTCCGACGCCCTGTAGTCTCTGGTGGTAAAATGGGGCGGTATTTTGGTTCCTGTGTCGCAGATGATCTTGCCCGATCCTGGTTCTCATGATGGGAGTTTGGAGATTTCTTCTCCTTTTCTTTTTTCTTTCTCTTTCCTCCCGGGGTTGTTGAAGTTCCGGTGGTGCTGGTGTTAGTTGCAGCAGGTTTAGGCACAGTGGTTGTTGGAGCTTTCGCGTCCCTAGCTCGGGATTGTAGTGCTGCCAGACCAGCAGCTATGATGTCGTCTAGCTTGTAGGGACAATTCACTGGGATTTGGCTGTCAGTCTGGGTACCGACTGTGGTCCTTGCAACAACCGCTGATGCATAGGATCGCCGATTTGATTGGTTTGGGGCGACCTTTCTTCTGGCCTCTGGGTAGGAGATTCCCTCAACGGTCTTAATGCGTTGGATCTCTTTTTCCTCTTTCCACTTTGGACAGTCTCTCGATGATGCTGCATGAGATCCCTTGCAGTTGAAGCACAGCTCGGCTTCGGCATGGCAATCTTGCAAAGTATGGTCTGTTGCAGTACAACGCCCACACCGAGCAGTGCTCCTGCAAGACTGCTGGGAGTGACCATATGCTTGGCATTTGAAGCATCGTAAAGGACTTGGTATGAAGGGGCGCACTTCAAGGTGTAGATACCCTGCCTTGATTGATGTTGGCAGGGATGGGGTGTTAAAGGTCAGTATGACGTTTCGAGATGGGACAGATTGGCCATTTCGCCGAAATAGGATGCGCCGGACTCCACTCACTTGCTGGTCTTTCAGTTCCTCCAGAAGTTCTTGGTCACTGCACTCCAGAAGGTCTTGAGAAGAGATAACACCTCGTGAGGAATTGAGGTAGCCGTGAGGGGTAACTTTTACTGGACAATCTAAAAGAGGTGGTGTTTAAAAGCACTGTAGCATATCTGGGACTCGACATCTCGACAAGAAGATCTCCAGATTGGAGCTTCTTAACGCTCTTAGGAGAGCTGGCAATTGATTGCAATGCTTTATTTATCCAGAAGGGGCTTCTGGTGTTTAATGGGTTTGAAGCGTCCAAGGAGTGGATGCAAAAGAACCGAACATTGGCAGAATCAGGTGTAGGTTTCTTGTTGGGAGGGGGTGCCCCTTCCTCAATGGGCCGCTTTGTTGGAAGTTCTTGGGAAATTTTTTTGTTATCCATAAATAGAAGTGAAAAGTTCGTCCCCCGATTTCCCCGCCCACAACCGAGCCCAACAGGGGAGAGCCGGAGGTCCGCAAGCCCAATTGGACGCAGGACACGACTCTAGGGTTAAGCAACGGATATAGCATGTTGATAAGTCAGACATGCGCTCAGCGAGTACCGAGACTTTACCAGGTCTCGGTAACACCCCTTTGGCATGCCCGCACTATCCCCAAACTCACCCTGTTGTACGAAACAACAAGCCGATTGACTAGGAGTGGGTTAGTTCCTAGCCGCCCGTTTAGGGTGAAGCAGGGGGCAAAGAGGAGTGTTGGCGACTGGCGACAACAACAACCTGGCCACCAGAAACCTCAGCCTCCAGCATCCCCTTTTCCACCTTACGGGTCACCGCACACGGCAAACGTGCAGGTAGGTCTAGCAAACCAGCCCGGAAAAACAAGAGAGGAACAGAAAATGGAGAAGCAAGTCGAGTAGAAAATGGAGTAGAAAAGAAGAACAGGTAGTGGAGAAGAAAGTAAAAACAGGAAAGGGAGAGGAAAGCCAGAGGAAAGGAAAGGGCTGGCGCAAAATCACAACCTCAGCAACCAACAACTGAGGCGGGTGCTGTCAAGGTGGTGGTTGGTTGGTTGGTTGGTTAGTGGATTTTAGTGGCGCAAGGGCCAGGTTTGGCCAAAGAGCGCCAGACAAAGAACTATCAGCCACAGATTTTTAAAAGCGTGGAAAATGATTAAGAGCAGACAGGCTTGGTAAAAGTTGAAAAAGAGTATGATGAAAGCTGTGAAGACAAGGTAGTTAATTAGGTTTATATAAAAATTTATTAATTTACTATTATAATTATAATATATTTTTTAAACACAACTACACAAAGGATGAGTCACTCTCCTCCCCCCACTCCTCTGCAATGCTGGCAGAGGGCGGGGACGAACTGTCACTCTCCTCCCCCCATGTTCCTCTGCAATGTTGTTTGAGGCTGGGGACGAACTGTCACTCTCCTCCCCTATGTTCCTCTATAATGTTGGTTGAGGGTGGGGACCTCGCTGAGTTAGTTAATTGATTTTAGTGGCGCAAGGGCCAGGTTTGGCCAAAGAGCGCCAGACACAGAACTATCAGCCAAAGATTTTTAAAAAGCGTGGAGAATGATTAAGAGCAGACGGGCTTAGTAAAAGCTAGAAAAGAGGATGATGAAAGATGTGAAGACCAGTTAGTTAATTAGGTTTATATATAACTTTATTAGTTTACTATTATATTTATTATATAACTTTTTTTTTTTTAAATAAGTTTTAAAAAGTTAATCTGTTTTAAAAAGGAAAATACTGCGAAAGTGTCGCAGTGGTCGCCCAAAAGTTTTTGAAGCGTAGCTGCGTCCTCGTCCAGCAGATGAGATTGAAAATAGTGAAACCGATTATTACAAAACCGAACACAACTACATAAAACATGAGAGATGGTGAGTAAACCGTCGCACGCCTCACACATTGGGGCAGCGTCGCCACACAGCAAATAGCTATGCGTGAAGCGACAATGCCCAATGCGGAGACGCGCAAGAACAACTTCTTCCCTACGGTTCCGGCGACACGATGATTTCCAGACTCCAAGGATGGGTTTAACACGGTGCAGTTTATTCTCCACCTGTTGGTCCCACAGACCCCGCCACGTTCGTCTGATATGATCGTGAACAAGAAAGCGAAAATCACGGTGGAACAGTGGCAACGGTGTGACGACCAAAGAAGAGGCAGATCTAGCAGCAGCATCAGCAGACTCGTTCCCTGGGATCCCAACATGCCCAGGAATCCAGCAGAACCGAATCTGGACATCAGCCTCGAACAAAGAACGAAGAAGTCTCCGTACGGTAAAAAGAAGGGGGTGGCCAGTGAAATCCAAAGATGACAATGATTGCACAACACTCAACGAATCAGTGTACACAATAGCACGCTGATGAGAGCTCGACTGCACGTGAACAAGTGCAAGATACACAGCATGCATCTCCGCCGAAAACACCGTGGCCTCAGGAGGAATGCGGGCAACAGAAACTTCGTCAACGCAGACGGCGGCGGATCCAACAACACCAGCCGCCTTAGATCCATCGGTGAAAACAGGTTGGTTGGTTGGTAAATAAATTTTTGTGGCGCAAGGGCCATAGTTGGCCAAAGAGCGCCAAACACAAGACACACAAAAAGAAAACAAAAATACTGAAAACCGTACACAAAGGTTTAAAACAGACTGATTGGCCAAAAGTGAAAGATGTTCATGAGCAGAGTAAAACTAGATATCATTAAAAAGATCGACCGCTTTGAAGAATGAAAAAACTGCGGTCGCATCGCATTTGTCGGCAAGGATGGCCTGCAGCGAAGTTTCGTCTTCAACCAACAGATGAGCATGAAAAAAACGAAGACGAGGACCACAAAAACGAACACAAGAACACAAAACATGAACAACAGTAAGACGACAGTTACACGTCTCGCACATCGGCGCAGTGTCGCCACACAGCAAAAAGCGGTGAGTGAAGCGACAATGCCCAATGCGGAGACGTGCAAGGACAACTTCCTCACGACGATTGACTCGAAGGCTGGAATTCCACAATCCAATGGCTGGCTTCAAGTGAAAAGTTTGTTCGCCGTCAAGGCGCTCCAGCGAGTTTGCCATTGTTGCCGGATATAGCGAACAACGGCAGGCTTGAAGTCACGATGGTACAGGGGCAGATCAGAGACAGGAAGAGATGAGGCAGATTTTGCAGTAATATCCGCCAACTCATTTCCCCGGATACCAACGTGACTTGGAATCCAACAAAATCGGATGCGAAAACCAGCCTCGGTCAGATGGTGCAAAACACGGCGCACCTCCTGAACGCCTGGATGATCACTGTCGGTGCCAGATGACAAAAGCTGTAAGACACCCAAGGAATCCGCATAAAGAATAACCCGGCGATGGGGTCTCGCCTGGACATGACGGAGACAAAGTAAGATAGCATGTACCTCAGCAGAGAACACCGAAGCTTCCGACGGAAGGCGCTCGCCGTGGATGACGTCCGCGCACACGAATGCGGAACCCACAACCCCCACGGACTTTGAGCAGTCAGTAAAAGCCGGCACAAAATCCGGGTGGCGAGAACGGTGCTCGGCGAAGCGCTGGCAAAACTCAACAGGGTGGCAGGATGATTTCGGAACTCTGCTGAGGGACAAGTCTACGTCCGGAATGACACGAGTCCATGGCGGCTGGTCAAACAGCCGTAGGTCACCAATAAGGGAGACATCAATCCCAGCATCCCGGGCTGTAGTCCTCACACGGATTCCCAAGGTCGGCACACAGGATGGTCGGTGCTCAAACAGGCGAACGAACTGGGGTTCAAAGATGGAATCTCTCAAAGGATGGTCAGGGAGAGCCCCCAGTTTCACATAGAACAGGATCGACAGTTGCAGACGACGCAGACTCAAAGGTGGTTCATGTGCTTCAACATAGAGACTGTCGACTGGGGAGGTTCGGAACACCCCCGTGCAGAGTCGCAGAGCCTGATGGTGCACAGGGTCCAGAGGCTTGAGGATAGAATCCCTGGCCGAACCATACACCACACAGCCGTAGTCCAGCCGAGAACGAATGACCGCTCGGTAGATGTGAAGCATGGTGCTTCGATCTGCTCCCCATGATGTATTGGAGAGCATCTTCAATATGCGCAATGCTTTAGTGCAAGAGGATTTCAAGCGTTGCACGTGTGGGCGAAAGGTCAGAGACCGGTCAAAAACTACACCTAAGAAAGTGGTCTCAGGGAGAACAGGAATTTCGGCAGAGCCCAACCGCAGAACTGGGTCTGGGTGGAGACCGCGTCTGCGGCAAAAATGCACGCAGACGGTCTTTTCCTGCGAGATGACAAACCCATTCCTGTCCGCCCAAGAGCAGATTCTGTTCACCCCACACTGCAACTGGCGCTCAAGCATGCGCATATTGGAGGAAGCACAAGAGATCTGCAAGTCGTCCACAAACATCGATCCAGAGATTGCCGGAGGAAGGTCACGAAAAGCCTGATTGATACACAAAATAAAAAGAGAAACAGACAAAATGGAACCTTGAGGAACTCCTTGTTCTTGGCAAAAAGGAGCGGTTGGTTGGTTGGTTGTTGGATTTTATTGGCGCAAGGGCCAGGTTTGGCCAAAGAGCGCCAGACAAAGAACGATCAGCCACAGATTTTTAAAAACGTGGAAAATGATTAAGATCAGACAGGCTTGGTAAAAGTTGAAAAAGAGTATGAAGAAAGCAGTGAAGAAAAGGTAGTTAATGAAGTTTATTAAAAGTAATATATTTACTAATGGAAAAGGACGAACCGTCACTCTCCTCCCCCCCACACTCCTCTGCAATGCTGGCAGAGGGCGGGGACGAACTGTCACTCTCCTCCCCCCCATGTTCCTCTGCAATGCTGGTAGAGGCTGGGGACGAACTGTCACTCTCCTCCCCCCGTGTTCTTCTATAATGTTGGGTGAGGGTGGGGACCTCGCTGAGGCCGAGACAGTTTGATGGTTGGTTGGTTGGTTGGTTGTTGGATTTTATTGGCGCAAGGGCCAGGTTTGGCCAAAGAGCGCCAGACAAAGAACTATCAGCCACAGATTTTTAAAAACGTGGAAAATGATTAAGAGCAGACAGGCTTGGTAAAAGTTGAAAAAGAGTATGATGAAAGCTGTGAAGACAAGGTAGTTAATTAGGTTTATATAAAAATTTATTAATTTACTATTATAATTATATTTTTTTTTTTTAAACACAACTACACAAAGGATGAGTCACTCTCCTCCCCCCACACTCCTCTGCAATGCTGGCAGAGGGCGGGGACGAACTGTCACTCTCTTCCCCCCATGTTCCTCTGCAATGTTGTTTGAGGCTGGGGACGAACTGTCACTCTCCTCCCCCTATGTTCCTCTATAATGTTGGTTGAGGGTGGGGACCTCGCTGAGGCCGAGACAGTTGGATGGACACTGCACACCTTTGCGGATTGAGGGCCGGGTCGTCCGCACGTGCAGGCTTTCTGCTTTAAACTGGAAGAGAGGGTCGGCTGCAAAAGAGAAGGCCCAGAATCAGGTAGTCGAAAAATCGCGAGCTCGGGGAAAAACACCTGTGTCGCTTGGTCAGCTGTAGATCGCTTGGCAAGCGCTGCGAGCGCTACAGGGCGCGGAACAAAGGGCTGCACGGGTTGTGGCTGAGACTGAACAACTGCGGCAAAAGTACGCTGGCGGGTGTTGGGAATACCCAACTTGGCCTTGGCAGCAGGGTACGAGAGGCCTTCCAGGGTCTTGAGGCGCTGGATCGCCATCTCGTCCTTCCATTTCATACAGTTGCGGGAGTAAGCTGCATGGGCCTCACCGCAGTTAACACAGCAGGCCGCAGAAGTGCAACCTTCCCCGTCATGTTCACTGGAGCCACAATTTGCGCAACGAGCGGAACTCTTACAGAAACGTTGTGAATGCCCGTACCTCTGGCACCTGAAACAGCGCAGAGGACTGGGAATGTACGGGCGAACTCCACAGACCAAGTAGCCAGCCTTGATTTCGGTCGGAACTTTCGGGGAGTTAAAAGTCAAGATCACATTTTTTGACTTAATCATGGAACCATCACGCCGGAACATCATACGACGTGCAGCAATAACACCTTGATCAGCAAGTTGAGGTGTCACTTTTACAGGAATGCCTTGAAGACTAGTGAGGTTCAGAAAAGTGTTACTCTGAGAAACACTGCAAGTTTGGACAAGCAGGTCCCCAGAGTTAGTTAGTTAGTTAGTTAGTTAATTGATTTTAGTGGCGCAAGGGCCAGGTTTGGCCAAAGAGCGCCAGACACAGAACTATCAGCTAAAGATTTTTAAAAGCGTGGAGAATGATTAAGAGCAGACGGGCTTAGTAAAAGTTAGAAAAGAGGATGATGAAAGATGTGAAGACTAGTTAGTTAATTAGGTTTATATATAACTTTATTAGTTTACTATTATATTTATTATATAACTTTTTTTTTTTTTTTAAATAAGTTTTAAAAAGTTAATCTGTTTTAAAAAGGAAAATACTGCGAAAGTGTCGCAGTGGTCGCCCAAAAGTTTTTGAAGCGTAGCTGCGTCCTCGTCCAGCAGATGAGATTGAAAATAGTGAAACCGATTATTACAAAACCGAACACAACTACATAAAACATGAGAGATGGTGAGTAAACAGTCGCACGCCTCACACATTGGGGCAGCGTCGCCACACAGCAAATAGCTATGCGTGAAGCGACAATGCCCAATGCGGAGACGCGCAAGAACAACTTCTTCCCTACGGTTCCGGCGACACGATGATTTCCAGACTCCAAGGATGGGTTTAACACGGTGCAGTTTATTCTCCACCTGTTGGTCCCACAGACCCCGCCACGTTCGTCTGATATGATCGTGAACAAGAAAGCGAAAATCACGGTGGAACAGTGGCAACGGTGTGACAACCAAAGAGGAGGCAGATCTAGCAGCAGCATCAGCAGACTCGTTCCCTGGGATCCCAACATGCCCAGGAATCCAGCAGAACCGAATCTGGACATCAGCCTCGAACAAAGAACGAAGAAGTCTCCGTACGGTAAAAAGAAGGGGGTGGCCAGTGAAATCCAAAGATGACAATGATTGCACAACACTCAACGAATCAGTGTACACAATAGCACGCTGATGAGAGCTCGACTGCACGTGAACAAGTGCAAGATACACAGCATGCATCTCCGCCGAAAACACCGTGGCCTCAGGAGGAATGCGGGCAACAGAAACTTCGTCAACGCAGACGGCGGCGGATCCAACTACACCAGCCGCCTTAGATCCATCGGTGAAAACAGGAATAAAGTCTGCATTGACGTAGCGAAGCCTCCTCACAGACTTCAAGGGGCCAACCGCAGCGTCCAAAGCTTTAGAAATGAAAAAGGGAGATCTGGTGGACAGTCTCTCATGCGGATCGATGGATTCTACAAGCAAGTGAGTAGCATGCGTAGTCACAGCAATTGAGGGGAGACGACGCTTCGGAGCGACTGGTACAGCCGCCGAAGAAGAGGTTCCACATTCTTGGTCCAGGTCAAGGTCTAAAGACCGTTTAAGGGTATGAGTTAGTTAGTTAGTTAGTTGATTTTAGTGGCGCAAGGGCCAGGTTTGGCCAAAGAGCGCCAGACACAGAACTATCAGCTAAAGATTTTTAAAAGCGTGGAGAATGATTAAGAGCAGACGGGCTTAGTAAAAGTTAGAAAAAAGGATGATGAAAGATGTGAAGACTAGTTAGTTAATTAGGTTTATATATGTTGAGAAGACGAAGGACAGTCGTTGTCAACTATCATTTTGTCATTCGACTTAAATTTGGAGTTTTTGTTCTTTTTACCCATGGAAAAAAAAGGAGGAAGATTCGTCTGCAGACTACTCCACCCACCACCGAGCCCTACAAGGGAGAACTGGAGGTCTGCAAGCCAAGAAAATGACGCTGGACACAGTTCTGGAGCTTATACGTTGCAGATATAGTCCGTTGGCTGTGATCACACGCACTCGGCGGACACTTCGGCCTCCGGGTACCGTCATGCCAACGCCTTTGGCATGATCCCACAGCCCCCGGGCTTACCCTGCCGTGCCATACGACAAAAGCCGCTAAAGCCGTGTACACAACTTGGTACAAGACTTCTGACTAGAGGTGGGTTAGTCTCTAGCCTCCCGTTTACAGCGAAGCCGGGGTCGAAGAGGAGTGTTGGTACACAGGAGGCACTTATCCGGTCTCCTGCGACCTCAGCCGCCAGACATCCCATTTCCGCCTCACGGGTCTCCGCACGCGGCAAACATGCAGGTAGGTCTGGCACCCAAACCAGCTAAAAGGAAAAAAGAAATCCAAAGAAGACAAATCCTGGAAGGGAACCTAAACGGAATCTCAGCAACCTACGAACTGAGCGGTTAATATAATACAGTTAGTGGTGGAGGGTAACAAAACCACAAGACCGGGGTGTTAGTGCATAACGTGGTAGCGATTAGGTAAAGTATACAACACGGGCAACTAGCCAGTGGAGAAAATAAATAAAAACGAAAAAGCGAGACACAAGACCAGCTCGGGATCGTGGGGCCGCGACTCCCCAACAGCTGGATGAACAGCCGTCCCTGCAAACACCAATAGCACCAAAATAAAAATCAAGCGGTGGCATGACATCAGATGATGACCCGTCACAAGGTCAGCTCGGGCCGTGGGGCGCCGCTCCCCAAATAACTGGAAAACCAGTTATCCCCGTGCGGGGGGTAGGGGTGTGGGGTAACCTTAATGGGAATACCCTGAAGGGTGTTCAGTTGCAGGAGGTTCTTGCTCTGAGAAACACTGCTAGTTTGGTTGGTTGGTTGGTTGGTTAGTGGATTTTAGTGGCGCAAGGGCCAGGTTTGGCCAAAGAGCGCCAGACAAAGAACTATCAGCCACAGAATCTTAAAAGCGTGGAAAATTAGTAGAAGCAGACAGGCTTGGTAAAAGTTGAAAAAGAGTATGAAGACAGCAGTGAAGAAAAGGTAGTTAATGAAGTTTATTAAAATTCATAAATTTACTAATGGAAAAGGATGGTTGATTGATTGGTTGATTGAGTTTAATGGCGCAAGGGCCATGGTTGGCCAAAGAGCGCCAAACAAAAGACATCAAAACAAAACTAAAGCAATAAAAACGTACACAAGGTTAAAAACAGGCTGAGGTAGTAAAAATGAAACATGAGAATGAAGAAGTTAAAATCTAGACGAGTTTATAAAAGTCAATTTCCCGTAAAAATGAAAACACTGCTCTCGTATCGCAGGCTTCACCGATAATAGTTTGCAGCGTAGCTGCTCCTTCGTCCAACAGATGAGAGTGAAAATGACGAAAACGATGAGCACAAAAACGAACACAAGTACACAAAACATGAAGGACGGTGAGACGACAGTCGCACGCCTCACACACCGGGACACTCTCGCCACACAGCAAAAAGCGGAGAGTAAAACGACAGTGCCCAATGCGGAGACGTGCAAGAACAACTTCCTCACGACGGTTCTTCCGCAAACTAGACTTCCATAGTTCGATCCGTGGTTTGATGGCATAGAGTTTATTGCTGCCCTGCTGAGACCACAGGGACTGCCACTCATCCATAACAAAAGTCCGGATCAATGGCCGATAATCTCGGAAAGACAGTGGCAGCCGAGCTGGCGACATGGAGGAAACAGACCTAGCAGAGAGATCTGCCAGCTCGTTACCCCGGATCCCAACATGGCCAGGAACCCAACAGAATCGGACCAGGAAGCCATCACCCTCCAAAGTTCCAAGAAGACGACGGACATCACGGATGACAGGTGAGTCCGTGTCCTCTGGAGAAGATAAAACATGGATGACGGACTGGGAATCAGAGCAAACCATAGCGCGACGAAGTGATCGAGACTGTATGTGGCACAAAGCGAGGTGTACCGCACGCATCTCTGCCGAAAAGACGGTGGATTCAGGCGGAAGCCGCTCAGCATGTGAGGATTCGCCACACACAAAAGCGGATCCAACGACATCCCCGGACTTCGAGCCATCGGTGAACACAGGCACAAAATCCGGGTAGACAGACTGTAATTCAGCAAAGAGCTGCTGGTACACCAGAGCAGGAGTGGAAGACTTTGGCCACACACAAAGAGAAAGGTCAGCCGTTGCTAGAACGGACTGCCAAGGAGGACGGTTGAAAAAGGTGGTCAAACCAATCCTTGACAAGTTTAGACCAGCATCGCGCACCATGGCAGACATCCGAATCCCGAACGTCGGAACACAGGAGGGGCGGTTGGAAAACAAGCGGACACAGTCCGGTTGGAAGATGGAACCATGCAGGGGATGATCAGGAAGAGATTTCAGTTTTGTGTAAAACTGAAGAGACAGCTGCTGACGACGGATGCACAACGGCGGCTCATGAGCCTCCGCATACAGGCTATGCACGGGAGAGGTACGGAAAGCACCAGTACATAGCCGCAATGCCTGGTGATGGACGGGGTCCAAAGGCTTTAAAACCGATGGACGCGCTGAACCGTACGTAATGCATCCGAAGTCTAACTTTGACCGAATGAGAGAGTGGTAAATGCGAAGCATTGAGCACCTGTCAGCCCCCCAAGATGTTCGGGAGAGGACCTTCAGGATACTCAATGACTTCGTGCACTTCACCTTCAAAGACTGAATGTGAGGCCGGAAGGTGAGCGCTCGGTCAAAAGTTAGCCCAAGGAACCTGGCTGCTGACACCACAGGGATGGTAGAACACCCCAGACGGAGGCTGGGGTCTGGTGAAGACCCCGTTTGCGGCAAAAATGCACGCAAACGGTCTTCTGCGTCGAGAAGCCAAAGCCATTTTGGGAAGCCCAGTGAGAGATCTTGGTAATGGCAGACTGGAGCTGTCTCTCAATGGTGCGCATGTTAACTGACGCGCAAGAGATCTGCAGATCATCCACGTACATGGTTCCACGAACCGTCGGAGGAAGCAGGTGGAAAATATGGTTGACACGAAGGATGAACAGAGTGACTGATAAAATGGAGCCTTGAGGTACACCCTGTTCTTGCGGGTACACCGCAGAGAGGGCCGACCCGACGCGCACACGGAAACTCCGGTCCTGGAGAAATCCGGCGATGAAAGATGGTAAGTTTCCCCGCAATCCGCACTCGTGCAGATCACGGAGAATGCCGTATCTCCAGGTACGGTCATAGGCTTTCTCCATGTCGAAGAATACGGAGACCATGTGCTGACGTCGGACAAACGCCTCCCTGACAGATGTCTCAAGGCGAAGATGATTATCGGTGGTGGATCGAGATGTGCGAAATCCACTCTGATGAGGTGAAAAATGTGATGAAACTCCAGATAAAAAATGAGACGAAAATTAATGATACGCTCGAGTACTTTGCAAAGGCAGCTCGTCATAGCAATTGGTCGGTAGTTCAACGGGTTAGTGGGAGCTCTACCAGGTTTGGGAACAGGAACGACAATGGCGGTGTGCCAAGATTCGGGAAAGACATGCTCTTGCCAAATCCTGTTAAACAGGATTAGCAGACATTCAAGAGAGGACGGAGAAAGGTGCTTCAGCATTTCGTAATGGATGTTATCCGGTCCGACAGATGTCCGGCCGGACCGATTCAGAGCGGTCTTCAGCTCCACGGCAGTCAGCGGGCTGTTGTAATCTGTGGCAGAAAACGATCCAAAAGAAATCTTGGACCGTTCAAGCCGCGGCTGTAACTGCCGGAACGAAGCAGGGTAATTGCTGCTGCTGGACACCGAAGAAAAAGCGGCGCCCAGACAGTCAGCAATACCCTGAGCGTCAGCAACCGTCCCTCCACCACTCTCAAGAATGGAGATGTCCCCAGATGGGTACTGTCCCCGAATCTTACGGATCCTGTCCCAAACGATCTTAGGGCTGGTATTGGTGTTAATCCCGGATACATATTGTAACCAGGACTCCCGTTGACTACGCCTACGAACCAATCGCGCGTAGGACTTGGCTTTCTTGAAAGCAAGTAGGTTCGCGTCGGTGGGGTACCGACGAAACCTACCCCAAGCCCGATGTTGGGCCCGACGAGCTGCCATACAAGTGGAATTCCACCAAGGTCTCGGGCAACGTGGAAGTTTAGTCGACGTCCTGGGGATGGTAAGTTCTGCCGCTTGCACAATACAATCCGTTACCGCCGCAACAGCGTCATCGACCGTTCCCGAGGTCACCACAGCTGGAGTAATAATCGCTGAAGCCGTGAATGTGTCCCACTTGGCACGATCAATATTCCATCTAGCAGGGCGAGTAGGGTAACGGTACCCGCCACCCGCGAGACGGAGAAAGATGGGAAAGTGATCGCTGCCAAGGGGATCACCAGACACGCTCCAGGACCAGTCAGGATATAAAGATGGTGAACTCAGAGACAGATCAATGGCTGAGTACGAGCGGGTGGGTTCATGAAAGTAAGTAGTAACTCCGGTGTTGTGGAGACAGAGGGACGTGTTGGAGAGAAGGGACTCAACAACACGGCCCCTGGAGTCTCGAGTTGTAGAACCCCACAACGGATTGTGAGCATTAAAATCTCCTAAGATGAAGAAAGGAGGCGGCAGTTGGTCAACTAAATCTTCCAGATCCGAAAGGCTTACAGCTTCATCTGGCGGTATGTAGAGGGAACACACCGTGAACAGTGTGTGCACAGAAAGTCGCACTGCCACTGCCTGCAAAGTCGTCCGAAGGGCAACTGCAGCGACAGGAATACCATGAGGAACCACGACGGCCACCCCACCGCAGGCAATAACGCCATCCAGGTGAACATGGCGGAAAAGAGAATATCTCCGCAACGAAGGAGTGTCCGTCGTGCGAAGCTTTGTCTCTTGGAGACACACGCACACAGGTGTGTGCGAAGACAGTAAACCTTTCAAATCATCAATGCGTGATCGCAGACCTCGGCAATTCCACTGAATGAGCGTGGCCAGAATGAAAAATGTAACGAAAGAAGGAAAAAGACAGACGACTAGAACGTCTCACTGTCGTCCATCACCTCCAACCCATCGGCAGTGTCTGGAGGTAACACAGGGCTGTGTTTACCCCCTGTGTTGAGAGGCTGTTTTTGCTTGCTCTGTTTCGGGGATGATGAGCCGGGTCTCACCTTTTCTGGCTTCTTCTTTGCAGTGCCCTGGGTCCCTGTGCTGGGAGATGGTTTCGGCGTAGAAGGTTTAGGCGACGATGTAGATGTCGCCTTGGATGCAATGCGGCGAGACTGCAGCGCTGCCATTCCAGCAGCGACGATGTCCTCAAAATCATAAGGACAACGCGCCGGGATGGCCGCCTCAGTCTGAACCGCAACAGTAGCCTTCTGCACCACAACCGAGGCATAGGAGCGTCGGCCGGATGGAAGAGGAGCTATCCGCCGCCTGGCCTCAGGGTAGGAAAGATGTTCAGTGGTCTTCAGGCGCTGGATAGCCTGCTCCTCGATCCACTTGGGACACTGCTTAGAAGACGCAGAGTGGGAACCCTCACAATTCACACAGTGATCCACCTCAGCGGAGCAGTCCGCCAAAGAGTGTTCAGCTGAACCACAGCGCCCACACTTTGCTACATTACGGCAAGACTGCTGGGAGTGACCGTAATGCTGGCACTTGAAACATCTCAGGGGGTTCGGGATGTAGGGCCGAACATCGAGACGCAAGTACCCCGCCTTGATGGAAGTTGGCAGGGTAGGTGAGTCAAAGGTCAGGACGATGTTCCGGGAGGGAATAGACTTCCCATCCCGCCTGAAAAGCGATACGCCGAACCCCAGTGACATGTTGGTCCCCGAGTTCAACCAACAATTCCTCATCACTGCATTCGAGCAGGTCGCGGGAGTTGACCACACCGCGAGAGGAATTGAGGTAGCCATGGGGTGAGATCTGCACAGGAATGTCCAGCAGAACGGTCGTCTCCAGCAGGGTGGCACTGTGACGTGGATGAGATGTCTCCACAAGAAGATCCCCTGACGGGAGCTTCTTAACACTCTTCGGAGAGCCCGCAACGGCCTGAAGAGCCTTATTAATCCAGAAAGGACTCTTCGAACTGAGAGACTGAGCCGGATCAACTGAATGAATCAGAAGAAACAGAGCATTGCAATTCGTAGTGAGTAGTTTCTTAGTGGAGGAGGGCGACCCGTCCTCCACACGGCGCTTCAAATTTACAGCGTGGGAAACACTTCGTGTTGCCATGAGGGAGAAAAAGATTCGTCCGCCAACCTCCCCACCCACAACCGAGCCCAACGAGGGAGAACCGGAGGTCCGCAAGCCCAAGAGGACGCAGGACACGGCGCTAGGGATAGTCAGCGGATATAGCAAGTTGGTAGGGCAGACACACGCTCAGCGTGCACCCAGACTTTCCCGTGCCCGGAGAACACCCCTTTGGCATGCCCACCCTACCCCCCAACTCACCCAGCCGAACAGAACGACAAGCCGCTAGAAGACCGGACGCAACTCGGCCACAGACTTCCTGACCAGGAGTGGGTTAGCTCCCGGCCTCCCGTTTAGGATGAAGCAGAGGGCAAAGAGGAGTGTTGGCAGCTGGAGACACTACAACCCGGCCCCCAAATACCTCAGCCTCCAGCATCCTCATTTCCACCTGTACGGGTCACCGCACACGGCAAACATGCAGGTAGGTCTAAGCCAACCAGCTCCGGAAAAACAGAAAATGTAACATAAAAGAGAAAAGACAGGGAAGAGAACGAGGAACAAAAACCCGGAGCTGGCGCCTCATCACAACCTCAGCAGCCTACAACTGAGGCGGGTACATGTCAAGATATGAACTTAAGACAAAAAAGCAAAACAATAAGAGAAAATCGGCTCGGGCCGTGGGGACGCCATCCCCCATCAGCTGGATGAACAGCTGTCCCTTCGGTGATGTTATCGTTCAAGAGCAAACGAAAGGTACTCCGTCACAAGGTGAGCTCGGGCCGTGGGGGCGCCGCTCCCCAAATAACTGGAAAACCAGTTATCCCCGTGCGGGGTGGAAAAAGGATGAACCGTCACTCTCCTCCCCCCACACTCCTCTGCATTGCTGCCAGAGGGCGGGGACGAACTGTCACTCTCCTCCATCCCATGTTCCTCTGCAATGCTGGTAGAGGCTGGGGACGAACTGTCACTCTCCTCCCCCCGTGTTCTTCTATAATGTTGGGTGAGGGTGGGGACCTCGCTCAGGCCGAGACAGTTTGATGGACACTGCACACCTTTGCGGATTGAGGGCCGGGTCTTCCGCACGTGCAGGCTGTCTGCTGGGATTGGTTGGTTGTTGGATTTTATTGGCGCAAGGGCCAGGTTTGGCCAAAGAGCACCAGACAAAGAACGATCAGCCACAGATTTTTAAAAACGTGGAAAATGATTAAGATCAGACAGGCTTGGTAAAAGTTGAAAAAGAGTATGAAGAAAGTTAGTTAGTTAGTTAGTTAATTGATTTTAGTGGCGCAAGGGCCAGGCTTGGCCAAAGAGCGCCAGACACAGAACTATCAGCTAAAGATTTTAAAAAGCGGGGTGAAATGATTAAGAGCAGACAGGCTTGGTAAAAGTTAGAAAAGAGGATGATGATAGATGTTGTGAAGACTAGTTAGTTTATTAGGTTTATATATAACTTTATTAATTTACCATTATAATATAACTTTTAAATGAGTTTTAAAACGTTAATCTGTTTTAGAAAGGAAAATACTGCGAAAGTGTCGCAGTGGTCGCCCAAAAGCTTTTGAAGCGTAGCTGCGTCCTCGTCCAGCAGATGAGACTGAAAATAGTGAAACCGATGCTGACGAAAACGAACACAACTGCACAAAACATGAGAGACGGTGAGTAAACAGTCGCACGCCTCACACATTGGGGCAGCGTCGCCACACAGCAAATAGCTATGCGTGAAGCGACAATGCCCAATGCGGAGACGCGCAAGAACAACTTCTTCCCTACGGTTCCGGCGACACGATGATTTCCAGACTCCAAGGATGGGTTTAACACGGTGCAGTTTATTCTCCACCTGTTGGTCCCACAGACTTCGCCACGTTCGTCTGATATGATCGTGAACAAGAAAGCGAAAATCACGGTGAAACAGTGGCAAGGGTGTGACGACCAAAGAAGAGGCAGATCTAGCAGCAGCATCAGCAGACTCGTTCCCTGGGATCCCAACATGCCCAGGAATCCAGCAGAACCGAATCTGGACATCAGCCTCGAGCAAAGAACGAAGAAGTCTCCGTACGGTAAAAAGAAGTGGGTGGCCAGAGAAATCCAAAGATGACAATGATTGCACAACACTCAACGAATCAGTGTATACAATAGCACGCTGATGAGAGCTCGACTGCACGTGAACAAGTGCAAGATACACAGCATGCATCTCCGCCGAAAACACCGTGGCCTCGGCAGGAATGCGGGCAACAGAAACTTCGTCAATGCAGACGGCGGCGCATCCAACGACACCAGCTGCCTTAGATCCATCGGTGAAAACAGGAATAAAGTCTGCATTGACGTAACGGTGTTCGGCGAAGAGCTGCTGGTACACTGACGCAGGGGTTGAGGACTTGTCAAAAGATGTAAAGCTGGTATCGACCATGACACCAAGAGGATGCCATGGAGAATCCTCAAAGCCCCTGGTCTCTCCAACGAGTGACAAGTCGAGCCCTGCATCACGAGCTACGGCCGCCATACGAAGACCGAAGGTTCGAATGCACGAGGGACGGATCTCGAACAAACGAGCATGCTGGGGATGGAAAACTGCATCGTATAAAGGATGGTCTGTGAGTGATTTAAGTTTCAGGTAAAATTGAAGAGACAGCTGCAGACGGCGTAAATGAAGCGACGGTTCGTTCGCGTCGGCATAAAGGCTGGGAATGGGTGACGTACGAAATGCTCCCGTACAAAGACGCAGCGCTTGATGGTGGATGGTATCCAACGGCCGGAGAACGGAAGGACGCGCAGAGCCATACACCATACAGCCATAATCCAGTTTAGACCGAATGAGAGAATGGTAAATACGGAACAAGGAAGTCCTGTCTGCACCCCAGGAGACTGAGGCGAGGATCTTGAGGATGGACAAAGCTCTCAGACAGGAAGTGCGGAGTCGTCGAACGTGCGAGCGAAAGGTGAGCGCACGGTCGACGGTCAAACCAAGGAACTTGGTTTCCGGCAAAACTGGAATGGCTGCATGGTCCAAATAGAGTTCTGGATCGGGGTGGAGGCCACGCCTCCGGCAGAAATGGACACACGCTGTCTTTTCAGCAGAAAGAACGAAACCATTGTTGTTCGCCGCTTTAACTATCTGGTTAATTGCAGACTGCAGCTGCCTTTCAATGAAATGCATGCTTGATGACGAGCAGAAGATGTGAAGGTCGTCAACATAAATGGTAGTCGAAACCGTAGGAGGAAGATTTTTAAGCAAACAATTAATGCGGAGGATGAACAGAGTCACCGAAAGAATGCTGCCTTGAGGAACACCTTGTTCTTGATGGAAGAAGGCAGAGAGCGTTGTACCGAGGCGCACCTGGAACACACGGTTACGAAGAAAGTTGGCAATGAAGGTTGGCAGGTTTCCCCGCAACCCATTCTCGTGGAGGTCACGGAGGATACCGTGACGCCACGCTCTATCGTAAGCTTTTTCGATGTCAAAAAAGACAGACACCAGGTGCTGCCTACGCACGAATGCCTCTCGAACAGACGTCTCAAGGAGCAGGAGATGGTCAGGAGCTGAACGATGACGACGGAAGCCGCTTTGTGATGGCGACAGAATTTGATGTTCTTCTAGGAAGTAAATTAGCCTAGAATTAACCATGCGTTCAAGGATTTTGCACAGACAGCTAGTGAGGGCAATTGGCCGGTAACTAGAGGGAGACTTGGGGTCTTTGCCAGGCTTGGGAAAAGGTAAAACAAAAGCTTTTCGCCAGGAGTCCGGGAAACTGTGCTCCAACCAAATGCGGTTGAAAAGCACTAACAGATTCTCGAGAGACGACTGCGATAGATGACGGATCATGTCATAGTGGATGCCATCGGGACCTACAGATGTTGCACCGGACCGATGCAGAGCCACTCGGAGTTCAACCATGCTGAAGGGGGAGTTATACTCGGTGTTATGAAAAGGCGCAAAGGAGAGTCTCTGGCACTCAGCAGCTGGTCTAGTCCTCTGAAAGGAGAGAGGGTACGCCTCAGAACTGGAAACAGAGGCAAACGCCCTACCCAAACAATCCACTATCTCCCCGACTTCAGCATACGTGCAGCCGTTACTCTCGAGAATAGAGATCTGATGGGAACCACAGTTTCCCCGAATCCTACGAATTTTTTCCCAAACAGTTTTTGAACTGGCACGTGAATTGATCGATGAAACGTACTTTATCCAAGACTCCCTCTTGCTTCGTCGACGCACCAACCGAGCGTAAGATTTTGCTCTTTTAAATTCAACGAGATTAGCATCGGTTGGATACCGCCGAAATGTACACCAGGCCTTATGTTGAGCTCTCCTAGCCGCTGTGCAATCAGAGGTCCACCAAGGTTTCGGACGTCTTGGGAGCGTCGTTGATGTCTTTGGGATAGAGAGATCCGCTGCCTGAATGATACACGTGGTGACATCAGTAACAGTTGCATCGATTGACCCTCGGGTCACCATGACAGAAGGTATCACTGCGGACGATGTGAAGACCTCCCACTTGGCACGATCCATCCTCCATCGAGGAGGGCGGGAAGCAGAAGATGGCACGCTCTCATTATAGCCAAGTACAATTGGAAAGTGGTCGCTCCCATGGAGGTCGTTGCACACCGTCCACGACCAGTCAGCAATAACTGATGGTGAACCCAAAGATAAATCGATCGCACTGAAACTTCGTGTAGGCTCGTGGAAATAAGTGTCAGCTCCGGTGTTAAAAAGGCACAGGGAGGTCGAGGACAGAAGAGATTCGATCCTACGGCCTCGTACGTCTGTTCTGACACTACCCCACAATGGATTATGAGCATTGAAGTCACCCAGAAGAAGAGCAGGTGACGGCAGCTGCCCAACTAAGCTCTCAAGAACGGACACGCTCACGTCCTCATCCGGCGGCAGATAGACGCTGCAAACAGTTAGAGGCACAGGCATGGAGATAGGCACCGCAACGGCTTGTAAAGATGTTGAAACCGCAACGGGAGAAACTGGAACACTGTGGGGGACAAGAATGGCAACTCCCCCGCAAGCTATATCTTTGGTTAGTTAGTTAGTTAGTTAATTGATTTTCGTGGCGCAAGGGCCAGGCTTGGCCAAAGAGCGCCAGACACAGAACTATCAGCTAAAGATTTTAAAAAGCGGGGTGAAATGATTAAGAGCAGACAGGCTTGGTAAAAGTTAGAAAAGAGGATGATGAAAGATGTTGTGAAGACTAGTTAGTTTATTAGGTTTATATATAACTTTATTAATTTACCATTATAATATAACTTTTTTTTTTTTTTTTTTTTTTTTTTTTTTTTTAAATGAGTTTTAAAACGTTAATCTGTTTTAGAAAGGAAAATACTGCGAAAGTGTCGCAGTGGTCGCCCAAAAGCTTTTGAAGCGTAGCTGCGTCCTCGTCCAGCAGATGAGACTGAAAATAGTGAAACCGATGCTGACGAAAACGAACACAACTGCACAAAACATGAGAGACGGTGAGTAAACAGTCGCACGCCTCACACATTGGGGCAGCGTCGCCACACAGCAAATAGCTATGCGTGAAGCGACAATGCCCAATGCGGAGACGCGCAAGAACAACTTCTTCCCTACGGTTCCGGCGACACGATGATTTCCAGACTCCAAGGATGGGTTTAACACGGTGCAGTTTATTCTCCACCTGTTGGTCCCACAGACTTCGCCACGTTCGTCTGATATGATCGTGAACAAGAAAGCGAAAATCACGGTGAAACAGTGGCAAGGGTGTGACGACCAAAGAAGAGGCAGATCTAGCAGCAGCATCAGCAGACTCGTTCCCTGGGATCCCAACATGCCCAGGAATCCAGCAGAACCGAATCTGGACATCAGCCTCGAGCAAAGAACGAAGAAGTCTCCGTACGGTAAAAAGAAGTGGGTGGCCAGAGAAATCCAAAGATGACAATGATTGCACAACACTCAACGAATCAGTGTACACAATAGCACGCTGATGAGAGCTCGACTGCACGTGAACAAGTGCAAGATACACAGCATGCATCTCCGCCGAAAACACCGTGGCCTCGGCAGGAATGCGGGCAACAGAAACTTCGTCAATGCAGACGGCGGCGCATCCAACGACACCAGCTGCCTTAGATCCATCGGTGAAAACAGGAATAAAGTCTGCATTGACGTAACGGTGTTCGGCGAAGAGCTGCTGGTACACTGACGCAGGGGTTGAGGACTTGTCAAAAGATGTAAAGCTGGTATCGACCATGACACCAAGAGGATGCCATGGAGAATCCTCAAAGCCCCTGGTCTCTCCAACGAGTGACAAGTCGAGCCCTGCATCACGAGCTACGGCCGCCATACGAAGACCGAAGGTTCGAATGCACGAGGGACGGATCTCGAACAAACGAGCATGCTGGGGATGAAAAACTGCATCGTATAAAGGATGGTCTGTGAGTGATTTAAGTTTCAGGTAAAATTGAAGAGACAGCTGCAGACGGCGTAAATGAAGCGACGGTTCGTTCGCGTCGGCATAAAGGCTGGGAATGGGTGACGTACGAAAGGCTCCCGTACAAAGACGCAGCGCTTGATGGTGGATGGTATCCAACGGCCGGAGAACGGAAGGACGCGCAGAGCCATACACCATACAGCCATAATCCAGTTTAGACCGAATGAGAGAATGGTAAATACGGAACAAGGAAGTCCTGTCTGCACCCCAGGAGACTGAGGCGAGGATCTTGAGGATGGACAGAGCTCTCAGACAGGAAGTGCGGAGTCGTCGAACGTGCGAGCGAAAGGTGAGCGCACGGTCGACGGTCAAACCAAGGAACTTGGTTTCCGGCAAAACTGGAATGGCTGCATGGTCCAAATAGAGTTCTGGATCGGGGTGGAGGCCACGCCTCCGGCAGAAATGGACACACGCTGTCTTTTCAGCAGAAAGAACGAAACCATTGTTGTTCGCCGCTTTAACTATCTGGTTAATTGCAGACTGCAGCTGCCTTTCAATGAAATGCATGCTTGATGACGAGCAGAAGATGTGAAGGTCGTCAACATAAATGGTAGTCGAAACCGTAGGAGGAAGATTTTTAAGCAAACAATTAATGCGGAGGATGAAAAGAGTCACCGAAAGAATGCTGCCTTGAGGAACACCTTGTTCTTGATGGAAGAAGGCAGAGAGCGTTGTACCCAGGCGCACCTGGAACACACGGTTACGAAGGAAGTTGGCAATGAAGGTTGGCAGGTTTCCCCGCAACCCACTCTCGTGGAGGTCACGGAGGATACCGTGACGCCACGCTCTATCGTAAGCTTTTTCGATGTCAAAAAAGACAGACACCAGGTGCTGCCTACGCACGAATGCCTCTCGAACAGACGTCTCAAGGAGCAGGAGATGGTCAGGAGCTGAACGATGACGACGGAAGCCGCTTTGTGATGGCGACAGAATTTGATGTTCTTCTAGGAAGTAAATTAGCCTAGAATTAACCATGCGTTCAAGGATTTTGCACAGACAGCTAGTGAGGGCAATTGGCCGGTAACTAGAGGGAGACTTGGGGTCTTTGCCAGGCTTGGGAAAAGGTAAAACAAAAGCTTTTCGCCAGGAGTCCGGGAAACTGTGCTCCAACCAAATGCGGTTGAAAAGCACTAACAGATTCTCGAGAGACGACTGTGATAGATGACGGATCATGTCATAGTGGATGCCATCGGGACCTACAGATGTTGCACCGGACCGATGCAGAGCCACTCGGAGTTCAACCATGCTGAAGGGGAGTTATACTCGGTGTTATGAAAAGGCGCAAAGGAGAGTCTCTGGCACTCAGCAGCTGGTCTAGTCCTCTGAAAGGAGAGAGGGTACGCCTCAGAACTGGAAACAGAGGCAAACGCCCTACCCAAACAATCCACTATCTCCCCGACTTCAGCATACGTGCAGCCGTTACTCTCGAGAATAGAGATCTGATGGGAACCACAGTTTCCCCGAATCCTACGAATTTTTTCCCAAACAGTTTTTGAACTGGCACGTGAATTGATCGATGAAACGTACTTTATCCAAGACTCCCTCTTGCTTCGTCGACGCACCAACCGAGCGTAAGATTTTGCTCTTTTAAATTCAACGAGATTAGCATCGGTTGGATAACGCCGAAATGTACACCAGGCCTTATGTTGAGCTCTCCTAGCCGCTGTGCAATCAGAGGTCCACCAAGGTTTCGGACGTCTTGGGAGCGTCGTTGATGTCTTTGGGATAGAGAGATCCGCTGCCTGAATGATACACGTGGTGACATCAGTAACAGTTGCATCGATTGACCCTCGGGTCACCATGACAGAAGGTATCACTGCGGACGATGTGAAGACCTCCCACTTGGCACGATCCATCCTCCATCGAGGAGGGCGGGAAGCAGAAGATGGCACGCTCTCATTATAGCCAAGTACAATTGGAAAGTGGTCGCTCCCATGGAGGTCGTTGCACACCGTCCACGACCAGTCAGCAATAACTGATGGTGAACCCAAAGATAAATCGATCGCACTGAAACTTCGTGTAGGCTCGTGGAAATAAGTGTCAGCTCCGGTGTTAAAAAGGCACAGGGAGGTCGAGGACAGAAGAGATTCGATCCTACGGCCTCGTACGTCTGTTCTGACACTACCCCACAATGGATTATGAGCATTGAAGTCACCCAGAAGAAGAGCAGGTGACGGCAGCTGCCCAACTAAGCTCTCAAGAACGGACACGCTCACGTCCTCATCCGGCGGCAGATAGACGCTGCAAACAGTTAGAGGCACAGGCATGGAGATACGCACCGCAACGGCTTGTAAAGATGTTGAGACCGCAACGGGAGAAACTGGAACACTGTGGGGGACAAGAATGGCAACTCCCCGCAAGCTATATCTCCTGAAACATTATCTTTCCGAAATGCACTGTAGCCTCGAACTGAGAGCAGGTCTGATGGTTTAAGTTTTGTCTCCTGGAGGCAAAGGCACACCGGAGAGTACGACGAAAGCAGATGTTTGACGTCGTCATATTTTGTCCGAAAACCTCGACAGTTCCATTGAACGATTGAAACCATGATTTGAGGGGTAGATAGGAAGAAAGAAACGTGGGTCAAATGAACTGAAGAGGCCTAGAAGGCCTCGGAGTCCATGAATTCCTCAGTCTGGTCTGCAGTGCCCCTCGGCAGCGTGGTAACCGGGGGAAGGACTGGGGGTGTCTGGAGGATGAAGACCGGGACTGATTCGTTCCGGCTTGAACCTTTGTTTGAGATTTAGTGGCTGAGGATTGTTTGGCCTTGCCTTTGTGTCTAGCAGGCGAGGGATCAGGGCTCGTAGAACGGGAAACCTGTTCTGCAACAGCGCGCTTGGGCGAGGATGCAGGACCCCGAGCATTGGTCTGTGGTGGCAAAGATAAACTGTCAGTGGTGGAAAGTCGAAGGGCCTTCAGCCCAGCAGCATAAATATCCTCGAGAGAGAAAGGGCAGTCTTTTGGTATAGTGATGTCTGTCTGAGTGGCAATGGATGTTTTAGGAGCCACAACGGAAGAGTAGGTGCGTGCGCTTGGAGCAGCGGGAACGACCTTCCGTCGAGCTTCAGGGTAGGACAGGTGTTCAAGTGTCTTAACCTCCTGAATCTTCCGCTCCTCAATCCACTTCGGACAGTTCTTGGCATTGGCAGCATGGTCGCCTTTGCAGTTCACACAATGGGCAGCTGCAGCAGAGCAGTCAGACTGAAGATGGTCGTGTGAACCGCAACGATTGCAAGTAGCAGCACCACGGCAAGACTGCTGGGAGTGCCCGTACACTTGGCATCGGTAGCAACGAAGGGGGTTAGGAATGTACGGGCGCACAGAGCAGTTCAAATAGCCCGCATGGATGGAAGATGGAAGAGTCGGGCGATCAAAGGTCAGAATCACTGTTCTGGAGTTGACCAGCTCCCCGTTTCGGCGGAACTTGATCCGACGAACCGCTGTGACACCTTGGTTGGCAAGCTCCTCCAGAAATTCTTCCTCTGAAACATCCACGAGGTCGCGCTCGGAGATGACACCTCTGGATGAATTCAGGGACTGATGAGGTTTGATGTCCACAGGGACACCACCCAAGTTGGAGACTCCCAAGAGCAATGAACCATGGCGTGGACTTGACATTTCCACCAATATATCTCCCGATTTTAACTTCTTCACACTAGTTGGTGACGCAACCGCTCCTTGCAGGGCTTTTTGAATCCAGAAGGGAGATTTGGAGCCAAGCTTGTGAGATTCTTCCCGTGCATGGATGATAAAAAATCGGGCAGTGTCCGGCGGCAAAGTACGCAGTTTCTTATTGGTGGGGTTAGGATCCGTGTCCAAAGATTTCTTTAGTTTGACAGAAGGGGGAATAGTTGAAGAATCCATATATAATGCGAAAAAAATTCATCCGCCAGCTTCCCCGCCCACTACCGAGCCCAACAGGGGAGAGCCGGAGGTCCGCAGGCCAACATGGGCGCAGGACACGGCCCTAGGGTTAGGCGGCGGATATAGCATGTTGATCGTGCAGACATGCGCTCAGCGAGTACCGCGACTTTCCCGGGTCTTGGTAATACCCCTTTGGCATGCCCACACTATCCCCAAACTCACCCCGTCGTACGAAATGACAAGCCGATTGACTAGGAGTAGGTTAGTTCCTAGCCTCCCGTTTAGGGTGAAGCAGGGGGCAAAGAGGAGTGTTGGCGACTGGTGACAACTATAGCCTGGCCCCCAGTAACCTCAGCCTCCAGCATCCCCTTTTCCACCTGTACGGGTCACCGCACACGGCAAACGTGCAGGTAGGTCTAGCTAACCAGCCCGAAGAAACGAAGAGGGAACAGAAAATGAAAAAGAAAAGGAAGAGGAGTAGAAAATAGAGAAAAAGGGAGTGGAGAAGAAAGCAAAAACAGGAAAGTGAGAGGAAAGGGCTGGCGCATAATCACAACCTCAGCAACCTACAGGACTGAGGCGGGAGCGTGGCGAGATAACAACAACAACAACCACAAATGGAAAAAGATTTTAAACACTACTGTCGGCTCGGGCCGTGGGGTCGCCACTCCCCATCAGCTGGATGAACAGCTGTCCCTTCGGTGGTATCATCGTATCAAGACGAAATCACAACAGAAACAGCCACAAGGTCAGCTCGGGCCGTGGGGGCGCCGCTCCCCAAATAACTGGAAAACCAGTTATCCCCGTGCGGGGATATGAAGAAAGCAGTGAAGAAAAGGTAGTTAATGAAGTTTATTAAAAGTAATATATTTACTAATGGAAAAGGACGAACCGTCACTCTCCTCCCCCCACACTCCTCTGCAATGCTGGCAGAGGGCGGGGACGAACTGTCACTCTCCTCCCCCCCATGTTCCTCTGCAATGCTGGTAGAGGCTGGGGACGAACTGTCACTCTCCTCCCCCCCGTGTTCTTCTATAATGTTGGGTGAGGGTGGGGACCTCGCTGAGGCCGAGACAGTTTGATGGACACCGCACACCTTTGCGGATTGAGGGCCGGGTCTTCCGCACGTGCAGGCTGTCTGCTGGGAACCGGAAGAGGCGGGCGTCTTCAAAAGAGAAGGCGAAGACGCAGCTGGTCGAATAAGCTGGAGCTCGGTGAAATCCACCTGTGTCGCTTGTTCAGCTGTAGATCGCTTGGCAAGTGCGGCGAGAGCTACAGGGCGCGGAACAAAAGGCTGCACGGGTTGTGGCTGAGACTGAACAACTGCGGCAAAAGTACGCTGTCGGTTGTTGGGAATACCCAACTTGGCCTTGGCAGCAGGGTACGAGAGGCCCTCCAGGGTCTTGAGGCGCTGGATCGCCTTCTCGTCGTTCCACTTCGAACAGGACCTGGCATAAGCAGCGTGGGAGTCACCACAGTTTACACAGCAGGGCTCTGAAGTGCATCCAGTCCCTTCGTGGTCGCGGGAACCACAATTGGCGCACCTCGCAACACTGTTACAGGACCGCTGGGAATGTCCATACCTCTGGCACTTAAAACAGCGTAGAGGATTTGGTATATAAGGACGAACTGCACATAACAAGTAACCAGCCTTTATTTCAGTAGGTACCTTCGGGCTGTTAAAAGTCAAAATAACATTTCGTGATTTGATCAGCGCGCCATCGCGCCTGAAAGTCATGCGTCGGGCAGCTATGACACCCTGATCAGCAAGTTCACACACAAGTTCATCTTCATCGCAGACCAACAAGTCGGGCTCAGAAATGACTCCCTTGGAGGTGTTGAGATACGGATGTGCCGTCACTTGAACTGGAATATCCTGAAGTCTGGTCAACTGCAGAAGAGATTTGCTCTGAGAGAGAGTGCAAGTTTCCACAAGCAGGTCACCAGAGCGTAGCTTCTTCACTGACTTCAAAGAGCCAGCAACACCCGCAAGTGCCTTCGAGATGAAAAAAGGAGACTTTGAGGAAAGTTTCAACATCTGGTCAGTAGAAGAAATGACGAGAAAAGTAGCTTGAGGTATCGAATCTGCAAGTGTAATGCGACGTTTCTGAGCTGACGGCTCAACACCTGGATCTAAAGATACGTCGCGGTGATGTCGTTTTTCAACGAAAGTTCTCTTCAGTGTGTTATGTGTGGGAGGTGGTTGAGGCAAATTTGGCCCCTGATCAATCACCATATCCTGTTGTTTTTTAAATTTTGAGGAGGGTTTATGTTTCCCCATGGGAGTAAGAAAAAATTCATCAGCAACGTACTCCGCCCACAATCGAGCCCAACAGGGGAGAACTGGAGGTCCGCAAGCCAAACACATGACGCAAGACACAGTTCTAGAGCTTAGTTGCAAATATAGTCCGTTGGCTGTGATCACACGCACTCGGCGGACACTTCGGCCTCCTGGTACCGTCATGCCAACGCCTTTGGCATGATCCCACAGCCCCCGGGCTCACCCTGCCGTGCCATACGACAAAAAAGCCGCTAAAGCCCTGTACACAACTTGGTACAAGACTTCTGACTAGAGGTGGGTTAGTCTCTAGCCTCCCGTTTACAGCGAAGCCGGGGTCGAAGAGGAGTGTTGGTACACAGGAGGCACTTATCCGGTCTCCTGCGACCTCAGCCGCCAGACATCCCATTTCCGCCTCACGGGTCTCCGCACGCGGCAAACATGCAGGTAGGCCTAGCACCCAAACCAGCTAAAAGGAAACAAAGAAATCCAAAGAAGACAAATCCTGGCAGGGAACCTAAACAGAATCTCAGCAACCTACGAACTGAGCGGTTAATATAAATCAGTTAGTGGTGGAGGGTAACAAAACCACAAGACCGGGGTGTTAGTACACAACGTGGTAGCGATTAGGTAGAATACAACACGGGCAACTAGCCAGTGGAGAAAATAAAGAAAAACAAAAAAGCGAGACACAAGACCAGCTCGGGATTGTGGGGCCGCGACTCCCCAACAGCTGGATGAACAGCCGTCCCTGCAAACACCAACAGCACCAAAAGAAGAAAAAAACAAGCTGTGGCATGACATCAGATGGTGACCAGTCACAAGGTCAGCTCGGGCCGTGGGGGCGCCGCTCCCCAAATAACTGGAAAACCAGTTATCCCCGTGCGGGGCTGCTAGTTTGGACTAGCAGGTCCCCAGAGCGAAGTTTCTTTACAGATTTCAGCGAGCCAATAGCAGCATCCAAAGCCTTGGATATAAAGAATGGAGACTTGGTGGACAGTCTCTCACTTTGACCAGTAGACTCTATGAGCAGAAACGCAGCAGAGAGATTTAAGTCGTTCGATGTTAAACGACGTTTCAAAGCAGCAGGATCCAGAGAAGCAGTCGAAAGTCCGGTACGATTGTCGAAATCACGGTCTAACGCTCGTTTCAGAGTGTTCGTTTTTGCCAGTTGGTTAGTTGGGTGGCCGTCGTCAACCAACATTTTCTCAGGGGGTTTACTCCCCGAGGGTTTAGAGTCTGGGGACTTGTGTTTGGAGTGATGATGTTTCCCCATAGAGTGTTATGAAAGATTCATCCGCAGGTGACTCCGCCCACTACCGAGCCCAACAAGGGAGAACTGGAGGTCCGCAAGCCACGAAAGTGACGCAGGACACAGTTCTGGAGCTTATGCGCTGCAGATATAGTCCGTTGGCTGTGGTCACATGCACTCGGTGGACACTTCGGCCTCCAATACCGTCATGCCAACGCCTTTGGCACGATTCCACAGCCCCCGGGCTCACCCTGCCGTGCTATACGACAATAAAGCCGCTAAAGCCGTGCACACAACTTGGTACAAGACTTCTGACGAGAGGTGGGTTAGCCTCTAGCCTCCCGTTTACAGCGAAGCTGGGGTCGAAGAGGAGTGTTGGCACACAGGAGGCACTTCTCCGGTCTCCTGCGACCTCAGCCGCCAGACATCCCATTTCCGCCTCACGGGTCTCCGCACGCGGCAAACATGCAGGCAGGTCTAGCACCCAAACCAGAAAAACGGGGGAAATAAAAAAAAAAAAAAAAAAACCCTGGAAAGGGGCTTAAGCGGAACTTCAGCAACCTACAGACTGAACAGTTAATAGTAGTAGTAATGGATGGTAACAAAAACAACAAAAACCGGGATGTTAGTAAAAAAGAATTAAAAAATGAGATACACGGGCAACTGGCCAGCGCAGAAAAGAAAAGGTCGAGACACAAGACCAGCTCGGGATCGTGGGGCGCGACTCCCCAGCAGCTGGGTGAACAGCCGTCCCTGCGAAAGCCACCAACAAAGAAAACAAATGGTAGCAGGACACCAGACGTTAACCGGTCACAAGGTCAGCTCGGGCCGTGGGGCGCCGCTCCTTAAATAACTGGAAAACCAGTTATCCCCGTGCGGGGCGGTGAAAACAGGAATAAAGTCTGCATTGACGTAACGGTGTTCAGCGAAGAGCTGCTGGTACACTGACGCAGGGGTTGAGGACTTGTCAAAAGATGTAAAGCTGGTATCAACCATGACACCAAGAGGATGCCATGGGGGATCCTCAAAGCCCCTGGTCTCTCGAACGAGTGACAAGTCGAGCCCTGCATCACGAGCTACGGCCGCCATACGAAGACCGAAGGTTCGAATGCACGAGGACGGATCTCGAACAAACGAGCATGCTGGGGATGAAAAACTGCATCGTATAAAGAATGGTCTGTGAGTGATTTAGGTTTCAGGTAAAACTGAAGAGACAGCTGCTGGTTGGTTGGTTGGTGGATTTTATTGGCGCAAGGGCCAGGTTTGGCCAAAGAGCGCCAGACAAAGAACTATCAGCCACAGATTTTTGAAAACGTGGAAAATGATTAACAGCAGACAGGCTTGGTAAAAGTTGAAAAAGAGTATGATGAAAGCTGTGAAGACAAGGTAGTTAATTAGGTTTATATAAAAATTTATTAATTTACTATTAGAATTATATACATACATATATATATATATATATATATATATATATTTTTTTTTTTAAACACAACTACACAAAGGATGAGTCACTCTCCTCCCCCCACACTCCTCTGCAATGCTGGCAGAGGGCGGGGACGAACTGTCACTCTCCTCCCCCCATGTTCCTCTGCAATGTTGTTTGAGGCTGGGGACGAACTGTCACTCTCCTCCCCCCTATGTTCCTCTATAATGTTGGTTGAGGGTGGGGACCTCGCTGAGGCCGAGACAGTTGGATGGACACTGCACACCTTTGCGGATTGAGGGCCGGGTCTTCCGCACGTGCAGGCTTTCGGATGGAAACTGGAAGAGACGGTCGGCTGCAAAAGAGAAGGCCCAGAATCAGGTAGTCGAATAATCTCGAGCTCGGGGAAAAACACCTGTGTCGCTTGGTCAGCTGTAGATCGCTTGGCAAGGGCGGCGAGAGCTACAGGGCGCGGCACAAAGGGCTGCACGGGTTGTGGCAGAGACTGAACTACTGCGGCAAAAGTGCGCTGTCGGTTAGTGGGTATACCCAACTTGGCCTTGGCAGCAGGGTACGAGAGGCCTTCCAGGGTCTTGAGGCGCTGGTTCGTTGGTTGGTTGATGGATTTTATTGGCGCAAGGGCCAGGTTTGGCCAAAGAGCGCCAGACAAAGAACTATCAGCCACAGATTTTTAAAAACGTGGAAAATGATTAAGAACAGACAGGCTTGGTAAAAGTTGAAAAAGAGTATGATGAAAGCTGTGAAGACAAGGTAGTTAATTAGGTTTATATAAAAATTTATTAATTTACTATTATAATTATAATTTTTTTTTTTTTTTTTTTTTAAACAAAACTACACAAAGGATGAGTCACTCTCCTCCCCCCACTCCTCTGCAATGCTGGCAGAGGGCGGGGACGAACTGTCACTCTCTTCCCCCCATGTTCCTCTGCAATGTTGTTTGAGGCTGGGGACGAACTGTCACTCTCCTCCCCCTATGTTCCTCTATAATGTTGGTTGAGGGTGGGGACCGCGCTGAGTCCGAGACAGTTGCAAAGTCGGCCATGAAGGCCGCGACATGTGGATGGACACTGCACACCTTTGAGGATTGAGGGCCGGCTCTCCAGCACGTGCAGGCCTTCCGCTGGGAACTGGAAGAGTCGGTCGTCTTCAAAGAGAAGGCGCAGACTCAGCTGGTCGAATAAGCTGGAGCTCGGTGAAATCCACCTGTGTCGCTTGTTCAACTGTAGATCGCTTGGCAAGTGCGGCGAGAGCTACAGGGCGCGGAACAAAGGGCTGCACGGGTGGTGGCTGAGACTGAACAACTGCGGCAAAACTACGCTGTCGGGTGTTGGGAATACCCAACTTGGCTTTGGCAGCAGGGTACGAGAGGCCTTCCAGGGTCTTGAGGCGCTGGATCGCCATCTCGTCCTTCCATTTCATACAGTTGCGGGAGTAAGCTGCATGGGCCTCACCGCAGTTAACACAGCAGGCCGCAGAAGTGCAACCTTCCCCGTCATGTTCACCGGAGCCACAATTAGCGCAACGAGCGGAACTCTTACAGAATCGTTGTGAATGCCCGTACCTCTGGCACCTGAAACAGCGCAGAGGGCTGGGAATGTACGGGCGAACTGCACAGACCAAGTAGCCTGCTTTGATTTCTGTCGGAACTGTCGGGGAGTCAAAAGTCAAGATGACATTTTTTGACTTAATCATGGAACCATCACGCCGGTTGGTTGGTTGGTTGGTTGGTTGTTGGATTTTATTGGCGCAAGGGCCAGGCTTGGCCAAAGAGCGCCAGACAAAGAACTATCAGCCACAGATTTTTAAAAACGTGGAAAATGATCAAGAACAGACAGGCCCGGTAAAAGCCGAAAAAGAGCATGATGAAAGCTGTGAAGACAAGGTAGTTAAGTAGGTTTATAAGAAAAATTTATTAATTCACTATTATAATTATAACTTCCTTTTTTTTTTTTTTTTTTTTTTTAAACACAACTACACAAAGGATGAGTCACTCTCCTCCCCCACACTCCTCTGCAATGCTGGCAGAGGGCGGGGACGAACTGTCACTCTCTTCCCCCCCATGTTCCTCTGCAATGTTGTTTGAGGCTGGGGACGAACTGTCACTCTCCTCCCCCGATGTTCCTCTATAATGTTGGTTGAGGGTGGGGACCGCGCTGAGTCCGAGACAGTTGCAAAGTCGGCCATGATGGCCGCGACATGTGGATGGACACTGCACACCTTAGAGGATTGAGGGCCGGCTCTCCAGCACGTGCAGGCCTTCCGCTGGGAACTGGAAGAGTCGGCCGTCTTCAAAAGAGAAGGCGCAGACTCAGCTGGACGAATAAGCTGGAGCTCGGTGAAATCCACCTGTGTCGCTTGTTCAACTGTAGATCGCTTGGCAAGTGCGGCGACAGCTACAGGGCGCGGAACAAAGGGCTGCACGGGTGGTGGCTGAGACTGAACAACTGCGGCAAAACTACGCTGTCGGGTGTTGGGAATACCCAACTTGGCTTTGGCAGCAGGGTACGAGAGGCCGTCCAGGGTCTTGAGGCGCTGGATTGCCATCTCGTCCTTCCATTTCATACAGGTGCGGGAGTAAGCCGCATGGGCCTCACCACAGTTAACACAGGAGGCCGCAGAAGTGCAACCTTCCCCGTCATGTTCACTGGAGCCACAATTTGCGCAACGAGCGGAACTCTTACAAAAACGTTGTGAATGCCCGTACCTCTGGCACCTGAAACAGCGCAGAGGACAGGGAATGTACGGGCGAACTCCACAGACCAAGTAGCCAGCCTTGATTTCGGTCGGAACCTTCGGGGAGTTAAAAGTCAAGATAACATTTTTAGACTTAATTAAAGAACCATCGCGCCGAAACATCATACGGCGCGCAGCAATAACACCTTGATCTGCAAGTTCAGTCACCAATTCTTCTTCACTGCATGGGAAGAGATCAAACTCAGAAATAACACCCCGAGAGGTGTTAAGAAACGGGTGAGGTGTCACTTTGACAGGAATGCCTTGAAGACTAGTGAGGTGCAGAAAAGTGTTACTCTGAGAAACACTGCAAGTTTGGACAAGCAGGTCCCCAGAGCGAAGCTTCCTCACAGACCTCAAGGGGCCAACCGCAGCGTCCAAAGCTTTAGAAATGAAAAAGGGAGATCTGGTGGACAGTCTCTCATTCGGATCGATGGATTCTACAAGCAAGTGAGTAGCATGCGTAGTCACAGCAATTGAGGGGAGACGACGCTTCGGAGCGACTGGTACAGCTGCCGAAGAAGAGGTTCCACATTCTTGGTCCAGGTCATGGTCTAAAGATCGTTTAAGGGTATGAGACTTGGTAGGTTGAGAAGACGAAGGAGAGTCGTTGTCAACTATCATATTCACAGGTGTCCGAAATTTGGAGTTTTGTTTTTTGTTTCTACCCATGGAAAAAAGAAGGAAGATTCGTCTGCAGACTACTCCACCCACCACCGAGCCCTACAAGGGAGAACTGGAGGTCCGCAAGCCAAGAAAATGACGCTAGACACAGTTCTGGAGCTTATACGTTGCAGATATAGTCCGTTGGCTGTGATCACACGCACTCGGCGGACACTTCGGCCTCCTGGTACCGTCATGCCAACGCCTTTGGCATGATCCCACAGCCCCCGGGCTCACCCTGCCGTGCCATACGACAAAAAAGCCGCTAAAGCCCTGTACACAACTTGGTACATGACTTCTGACTAGAGGTGGGTTAGTCTCTAGCCTCCCGTTTACAGCGAAGCCGGGGTCGAAGAGGAGTGTTGGTACACAGGAGGCACTTATCCGGTCTCCTGCGACCTCAGCCGCCAGACATCCCATTTCCGCCTCACGGGTCTCCGCACGCGGCAAACATGCAGGTAGGCCTAGCACCCAAACCAGCTAAAAGGAAAAAAAGAAACCCAAAGAAGACAAATCCTGGCAGGGAACCTAAACAGAATCTCAGCAACCTACGAACTGAGCGGTTAATATAAATCAGTTAGTGGTGGAGGGTAACAAAACCACAAGACCGGGGTGTTAGTACACAACGTGGTAGCGATTAGGTAGAATACAACACGGGCAACTAGCCAGTGGAGAAAATAAATAAAAACGAAAAAGCGAGACACAAGACCAGCTCGGGATCGTGGGGCCGCGACTCCCCAACAGCTGGAAGAACAGCCGTCCCTGCAAACACCAATAGCACCAAAATAAAAATCAAGCGGTGGCATGACATCAGATGTTGACCAGTCACAAGGTCAGCTCGGGCCGTGGGGGCGCCGCTCCCCAAATAACTGGAAAACCAGTTATCCCCGTGCGGGGCTTGAGGCGCTGGATCGCCATCTCGTCCTTCCATTTCATACAGTTGCGGGAGTAAGCTGCATGGGCCTCACCGCAGTTAACACAGCAGGCCGCAGAAGTGTAACCATCCCCGTCATGTTCACTGGAGCCACAATTTGCGCAACGAGCGGAACTCTTACAGAAACGTTGGGAATGCCCGTACCTCTGGCACCTGAAACAGCGCAGAGGACTGGGAATGTACGGGCGAACTCCACAGACCAAGTAGCCAGCCTTGATTTCGGTCGGAACTTTCGGGGAGTTAAAAGTCAAGATTACATTTTTAGACTTAATCAAGGAACCATCGCGCCGGAACATCATACGACGAGCAGCAATAACACCTTGATCTGCAAGTTCAGTCACCAATTCGTCTTCACTGCATGGCAAGAGATCAAACTCTGAAATAACACCCCGAGAGGTGTTAAGAAACGGGTGAGGTGTCACTTTTACAGGAATGCCTTGAAGACTAGTGAGGTGCAGAAAAGTTACTCTGAGAAACACTGCAAGTTTGGACAAGCAGGTCCCCAGAGCGAAGCTTCCTCACAGACTTCAAGGGGCCAACTGCAGCGTCCAAAGCTTTAGAAATGAAGAATGGAGATCTGGTGGACAGTCTCTCATTCGGATCGATGGATTCTACAACTAAGTGTGTAGCATGCGTATTCACAACAATCGAGGGAGACGACGCTTCGGAGCGACTGGTACAGCTGCCGAAGAAGAGGTTCCACATTCTTGGTCCAGATCATGGTCTAAAGATCGTTTAAGGGTATGAGACTTGGTAGGTTGAGAAGACGAAGGAGAGTCGTTGTCAACGATCATTTGCTCAGGTGACTTGAATTTGGAGCGTTTGTTTTTGGGTTTACCCATGGAAAAAAGGAGAAGGATTCGTCTGCAGACTACTCCACCCACCACCGAGCCCAACAAGGGAGAACTGCTTGGTTGGTTGGTTGGTTAGTGGATTTTAGTGGCGCAAGGGCCAGGTTTGGCCAAAGAGCGCCAGACAAAGAACTATCAGCCACAGAATTTTAAAAGCCTGGAAAATGAGTAAAAGCAGACAGGCTTGGTAAAAGTTGAAAAAGAGTATGAAGAAAGCAGTGAAGAAAAGGTAGTTAATGAAGTTTATTAAAATTCATAAATTTACTAATGGAAAAGGACGAACCGTCACTCTCCTCCCCCCCACACTCCTCTGCAATGCTGCCAGAGGGCGGGGACGAACTGTCACTCTCCTCCCCCCATGTTCCTCTGCAATGCTGGTAGAGGCTGGGGACGAACTGTCACTCTCCTCCCCCCGTGCTCTTCTATAATGTTGGGAGAGGGTGGGGACCCCGCAGAGGCCGAGACAGTTTGATGGACACTGCACACCTTTGCGGATTGAGGGCCGGGTCTTCCGCACGTGCAGGCTGTCTGCTGGGAACCGGAAGAGGCGGGCGTCTTCAAAAGAGAAGGCGCAGACTCAGCTGGTCGAATAAGCTGGAGCTCGGTGAAATTCACCTGTGTCGCTTGTTCAGCTGTAGATCGCTTGGCAAGTGCGGCGAGAGCTACAGGGCGCGGAACAAAAGGCTGCACGGGTTGTGGCTGAGACTGAACAACTGCGGCAAAAGTACGCTGTCGGTTGTTGGTTGGTTGGTTGGTTGGTTGTTGGATTTTATTGGCGCAAGGGCCAGGCTTGGCCAAAGAGCGCCAGACAAAGAACTATCAGCCACAGATTTTGAAAAACGTTGAAAATGATCAAGAACAGACAGGCCCGGTAAAAGCCGAAAAAGAGCATGATGAAAGCTGTGAAGACAAGGTAGTTAAGTAGGTTTATAAGAAAAATTTATTAAATCACTATTATAATTATAACTTCCGTTTTTTTTTTTTTTTTTTTTTTTTTAAACACAACTACACAAAGGATGAGTCACTCTCCTCCCCCCACACTCCTCTGCAATGCTGGCAGAGGGCGGGGACGAACTGTCACTCTCTTCCCCCCATGGTCCTCTGCAATGTTGTTTGAGGCTGGGGACGAACTGTCACTCTCCTCCCCCTATGTTCCTCTATAATGTTGGTGGAGGGTGGGGACCGCGCTGAGTCCGCGGAGACAGCTGCAAAGTCGGCCATGATGGCCGCGACATGTGGATGGACACTGCACACCTTAGAGGATTGAGGGCCGGCTCTCCAGCACGTGCAGGCCTTCCGCTGGGAACTGGAAGAGTCGGTCGTCTTCAAAAGAGAAGGCGCAGACTCAGCTGGTCGAATAAGCTGGAGCTCGGTGAAATCCACCTGTGTCGCTTGTTCAACTGTAGATCGCTTGGCAAGTGCGGCGAGAGCTACAGGGCGCGGAACAAAGGGCTGCACGGGTGGTGGCTGAGACTGAACAACTGCGGCAAAACTACGCTGTCGGGTGTTGGGAATACCCAACTTGGCTTTGGCAGCAGGGTACGAGAGGCCGTCCAGGGTCTTGAGGCGCTGGATTGCCATCTCGTCCTTCCATTTCATACAGGTGCGGGAGTAAGCCGCATGGGCCTCACCACAGTTAACACAGGAGGCCGCAGAAGTGCAACCTTCCCCGTCATGTTCACTGGAGCCACAATTTGCGCAACGAGCGGAACTCTTACAAAAACGTTGTGAATGCCCGTACCTCTGGCACCTGAAACAGCGCAGAGGACTGGGAATGTACGGGCGAACTCCACAGACCAAGTAGCCAGCCTTGATTTCGGTCGGAACCTTCGGGGAGTTAAAAGTCAAGATAACATTTTTAGACTTAATTAAAGAACCATCGCGCCGAAACATCATACGGCGCGCAGCAATAACACCTTGATCTGCAAGTTCAGTCACCAATTCTTCTTCACTGCATGGCAAGAGATCAAATTCCGAAATAACACCCCGAGAGGTGTTAAGAAACGGGTGAGGTGCCACTTTGACAGGAATGCCTTGAAGACTAGTAAGGAGCAAAAGAGTGTTACTCTGAGAAACACTGCAAGTTTGAACAAGCAGGTCCCCAGAGCGAAGCTTCCTCACAGACTTCAAGGGGCCAACCGCAGCGTTCAAAGCTTTAGAAATGAAAAATGGAGATCTGGTGGACAGTCTCTCATCCGGATCGATGGATTCTACAAGTAAGTGTGTAGCATGCGTAGTCACAGCAATCGAGGGGAGACGACGCTTCGGAGCGACTGGTACAGCTGCCGAAGAAGAGGTAGTACATTCTTGGTCCAGGTCATGGTCTAAAGAACGTTTAAGGTTTTGAGACTTGGTAGGTTGAGAAGACGAAGGAGAGTCGTTTGCAACTATCATTTTCTCAGGTGACTTAAATTTGGAGCGTTTGTTTTTGGGTTTACCCATGGAAAAAAAGAAGGAAGATTCGTCTGCAGACTACTCCACCCACCACCGAGCCCTACAAGGGAGAACTGGAGGTCCGCAAGCCAACAAAATGACGCTAGACACAGTTCTGGAGCTTATACGTTGCAGATATAGTCCGTTGGCTGTGATCACACGCACTCGGCGGACACTTCGGCCTCCTGGTACCGTCATGCCAACGCCTTTGGCATGATCCCACAGCCCCCGGGCTCACCCTGCCGTGCCATACGACAAAAAAGCCGCTAAAGCCCTGTACACAACTTGGTACAAGACTTCTGACTAGAGGTGGGTTAGTCTCTAGCCTCCCGTTTACAGCGAAGCCGGGGTCGAAGAGGAGTGTTGGTACACAGGAGGCACTTAACCGGTCTCCTGCGACCTCAGCCCCCAGACATCCCATTTCCGCCTCACGGGTCTCCGCACGCGGCAAACATGCAGGTAGGTCTAGCACCCAAACCAGCGAAAAGGAAAAAAAGAAATCCAAAGAAGACAAATCCTGGCAGGGAACCTAATCGGAATCTCAGCAACCTACGAACTGAGCGGTTAATATAAATCAGTTAGTGGTGGAGGGTAACAAAACCACAAGACCGGGGTGTTAGTACATAACGTGGTAGCTATTAGGTAGAGAATACAACACGGGCAACTAGCCAGTGGAGAAAATAAGGAAAAACGAAAAAGCGAGACACAAGACCAGCTCGGGATCGTGGGGCCGCGATTCCCCAACAGCTGGATGAACAGCCGTCCCTGCAAACACCAAAATAAAAAACAAGCGGTGGCATGACATAAGATGTTGACCAGTCACAAGGTCAGCTCGGGCCGTGGGGGCGCCGCTCCCCAAATAACTGGAAAACCAGTTATCCCCGTGCGGGGAAGGGAGAACTGGAGGTCTGCAAGCCAAGAAAATGACGCTGGACACAGTTCTGGAGCTTATACGTTGCAGATATAGTCCGTTGGCTGTGATCACACGCACTCGGCGGACACTTCGGCCTCCGGGTACCGTCATGCCAACGCCTTTGGCATGATCCCACAGCCCCCGGGCTCACCCTGCCGTGCTATACGACAAAAAAGCCGCTAAAGCCCTGCACACAACTTGGTACAAGACTTCTGACTAGAGGTGGGTTAGTCTCTAGCCTCCCGTTTACAGCGAAGCCGGGGTCGAAGAGGAGTGTTGGCACACAGGAGGCACTTATCCGGTCTCCTGCTACCTCAGCCGCCAGACATCCCATTTCCGCCTCACGGGTCTCCGCACGCGGCAAACAAGCAGGTAGGTCTAGCACCCAAACCAGTTAAAAGGAGAAAAAGAAATCCAAAGAAGACAAATCCTGGAAGGGAACCTAAACGGAATCTCAGCAACCTACGAACTGAGCGGTTAATATAAAACAGTTAGTGGTGGAGGGTAACAAAACCACAAGACCGGGGTGTTAGTACATAACGTGGTAGCGATTAGGTAAAGTATACAACACGGGCAACTAGCCAGTGGAGAAAATAAATAAAAACGAAAAAGCGAGACACAAGACCAGCTCGGGATCGTGGGGCCGCGACTCCCCAACAGCTGGATGAACAGCCGTCCCTGCAAACACCAAAATAAAAAACAAGCGGTGGCATGACATAAGATGTTGACCAGTCACAAGGTCAGCTCGGGCCGTGGGGGCGCCGCTCCCCAAATAACTGGAAAACCAGTTATCCCCGTGCGGGGAAGAGACAGCTGCAGACGGCGTAAATGAAGCGACGGTTCGTTCGCGTCGGCATAAAGGCTGGGAATGGGTGACGTACGAAAGGCTCCCGTACAAAGACGCAGCGCTTGATGGTGGATGGTATCCAACGGCCGGTTGGTTGGTTGGTTGTTGGATTTTATTGGCGCAAGGGCCAGGTTTGGCCAAAGAGCGCCAGACCAAGAACTATCAGCCACAGATTTTTAAAAAACGTGGAAAATGATTAAGAGCAGACAGGCTTGGTAAAAGTTGAAAAAGAGGATGATGAAAGCTGTGAAGACAAGGTAGTTAATTAGGTTTATATAAAAATTTATTAATTGACTATTATAATTATAATTTTTTTTTTTTTTTAAACAGAACTACACAAAGGATGAGTCACTCTCCTCCCCCCACACTCCCCTGCAATGCTGGCAGAGGGCGGGGACGAACTGTCACTCTCTTCTCCCCCATGTTCCTCTGCAATGTTGTTTGAGGCTGGGGACGAACTGTCACTCTCCTCCCCCCTATGTTCCTCTATAATGTTGGTTGAGGGTGGGGACCTCGCTGAGGCCGAGACAGCTGGATGGACACTGCACACCTTTGCGGATTGAGGGCCGGGTCGTCCGCACGTGCAGGCTTTCTGCTTTAAACTGGAAGAGAGGGTCGGCTGCAAAAGAGAAGGCCCAGAATCAGGTAGTCGAAAAATCGCGAGCTCGGGGAAAAACACCTGTGTCGCTTGGTCAGCTGTAGATCGCTTGGCAAGCGCTGCGAGAGCTACAGGGCGCGGAACAAAGGGCTGCACGGGTTGTGGCAGAGACTTAACAACTGCGGCAAAACTACGCTGTCGGGTGTTGGGAATACCCAACTTGGCTTTGGCAGCAGGGTACGAGAGGCCTTCCAGGGTCTTGAGGCGCTGGATCGCCATCTCGTCCTTCCATTTCATACAGTTGCGGGAGTAAGCTGCATGGGCCTCACCGCAGTTAACACAGCAGGCCGCAGAAGTGCAACCTTCCCCGTCATGTTCACCGGAGCCACAATTAGCGCAACGAGCGGAACTCTTACAGAATCGTTGTGAATGCCCGTACCTCTGGCACCTGAAACAGCGCAGAGGACTGGGAATGTACGGGCGAACTGCACAGACCAAGTAGCCTGCTTTGATTTCTGTCGGAACTTTCGGGGAGTCAAAAGTCAAGATGACATTTTTTGACTTAATCATGGAACCATCACGCCGGAACATCATACGACGTGCAGCAATAACACCTTGATCAGCAAGTTCAGTCACGAATTCGTCTTCACTGCATGGCAAGAGATCAAACTCCGAAATAACACCCCGAGAGGTGTTAAGAAACGGGTGAGGTGTTACTTTCACAGGAATGCCTTGAAGACTAGTGAGGTTCAGAAAAGTGTTACTCTGAGAAACACTGCAAGTTTGGACAAGCAGGTCCCCAGAGCGAAGCTTCCTCACAGACTTCAAGGGGCCAACCGCAGCGTCCAAAGCTTTAGAAATGAAAAAGGGAGATCTGGTGGACAGTCTCTCATTCGGATCGATGGATTCTACAAGCAAGTGAGTAGCATGCGTAGTCACAGCAATTGAGGGGAGACGACGCTTCGGAGCGACTGGTACAGCTGCCGAAGAAGAGGTTCCACATTCTTGGTCCAGGTCAAGGTCTAAAGACCGTTTAAGGGTATGAGACTTGGTAGGTTGAGAAGACGAAGGAGTGTCGTTGGCAACTATCATTTTGTCAGGTGACTTAAATTTGGAGTTTTTGTTCTTTTTACCCATGGAAAAAAAGGAGGAAGATTCGTCTGCAGACTACTCCACCCACCACCGAGCCCTACAAGGGAGAACTGGAGGTCTGCAAGCCAAGAAAATGACGCTGGACACAGTTCTGGAGCTGATACGTTGCAGATATAGTCCGTTGGCTGTGATCACACGCACTCGGCGGACACTTCGGCCTCCGGGTACCGTCATGCCAACGCCTTTGGCATGATCCCACAGCCCCCGGGCTCACCCTGCCGTGCCATACGACAAAAAAGCCGCTAAAGCCCTGTACACAACTTGGTACATGACTTCTGACTAGAGGTGGGTTAGTCTCTAGCCTCCCGTTTACAGCGAAGCCGGGGTCGAAGAGGAGTGTTGGTACACAGGAGGCACTTATCCGGTCTCCTGCGACCTCAGCCGCCAGACATCCCATTTCCGCCTCACGGGTCTCCGCACGCGGCAAACATGCAGGTAGGTCTAGCACCCAAACCAGCGAAAAGGAAAAAAAAAAAAAGAAATCTAAAGAAGACAAATCCTGGCAGGGAACCTAAACGGAATCTCAGCAACCTACGAACTGAGCGGTTAATATAAATCAGTTAGTGGTGGAGGGCAACAAAACCACAAGACCGGGGTGTTAGTACATAACGTGGTAGCGATTAGGTAGAGAATACCACACAGGCAACTAGCCAGTGGAGAAAATAAATAAAAAACGAAAAAGCGAGACACAAGACCAGCTCGGGATCGTGGGGCCGCGACTCCCCAACAGCTGGATGAACAGCCGTCCCTGCAAACACCAACAGCACCAAAATAAGAAAAAAAAACAAGCTGTGGCATGACATCAGATGTTGACCAGTCACAAGGTCAGCTCGGGCCGTGGGGGCGCCGCTCCCCAAATAACTGGAAAACCAGTTATCCCCGTGCGGGATCCAACGGCCGGAGAACGGTAGGACGCGCAGAGCCATACACCATACAGCCATAATCCAGCTTAGACCGAATGAGAGAATGGTAAATACGGAACAAAGAAGTCCTGTCTGCACCCCAGGAGACTGAGGCAAGGATCTTAAGGATTGACAAGGCTCTCAGACAGGAAGTCCTTAGCCGTCGAACGTGCGAGCGAAAGGTGAGAGCACGGTCAACGGTCAAACCAAGGAACTTGGTTTCCGGCAAAACTGGAATGGCTGCACGGTCCAAATAGAGCTCTGGATCAGGATGGAGGCCACGCCTCCGGCAGAAATGGACACAGGCTGTCTTGTCGGGAGAAAGAACAAACCCATTATTGTTAGCCGCTTTAACAATCTGGGTAATTGCAGACTGCAGCTGCCTTTCAACGAAATGCATGCTGGATGACGAACAGAAGATGTGAAGGTCGTCAACATAAATGGTAGCCGAAACCGCAGGAGGAAGATTTTTGAGTAAACAATTAATGCGGAGGATGAACAGAGTCACCGAAAGAATGCTGCCTTGAGGAACGCCTTGTTCTTGATGGAAAAAGGCGGACAGCGTTGTACCCAGGCGCACCTGGAACACACGGTTACGAAGAAAGTTGGCAATGAAGGTTGGCAGGTTTCCCCGCAACCCACTCTCGTGGAGGTCACGGAGGATACCGTGACGCCACGCTCTATCGTAAGCTTTTTCGATGTCAAAAAATACAGACACCAGGTGCTGCCTACGTACGAACGCCTCACGAACAGATGTCTCAAGGAGCAGGAGATGGTCAGGAGCTGATCGATGACGTCGAAAGCCGCTTTGTGATGGAGACAGTATTCGATGTTCTTCAAGAAAATAAATTAGCCGGGAATTAACCATTCGTTCAAGGATTTTGCACAGACAGCTAGTGAGGGCAATTGACCGATAACTAGAGGGAGACCTGGGGTCTTTGCCAGGCTTGGGAAAAGGTAAAACAAAAGTTCTTCGCCAAGAGTCCGGGAAACTGTGCTCCAACCAAATACGGTTGAAAAGCACTAACAGATTCTCGAGAGACGACTGCGAGAGATGACGAATCATGTCATAGTGGATGCCGTCGGGACCGACAGATGTTGCGCCGGACCGATGCAGAGCCACCCGTAGTTCAACCATGCTGAAGGGGAGTTATACTCAGTGTTATAAAAAGGTGCAAAGGAGATTTTCTGGCGTTCCGCTGTTGTTTTAATCCTCTGAAAGGACGGGAGATACGCCTGAGAACTAGAAACTGAAGCAAACGCTTCGCCCAAGCAATCCACAATCTCCCCAACTTCAGCATACGTGCAGCCGTTATTCTCAAGAATTGAAATTTGGCGTGAACTATAGTTTCCCCGGATCTTACGAATTTTTTCCCAAACAGTTTTTGAACTGGCACGTGAATTGATAGATGAAACGTACTTCATCCAAGACTCCCTCTTGCTTCGTCGACGCACCAACCGAGCGTAAGATTTTGCTCTTTTAAATTTAACAAGATTAGCATCGGTCGGATAACGCCGAAAAGTACACCAGGCCTTATGTTGAACTCTCCTAGCCGCTGCGCAATCAGGGTTCCACCAAGGCTTCGGACGTCTTGGGAGCGTCGTTGATGTTTTGGGGATAGAGAGATCTGCTGCCTGAATGATACACGTTGTGACATCAGTAACAGCTGCGTCAATTGACCCCCGGGTCACCATGGCAAAAGATATCATTGCGGACGGTGTGAAGACCTCCCACTTGGCACGATCCATCCTCCAACGAGGAGGGCGGGAGGCAGAAGATGGTACGCTCACATTATACCTAAGTACAATTGGGAAGTGGTCGCTTCCATGGAGGTCGTCACACACCGTCCACGACCAGGCGGCCATAACCGATGGTTGACCCAAAGATAAATCGATTGCACTGAAACTCCGTGTAGGCTCGTGGAAGTAAGTGTCAGCACCGGTGTTAAACAGGCACAAAGAGGTCGAGGAAAGAAGAGATTCGATCCTACGGCCTCGTGTGTCTGTTCTGACACTACCCCACAATGGATTATGAGCATTGAAGTCACCCAGAAGAAGAGCAGGTGACGGCAGCTGCCCAACTAAGCTCTCAAGAACGGACACGCTCACGTCCTCATCCGGCGGCCGATAGACGCTGCAAACAGTTAAAGGCACAGGCATGGAGATACGCACCGCAACGGCTTGTAAAGATGTTGAGACCGCAACGGGAGAAACTGGAACACTGTGGGGGACAAGGATGGCAACTCCCCCGCAAGCTATATCTCCTGAAACATTATCTTTCCGAAATGCACTGTAGCCTCGAACTGAAAGGAGGTCTGATGGTTTAAGTTTTGTCTCCTGGAGGCAAAGTCACACCGGAGAGTATGACGAAAGCAGATGTTTCACGTCGTCATGTCTTGTCCGAAAGCCTCGACAGTTCCACTGAACGATTTGATCCATGGTTTGAATTGTGGTGAATGAGAAAAAGAAAAAACGAAAAACAAAACCCGAGAAAAACTGTGACAACTAAAAGTTGTCCGATTCCATCATTTCGTCTGCAATGTCCATTTGCGCTTGGGACTGTTTTGTCCGACGCCCTGTAGTCTCTGGTGGTAAAATGGGGCGGTATTTTGTTTCCTGTGTCGCAGATGATCTGGCCCGATCCTGGTTCTTATGATGGGAGTTTGGAGATTTCTTCTCCTTTTCTTTTTCCTTTCTCTTTCCTCCCGGGGTTGTTGAAGTCCCGGTGGTGCTGGTGTTAGTTGCAGCAGGTTTAGGCACAGTGGTTGTTGGAGCTTTCGCGTCCCTAGCTCGGGATTGTAGTGCTGCCAGACCAGCAGCTATGATGTCATCTAGCTTGTATGGACAATTCACTGGGATTTGGCTATCAGTCTGGGAACCGACTGTAGTCCTTGCAACAACCGCTGATGCATAGGATCGCCGATTTGATTGGTTTGGAACGACCTTTCTTCTGGCCTCTGGGTAGGAGATTCCCTCAACGGTCTTAATGCGTTGGATCTCTTTTTCCTCTTTCCACTTTGGACAGTCTCTCGATGATGCTGCATGAGATCCCTTGCAGTTGAAGCACAGCTCGGCTTCGGCATGGCAATCTTGCAAAGTATGGTCTGTTGCAGTACAACGCCCACACCGGGCAGTGCTCCTGCAAGACTGCTGGGAGTGACCATATGCTTGGCATTTGAAGCATCGTAGAGGACTTGGTATGAAGGGGCGCACTTCAAGGTGTAGATACCCTGCCTTGATTGATGTTCGCAGGGATGGGGTGTTAAAGGTCAGTATGACGTTTCGAGATGGGACAGATTGGCCATTTCGCCGAAATAGGATGCGCCGGACTCCACTCACTTGCTGGTCTTTCAGTTCCTCCAGAAGTTCTTGGTCACTGCACTCCAGAAGGTCTTGAGAAGAGATAACACCTCGTGAGGAATTGTGGTAGCCGTGAGGGGTAACTTTTACTGGACAATCTAAAAAAGAGGTGGTGTTTAAAAGCACTGTAGCGTATCTGGGACTCGACATCTCGACAAGATCTCCAGATTGGAGCTTCTTAACGCTCTTAGGAGAGCTGGCAATTGATTGCAATGCTTTATTTATCCAGAAGGGGCTTCTGGTGTTTAATGGGTTTGAAGCGTCCAAGGAGTGGATGCAAAAGAACCGAAAATTGGCAGAATCAGGTGTAGGTTTCTTGTTGGGAGGGGTGACCCTTCCTCAATGGGCCGCTTTGTTTGAAGTTCTTGGGAAATTTTTTTGTTATCCATGAATAGAATTGAAAAGTTCGTCCGCCGATTTCCCCGCCCACAACCGAGCCCAACAGGGGAGAGCCGGAGGTCCGCAAGCCCAATTGGACGCAGGACACGACTCTAGGGTTAAGCAACGGATATAGCATGTTGATAGGTCAGACATGCGCTCAGCGAGTACCGAGACTTTCCCAGGTCTCGGTAACACCCCTTTGGCATGCCCGCACTATCCCCAAACTCACCCTGTTGTACGAAACAACAAGCCGATTGACTAGGAGTGGGTTAGTTCCTAGCCGCCCGTTTAGGGTGAAGCAGGGGGCAAAGAGGAGTGTTGGCGACTGGCGACAACAACAACCTGGCCACCAGAAACCTCAGCCTCCAGCATCCCCTTTTCCACCTTACGGGTCACCGCACACGGCAAACGTGCAGGTAGGTCTAGCAAACCAGCCCGGAAAAACAAGAGAGGAACAGAAAATGGAGAAGCAAGTCGAGTAGAAAATGGAGTAGAAAAGAAGAACAGGTAGTGGAGAAGAAAGTAAAAACAGGAAAGGGAGAGAAAGCCAGAGGAAAGGAAAGGGCTGGCGCATAATCACAACCTCAGCAACCAACAACTGAGGCGGGTGCTGTCAAGGTGGTTGCAACACAAAGTTCTAATGGGATGAATCAAACATAACAAGTCGGCTAGGGCCGTGGGGTCGCTACTCCCCATCAGCTGGATGAACAGCTGTCCCTGCGGTAACGTGAAAGCACAAAAACAAAAAACCGTCACAAGGTCAGCTCGGGCCGTGGGGCGCCGCTCCCCAAACAACTGGAAAACCAGTTATCCCCGTGCGGGGCACCGAGCAGTGCTCCTGCAAGACTGCTGGGAGTGACCATATGCTTGGCATTTGAAGCATCGTAGAGGACTTGGTATGAAGGGGCGCACTTCAAGGTGTAGATACCCTGCCTTGATTGAAGTTGGCAGGGATGGGGTGTTAAAGGTCAGTATGATGTTTCGAGATGGGACAGATTGGCCATTTCGCCGAAATAGGATGTGCCGGACTCCACTCACTTGTTGGTCTCTCAGTTCCTCCAGAAGTTCTTGGTCACTGCACTCCAGAAGGTCTTGAGAAGAGATAACACCTCGTGAGGAATTGGGGTAGCCGTGAGGGGTAACTTTTACTGGACAATCTAAAAAAGAGGTGGTGTTTAAAAGCACTGTAGCATATCTGGGACTCGACATCTCGACAAGAAGATCTCCAGATTGGAGCTTCTTAACGCTCTTAGGAGAGCTGGCTATTGATTGCAATGCTTTATTTATCTAGAAGGGGCTTCTGGTGTTTAATGGGTTTGAAGCGTCCAAGGAGTGGATGCAAAAGAACCGAACATTGGCAGAATCAGGTGTAGGTTTCTTGTTGGGAGGGGGTGACCCTTCCTCAATGGGCCGCTTTGTTTGAAGTTCTTGGGAAATTTTTTTGTTATCCATAAATAGAATTGAAAAGTTCGTCCGCCGATTTCCCCGCCCACAACCGATCCCAACAGGGGAGAGCCGGAGGTCCGCAAGCCGAATTGGACGCAGGACACGACTCTAGGGTTAAGGTTGGTTGGTTGGTGGATTTTATTGGCGCAAGGGCCAGGTTTGGCCAAAGAGCGCCAGACAAAGAACTATCAGCCACAGATTTTTAAAAACGTGGAAAATGATTAAGAGCAGACAGGCTTGGTAAAAGTTGAAAAAGAGTATGATGAAAGCTGTGAAGACAAGGTAGTTAATTAGGTTTATATAAAAATTTATTAATTTACTATTATAATTATATATATATATATACACACATATATACACACATATATATATACATATATATACATATATATACATATATATACACACACACATATATATATATTTTTTTCTTTGAACACAACTACACAAAGGATGAGTCGCTCTCCTCCCCCCCACACTCCTCTGCAATGCTGGCAGAGGGCGGGGACGAACTGTCACTCTATTCCCCCCCCCCATGTTCCTCTGCAATGTTGTTTGAGGCTGGGGACGAACTGTCACTCTCCTCCCCTATGTTCCTCTATAATGTTGGTTGAGGGTGGGGACCTCGCTGAGGCCGAGACAGTTGGATGGACACTGCACACCTTTGCGGATTGAGGGCCGGGTCTTCCGCACGTGCAGGCTGTCGGATGGAAACTGGAAGAGACGGTCGGCAGCAAAAGAGAAGGCCCAGAATCAGGTATTCGAAAAATCTCGAGCTCGGGGAAAAACACCTGTGTCGATTGGTCAGCTGTAGATCGCTTGGCAAGGGCGGCGAGAGCTACAGGGCGCGGAACAAAGGGCTGCACGGGTTGTGGCAGAGACTGAACTACTGCGGCAAAAGTACGCTGTCGGGTGGTGGGTATACCCAACTTGGCCTTGGCAGCAGGGTACGAGAGGCCTTCCAGGGTCTTGAGGCGCTGGATCGCCATCTCGTCCTTCCATTTCATACAGTTGCGGGAGTAAGCTGCATGGGCCTCACCGCAGTTAACACAACAGGCCGCAGAAGTGCAACCTTCCCCGTCATGTTCACTGGAGCCACAATTTGCGCAACGCGCGGAACTCTTACAGAAACGTTGTGAATGCCCGTACCTCTGGCACCTGAAACAGCGCAGAGGACTGGGAATGTACGGGCGAACTCCACAGACCAAGTAGCCAGCCTTGATTTCGGTCGGAACTTTCGGGGAGTTAAAAGTCAAGATTACATTTTTTGACTTAATCATGGAACCATCACGCCGGTTGGTTGGTTGGTTAGTGGATTTTAGTGGCGCAAGGGCCAGGTTTGGCCAAAGAGCGCCAGACAAAGAACTATCAGCCACAGAATTTTAAAAGCGTGGAAAATGAGTAAAAGCAGACAGGCTTGGTAAAAGTTGAAAAAGAGTATGAAGAAAGCAGTGAAGAAAAGGTAGTTAATGAAGTTTATTACAAGTCATAAATTTACTAATGGAAAAGGAGGAACCGTCACTCTCCTCCCCCCACACTCCTCTGCAATGCTGGCAGAGGGCGGGGACGAACTGTCACTCTCCTCCCCCCATGTTCCTCTGCAATGCTGGTTGAGGCTGGGGACGAACTGTCACTCTCCTCCCCCCGTGTTCTTCTATAATGTCGGGTGAGGGTGGGGACCTCGCTGAGGCCGAGACAGTTTGATGGACACTGCACACCTTTGCGGATTGAGGGCCGGGTCTTCCGCACGTGCAGGCTGTCTGCTGGAAACCGGAAGAGGCGGGCGTCTTCAAAGAGAAGGCGCAGACTCAGCTGGTCGAATAAGCTGGAGCTCGGTGAAATCCACCTGTGTCGCCTGTTCAACTGTAGATCGCTTGGCAAGGGCGGCGAGAGCTACAGGGCGCGGAACAAAGGGCTGCACGGGTTGCGGCAGAGACTGAACTACTGCGGCAAAAGTACGCTGTCGGGTGGTTGGTATACCCAACTTGGCCTTGGCAGCAGGGTACGAGAGGCCTTCTAGGGTCTTGAGGCGCTGGATCGCCATCTCGTCCTTCCATTTCATACAGTTGCGGGAGTAAGCAGCATGGGCCTCACCACAGTTAACACAGGAGGCCGCAGAAGTGCAACCTTCCCCGTCATGTTCACCGGAGCCACAATTAGCGCAACGAGCGGAACTCTTACAGAATCGTTGTGAATGCCCGTACCTCTGGCACCTGAAACAGCGCAGAGGACTGGGAATGTACGGGCGAACTGCACAGACCAAGTAGCCTGCTTTGATTTCTGTCGGAACTGTCGGGGAGTCAAAAGTCAAGATTACATTTTTAGATTTAAGCAAAGAGCCATCACGCCGGAACATCATACGACGTGCAGCAAGAACACCCTGATCCGCAAGTTCAGTCACCAATTCATCCTCACTGCATGGCAAGAGATCAAACTCCGAAATAACACCCCGAGAGGTGTTAAGAAACGGGTGAGGTGTCACTTTGACAGGAATTCCCTGAAGACTAGAAAGGCGCAGAAAAGTGTTACTCTGAGAAACACTGCAAGTTTGGACAAGCAGGTCCCCAGAGCGAAGCTTTCTCACAGACTTCAAGGGGCCAACCGCAGCGTTCAAAGCTTTAGAAATGAAAAATGGAGATCTGGTGGACAGTCTCTCATTCGGATCGATGGATTCTACAAGTAAGTGTGTAGCATGCGTAGTCACAGCAATCGAGGGGAGACGACGCTTCGGAGCGACTGGTACAGCTGCCGAAGAAGAGGTAGTACATTCTTGGTCCAGGTCATGGTCTAAAGAACGTTTAAGGTTTAGAGACTTGGTAGGTTGAGAAGACGAAGGAGAGTCGTTTGCAACTATCATTTTCTCAGGTGACTTAAATTTGGAGCGTTTGTTTTTGGGTTTACCCATGGAAAAAAAAGAAGGAAGATTCGTCTGCAGACTACTCCACCCACCACCGAGCCCTACAAGGGAGAACTGGAGGTCCGCAAGCCAAGAAAATGACGCTAGACACAGTTCTGGAGCTTATACGTTGCAGATATAGTCCGTTGGCTGTGATCACACGCACTCGGCGGACACTTCGGCCTCCTGGTACCGTCATGCCAACGCCTTTGGCATGATTCCACAGCCCCCGGGCTCACCCTGCCGTGCCATACGACAAAAAAGCCGTTAAAGCCCAGTACACAACTTGGTACAAGACTTCTGACTAGAGGCGGGTTAGTCTCTAGCCTCCCCGTTTACAGCGAAGCCGGGGTCGAAGAGGAGTGTTGGTACACAGGAGGCACTTAACCGGGCTCCTGCGACCTCAGCCCCCAGACATCCCATTTCCGCCTCACGGGTCTCCGCACGCGGCAAACATGCAGGTAGGTCTAGCACCCAAACCAGCGAAAAGGAAAAAAAGAAATCCAAAGAAGACAAATCCTGGCAGGGAACCTAATCGGAATCTCAGCAACCTACGAACTGAGCGGTTAATATAAATCAGTTAGTGGTGGAGGGTAACAAAACCACAAGACCGGGGTGTTAGTACATAACGTGGTAGCGATTAGGTAGAGAATACAACACGGGCAACTAGCCAGTGGAGAAAATAAGGAAAAACGAAAAAGCGAGACACAAGACCAGCTCGGGATCGTGGGGCCGCGACTCCCCAACAGCTGGATGAACAGCCGTCCCTGCAAACACCAAAATAAAAAACAAGCGGTGGCATGACATAAGATGTTGACCAGTCACAAGGTCAGCTCGGGCCGTGGGGGCGCCGCTCCCCAAATAACTGGAAAACCAGTTATCCCCGTGCGGGGCCATCACGCCGGAACATCATACGACGTGCAGCAATAACACCTTGATCAGCAAGTTCAGTCACGAATTCGTCTTCACTGCATGGCAAGAGATCAAACTCCGAAATAACACCCCGAGAGGTGTTAAGAAACGGGTGAGGTGTCACTTTTACAGAAATGCCTTGAAGTTTAGTGAGGTTTAGAAAAGTGTTACTCTGAGAAACACTGCAAGTTTGGACAAGCAGGTCCCCAGAGCGAAGCTTCCTCACAGACTTCAAGGGGCCAACCGCAGCGTCCAAAGCTTTAGAAATGAAAAAGGGAGATCTGGTGGACAGTCTCTCATGCGGATCGATGGATTCTACAAGCAAGTGAGTAGCATGCGTAGTCACAGCAATTGAGGGGAGACGACGCTTCGGAGCGACTGGTACAGCCGCCGAAGAAGAGGTTCCACATTCTTGGTCCAGATCATGGTCTAAAGATCGTTTAAGGGTATGAGACTTGGTAGGTTGAGAAGACGAAGGAGAGTCGTTGTCAACGATCATTTGCTCAGGAGACTTGAATTTGGAGCGTTTGTTTTTGGGTTTACCCATGGAAAAAAGGAGAAGGATTCGTCTGCAGACTACTCCACCCACCACCGAGCCCTACAAGGGAGAACTGGAGGTCTGCAAGCCAAGAAAATGACGCTGGACACAGTTCTGGAGCTTATACGTTGCAGATATAGTCCGTTGGCTGTGATCACACGCACTCGGCGGACACTTCGGCCTCCGGGTACCGTCATACCAACGCCTTTGGCATGATCCCACAGCCCCCGGGCTCACCCTGCCGTGCTATACGACAAAAAAGCCGCTAAAGCATTGCACACAACTTGGTACAAGACTTCTGACTAGAGGTGGATTAGTCTCTAGCCTCCAGTTTACAGCGAAGCCGGGGTCGAAGAGGTTGGTTGGTTGGTTGTTGGATTTTATTGGCGCAAGGGCCAGGTTCGGCCAAAGAGCGCCAGACAAAGAACTATCAGCCACAGAATTTTAAAAGCGTGGAAAATGAGTAAAAGCAGACAGGCTTGGTAAAAGTTGAAAAAGAGTTTGAAGAAAGCAGTGAAGAAAAGGTAGTTAATGAAGTTTATTAAAATTCATAAATTTACTAATGGAAAAGGACGAACCGTCACTCTCCTCCCCCCACACTCCTCTGCAATGCTGCCAGAGGGCGGGGACGAACTGTCACTCTCCTCCCCCCATGTTCCTCTGCAATGCTGGTAGAGGCTGGGGACGAACTGTCACTCTCCTCCCCCCCCCCCCCGTGCTCTTCGATAATGTTGGGTGAGGGTGGGGACCCCGCAGAGGCCGAGACAGTTGGATGGACACTGCACACCTTTGCGGATTGAGGGCCGGGTCTTCCGCACGTGCAGGCTGTCTGCTGGGAACCGGAAGAGGCGGGCGTCTTCAAAAGAGAAGGCGCAGACTCAGCTGGTCGAATAAGCTGGAGCTCGGTGAAATCCACCTGTGTCGCTTGTTCAGCTGTAGATCGCTTGGCAAGTGCGGCGAGAGCTACAGGGCGCGGAACAAAAGGCTGCACGGGTTGTGGCTGAGACTGAACAACTGCGGCAAAAGTACGCTGTCGGTTGTTGGGAATACCCAACTTGGCCTTGGCAGCAGGGTACGAGAGGCCCTCCAGGGTCTTGAGGCGCTGGATCGCCTTCTCGTCGTTCCACTTCGAACAGGACCTGGCATAAGCAGCGTGGGAGTCACCACAGTTTACACAGCAGGGCTCTGAAGTGCATCCAGTCCCTTCGTGGTCTCGAGATCCACAATTGGCGCACCTCGCAACACTGTTACAGGACCGCTGGGAATGTCCATACCTCTGGCACTTAAAACAGCGTAGAGGATTTGGTATATAAGGACGAACTGCACATAACAAGTAACCAGCCTTTATTTCAGTAGGTACCTTCGGGCTGTTAAAAGTCAAAATAACATTTCGTGATTTGATCAGCGCGCCATCGCGCCTGAAAGTCATGCGTCTGGCAGCTATGACACCCTGATCCGCAAGTTCACACACAAGTTCATCTTCATCGCAGACCAACAAGTCGGGCTCAGAAATGACTCCCTTGGAGGTGTTGAGATACGGATGTGCCGTCACTTGAACTGGAATATCCTGAAGTCTGGTCAACTGCAGAAGAGATTTGCTCTGAGAGAGAGTGCAAGTTTCCACAAGCAGGTCTCCAGAGCGTAGCTTCTTCACTGACTTCAAAGAGCCAGCAACACCCGCAAGTGCCTTCGAGATGAAAAAGGGAGACTTTGAGGAAAGTTTCAACATCTGGTCAGTAGAAGAAATGACGAGAAAAGAAGCGTGAGGTATCGAATCTGCAAGTGTAATGCGACGTTTCTGAGCTGACGGCTCAACATCTGGATCTAAAGATACGTCGCGGTGATGTCGTTTTTCAACGAAAGTTCTCTTCAGTGTGTTATGTGTGGGAGGTGGTTGAGGCAAATTTGGCGCCTGATCAATCACCATATCCTGTTTTTTGTTAAATTTTGAGGAGGGTTTACGTTTCCCGATGGGAGTAAGAAAGAATTCATCTGCAACGTACTCCGCCCACAATCGAGCCCAACAGGGGAGAACTGGAGGTCCGCAAGCCAAACACATGACGCAAGACACAATTCTAGAGCTTAGTTGCAAATATAGTCCGTTGGCTGTGATCACAGGCACTCGGCGGACACTTCGGCCTCCAGGTACCGTCATGCCAACGCCTTTGGCATGATCCCACAGCCCCGGGCTCACCCTGCCGTGCTATACGACAAAAAAGCCGCTAAAGCCCTGCACACAACTTGGTACAAGACATCTGACTAGAGGTGGGTTAGTCTCTAGCCTCCCGTTTACAGCGAAGCCGGGGTCGAAGAGGAGTGTTGGTACACAGGAGGCACTTATCCGGTCTCCTGCGACCTCAGCCGCCAGACATCCCATTTCCGCCTCACGGGTCTCCGCACGCGGCAAACATGCAGGTAGGTCTAGCACCCAAACCAGCTAAAAGGAAAAAAAAAAGAAATCCAAAGAAGACAAATCCTGGCAGGGAACCTAAACGGAATCTCAGCAACCTACAAACTGAGCGGTTAATATAAATCAGTTAGTGGTGGAGGGTAACAAAACCACAAGACCGGGGTGTTAGTACAGAACGTGGTAGAGATTAGGCAGAGAACACAACACGGGCAACTAGCCAGTGGAGAAAATAAAGAAAAACGAAAAAGCGAGACACAAGACCAGCTCGGGACCGTGGGGCCGCGACTCCCCAACAGCTGGATGAACAGCCGTCCCTGCAAACACCAACAGCACCAAAATAAGAAAAAAAACAAGCTGTGACATGACATCAGATGTTGACCAGTCACAAGGTCAGCTCGGGCCGTGGGGGCGCCGCTCCCCAAATAACTGGAAAACCAGTTATCCCCGTGCGGGGGTCGAAGAGGAGTGTTGGCACACAGGAGGCACTTATCCGGTCTCCTGCGACCTCAGCCGCCAGACATCCCATTTCCGCCTCACGGGTCTCCGCACGCGGCAAACATGCAGGTAGGTCTAGCACCCAAACCAGCTAAAAGGAAAAAAGAAATCCAAAGAAGACAAATCCTGGCAGGGAACCTAATCGGAATCTCAGCAACCTACGAACTGAGCGGTTAATATAAATCAGTTAGTGGTGGAGGGTAACAAAACCACAAGACCGGGGTGTTAGTACATAACGTGGTAGAGATTAGGTAGAGAACACAACACGGGCAACTAGCCAGCGAAGAAAATAAATAAAAACGAAAAAGCGAGACACAAGACCTGCTAGGGATCGTGGGGCCGCAACTCCCCAACAGCTGGATGAACAGCCGTCCCTGCAAATACCAACAGCACCAAAATAAAAAACAAGCGGTGGCATGACCTCAGATGTTGACCAGTCACTAGGTCAGCTCGGGCCGTGGGGGCGCCGCTCCCCAAATAACTGGAAACCCAGTTATCCCCGTGCGGGGCTAGGGTTAAGCAACGGATATAGCATGTTGATAGGTCAGACATGCGCTCAGCGAGTACCGAGACTTTCCCAGGTCTCGGTAACACCCCTTTGGCATGCCCGCACTATCCCCAAACTCACCCTGTTGTACGAAACAACAAGCCGATTGACTAGGAGTGGGTTAGTTCCTAGCCGCCCGTTTAGGGTGAAGCAGGGGGCAAAGAGGAGTGTTGGCGACTGGCGACAACAACAACTTGGCCACCAGAAACCTCAGCCTCCAGCATCCCCTTTTCCACCTTACGGGTCACCGCACACGGCAAACGTGCAGGTAGGTCTAGCAAACCAGCCCGGAAAAACAAGAGAGGAACAGAAAATGGAGAAGCAAGTCGAGTAGAAAATGGAGTAGAAAAGAAGAACAGGTAGTGGAGAAGAAAGTAAAAACAGGAAAGGGAGAGAAAGCCAGAGGAAAGGAAAGGGCTGGCGCATAATCACAACCTCAGCAACCAACAACTGAGGCGGGTGCTGTCAAGGTGGTGGCAACACAAAGTTCTAATGGGATGAATCAAACATAACAAGTCGGCTAGGGCCGTGGGGTCGCTACTCCCCATCAGCTGGATGAACAGCTGTCCCTGCGGTAACGTGAAAGCACAAAAACAAAAAAGCAAAAAACCGTCACAAGGTCAGCTCGGGCCGTGGGGGCTGGTTGGTTGGTTGGTTGGTTAGATTTTATTGGCGCAAGGGCCATGGTTGGCCAAAGAGCGCCAGACACGAGACAAAAAAAAAAAACCGTGGCAAAAATCGCAAAATCTGGCCGACCAAGTAAAACCGAAACATGAGTACGAAGGGAGGGCCAAAAAAGACAATGAAACAAACAGCATGAAAAACATAGTACAATGGTGAGAAACAAGCCGATTAAGTAAAACTGAGGAATGAGAATGATAAAACACAGTACGAATTCGAACACAACTACACATAGGATGAGTCAAAAGGAGGGGGCTGAGCTGTCACTCTCCTCCCCCCCCCCACACTCCTCTGCAACGCTGGCCGAGGGCGGGGACGAAATGTCACTCTCCTCCCTCCCATGTTCCTCTGCAATGGAGGGTGAGGTTGGGGACGAACTGTCACTCTCCTCCCCCCATGTTCCTCTATAATGTTGGTCGAGGGTGGGGACCGCGCTGAGTCCGAGACAGTTGCAAAGTCGGCCATGTAGGCCGCGACATGTGGATGGACACTGCACACCTTAGAGGATTGAGGGCCGGCTCTCCAGCACGTGCAGGCCTTCCGCTGGGAACTGGAAGAGTCGGTCGTCTTCAAAAGAGAAGGCGCAGACTCAGCCGGTCGAATAAGCTGGAGCTCGGTGAAATCCACCTGTGTCGCTTGTTCAACTGTAGATCGCTTGGCAAGTGCGGCGAGAGCTACAGGGCGCGGAACAAAGGGCTGCACGGGTGGTGGCTGAGACTGAACAACTGCGGCAAAACTACGCTGTCGGGTGTTGGGAATACCCAACTTGGCTTTGGCAGCAGGGCACGAGAGGCCTTCCAGGGTCTTGAGGCGCTGGATCGCCATCTCGTCCTTCCATTTCATACAGTTGCGGGAGTAAGCTGCATGGGCCTCACCGCAGTTAACACAGCAGGCCGCAGAAGTGCAACCTTCCCCGTCATGTTCACCGGAGCCACAATTAGCGCAACGAGCGGAACTCTTACAGAATCGTTGTGAATGCCCGTACCTCTGGCACCTGAAACAGCGCAGAGGACTGGGAATGTACGGGCGAACTCCACAGACCAAGTAGCCTGCTTTGATTTCTGTCGGAACTTTCGGGGAGTCAAAAGTCAAGATGACATTTTTTGACTTAATCATGGAACCATCACGCCGGAACATCATACGACGTGCAGCAAGAACACCCTGATCCGCAAGTTCAGTCACCAATTCATCCTCACTGCATGGCAAGAGATCAAACTCCGAAATAACACCGCGAGAGGTGTTAAGAAACGGGTGAGGTGTCACTCTGACAGGAATGCCTTGAAGACTAGAAAGGCGCAGAAAAGTGTTACTCTGAGAAACACTGCAAGTTTGAACAAGCAGGTCCCCAGAGCGAAGCTTCCTCACAGACTTCAAGGGGCCAACCGCAGCGTCCAAAGCTTTAGAAATGAAAAATGGAGATCTGGTGGACAGTCTCTCATTCGGATCGATGGATTCTACAAGTAAGTGTGTAGCATGCGTAGTCACAGCAATCGATGGGAGACGACGCTTCGGAGCGACTGGTACAGCTGCCGAAGAAGAAGTTCCACATTCTGGGTCCAGGTCATGGTCTAAAGACCGCTTAAGGTTATGAGACTTGGTAAGGTGAGAAGACGAAGGAGAGTCGTTTGCAACTAACATTGTCTCAGGCGACTTAAATTTGGAGCGTTTGTTTTTAGGTTTACCCATGGAAAAAAGAAAGAAGATTCGTCTGCAGACTACTCCACCCACCACCGAGCCCTACAAGGGAGAACTGGAGGTCCGCAAGCCAAGAAAATGACGCTAGACACAGTTCTGGAGCTTATACGTTGCAGATATAGTCCGTTGGCTGTGATCACACGCACTCGGCGGACACTTCGGCCTCCTGGTACCGTCATGCCAACGCCTTTGGCATGATCCCACAGCCCTCGGGCTCACCCTGCCGTGCCATACGACAAAAAAGCCGCTAAAGCCCTGTACACAACTTGGTACATGACTTCTGACTAGAGGTGGGTTAGTCTCTAGCCTCCCGTTTACAGCGATGCCGGGGTCGAAGAGGAGTGTCGGTACACAGGAGGCACTTATCCGGTCTCCTGCGACCTCAGCCGCCAGACATCCCATTTCCGCCTCACGGGTCTCCGCACGCGGCAAACATGCAGGTAGGTCTAGCACCCAAACCAGCTAAAAGGAAAAAAGAAATCTAAAGAAGACAAATCCTGGCAGGGAACCGAAACGGAATCTCAGCAACCTACGAACTGAGCGGTTAATATAAATCAGTTAATGGTGGAGGGCAACAAAACCACAAGACCGGGGTGTTAGTACATAACGTGGTAGCGATTAGGTAGAGAATACAACACGGGCAACTAGCCAGTGGAGAAAATAAATAAAAAACGAAAAAGCGAGACACAAGACCAGCTCGGGATCGTGGGGCCGCGACTCCCCAACAGCTGGATGAACAGCCGTCCCTGCAAACACCAACAGCAAAGCGGTGGCATGACATCGGATGTTGACCAGTCACAAGGTCAGCTCGGGCCGTGGGGGCGCCGCTCCCCAAATAACTGGAAAACCAGTTATCCCCGTGCGGGGGCCGTGGGGGCGCCGCTCCCCAAATAACTGGTTGGTTGGTTGGTTGTTGGATTTTATTGGCGCAAGGGCCAGGTTTGGCCAAAGAGCGCCAGACTAAGAACTATCAGCCACAGATTTTTAAAAAACGTGGAAAATGATTAAGAGCAGACAGGCTTGGTAAAAGTTGAAAAAGAGTATGATGAAAGCTGTGAAGACAAGGTAGTTAATTAGGTTTATATAAAAATTTATTAATTGACTATTATAATTATAATTTTTTTTTTTTTTTTTTTTTTAAACAGAACTACACAAAGGATGAGTCACTCTCCTCTGCAATGCTGGCAGAGGGCGGGGACGAACTGTCACTCTCTTCCCCCCATGTTCCTCTGCAATGTTGTTTGAGGCTGGGGACGAGGTGTCACTCTCCTCCCCCCTATGTTCCTCTATAATGTTGGTTAAGGGTGGGGACCTCGCTGAGGCCGAGACAGTTGGATGGACACTGCACACCTTTGCGGATTGAGGGCCGGGTCTTCCGCACGTGCAGGCTTTCGGCTGGAAACTGGAAGAGACGTCGGCTGCAAAAGAGAAGGCCCAGAATCAGGTATTCGAAAAATCTCGAGCTCGGGGAAAAACACCTGTGTCGCTTGGTCAGCTGTAGATCGCTTGGCAAGGGCGGCGAGAGCTACAGGGCGCGGAACAAAGGGCTGCACGGGTTGTGGCAGAGACTGAACTACTGCGGCAAAAGTACGCTGTCGGGTGATGGGTATACCCAACTTGGCCTTGGCAGCAGGGTACGAGAGGCCTTCCAGGGTCTTGAGGCGCTGGATCGCCATCTCGTCCTTCCATTTCATACAGTTGCGGGAGTAAGCTGCATGGGCCTCACCGCAGTTAACACAGCAGGCCGCAGAAGTGCAACCTTCCCCGTCATGTTCACCGGAGCCACAAGTAGCGCAACGAGCGGAACTCTTACAGAAACGTTGTGAATGCCCGTACCTCTGGCACCTGAAACAGCGCAGAGGACTGGGAATGTACGGGCGAACTCCACAGACCAAGTAGCCAGCCTTGATTTCGGTCGGAACTTTCGGGGAGTTAAAAGTCAAGATGACATTTTTTGACTTAATCATGGAACCATCACGCCGGAACATCATACGACGTGCAGCAATAACACCTTGATCAGCAAGTTCAGTCACGAATTCGTCTTCACTGCATGGCAAGAGATCAAACTCCGAAATAACACCCCGAGAGGTGTTAAGAAACGGGTGAGGTGTCACTTTTACAGGAATGCCTTGAAGACTAGTGAGATTCAGAAAAGTGTTACTCTGAGAAACACTGCAAGTTTGGACAAGCAGGTCCCCAGAGCGAAGCTTCCTCACAGACTTCAAGGGGCCAACCGCAGCGTCCAAAGCTTTAGAAATGAAAAAGGGAGATCTGGTGGACAGTCTCTCATGCGGATCGATGGATTCTACAAGCAAGTGAGTAGCATGCGTAGTCACAGCAATCGAGGGAGACGACGCTTCGGAGCGACTGGTACAGCTGCCGAAGAAGAGGTTCCACATTCTTGGTCCAGGTCAAGGTCTAAAGACCGTTTAAGGGTATGAGACTTGGTAATTTGAGAAGACGAAGGACAGTCGTTGTCAACTATCATTTTGTCAGGTGACTTAAATTTGGAGTTTTTGTTCTTTTTACCCATGGAAAAAAAGGAGGAAGATTCGTCTGCAGACTACTCCACCCACCACCGAGCCCTACAAGGGAGAACTGGAGGTCTGCAAGCCAAGAAAATGACGCTGGACACAGTTCTGGAGCTTATACGTTGCAGATATAGTCCGTTGGCTGTGATCACACGCACTTGGCGGACACTTCGGCCTCCGGGTACCGTCATGCCAACGCCTTTGGCATGATCCCACAGCCCCCGGGCTCACCCTGCCGTGCTATACGACAAAAAAGCCGTGTACACAACTTGGTACAAGACTTCTGACTAGAGGTGGGTTAGTCTCTAGCCTCCCGTTTACAGCGAAGCCGGGGTCGAAGAGGAGTGTTGGTACACAGGAGGCACTTATCCGGTCTCCTGCGACCTCAGCCGCCAAACATCCCATTTCCGCCTCACGGGTCTCCGCACGCGGCAAACATGCAGGTAGGTCTAGCACCCAAACCAGCTAAAAGGAAAAAAGAAATCCAAAGAGGACAAATCCTGGAAGGGAACCTAAACGGAATCTCAGCAACCTACGAACTGAGCGGTTAATATAATACAGTTAGTGGTGGAGGGTAACAAAACCACAAGACCGGGGTGTTAGTGCATAACGTGGTAGCGATTAGGTAAAGTATACAACACGGGCAACTAGCCAGTGGAGAAAATAAATAAAAACGAAAAAGCGAGACACAAGACCAGCTCGGGATCGTGGGGCCGCGACTCCCCAACAGCTGGATGAACAGCCGTCCCTGCATACACCATCAGCACCAAAATAAAAAACAAGCGGTGGCATGACATCAGATGTTGACCAGTCACAAGGTCAGCTCGGGCCGTGGGGGCGCCGCTCCCCAAATAACTGGAAAACCAGTTATCCCCGTGCGGGACCAAATAACTGGAAAACCAGTTATCCCCGTGCGGGATCTGCCATGGTGACCCGAGGGTCAATCGATGCAGCTGTTACTGATGTCACCACGTGTATCATTCAGGCAGCGGATCTCTCTATCCCAAAGACATCAACGACGCTCCCAAGACGTCCGAAGCTAGTTAATTGATTTTAGTGGCGCAAGGGCCAGGTTTGGCCAAAGAGCGCCAGACACAGAACTATCAGTTAAAGATTTTTAAAAGCGGGGTGAAATGATTAAGAGCAGACAGGCTTGGTAAAAGTTAGAAAAGAGAATGATGAAAGCTGTGAAGACTAGTTAGTTAAATAGGTTTATATATAAATTTATTAATTCACTAATCTCGTTGAATTTAAAAGAGCAAAATCTTACGCTCGGTTGGTGCGTCGACGAAGCAAGAGGGAGTCTTGGATGAAGCACGTTTCATCTATCAATTCACGTGCCAGTTCAAAAACTGTTTGGGAAAAAATTCGTAGGATTCGGGGAAACTGTGGTTCCCATCAGATCTCTATTCTTGAGAGTAACGGCTGCACGTATGCTGAAGTCAGGGAGATAGTGGATTGTTTGGGTAGGGCGTTTGCCTCTGTTTCCAGTTCTGAGGCGTACCCTCTCTCCTTTCAGAGGACTAGACCAGCTGCTGAGCGCCAGAGACTCTCCTTTGCGCCTTTTCATAACACCTAGTATAACTCCCCCTTCAGCATGGTTGAACTCCGGGTGGCTCTGCATCGGTCCGGTGCAACATCTGTAGGTCCCGATGGCATCCACTATGACATGATCCGTCATCTCTCGCAGTCGTCTCTCGAGAATCTGTTAGTGCTTTTGGTTAGTTAGTTAGTTAATTGATTTTAGTGGCGCAAGGGCCAGGTTTGGCCAAAGAGCGCCAGACACAGAACAATCAGTTAAAGATACTTAAAAGCGGGGAGAAATGATCAAGAGCAGACAGGCCCGGCAAAAGCTAGAATAGAGAATGATAAAAGCCGTGAAGACCAGCCAGTCAATTAGGTTTATAAATAAATAAATAAATTCACCAATTCACTGTTATAATCATTATAAATTATCATTATTATTACTATTATTATTATTTTTTTTTTTTTTTAAATAAGTTTTAAAAAGTCTATCTGCTTTAAGAACGAAAACACTGCGAAAGTGTCGCAGTGGTCGCCCAAAAGCTTCTGCAGTGTAGCTGCGCCGTCATCCAGTAGATGAGACTGAAAATAGTGAAACCGATTATTACAAAAACGAACACAACTACATAAAACATGAGAGATGGTGAGTAAACAGTCGCACGCCTCACACATTGGGGCAGCGTCGCCACACAGCAAATAGCTATGCGTGAAGCGACAATGCCCAATGCGGAGACGCGCAAGAACAACTTCTTCCCTACGGTTCCGGCGACACGATGATTTCCAGATTCCAAGGTTAGGTTTTATACGGTGCAGTTTATTCTCCACCTGTTGGTCCCACAGACTTCGCCACGTTCGTCTGATATGAACGTGAACAAGAAAGCGAAAATCGCGGTGAAACAGTGGCAAGGGTGTGACGACCAAAGAAGAGTCAGATCTAGCAGCAGCATCGGCAGACTCGTTCCCTGGGATCCCAACATGCCCAGGAATCCAGCAGAAACGAATCTGGACATCAGCCTCGAGCAAAGAACGAAGAAGTCTCCGTACGGTAAAAAGAAGGGGTGGCCAGTGAAATCCAAAGATGACAATGATTGCACAACACTCAGCGAATCAGTGTACACAATAGCACATTGATGAGAGCTCGACTGCACGTGAACAAGTGCAAGATACACAGCATGCATCTCCGCCGAAAACACCGTGGCCTCAGGAGGAATGCGGGCGATAGAAACTTCGTCAACGCAGACGGCGGCGGATCCAACAACACCAGCAGCCTTAGATCCATAGGTGAAAACAGGAATAAAGTCTGCATTGACGTAACGGTGTTCAGCGAAGAGCTGCTGGTACACTGACGCAGGGGTTGAGGACTTGTCAAAAGATGTTAAGCTGGTATCAACCATAACACCAAGAGGATGCCATGGGGGATCCTCAAAGCCCCTGGTCTCTCCAACGAGTGACAAGTCGAGCCCTGCATCACGAGCTACGGCCGCCAAACGAAGACCGAAGGTTCGAATGCACGAGGGACGGATCTCGAACAAACGAGCATGCTGGGGGTGAAAAACTGCATCGTATAAAGGATGGTCTGTGAGTGATTTAAGTTTCAGGTAAAATTGAAGAGACAGCCGCAGACGGCGTAAATGAAGCGACGGTTCGTTCGCGTCGGCATAAAGGCTGGGAATATGTGACGTACGAAAGGCTCCCGTACAAAGACGCAGCGCTTGATGGTGGATGGTATCCAACGGCCGGAGAACGGTACGACGCGCAGAGCCATACACCATACAGCCATAATCCAGCTTAGACCGAATGAGAGAATGGTAAATACGGAACAAAGAAGTCCTGTCTGCACCCCAGGAGACTGAGGCAAGGATCTTAAGGATTGACAAGGCTCTCAGACAGGAAGTCCTAAGCCGTCTAACGTGCGAGCGAAAGGTGAGAGCACGGTCAACGGTCAAACCAAGGAACTTGGTTTCCGGCAAAACTGGAATGACTGCACGGTCCAAATAGAGCTCTGGATCAAAGTGGAGGCCACGCCTCCGGCAGAAATGGACACAGGCTGTCTTGTCGGGAGAAAGAACAAACCCATTATTGTTAGCGGCTTTAACAATCTGGGTAATTGCAGACTGCAACTGCCTTTCAACGAAACGCATGCTGGATGACGAACAGAAGATGTGAAGGTCGTCAACATAAATGGTAGCCGAAACCGTAGGAGGAAGATTTTTGAGTAAACAATTAATGCGGAGGATGAACAGAGTCACCGAAAGAAAGCTGTCTGTGCAAAATCCTTGAACGAATGGTTAATTCCCGGCTAATTAATTTTCTAGACGAACATCAAATTCTGTCGCCATCACAAAGCGGCTTCCGTCGTCATCGTTCAGCTCCTGACCATCTCCTGCTTCTTGAGACATCTGTTTGTGAGGCATTCGTACGTAGGCAGCACCTGGTCTGTCTTTTTTGACATCAACAAAGCTTATGATAGAGCGTGGCGCCACGGTATCCTCCGTGACCTCCACGAGAGTGGTTTGCAGGGAAACCTGCCAACCTTCATTGCCAACTTTCTTCGTAACCGTGTGTTCCAGGTGCGCCTGGGTACAACGCTCTCCGCCTTTTTCCATCAAGAACAAGGTGTTCCTCAAGGCAGCATTCTTTCGGTGACTCTGTTCATCCTCCGCATTAATTGTTTGCTTAAAAATCTTCCTCCTACGGTTTCCACTACCATTTATGTTGACGACCTTCACATATTTTGCTCGTCATCAAGCATGCATTTCATTGAAAGGCAGCTGCAGTCTGCAATTAACCAGATAGTTAAAGCGGCTAACAACAATGGTTTCGTTCTTTCTGCTGAAAAGACAGCGTGTGTCCATTTCTGCCGGAGGCGTGGCCTCCACCGCGATCCAGAACTCTATTTGGACCATGCAGCCATTCCAGTTTTGCCTTTCCTTGGTTTGACCTTGGTTTGACCGTTGACCGTGCGCTCACCTTTCGCTCGCACGTTCGACGACTCCGGACTTCCTGTCTGAGAGCTTTGTCAATCCTCAAGATCCTTGCCTCAGTCTCCTGGGGTGCAGACAGGACTTCCTTGTTCCGTATTTACCATTCTCTCATTCGGTCTAAACTGGATTATGGCTGTATGGTGTATGGCTCTGCGCGTCCTTCCGTTCTCCGGCCGTTGGATACCATCCACCATCAAGCGCTGCGTCTTTGTACGGGAACATTTCGCACGTCACCCTTTATGCCGACGCGAACGAATCGTCGCTTCATTTACGCCGTCTGCAGCTGTCTCTTCAATTTTACCTGAAACTTAGATCTCTCTGAGAACATACTTTACACGATGCAGTTTTTCATCCCCAGCATGCTCGTTTGTTCGAGATCCGTCCCTCGTGCATTCGAACCTTCGGTCTTCGTTTGGCGGCGGTAGCTCGTGATGCAGGGCTCGACTTGTCACTCGTTGGAGAGACCAGGGGCTTTGAGGATCCCCCATGGCACCCTCTTGGTGTCATGGTTGATACCAGCTTTACATCTTTTGACAAGTCCTCAACCCCTGGGTCAGTGTACCAGCAGCTCTTCGCCGAACACCGTTACGTCAATGCAGACTTTATTCCTGTTTTCACCGATGGATCTAAGGCGGCTGGTGTCGTTGGATGCGCCGCCGTCTGCATTGACGAAGTTTCTGTTGCCCGCATTCCTGCCGAGGCCACGGTGTTTTCGGCGGAGATGCATGCTGTGTATCTTGCACTTGTTCACGTGCAGTCGAGCTCTCATCAGCGTGCTATTGTGTACACTGATTCGTTGAGTGTTGTGCAATCATTGTCATCTTTGGATTTCTCTGGCCGCCCCTTCTTTTTACCGTACGGAGACTTCTTCGTTCTTTGTTCGAGGCTGATGTCCAGATTCGGTTCTGCTGGATTCCTGGGCATGTTGGGATCCCAGGGAACGAGTCTGCTGATGCTGGTGCTAGATCTGCCTCCTCTTTGGTCGTCACACCCTTGCCACTGTTTCACCGTGACTTTCGCTTTCTTGCTCACGATCATATCAGACGAACGTGGCGGGGTCTGTGGGACCAACAGGTGGAGAATAAACTGCACCGTGTTAAACCCATCCTTGAAATCTGGAAATCATCGTGTCACCGGAACCATAGGGAAGAAGTTGTTCTTGCGCGTCTCCGCATTGGGCATTGTCGCTTCACGCATAGCTATTTGCTCTGTGGCGACACTGCCCCGGTGGGTGAGACATGCGACTGTTTACTCACCGTCTCTCATGTTTTGTGCAGTTGTGTTCGTTTTCGTTATCATCGGTTTCACTATTTTCAGTCTCATCTGCTGGACAAGGGCGCAGCTACGCTTCAAAAGCTTTTGGGCGACCACTGCGACACTTTCGCAGTATTTTCCTTTTTAAAACAAATTAACGTTTTAAAACTTATTTAAAAAAAAAAAGGTATATAATAATTATTATAGTAAATTAATAAAGTTATATATAAACCTAATTAACTAACTAGTCTTCACATCTTTCATCATCCTCTTTTCTGACTTTTACCAAGCCTGTCTGCTCTTAATCATTTTCCACGCTTTTAAAAATCTTTAGCTGATAGTTCTGTGTCTGGCGCTCTTTGGCCAAGCCTGGCCCTTGCGCCACTAAAATCAATTAACTAACTAACTAACAAACCGGACGAACGACGATACCGTCCAAATTTAGAGAAACACAGATTTAAGACAAGATGTTTACACAGGCAGTCAACGGATTCCCCACTACGGCAATGAAACGATCCCTCTTGTCAGAGGGGAAGGGCCGAAAGCAATGCTGCCACGCGAGGTCGATTGTCAATCGCTTTGGGCTTGTGTGCTTTGTTAGTTTTCAACAGAAACACTCCGATTGTTTAGTATAGTTTGCGCTATAACCTCTGTTGACCATGTCTGCTATCAATGTTGATAATGGATTATTAATTTTGGAAGTGGAAAAGCGCCCAGAAATTTGGGATACATCGTCGGAAGACTACAGGGATAGGAACATGAAAAAAATGTTTGGAATGCCATCTGCTGAATTCTGTACGAGTGCGACAGTTACACTAAAAATGAAAGGAACATCATCGGTAAGCGAATTCGGAATATACTTGCCTATGTGCAGAGATATTTAAAAATAATATATGAGTATGGCTCTAGCCCTATCATTATCAGAGGGGCGGGGGGAAATTTGGGCCTCCACTCACATACTGTAATAAAATATATATATATATATATACCTAGCACTTGCACCTGACATTCACTCCGATCATTTATTTATCAACAGAGAAAATGAATAAACTCACAATGTTTGGAAATCTTGTTCGTTCTTGGGAATAGCAGCGTTTTCTGCCTTTTTTTTTATTTCAAGTTTAGTATAATTGTTTTTTCATAGTTCGCATATAATCATATTTCGAGTGTAGGTATAATACCAGCAATTTGCCACAAACATTGTAATGGGTGCAGAAGTTAACTGTTACATTTTGCCATGTTAAGTGCTGCAGAAGTTAATTGTTACATTTGGCCATGTTAAGTATAGGAGCGAGTGGCTTCAAAATGTGGTAACTATACAAAACAGTATTTTAAGCAAAACGCAGTGTAATAAAAAAATTTAGAAACTTACGATGCTCCTTGCTGAACAAGATCAGCCAAATGGAACTTCAGAGTTATAGGAGTTGTCTTTCAAGAACGAAGTCAAATTTCACAAACACGTTAACTGTGTGCGTTAAACGAAAACATATCTGAATGTTTGCAGAATAAAGTAACGAAAAAATCATGGCCATGCTGTGTCTTTCAAAAGTTAAACAAACGAAGAGAATGTAGTAAATAATTAAAAAAAAAAAAAAAAACATCCTCATCCAGAACAACAAATTTAATGATTTTATGTCTGAATTAAGATTTCTTTTGAATTCTTTGGTTTTATCTTTGGAAGGCCTGTCGTTATATTCCAGGTAACACAACTACAGCATTTCATAATATGTGAGATCATTTATAACACATGTTGTTAGAAATACATTGTCTTTGCAAGTAGCACATACAGTTAAAGCTCCTTATTCACGGTTCCCTTATTTGCGTTTTCACTATTCGCGGGTTAAAAAATTGTGACCAAGTTCCTGTATTCGCGATTAAAAATTGCTTTATTCGCGGATTCAGTCGGTATATTAAAAGGATTCAGTGTCCTTTATTAACGCATCGACCTCTTTTGAGTACTGCTGGCACGTGCCGAGACAGCTTTTACAAAGAGTGTAATCGAATGGATTAATATCAAAGTAAAACAAACCTTATTGCCACTATGCCTAAAGTACGTTGTCAAATGCCGCCGCCGTATGACACGTTCCGCTATTTCCTTTGATAAGGGCCGCCTTCGCCACGGTCAGTGTTTTATTGCTACAACTTGTCAGTCGTTGCAATAATTTTTATTGAATAACACGTCTCTTCTGCTTTGTTCCCAATTTACAATGTCGAGTAAAAGGAAAGAAAATTTAGTTCCGACGCGGAAAAAAATAGTGTTGCCGCTTAAAGTAAAAATAGAAATGCTTGACTATTTACGCCTTGGTGAGTCGTTTGCATCCATATCACGCTCTTTCAATGTTAATGAATCAACTGTACGATCCATCAAGAAATCCGAAGACAAAATAAGGAATTCTATAGCTTCAACCTCACTATGAACAGAAATTGTTCGTGATCCAGCAATTGAAAAAATGGAAGCTGCGTTATCATTATGGATTGAAGATCGTAACCAGAAAAGAGTGCCCTTAAATGGTCTTATGATCTGCGAGAAGGCAAAACGTCTTTACGCACATTTTAAAGAATATGGTGATGAACGTACAGATGGAGGATTTCAAGCATCAGAAGGTTGGTTCAATAAATTCAAGGTGCGACAATCATTGCATAGCATTAAAATTGTTGGAGAAACTGCATCTGCAGACACCACCGCAGCAGAAAGATATCCAGAAGAATTTTCAAACTTAATTGCTCATGGTGGATACAAACCGGAACAAGTGTTTAATGCAGATGAAACTGCCTTGTTTGGGAAAAGAATGCCAAACAAAACTTTCATATCCAAAAGTGAGAAGTCCCCCCCTGGTTTCAAGGTGTTCTAACGCATGTGGAGATTGTGTTATAAAGCCACTAATGCTTTACAGACCATTAAATCCTCGTGCTTTAAAAAATCAAAACAAGGACAACCTGCCAGCGTTTTGGCGTGCAAATAAGAAAGCTTGGGTTACAAGTGCTATTTTTTGTGACTGGTTCCGGAATTGTTTTGTTCCTGAAGTTGAGACTTATTTGAAAAATAATAATTTAGACTTTAAGGCTGTTCTAGTTTTGGAAAATGCTCCAGGTCACCCTCGTGAGGTTGAAACTATGCATCCAAATATAAAGGTGATATTTTTACCGCCTAACACGACGGCTTTACTCTAACCCATGGACCAAGGAATAATTCAGGCGTTCAAGCTCTATTACATTAGACAAACCTTCAAAAACATACTGGACACCATGGAATGTGATCCTGATATGAATGTGATGCAATGCTGGAAAAATTTTGACATAGCAAAATGCATTGTTAACATAAAAGAATCGTTGGAAGAACTGAAACCATACACATTGAAATCATGTTGGAAAAAACTGTGGCCTGTTCTGACTGTCGGAAATGAAGAATCCGTGCAAATTCAAACTTTAACTGCAAACATTGCTCAAGTTGTGAATGGAATAGGACGAGATGGCTTTGAACAGATAGAATCAAGTGACATTCAAGAGTTGCTTGAATCGCAAGATGAAGATTTGACCGAAACCGACTCTGAGGAAATGTTAAATCCGCATTCTATAGAAGATGAGGCTTCAACGAGCACTGAAAAGGTGACCTTTAACTTGAAAAACCTGATTGAAGGTTTACGGATGGCAAATGAGCTTTGTGATTTCTTCATGAAAATTGATCCATCTATGGAAAGAAGTCTTATTTTTAAAAGGCAAATTGTTAATGCTACAGCTGAATATCAATCTGAATTGAAAGACCTTTTAAAAGCGGCAAAACAAGAAAAAATTACTAAGTTCTTTAAACCCTTGCCTAAGCCTGAAAATAATAATTAATAGATATTGTTAAAAACTCTCATTAAATTGATTTTGATTTCTTTTTTTATTTTGGAACCTTGGAACGTATCCCTTATAACCCCATACAAATTACCATTCCATATTCACGGTTTCTGTATTCGCGGCATATTTACGGAACATAAACCACGCGAATAAGGAGCTTTTACTGTATTAGCGAGAACACACAAAAAACGGATATGTTCCAAATTACACTTGTAAGGTGGGGGACATTCTGTGTCAGAACATAAGAGTTTGCAGGCAAGTGTCTATCCTTTTTTTTTTTAGTAGAAGTACATATTGGCAATAAAATGTAGAAACTTGCACATTGATAAAAAAAATGTCAGTAGCACTACCCCATATGTAAGATGCTGTCAACGAATATTTAACAATGTACTGAATTTATATAAAATTACCCTAAAAAAGAATTTTATATAAAATTTGATCCATATGGAAATGTACTCAAATTTGAAATTCTAATAATTTCACCATACTTTAAGCAATGCAACTTTCATTATCACTATACTTTTTCATAAGTGAAAGTTAACTATATGGACCGAATCTCAATTTTCTACCCCATCAAACATGTAAAAGTCTGAAAACAAATGAAAAGCGCACGGTGTTAGACAGTCTTTTAAGTAAATTTGTAACCCCAAAAATTTTAGCATCCCAGAACATTCAGCTTTGAGCACACCTGATCTTTCACGTATAGTAATTCAGCATACAGAGTATAAAAAGTACCTCTCAGAAGTTTTGCGCTGATTATTGGGTGATTGGTTGGTTGGTTAGTTGATTTTAGTGGTGCAAGGGCCAGGTTTGGCCAAAGAGCGCCAGACAAAGAACTATCAGCTACAGATTTTTAAAAGCGTGGAAAATGACCAAGAGCAGACAGGCTTGGCAAAAGCCGGAAAAGAGAACGATGAAAGCTGTGAAGACAAGTTAGTCAACCAGGTTTATAAAAAAATTTATCAATTCACTATTATAATTATCATTTTTTTTAACACAACAACACAAAGGATGAGTCACCAGGAGGGGGACGAACCGTCACTCTCCTCCCCCACACTCCTCTGCAATGCTGGCCGAGGGCGGGGACGAACTGTCACTCTCCTCCCCCCATGTTCCTCTGCAATGTTGGTTGAGGCTGGGGACGAACTGTCACTCTCCTCCCCCCCCCCCTACGGTCCTCTAGAATGTTGGTTGAGGGTGGGGACCTCGCTGAGTCCGAGACAGGTGCAATGTTGGTCAGGCGGACCGCGACAGTTGGATGGACACTGCACACCTTTGCGGATTGAGGGCCGGGACTTCCGCACGTGCAGGCTTTCTGCTGGAAACTGGAAGAGACGGTCGGCTGCAAAAGAGAAGGCCCAGAATCAGGTATTCGAAAAATCTGGAGCTCGGGGAAAAACACCTGTGTCGCTTGTTCAGCTGTAGATCGCTTGGCAAGTGCGACGAGAGCTACAGGGTGCGGAACAAAGGGCTGCACGGGTTGTGGCAGAGACTGAACTACTGCGGCAAAAGTACGCTGTCGGTTGGTGGTGGGTATACCCAACTTGGCCTTGGCAGCAGGGTACGAGAGGCCTTCCAGGGTCTTGAGGCGCTGGATCGCCATCTCGTCCTTCCATTTCATACAGGTGCGGGAGTAAGCTGCATGGGCCTCACCACAGTTAACACAGCAGGCCGCAGAAGTGCAACCTTCCCGTCATGTTCACTGGAGCCACAATTTGCGCAACGAGCGGAACTCTTACAGAAACGTTGTGAATGCCCGTACCTCTGGCACCTGAAACAGCGCAGAGGACTGGGAATGTACGGGCGAACTCCACAGACCAAGTAGCCAGCCTTGATTTCGGGCGGAACTTTCGGGGAGTTAAAAGTCAAGATCACATTTTTAGACTTAATCAAAGAACCATCGCGCCGAAACATCATACGACGTGCAGCAATAACACCTTGATCTGCAAGTTGTCACCAATTCGTCTTCACTGCATGGCAAGAGATCAAACTCCGAAATAACACCCCGAGAGGTGTTAAGAAACGGGTGAGGTGTCACTTTGACAGGAATGCCTTGAAGACTAGTGAGGTGCAGAAAAGTGTTACTCTGAGAAACACTGCAAGTTTGGACAAGCAGGTCCCCAGAGCAAAGCTTCTTCACAGACCTCAAGGGGCCAACTGCAGCGTCCAAAGCTTTAGAAATGAAACTTGGAGATCTGGTGGACAGTCTCTCATTCGGATCGATGGATTCTACAACTAAGTGTGTAGCATGCGTATTCACAGCAATCGAGGGGAGACGACGCTTCGGAGCGACTGGTACAGCTGTCGAAGAAGAGGTTCCACATTCTTGGTCCAGGTCATGGTCTAAAGATCGTTTAAGGTTATGAGACTTGGCAGGTTGAGAAGACGAAGGAGAGTCGTTGGCAACTATCATTTTCTCAGGTGACTTAAATTTGGAGGTTTTGTTTTTGGTTTTACCCATCGAAAAAAGAAGGAAGATTCGTCTGCAGACTACTCCACCAAGCACCGAGCCCTACAAGGGAGAACTGGAGGTCCGCAAGCCAAGAAAATGACGCTGGACACAGTTCTGGAGCTTATACGTTGCAGATATAGTCCGTTGGCTGTGATCACACGCACTCGGCGGACACTTCGGCCTCCTGGTACCGTCATGCCAACGCCTTTGGCATGATCCCACAGCCCCGGGCTTACCCTGCCATGCTATACGACAAAAAAGCCGCTAAAGCCCTGTACACAACTTGGTACAAGACTTCTGACTAGAGGTGGGTTAGTCTCTAGCCTCCCGTTTACAGCGAAGCCGGGGTCGAAGAGGAGTGTTGGTACACAGGAGGCACTTATCCGGTCTCCTGCGACCTCAGCCGCCAGACATCCCATTTCCGCCTCACGGGTCTCCGCACGCGGCAAATATGCAGGTAGGTCTAGCACCCAAACCAGCTAAAAGGAAAAAAGAAATCCAAAGAAGACAAATCCTGGAAGGGAACCTAAACGGAATCTCGGCAACCTACGAACTGAGCGGTTAATATAAAACAGTTAGTGGTGGAGGGTAACAAAACCACAAGACCGGGGTGTTAGTACATAACGTGGTAGCGATTAGGTAGAGTAAACAACACGGGCAACTAGCCAGTGGAGAAAATAAATAAAAACGAAAAAGCGAGACACAAGACCAGCTCGGGATCGTGGGGCCGCGACTCCCCAACAGCTGGATGAACAGCCGTCCCTGCAAACACCAACAGCACCAAAATAAAAAACAAGCGGTGGCATGACATCAGATGTTGACCAGTCACAAGGTCAGCTCGGGCCGTGGGGGCGCCGCTCCCCAAATAACTGGAAAACCAGTTATCCCTGTGCGGGGATTATTGGGTGAACCCAGGGGCGGCGGAAAGTGAAATTCGTTGACCGGGCCCGAAATTTTAAATCGGCACCCTCTACCTTCCCGCTTCTCGGAACAGAAGAAAAACAATGCCTAAGGAGCTTTGTTGGGAATTAGGACCACCCAACCACTTATTTAGAGTGACTTTCTAAGGTTGGCTACATCACAACAATCGCACACATGCTAAATAAAAATTAAAATCTTGGCTGAAATTATTGACCGGGCCTATGCCCAGGCGATTAGGCCGCCACTGGGTGAACCCAATACCTTCTTTTCCTTGTTCTTTTGAGTAGACGACGGTAAGCTAAATAAGCTACAACAGCCTTCTTTTTGCGATCCATTTACTGCATTTGAACGAAGACACAATCTAGAAACTGACCACACAAAGAGCCATTTGGTTTCCGCTTATCGGCTGAGCGATTTTTCTCCACTCTACAAATAAAACCGCTCGTGTGAAAACCACCCAAAAACCGCACTGCAAGATGGTTTTATAGATTCATCGGATTCAGTCCATCTGTGTGAAACCGGCTTAAGGGTGGCTCTGCATCGGTATCGCGCGACATCTGTCCGTCCCGATGGCATCCACTATGACATAATCAGTCACCTCTCACAGTAGTCTCTCGATAATCTTTTAGTGCTTTTTAATCGCATTGGGTTGGAGAACAGTTTCCCGGACTCTTGGCGAAAAGCTTTTGTTTTACGTTTTCCCAAGCATGGCAAAGACCCCAAATTGCCGTCGCCAGCTGTCTGTGTAAAGTCCTTGAACGGATGGTTAATTTCCAGATAATTTATTTTTTAGAAGAACATCAAATTCTGTCACCATCACAAAGCGGCTTCCACAGACATCGTTCAGCTCCTGATCACCTCCTGATTACCTCCTGCACCTTGAGACGTCTGTTCGTGAGGCGTACACACGTAGGCAGCACCTGGTGTCTGTATTTTTCGACATCGAGAAAGCTTACGATTAAGCGTGGCGTCACAGTATTCATGACCTCCACGAGAGTGGATTGCCAGGAAACCTCCCAATCATGTGCTCCAGGTGAGTCTGGGTACGACGCTCTCTGCATTTTCCATTCAAGAACAAGGTGTACCTCAGGGCTGCATTTTATATCTTCCGCATTAACTGTCTTCCCAAAAATCTTCCTCCTGCGGTTTCGGCTACTGTTTGTGTTGGCGACTTACACATCTTCTGCTCGTCATCAAACATGCATTTCATTGAAAGGCAGCTGCGATCTGCGATCAACCAGATTGTTAAAGCGGCTAACAACAATGGTTTCGTTCTTTCTGCTGAAAAGACAGCGTGTGTCCATTTCTGCCGGAGGCGTGGCCTCCATCCGAGCTCTATTTAGACCGTGGGGCAATGCCAGTTTTGCCGGAAACCAAGTTCCTTGGTCTGACCGTCGACCGTGCGTTCATCTTTCGCTCGCACGTTCGACGGCTGACTTCCTGTCTGAGAGGTTTGTCGATCCTTGCTTGTCTCCTGGGGTGCAGACAGGACTTCCTTATCCTGTATTTAACATTCTCTCATTCAGTCTAAACTAGATAATGGCTGAATAATGTATGGCTCTGCGCGTCCTTTTGTTCTCCGGCCGTTGCATACCATCCACCATCAAGCGCTGCGTCTTTGTACAGGAGCATTTCGCAAGTCAACCATTCCCAGACTTTATGCCGACGCGAATGAACCATCGCTTCATTTACGCCGTCTGCAGCTGTCTCTTCAATTCTACTTGAAACTCCGATCTCTTTCAGGCCATACTTTATACGATGCAGTTTTTCATCCCGAGCATGCTTGTTTATTTGAGAACCGTCCCTCTTGCATTCCAACCTTCGGTCTTTGTAAGGCCACCGTAGCTCGTGCGTGATTCAGGGCTCGACCTGTCACTCGTTGGAGAGACCAGGGGTGTTTTTTTTTTTTTATTGGAGGTTTAGCGACCATCATGAGCAACTCAGTGGTGGGCAATAAGCAGTCACCCGTCCCTAATTTAGGGTCACTGGTTTCAGGGAAGGGAGAGAGAGCCAGTGCCATGAGACAATCACAACATCCACGCCTCACCGGGATTCGAACACCCATTTTGGACGAATGATCAGAGACCACCGCTTAGACCACTGCGCTACCGGGGCGGCCCAAGGGCCTTGAGGATCCTCCGTGGCATCCTGTTGGTGTCATGGTTAATACCAGCTTCACATTTTATGATAAGCCCTCAACCCCTGTTTTCCCGATGGATCTAAGACAGCTGTGTTGTGGGACCCGCCGCCGTCTGCATTGACGAAGTTTCTGTTGCCTGCATTCCTCCCAAGGCCACGATGTTTTCGGTGGAGATGCATGCTGTGTATCTTACACTTGTTTACATGCAGTCGAGCTCTCATCAGCGTGCTATTGTGTACACTGATTCGTTGAGTGCTGTGGAATCTATGTCATCTTTGGATTTCACCGGCCACCCACTTCTTTTACCGTACGAAGACTTCATTCTTTGCTCGAGGCTGGTGTCTAGACACGATTCTGCTGGATTCCTGGGCATGTTGGGATACCAGGGAACGAGTCTGCCGATGCTGCTGCTAGATCTGCTCCTTCGTTGGTCGTCACACCCTTGCCACTGTTTTACCGAGATTTTTGCTTTTTTGTTCATGATCATATCAGGCGAACGTGGCGAGGTTTGTGGGACCAACAGGTGGAGAACAAACTGCACCATATTAAACATATCCTTGAAGTCTAGAAATCATCGTGTCGCCGGACCGTAGGGAAGACGTTTTTGCGCGTCTCCGCATTGGGCATTGTCGTTTCACTCATCGCTATTTGCTGTGTGAGACGTGCGACTGCCTACTCACTGTCGCTCATGTTTTATGCAGTTGTGTTAGTTTTCATTATCATTCTTATTTGCTGGACGACAGCGCAGCTACGCTTCAGAAGTTGATAGGTGACCACTTCGGCACTTTTGCAGTTTTTTTCTTTTTTGAAACAAATTGATTTTTTAAATTTATCTAAGCTTTTAAAAAAATAGAATCTACTAACTAGCTTTTATACTTGTTCGTCATTCTCTTTTTTAACTTTTACCAAATCAGCCTGCTCTTAAGCATTACACTCTTAAAATCTCTCTCTGTGTATGGCGTTCTTTGGTCGAACCTGGCCCTTACGCCATTAAAATCGACTAACTAACCTTTGGGAGATTTTACATACTCTGTACAAAAACATAAATTTCACTAATAGGTGTTAAAATATATTGACTTAGTTGAATAGCATCCATAAAATGCACACTTTGCAATGTAAGCCTCTAAATGGACACTAATTAGTAGACAACTTGTCAAATTTTCTTTTGTAAATGACTTGTTGCAAAGGTCGCATTGATGAGGTTTCTCACCCATGTGAATCCATACATCTTTTCTCTGTGCCATAGATGGGTTTATTGCAAAAATGACTTGTTACATGTACATTGGTGAAGCTTCTCACCAATGTAGAAAACTATGTGACGTGTGTGTGTGTGATTGAGAAGCAGTATGACTACAATATTTGTAATTTAAAATCCTTTAAGATAAAATTAATTTACGAAAATGCGTTAAATTAGGTATTTAAATATTATAAGGTTAAATCCAATCAGTGCGTTCGCGAGGTTTCTCACCAGTGTGAATCAGCAGATGCTCTTACGAAATTACGACCTGGCCGGGCATTTCATCCATCTTTACTTAAAACATTATCTCGGTCAGGGTCCACTAGAGTCTACGGGTCTGAGCCTGTCACGCTCCCGCTTCCGAAAGGAGTGCGATCGCCAAAGATCATAGCGGTATTTTCCCATTCTTACCATTTCTTTTTCAAACATATACATATCCTTTTAAGCACAGCTTCACAGACTTCACACAAGATTTGGGTCTTCCCCGTCACCTTTTCAGATGACATCTGGGAAAATTATTTCATTCTAACGAGCCCCCACTTAACAAAAATCATGTGCAGTGTCACTGATACATAGAACATACACGTCCATATGATGGTCTGTTAAGCTGATACAATACATACACACACATCCATATAAAAGTCTGAAGTAAATATTAAAAATATACATATGAAATAAAGTTTGAAACTTGGTGTTATGTCAGACATGTACATATCCCTTTAAGCACAACTTCACAGGCTCCACACAATCTGGGAAGATTATTTCATTCTTAGGTTCCCCCACTTTACACAAATCATATGAAGTGTCACTGATACATAAAATATAAACACGTCCACATAAAGGTCTGTTAAGTGGATACAATTCATACTCAGATCCATATTAAAGTCTGTGAAGTGGATATAACAAATGCATATGGAATTAAGTTTGAAACTAGGTGTTATGTTACAAATATCTTTTTAAGCACAACTTCACAGGCTTCATACAAGGTTTAGGTTTTCCGCCACCTTTTCAGATGACACCTGGGAAAATTATTCAATTCTTACGATCCCCTACTTAACAAAAATCATGTGGAGTGTCACTGATACATAAAACATACACACGTGCATAGGAAGGTCTGTGAAGTGGATACAACAATTTGTACTCATATCCATATAAAAGTCTGTGAAGTGGATATGACAAATACATATGAAATTAAGTTTGAAACTGGGTGTTATGTTATACATATCCTTTTAAGCACAACTTCACAGACTTCACACAAGATCTGGGTTTTGCGCCACCTTTTCAGATGACATCTGGGAAAATTATTCAATTCTTACGATCCCCTACTTTACAAAAATCATGTAGAGTGTCACTGATACATAAAATACGTATATACACGTCCATATAAAGGTCTGTGAAGTGAATACAACAACAATTTGTACTCACATCCATATAAAAGTATGTGAAGTGGATATGACAAATACATATGAAATTAAGTTTGAAACTGGGTGTTATGTTATACATATCCTTTTAAGCACAACTTCACAGACTTCACACAAGATCTGGGTTTTGCGCCACCTTTTCAGATGACATCTGGGAAAATTATTCAATTCTTACGATCCCCTACTTAACAAAAATCATGTGAAGTGTCACTGATACATAAAATATAAAACCGTCCACATGAAGGTCTCTTAAGTGGATACAACAATTCTTACTCACATCCATATAGAAGTCTGTGAAGTAGATATTACAAATATACATATGAAATAAAGTTTGAAACTGGGTGTTATGTCATACATATACATATTCCTTTAAGCACAACTTCACAGGCTTCACACAAGATCTGGGTTTCCCATCGCCTTTTCAGACGACATCTGGGAAAATTATTTCATTCGTACGACAAGACAGCCTGTGTCCATTTCTGCCGGAGGCGTGGCCTCCATCCTGATCCAGAGCTCTATTTGGACCGTGCAGCCATTCCAGTTTTGCCGGAAACCAAGTTCCTTGGTTTGACCGTTGACCGTGTTCTCACCTTTCGCTCGCACGTTCGACGGCTTAGGACTTCCTGTCTGAGAGCCTTGTCAATCCTTAAGATCCTTGCCTCAGTCTCCTGGGGTGCAGACAGGACTTCTTTGTTCCGTATTTACCATTCTCTCCTTAGGTCTAAGCTGGATTATGGCTGTATGGTGTATGGCTCTGCGCGTCCTACCGTTCTCCGGCCGTTGGATACCATCCACCATCAAGCGCTGCGTCTTTGTACGGGAGCCTTTCGTACGTCACCCATTCCCAGCCTTTATGCCGACGCGAACGAACCGTCGCTTCATTTACGCCGTCTGCAGCTGTCTCTTCAATTTTACCTGAAACTTAAATCACTCACAGACCATCCTTTATACGATGCAGTTTTTCATCCCCAGCATGCTCGTTTGTTCGAGATCCGTCCCTCGTGCATTCGAACCTTCGGTCTTCGTATGGCGGCCGTAGCTCGTGATGCAGGGCTCGACTTGTCACTCGTTGGAGAGACCAGGGGCTTTGAGGATTCTCCATGGCATCCTCTAGGTGTCATGGTCGATACCAGCTTTACATCTTTTGACAAGTCCTCAACCCCTGCGTCAGTGTACCAGCAGCTCTTCGCTGAACACCGTTACGTCAATGCAGACTTTATTCCTGTTTTCACCGATGGATCTAAGGCGGCTGGTGTTGTTGGATCCGCCGCCGTCTGCGTTGACGAAGTTTCTGTTGCCCGCATTCCTCCTGAGGCCACGGTGTTTTCGGCGGAGATGCATGCTGTGTATCTTGCACTTGTTCACGTGCAGTCGAGCTCTCATCAGCGTGCTATTGTGTACACTGATTCGTTGAGTGTTGTGCAATCATTGTCATCTTTGGATTTCACTGGCCACCCACTTCTTTTTGCCGTTCGGAGACTTCTTCGTTCTTTGCTCGAGGCTGATGTCCAGATTCGGTTCTGCTGGATTCCTGGGCATGTTGGGATCTCAGGGAACGAGTCTGCCGATGCTGCTGCTAGATCTGCTTCTTCTTTGGTCGTCACACCCTTGCCACTGTTTCACCGCGATTTTCGCTTTCTTGTTCACGATCATATCAGACGAACGTGGCGAAGTCTGTGGGACCAACAGGTGGAGAATAAACTGCACCGTATAAAACCTAACCTTGGAATCTGGAAATCATCGTGTCGCCGGAACCGTAGGGAAGAAGTTGCTCTTGCGCGTCTCCGCATTGGGCATTGTCGCTTCACGCATAGCTATTTGCTGTGTGGCGACGCTGCCCCAATGTGTGAGGCGTGCGACTGTTTACTCACCATCTCTCATGTTTTATGTAGTTGTGTTCGTTTTTGTAGTCATCGGTTTCACTATTTTCAGTCTCATCTACTGGATGACGGCGCAGCTACACTGCAGAAGCTTTTGGGCGACCACTGCGACACTTTCGCAGTGTTTTCGTTCTTAAAGCAGATAGACTTTTTAAAACTTATTTAAAAAAAAAAAAAAAAAAAAAAAATGATAATAATAATTTATAATGATTATAACAGTGAATTGGTGAATTTATTTATTTATTTATAAACCTAATTGACTAACTGGTCTTCGCAGCTTTTATCGTTCTCTATTCTAGCTTTTGCCGGGCCTGTCTGCTCTTGATCATTTCACCCCGCTTTTAAATATCTTTGACTGATTGTTCTGTGTCTGGCGCTCTTTGGCCAAACCTGGCCCTTGCGCCACTAAAATCAACTAACTAACTAACGATCCCCCACTTAACAAAAACCATGTGGTGTCACTGATACATAAAACATACACACTTCCATATAAAAATCTGTTAAGTGTATACAACAATTTGTACATTCACATACATATAACAGTCTGTGAAGTGGATATAACAAATACATATGGAATTAAGTTTGAAACTGGGCGTTATGTTACACATCTTCTTTTAAGCACAACTTCACAGGCTTCATACAAGGTTTGGGTTTTCCGCCACCTTTTCAGATGACATCTGGGAAAATTATTTAATTCTTACAATCCCCTATTTAACAAAAATTATGTGGAGTGTCACTGATACATAAAACATACATATGTGCATAGGAAGGTCTCTGAAGTGGATACAACAATTTGTACTCAAATCCATATAAAAGTCTGTGAAGTGGATATCACAAATACATATGGAATTAAGTTTGAAACTGATTGTTATGTTATACATATCCTTTTAAGCACAACTTCGCACAAGATTTGGGTTTCCCATCACCTTTTCAGATGACATCGTGAGAAAATTATTTCATTCTTACAATCCCCCACTTAACAAAAAATCATGTGGTGTCACCGATACATAAACCATACATACGTCCATATAATAGTCTGTTAAGCAGATTCAATACATACATACACATCTATATAAGTCTGTGAAGTACATATTACAAATATACATATGATATAAAGTTTGAAACTGGGTGTTGTCATACATATACATCTCCCTTTAAGCACAACTTTACAGGCTTCACACAAGATTTGGGTTTCCCGTCACCTTTTCAGATGACATCTGGGAAAATTATTTCATTCTTATGATCCCACACTTTACAAAAATCATGGAGTGTCACTGATACATAAAATATACAAACGTCCATATAATGGTCTGTTAAGTGGATACAACAATTCATACTCACATCCATATAAAAGTCTGTGAAGTAGATATTAAAAATATACATATGAAATAAAGTTTGAAACTGGGTGTTATGTCATACATATACATATCCCTTTAAACACAACTTTACAGACTACACACAAGATTTCGGTTTCCTGTCACCTTTTCAGATGCCATTTAGGAAAATTATTTCATTCTTACGATCCCACACTTTACAAAAATCATGTGGAGTGTCACTGATACATAAAATATATAGAAGCCCATATAAAGGTTTGTTAAGTGGATACAATTCCTACTCACATCCATATAAAAGTCTGAAGTGGATATGACAAATAAATATCGAATTAAGTTTGAAACTGGGTGTTATGTTATACATATATGCATCCCTTTAAGCACAACTTCACAGGCTTCATACAAGATTTGGGTTTCCCGTCACCTTTTCAGATGACATCTGGGAAAATTATTCAATTCTTACGATCCCCTACTTAACAAAAATCATCTAAAGTGTCACCGATACATAAAACATACACACGTGCATAGGAAGGTCTGTGAAGTGGATACAACAATTTGTACTCAAATCCATATAAAAGTATGTGAAGTGGATATGACAAATACATGTGGAATTAAGTTTGAAACTGGGTGTTATGTTATACATATCCATTTAAGCACAACTTCACAGACTTCACACAAAATTTGGGTTTCCCATTACCTTTTCAGATGACATCTGGGAAAATTATTTCATTCTTACGATCCTCCACTTAACAAAAATCATGCAGAGTGTCACTGATATATTAAGTGGATACAACAATTTGTACACTCACATACATATAAAAGTCTGTGAAGTGGATATAACAAATGCATATGGAATTAAGTTTGAAACTGGGTGTTATGTTATACATAAACATATCCTTTGAAGCACAACTTCACAGACTTCACACAGGATTTGGGTTTACCGTCACTTTTTCAGATGACATCTGATAAAATTATTTCATTCTGATGATCCCCCACTTAACAAAAATCATGTGGAGTGTCATTGATACATAAAACATAGCCTACACACGTCCGTATGAATGTCTATTAAGCAGATACAATATGTACACTCACATCCGTATAAAAGTCTGTGAAGTGGATACGTCAAATACCGTAATTTTCGGACTAAGAGCCGCATCAGAGTAAGAGCCGCAGTGAGAAATTTTGCAATCTTGAAAGCAAAAGTTGCCATAAGGGCTGCAGCTATGAAATCGTGGTGCTGCTCAGAAAACTAAATTATCTTCTTTATTTTCATGAATTAACTCACACCCAACATAATTAAAGGCTAATTCTGAAACTCAGTGTCGATCTGCTTTATGCACTTGATTTTTCATACTGGCAAAAGCTTTTACTTATGCATTTTTTTTAAATAATGCCAATGATGTTATTTGTTTGCCCTTATTAAATGCTCAAAACCATATTATGTAATCAATATAAATCACAGTTAATCTTAAGACTCCTATTAGAATATTGCATTGCTCGTAAACCCGCACAATTGTCTAAATTCCATTCAATGTGGATGTCTGCCACAGGATGGTTCTCTGTTCACCGCAATAGAATCCTCCGTCTTAGGAGTAATTAACTTATAAATTATCACTTGTAATGCTTTTGATTAATGTTTTCTTTAATATGTTCCTTCTATCTTTGTTAGAATGAAGTTGCTCTTCTGTATGCAGCTGCTGAATAGGGTAGTTAACACGTCCCTCCCATGCTTCCTTTTACCAGCTGCCTGGCACGTGTTCGCTGACCCTCCCCCCCCCCAATCATTTCGAAACAGCGGTCTCCGTTTTCTCGCTTTTCTTCTTTTAAGTGGTTTGACCTACTTTCACTCAGCCTTCGCGTTGAGCTCCGCTTTGAATAGGAAACTCTCTCCTTCTTTTGCGTTTGTGAAAAGATTTTATCTTCAGCCAAGTATTAAATTAATTACCCATTGTTAACATCATTACTTGTCACAATCTTTTTCATGTTCGTTAGTTAGTTAATTGATTTTAGTGGCGCATGTTCTCCGCTTCAAATCAGGAGAACGTTTTGCGGCTTCAATGCAGCTTTCTAAATATTTGTTAACATTGTTACTTGTCACAATCGTTTTCATGTTCTCCGCTTTAAATCAGAAGAACGTTTTGCGGCTTCAATGCAGCTTTCTAAATATTTAACACATTTATTGAGTTAACAAAAAATTGAGGTTGACGTACCTAGAAATATACAGTATCGAGTATTTTAAAATTAAAGCACACAGTATTTCATCGGAAAATTCGGATAGTGACTTCCGTTTTCTTAGAAAAAAAAAGTGTACTTACCAATGTCAATCCTATATATTTATATCTGTATATTTATATCTTGTGAAAACTTAATTTCACTTGACAAAAACTAAGCTATTGATATTTTCAAGTACATTTCCATTATTTATTCAAATCCGTCAAAATCAGAATTTTCGGTTTCAGAATTGAACAAATGTAAAAGGTTTTCTTCTAAATGTTCACTGTTCAAATCATCTGTCTCTTCATTAACGTCGGCTTCGTGCACAGTGTTTAAAATTCCAGCTACTTCGAATCCTGAAATTATACCTGAAGGTTTCACTGCTGCCCATGATTCTTCCACCCACCTTGAAACTTCTCTGTAACTTGCCTTTCGCATTCTTCCTGATTTTGTGAATGAATGGAGCCCTTCTGCCATCCAAGCTTCCCACCGTTGCCGCATTTCACTTTTAAAGCATTTATTAACTGTGAGATCCAGAGGCTGGAGTTTCTTGGTAAGGCCACCAGGAATAACTGCCAAAGTAGCAGACACCTTTCTGCAGTCTTCTTTAACTGAAGCCATTATGTGAACTCTCATCGAATCAAATACCAGGGAGTCCCTCGGGTTTGAAGAAAGCACCTTTTCTCTTCCGCCAAACCTCTTCCAGCCACTTCAGCATGATGTCTTCGGACATCCATCCCTTCTCATTCACCTGGATGAGAGCACCCGAAGGAAAATTTTCTTTTGGCATTGTTTTGCGTTTGAAAATTAGCATGGGTTTTAGTTTATCGCCGTTAGCAGCACATCCTAAAATGCATGTAAACAAAGTTTTCTCTCCCCCAGTTGTAACAATTGCTATGCTTTTCTCACCCTTTTTATCAACTGTTCTGTTTGGGGGACAATCGAATGAAAGTGGCACTTCATCCATGTTGAAGATTTGTGATGTCAGATATTTTTTATTTTTTTTGTCAATAATATCTGAAACAAATTTATGAAATTCCATGGCTTTCTGTTCCCAGTCAGATGGCAGATGTTGACCGACTGTAGTTTTTATTCGGACGGACAGGGATTTCCGCTTCATGAAGCGGTAGCAACACGACGGCCCACCTTGAAAATTAGTTATGTTCATTTGTGAAGCCATAATTTTTGCTTGCAGACGAATCTTCACTGTAGACACTGGAATTCCAGCCTCTCTCTGGCTTTTTATCCACACAACAAGATTGTCTTCTAGCACAGGCCAGGTTGCAGAACCACATTTTATTTTTATATTATTTTTTGCCGTCGTCAAGAGTAAACTCTTATCTTTTCGCCATCGGCGCACACACTTTTCATCAATATTAAAATAGCGTCCAGCTGCACGATTTCCGACGTCTTCTGCTTTTTCAACCACTTGCAGCTTGAAGCTTGCTGTATAGCTTTTCAAAGTTTTTGACATGATTTTGCCAACAGGTCACAGATGATAAAGCTACAGCGCTTATTAGTAAGAAAGCGTTTCCAACCGAAGCCTTCAACTACCACTATCGGCAGTCAATACAAAGAAAATAAAAATCGAAGCAAAACTCAGGAGCACAGAGCCATGCAACACCTGTATCGCATGCCAGATGAACCAAGAAGAGTGAACAGAATTTGTCTTTCGTCCCGCCAGTATTGTTTGGAATAGGTCAAGGTCACTGCTAATGGAATCGCTGGAATCATCCTGGGGCAGGCTTTTGCATTGTTCATGCTCTTAAGCTCGGACGTCACGCTACTGGTTTGTGTGCTTATGTCTCCATTCCATCCCCCATCTATTAACATTCCATGCTACTGCCACGGGATGTGCTTCCCCCACTCCCATGCAAAGGGCATTTGGGTCAGACATTCCTTTCACAAATAAACCTCCTGACCTTAAGACCTACACCTACCAGAGAGTTTTCCCGTCTATCCCCCCCACACACAAACACACACACTTTCCCTCCTAAACCAACATCAGCGGAGCAGAGTTATCTTTTCAATAGACGTGTCTAACGTATGAGTAGAAAGAGGAAAAAGAACGATCACAGTCGAGTTTGTAAAAAAAAAACGTTCTTTGAAAAAGTTCACTAAGCATCTGCATGAAAAAAAAAAAAAAAAGGAGCACAGGAAGTCTTTTCTAAAACAAATTCGGCATAAGAGCCGCACACCAGAAAAATTTCACTTTTAGTAACGTAAGAGCCCAAAAATTACGGTACATTTCACTTTTAGTAACCTCTTAGCCTAAAAATTACAGTACATATCAAATTAAGTTTGAAACTGGGTGTTATGTTATACAGATACATATCCCTTTAACCACAACTTCACAGGCTTCACACAAGATTTGGGTTTCCCGTCACCTTTTCAGATTACATCTGGGAAAATTATTTCATTCATACGATCCCACAATTTACAAAAATCATATGGAGTGTCACTGATACATAAAATATATACATGTCCATATAAAGGTCTGTGAAGTGGATACAACAACAATTTCTACTCACATCCATATAAAAGTCTGTGAAGTGGATATGGTTGGTTGGTTGTTTGATTTTTATGGCGCAAGGGCCATTATTGGCCAAAGAGCGCCAGAGACAAGACAGACAAGCAAACAGTAATAAAAACGTGGTAAAAAGCTTAAAATCTGGCTGATCATGTAAAACTGAAAAATGAGAACGATGGAAGGGCTAAAAAGATAATGAAACATACAGTATTAAAAACATGATACAGTGATTAAAATCTAGCGGATTCAGTAAAACTGAGAAATGAGGATGATGATAAGGCTAAAATCTAGATACGTTTAAAATAGTCAATTTGTTTAAAAAATGAAAAAACAGCAACAGTATTGCAGTGGTCATTGAGGAGCCGCTGCAGTGTAGCGGCGTCCTCGGTCAACAAATGAGAATGAAAGAAATGAAAACGTACATCACAAAAACGAACACAGGTACACAGAAGATGAGTGACGGTGAGTCGGCAATTGCACGTCTCACACATCGGCGCAGTGTCACCACACAGCAAAACGCGGTGAGTGAAACGACAATGCCCAATGCGGAGACGCGCAAGCACCACTTCCTCCCTACAGTTCCGACGATATGAGGATTTCTAGATTCCAAGAATAGGTTTAATCCGATGCAGCTTATTTTCCACCTTCTGGTCCCACAGACTATGCCACGTTCGCTTGATATGGTCGTGAACAATAAAGCGGAAATCCTGATGAAACAGTGGCAAGGGTGTGACGACTAAAGAGGAAGCAGATCTAGCAGACGCATCAGCACACTCGTTACCCGAGATTCCAACATGCCCGGGAATCCAACAAAATTGTATCTGGACACCGGCCTCGAGCAAAGAGCAAAGAAGCCTTCATACGGTAAAAAGAAAAGGGTGGTCACAGCAGTCCAACGATGACAATGACTGTACAACACTCAAAGAATCAGTGTACATCGCAGCCTGTTGATGAGAGCCCGACTGAACATGACGTAGGGCAAGATACACAGCATGCATCTCCGCCGAAAACACCGTGGCCTCAGCTGGGATCCGCACGACAGAGACGTCATCAATACAAACCGCCGCGGATCCAACGACTCCGTGAATCTTGGAGCCATCAGTGAAGATGGGAGTGTATTCAGAATTGAGGACACGGTGTTCAGCGAAGAGCTGCTGGTACACTGACGCAGGGGTTGAGGATTTCTCGAAAGATGTAAAGGTGGTGTCAACCATGACACCAAGTGGGTGCCATGGAGGATCCCCAAAGCCCCTGGTCTTTACAACAAGAGGCAAGTCGAGACCTACATCACGGGCTACGGCAGCCATATGAAGACCAAATGTTGAAATGCACGAAGGCCGGTTCCCGAATAAACGAGTATGCTGGGGATGAAAAACTGCATCGTATATAGGATGGTCTGGAAGAGATCTAAGTTTCAGGTAGAATTGAATAGACAGCTGCAGACGGCGTAATTCAAGCGATGGTTCGTTCGCGTCAGCGTAAAGGCTGGGAATTGGAGATGTTCGAAATGCTCCCGAACAAAGACGCAGTGCTTGATGGTGAATAGTGTCCAAAGGCCGGAGAACGGAACGACGAGCAGAGCCATACACGATGCAACCATAATCCAGTTTTGACCAAATTAATGAGTGGTAAATTCGAAACAAAGACATCCTGTCTGCGCCCCACGAGACTCTCGAAAGGATCTTAAGAATAGATAGAGCCCGCAGACAAAAAATCTTAGCCGCCGAACGTGCGCACGGAACGTAAGCGCACGGTCAGACAGTCAGACCAAGGAACTTGGTCTCCGGCAAAACTGGTATGGCCGCACGGTCTAAAAACAGCTCTCGGTCAGGATGGAGGCCACGCCTCCGGCAGAAATGGACACACGCTGTCTTGTCGGGAGAAAGAACGAAACCATTGCTATTCGCCGTTTTAAAGATCTGATTAATTGCAGACTGCAACTGCCTTTCAATAAAATGCATGCTTGATGACGGGCAGAAAATCTGCAAGTCATCAACATAGACAGTAGCCGAAACCGCAGGAGGAAGATTTGTGAGGAGACAATTAATGCGGAGGATGAACAATGTGACAGATAAAATGCAACCTTGAGGAACACCTTGTTCTTGATGGAATGTTGCCGATAGCGTCGTACCCAGGCGCACCTGGAACACCCGATTGCGAAGAAAATTTAAAATAAATGTCGGAAGATTTCCTCGCAATCCGCATGCGTGGAGGTCACGGATAATACCGTGCCGCCACGCTCGATCATAAGCTTTTTCAATATAAAAAAATACAGAAACCAGATGCTGCCTACGCATGAACGCCTCGCGCACAGATGTCTCAAGGTGCAGGAGATGATCGTGAGGTGAACGATGACGGCGAAAGCCGCTTGTGATGGAGAAAGTACTTGATGATATTCTAAAAAATGAATTAACCGGGAATTAACCATGCGTTCAAGAACTTTACACAGACAGCTAGTGAGAGCAATTGGACGATAACTAGAGGGAGACTTGGGATCCTTGCCAGGTTTGGGAAAAGGCAGAACAAAAGCGTTTCGCCAAGATTCCGGGAAACTGTGCTCCGACCAAATACGATTATACAAGATTAAGAGATTCTCGAGAGACGACTGCGAGAGATGACGGAGCATGTCATAATGGATGCCATCGGGACCGACCGATGTAGAGCCACCCTGAGTTCAACCATGCTGAAGGGGGAGTTATATCCCGTGTCGAGAAAAGGCGCAAAGGAGATTCTCTGGCGTTCCGCAGTGGATTTAATCCTCAGAAAGGAGGAAGGATACGCCAGGTCACTCGACACGGAGGCAAACGCCTCTCCCAAACAATCAGCAATCTCCCCGACTCCAGCATATGTGCAGCCGTTACTCTCGAGAATGGAGATCTGGTGAGAGCTGTAGTTACCCCGGATCTTACGAATCTTGTCCCACACACTTTTCGAACTGGCACGTGAAGTGAGAGAGGAAACATACTGGATCCAAGACTCCCTCTTGCTACGTCGACGCACCAACCGAGCATAGGATTTTGCTCGTTTGAATGTAACGAGATTAGCATCGGTTGGATAACGCCGAAACGTAGACCAGGCCTTATGTTGAGCTCTCCTAGCCGCTGCGCATTCAGGGGTCCACCAAGGCTTCGGACTTCTGGAGAGTGTCGTAGATGTTTTTGGTATAGAAAGATCAGCTGCCTGAAGAATACAATTTGTTACTTCAAGAACCGCTGCGTCGATTGACTCTTGGGTCACCATTGCAGAAAATATCAAAGCTGACGGTGTGAAGACCTCCCATCTCGCACGCTCCATCCTCCAACGAGGAGGGCGGGAGGCAGAAGATGGCATGTTCGCATGATGCGAGAGGACAATTGGAAAGTGATCGCTCCCCGTGGAGGTCGTTACACACCGCCCACGACCAGTCAGCAGCAATAATTGATGGGGATCCCAAGGTCAAATCGATCGCACTGAAGGATCGTGTCGGTTCATGGAAGTACGTGTCAGCACCGGTGTTAAAAAGGCACAAAGAGGCCGAGGACAGAAGAGACTATGCGACGACCTCTCGTGCTGATGCTGACACTACCCCACAAATGATGATGGGCATTGAAGTCACCTAGTAGAAGAAAGGGTGAAGGCAGCTGATCAACCAATCTCTCCAGTACCGAGACGCTCACATTCTCGTCCGGCGGCAGATAGACACTGCAGACAGTAAGAGGTACAACAAGCATAGAAATACGAACCGCCACGGCCTGCAGTTGTGGAAACCGCGACGGAAGATACCGGAACCCTGTGAGGGACGAGAATAGAGACTCCCCCACAGGCTATATTTCCAGACGAGAATAGAGACTCCCCCACAGGCTATATTTCCAGACGAGTTATCTGTCCGAAATGCACTGTAGCCTCGAACTGAAAGCAGGTCTGATGGTTTAAGCTTCGTCTCCTGTAGACAAAGGCACACCGGAGAGTAAAATGAAAGCAGATGTTTCACTTCATCAAAGTTCGTCCGAAAACCTCGACAGTTCCACTGAATGATTGAAGCCATGGTTATAAGTAAAATGAAAATGAAAATGATCAAACAAAGTCCGGCTCCATCGCCTCTGATGGGGGTTCCCCCAGATCTGGAGGCGTGTGACCAGGGGCTAAGATGGGAGCATGTTTTGTCCCAAGTGTCTTACCGGGAGGCACACGACGTTGAGTCGTTTCCTGAGATTTTGGAGGAGAAGAAATGCTTTTCTTATCCTGGGCTTTGGTCTTTTTGTTAGAAGAAGTGGACTGAGTTCCCTTGTTGGTGGTGGGATGAGTCTGCTTCGGCGAAGTGGTGGGTGGCGCTTTCAGACCCCTAGCTCGAGACTGGAGTGCCTCCAGTCCGGCTGCGATGCTGTCGTTTACATTGTATGGACATTTAAGGGGGATCTGAATGTCGGTCTGAATGGCAACCGTAGATTTGGCAACCACCACTGAAGCGTATGATCGCCGATCAGATGTAACAGGAACCACTTTTCTTCTGGCCTCAGGATAGGAAATATTTTCCACCGTTTTGATCCTTTGGATTTCCTTCTCCTCCTTCCACTTGGGACAATCTTTGGCTGATGCCGCGTGTGAACCCTTGCAGTTCACACAAAACTCAGCCTCGGCCACACATTCCTGCAGAAGAAGCTCTGTGGCACCACAGCGTGCACACCGGGGATTGCTCCTGCACGACTGCTGAGAATGGCCATAAGACTGGCACCTAAAACATCTCAAAGGGTTAGGGATGTACGGGCGTACCTCAAGGCGGAGATACCCTGCCTTGATGGATGTAGGCAGGGAAGGGCAGTTGAAAGTCAAGATAATATTCCAGGATGGGACAAACTGCCCATTCCTCCTGAAAGAAATGCGTCGCACACCCGTAACATGTTGGCTCCTCAGTGCAATCAATAAGATCCCGAGAGGAGACAACACCTTGAGATGAATTTAGGTACCCATGAGGTGTTATTTTAACAGGAGTCTCAAGCAGCATGGTGGTGTTAATAAGTGTGGTACTGTAGGCCACAGTGGACATCTCTACAAGAAGATCTCCAGATTGGAGCTTCTTTACGCTCTTAGGAGAGCTTGCGATGGATTGAAGAGCTTTATTGATCCAAAATGGACTTTTGGCACTCAAAGGCTTTGAAGGGTCCAATGAGTGCACAAAAAAGAAACGAGCATTAGAATAATCAGAAACATGGTTTTTTGCGGAAGGGGATGAGCCTTCCTCCATACCTCTTTTGGTTGTTGGTTCGTGGGAAACAGAATTGAGAGCCATGAAAAAATTTATGAGTTCGTCCGCCGACTTCCCCACCCACAATCAAGCCCAACGGGGAGAGCCGGCGGTCCGCAAGCCCAAGTGGACGCAGGACACGGCTCTAGGGATAGCAAGCAGATATAGCAAGTTGATAGGGCAGACATACGCTCGGCGTGCACCCAGACTTTCCCATGCCTGGGGAACACCCCTTTGGCATGCCCACCCTATCCCCAGACTCACCCTGTCGTGCAAAACGACAAGCCGTTAGAGGTCTGGGCTCCACTCGGCCACAGACCTCATTGACTAGGAGTGGGTTAGTTCCCAGCCGCCCGTTTAGGGTGAAGCAGGGGGCAAAGAGGAGTGTTGGCCACTGGCGACAACAACACCCAGGCCACCAGAAACCTCAGCCTCCAGCATCCCCTTTTCCACCTTACGAGTCACCGCACACGGCAAACGTGCAGGCAGGTCTAGCTAAATAGCTCGGAAAAACAAAGAAAGAAACATGAAATGGAGAAGACAGGAAAGAAAACGAGAAACTAAAATTCTGAGCTGGCGCATAATCACAACCTCAGCAACCTACAACTGAGGCGGGAGCGTGTCAAGTGAAAAAACAAAAAACATAAAAAATGTGAAAATTCACATCTAGTACATGTCGGCTCGGGCCGTGGGGACGCCATCCCCCATCAGCTGGATGAACAGCTGTCCCTTCGGTGATGTTATCGAACAAGAGTCAACAAAATGTATACCGTCACAAGGTGAGCTGGGGCCGTGGGGGCGCCGCTCCCCAAATAACTGGAAAACCAGTTATCCCAGTGCGGGGTGTGAAGTGGATATGACAAATACATATGAAATAAAGTTTGAAACTGGGTGTTATGTCGTACATATACATATTCCTTTAAGCACAACTTCACAGGCTTCACAGGCTTCATACAAGATTTGTGTTTCCCGTCACCTTTTCAGATGACATCTGGGAAAATTATTTCATTCTTACGATCCTTCACTTAACAAAAATCATGTGTAGTGTCACTGATCATAAAACATACACACGTCCACATGATGGTCTGTTAAGCTGATACAATACATACACACACATCCATATAAGTCTGTGAAGTAGATATTACAAATACACATATGAAATAAAGTTTGAAACTGGGTGTTATGCCATACATATACATATCCCTTTAAGCACAACTTCACAGACTTCACACAAAATTTGGGTTTCCCATCACCTTTTCAGATGACATCTGGGAAAATTATTTCATTCTTACGATCCCCACTTAACAAAAATCATGTGGTGTCACTGATACATATAAAAGTATGTGAAGTGTATATTACAAATACATATGGAATTAAGTTTGAAACTGAATGTTATGTTACACATATCCCTTTACGCACAACTTCACAGTCTTCACAAAAGATTTGGGTTTCCCCGTCACCTTTTCAGATGACATCTGGGAAAATTATTTCATTCTTACGATTCTCCACTTTACAAAAATCATGTGGAGTGTCACTGATACATAAAATGTATACACGTCCATATAAAGGTATGTTAAGTGGATACAACAATTCGTACTTACATCCATATGAAGTAGATATTACAAATATACATGTGAAATAAAGTTTGAATGTGAAATAAGTCTGTGAAGTAGATATTACAAATATACATGTGAAATAAAGTTTGAAACTGTGTGTTATGTCATACATATCACTTTAAGCACAACTTCACACAAGATTTGGGTTTCCAGTCACTTGCTTCAGATGACATCTGGGAAAATTATTTCATTCTTTTGATCCCCCACTTTACAAAAATCATGTGTAGTGTCACTGATACATAAAATGTATACATGTCCATATAAAGGTCTGTTAAGTGGATACAACAATTCGTACACACTTCCTTTTAAAAGTCTGTGAAGTGTATATGGCAAACGCATATGGAATTAAGTTTGAAACTGGGTGTTATGTTATACATATACATATCCCTTTAAGCACAACTTTACAGGCTTCACACAAGATTTGGGTTTCCCGTCACCTTTTCAGATGACATCTGGGAAAATTATTACATTCTTATGATCCCGCATTTTACAAAAATCATGGAGTGTCACTGATACATAAAATATATACATGTCCATATAAAGGTCTGTTAAGTGGATACAACAATTCATACTCACATCCAGGGCAAGATTTCATCATTTTTGCTCACTAGCAAATTTTGCTAGTGACCAAATAGTTTGCTAGCAAAACATTTGCATGACTAGCAAGTAAAACTAAATCACATCGTAACTTATTTTCTAATAAAGTTACACAGATATTTAAATATGTGTACAAATATTTTGACTTACCTTTTTGAATAATGAATAGAATCTTAGATAAGTTTAGTGACTATCTTTATTATAAATTTCTAACAAATTCTCATACCACATGAATATATTTCACTGACATTCTAAATCAGATTTCTTCCCATATGGTTTACGCTCAGGGTGTCTGACTTTGTCATCATACCACTTTTTAACTGCTGACCGTGGATTAAAAATCTCTTCTTATGGCCCCTTCTATTTCAATTGTCATCAGAGCATTTAAAGTTTCAACAGACAAATTGTTCCTCCAATCCCCTTGTATTCTTTTTAAAAAACTGGATCCCACCTCACAACATGCAGTACTAAGTGGAAGTATCGCACAAATTTCTGCTAAACTTCTACACACTTCATATCTGCCAACTACCACACAATGCCGTAGTTTCTACGGAATTAGTTGTCTGACTACAAAACTGACTATCAAAACTAAGGATTCTACAAATTTTCATTTTGTTTCAAATTTTTCTTTTGCTATTATTTTTATGATATACACGAGATTCTTACAGGGATTCGTGGAATCCCGCTTTTTTTTTTTTTTTTTTGTCATCAGTTAGATCATTCTGAAGATCGATATTTGGGAGAGGGGGGGCATTTTCCATCTGGAGACTGGAGACGAAATTTCGTGCTTCAAAACTTTCGAACACAGTAGTGAAACAGAGTAAGAAAATTTTGCCGTAATCGCAAATTTTTCTCCCAATGTTGTCTTTGTGTCCGCTTTTCTTGTTAAATATAATTTTATTGCATAAATGTTTGCATTTTAGCTTGAAACTGTGGAGAACAATTTGCAAAAACGGAAGTTGGCTGCTGCAAATTTTTTCTGTAATCTTCAGGCACGAGATTCTTCCGCGAATTCAAGGAATTCCGGCTTTTTTCGTTATTAATGGAATTCCGTCTTTACGAAACTAGAAAACGAAAGGTCGACGGAATTCGGAATTTTTCCGTAATCATAATTTTTTTTTCTCACGATGTTGCCTCTGTCAAGTATTATTGCTCATTAACATTTTACTGGATAAATATTAGTATTTCAGCTTGAAAATACAAGGAAAATTTCCAAAACCAGAAGTCAGACAAAGCAAAAGTTTCTTCCGTAATCGTTTACCCCCTCCACGAACACGTTTCGTAAAAAGCGTCTATCTATGCCACGCAATAAGGCTAGTTACTATGGATAAGACTTTTGCCAGTGTTGGCAGGCTATTTTTCAGTAACATCTTGGTTTCCTTCTTTCAGTTTTGTCTACCATCCGAATAAGTGGGATTATTCTTGCTTATTCATCACTGATCATTAGAGCGCAGTATTTGATGTATGCACGACTATCAGACTTGTTGAAGTAGGCGATCGCTTGGCTTAGGGTACGACAGGAGTTGAGGACAACGTTTGTGGGGCAAAAGAAGGGAGGGTGGCAGAGCAGGTGGTCAAACAACCGATCCATCCCAGAGCTCTGGGTTGCCAAAGCAACCATTGCCGACGTCATGTTCAGTTTCTGTAATAGACCAATAAGGACATGATGGAGAGGAGTTTCAATGCGCTTCTACGACAGTTTTCACTGGACGGGATGAAAGATATGGGGAGGATGGGTAATTAAGTGTTGAAAGGAAATTGGCGAAAGAGAATCGCTGTCGTCGCTGTTTTAACAAGTGATAATAGAAACTGTTATGTAAACTTCGTGGATTAATAATGATTTTTGGTTACTTTGAATAAAGAAATTACCTTACTAGCAATATTTGCTGCTGCGATTTTTTTCACTAGCTATTTGCTAGTTGCTAATCGGTGAAATCGCGCCCTGCTCACATCCATATAAAAGTCTGTGAAGTAGATATTACAAATATACATATGATATAAAATTTGAAACTGGGTGTTATGTCATACATATCCCTTTAAGCACAACCTCACAGGCTTCACACAAGATTCGGGTTTTCCCCGTCACCTTTTCAGATGACATCTGGGATAATTATTTCATTCTTATGATCCCCCACTTTAAAAAAAATCATGTGGAGTATCACTGATACATAAAACTTACACACGTCTACATAAAGGTCTGTTCAGCGGATACATCAATACGTACACTCGCATCCATTAGTTAGTTAGTTAATTGATTTTAGTGGCGCAAGGGCCAGGTTCGGCCAAAGAGCTATCAGTTAAAGATTTTTAAAAGCGGGGTGAAATGATTAAGAGCAGACAGGCTTGGTAAAAGTTAGAAAAGAGACTGATGAAAGCTGTGAAGACTAGTTAGTTAAATAGGTTTATAAATAAATTTATTAATTCACTGTTATAATCATTATAAATTATTATTTTTTTTTTTTTTTTTTTATATGAGTTTTAAAAAATCAATCTGCTTTAAGAACGAAAATATTGCGAAAGTGTCGCAGTGGTCGCCCAAAAGCTTCTGCAGTGTAGCTGTGCCGTCATCTAGTAGATGAGACTGAAAATAGTGAAACCGATGATTACAAAAACGAACACAACTACATAAAACATGAGAGATTGTGAGTAAACAGTTGCACGCCTCACACATTGGGGCAGCGTCGCCACACAGCAAATAGCTATGTGTGAAGCGACAATGCCCAATGCGGAGACGCGCAAGAACAACTTCTTCCCTACGGTTCCGGCGACACGATGATTTCCAGATTCCAAGGTTAGGTTTTATACGGTGCAGTTTATTCTCCACCTGTTGGTCCCACAGACTTCGCCACGTTCGTCTGATATGATCGTGAACAAGAAAGCGAAAGTCATGGTGAAACAGTGGCAAGGGTGTGACAACCAAAGAGGAGGCAGATCTAGCAGCAGCATCGGCAGACTAGTTCCCTGGGATCCCAACATGCCCAGGAATCCAGCAGAACCGAATCTGGACATCAGCCTCGAGCAAAGAACAAAGAAGTCTCCGTACGGTAAAAAGAAGTGGGTGGCCAGAGAAATCCAAAGATGACAATGATTGCACAACACTCAACGAATCAGTGTACACAATAGCACGCTGATGAGAACTCGACTGCACGTGAACAAGTGCAAGATACACAGCATGCATCTCCGCCGAAAACACCGTGGCCTCAGGAGGAATGCGGGCAACAGAAACTTCGTCAACGCAGATGGCGGCGGATCCAACAACACCAGCCGCCTTAGATCCATCGGTAAAAACAGGGATAAAGTCTGCATTGACGTAACGGTGTTCAGCGAAGAGCTGCTGGTACACTGACGCAGGGGTTGAGGACTTGTCAAAAGATGTAAAGCTGGTATCAACCATGACACCAAGAGGATGCCATGGGGGATCCTCAAAGCCCCTGGTCTCTCCAACGAGTGACAAGTCGAGCCCTGCATCACGAGCTACGGCCGCCATACGAAGACCGAAGGTTCGAATGCACGAGGGACGGATCTCGAACAAACGAGCATGCTGGGGGTGAAAAACTGCATCGTATAAAGGATGGTCTGTGAGAGATTTAAGTTTCAGGTAAAATTGAAGAGACAGCTGCAGACGGCGTAAATGAAGCGACGGTTCGTTCGCGTCGGCATAAAGGCTGGGAATGGGTGACGTGTGAAATGCTCCCGTACAAAGACGCAGGGATATGACAAGTACATATGGAATTAAGTTTGAGACTGGGTGTTATGTTAATCATAGATGCCAACCTCTAAAAGTAGTTTTCAGTAACCATCATGCTCATTTTTCAGTAATTTTCAGTAACACTTTTTTTTTCAGTAATTTTCAGTAATCCAGTCTACAGTGGCAAATTTGGGTATTTAACACTGCCACAAATTTTAATCTGTCAGAACTATTAACAAAATAATAATAATAATACAATAAAAAATAATTTGCTAGTGGGAAAATTTAAAATACTGTCTACCAGAAAAATATAATAAATTACCTCCAGACATGAAGAAAAATTATTCCTTGGAATGTTGGCCAAATTATTATGATAAACTGGCTGTAGTTGCCATTTTGGCATTCCTTAGTTCAATTTGCGAAAACTTCTTCTGATAGCATAGTTCACTGTGTGCAATGCTGTTTATTTTTTCTACTAATAAAGAAGACAGCACATGAGTACTTAAATTAGGTCTGAATTCATTCATATTTTTTTTCACAATACTGAAAATTCTTTCTGTACTTGCATTGCTATGAGGGACTGTTAAAATCATTTTCATAATTTTGCTTAATGATTCATACTTCAACTGGCCACTTTCATTTTTCATTAAAGAAATTCTGTGCCACATTTCATCCATTCTCTCAGAAGTAACAGCACAGTCAAAATTTTCAAACTGGTAGTGAGCAAATTCAGATTCTATCTTGTCAGATTCTTCTGGTTTCAAAACTGGAAACAGGGAACACATATATTGGATTGATGCAAAAGAAACACTTTGCCTTAATGTTACATCTGCAATTTCAGCATGACTCAGAAATTCGTCATTAAGTGGAAATTTTCTTAAAATGTAATTGCAACCTGCCTTGTAAAATTCCCTTACCTCAGAATAAAAAGTAGCCACTGTGTCTTCACTCAGATCTGCAGTTGTGCCTATATAAGATCTCGCTTTTGACCCAATTACAAGATCACAGTTTTCTTTTTGATTTCTCTCAAAATTTCCATCTGCAAGAGATGTTGCTATCACATCAAATGCCGATGGCTTGATAAATCGTACAAGCAATTCAGTAACAGACTATGAAGTTTTCTTTTTAATACATGCACAAGCGGAGCTTCCTGCTGCAAGAACATGTTAACAGATGTAAACAAAGGAAGAGTAGCAGATAAAAAAAGACAATAAAGTTTAGATGAAGTATTTCCAATCATACTTGCAAGGTTCTTATACTGTGAATTAGCTTCTTCATTGTCACTGAAATAATGTTCTAGAGCCTCCCACTGTTCTAAAATTCTGTCAATGGATTCTAAAAGTGATAACCAGCGAGTATTGACATGCTTTAGAATTTTGTGTGGTTTAGTACCACAAACAGCTTGACTCAGTTTCAGATGGTGTTTCCTCTTTGAACTTTTCTCCAAAAAAGTACAACTGTATCAGAAACTGCTCAACATTCAATCCTTTCAGTTGAGTAGCAGATTTCTGTGCAGCTAAATTTACTAAATGGCATGAACATCGCTGCACTATGATTGCAGGCTGAATCTTCTTTATGTGAGAAACACTACTTTTTATTTGACCATAGTGTTAGCATTGTTACAGGAAAATGACACACAGTTGCTCCATGAGGTATTTTTTTTAACAAACTCATTGTTCAAAACGTTGAATATTCCTTCACCTGTATTATTACTTGATTCAACCAATGATAACAAAACAGTTGAATTTTTCCCTATTTTTTAGTCAAAATATGTTATTCTAATGGGATACAGTTTATTTGCTTGAGCATCATTACTTCTGTCCGTAGATAGAGAAAAAGGATTTTTTTTACTTCAGATACCATGTTACTTGTAGAAACACTGGCCATGTGCTGAATTAGTGCAGTAGCCTTGGTTCTTCCACACAAATATTTTTTGAGATCGCTGAATTAGTGCAGTAGCCTTGTTTCCCAATTCAGCGATCGCAAAAAAATATTCCACACAAATATTTTTTTGCGATCGCTGAATTGGTAAACATGGCTTGAAATAACGGTTTTTCAAGCCTTCAGTTTTCGTAAATTTATCCATTTTCAAGCTGAATTGACTTCAGTTTTGGAAATTTATCCAAAATTTTCAAGCTGAAATACAAATATTTATGGAATAAAATGATATCTAACAATACTGGGTAGAGGAAACATCGCGAGAAAAAAAAAATTACGATTACCAGAGAAATCTTACCTCCGTCTACTTACCGTTTTCGAAGGATGAAATTCCTTCCTCCGACGGAGAAAACGATCCCCCCCCTCCGCCCCCAATCCTCCCAAAATTTAAGTTCAGTTATGCATCGATTTCGTACATGGTCCAAATGATAAAAAAAAAAAACGGAATTCCTCGAATCAGCGTGAGAATCTCGTCGCCGAAGATTACGGGGAAATTTTCGGGCGGCCTAACTTCCGTTTTCGGAAATCGTTGCCTACAATTTCAAGCTGAAATTATGCAATGAAATTATATTTAACAATACTGAACAGAAGCAACATCGCGTGAGAAAAAAATACGATTACGGGGAAAATCTGCACTTCGTTTAACTTCAGTTTCCGAACGTTTAAAAAGACAAAACAACGTCCCCAGACAGAATACGACCTGCCAACTAATATCCTGAAAATTTCTTCACTTTTGCATCGATCTCGAAAATGACAATAAAAAAAAAAAAAAAAAAAAAAAGGAGAGGACTCTGCAAACCCGCGGAATCTCACGTACGAATTAACGTGAGATTCCGCTGAATCGATTTCGAATGTTGTAAGATAACACTAAAATATCGATGACCGGTAAATTTTAATTTTGGCGCAAAATTGGCACAGATTTCGTCGAAATGGCGCAAGAACAACGTTTTGGCGCAGGCTGGCGCAGGTTTGGCAGCCCTGAATGTAGCATTTAATATTTTTTCCCCAGAAAAACAAACACAAATTTTTAAGTTGATGAAAATTTGCTTTCTGTCTTAAAAAATTAAATCAAATGGCGATTTTCCGTAATTTCAGCGGTGTTTCCGTACTTCCGTAACAGCAACCAAAAATCCGTAAAATAACGGAAAATCCGTACTAGTTGGCATCTATGTGTTATACATGATATCCCTTTAACAGGGAGTGGAGCCATCTTTCAGGTAAAAGTAGGAACAAAGGTAATAATTCCATAAAAAAAAAAAAAGTAGGAATTTTCAAAATGTACCGCAAAGAGCAAATTAATGCATAACTACAGCAAACCAACTATCAGAAAGTATATTTTCACTATGTAGTATGTATGCTATGCATAAATATTAGCCAAATTTTTTATGAGTAAAAATATTTGAAATCCTCCTTTTCTGAAGTATCTCCCTCTGAAAAGTAATATCAATGATTCATCAATAATAAACGGTTGCACTTTTATTAAAGTTTAGCAGTCTCAATCTGTTGCAGTTATGCTATGTAAAACAAATATCTTAATATGCTATCATCAATATCCAAAAATGTAACATATTGTTGCTGATATTTGAAAACAGAAACTTATACATATATATAACACTTAATAAGATTTTATTTAAAAAATGTCATACCTTTCATTTTGCCCTTCCACTTCCGTACGTGCCATTTCTGTACATAGCAAATCAGTTAGTGCCATCATACAATTTTCATAATGTACAATTTTTTATTCAAGAGATATTTTAAAAAGTTCTGGACATTGAATAGTTCTTTTCATAGGCATAGCGTGGTGATGGAGGTGTATATAATAACACTTGTGTCACTTCAGTGGGTATAAATACACACACAAGGATCTGGGGCCCCAAAAAATGTGATGACTCAGGGCCTCTAAAGGTGTTCAGACGGCAGTGCATAGGCGCGGTGGGAGGTAAATCTTGCCCCTTCAATATATTGCATCCTGTTTAAATAATCGTTTCACAGGCCAAAGCAATTTGTTTCCAAAGACTTTAATAGATAACAGAATAAGAAAATATTTTCACATATTCAACATTGCACATTTGAAATGAAACAATACATGGATTGGCAGCCCTATATTGTGTTTAACATGTGGTAAATGTTTAAAACAGTTTAACATGTGGTAAATGTTTAAAACAATTATCAAAAATAAAACAAATAAAAAGAGAGAAGCATATGATTTCTGGCCCCTTTATGTATATATTTATTTTTTGCGTTTGTTTGTTAAAGTAATCCACTTAATTTTTCGTTGTTTTTTTTATAAATGTTTGGAAATAAAATTGCTGGATACTTTTATAAAAACACAGGCTGAATTTTATTTAAAAAAATATTAATATTCACCAAAAGAATACTTCTGTTTCCTTGTTCATTTGCTGATGAGCAATCACAATTGCGTTTTAAAATAGACATCAAATCTCGTAGTTTATCTTATTGCCCCTCCTCTCCCTCAAAAAATGGTGAAGTCGGCTTCCCTGCAACAAACTAAAGACAGGGATCCATTTCAAGAGAAGCAGTGGAGATTGTGGATAGCAGTGTGGTGGAGTCTGAACTCTCTCCTTCCACCTGCTTAAGTTGGTTGGTTGGTTGGTTAGTGGATTTTATTGGCGCAAGGGCCATGGTTGGCCAAAGAGCGCCAGACACAAGACAAACAGACAGAAGTTAAAAAACGGAGCATAAATCGCAAAATCTGGCTGACCAAGTAAAACCGAACCACGAGTACGAAGGAAGGGCCAAAAAAAACAATGAAACAAACAGTATGAAAAACATGGTACGATGGTGAGAAACAAGCCGATTAAGTAAAACTGAGGAATGAGAATGATAAAACACATAACGAAATCGAACACAACAACACATAGGATGAGTCACCAGGAGGGGGCCGAACTGTCACTCTCCTCCCCCACACATTCCAATACAATGCTGGCCGAGGGCGCGGACGAACTGTCACTATCCTCCCCCTCATGTTCCTCTGCAATGTTGGTAGAGGCTGGGGACGAACTGTCACTCTCCTCCCCCCGATGTTCCTCTATAATGTTGGTTGAGGGTGGGGACCTCGCTGAGTCCGAGACAGTTGCAATGTTGGCCAGGTGGACCGCGACATTTGGATGGACACTGCACACCTTTGCGGATTGAGGGCCGTGTCTCCAGCACGTGCAGGCTTTCTGCTGGGAACTGGAAGAGTCGGCCGTCTTCAAATGAGAAGGCGCAGACTCAGCTATACGAAAAAGCTGGAGCTCGGGGAAATCCACCTGTGTTGCTTGTTCAGCTGTAGATCGCTTGGCAAGTGCGGCGAGAGCTACAGGGCGCGGAACAAAGGGCTGCACGGGTTGTGGCCGAGACTGAACAACTGCGGCAAAAGTACGCTGTCGGTTGTTGGGAATACCCAACTTGGCCTTGGCAGCAGGGTACGAGAGGCCCTCCAGGGTCTTGAGGCGCTGGATCGCCTTCTCGTCTTTCCACTTCGAACAGGACCGGGCATAAGCAGCGTGGGAGTCACCACAGTTTACACAGCAGGGCTCTGAAGTGCATCCAGTCCCTTCGTGGTCTAGGGATCCACAATTTGCGCACCTCGCAGCACTGTTACAGGACCGCTGGGAATGTCCATACCTCTGGCACTTAAAACAGCGTAGAGGATTTGGTATATAAAGACGAACTGCACATAACAAGTAACCAGCCTTTATTTCAGTAGGTACCTTCGGGCTGTTAAAAGTCAAAATAACATTTCGTGATTTGATCAGCGCGCCATCCTGAAAGTCATGCGTCTGGCAGCTATGACACCCTGATCAGCAAGTTCACACACAAGTTCATCTTCATCGCAGACCAACAAGTCGGGCTCAGAAATGACTCCCTTGGAGGTGTTGAGATACGGATGTGCCGTCACTTGAACTGGAATATCCTGAAGTCTGGTCAACTGCAGAAGAGATTTGCTCTGAGAGAGAGTGCAAGTTTCCACAAGCAGGTCTCCAGAGCGTAGCTTCTTCACTGACTTCAAAGAGCCAGCAACACCCGCAAGTGCCTTCGAGATGAAAAAGGAGACTTTGAGGAAAGTTTCAACATCTGGTCAGTAGAAGAAATGACGAGAAAAGTTGCTTGAGGTATCGAATCTGCAAGTGTAATGCGACGTTTCTGAGCTGACGGCTCAACACCTGGATCTAAAGATACGTCGCGGTCATGTCGTTCTGCAACGAAAGTTCTCTTCAGTGTGTTATGTTTGGGAGGTGGTAGAGGCAAATTGGGTGCCTGATCAATCACCATATCCTCTTGTTTTTTGTTTTTTAAATTTTGAGGAGGGTTTATGTTTCCCCATGGGAGTAAGAAAGAATTCATCTGCAACGTACTCCACCCACAATCGAGCCCAACAGGGGAGAACCGGAGGTCCGCAAGCCAAAAACATGACGCAAGACACAGTTCTAGAGCTTAGTTGCAAATATAGTCCAATGGTTGTGTTCACATGCACTCGGCGGACACTTCGGTCTCCAGAGTACCGTCATGCCAACGCCTTTGGCATGATCCCACAACCCTGCTTACCCTGCCGTGCTATACGACAAAAAAGCCGCTAAAGCCCTGTACACAACTTGGTACAGGGCTTCTGACGAGAGGTGGGTTAGTCTCTAGCCTCCCGTTTACAGCGAAGCCGGGGTCGAAGAGGAGTGTTGGAACACAGGAGGCACTTATCCGGTCTCCTGCGACCTCAGCCGCCAGACATCCGATTTCCGCCTCACGGGTCTCCGCACGCGGCAAACATGCAGGTAGGTCTAGCACTCAAACCAGCTAAAAGGAAAAAAAGAAATCCAAAGAAGACAAATCCTGGAAGGGAACCTAAACGGAATCTCGGCAACCTACGAACTGAGCGGTTAATATAAAACAGTTAGTGGTGGAGGGTAACAAAACCACAAGACCGGGGTGTTAGTACATAACGTGGTAGCGATTAGGTAGAGTAAACAACACGGGCAACTAGCCAGTGGAGAAAATAAATAAAAACAAAAAAGCGAGACACAAGACCAGCTCGGGATCGTGGGGCCGCGACTCCCCAAACAGCTGGATGAACAGCCTTCCCTGCAAACACCAACAGCACCAAAATAAAAAAAAACAAGCGGTAGCATGACATCAGATGTTGACCAGTCACAAGGTCAGCTCGGGCCTTGGGGGCGCCGCTCCCCAAATAACTGGAAAACCAGTTATCCCCGTGCTGGTACCTGCTTAAGTAACACACCCCCTTCGAGTTCACCCGATCGCCAATTTTTTGTCACAGGGTTGGAAGTTTTCTACCATCTACTTCCTCTCTAAGATGGACAGCGTCATCCAAAAGTGCTGGCTCTTGACTGAGTAAATTCTGATATCAAATTTATTTCTGAAAATGCAGACATTTTAAAAACTTGTTTTACATAGCAATTTCGTCCAGGAAACTGCTGACTAAAGAAAAATAGATTCTGATCAGTCCCTCTGTTGCTTTTTGCTGTTAACACTAGAGACTATTTTCTGTAGCGGAGGTAGCTGTTTCCATCAGCGACAAGAGCTAGGACCAATGGTGTCTGGTTCAGGCGAGGCCCTGGCTGCACCAAAAAACATTAAACTGTGATGTTTTGAAAACTTGTTTTACATAGACATTTTGTCCAAAAACTGCTGAGCAAAGAAAAATGGATTCCAAACAGTCCTTGCCTTGCTTATTTGCTCTTAACACAAGGGACAATTTTTTGTAGCGGAAGTAGCTGTTTCCGCCAGTGACAACAGCAAGGAGCAATGGCTTCTGGCTCAGGAGAGGCCGTAGCTGCACCAAAATACTAATCTGTAGCGGCTTCCTGCTTCTTCATTCATTAGCAGTGGTGCCCGTTCGCCACTGCCTGCATTTCGGCTTCCAGATAGGTAAATTTTACATAAAACTTTTTCCAAAATAATTTTATCAATGATTTTTTTTTCCACTTTACCTTATTTTTGCTATCAAAAAGAATCTATGTCAGGTTTTTTTTTTAATTTTGCGTCCCTGAATTTTGCCCCATAACCTTCGTGTTAACCGAAAATTCATTTACTAAACAGTTACGTTCAATTTTGGGCTAAACTTCCGTGTTCGGCCCTCGGCTAGTTCCGAAAGCAATAACAGATGGCACCACGGTAGCACTTCACCTCTTCTCTGCTCTTCTCGCACTTTCACACGAAATGCGTTATAGCTACTTACGTCACTTAGTTCTCAGTCTCTGCTTCTGTGTTACGTAAGTTTTTTTTTTTTTCTGATCTCTGCTCCTGTGATATGTGGAATTGGAAAAGGTTCTTTAATGAAGTTGGGAAGGATGAGGAAACCTCTATTTCATGGTGTCAACAACAAGCTTTATTTCCCACCTCTAAAAGATGTTCTGAGATCCATCTCACGACTCTACGTGTCGATGCGTCTCATCGTTTAGGACAATTAAGGAGTCGGAAGAAGCTTGCTTCAAGGAATGCTGAGTACTCTTCCCGTACACTTGGTACGTGGGTTTTTCATGCTCAGATTTCGATTGATAGTGATGATTCTGATGTATTGTTTCGCCAAAGGATTGTCTTACGATGAGGCGATTGAAGAAACCTCACATGTCAATGTTACCACTTTCACTGAGACAGTTAGCGACTGGTATTCGTATTGCAGACAACTAGTCTCAGAGTTTATGGTAGCCTCGCAATGTGAAGGAAGGAAGGCTTGGTGGGGATGGAATCATTGTCGAAGTGGACGAAGCCAAAGTGGGCAAACAGAAGTACAACTGCGGTCGTCTTCTCGAGGACACCTGGATTCTTGGTATCTTTGAACAAGATACCAAGAATCCAGGTGCCCTCGAGAAGACCGCAGTTGTACTGAGATGAACAAGATACCAAGCGTTTCAGGGTCGAAATCTGCCCTGATAACAACAGATCGGCAGATACATTGCTGCCCCTCATCATGAAACACGTACAGCCAGGAACAACCATTATGACGGACCAGTGGCCTGCATATCGAAATCTGCCAAGCTCTGACTACACTCATTTGACGGTCAACCACTCCCTCAACTTCATTGATCCCATCACAGTTGCCCATACACAAGGAGTAGATAGCAATTGACGTCTCCTGAAACATAAATTAACACAGGGGAACCACAAAATGTGCTTGGCAGACCATATTTTGGAATATTTATTCCAACGGAATTGCAGTCTTTTCTCTGAACATTGTTTTGACGTCCTGATTCGTGTGATCGAACAGTTCTTCCCTGGCACAAAAATTTACTTGCTTTTTTTCTGCTAGGTAGACAGTTTCCTATTCATGAGGAAAAACTATTCTTCCGTCTTAATAAATATTTCTCACATATGCCAAACTGTACATTCAAAAAGGTCCTTTTAAGGGCCACCTTTAATCAATATTATTCACTTCGTTTGCCACTTTCACAACGTAACGCTTCACGATGTAGCGATAACATGTCTCCATCTATCATCGCTTCATCAATTTTTGGGCCAAACGCGGAAGGTTTACCCAATTTTGTTGTCATTAATACTACTGAGCATATTTAAAGAAGAATAATACCATAGCCTTCTAGCAAAATTCCCATTCTTATGTGCTCTTTTAGGGAAGGAACTACTATTAATGCTCATAATAACACATATGTAAAACCATTTCAAGACAGCAGTTTGTCAAGGCGTTACTTTCAAACCGATTGTCCTGATGAAACATTTTACTAAGTTCTATGTTGCTTCGAACCACTGTGAGCAACTCAATGGGCTATAAGCAGTCACTGGTTCCAGGGAGAGATAGCCAGTGCCGTAAGACAAACACAACATCTATGTCTCATCGGGATTCGAACCCGGACCCCTTTTGGACGAACGATCATAGATCAGAGGCCATCGCTTAGACCACTAAGCCACCGGGGGCGGCCATTTCATGCTGCTAAGAATGCTATTTTACAGTGGTCATTCGTATGTTACACTCTCACAATAATCCAATTTCAGGTTATTCACGATAGTTTTAAAAAAATGTTCGAGAGCTTTGAGTCAAGAGAAACAAATATTAATTCCTGCTTTTCTATTACCACCCAGACAATATGAGACATTCACTAGCTTTCCCCCACGGTAAGCCTAACCATGTGCTTGAACAAAAATAAACAATAAGCAATCAGATTCGTCTATTTATCGTTAGTAACACAACTTAATTAACGTCAATGAACTTACCTTTAAATAAACTAAGATTCCGATGTCAAAGTTTTTGTACATCCAAGAACAGTGACGCACTGGGGTATGAGAAACAACACTGTTCAGTGCATTGGTTCATTGCATAAAGGTTCATTGTTTACTCTCAAACTAGAGGTGGAGGTACTATCGATGAAGCTATCGATAGTGTAACTTTTTCATTATATCGATAGTTTTTCTTAAGGTGGATCACTGCCGCATGTCCACAGCCACTGTTTGTTAATATTAAGTCGATGTCAACAACGAAGTCTCCCTCTCTGAACAGCCAATCACAGCCTTGCGTGGAACCCGTATAAGATTGCCGTGGTGAATTTTCTGGACATGCGGGCCAACCGGCCCGGTCAAAACGTAAACAAACGAAGAAACAGCTCAAAATAAGCACTCACCAGCTCGGGAAGTAAACCAAAACGAAGCCCCTGACTTTTAACTGAAGGCTGAGACAAAAAGAACCACGCAAAACACGAAAACACTCACTCACGAAGTCAAATTACGAGAGCTCGAAATTGGCAGTAGTTGCATAGATGATGCTTTTTACCAGTATGAAGGAATACATCATGTTCAAAATATAATAGTTATATGTAGAATAGTGGTTTTAATATAGGACTGTTAACAATTTTTATCACCCACTCTTGTTCATTTCAATTTTTTTTATTCAGTGTTCAAAAATTCAAACCACGCAACACATGTTCGACATCCAAATAGTCACATTTGGGGCAATTGAGGTTTTCGAACATGGGATACTAAAAATTTCAAAAACTGCGTGTTTTGAGACATCAGAATTTCTAAATTGGGCCTTGGAGCACTAAAAATGCAAATACCATTCTTCGACAATCACCCCTGTAAAAAGCGACTTGCTGTTCCTCCCCTGTGGAAAGAAGAAATATATTTATTGGCTCACACTTTTGTAATTTGCTGAAAAACACCAGTTGGAAACTACTTCCTCCTATGAATTTAAATTTGTAATAACGTTTTTTGAATAAGATTGCCACAAACATGGTGAAAAGCCTCCAAGGCCCTCTGCGTAAACATCTATGTATGTGTGTTTCTACCCCGTGGAAAGATGAAGTATATGCCTTGCCTCACATTTTTTTGCTTTGCTGAAAAACACCAGTTGGAAACTATTTGCTTCTATGAATTTAAATTTTAAATCACGATTTTTGAATAAGATTGTCCAAAACATGGTGAACAGCCTCTAAGGCTCTCTGCGTAAACAGCTATGTATGTGTGTTCCCAGTAGCGCAGCCAGGATTTAGCTTTGGGGGGGGGACCACCAACCGCCATATTGAATATAATATATATATATATATATATATGAATAAATTGAATAGAATATATATATATTTAACACAAACAACTATATGTCCCCACATACATACATATGGAATCATAGAGTTGAAAAATTATAACAAATAATAAATTTATTTATAAATATTTCTTTGACTACCTAGAAAGAAATGAGCAGACAGTATGAAAGCAATGTATAAATCTCATTACGAGTTTTGGATTAATTTCTAATAATTTTCATATTTCCATATATAAAGAAATTTAAGTTAACTTTCATGCGAAATTCAACTTTGTCAAATCCATGTTATTGCCTTCCTAGTAGTAGTGAGTTTTGTGACTTCAAATAGAATGCTTCACCTATGTACAATTTAAATTTAATTCAGCTTTCTTTTTCCAGCAAGAAAGAATGTGTTGCCTCTTATTCACAAAAATAAAACCTTTATTCTTACCATTTTCAGAAAATAGTCCCCTTGAATAAAAAAGTGCCTTTAATGACTTCGATCAATATTTTAATATTTGTTCTGTACAGTAATTATTCCGAAATATACTCAACTTATCATTAGAAACCTTAAAATCATGTACTAAAGTAAAATCGTCTACAAAAGTGGAAGAGACATTTGCATTGACAATACAAAAAATTAAAATATATATATACACACTATCTACCAACAAGTAATTGGACACCTGTGATAGCAAAGGAAAACGAAGTTTATTCACCTTCGATAGTTGGTGGAGCCTCCACGAGCGGCGATTAGAGCTGCGACCCACCGGGGCATACTCTCAACCAGGCGTTGTACGACGGCTAGCGGTATTTTCTTCCACTCGGCTTGGAGAAGACAGGTCGGTTCCTTCACCGATTTCGGACGGTGGGGGCACCCCTTAAGTCGACGCTCCAACTCGTCCCAGAGGTGCTCGATAGGGTTATGGTCCGGGCTCTGCGCAGGCCAGTCCATTCGATTAACCCCATTGTCACCATACCAAGCCGTGTTGGACCTCGCAACATGACAGGTGGCATTGTCATCCTGAAAGTAACATGGGTCCACCCCGTAAAACTGCCACAACGTAGGAAGCGCATGGTCATCCAAAATGGTGCAGTAGGTCTCGGCGTTGAGTGTACCAGGAATTGCGACCAAGGGTCCAGTGCCATACCAGGAGAAACACTCCCATAGCATAATTCCACGCCCGCCGAACTTCACAGTTGGCACAATACATTCCGGCAGGAGGCGTTCTCCAAGCAGACGCCAAACCCAAACCCTGCCATCTGAACGGTAGAGGATGAACCATGATTCGTTGCTCCAGAGAACCTGTTTCCACTGTTCAACGGTTCGCTGTCGACGTTCTTTGCACCACGTTAGCCGAGCAGCGCTATTGGACTTGGTGATCAAAGGCTTGTGGGCGGCAGCACGTCTATGATAACCGAGCAGATGGGCTTCCTTACGGATGGTATTCATTGAAAGAACACTCCCGAATGCCTGTTGAAACTCCTCGCGGATGTGGCCCATCGATTTGGTGCGGTGCTTCCGAATTTCTCTGGATAGCACCCTGCGGTCTCTAACTCCCAGTTTTGTGGGTCTGCCGGCCTCTCATCTTCCACTTGCCAATCACGTAGGCCACTGTCGATTTTGGGTACTTCAACTCGCTGAATATGTCACATATGGATCAGCCATTTCTGTGATACCCGACGATTACACCTTTCTTTAAATCAGAGAGCTCCGAACTGCGTGGCATCTTGCATGCGACTGGTTGCGTTGTTGTTTCCCACACGATATTTAACGGCGGCGGCCGTGACGTGTATCAGGACTGCAGATATCGTCGATTGAAGGGGTGTCCAATTACTTGTTGGTAGATAGTGTATATATCTATTACTAATTTAAATTATTTACAGTTTGAAATTTAGGCGCCTAGGTTTCTTAGCCAAGTCATCTAGTACTTCCTCAGGAGAGACAGAAATATCCTTATGAATGTACAATAAAGCTAAACCATTCAGTCTGGTTTCTCCTGTTGTACTGCGCAAATAATTTTTTAAGTACCTCAGGGTGGAGAAGGAACGTTCTGCAGAACATGTTGTTACTGGCAATGTCGCCATTATTTGCAAAAGTTTTCGAATGGATGGATACATAAGTTCATCACATTCGGCTAATCCATCAAGGGCGTTTTTTGGCTTTTTTCCATCCTGGCTATTTTTCTGTACCAGACTCTAAGTTCCCCGCATACTGCAGAAGGTGAAGCGTATGCAATGTCAGATGCGTACTGTTCGCATAGTGACTTTACAAATTCTTCATCTTTTGGAGAAGTAGTTTCCACTCCTTGTTGAGGCAAAAGCACTTGGAACGATCTCAGAGTATCCTTATGTGCAATAAATCTTTCCTTCATCTCACTTAAAAACGCATCAAGGAAAGGAATAAAGGTCGTTCTTCTGTAATAACTTTCAGCCGAATCGTGTTCAATATTGCTGCGGTGTGTTTGGCGATTTAATACTCGAGGTACAGTAACTGGTATGCCTACTCTATCACAGATTTTTTCAGCTTCTAAGTACAGAATGTTAAATTCCTCTTCAGCATGGTCTCTGATTTCTTGAATAATATGAGCAGTATCTTCTGCATGTTCAACGGCAGTCATTAAGTCAATGTTTCCATGGAGGTTCGAGCAATTGAGGGGCGTATAAAATTGCATTTCTGATTTCTTTGTGTCACTTCTATGTAGGAAGTTTAAGGGATCGTATAAAAATTTCTGTTCTGATTTCTTTGCGTCACTTCTGTGTAAGAAGCCTAGAGGGTCGTATAAAAATTGTCATTGGATTTTTTCCCTGGTTCTCTGTTTTTTTCCCCGTGGATCTTTTTTCCTAGATTGACGCCACAGGGGCAGCAGAGTTTGATTAATTAATAACCTACGAATTAATAATAATAAATATTTATAATCTTACAATTGGTAAAGCAAAACTGATTGCGATTTTGAAGTTTGGTAGCAATTTAATAGAAGATTAACACAGGGTTTTGTGAATATTAAAACTGCTCCTTTTATGAATGCATTGCAGATTGGCCAATAAGAAGGGTGCAATAAAACCCAACATAAATTAATACCTTCACAGTAATAATAATAATGAAAATAATTTCAATAATGATTAGGTCATTTCTAAAAAAAAAATTCAAAAAAGGAGGCACGGGCCCTGCGGTTGCCGGAAAACTGCTACACATTTTTCATTAAGGGGTTCGGCACAAATTGCTGTTCCTCCGAAGAACACTTTGAATGTGTGACAATTTTTCCAGTGGAGCAGTTTACCGAATTATGTATGGCAATTTTCCAAAATGCCTAACGAGGGGAAGGAACTCTCTTGTTTGTCTAAATTTTCATGCCGGTTCATTTGAGTTTAGGGCAACTGGCCACAAAAGTTTGGGGGGGCTATAAAGATTGCCGTTTCTGGGTCAATATTGAGAACTGAATTGGGAACTCCAAACAAACGAATTTCGAGAAAACGTTCCATGTAAGCTAAGAGAGAATTGTACTTTAATTTGAAGAAATAAATTGACGAGGATCCTAGGTACACTTCGCTGGCGGGGGAGGGGGGGGCTCCACCTCCAACTTCCGTAATATTATATTCTGGGCCGCTGGAGTCTGTCAGTGATGTTCCCCTTGAAGTGTCCTCAAGGTTTGTGAGCTTGGCGGGGGGAAAGGGATTGCCCCAAAATGTTAAAAAGGTGCTTGGTTTCAAGGGCTCTACCCCCAACTTCCGTAATTTTATATTCTGGAGTCCAGAATATCTGGACCTCTAGAGTCGGCCAGTGTAACCTATCGATGTTACCCCTGAAGAGCTCTTAGAAACATGGGTTGGGGGCGAATTCACCCCACCCTGCTGAAGATTCGTGGTTGTGTACAGAATCATTATATAAGGCATAGTACTAATGTTTACAGCTCTACGTCCATTTTAACATTTTGGGAGAAAGCCCCTCCCAAGCTCACGGACTTCGCGGACGCTTCAAGGGGAACATCCTGGATACACTGACAGACTCCAGCGGCCCAGAATATAATATTACGGAAGTTGGAGGTAGAGCACCACCCCCCCCTCCCTCCCCCACCAACCAAGTGTACCTTGGATTCTCGTCAATTTATTTCTTCAAATTAAAGTACAATTCTCTCTTGGCTTACATGGAACGTTTTCTCGAAATTCGTTTGTTGGGAGTTCCCAATTCAGTTCTCTCAATATAGACCCAGAAACGGCAATCTTTATAGCCCTCCCCCCACAATCCGTTGAACTTTTGTGGCCAGTTGCCCTAAACTCAAATGAACTGGCATGAAAATTCAGACAAACAAAAGAGTTCTTTCCCCTCGTTAGGCACCTTGGAAACTGCCCTACTGGAAAAATTGTCACACATTCAAAGTGTTCTTCGGAGGAACAGCAATTGGAGCCTGGCCCCTTAATGAAAACCATGTGGCTAGAACCCCCTTAATCCGGCCCTGTGTCGATTATGTAAATGGATGACTGTTTTGTTGGAGTTGGATTTTATTTCCCTGGCTTTTTTTCCGTTGGCTTTTTTTTCCGGTAGCTTTTTTTCCTGGATTTTTTTCCGTGGATCTTTTTTCCTTGGATTTTTTCCCCTAGATTCCTCTCCCCTCCCTACAGAGACGTCCGTCGAAAAGAATTACCGAGACAGAAACAGGGCTCAACGTGATTGTATTAACTAATAATGAATTTTCTATGAAAAAAAAACTTTTACAGAGATTCAGAAAAATAATTTTTTTCATGACACGTAAGTCGTTTAGTCAAGGGGAGTGCTGAAATATTATTTAAAAATCACACACACGACACACGCACATATACATATACCCGATTTCCCACAGCATAAGTTTTACAAGGAATTTTTCTGGTACCTAACGCCTGTTCGGTTTAAAAAAACAAACATTTAAATTAAGGATAAAGATAAATTTATTATCGAACAATAATAAGTATTTTTCTCTTACAATTGTCGATGCCAAACATCTTAAACGCTTTGCCGTTCAGTTCTTTTTATTTCATTTATTAGTATATGATGTAATAATAAATGAATTTACATCTTTCTATAATATATTTACTAGAATTTTCCTAAATTTCGTTAATTGTACACTTTCAGACTACATGTACATGACCTTCGTACCAGGATAATGCATTTTGCGATGTAAATAAAATTTTGCAGAATTAACTTACCTTTAATTCTTCAAAATTGTGATTTTATTCATGAAACATTATTTGAAATGTATATATACCCCGTACTTGTATATGAGTTTCACAGCGTGACAAAGAGATTTCAGAAAGAATACCAAAAAATTATTTTGTTTAAAAAAAAGATGAAGTGATAAAGGTAAAATTATTATTGATTTAGCCGTACGACGCGGGTTTTATCTTAAAGAAGGCGAACCGACATCTTTAAGACAAAACCCCCGTCATACTGTTAAATTTCACCATTTTTTTTTATTTATTTAAGGAAGGTTTGGTGAATTCTCTTAATCGTTCTCATTTAGACACATATATACTCTCATGTGATCTCCTTCCTGATGTGATGACACAAGTTTGCCAGTTTCTTTGCCTTTTTATAAACAAATAAATTTATCAAATTCAGATCAGATCATTTGTAGAGGATTTTAGGAAGCGAGTGTCTGACCCCAGGTCTTAAACAACCCTTAGAAATAGGAAGCTAGGAGATTTGGGCTAGAGTGCCAGATAGGAAAGTGACACGGGAGCGAAGTAGAAAGGGGGAGGAAGACGCCCATATTTATTACCGGGTGGGGGGGGGGGGGCAGTACTCGGGGTCCGACGGCTTAACGTGCCCATCCGACGCACGGCGGATATTTAGTGGATCGAGTGTTCGTACCTGCTGGGATCGAACCTGAGGTCCTTTCCGTGGCAATCATGAACGTTGCCCACTAGGCCAACCGCGGCCCCAATTTATCAAGTTCTTCTCACATTCGTTGTTATAAATCCCCCCCTTCCCCAATTACTCGGACCCTGGAGCAGTCGATAGTGCAATTCTTAGATAAGTTATTAAATTGCCTTCTCTTGGCCCTAATGTTGTAAAATACATAAACTGAATGTGAACATTCATACGGCTTAAGGTGAATATACAATACGTAATAAGTTTAAAAATCATATGAAAACGTGTGTAACTTACTTGTTTCTTGATGTACAATCCAATATCATTGGGATGCACAGGATAAGATACGGAAGAATCGGTTTCGCTCCTTGCGTTGTTAGTAGGCTCATCATTATGTTCATTATCAGTAGGTATTCTACATTGTTCTACTTCTCTCTCATCTTGTCTATTCTCACTCTTGTTGGTATCATCAATTTTTGCCTTTTTAAAAAATGACACTAATTTTTCCTGAATGAAGTTCCTTTTCATTTTGTGACTTTTATCACAGTAGCAATTTTGCGTCGAGCAGCCCTGAGAAAGTGAAATCACGCTTCTTCCTACAGTAATGGCAAACTGACAATGTCTCAATTTTCTGCCAACAAAACAAGTTTTGAAAGGACTATTCGACCGCTCCCGGTTCTCCCCAGAGCCAGACGATGAAGGGACAGTTGTTTTATTTAGCTATAAACAAACGGTCACACTCAACCTCGGTTAAGTATGTGGACATTTGACCTTGGAATCAAGAGGTCAGGCCGTGCTGCCCCTCCTCTACGAGTTGCATAATGTAGAGTAAGGGTGGTGATCACCAGGGCTAGAGAATCACCACCCACATAGCCGTTCGTTTCTGTTGTTGTTGTTTTTTTGAGAACAACCAGCTCCTGTCCTGTGCGGGGCTGATAAAAAGGGAGCGGTAATCGCCCCCTCTCCTCTGTGTGTGTGAGAGAGAGAGAGAGAGAGAGAGAGATTTGCAAGAGGTGCCAGTCAGAAAGAACAAAAAAACAAATAAGAAAAATTCGTTCTGGATTCAGTACTCAATACTGAATACTGAAAATGAAAAACACTAATTTACACTTTTCTGCTTTCTTATTTTATTAAAAATATCACACCAGAAGTTGCTCTTTAATGCTGAAAAAAAAAAAAAAAAAGACCAATGGGTCTCTGGGAGGGGACCGGTCCCCTTGGTCCCTCCCCGTGGCTGCGCCAATGTGTGTTCCTACCCTGTGGAAAGATGACGTATTTGCATTGCCTCACATTTTTTCAATTTGCTTTTTAATAAAATTACTTTTCAATAAAACAATTTGAGTAACAAAAGTGGGTGATTAAGGGAAATATGAAGGAACGATAATGCGGTGTATTTAAATTCGCATTGCTGCAACTTCACGTATCAGGTGTTCGTTGTATATAGCGACGCATTTTCTATTTCATAGCTGATTTTTATCGAAATTGCGAACTTGCTAATTACATTTTGATCTAGGAATTTGTTGGTTCGCATTCGCACCCGAATATTTCTTCTGCGCTATTTATACGACATATGCGTTGAATCGAACACTGTATGTACGTTCCTTTCCAATAGCTATGAATGTCTGACCAATTCCTCGCGGTAACAGATGGCGCTGCTGTCTCCATTGCTGTTCGTTGCCTCCGAAGCGCAACGAACAGCAATAAGTGATGCAAAGACCTTGGAGAATAGAATCAAATGCTAGTCTATTCTCTCCAAGGTATTTGCATCGCATAGAACACTGCACCACCGTTATTTCTTCGGGAACGTCGGTGCGCGGAGACGCTGGCATACCTACCCGTAACCGCGGAAATGCTAAATCCAAACAAAACTTTCCGAAGTAAACGTGCTGTTGTAGAATTACTTTTATAGATGCGTGGTGCGATCGTTCTCGCTGGCATCTTTTTGTTTTTATACTATCTATTGTACTGTGAATAGCGGGAGATCCCCCTAATAGGCAAGATCTAGTCTTTCGCCTTTTTTTGTATTTTTTTTAACTGTTTTTTTTTTCCTCTTAAAAAAATTCCAAAACAATTTTACAACCTTTCATTGATTGACTATACCAAACATTCACTGATTCAACTTACAACATACAATTTTAATAGAGAAAATAAAAAAAAAAAAAAAAAACAGTGAAAGCGAGAAAAAAAGATTTTTGGGGCTATTTTCCGTCATAGGAATTAAGAAAGGAATCAATGAAGAAAAATAATTTCTGAAATCTCCAGTATGCATAAAATGTTGTGCAATTAGGAATTCATGTTGCTATGCTGATAATATGCAAAACGCCAAAGACCTAAAAGTTGCATCTTCAGATATATTAAAAGGTAACTAGCTATGTTTTGTCTTTTTTGGGAAAATGTGTCAGATTGTGCAGGTAGTAAGTGAGTAAGGTTCATAGGCTCTGCACCTGACAACATCTGTGCTCAGATTCCATGAAAGGAGTGGGTGGTTTTAGAGTTTGTCTTTTCTCTTTGGTTCCAGAGCTCCTATAAATCTTGGCATTGAACTACAATTAGTATCCATAAAGAATTATGTTGCAGCCCATCAGTTATTGTGACACCTTGATGATAGATATGTGGTTGCTGTTCTCATCCACTTCTTTATGTTGGTATATCAGATTTGTTGTGTACCACTTTGATTTTGAGGCTTGTGAAGGGTAGTTCATTAAGTGGATATATATAATGTAATTATATTTCTCCTGTAATGGTTTTACTCTTGGCCTTACTGTTTCTTCTTTTTACTTGATGGAATTTATGATAGTTTTCATTAGCATGTCAATTCAATTTTTCTCATTGTAATAGTAGCAGATTCAGCATCCCCTCCAAAAAAAAAAAAACACTTCCTTTTAAAATGACCAAGATTATAAAAAACTAATGATTTTTTTTTTAAAATTATAGTAATAAATGCACAGATTTTTTTTTGTTTTTTTTGTTTGGGGCTTAACTACCACCGTGAGCAACTCAATGGGCTATAAGCAGTCGCCCATCCCTAATTTTGGGTTACTGGTTCCAGGGATGGGAGAGAGCCAGTGCCATAAGACAAACACAATATCCATGCCTCACCGGGATTCGAACCCGAACCCCTTTCGGACAAATGATCAGAGGCCATCGCCTTAGACACATAGATTTTCCTAAAGTTTATATAACAAAATTATCTGTAAATTTTGAGATTAAATGCTCTGTTCCTAGCTTCAGGGAGAGAGAAGAACACAAGGAAAAAGAACTAGTTTCAAAACAGAAGAAGCTGAGAGCAGAAGAGAAAAGAGATATTGACTGATGATGAAAAGTAATGGATATGCTTTGTTTGCTGTAATATTTCCACAACAATAGGGAGGAGAAATCACCAGTAAGAGGCAATGAATGTCACAGGAATGACTTGAAGTGAGGTAAACAGAAGTTCCTTTCAAAAGAAGTGGGGATTATGCATTATGAAAGAATAAACAAATATTTTAAAAAAGAGTTACTGATCATATTACTTAGGTATGATTCAAGTTGGAATTTTTCTGTTAAATTAAGCCACCCGAATTAAAAGGCTCAAAATTATTTTGAAATATTCTATCCAGATTTGATATTTAAAGTGTACAGCTCTTTTCCTTGCCAAGGAAGTTATGAAATGCCAGGAAAATAGCACTGATTTTTCAGTTTTTCCCCCACTTTATGACTTAAAAATTTAGCACAATATTTTTGATTGAAAAAGTTCATCAAAAACCAAGCAATGCCAAGAAGAGGAAGCTGTACCAGTTTGTGTGTATGTGTATACCCTTCTACGAAGTCTGTCAATCGTGTTTTTTTTTCTTTACCATAACCCCGAGGTAAGATTTTATATCCCTGCATCATAAGTTCCACTGTTTTATTTATGCATAAAAGCAGGCCTTGACAAATATGATTCAGTTTTAGGAGCCAGGGTTGTAGCGGGGGGGGGGGGGATAAGTGCAGTGGTGGTGGGGTATTCATTTCCTTTAAAGTTGATAAAATATCATTAAACAGAAAGGGGAAGACATAAGGTTTATAGTTTTTACCTCTTATTTACTCTCAATTTTAAGAAATCTGGGCAGGATAAAAATATATAATCGAGTAGAATGTATTTTACATACCATTGACAAATAACATGAAACATATCAATAAGAAACATACCTTACGTCTAGGTGCTTGTTGAAATCACAAATATATTTCAGTTCCAGAACCACAATGTGCAGTAAGTTTGCTGCATGACTCATACTTTCTTTAGAATTATGTCTTTGAATCTATATTTATCTTTCAATTTACTTATTAACATAAAACAGGTGATTTTTCACAATTCCTATAATATGGAGACTGTTTATGATATTGCTTTCAATTGAATTATACTAATATTAGCTGATATTGTGCAGCAATTGAAGGATTAAAAGGTGGAAACTTTTTTAAACAAATGAGATAGAATTAAATTACTAAGAAAAAGCCAAAGAAAAAAAAGAGCAATATGAAAAAACAAATCAGAGGAACTAAATCCCAGATGCTCTATTATTGCTATGAGATTGTCTTGTGGTTTTAGCACCAAAATATCACCTGTCAATAGCCTTTGTAGGGTCAAATTCAGAAAAGGAGGGGCCATTAAAGTTGATCATCATTAAATCATTTAAGCTCTCTGCTTCCATTGATGATCAAAATTTGTTTTTAATAAGGTTCATCAAGCTGAAACCTCTTTCACAACTTACAGTGGAAACAGGCAATACTGACACTATTGATAAGAGTTTCCCTAAAACTGGAAATCTGTCACTATTAGACAAATTTCCTGTTGGCCATGTGAAGGTATCAAAAACCCTGCAATGTTGAATGATGTTATGATTGTTCAGAAATATTCCCTGTAAATATTGTGGTCCGCATTGCACCAGGTTTTTTTTTTTTTTGTCAACTTCAAAGGAAGTACTTGAACTGGCATTCAGTCCATGCAGTTGCACTTCTTAATAAATGCCTTTCAGTGTTGTGCTACTGATGAACATGTCTTCATAATGACCAGGAAGATCAATCAATGCAGTGAGTGTTGTTACAGTACTTTTTATGTGCAGTTCAGCACTCATGAAAAGTTCTTGCCTTTGAAATATGAGAGACAGGTTCTTAAATACAGTAAGATAATCAAACAGAAAGTGTAACATATGGACAAACCTGAAGTCCTTCAGTTTCTTCAACAGACCCTTTGCAACTGTAGAAGCATCACCTTTCTCATTAGAAATATCTTCAAGATGTACCACCACACATTTCCGATTTTTTACCAAAGCAGCAAGTGCACCAACTTTACTGGCAACCCATCTTACTTTGTAGAGAAACTGAAATTTTAAAAGTTGGCACTGCAAAATTTCAGATACCTGTTACAGTTGACGCATTCTCTTTGGTGACGATCAATAAAATTTGTACAATTTCTTAAGAACTGTATCAATGTCATCAATGAATTTGACATTTTTCACAGCACTCAACACACTTAAGTTTAATCTGTGTGTAATACAGTGAACATCTACCACATGGCTCAATTTTTGATGAATCTTCTGAACTACACCATTCTCAGCAATCATACTGGCTGCTCCATCAGTCCCAATACCAATCAGATGATTGGAACTTAACCATTCTGACAGCTCTAGTCTTTCAAGTTCACTATAAATTGCTTTCATGTATCCATCTGCAGTTGCACTTTCGAGTGGAATGATGGATAAAAATACTTCTTTTATTCCTTTGTCTTTCAGATATCTTGCATATAATATAAGTTCTTCTACACCTCCTTTGTCTGTTGATCCATCCAGCAATAAACTTACAAAATTCTGACCTTTTAGTTCACAAATCAGCTAATTTCTTATCCCTGCTGCAATATAAGACACAAATTCTTTATATCTTTTGTCATTGTTATATTCTTTTCTGACTTCAATACCTAATTTTTCAGCCAATAACAATTGCCTTTCCAAGTCGCTAAAATTGGTATATTATTTTTAGCAATGAAATAGGCAATATTAAAAACAGATTTCATGTGCTCAAACATCTTTTGATCCATTTTATTTTACACACACTACAATAGGGGTAGTTTCTGGATGTAATTCTGCATTTTGTGCTACCATGCATTTCTGATGCTGATATGACTTCTCATGTTTTTTAAATGTTTCCAGTTTGAAAGGTCCAACAAAACCCTTTACCACTTTAGAACTGACATCTGCTATCCCAGGAAATGCAGCACATACTTCACATTGTGCTATACCTGTTCTTTCATTAAAAGTAAGCCACAGCAAATCCTTTAACCATGCTGTTTGAATTTTTTTCTTTTTCCACTGTATGCCTGACTCAGTAAAAGGGAATGGAGGTTCAGATCTTCTATACTAACTTCCACGTCAATTTCTTCTAATAAAATGGAAGGCTCAGGATCTTTCCTTTTTTGTGGAATCACAAAAAAACTTGTTAAACGGGATTGCTTCCCATTTTCCAAATCTCTGCTTGCAGCTGCTCGTTTCATTTTTTGAAATGAATAAAACATGTAAAGCTGAGGTTAAAAAACACAACAGAATCTTGAAACCAAAATAAAATAAAATGCGTAAGCATGCAACTAAAGTTGAACTATCACCACAGAAGAATTCTCTGTTAATGACAACCAGTTTGAAGGTACGCGACCTTTCATGACGCTATCTGTCTGTGGGGAGAGTAAGGTAGAAGGGGAACAATGAAAGTGGAGCCAGAGAAATAAATGGAATGTTTTCCGCTGCAACTCACCCCAGGTCACTGGTCAGTCACATGTTTTGTTTTGCCAACTTGCGGCATGCGGGAGAGAAGGTGCAAAAGAAATCGGACGGACAAAGGTCAAAACCAGGGTCGTAGCCAAAGGATAGCCGCCCGACCTCAATCACCTACAGCCCCTCCGAACTTCCCTGGCTATGGGCCTGGTCAAAACTTTTCCTGCAGAACTGAATTTCAGCTAACTTTGAAGCTTAAAAGTTCTGTTGCAACATACAAAACCTGAAAAAAAAATTGATGTAAATTACAATTTGCTGAACAAAGGCAGTAGTTGTCGGCAAGCATAATTGCCAAAGCTTCAGCCGTCAGCCCGTTCGCTCCCAATAAGTTACAAGTTCTCACTTCCAAGCGCAGAGTGTGCTTCTCCACTAAAGGAGGAATTGCTTTGAGCACACACATTTGCTATTATTGACGCACGCATCCCACCTTTAGGATCAAGCGGCGCGGGAGAAGCAGCTTTCCTTTATTTTTGGATGGCCTTAAAACATTTAACAGAAAAAAGTTAAAGGCAGTTCCGGGCAGAAAATGGAAAGCCATCTGCAGTTTCACTTTCAAATATTACCTTCCAAGAAAAGGCCTGCAGAATGAATACATCAAAGTACAATCCGACAAGAAATCAGTTTCATGTAAAATAATAAACCACAGAAGTTATGGTAATAACTTCTGTGGTTCATTATTTCATATTTATAATGAGGAACGTACTCCACTTCAACCTTTCACTAGGCTTCGTTGAATGCATCTAGCTTCTAATATAAGCCACTCCGCATGCTTTAATACGGAGCAATTTCAGAAGTACTGAAAATATTATCACAACTAATGAAAATATTATCGAAAATATTATCACAACTAATATTAAAGTAGAGGTAACAATTATAAAAATCATAGCAAGATGTAAAAGTGTATTTAAACAGCTGTTTTTGGAAATGTGGAAATAATAGATGAATAAAAGCCACCTGAGTTATGGATTTATAAGGAGCAAATGGAAGCATAATACAGTATAAAGGCAAGTATTTGTACTGTGCAATTTGGGAAATAATATGCATATGAGACCGACAAAGGATAAAAAAGCTGAACTTTTTAACAGGGTGAAAAATAAAAATTTGCGGCAAGAATGCGAACTACTTTCCGTTTGTCTTTTGTTGACTCTGCAGCTGCAGAGCATTCACTCCGTAATTTTTTTTTCTATCATTCTCTCCCGATTTCTTCATTGTCGCTTTTCTTTCTTTTTTCCTCCAATGACAGTTTCATTCGTCATGCTGAAAACTTTCCTCCATGACTGCATGATATCAAAGCTTAACAAATACGTCATGTAAATGGTGCAACTTTAAGAACATAAATGCTTTTGAACACCATGCATCATTTTTTACAAATTTTCCAACTCGTTCAGTTTCATTTTAGGAAATTGCCCCCTCCCTTATGAAGCTTAAATACAACACAAGGGGGTATAACATTTAACCACTCGGGAGAGGGGGAACATAGCGGGGGAAAAATCGTGATTAAGGGAGATAACTTTACTCCACCTGACTTCCGTTTTTGGCAAAATTTTCCAGCTGAAAAACAAATATTTATGGAATGAAATGATATTTAACAACAATACTGGGTATAAGAAACATCGCGAAAAAAAAAAATCTACGATCACGGAAAAAGTATTCACTCCTTTGACCTTCCATTTTGGAAAGTTTTGTAAAGATGGAATTCTGAAAAAAAAAAAAATCTGTTCAGTTATGCATCGATCTCTTGAATGACAAAAATTACTACAGAAAAGGTGGAATTCCACGAGTCGTAGAAGAATCTCATGCCTGAAGATTACAGGAAATTTTTCACGCCTTCGAACTTCCGTTTTCGCAAATTGTCTACAGTTTGAAACTGAAATACAAACATTTTTGCAATAAAATTATATTTAACAATATAAAGACAGCATCGCGATAAAAAAAATTACAATTATGGGGGAAAATGTTTAACTCTGTTAACTTACACTTTCGAAAGTTTCGAAACACGAATATACCGTCCCCAAACGGGAAAGACCCCCCCCCCCCCCAGAAATTCTGTTGAGTTTTTTTGCATCGGTCTGGAGAATGACCCAAATGATGGCAAAAAAGCGGAATTTCATGAATATGCGGAAGAATCTCATGTATGAATATGGGATTCACGACTAGTAATAATAATTGAGCCAGCATTGAAGGAAATAACACAGTCCCTCTCCGCTAAACCATTACAGAGCAATTGGGGAAAAGTAGAGTTGTTGTCACTGGTGAATGAGTTTCTCTTTCACACAGCCTTATACACACTAAAAAAATTAAAATAAAATAATCCAGTAGGTTTATAAATTATTTCACATGCAGTTGTATAAGTCTGAAGAATTAAATATATTAGAAGCGACACTGAGTCCCGATTCAAGTGTTTTTAAAGAGAAAAATTATAATTTGGAGTTATAGGAGTATACTAGAAAGGAAAAGGATAATTATTTTTATTCTGACCCTGTGTAGTTGTCATAAAGTACTTTCCTGACATTCTAATAATTTTGATCACAATCGTGCCAGAATACACCCTCTGTACGTGCTTACAGTGGCAGACGCCACTAACTCTGCGGGGAGCAAGCTCCTCCTGCTTTAGCAGATCACCTCAACCGAAGGTCACGACCCGACCCACAGAGGAAACTTTAATAACAGCTGGTGCCTTGAGCACTCTAACTACAGAGCAGCTTTTGTATGCGACAGATACAAACGCGCCGATCTAGTTAGTCACTCGTAAATTGCGGGACTTCCCTCTTCACGCAAAAGCTGTTTGCCGTTTTCATCAATTAATTACAGTAAAAACATTGACAAAGTAGATTTTCCCACTTCAGAATAGGAAAATCACATCTGTTAAATACATAAATAAAAAGCAAAAAATTCTTGTCGCCAGCATGAAATTTTTAGGCAACCTGGCGCCCGGGTTTTGTCAAGCTCTGCATAAGAGTATTGCACTTGTTACTGTGTAGATGTGAGTGATATTCTAATTTTAATGAAAATGTTATTTTCTGTTTGTAGTAGCATATGCTTGCAAAGGGCTGTAGTAACTTAAGCAGTTCTTGCTATAATGTTGTGCTTTGACCTCCCTTTTTTGTGGAAAATGCAACCAATGTAACAGAACTTCTCTTCGTGATTTCCTCATTTGCTGAAAACATATGATCTGATATTTCATTTAGAAATTTCCTGAAAAGCTTTACTGGATGAAACTGCCATACATCAGCACAGCTTGGGTGCAATGAAAGTTGAGTGTGTGCACTGCCACACTTTGCATTAATGAAGAAACTACTCATAATTTTAATTCCTGTTGTCATAACAGATAACTGTATGATAAAAGATTCAAAAGCTGATCAAGAATGGAGCAACGTGTGCGTTTTGATGGCTGACGAGAGCCGTAGTGGGTGAAACCGCTGCCCCATTATAGTTTCCTTAACTGGCAGTTTAATAAGTGTCATCTTTGATTCAAAAACAATCTACCTACAAATTACTTCTGGAATTTAAAAAATGTTAGGTTAAGAAATGGGTAAATTAAGAATCCAAACCCCTCAGGAGAGGGCCTCTTCTAATGCTTGTGTCCAGCTTGTGGGCATCCTCAGAAAGGCTAGTGCTCTCAGCAACTCGGCTGCCTGCAGCAGAGTGAACATAAAGGACATCACAGCTGGCCGCACTGGTAGTTTCATCATTGCTAACCTGGTAGACTGGCAATTCATTAACAGCTCTGGAAGCTATTTTGTACAGCTCACTTTTAGGGAAAATTGTCAAGGCATCCCAATCCCTAAAAAAACACAGTATATCAACATAACTGTATACTATAAACATATTTTCTACACAAGTCTCTGAATCATTGCAGTTGTTTTTTATTATTGGGGCAACATTAACATTTTACCCATTTTATTGGTCTGCAGACTCCTAGTAAAATTTAATGTAAGAACAAAATTACTTTTGTTGCTGAGAAGCAACAGAGAAGACACTTTCTCTGAGAGAAACTGTTGAAGACTTTATTCCATTCTTATTAATTTTATTACAATAACTGTAGCTCAAAAACTTTCCAGAACTACAGTTCAACAATTTTTGTAACTGTATAAATCAGATGCAGATCTTGTTTAAATAAATAAATAGATAAAATCACACACACCTATATAAAAAGCAGCAACCCAAAAATTTTATTGTACATGCAGAGTAGCAGAATGTAGTTGTACGTGGATAGTTGTGTTCGAATTGGTAGCACATTTTGCAGATAGTTTTTGCTTGTTGATTAAAAAAAATAAAAATGTTATTTACAGCAATTATAACACTTATTCTAGGCTTTATTCAAATTTATATATTGCATTCAGTTTTAACTTGAAGTTTCAATTGTTTTTCACATCTTACCGAGTTCTTTTGTTTTTACGGACATTTCTGTTCTAGCCTCTGGATTTTATCAAAACCTGTTCTCGATGTATAGGAACTGTATCGAAACTTTTGTTCACACAGAAAGAATTTAAATTTTACTGCCAGGTTCCTCTTGCAGTTGCCAGTTATTAAATTAAAATATTTTACTTATGCATTTTGTAAGTCTACAATTTTTGAATTAAGTTTTTGAAAATGCTATTTATAAAATTTGAAGATTCATTAATGGAACTGATTTTCTGGTTATGAAAACTTCCTTTAATTAGTCTCTTGCTTTCACGAGGTTCATAGTCCAATATTTTAAAATTTTGCTATAAAGGTCCATTTCACACACATTCAGTTGTAGTGTACTTATTTTGTCCTAATTGGAATCTGTTATGTTCCAATAATTATTTATTCTTGTATTCATTTTTCTATAAATTATCTTATTGTGTTTTTATCCTGTTTCACTGCTTGGCAGCAAGTTTTTTATATACAACTCTGCGTACATGAGCCTCAATGCATTAATGTACACGATGAATTATAAGTTTCTGTCTCAGACTATTGACAGCATAACATAAAAATCACTGCATATAGTACTGTATGTACTAATACACATATATACGTGGACATTAATACTGAAATCTCTTTATGGTAATAAGTACCATGGCATTCTGTTCACCACGTTTGGTATCGTTCACAAGAAATTGAATATACTTCATTGTATAACAAAAAATATATTTAACAAGGATTTCTTGTACATATCTTAATTTAAAAGATGTTGAAATGTAGTGTAGTAGTCAATATTCCAAAGAAAATCCTCGCAAAAAGAAGTCACAGTTCTTCATCGAAGCATGTATGTTTCCATTAGGCCTAAAGTCGTCATGCTACTCAGCCTAAATTGCTGTTTGAACAAAGGCTTTTGTACATTGATCTCTGTCGATCTTTTTTGACTTAGTATTCTCGATACTCAAATCAATATCCGCATCGCACAACGCGAAATTATGTAACTTCTTTCAAGTTGTGATAGCTGTTAAATGATATAATAAAAAAATTCGATTAAAAATGACCATGGAAATTGACTTAAAAACAATTATATTTAAACCACCGAACGGTACGCACAATGAAAACGAAAATTAAATAAAGAAGTGGAAGTAATGAATGAACGTTGCAAGAACCTTAAAAGACTAAAAACCTTAAAAAGCTTTAAAAAACCATGGAATCATTCAACGTCTCACGAACCAAAACGTCACCGGACGCGTTTCGCCTGCAATTTCGCAAGTCATCCTCAACGGAAAGCATGAATCAACTGCAAGTCTCGTCATGACGCCAAACTCACCCGGCCTATCCTTTCTGACGAGGTACATCTGTTCATGTCCTGCATTCATGCTGATGGGTTGGGCCTGTTCCCACAGGACAATGCACCTCCACACAAGTGTCGGGATGCCACATTATGGTTAGAGGAGCATTCATGCTGATGGGTTGGGCCTGTTCCCACAGGACAACGCACCTCCACACAAATGTCGGGATGCCACATTATGGTTAGAGGAGCATTCATCTGAGAATGGGGTGTTGCCATTCCCACCCAAGTCCCCAGATCTGAACATGATAGAACACATTTGGGATGCCATGCAACGTGCTATTGAACACAGAAATCCGAGACCTCGGAATACACCCGATTTGTGAAACACTCTGCAGGAAGTATGGGGTGCATTGCTTACAGCATATTTCGAGAAGCTAGTGGAGTCCATGCCCCGTCGTATTTCTGTAGTCCTGCGCTCCCGTGGGGTGACTTACCAAGTATTAGACTGATGTACCAGTTTTTTGGCACTTCAGTGTATATATACACTATATTGACAAAAGTCACCGGACACCCCTTCAAAAGCAAATGAACGGATCCGCTACGTTGTTAAGATGCACGGTACAGCTGCAAATGGTATAAAAACAAGCCTGCTGCTGACCGTGATCACATTGCAGTGTGAGGTAAGGTGAAAATGTCATGGTGGGAAAGAACTGACTTTGAGAAATGAAAGATTGTTGGGTATTTGTTATATTAGTGGGTTGTCCATAAGAGAAACCGAGAGGCATTTAAGCATACCCAAGTCAACTGTTTTGGATGTACTGAATAAGTGGAAGACACATGGCATGCCTGTATCAGCAAAACGTACCGGCAGACCAAAGAAAATGAGCGATAGATGACGTCGAAGCCTCAGTCAGGAGAGTCATTACAGCTAATTGATGGAGGCACAAGACCTCAGTGTACAGGTGAGTAAAAATGCTGGAACCTCGGTATGTACACGTACCATTTGCAGAGAACTCCATTCCGTGGGTTACTGTGGCCCTGTGGCTGCTTATAAGCCTTTCATCTCCACTCGGAATGCTACTTGTCATTTAGCATGGTGTAAAGAACATTTATTGTGGACTGTAGATCAATGAAAACAGGCCCTATGGACTGACATATCCAGATACACAATCCATCAGTCTGATGGCCGTATGTGGGTATGGCAGAAGCCAGGAAAATGCTGTTTGCCAGCAGTGTACTGTTCCTACGGTCAAGTCTGGTGTTGGCAGTGTACTCATATGCGAGTGTTTTTCATGGTATGGTCCAGGCCCATTGGTTATTGTGGACAAACCTGTTAACCAGTTCGTCTACCTCGATATTCTGGACAATTTTGCCCTACAAACTCTGTGGCAATACTATGTAACCGAGCCTTGTTGGTGCGAGCAGGATAATGCACCGAGCCATAAAGCAAGGACTGATACATCGTAGTTTGATGATAATTCTGTATCATGTGTGGACTGGCCAAAACAGAGCCCTGATCTTAATCCCATAGAGCACCTATGGGATGAATTAGAGTGCCGGCATAAGATGTTTGGAACCAAGGCCTACTAAGCAACAGTTAGCAGCAACATTATGTACTGAATGGAAGTGCATACCAATCGCTGTGTTCCAAAACCTTGTCAAAAGCATGGAGAGAAGGGTCAATGCATGCATTAAGGCCAAAAGTGGACCGACACCGTACTAATGTATGTCAATAAATGCTATGTTGTGTTTCTCTTCTAGGTGTCCGGTGACTTTTGCTAATATAGTGTGTATATCATCATCATCATCATCGTCAACCATTATCAATCCACTGCTGGATGAAGGTCTCCCCAAGTTTCTTCCACAATGGTCTGTCTTGTGTCAGTCTCCTCCATGTTACTCCTGCTTACTTTCGAATTTCATCCACCCATCTCCCATCCTGTCCCTTTGAATCCAGTCTAAAATTTCAGCTGTCCATTGATGGTCTGCCCTTCTAGCAATATGTCCAGCCCATTGCAGTTTCAGGGATTTTACTCTGATCATGATGTCTTCCACTGTTCTCATTTTTCTGGTCCACTAGTTCCTCTTCTTATCTCTCCTGGTTAAACCAAGCATGCATCTCTCCATGCCTCTTTGAGTTGTCTGCAGTCTTGTTATGTCTCTTTTAGTTAAGGCCCACGTCTCTGCACTATATGTAAGCACTAGAAGGATGCATTGATCAAACACTTTTCTTTTAAGACATAATGGCATATTGCTCTTGAAAATTATACTGTTTTTATAGTGTGTGCATATATATATATATTTATATTTATTATAACAAGTTCCATATATACTCGTGTATAAGTCGACTTTTTAATGAAATATTTAGGTCGAAATTAGAGGGTTGAACTATACACGGAAAATATTTCTGATAGGTTGAAAACCAAAATTTTGATGCCTTATGAAAATGCGCATACTTAGCTCTTTGTGCTATCAGTTCATTTGCAGTTGTATATTTAGTCATTTTCCAGGTGTTACTGGTATAGAAGAAAATTATTGCTAAGGATCTTCTTGATTTTATATGTACGAGTTTTGTTAATTTAATTCACTAATATTAATTCACTAATAGAAAAACTCATTTCGCAAAGATGTCTTATTAACATTTCCTATTTTATTAATATCAGTACACTGAAGTGCCAAAAGTCATGGGATAGCATTAGCAAGTAAATACCTGGCAGGTATTTACTTGCTTTTTTTTTTTTTCTGAGGTTTTACAGCACATATAGTGCGTCTCATAAATATAGAGACAGAACAAATTCCCGAATAAAAAAGAAACAACAACGAGCTGAAATGTACATCTCATATTTATAGCAAAAATAGCATAGGGCACGCAGCCGCACAATAGTTTGACGGAAACATAACAATTCCCACGCCAAGTACAAGAAAAAAACAGAAATACGCTGTCTCAAAAATATAAAGACTTACTAGTTATGAGCACCTCTGGTACGAATAGTGGAGCCGTCGTTCCGAATATCACTGAAAACCCGATTGGGCATGCTGTCCACCATGTGATGTAAGTGTTGTGGACGAAGTGCGTACCAGCTTCGCTCAATCTGCTCTTCCAATGCCACCACACTTGAGAACTGCTGTCCATTCGCATACACATCACAAGCTAGGATACCCCAGAGTTTCTCGATAGGGTTCAGATCTGGACTGAGTGCTGGCCAATCCATTACAGTCACATGATAAATGTTAAATCAGCTTTTCGTTGATGCAGACCGATGGATAGAGGCATTGCCTTGCTGGAACAGATAATCAACACCCACTAGAGTTTCAGCAAATGGTAGAAGGTGGCTGCTGAGTATGTCCTGATACGTTTCAGAGTTTTGCCTGCCTTGCAGAAAAGCGATATCCGTTGTCCCATTGAACGCAAAAGATCCTCCTCCTTTCTGTCTGCTAAAGAAGGTGCGTGGCTCACGTCATAAATCATGCCAATAACAGTTCCAACCGTCGGGGTCATCCAAGTTGAACTTTTTTCCGCTGGAGAAAAAAGTTGTGATCCACTCATTCGTCCAGTGCATGTGGCTGCTTGCCCATAACAATCTAGCCTCCTTATGGCGCTGTGTGAGGTGTGGCAGATGGCGCATTTTACGGAGCACAATGTTGCAACTTTCCTTGATTTGTTGATGAACTGTGTCCTTTGAGACGGTGACACCAACAGTCCGAGAAACTTGACGTAGTGATAACCTTTGGGATAAAACTAAATGCATGATGGCACGATCATCTCATTTGGTTGTTATTTGAGGCCTTTCAAGCTGTTTTCTGGCAGTTAACGCACCGCGTTTCGATAAAGTCTTATAAGTGACTGCCCTACTCCTCCCCACGGCTTTACAAATTTTCGCTACAGGCAATCCATTTGCTCTCAGTCTCCAAATCTTCTGCACCTCCTCACCAGAAAGTTGACTGTTGCGTGGCATTTCGGCAAATGAATGCCTGACGGCAGGTCCGCTGTCTTTTGTAGGCTGGACCGAATTACGGCCCATGTGCATGCATACTACATGCTAATTTGTACATCTCATTTGCATGTGGATACTTTACATAGTTGTCTTTATATTTATGAGACACCTAAAATTACACTATTTCACTTTGTGGTGTTCTTTTCACACAATCCGGTAATCTCGACGGATTGAAAAGTTTGTTGTAGGGTTATGTCTAATTAGGCACCACTTCAGCATCCTACTTATATTCGCATTGCGTTCACGGCGCAAAGTCGATTGTCTCTATATTTATGCGACACACCTTTTAAAGAAAAGACAAAATTCTATAGGGTTGTCAGAAAAGTCACGACGTATTTTGGCACCTGATGGCGGTTGGGCGGTTTTGGAAGTACTAGAGGCATGCACAGCTCTGTTATTGCTATGGCATTCGACAGATGCCAGTTTTAGTTGCAGTCTAAAAGGAATAGTAAGCAATTTGTTTGATTTGCAAAGATTTGACATCAAGTTGAAGATGGAAGACCAAACTGTGCATTTTTGCCGAAGAACGCGTGTCAAGCTTGTGAAAAGTTGCGTAAAGTGTACGGTGATAATGCTGTACAAGAACATCAGTGCCACCGGTGGTTCGCAAAATTCCGTGCTGGTGATTTTGACCTCAACAATGCTCCTTGGTCCGGAAGGCCCACCGAGGTTGATGACGACCAAATCAAAGCATTGATCAAGTCAAAACCACGTTACACGACACGAGAGATTGCAGACACATAGCTTATCCATCATTCAAGCATTCACGACCACCTGAAGAAGCTGGGATACGTAAGCAAGCTCGATGTGTGGGTTCCTCATGAACTCAAAGCTCAATTGACGGTGCGTATAAACATCTGCGATATGCTCCTTAAACGTGAGGAAAACGATCCTTTTTTTAAGTGACTGATAACTGGTGACGAAAAGTGGATTGTGTACAACAATGTGCTGAGCAAACGGTCTTGGTCCCCACGTGCTGCTTCGCCTCAAACAACATCCAAAGCAGACATTCATCAGTGGAAGGTTCTGGTCTCAGTGTGGTGGTATTTTAAAGGTGTCGTGTTTTTCGAGCTCCTACCACGGAACTAAGCAATCAATTTGAATGTGTACTGTCTGCAATTGGACAGTTTGAATGAATCCATCATCCAGAAACGTCCAGAGCTCGTTCATCGTAAAGATGTTGTGTTCCATCACGACAACGCGAGACCACACACAAGTTTGATCACCTGCCAAAAATTATTGGAGCTTGGGTGGGATGCGTTGCCACACCCAGCATACTCGCCTGACCTTGCGCCATCAGACTTCCACTTGTTTCGTTCTCTTCAACAGTTCTTGCGTGGTTTAACGTTCAATTCAGATGAGGCTGTAAATCAGCACCTTGTACAGTTTTTTGCCACGAAAGACAGGTTTTTCTATGAACGAGGCATTCTACAGCTCACTGAAAGATGACAAAAGGTTATCAAACAAAATGGGCATTATATCACTGATTGATCTTTGTTCTTTCTATCAATAAATGACCTTTGCAAAACATGGCTAAAATACGTCATGACTTTTCAGACAACCCAATAGTTTATGAATTGTGTAAGACTGAAGTTATTTAATTTATAATTTTGAAAAAAATATAATATCAAACTGTTTTAGGAGGATAAATATTTCTTAAATCATCCTAAATCAAATTTTAAAGACATTCTTTCATCTTTTTAAGGGCATTTTTTAGGTCATCAACATCGAGGTCCTGGTCCATGGCCGTAGCAGGGAAGGGCCAGACCGGGCGGAGCCCAACCTGCGTTTCCTTTTTACCATCTCAGAGACTCACACTACACTCCAGTGCCCGACCTGGTTTATATCCTTTGCCCGACCTCAGGCATCAGCCGCCCATCCCAACTTCTCTGTCTGGCTACGGGCCTACCCTGGTCAACGTTTAGCCACTGGATTTGAATTATTATACAGTGACAATATCAACCTCGAAGACTGAACAGATAAAAAAATTTGGACTTCATTGTACATTTATATGTGGTACACTTGTGATACTCACCCATACCCTACAATAATTTTGTTTTAGAATTAGTAGTAGCTTTGTCAGGTGATGCTGTATTGGTGATCATGTCAACTTCAAAGACTACTTTGGTTTGACTTTCTTCACCTTCTAGATTATATTTTTACCCATCTTTTTATATCAAAGATCTTAAAATATCCTTTTATGATGTTTAAACTTCACAAGCTCACCCTTATAAGTATGCAGTAATGTTGTTTTAAGTTTTTTATCAATAAAATTTCCCACCAATCAAAATAGCAGACACATGCATCACCATCAGCTTGCTTTCTCTTGATTTCTAGTTCCTTTCATAAAAAGAACACAGGTGTAGTTGATGTTAACCTGGCAATAAATCACCATGTAGTAGCATCAATGTCAGTACTTTGTGCAATATATCACCCATTGTTTAAGTGCTTATGGCAGAGGTGGCAAACATATAGCATGTGATAAATATATATATATATTTGAGCACATGGCATGCAGTACCATCCCTTAACTTTTAAAACTACACCCATAATAAGTAGATAAATAAATATGTAATCATTATTATTATTGCTAAATGAAGCAGCTGTTACTAGGGGTATTTTCAAGTTTTGAATGTCAGGGTTAGCTTAGAGAATTTCTGTAAGGGCTGAGGAAAGGTATTTGTTTTAACTTAATGCATGATCACACCCATTGTAAAGAAAGTAGTTCACAATAAATTTTGTGCAAATTTTTTAGAATTTCACTATAATAAATGCCTTAATGACTAATTTTATTTGTAAATATATTTTATGAAGGAATGTTGTATTTTTATCTGGAGCTAGAGTGTTTTTTATGCGAGGCTATTTCCAACTTTTGTTCGAGAAGTCAAAGTGGCTAAGATTGATGCCTCATTTTTTGGTAGTATTTATTAAGATTTTGTAAATTATGCCAGGGTGGAATTGGTCAAAATTGCTGCAGGAGGCAGCCAAAGATTTGGACACAGCTATTAAGTAGGCTGAAGATAATGGCCTTCTTCCAAAAAGGTAATTATATTCACTAGGGCACAAGATGAAGTAGAATAGTATGTCTTGTACAGCAAAATTCAGGCCTATCTAGATGCTATAAGCTTCATTCTGGAGGAAAGCATGGTGAAAGTTTTCTCATGCAAAAGGTCGCCACATTTTTTTTTTTTTTTTTCAGTCGCCATGTTTTTTTGCAACATCTGATCGTTTAGAAATGCATGGTAAATAACCCCAGTTCCTTTTGTTGTTTTCTTATCCTCTGATTGGCACAGAGCAACAGCACAAAGCCGAAGACCCAGCTGATTCCCCATGCTCACTGCACGTCATCTCCAACAACACATGAAATGGGCCCAAGATCATCGAAATTGGACCGTGGATGATTGGAAGAAAGTAGCATGGTCTGACAAATCAAGAATCCTGGTGCATCACGTAGACAGCCGAGCATGCATATGTCAATTACCAATGGTGGCTATGGCACTTGGATGCACTGTTGGATGGAAACAGGCAGGCGGTGGTCCGAAACAGGCGGTGAAAGGGTCCGGACCCGAGGACCCCTTCTTGGCTACGCCTCTGTATGTGCTTTATTGAAGAGTACTTTTATATTCATCATTTGTCATAAGTTTTAGCAATGTTTCTTTTTATCACACAGGAACTGAATTTTAACTCAAAACTCCATTTTTTTACTCTTAATTTCAGGTATGGTATTACCATATTTCATCAGTAACTATTTGTAGGTATGTTGTATTGATATGTTAGTTTTCTCATATTCATCTGAACAGCTGTTTTGCACAAAAATGTAATCAAATAAAGATAACATTTTGTGTTTGCAGGTTCCTATGTCTATTTGTGTGAAACTAGATTGTCCTCCAATAAGCATTATTAATCCAAAGAGTTGGGTCCATATAATTTCCATGAAGAAGAAGAAGAAGAAGAAGAGATATATCACATCCCTTTAAATATGTGACTTTATGATAGAGAAACCTTTCAAAACATGTTATTTTTATTGTTATGGTTTTGTTTGATCAAACTTCCTGTGTGGTTAATACACACTGTTGTTATGTAAAGAAAGACTGCTGTAAAAGCTTGGTAACTATGCAAAAGGAAAATCTGTTTGCATTTCCCATTTATTGTTGTTTTTCTGTATTTGATAAAAACTTAAAAAATTATTTGTAGCTGCTAAAGTGATTTAAATATTTTGTATATGCTCAGTGCCATTGCATTTTTATACGGTACCTAGTTAATATATCATATACGTATGTTATTTATTGTTTTTGTTAGCTATGTCAGTACAAAAAATGTGTTGCTGAATGAAATATCCAGTAGATTCAAAAGTTTTTAATTTCTTGTTATATAATTAAATTTCAATAAATTTTAAATGTTGTTACAAATGCATCGTGGAATCTGCCCATCTGATTTACAGATATTTTCTGACTTTATAAAAATTTATGAAAAAAAGGTACAGTAATAGCATAATGAGATTAGGGATCTGATTCATACTGGTTATACTGCACTGTGTCGTGGTATCCTAACTAATTTGATTCAAGATGCCAAATGTTTCTTTGCTTTGCCAGTCATAAAAATGCATCATTTTTGCCATGCTTTTTTAAGAAGGCAAAAAAATCCCACAGTGGAGAAATCACCTACAATGAACTAAAGTTACAGTTTCAAGTGTTTATCCTATTGTTACCAGGATTGAATTGTTTAGTAGTACATGTTTTCTCTGTAATTAATTGATAGTGGTCTGCTAAGAGAAACCCTTCAACAGAAAACAGTTAAATCTATCATGATTGTTAAAACAGATTTCAAACATGAACTGCTTTCAGGCTCCTTTGACATTATACACAGGTCTACATGTCACTAAGGTGATATGAATTTTTTTTTTTTTTTTTTTTTGCTCTTGCATTGTTATTCAGGTGGTATAAGGTTGTCTGTTCTTGTACTGCACACAGGATATTAAGCTTTTCTTAATCAAAGCCAGCAATTTTCTCAAGTTTTGGTGCAACTAATTCAGATGCTGGAAATATAGCTTTTCTATGTCTATATAAAACATATTTTAAGCCAAATCACATGCTTTACATCTTACATGGTGGGAAAAGATTATCTTTGATGGAGTAAACCAGCCAATTATATATCTAAAAACATTAACCTTATGATGTACATGGGATCTTATAGAAGAAAGAGAGGAAAATAGCACACCCGGGCGCTATCTGGGAGACGCGGGTTTGAATCCCGCTCCAGGACTTTGAAAATTTTCAAGTTTTTGGATATTATCTGACTTTTCATTCTTGTCACATTTACACCAAAAATCGGATTGTCATCTTCAAAATTTGTAATATATGGTGTAATCTTTCATGAGAGGAAACATGCTCATCCACTCAGCAATATTTTTATGGAAACCTGTGGGCAAATGAAATGGGTTGGAAAGATGATAGTAAATAGGTTACCCAGAAGCTAAAATAAAAAAATAAAAAAACTGTTTTCAGCTAAATTTTACTTGGGATCTGGCAATTTATCATAATTTTCAGGGTAAGCAGTACATCTGATAAAATTCGCTATTTATGAAACAAAATAATTGTAAGAACTGTTCTGGCATAATCACCACACCCCAAAATTTTGTAATTCCTTAGCCATTGCTGTAAGAGTTTTGACAAACCTTGTAACATGTTTAGATCACTCTCTAAACTACCTATGTATTTTTAAAGTCATTTTTCCAGGGTTTCATAATATCTTTTAGGTTATTTTCAATAATTTAATGAGCTAATATAAAAATGAAATGGATGATAGTATTGAAAATCCAAAATTTTGTTTATTATTTCATTTATTTATTTGTGGTTCATAAGAGTGTCAGTCATGTGAATAGTCATTCTTAAAGGGTGTCCGTCATGTGAATAGTCATTCTTAAAGGGTGTCCGTCATGTGAATAGTTATTCTTAAAGGGCGTCCATCATGTGAACAGTCATTTTTAAAGGGTGATATTGTAATTCACTGTTTGAAAAGTCACAGTGTTAGTATAATGATTCAAAAGTTTACGTGCCTATAATTACTTTAATGAGAGTAATAAGAACCTTACCTTTGCTAGAAGGTCTGTTCTAATTTGAAAAATATACATTTCTCTGCACATTTTTTCCCATTTTGAGTTCTACAGTTGGTTTGGGCTTCTGGTGCGGCGGTTTTTATGTTGTCTTCAGCTCGTTCTTTTATTTGACAAAATGAGTAATTTTTAATCCGTACTGCGGCAATGATACTTGATCTAAGAACCTCTATTTGACTTAAAAACCTATTATTTCACTGACATTTATATAACCCTAACCGGTAGTTTAATTGACTTAATAAGATTTACTATTCAGTAAAACCAACATGCATGAACATTCACTAACATAAACTAACTCCTTATTTACAAACACCAAAAACTTCTAACTAAAAAATTAGAAACTAATATACAATTACTTACACAAACTCATCTCATTGCCCTCTATACCATTCCTTCATTCCTCAGAACAAATTTCTACCTCATTCATACACCGCACCTCTGCCATTCCCAACGTAGATTGTGCTAGAGGCAATCTACGTTGGGAATGGCAGAGGTGCGGTGTATGAATGAGGTAGAAATTTGTTCTGAGGAATGAAGGAATGGTATAGAGGGCAATGAGATGAGTTTGTGTAAGTAATTGTATATTAGTTTCTAATTTTTTAGTTAGAAGTTTTTGGTGTTTGTAAATAAGGAGTTAGTTTATGTTAGTGAATGTTCACGCATGTTGGTTTTACTGAATAGTAAATCTTATAAGTCAATTAAACTACCGGTTAGGGTTATATAAATGTCAGTGAAATAATAGGTTTTTAAGTCAAATAGAGGTTCTTAGATCAAGTATCATTGCCACAGTACGGATTAAAAAATTACTCATTCTGTCAAATAAAAGAACGAGCTGAAGACAACATAAAAACTGTCGCACCAGAAGCCCAAACCAACTGTAGAACTCAAAATGGAAAAAGCGTGCAGAGAAATGTATATTTTCCAAATTAGAACAGACCTTCTAGCAAAGGTAAGGCTCTTTTACTCTCATTAAAGGGTGATGTTGATTACGAATTCCAGCTTGTGAATACAGTTTTCACAACATAATTACTGGTGTTATTTTTAGTTGAAAAGACTGATTTGTGCTATCTGAAACATCTGAATGAAAATAAAGTGAGAAACACAGTGGAACCTCAGTTACATGTTTTTCACTTTCATGCGAAATTCTGTGCTAGTCTGAATATTTTACTGCAGTTTCTATCACTTTTTCATTTTGGTTATGCATAATTCACTTAACATTTTTTGCAATTATGCGTTAAATATGAATTTTATATTATTAAAAATTCAAGGTTTTTTTTATTCTTTTGTGCATAACCTAGTATGAGAGAATCGAAATAGTGTTTGTTTTTGTTTTTGTTTTTTTCAGCCATGATGTAGATAATACAACTAAAATTTTACTAAATAATATTCACAGTTCTCTTTTTTCTCATAATCTATTTGAAACAAGCAAAAATTAATTAATATATTGGCACTAATGCTGAATCAACTAGTGGACAAACTGCTTTAAAAAGGGATGATGTTTATAAGTAAAAGACATGTAATGATGGGGATAATGCATAAAAAACAGAATTGTATTTGGATTGACTACCTAAGATTTCAGAGGTAGTTTGTGTGTGTGTGCATGTGTGCATATATTGAAAATATGAAATTGTACAAAATTTCTTAATTTAGTTTTTACAATGAAATTAGAATAATAACATTAATGCAGAAGTAAAAATAGACATGGGTTTAAAGTTACAAACAAAGTATTCATGTACATATGTATGTTGTGCATTATAAATTAGGGTAATCTAAAATTATATGCCCCCCTTTTTTTCTCTTTCTGTAGGCATTCAAAATTTTATGATAGTATTAAATCGCTTACTCAAGGCTTTATTTACCCAGATATATTCATTTGGTTCTAGTTCCAGTTTAAGAAATTTTGTTTAATCTTCTTTCCCTCTGGGTTCTTTTGGATTTTTATAGATGTGTCTGGCCTCTTGATTTTAGTCAAGGCCTGTTCTCAGTGTGAAAAAGGCCAATTCTGAATACATTGAGAAACAGGCCTTGACTAAACCAAGAGACCAGAAATATCTGTAATAATCCAAAAGAACCCAGAGGGTTGGTTGGTTGGTTGGTGTATTTTAATGCCACTAGGGCCAGGTCTGGCCAATATTAAACAAGATTTATGATAGTATTTAACATTTTGAAATTTCTGTTCTATAGTTTTTTGAGATGATCCCCTAGAAAAGTGTATAACTGCGGTTCCACTGTATTAAGTAGCCATTTTTTATAGAAGAATGGTCATGAAAAAAACCCAGTGAAAAATGGATGATTGAAGTAGAAACTTGCTGGAATAAAGAAGTAAAAAATCAAATTTGCTTTTTATTTCAAGTAATTTTACTGCCTGTGTTAAAATATTGCTATTTTTGGTATCAATTTTTGTCCACAAATGCTATTTTTGGTATCAGTTTTAGTCCTATTTTGTGGAAGAACATGAAATTTTCAGCTGTGCTGCAGGTTGTGACATGACAAAAACATAGAATCACTGCTACAAATTTCTGTTATTTATCAGCTTTTAAGGTATTGCTGGCCATGTATGAGAGAAATGTCCCCCAACTCCATCATGAATGGTAGCCACTGACCTTGGCTTTACCTTCCCGGCTATGGAGGGGAAGAAAGAGGTAATCGCCTAAGTATCAGCAATGTTGTGGTTTGGTGGACAGTGAGAGAGTATCCATAAAAACTGCGAGAGTTGAATTTGGCCTGCCATTTCCTGAGGGAAAAAATGAGCAAGAGAGAAGGTAAAAAACCACAGCGTACAAATGAAAGACATATGCTGCTGCAAAATTCACATTGCAAGGAGCTGACTCTGAAAGATAAATTTCTGCAAGCTGATATTGTTCAATAGGAATACTTATGCTATTTTAAATTAAATACTTCTTTTGACAATTAAGGTCCATTGCAAGTTGCATTAATGAAAGAAGTTTTGATGCATTTAATGTCTGATGATGCTTTTTCTTATTTTGTTCCTTTCTCATTAATATTAAATTTAGTAACATAACAATGCTGAATTTTGTGTATTTTTGGTAGATTTTGTTCTGTTCTGAAACTTTTGCTCAGTGCAGTTTGTGAGCAAAGTGAAATACACAAGTTCATGGGAAAATATAAGTGGTGATAAGATCTTCCTTTCATTCTCAATAACCTTGCAGGAATAAACATATTGTTCAAAAATAGGGGTAAATTCATGTCTATTTATTGTGTGAGTGTTATTACACACAAACTTACAATTACCGTTTGATAAGCAGTTGTTCAGAAAAATAATTCAGGCTAAGAGACTTAGTGGCAGGCAAACTGCACTTTCGTTACCATAACAACTGCAACTCTTAGCCTGAGCGTTTCGGTAATTTGAATTTCTGAGCCAGATGTCAGCTGTCTTTCAGAAAAGGGTATGCATTTCCTTCAAAAATAGGACTTGTAAAATGTCATAAAGCCAGAAACATCAGGCCTTTTGAATATCTACTGAGAAACACTGTGAGATATTAACTGTTTCATCACAGTTTTTCATTTCTTTATCCATACAGCAAACTGTCTAAGACTTATGAGATAAATAGAATTCATTGGAGTGTTAAGTGCAATCTTCATCTAGTCTTTGCAGATAATTGTGATATATGTTTAGTAATCTGAAACTAAACCTGTATTCTGTACAAACTGGAAGTATTTTGTGTTTGTTGATTTTTCATAATATGAAGCTAAAACCTATATTGAACGTGTTATTGTATATATGCTCTTGTATTTTTTTGTAAATTTTTAAGTTCTTTTGTACTTATTTCTAGTGCAGTTGCAGAATTATCTAACTTTTTTAAATATTTAAAAACAAAACCAGATATCTTTAGTTTCTTGGTGCTAAAAAGTACAGAGGAACAACCTAGTATATTAGTTCAATGGTTAATTTACTGGTATTATTAATTTTTCTTACTTTTAGACATCAAATATTTGAGCTAGGGTATAACTTGAAAAATTTGACTAGTCTAACAGGAAGAACACTCAATAATACCCATAAATTTACTTTCTAATAAACTTGAATGAATCCTTGATTACAATTATTTCTGAAAACTTAGTTTTTAAAAAAAAATATCCATTCAAAAACAAAAACAAAAGCAAATATATAACAAACAAGTGTAGTTTTTGTCTTTGTCATCTGTTAGAAAATAAAAAAATAGTGAAAACAAAAATGAGGTATAAAAATGATTTGTGATCGTGATTTTTGGGCTCTTTAAATTATATGTCTTATTTTCATGTTTAATACAAAATGGTAGGACAACTGCTTTCCTAATATGTTTAAATGTAGTTGAAATCACCGGTCTCCAGGGACACCCATATGAGTACTTTTAGGGGGGGGAGTAGGGCTAAGAAAAATCCTTACCTCCTTTCAAAGCTGTCAAACATTTTAGTAAATGTACAAGATACTAAAATACAACAAAAATAATTGATAGTGTTTGACAATTAGTAAATAGCTAACAAGTACCTTATTTTAAAATGTGAAAGGTCTATCAAAAACTCATAATTTTTTTCTGTTCATTATATTTATTTATAAAGTTAAAAAAACTGAACCAATAAATGTTTTAGCTGATGACGATTATGGGCAAAACACGTAACAATATTATCAAAGAAAGGTGACTTGATCACGCTAGTTACGTTAACTAAAACTTTTACAAAAAGTTCGTAAGTTGGAAGCTTTCGACCTTATCTTAGGTCTTCATCACGCCAATGGAGGACTAAGATTGTTGCCAGATTCTACATTTGAATTTTTCCTATTTTTGTTGCCAAAACTTAGAATTGATCTCCAGATCAACGGAATGTAGAGAGGAGATTCGGAGTTGCAAGTCATTGAGTTGAAAATAATTTCTATGCTTTCACGGTAACGGAGGGCAAAACGATTGTCAAACGAAGCAATTCGTTTTGCTTCGTTCCAGTGGGAAACTGCAGATGTGTCTTCCATTGTCAAAATAGACAAGGCAGTGTTGGGATTGCCTTTCGAAACATCTTTTCTATGTTCTAAAATTCTATGGCTAATGCTCCTGTATGTGCTTCCAATGTATAAGTTATCCCCAGTAGAAGAAGAGATAGGAATGCAGTAAACTCCTGGGAGGTTCAGGCTTTCAACTTTGTCCCTATCCCTTTGTAGAAGTTTCAAGATGTTTGGGGTAGATTTAATGGCAAGATGGTAACCAAAACTTCTAAAAAGAATCTGTAACTTATAAGCATAGGAAGGATGGTAAGGAACAGAACCACAGAATTTCAGGTCTTCTTTCTTGTGAGGAAGGAGGCATTCGATTTTCGAATGGTTTTCATATTTCTTTATGAGGGAGTTGACTGTAACAGCAGGGAAACCATGAGAGAGGGCTATTGTAGAAATTTTGGAGAGTTCTTCTTGAAGAGAGAGTTGGCTTAGGAAAAATTCAAATGTAGAATCTGGCAACAATCTTAGTCCTCCATTGGCGTGATGAAGACTTAAGATAAGGTCGAAAGCTTCCAACTTACGAACTTTTTGTAAAAGTTTTAGTTAACGTAACTAGCGTGATCAGGTCACCTTTCTTTGGTTTTAGCTGATTTTAAGAATTGTCATTGCATCTTCATATTACATGTGTGATGATGGTATGTAAAAACTACATTTCAACTGAATTAAAAGTTTGTAGCAATTTTTTTTTTTTTTTTTTTTTTTTTTGTCAACACAGAGGTTATAATTGAACTATACAATTAAAGTTATAATTACAGTTTAGAACATTGTGATGGGAAAAGTTAATTCCACCATGATATCTAGTACGTTTCAGAGAAAGCAAACTCCAGATTTTGCTTGTTTTTAGAAAACTTATCTATAGCCAATTCTTCCCAATTCAGCTGTTTCTCTTTTATTCTGTCTCTGTAAACACTTAATAAGCACAAACTTGAAAGACGCTCTTCACTCGCCTGAGGGAGCTAAATGACCTTCCCACAGTGCATGTTGTTGGCAAAATTGTCCCATAATTCAGTAGAGCCCTCTTAACTGAAGGAAAAAATGCAGTTTCTGAGAGGAGATCACTTAGCTTAACTTTTTCACCACAGTCCTTGCTTTTTCATAAATCATACCAGGTTCTAGCTTCCACTTCCAGATTCTCTATGTCATAAAACTTAGACAGTTCCTTCATAGCTTTGACAAAAACATCTTTTTTAATTTTTTTCATCATGTTGAGATGAATTAAAATTGCTTTGAATGGCGTTTCATTGAGATCTGTAAATCTTGATTCAAGCGACATAATTAGAGAGTAAGGAATAAAAACAGCTGCTCTGTAGTAAGCAAGTGGAGTGGCCACAGGAATGTTTGAATGATGGGTTTGTCTTGTAGAAATTCTAGGCATTTTGATGTCAATTTCTAGAAAATCATATGTATCTCTTACTTCCATGAAAATTTCAGCAAATTCTTCTTCTGATTCGACCCTGTGCTTCCGAAAAACCTCCAGAAGTTCCTTCTTTATGTGTCGATGTACAGAATGCAAGTCAAAATCTACAGACTAATTTGTTCACAACTGGCTCCAGATATGAAGAATACCTGGATATGATTTTGAGACACATGATGAACACTACAGATGATGTTCCAGTGTCTAAATGGAAGGCTTGTGAGCATGTTTCTGGGTTTGCCACATCATCAATAGAAAGATTACTAAAAGCTTCCTTGATGGTTACAAAATGTTTAGAAAAATGTCATATAGACTTGTATTTTACAGACCATCTTGATTCACAAAGACCAGGAATGTTTGGAACTTTTTTCATTCTAAGAGTGCTCTCCCTAAAAAATCTGATTACTTGCTTTATTGTTCCAATTGTGTTTATGATTTCTGGCACATGATTGAGGTCATTCACCACTAGGTTCAATCGATGCGATGCAGAATGAAAATGTACAGTTTCTGCATATTTCTCTCTGATCCTTTGTTGAACTCCAGTATCTTTACCAGCCATCGTGGAGCATCCATCAAACCCTAAACCTATAAGCTTAGGCATTTCTAGTCCTAGCTTTTCCGTGAATTGCAAAATAGCATCTGCTACACTTTCTGCATCTAATTTCTCAAGCTCGGCCAAACCCATGAATTCTTCTTTTATCATACAACCAACATTAGCATCTTCTTTGATGTATCTTATTCCAAGAGACATTTGCTCTTTGCCGCTAATGTTAGCAGTTTCATCAGCCAGCAAAGAAAATGCTTCACATTTACTGTCCTCTTTTGTAATCATTTCTTGGATTATAGATCCACAAATATTGGTCAAATCATTTTGGACTCCGTGAGAAGTATAGATTTTCCTGAGTGTGTCCTTAGGTGGTCTTCAAGAATTTTATCTCCTGCATCGATGCGGAAACGAAGTAGGTCTTCAAAATTTCCACTTTGTGATAGTTTTCCCTGAAGTGAAATATCATGAACACCACAATATATTATTGTTTGCAAAATATATTTAAGTTTGGTTCTGTTGATCTGAATTAGTTCAGCTCTAGCTGAGTCCAAATGTTCAATTACATTTTTTTTTCATTTCCACGGAATCACAGAAGTGTTTGGCATCAGTTGCAGTTTCTTGGTGCCACTTGGATTTGGCATGTGCCCTTGCATCTTCATGGAAATGTTTAAAGTCCTTTTGAGCGTTAGCCACGAAGGCACCAAAAACGCCTCTTTTTAAAGTCAGTTTGAACAACACACAAGACTTACAAAATACACCTTGTAAAAAAGGAGAATATGCCAACCAGGGATATGCGTCCAACCAGCTTTTCTGAAATTGGCGTTTATCTTTACCAAAATTGAAAACATCTTTCTTAAAATCGTGAGTAAAAAACTTTACCCGTGGATTTGTTAGCAGTTGGTACTTTACATCATATGAACATGAATAATCCAAATATTGGCCTAAATCATAACGTACTGCAAAAATGTAACCACTAGGAGTGTCATCATCATCACTGGAATGTGTTTGCTCGACTATTCTTTCTGCTGAAGTTGAGGGATGAGTAAATGAATTTTCTGTTCCTTTTGAAGGCATCAAAAATTGTTTCAAACCAATACCACAAGGAGCTAGTTCTCTTGTAGTAGATTGCTGTTGCTCTAGCTTCGCCTTTTTCACGGCTGTCCCACTTGTCTGATCAAAGAACTTCATATCCATTGTCAGACAGAGTTACAGAATTAAAATAATAATTCACAGTTCTGTATCTACAGCTATGAATCAGTTCAACACTTAACAGAACTATTGAACAGTAACAAAGTCAATAGCAGACTTTAATAAATGCAGCGCGGAAACATCGCTACAGAAACATCGCATTCGATTTGCAAAACTGAGAAATATTAAAATCAACTCACCTCACTCTGACTAGCAAGTAGCAATGTTTCGCTTTTTATAGCGAAAATAAAATTCTATGGAGACCAACAACAGCAGAGAACATTCTTGTCATTTTGAAAGCCCTGAGGTCTGCGGAAACTATTGGTTAGAATGGACCAATGGGCAGTCAGTTCTATCACCACGTCACAGGCACAGCAAGGGCGTGGTGCAGATCCACGCATGCGCATACCCCACTCAACCACTCTCGTCGTACTTTTGAAAATAAACACATAGCAGAATCTGACAAATCAAATTTTTAAAATAAAAAAGTTTGATAATTGCTATCAATCATTAATATCTTATTTTTAAAAATGCTTTAAAAAAAGGTTTCGTCTATTTTAGTGTTTTAAATTTATCAAAAATTTAGCTATACCAACGGGGGGGCTCGGCCCCCTGTGTGGCCGCCCTTGCTAGTCTCACATATTTTTAGTATTTCTGGTACTACTTGATTAAATTTTAAGTGCTATAGCAATTTGAATTTGTTGAAAAAAACAGCAAATTCATTTCATGTTGTTATCAAAGCAACATTTTGATATATTTCTTTTTATTGAAGTTAGCATACAAAAAACAAAACTACTATCTCAATTTTGAGAATGTCTTCTGGTTAGGAAAGTCAGGAATTCAGAAAGGGTCTTTAAAAAGTCACAAATTTTGCTTTGGGGTCATGAATTTCTTTTTATTTTTTGTAACTATTCAATTTTTGGTGATGGTCTAAGTCCGTGTTTCTCAAACTTGGGTCGCTCATGGAACACTTTAAGCATTTCTTTACTTATCGTGGACCACCAAGTGGGAAGGGGGAAGGGGGGGGGGTCTGTGGAACTTCTCTGGGAGAAATTTGAAATTGAAAAATATATTGTCTGAAACCAACCCTACTTAGTAATATTAGGACCTATCGGACACCTTATCGACAGGTAAGTGATGACTCCCCGGCTCCAAGGAAAGCCAGAACCAAAGGTATCCCTGATTTATGTGATTTATAAACAGGTGTCTCCTCCTTAAAAATAATTTTTAGTTAATTTTAGCTTTGTTTGGTAAATTCTAAGCTTTCTTCAGCAAATTTTCAGCTGTTTTTTTACTTGAAAATAATACTATCTCCAAATAGGGCCGGTAACCAATTGCCACCGGTCTTAGGCAGAAAATCGCCAAAAATTCCGACCAGGTGCTTAAAATACCGATCGGCTGCCGCCTACTCTATTTGAAACAAAGTAATTTTTAGAGTTCCTGTATTTCATAAAGAAAGTCAGAAAAAAGAGTTTGGTGAGTTATGATTTTATTTTGCCAGCTGTATAAAGCAAAAAGAGACCATGCACTTAATTAAGTAATCGACAATGTAGTCACAGCATGGGCGTAGTCAGGGGAGGGGGCTTTGGGGGTTCAAACCCTCCTCAAAATGCCAAAAAGTGAAATTTATAACAGGTAATATTTATGGGAAATTACTTAAACCTTCTCCGAAAATTGCAACCCCCCCCCACACACACACACCTAAATCTGAGCCAAGGCAAAAAAAAAAATGCCATACAATTAAAGTTGTGATATGGCAATTACACTTTGATTTTCTCTTTTAATTTTAATACTTTTATGAAAGTTCACATGTAAAGATTCAGTAATTAATAACAAAAAAAAAATAACTACAGTAATAATCATAGGACCTATGAGAAGGATGCTGCTGCTTGTGATCTTTTACCAAGCTATCTATATCTGGTTGGATGACCGATAGTTTGAGTAGTAGAGCGGCTTCCACATCTAATCTATTTCTTTTCTTGCTCTTAATTTCAACTATATCCCAAAATCCTGCTGCTTGTGATCTTTTACCAAGCTATCTATATCCGGTTGGATGACCGATAGTTTGACTAGTAGAGTGGCTTCCACATCTAATCTATTTCTTTTCTTGCTCTTAATTTCAACTAGATCCAAAAATCCTGCTGCTTGTGATCTTTTACCAAAAATCCTGCTGCTTGTGATCTTTTACCAAGCTATCTATATCTGGTTGGATGACCAATAGTTTGAGTAGTAGAGTAGCTTCCACATCTAATCATTTCTTTTCTTGCTCTTAATTTCAACTAGATCCAAAAGTCCTGCTGCTTGTGATCTTTTACCAAGCTATCTATATCCGGTTGGATGACCGATAGTTTGAGTAGTAGAGTAGCTTCCACATCTAATCTATTTCTTTTCTTGCTCTTAATTTCAACTAGATCCAAAAATCCTGCTGCTTGTGATCTTTTACCAAGCTATCTATATCCGGTTGGATGACCGATAGTTTGAGTAGTAGAGTAGCTTCCACATCTAATCTATTTCTTTTCTTGCTCTTAATTTCAACTAGATCCAAAAGTCCTGCTGCTTGTGATCTTTTACCAAGCTATCTATATCCGGTTGGATGACCGATAGTTTGAGTAGTAGAGTAGCTTCCACATCTAATCTATTTCTTTTCTTGCTCTTAATTTCAACTAGATCCAAAAGTCCTGCTGCTTGTGATCTTTTACCAAGCTATCTATATCCGGTTGGATGACCGATAGTTTGAGTAGTAGAGTAGCTTCCACATCTAATCTATTTCTTTTCTTGCTCTTAATTTCAACTAGATCCAAAAGTCCTGCTGCTTGTGATCTTTTACCAAGCTATCTATATCCGGTTGGATGACCGATAGTTTGAGTAGTAGAGTAGCTTCCACATCTAATCTATTTCTTTTCTTGCTCTTAATTTCAACTAGATCCAAAAATCCTGCTGCTTGTGATCTTTTACCAAGCTATCTATGTCCGGTTGGATGACCGAAAGTTTGAGTAGTAGAGTGGCTTCCACATCTAATCATTTCTTTTCTTGCTCTTAATTTCAACTAGATCCAAAAATCCTGCTGCTTGTGATCTTTTACCAAGCTATCTATATCCGGTTGGATGACTGAAAGTTTGAGTAGTAGAGTGGCTTCCACATCTAATCATTTCTTTTCTTGCTCTTAATTTCAACTAGATCCAAAAATCCTGCTGCTTGTGATCTTTTACCAAGCTATCTATATCCGGTTGGATGACTGAAAGTTTGAGTAGTAGAGTGGCTTCCACATCTAATCATTTCTTTTCTTGCTCTTAATTTCAACTAGATCCAAAAATTCAAACTCACAGTTGTAAGGAAAATGATTAATGGCTCTGTCTGATAGCTCTGGATATTCGGGTCGAGCATGCACTATGATATGTCACACAATATCCCCTTCCATTTAAAATTTTAAAGTCTGTGTGCGCAGTAACACCGTGGTTTGTCCAAAACTTACTCATTAGAATACACATGAAAAATTACTAAAGATATGCACGTTTAATTTTAAAATGTAATCAAATGACACAGTGAAAAATAAAACCGGGTGGGGCTGTAAAAACTATCTGTACATTATGTGAAATCACAAAAGAAAAGAAACAAATGTATACATATTGTATTTACAATGACATTCGCCGCCCCGGTGGCTCAGTGGTCTAAGGCGTTGGCCTCTGATCATTCGTCCGTAAGGGGTCCGGGTTCGAATCCCGGTCAGGCATGGATGTTGTGTTTGTCTTACGGCACTGGCTCTCTCCCTTCCCTGGAACCAGTGACCCTAAATTAGGGACGGGCGACTGCTTATAGCCCATTGAGTTGCTCACGGCGGTCGTTAAAAATTCCAATCAAAAAAAAAAAAAAAAAAAACAATGACATTCATTGATCAAATGGAACCATGTTTTGGAATTCGTCAGTCACATCTTCCAGCTGTGGGTAATAGCTAGTGATTGTTCAATACACTGTACCATCAATGAGCTCAGTGTCATTGTAGAACGCAGTTTTGTGTTCATGAGTGAAAGTTTTGAGAAGCTCCTCTCACACGAGCAACTAGTTACTGGGATTAAGTAAAAGCAGAAAGTTAAAAAAAAACTGTTTAAATTATAATTCATCAATTTGCTGTAATGTAAAAAAAGTATCAGCTAGCTAACTTTCTGATTGCTCTCTATTCTGATCTACTGTCAGCAAAGGGATAAAGATACAGGAAACTGTAAAGTGAAGGGCTGGGTACAAAGCAATATTCTTCTGCTGATAAGTCATAATATTAATGTTTTTAATTTACAAATAATTGGCAAAAATATAAATTTCTCCCAAGTTTTGCAGATTTGTTGTGGCAAATGCAAGGACTAAATGGAGTGCAGTCACAACCCCTGCACTCTCGGTACACATGCCTATGCCTCCTCCATAAAGAAAACTGTTAAAGCAAAAAACATTTTAGCATAGAAATATATGTACAAAATGCTTTTTACAAAATTTTGAGATCAATTTAGCAATTTAAATTATGCTGCCTATGGAGTCATGGCGTTTTTCAGGTGTAAATGTTGAAGAAGGGTGTGCAATGAAATTGTGTAGCACAGTGGTGAGCATTTCAGCTTACTGTAGGTGCAGTCAAAGTATGATGAGTCAGATATTTGTTATTAGCAGGGGACACTCTTTTCTGTCAAAAAAAGAGAAGGCAGAGTGTTCACCTCTATAGTGTGTGTGCGTGGGCAGCGAACCCGATAATTTCAAGGGGGAACGAACTTCGAGAGAGAAAAACATATGTTATATATGCAAGTACTCTAACAAATCATCGTCAACTATTATCAGTCCACTGCTAGATGAAGGTCTCTTCCATAACTTTTTGTCTTGAACATATCTCTTCCAGGTCACTCCAGCATACTTTCGAATTTCATCCACCCATCTGCAAGGTGGTCTGCTTCTTGGTGTTCTCCTGCCCCTTCGTGAAATCCAGTCTAATACTCAGCTGTTTAACAGCAGTAATTCATTTCATATTGCAATATATCCAGCCCATTGCCATTTGAGAATTCTTTAACGATCTTCTTTAAAGTGAAAAACACAATGGTGAGTTAACTTTTCAACATTTATGCAAAAACAATTTTCGAAGTTGTACTTGAAGCACTTTCCAAAAAAACTGCAAAACATGGTGACGGTCTCCAGGAAATTTTTATTACAAAAAAAGTTATACCATAGGTGAACCAGAAATTAAGTTGTTTCATACGAGGAGTGAGAGGGACCATGAAATTCCAGAGGGGGTGTGGACTCCCATGTCCACTACCTTCCGCCGCCCTTGTGTGTGTGTTTACCACTCCCTTGGATAGAGATATTATATAAGGGTCATCCAAATGAAACATCGACTAGATGTTGGAGTTAAGTGTACTTTCTTACAGCATAAGAATATGTACACATGTAAATATATGCATAACACACAGGAGCTGATAGCATTAGAAATAGGCATCCCTAACATTTAGGCAGGTGTCCCATTGGTTGATAAGTTTATGGATCCTCTGTTGGGTGCTTTGGAACCTACTAAGTAACTCCACACAAACTTTTAAATACTCCAGTTCTTGGTGGAGGATTGTGCCAATGGAGCCCCTTCTAATGCCTATTGCAGCTGCTAACTCAATAACTGTTATTATGCAGTTAACTTTCACCAGTTCATCTGCTGCTGCAATTATGTTTGATGTGATGGAGGAGTGTGCTTGGCAGATCCATAGTTTTTTCATGTCCACCCTAAAATTCTTTGCACAATTTCAGGACTGTACTGCATACAAGGCACACATTCCCATAAACCACCTGCATACATCACAAAATTCCTGTCAATTTGCTTCCCTCTTTTGTCAAAACTTGGATCACTGCTCGCTGTGCCCGCATGGAGGTATCCATGAAAGAGGTTGTTTATGTTTGTTTTGTATTACATCCAACACATCGTGCTGACTAAATGTTTTGTACACTACATTCCTCTTTTGTGTGGGGTTACTGCAGAATCACTATCACTTCAGCGAGTACTGCAGCACCATCCATCTTCCAAAGTCTATGTTTCATTTGGACAACCCATATACTGTATATACAGATGTCTTTTAAAAATGGTCATGAAAATTGTTAATTGGTCATGAAATTACATTTCCCAAATTTGGTAGACACCCTGATTTTGCATTTTTGTTTCTTTTAGGTTTCAGTAGGCACTTGACAAATCGTGGGTACTTCAGGAACCGAACCTACTCTGTTGTAGGCAACTTCCACAGAGATGAGATCACAAGACTCTTTATGTGCCATCAGTGTTCATATTCCAGTATTCACAAGGGTCACATGATGGTCCATCAGCGAAAGCACTCTGGAGAGAAACCATATCACTGCAGTTACTGTGGGAAAGGCTTTTCGCAAAAAGGTCACCTCAACACTCACGTAATTTTGCATTCTGGGAAAAAGCCTTTTAAATGTGATTTCTGTCAGCAAGGCTTTACGCAAAAAGAACATCTGAAACAGCACATGTTTGTTCATTCAGGACAGACTCGCTATTTTTGTGTCGTATGCAGAGCTGGTTTTCGCACTCATGCACGTCTAATTCAGCATCAGAAACTACATCTGAGATAATGATCAGTCTTAGATTAAATCAGAAACGTATATTTTCATGATTAAATATTTTATTTTAAGATCTACTACGTTTTGCTGAGCATTTGCTCAGCTTCATCAGGATAAGTGGAGTGTAAACATTTAAATCATTGTGACTTCATCCACATTCTGATGGTCACAAATTTTGGTGAGTTGTTTCCATGCACTTGAAAGGATTGGTGTCATTGACAAGTTGTGAAGTGTTGCGATACATGTGGAAAGCTTCTAAAATATTAAGCTTGATAATTGAATCAGGTTTTATCGATAAATTAAGCATTTTCAAACAAAATTTATATGTCTGTATTAATGTATTAAAATTTATAGTGGTTTTCATTACAGTGTTGGGCTGTAGATTACTTCTTCAGTTCACAGTTCCGTACAGAAGTCTTAGAATAAAATATTGAATTGTGAATAAACTTTGGTGATTTATTCTATCTCAACATCACAAGTGTTGTAGTCACAAATTTTTTTAATGATGAGTCATGTTTTTATTTATTTTACTTACAGTAAAATATCTTTATAATGAACATTATGAGTGCTGATTTACTATAAAAATATTGTGCTAAACTTGAGGTACTTCCATATCCTTTAGTTGAATGTTGAAATATTAATATGTCAGTTTTTGTTATGTCAGTCATCTTAATCGATTTGGTTGTCCTGTCTCTGTGCTTTTACTTATCAAACCATGAGATGTGTATATGATTATTTAAGGTTTTCTTTAGAACCCCAAAGTATTTTACAATGGTTGTGAATAGACTATATTTTAGCATGCATTCTGATATATGCTGTAAACTGTAATATGCTGGTTATACATAACTACACACCATACAGTATAAACTCACATATAAGCTGAAAGGTTTTAGAAGAGATCCTGCTTTCAAAGTGTGTGTGGGGGGTGGGGGTGGGAATGTCAGCTTATACATGGGTCAGTTAAACATAGGGTTTGATTTCTGAAGTGTAACATGAATATCCCTTGCGAAATTTGCTGGTGGGTTTGTTTTTGTTTTATAACATGGCTCTCAGCGATATTTTCCTGACCTGTCAGTTATGTACTCAGCTGTGCCCCCCCCCCCCCCCCCACACACACACTTTAAGAGAGGAGGCATAGCTATGGATAATAACTGATAGGTATGGTTGATCTGCTCTCTAGACATTGTGGAGAAATAACACTCCTTCCATTAGCCATTGGCATACATGTTATGCAAAAGGAGACATTGATTTCAAACCGAAGAAGAAAATTATGACTACAGAGTTCTCAAAATAGTAAACTATACTAGTGATACGAATTTCTTAGCATAAAATAGAAATAAAAGTTTCCAAGCTTTCGTACATCAACCAGATGGCTTTTTCAAGTAAAGTAGACAGCCAACTGAATAATAGAACACTTCAACAATCACTTCAACAACACAGATTGTTGAAGTCTTCTATTATTCAGTTTGCAGTTTGCTTACCTTCCTTGAAACAACCATCTGGTTGATGTGCGAAAGCTTGGAAACTTTGATTTCTATTCTATGCCAAGAAATTCAGATCACTTGTATAATTATAGTATTTTGAGTGTAGTTGGTGTACAGTCCCTGTTTATTGATTGCAGATATTTTTTACGTTCCATCTTATGTATTTTACTTCTGTTCATTGAAATATATATACACACACTATAATGGCAAAAGTCACTGGACACCCCCTCAGAAGCAAATGAACGGTTCTGCTGTGTTGTTAAGATGCGCGATACAGTTGCAAATGGTATAAAAACAAGCCTGAAGCTGACTGCAATCATATCGGACTGTGCAAGGGCACCCACACAGTGTGCACAGTGTGGGTCCATCGGGTCCTGCCCCGCCCCTCCTCCACCAAATTTTAAAATACCTTATTCTGACTATGGCTAAATAAAAAAAAATAAAAAAACATCTTTCTGCACATGTTTATAGAAATGAGCTGGCTGTATTGTGATTATATCAATCACAGAAATCAAAGTGCTCTTTTGCCTTAGGAATGCTGTATCTGTTTTGGATGGATGACGATGGCAAGCATTGAAGTAGGCAGTTAGTGGAACCCCAGAGTGTTTGAGTAACCAGGAATCCAGTCCTTCGTGTTCCCATAACCTTTTCCAGGAAATTTCTTCAGGGCTTGGGCCTTGGTCACATATGGGGTGCTAATGGGCATTCTCCCTCTGAGGGAGGGGAGTACACAAGAAAAAGGCCTGGGTGTTAACACACTATTTTTGTTAAGAAGGTCTGCGTCTGTGCTTGATATTTGTATCTGTTGATTTCCATCCGTTTTGGACATGAGAGAGACTAACTTCCCGAATTAGTCACTTTTTGAGGGGAGCAGCAGCTTGCTTATCAAGATCGTCAGTGCAGTGCGAGTTCTGCTGTTAGTTTCAAAATGCCTTCAACGTGAGAAAAGTATGTGACAGTGCTGTAGTATTAGATTTTTAAAAAAGCCTATTTGCAGCAGGATTTTTAAGGAAACTAAATTATGGATAAAAAAAGAAAGCAAACATCATTACTTTCTTTCGTTAAAAAAGTGCGAATTGATGAAAGCAGTGAGAGGAATGATGCCGACATTAATGAGTGTGCTGAACCTGAATGTAACAAGGCGTTGCCATTAAATCAGTGCAAAGAAATTGCAGAATGTTCATCAGAAACAGGATGTGAAGTGCTTGCGGATAACTCTCCCAAGGGTAATTCTTCTGATATTGCTCATTTTCTCAGTTTGAAGAGCAAACTTTCCTCTCAAGAACTTCTTGATGTGTTAAATAACTTATGGTATCCATAATTGAATTATAAGTTCCCAGTAACTCAAATTAAATGTAAAAACTTAAAGTTTCAAAAGCACTGGTTTGAAAAATGGAATTGGTTATGTTATTCAGAAATAATGGATGGAATATACTGTAAATACGGCGCTTTATTTTCTCCCTCTGATGTTGGTATGAACAAGAATCAACCCACTGGCAAACTTGTTTCTCAAGCTTACAGAACCTGGAATCATGCCACTGAACAATTTGAGAAGCACTCAAAATTAAAATATCATCTAAAAAGTTTGGAAATATGTTACAATTTGAAGATAATTGAAGAGAAAGTTGTACTACCTGTAGCTCATATTTTAGACAAAAATAAAGTTGAAGAAATTTTACGAAACAGAAAAATGCTGAGTTCTGTAATTAAAACAGTCACTTTTGTGGTATGCAAGGTATTCCTTTACCAGGGCATTTAGAGTATGGTCCCTTAAATATTGACGAAAAGCCACAGCAAAATGAAGGGAATTTCAGGGCTTTGCTTAGAACGCGTGTCGAAGCAGGGGACGAAATGTTGAAACATCATTTAAAACACTGTGTAAATGAATAATATTAAAGAACATTGTAAGCAGCATTGATGAAAGTGAATGCTTTAGCATACTTGCTGATGAGACAACTGACTTTTCGGTAGTGGAACAGTTTTCGTTGGTTGCCTGTTTTATAAAAGATAATTGCATGATTCATGAACAATTTTTGGCAGTTCATACCAGTCGTCAATGCAACATGGAAATGCCTAGCTACCCATTTGATTGATTCCTTAAAAGCATTCAACATCAATTTGAAATATCTTTGAGGACAGGGATATGATGGAACTAGTGCAATGAGTGGCAAATTTCAGGGAGTACAAGCTCACATTAAAAAAGAGTATCCCCTGGCTTTATATGTACACTGTAGTTCACATAGCCCGAATCTTTCTATTTCCAATGCTTGCAACATACCTGAAATCTGAAATTGTATTGGAATAGTGAGGAAAATGTGCAATTTTTTTCATACACCAAAGAGGCAACATGTTTTGATTGAGAACATACATAAATATTGTCCAAATTCAAGGTAGCAAAAATTAGTTCAGATGTGCTCCACAAGGTGTATTGAAGGATATGATTCAGTAAATGTTATGCTAGAATTATTTGACGCTATACCCGCGTCACTAGTTGAAATTTCAGGGTGGTGCGATAAGGATACTGCTGTGCAAGCTTCTCTATTAAACCTGGCAATTTCAAAGGCAGGTTGTATAATCTCTCTTTTGATAATAAGTAAGTTGTTTGCTGTAACTAAAAAACTATGTATTTACAAACTATTTACATAGATCTAAAGAAAGCAATGAATTATGCTGATTCAGTTATTGAAGTTTTGGAAGAAATGAATGCTAATTCTTTGACAATTTTTAACGAGATTTTTTGAAGAGCAATTCAATTGGTTTTGCTTACTGCAGGAGAAGAAGAACAGATAAAAAATACCAAGATGTACAGCTGGAAAGTGGTCACTTTATCACAATAATGTTCCTGCAGCATCTCCAGAGGAATATTACAGGCGAGCTTTGTTTCTACCATTTATCGGTAGTATGGTGATACAGGTGAAACAAAGGCTCCAAAAATTTAACAAAATCTTAGCTTAGCAGAATTCTCATCCATAATGTCTGAAATTTTTGATGAGGACACAGAAAATAGTTTTCTTAAACCGGTGGAACTCTATTCAGTTGAAGGCACTGAGCAACTTTTTCAAGATAGTAAAGATACTATGCTTGGTGAACTTAAATTATGGAGACATTCTATAAAAAATAAGAAATTCACTTCTGCATTTGAAGTGTTCATTTCTTGTGATGAAGATTTTTACTTCCGAATTAAGCGCCTTCTAAAAATTTTGTGTACACTTCCCATTACTACTTGTACAGATGAAAGATCATTTTCTACTCTGAGAAGACTAAAAAGCTATCTCAGGAACAGTATGAAAAGCGATCGGTTAAATGGACTTGCATTGTTGAATATGAGTAATGTAAATGTCTCTGTAGAAATGGTAATGGACGAATTACGCAAAAACCAAGACCGCTTGATTTTACAATCTAATGGGTATTCATATCACAATACAGAAGCAGTTTTTATAGCACAAATTCATGCTTTCAACAGCAATAGCGGAAATACTTTTTTAATAATTAAGAAAAAATAATAGAATGGAATTATAGAAAATATATTGCATAATTTTTGTTACTTACTCAAAGATGAACAGCTAATAAGAATTTTTAAGTGAATTGGGAATTACTTTTTCTAAGCGAACTGTGAATGACTTTTTTAAGCGAACTGTGAATGACTTTTTTAAGCGAACTGTGAATGACTTTTTTTAAGCGAACTGTGAATGACTTCTTTTTTACTCAGAAGTATGCTTCATTGTAAACTCATGGATTATTCAGTTTAAGACTTGTTTAATTCCCTCTCTGAAAGGTAGTTCGACAATTGTAATAGTTTTCAAAGTCTGATGAGGAATGCTTAGGTGAGTTAAATATTATTGTTTACTTAACTTTTTCATTTTCCATTGATAATGTGTCTGCTCTTTAATAGTGTAATGAACAGTGCTATCGGGGCAAGCATATAATTGATATGTATTATTTAAAGTGAGCTGAGATGAAAATGTTTCTGTGTTACAGCAACAGAAGCGATTTAAACTTTATTTTTCTGTACGTCTTAGGGTCTTACATAAATATTAATGGATATATTAATGCACATTTAATTTAGAAGACTTATTCAAAGTAGTAAGGTTTTTTAGCCTGTGAACACATAAGTGCTGATTTATGCTAACAACAACAACACACACAAAAATTCCACACACACACACACACACACATACACTATCTACCAACAAGTAATTGGACACCTGTGATAGCAAAGGAAAGCGAAGTTTATTCACCTGCAATAGTTGGTGGAGCCTCCATGAGTGGCGATTACAGCTGCGACCCTCCGGGGCATACTCAGCCAGGCGTTGTACGACAGCTAGTGGTATTTTCTTCCACTCGGTTTGGAGAAGACAGGTCAGTTCCTTCACCGATTTCGGACGGTAGGGGCACCCCTTAAGTCGATGCTCCAACTCGTCCCAGAGGTGCTCGATAGGGTTAAGGCACGGGCTCTGCGCAGGCCAGTCGATTCGATTAACCCCATTGTCACCATACCAAGCCATGGTGGACCTCGCAACATGACAAGTGGCATTGTCATCCTGAAAGTAACATGGGTCCACCCCGTAAAACTGCCACAACGTAGGAAGTGCATGGTCATCCAAAATGGTGCAGTAGGTCTCGGCGTTGAGTTTACCAGGAATTATGACCAAGGGTCCCGTGCCATACCAGCAGAAACACCCCCATAGCATAATTCCATAGCCACCGAACTTCACAGTTGGCACAATACATTCCGGCAGGAGGCGTTCTCCAGGCAGACGCCAAACCCAGACCCTGCCATCTGAACGGTAGAGGGTGAACCTTGATTCGTCGCTCCAGAGGACCTGTTTCCACTGTTCAACAATCCACTGTCAACGTTCTGTGCACCACGTTAGCCAAGCAGCGCTATTGGACTTGGTGATCAAAGGCTTGTGGGCGGCAGCACGTCCATGATAACCGAGCAGATGGGCTTCCTTACGGATGGTATTCATCAAAGAACACTCCCGGATGCCTGTTGAAACTCCTCGCGGATGTGGCTCATCGATTTGGTGCGATTCTTCCGAATTTCTCTGGCCAGCATTCGTCGGTCTCTAACTCCCAGTTTTGTGGGTCTGCCGTGTCGGGGCACATTCCGACAGTCACCTCTCATCTTCCATTTGCCAATCACGTAGGCCACTGTCGATTTTGGGTACTTCAACTCACTGGATATGTCACGTATGGATCGGCCATTTCTGTGATACCCGATGATTACAACTTTCTCGAAACCAGAGAGCTCCGAACTGCGTGTCATCTTGCATGCGACTGGTTGCATTGTTGTTTCCCACACGATATTTAACGGCGGCGGCAGTGACGTGTATCAGGACCGCAGATATCGTCGATTGCAGGGGTGTCCAATTACTTGTTGGTAGATAGTGTATATACAGTAGTGGCCAAAATTGTGGAAACCTTTTGGAAAAGGTGTATTTTTGAGGTTTGATGGCTCATAACACCACTTTTGTTTAGAGTAATACCATAAAACTGTATATCAATGGAAAGATAATTTCATCAAGAATGTAATGCACCAAAGTTTGTTCAATTATCTGTATTCTATGAAAAGTTATAGCCAAATAACCAGGAAAAAGAAGCACAACTTGCTTAGGTTGATATGAAGTAGCTTTCCTTCATTTGAATGTAGCCAATGAGCATGAGTGTTTAGAAAGCCAATCTGGTGTCATCTTGTTTTGGCAATGAGCCAATCAGGTCACAGTAGGACTCAGCTATTGATGTCATGTATTAGAGCTGAGAGGAGGACATTTGTCAGTGTGATATGTGATTACTATCAAGTTGGGTTTTGTGTGTGTGTGTGTTCTTTCATGTAGTGAGCTTGTGAAATGTAATAAAATTAAAGAAATGGTGCAAAGAGTTGACTGGTCACCCAGAAAGCAATGTAAAATAGTACTATTAAGTGAACAAGGCTTCAGTTATGAAGAAATTAGAAGAAAAATTGGTGGAAACTTAACTAAAGGTGGCATTTCTAAATTTTTGAAGAGGTATAAGGAGATGCAGTCACTACAAAACCAGACTGGTAAAGGCAGGAAAAGGTTCACAACAGCAAGAGATGATAGAAGAATTAAAAGAGACTGTGCCTAGGTGACAGAAGAAAATCATCTGGGTGTATACAAGATGAAATGGCGCAATGCAATGTGAAGTTGAGTGCAAGGACTTTTTGGCGCAGACTGCAGGAATTTGGTCTAAAAGCTAGAATTCCATGAAAAAAGCCATTTTTATCTCTCAAACAAAGGTTGAAAAGATTAAACTGGGCTAAACCCCATGTTAACTAGACAGTGGAGCAATGGGACAGTGTTATTTGGAGTGATGAGACCAAAATCTCCCTGTTTGGTAGTGATGGCATAAAATATGTAAGGAGTAGAATCAGAGAAGATTTGCATCCTGATTGCATTACATGTACCGTGAAACACCCAGTTAGTGTTATGATCTGGGGTTGTATGTCATCAAAAGGTGTGGGCAGAATTTGCGTGATTAATAAGAATATTAATGGCCAAAAATACATTAATGAAATACTTGAGCCCAAACTGAAGCCTTCTGCACGTGATCTTTTCCAAGGTAATGAAGCATTTATATTTCAACAGGATTCAGTTCCATGTCATGTTGCTGCTGTGTGCAAAAAGTGGTTTCAAGATAATCATATTCCACTGCTGGAATGGCCTGGAAATAGCCCAGACCTTAACCCCATAAAAAATCTATGGAGCCAACTAAAGAAACTTGTTAGTCAGAAGCAACCCAGCAATAAAACCCAATTAATAGAAGCAATAATTCAATCTTGGTTTCACATTGTAACAACTGCAGAACTAAAAAACTTGGTTCACTCCATGGAAAGGCATTGTAAGGCCGTAATTAACGCTAAAGGTTACCCAACTAAGTATTAACTGACATGGTGAGAATTTTTGTATAACTCATTTTTTCTATGTGTTTCACTTTTCTTCTTTATAATTACTGTTCTAATACAAAGTCCTTCATAAAAGTTATTGCATTACATTCTTGATTAAATTATCTTTCCATTGATATATAATTTTATGGTATTACTCCAAAAAAAATAAAAAGTGGTGTTGTGAGCCATCAAACCTCAAAAATACACTATTTCTAAAAGGTTTCCACAATTTTAGCCACTACAGTATAATCCATATGTGTGTGTGTCTCCAATTTCTAATTTCATTTGTCCCATGCATTTTTTTTTGTCAGACCACCCCCTTGAGGAAATTCTGTGTGTGCCACTGGCATTGTGAGGTTGAGTGAAAATGTTGCTGCGTGAGAGAACTGAATTTGAGAAACTAAAGATTGTTGGGTGTTGTATTGGTGGGTTGTCCATAAGAGAAACCGAGAGGCGTTTAAACATACCCAAGTCAACTATTTTGGATGTACTGAATAAGTGGAAGACACATGGCATGCCTGAAGCAGTAAAACGTACCGGCAGACTAAATAAAATCAGTGATAGAGTACGTCAAAGCCTCAGGAGAGTCATTACAGCTAATTGACAGAGTACTTACTGCACAAGACCTCAGTGTACAGATGAGTAAAAATGCTGGAACCTTGGTATGTACACGTACCATTCACAGGAACTTCATTCCTTGGGTTACTGTGGTCATGTGGCTGCTCATAAGCCTTTCATCTCCACTTGGAATGCTACTCGTCATTTAGCCTGGTGTAAAGAACATTTATCATGGACTGTAGATCAATGGAAACAGGTGCTATGGACTGATATATCCAGATACATGATCCATCAGTCTGATGGCTGTGTGTGGGTATGGTGGCAGCCAGGGAAATGCTGTTTACCATAGTATACTGTTCCTATGGTCAAATTTGGAGTTGGCAGTGTACTCGTATGGGGGTGTTTTTTGTGGTATGGTCCAGGCCCATTGGTTATTGTGGACAAACCTGTTAACCAGCACGTCTACCTTGATATTCTGGACAATTATGCCCTACCAGCTCTGTGGCAATACTATGGAACTGAGCGTTGTCGGTACCAGAAGGATAATGCACCATGCCATAAAGCAAGGACTGTTACGGCGTGGTTTGACGATAATTTCGTATCATATGTGGACTTGCCAGTACAGAGCCCTGATCTTAATCCCATAGAGCACCTATGGGATGAATTAGAGCACCACATAAGAAGTTTGGAACCAAAGCCTACTACTAAGGAACAGTTAACGGCAGCATTATGTACTGAATGGAAGTGCGTGCCTATCGCTATGTTCCAAAACCTTGTCGAAAGCATGTCTCGAAGGGTCAGTGCATGCATTAAGGCAAAAGGTGGGCTGACACCGTACTGATGTATATCAATAAATGTATGTTGTGTTTCTTCTAGGTGTCTGGTGACTTTTGTCAATATATTGTGTATATATATACATATATATATATCCTTAAAAAAACTAAATCCTGCTTTGCTTTTTACTATATCGCATAGTGGACCTTAGAGTGCTGCAGTCTCAAAGTAAACAAATTGCCAACAACTGCAGCAGGAGAATTTACGTAACAATTCTTTAGAAATACTTCCAAAAAGGAAAAATAATATGAAATATTTTTTTCATTTTGTCACCCAGAGTTGAATTCCTATTGGAATAGGTGCCGCTAATATAAGTGCAAAACCTAATAGCGTTTCAGACCGAGACTGTGGAATTTTGTGCTTCCAAACATGAAGAAATACCTTATTATTTCCTATGTGCAACCACGGGATGCTGTCTTTTGAAGTGGACATGCAGTGTGTCAGATACCAGGTAAATCACTTACCTGTTGGGGATCCACATGCCAATAATTGGGCATCTCTCCTTTCCTGAGTTTTCACAGTTAGCGTGGGCATGCATAGTCTTCGGCCCTTCCCCTGACACAGCTGGTGAAAGCCATTAGTGTGGTTAGCGCTATGGAAGAGCAAAGACACTGTGCTTTGCAAAAGGTGGTAACTTGAAAGAGACTGACTGGCCTTGTTTCTTCTTGGGTGAAAGAATTGTTGGATGCAATTTCACCTGAAATGGTTTTAAGGTCTTTCAAAAAATGCTGCATAATAATGCCATGGATGTTACAAGAATTTTTTAGAAACTCTGATAGTGAATTGAACTTTGAAGGTTTTTAAAGAATATAATCTCAGGAATCTGTATAATTTATTTTAATAAAATGTTTTCCAAAATCTTGGAATTTAATTTTGGCTTATATGCATGCCAAGGATTTAAAAAAAATTAGCAGTTGAAGTAGGGGTTGGTGGGTTGGCTTATATGCGAGTATATGCAAAACAGTACCTGCCACATAATGTCTTTCACTGTTGAAATTCTTCAAAATATTGAATAACTGATTCCATGAAAAACACATTCTTCAGTGATATACATTTAAATGCTTTTCTATTAATTTCACATAAAATAATTAAAAATTATCTAGGATTTTTATGATAAGGGGTACCATTGTATATGTCAGTCATGAAGCTTGTTGAATTACAGAAGTAAACATTTTCTGGCTATGAAAATAAAATTTCTGGATGCACTGCATCTACAAACAATTTTGTGGGTATCAGTATAGCCCATTGAAAAAAGTATCTGTTGTTAAGAAAATACAGACAGTTTGAGAACAGGCCATAAAATATTTCCACAACATTTAGAGCACTGATGAAAGTTTCTGTCATTAAAATATTAATCTGATAAACTGCTTTATTCACCCTACTTCCAAATTCAAGATACAGTGGATCCCGCTTAAGAAGTCTTCATTGTGACGAAGCGATGAAAACTTCTTAAGTGGGAAGACTTCTTAAATGGGAAGTGTGTAATTAGGTTTTGTAAGACTTTAGCGATTAAAAATGTTGCATAGATTAAATCCAGAAATTACATTTTAGTTAATTTTAAAGTAACAAAAAATTTCACAACTTACCCATTTAAACTTGAATATGAGGATTGAAAGCTACATTTATTATGCTACAGGATTACAAAAATACTGATCTAAAAGTGTTTGTTTTTTCCTTTTTTCTGCTAGATTCAAAAAGTATGTGTCCATTTCCCTCAAATTTCTCAATATGTCCTTTGGAACACGTTCGTTGCTTTCTATAAAGCGGCAAAAGGTTTCTAGTGCTTTACCAGCTTCAACTGAAGTTGGAATTGGCCTGCACTCATTTTCTTGGGTTTCTGGTTCATCGTCCTCTTGCATTTATCATTGATATTTTGCATTTCAAAAGTAGGAACATCTTTGTTAACATTTTGCCACTATACCGTTCAGGATTGTAACTGGTAAATGTAGTTCTTTTGCTATCTGCACCCTAGTTAAATGCGGGTTTTCATCAACTTGCGTAACAATGTTTCGTTTCTCAACCACAGATAAAGCTTTTCTTTTGATGCCTTTAGACGCCATATTTCTAGCTACGCATTTCAACAATAAAACTAAACGTTTAACTCCACGTATGCGAGGTGCAACATCTGAGCCTAACTCTGACAGAATGACTAACTTTTAGCAGGTGTTTCTTTTCCCAGCCTTTCCCCAGCTCCAAAGTTAAGGCGATTGTGATACAGAAAGGGCAGACGCAGAAGAAGTTTGGGGGAGTAAACATGACCCCCTGCATTGACCGTGGGAAGCCTGCATGGGCTTCGTTTGCTTCATGTACGGGGAAATGTTTCCTCCCAACTTCTTTGACATGTATTTATCTGCTGCACGAGTTCCAAAATCGTATGTTCTTACTTAGAAACTTCTGACACTTACAACTTCTTAAGCGGGAAAACTTGAAACATCGTTACTTCTTAAGTGGGAAAAATTAACATTAGCACTATGGAAAAAAAATCGGGACTCTAAAAATAAAACTTCTTAAGCGGGAACTTCTTAAGTGGGATCCACTGTAATTTGAAAATACTGTAGGCCATTTTGTTCTAACAAACTGATTCATTACTGAAAATCTTAAACCATTGAATTTTACAGGTCTTCAAACATTCCAGTAATTCTTCAGTTCTGGTTCTTGTACTTTGAATATATGTGTCACTGATTTATTGCAATCCTGTATTGTTTGATCAAATGCATAGAAGAATTGTTAACATATTGATAGTCATAAGGTTATTTTTGTTGTTATTTTTTACCACAGCAAGTGTAGAATAGTCAAATGTGCTATTCACTGAAATCAGTGAAATGAAATACTGGACCACATGAACTTAAAAAAAAAAAAAAAGAGCTATTATACTGAACTCCTATGAGTACAGTAGCTTTTCTTTTCTTAGCAGACATTATCAGTCCTCGCACATATATTGAAAGGTAAAAATTAAAAATTCCAGTATAGTCTGTATCTCATTTTTGTCAGCTTTTGTGTATCAACAAATTCCTGAGCAAAATTGTATGGAAAGGGCCAGCCAGCAAAGCAGTATAGTTGTGTCAGCCTAGAAAATGCTTATTTTGTAGTGTGTGTGTGTGTGTGTGTGTGTTAACGTAAATGAGGTTATCTTATGTGATGAACAATTCGAATTATATCGTTAGCTTTCCATTGGGACCACATTAAAGGAACCATTATATTCAGATTTAAATATAGCCACATGTACACTATTTTAATTCTATTCTGCACATCATACCTGTAGTTGTGAGTAGATAATATGTCGAGTCTTTACAATATATGAAAATCACAAATCTGAAATCATTTGAGAATATTTCTTCATAATAAAAGTTGTTGTAGTGATCCAAAATGTTCTTGTTATTGTACATTAGGCCTAACTTGGTTCATTTACTTAAGCCTAACCAAGTCTTTGTGCTATGGATATTGAGATATATGTGCAATAGGCTTACGTAAACAAACCAAGTTAAGCCTGACATACAGAACAAAGACAAACATCGTGGATCCCTACAACGACTTAAAAAAAAAAAGGTATGTTTGAATTTATTATGATAAAATATTCTCATATCCTTTCAGATTTGCGATTTTTATATATTGTGAAGGCTCAACAGATTAGCTATTCACAGTTACCGACAGGTATGATGTGTAGAGCAGAATTATACTAGTGTACTTACGTGCACCATATTTAGATCTCAACATTAATGCCACATAATAGAATAGTATATAATATAACGTAATTTGTCAAATGAGCTCAAGAATTATTATACTTATCACTCAGATTCATTAGAAGGAGAATTTGCCATATTTTTTAATGTTGTAAAATGGTTGTTTTTCTGAAATGAATTTATATAAGTTGTGGAGATATAGTAATAAATAAAGATTTTTGAATATGACAGTTGCATGACTGTGTATTTAATTGTTCAGTGTTTTGTGTTTAGAAGCTATTTTGCTTTTATTAAATACTTGAAGTTTTTATAGTTCTTCACTGTTTGATAAAAAATTAATTTTTGTTTCCTTTTTTCTTTATTTCTTTCTTTTTTTTTTTTTTTTACAACTGTGAAAACTGCCATTTAATCTTAACAATTATCAGAGATTTTTATTTTTATGATTCATTAAATAGCACAGTTGTGTGTGTATGTGACAACTTCCATGGTGCTTCACCAGAAAGAATTTTGATAGAATTTGCATATATATTCTTATTAATTTATGAATATGTGATAACCTCTAGTTTTCCTGTTCAATCATAATTCTTTAAGTTATGAGTCTTTCAGATGCTAGTGAAAAAAATTGCTTATTTAAATTTTAACCATAAATTCTATTGCTTCTCTTGATCAATGATAGTTATAGTTATTATAGTGATAGATCAGTAATAGTACAAGGTTCCACTTCTGAGAAAGTAACCGCTCCATGTGACCACTGATCATGCATGTACTCTTCCTCTTCTGAGTTTTCTTTTATGTCCCTCAGAAAATCCTTTTTTTGACTTAAGCATGATTTATACATGTTCATAAGAAAGATTTAACTTATTTTTATTTTTCTTGATGCTTAGGTTTCTGCCAAAGTTTTTACAATTAATTTTTTCAATATGATCAGATATGTCTACAGAAGGGGTAAACATTATGAAAACTAGAAAGTTTTTATAAGGAAGGATGGAAAAATTTATGTACAGAATAATTCTAAAGGATAGAGGAAAAAGTGCTTGGCTGAAACAAGCAAAATAAAAACAGGGTATAGATCTATGTACGTCAGTCAGCATAATGAAATGAAAATGGGCAAATCATGTTCCCAGAAGGTAAGTTGGGGCTATATGACTAAAACGATGATAAGAAACCTTGAACTAGGACAACGTAAAAAGAGGAAGATCCAGGAAGAGATGGTTCAATAAGGTAAAAAGATATGCAAGAAGTGGACAGAGATCACGGTCCAAAGACAACTGGAGAGAAATGGAAGTCCTCAAGCAATGGACCAATCCAGGTTGATAAAAAGAAGTATGAAGCGTTACAGCATGTGTGTACAGCCCTATTATTTAGTGTTCTGTAAAAGGAATGAACAGAAATTGTGTTTCCCAAAATATCAGCCTATGCATGATACCCTTTTGTGTGTATGATTAAGCAGCACATGAAAATTTTATGACAACTAGCAGTAACTTCTTTAAGTGTTGAAAATGCTTTCAAGAATAAACCATGCTACATATATCCACAGTATTTATGTAATAGAAAAGGGTGTGTGGGGAGGGAAGGGGCTCTGCAGGAGCCACTTACAGAAAAAAGCACAGTTGTAGATAATCTAAGGGTGGTAAATTAATACAAAAATGTATTAGGTTTACTACTTTTAAAATACTGTGTTTGTTTGCTCTGGGTCTTACAGTGTGCTTAATCTGTGGTATTTCATGTGAAATATTTGCTTACCTCTAGGACACCATGTGAGGGGGAAAGAGTGTTTCACAGTTCTTTCTGTAAATTATCTGTTAATACAACACTTTGTAGCCTACACTCTTCAATGATCTATTCATACATAACTTCGTTGCCTACCCTTTCAAATTATCTGTTAAAGCACAACTTTGTAGCCTACCATCTAAACTTATCTGCTCATACAGAGCTTTGTAGCCTGCCATCTAAAATTATCTGTTCATACACAGACTAGATCTAGTTGATTTTGTGGAAGACCTGGATGGTAAATTTTACGTTTAGTTGGTAGTTGAAAAACTCAGCTGATTGATTTAAAAAATTAGTTGATGATTTTTAGTTGTTTTTCTGCCATTTAGTTTTGTTCTTTTAGTGCATGTGTTTATTTTAACTTTCAGCCACAGTTAGCCTAACTATGACATGAATTTATGTGTGAGCTGAAACCAGTGGCCCTAAGCATGTTGTAAACAGTGGTTTGAATGGACCTCTTGTGGGTGTTGTTGGGGTTGGATGGGAAGGTGAGGATTCTGTACCTCAAAGGGTCACATTTGTTTAGGAGAAACCATCATTGTTCTTTGCCTGGACACTGTACTATGAGGAGTATGAGTGGTGTCAGACTGATTCCTGATTTGGGGCATTTTATTACTTCAGAAGAGGTAAGTGCAGTTGTTTTTATAGAATATTGTATTTCCTTCACCCTTGGTAAAAGAAGCACCTTAATCTATCCCATTAAAGAAAAAATGTTACTTTGCTGTTTTCGTCACTGCTCTGAGGAAAGAAATGTGATTGTTTAAGTCACTTCATCCCATGGGTCATGTCAACGTTCATAAGAAAACACATCTGGAATTTTAAAACTAAGGCCATTAGGTTAACTATTTTCTCCATCCAGCCACAGTCAAGGAAGTTTTCCGCAAAAACAACCTTAGACACATATGTAAATTTTTTGTTGTCATCTCAGGTTCTCATACTTTTTTAGTTGTCTATAATGGGTGTCTTGAGAGATTTTGTCTTTATTATATTAGATATTGTAATACACTGCCGGACAATTGCTAAGGACGGATGACAATAGCAACGATAGCAACCATAAAATGGAAGGCAGGAAAATGTGGAAATTAGCATAAGTGCGAGATACAGTAAGACGTGTTGTGCTTATGCAAATTTCGGATTGCCGAACTAGTTCGTGACGTCATAGCGCTGATAAGAGATATAAAGGATTTGACGCTTATTGACCGTTGTTGTTCAAACGCAAAGTTGAAAGGGAAAATCAATTGACAAACTTGCAGTTTTCAGTATGTCTTCCCGACATCACCTAGATGATTTTACGCGTGGCCGCATTATTGGCAAGATTAAAGAAGGGTGAAAAATAACAGAGCCGCCCCGGTGGCGCAGTGGTCTAAGCGATGGCCTCTGATCATTCGTCCGAACGGGGTCCGGGTTCGAATCCCGGTGAGGCATGGATGTTGTGTTTGTCTTACGGCACTGGCTCTCGCCCTTCCCTGGAACCAGTGACCCTAAATTAGGGACGGGCGACTGCTTATAGCCCATTGAGTTGCTCATGGTGGTCGTTAAACCTCCAATAAAAAAAAATAATAATAACAGATGTTGCCAGGGAGTTCGACGTCAGCCACAGTGTTGTTTCAAGGCTTTGGAAATCATTTCAAACAAATGGAGAGTGTAGCAAACGTCACGGGGGAGGTCTTGTTCGCAGTACGACACCTGCAGAAGATCAGTATATAGTGCTATCAACAAAAGGACACCGGCGCAGCACAGCTAGTGAGGTAGCAAATCAGTTTATGGCTGCTACTGGCAAGCGGATCTCCTGAAAAACTGTCGCCAGACGTTTGCATGAAGGAGGACTATACGCCCGCCGTCCTGTTGTGTGCATCCCATTGTCCAGACGTCACCATACCGCCCGTTTGCAATGGTGCCATCAACATCGCAATTGGACTGATAACGACTGGTCTGCTGTCCTCTTCTCAGATGAGAGTAGATACAGTCTATCGTCTGATTGTCGGCGACAACTGATCTGCCGTGATAGTGGTACTGCATATTGTCCAGCAAACATACAGGAAAGGGACCGATATCCGACATGTAGTGTCATGGTATGGGCTGGCATCATGATCAATGGCCGTACATCCTTCTATGTGCTTCCAACTGGGACTATGACTGGCCAACGATACATTAATGATGTTCTGCTACCTCATGTTCGCATGTTCCGTGGTGCTGTCAGTGATAGATTCATTTTCATGGACGACAACGCAACATGTCATCGAACAGTCGCTGTCCAGGAGTGTCTTGAGAGCGAGGATATTTAACGCCTCGTATGGCCAGCACGTTCTCCAGATCTGAATCCCATTGAAAATGTGTGGGATGCTTTGGAGAGGAGTCTTGCTGGTCGCCAATGCCCTCCAATAAACAAGGACACCCTCATCCGTGCACTGACAGAGGAATGGGATAAATTACCCCAATAGCTGCTTGAAAATGTTGTGCAAAGCATGACACGACGTGTGGAATCTTGCATCGCCCTCCATGGTGGCCATATCCTGTATTGACATCTTACGCCGGAACACCTGTAGACGGTAATTGCATTTTTAACGTTTACGTATTCTGCCCAAAATGGCCTGTTTGTCCCTTGAACACGTTCGAAAGCCTTCTGGATTTCAGAGCACAATAAATTGTCTTTCGTGTAATGTCCTGGCATTCTGACATTATTTTATTTCACTTGGCATCCAACCACACTTACTTTTTTATGCGCTATATAGCCGCTTATGATCCGTCCTTAGCAATTGTCCAGCAGTGTAGTTATCAGTCTGGCTCAGACGGGTTATTATCAAAAAAGTTTTCCAAGTATGGCCAAGCCTTATTTATAGAAATTTAGAAAACTGTGGCTTATACTGATGATCTGTGCCAGGACTGGATTTGTGAAGATCAAGAAAATGTTACCTAAGCACTTTGTAAATACTGCAAGACATCTATGCAAGCACTCTACTCTGATATCGAAGTTCATTTGAAATCAATAAAGCATTTAACTGCAAATGATCAATTTTTGCCAAAATGGCAAAAGAAGCTTGATTACAATCCAGTTCCTAAACAGAATGAAGTCAGTATTGCAGAATGTAAGATGCTTTTTTTTTTTTTGCTCTCTTCAACAGTCCTTGTGTGGTATAATGTTCAATTCAGATGAGGCTGTAAATCAGCACCTTGTACAGTTTTTTTGCCATGAAAGACAGGTCCTTCTATGAACGAGGCATTCTGCAGCTCACTGAAAGATGGCAAAAGGTAAACGAACAAAACAGGCATTATGTCATTGATTGATCTTTCTTCTTTCTATCAATAAATGACCTTTGCAAAACATGGCTAAAATACGTCATGACTTTTCCGACAACCCAATATTTCATCATTGTCAACCATTATCAATCCACTGCTGGATGAAGGTCTCCCCAAGTTTCTTCTACATCTGTCTGTTCTGAGCCACTTTCCTCCATTTTACTATGGCATGCCTTCGAATTTCATTCATCCATCTCCTGTGTAGTCTTCTTCTGGGTCTTTTTTTGTCCCTTGGAATCCAGTCTAAAATTTCACTTGTCCATCTGTGATCCGTTCTTCTGGCAACATGTCCAGCCCATTGTCATTTCATGGATTTTACTCTCATCATGATGTTTTCCACTCTTGTCATTTTCCTTATCCACAAGTTCCTCTTCTTATCATTTCTGGCTACACCAAGTATGCATCTCTTCATGCTTCTTTCAGTTGTCTGCACCCTTTGTATGTCTTTTTTCAGTTAAAGTCCATGTCTCTCCTCCATAGGTAAGAACTGGAAGGATGCATTGATTAAACACTTTTCTTTTAATAACACTTTTCTTTATATATATATTTATATATATATATATATATATATATATCATCATCATTATTGTCAACCATTATCAATCCACTGCTGGACGAAGGTCTCCCCAAGTTTCCTCCATAACGGTCTGTCTTGTGCCAGTCTCCTCCATGTCACTCCCGCATACTTTCGAATTTCATCCACCCATCTCCCATGTGATCTTCTTCTGGGTCTTTTCCTGTCCCTTGGAATCCAATCTAAAATTTCGGCTGTCCATCGATGGTCTGTCCTTCTGGCAGTATGTCCAGCCCATTGCCATTTCAGGGATTTAACTCTGATCATGATGTCTTCCACTGTTGTCATTTTTTGGATCCACGAGTTCCTCTTCTTATCTCTCCTGGTTACACCAAGCATGCACCTCTCCATGCTTATTTGAGTTGTCTGCAGCCTTTGTATATCTCTTTTAGTTAAGGTACACGTCTCTGCAACGTACGTAAGCACTGGAAGGATGCATTGATCAAACACTTTTCTTTTAAGACATAATGGCATATTGCTCTTGAAAATTAGGTTGTATCTTCCAAAAGCTCTCCAGGCAAGTTTTGTATGCTGATTAATTTCTTCATCAACGTGACCCTCACTTGATATCTGCTGTCCAAGATAAACGTATGTGTCAGTTATCTCCAGCTTTTCTCCATCAATCAATAAATCTTCATTTGTTGTAATAGCATTGTACATCACTTTTGTCTTCTGAAAGTTCATTTTTAATCCCATTTCTTTACTCTTGTCAGCAAGTTCCTGGATCATACTCTGCAGCTCTGATGGGGTAGTTGCAAAAATGACTATGTCATCAGCAAAACGAAGGTGGGTTAGATAATCTCCATTAATCTTTATCCCTTTGTTTTCCCAGTTCAGTGATTGAAAGACATTTTCCAATGTGGCATTAAAGAGCTTCAGAGATATGATGTCACCTTGTCTCACTCCCTTTCCAATTTTTTATGTGTGTTGTATTTTCAAACAGCCGAATCTTTGCACTTGCATTTTCATAGATGTTATTAATAATATTAATGTATGCATCTTCAATACTGCAGGATTTCAGAGCCATTGTAACTGCTGATGGCTTCACCAAATCAAAGGCTTTTTCATAATCGATAAAAGCCATGCACAATGAAAGTTCAAATTCCCTCACTCTTTCAATTAGTTCTCTCAGTACGTGGATATGATCTATTGTGCTGTAGCCATTCCTGAATCCAGCGTGTTCTCTCGGTTGAGCCATGTCCAGTGTTATCTTCAAGCGGTGTGAAAGAACTTTAGTGAAGATTTTATAAACCACTGATAGGAGGCTGATAGCTCTGTAGTTCCTGAGATCCTCAATGTCACCTTTTTTATGTAACAGGATCATTGTAGCATTGTTCCAATCCTCAGGAATCTCTCCTTCATTAAGGTATCGAGTGAAAATTTGGGCGAGTACTGTTTCAATTTCTCCACTTGTTTCTTGTATGATCTCTACAATAATTCCATCTTCTCCTGGAGCTTTTCCTCGCTTCATGTTCTTGATTGCATGTGCAACTTCTGCTAGGAGGACTGGAAGAACTCTGGTACTGGTACCTTTCATGATGACTAGAGTACACGTATTATCCCTTTCATATAATTTGGAGTAGAAATCTTTCACTCTTGTCAAAATTTCACCTCTATTTCTTGTTACAGAACCATCTTCTTTTCTTAGTGCCATAATCTGTTTTCTTCCCTTACTGAGATGTCCCCGTGCTATCTTTTGGCTTCGGGTGTTTTCAATTGCTTTACTCACTAGCTCACAGTTGAATTTCCTTACGTCTTCAGTGATAGTTTTTCGTACTGTCTTGCATAGCTCTATATATTCCACTTTGGAAGTCACATCTTCTTTAGTTGTCCTCATCTCTCTTCTTTTTTGCATCAACATTTTGGTTTTTACTAATAATTTGTTCACATGCAACTTGTTCTTAGACCCAGCTAATTTTGTTGCTGTTTCCATAAGAGCTTTGGTTACTTTTCTTTTAACTTCAGAAATATCCACTTCTTCCGATGTTAGGCCTTCTAAAGCAGAGAATCTGTTCTTCAGTTCCAACTTGACAGTATTATTGTGTTTTTTAAGGTTGGTTATGTCAATAGATTTTGTTTGTCTTATGAGGTTGCCACGTTCGAGTTTAGTGTTGAGGTGCATCTTACATCTCACCAATCTATGGTCACTACTTGTGTTGAACTTGTTTAGCACACTGCAGTCTTCTATGACGAATTTTTTGTTACACATAATAAAATTAATTTCACTTGTCGTCCCATTTGGATGTCTCCATGTCCATTTCCTGTGTGGTTTTTTCTTGAAAAAGGAGTTCAAGATGAAAAACCCTTCTGCCTCTGCAAACTCAACGAGAGTATTTCCACACTGGTTTCTGTTGCTGTGACCGAATTTACCTACTGAAGTTTCATTCTGTTGCCATTGCCCTATTTTTGCATTGAAATCTCCCATAATTATCTTCAGGTGCTGCTTACCTTTATTATTTAAATCACGAATTTCCTCATAAAATTCTTCAATTTCTTCTTCAGGATGACTTGTGGTGGGTACATAAGTTTGAATAATCTGAGCCTGGTATCTTCTCGAGAGTTGGATAACGAGTCGTGCAGCTCTGTCAGAGGAACTTTCAACTTCTACAAATTGGCTGCAGGCAACTCAAAGAAGCATGGAGAGGCGCATGCTTAGTGTAACAAGGAGAGATAAGAAGAGGAACTCGTGGATCCGAAAAATGACAAGAGTGGAAGACATCGTGATCATAGTTAAATTCCTGAAATGGCAATAGGCTGGACATACTGCCAGAAGGACAGACCATCGATGGACAGCCGAAATTTTAGATTGGATTCCAAGGGACAGGAAAAGACCCAGAAGAAGACCGCACGGGAGATGGGTGGATGAAATTCGAAAGTATGTGGGAGTAACATTGAGGAGACTGGCACAAGACAGACCACTGTGGAAGAAACTTGGGGAGACCTTCGTCCAGCAGTGGATTGATAATGGTTGACAATGATGATGATGATGATGCTATATATGTATGTATAAATAAAGTTATTTCAGGCTAAGGAAAGTCCCTTTAGCCTGGAATAACTTGCAAACGGAGAGAGGTACAGTTATGCAAGTGAGATAACGGTATAATAAAGCAACTACACAAGATCGAACGCAACCGATAGCAGCGTCCCGAGTGGCGAAATGCGGAAGTTAGCCATTGCAAATCAAAAATGAAACGAGATAGGGCAAAATTTCCAATTACAAAGTTGTAGAGCATCTATTAATTAGTACAAAACGACATTTGTTTTACACGAATAAGATAAATTGTCGCCTGAATACCCTAAAAAGTCCGAAATCGATGTGCGACCTTTTGTGTGAAGGTTTGAAAGGAACAGGCATAGGTATGAGCAAATACACACAATTTATTGCATAAATGCGTACCTATGTCAATACAGTTTGATGACGTCAGACAAAACAAAAACAAAAAAGGCAAACCGGCGCACAGTGATAAAAAGTTAATGTCGAGTATTTTCGAAGAGTTCGCCATTGCCCATGATACACATTTGTATTCGTGAAAGTAACTCTGCATGCACATTCCTCAGCATGGAAGGTGTCACACTATTGCAAGCATCTGTAACATGATGACGTAGAGCCAGCAGACTTGTAGGCGCTGTTGCATACACCTGATTTTTTACGTTACCCCAGTAATCCAAGCTCGCCATTTTCACACAGCGTACGTAGACCTAAACTTCTGATCAGGGTACATCCTGCTACTGGTTTTTATATCATAGGTATGGTACAACGTCACGATCTGCATTTGCATACGGCTACATTTGTGAAATGTGAATATGCAGATTTGAATCGTTGCGCATCGATTTCGGACATTGTAGGCTATTCAGGCGACAATTTATCTTATCCGTGTGAAACAAATGTTGTTTTGTACTAATTAATTGATGCTCTACAACTTTGTAATTGGAAATTTTGCTCTATCTCTTTTCGTTTTCGATTTGCAATGGCTAACTTCCGCATTTTGCTACTAGGGGCGCTGCTATCGGTTGCATTCGATCGGACGTAGTCGCTTTACTGTACCGTTATCTCACTCGCATAACTGTACCTCTCTCCATTCTCAAGTTATTCCAGGCTAAAGGGACTTTCCTATGCACCCTATATATCATCATCATCATCATTGTCAACCATTATCAATCCACTGCTGGACGAAGGTCTCCCCAAGTTTCCTCCACAACGGTCTGTCTTGTGCCAGTCTCCTCCATGTCACTCCCGCATACTTTCGAATTTCATCCACCCATCTTCCATATGGTCTTCTTCTGGGTCTTTTCCTGTCCCTTGGAATCCAATCTAAAATTTCGGCTGTCCATCGATGGTCTGTTCTTCTGGCAGTATGTCCAGCCCATTGCCATTTCAGGGATTTTACTCTGATCATGATGTCTTCCACTCTTGTCATTTTTCGGATCCACGTGTTCCTCTTCTTATCTCTCCTGGTAACACCAAGCATGCACCTCTCCATGCTGCTTTGAGTTGTCTGCAGCCTTTGTATGTCTCTTTTAGCTAAGGTCCACGTCTCTGCACCATACGTAAGCACTGGAAGGATGCATTGATCAAACACTTTTCTTTTAAGACATAATGGCATATTGCTCTTGAAAATTATGCTGTTTCTTCCAAAAGCTCTCCAGGCAAGTTTTGTACGCCGATTAATTTCTTCACCAATGTGACCCTCACTTGATATCTGCTGTCCAAGATAAACGTATGTGTCTGTTATCTCCAGCTTTTCTCCATCAATCGATAAATCATCATTTCTTGTAAAAGCATTGAACATCACTTTTGTCTTCTGAAAGTTCATTTTTAATCCCACTTCTTTACTCTTGTCAGCAAGTTCCTGGATCATACTCTGTAGCTCTGATGGGGTAGTTGCAAAAATGACTATGTGATCAGCAAAACGAAGGTGGGTTAGATAATCTCCATTAATCTTTATCCCTTTGTTTTCCCAGTTCAGTGATTGAAAGACATTTTCCAATGTGGCATTAAAGAGCTTCGGAGATATGGTGTCACCTTGTCTCACTCCTTTTCCAATTTTTATGTGTGTTGTATTTTCAAACAGCCGAATCTTTGCACTTGCATTTTCATAGATGTTATTAATAATATTAATGTATGCATCTTCAATACCGCAGGATTTCAGAGCCATTGCAACTGCTGATGGTTTCACCGAATCAAAGGCTTTTTCATAATCGATAAAAGCCATGCACAATGGAAGTTCATATTCCCTCGCTCTTTCAATTAGTTCTCTCAGTACGTGGATATGATCTATTGTGCTGTAGCCACTCCTGAATCCAGCTTGTTCTCTAGTTTGAGCCATGTCCAGTGTCACCTTCAAGCGGTGTGAAAGAACTTTAGTGAAGATTTTATAAACCACTGATAGGAGGCTGATAGGTCTGTAGTTCCTGAGATCCTCAATGTCACCTTTTTTATGTAGCAAGATCATTGTAGCATTGTTCCAATCCTCAGGAATTTTCCCTTCATTAAGGCATTGAGTGAAAATTTGGGCGAGTACTGTTTTGATTTCTCCACTTGCTTCTTGTATGATGTCTACAGTAATTCCATCTTCTCCTGGAGCTTTTCCCCGCTTCATGTTCTTGATTGCATGTGCAACTTCTGCTGGAAGGACTGGAAGAACTCTGGTACTGGTACCTTTCATGATGTCTGGAGTACATGTATCATCCCTTTCATATAATTTGGAGTAGAAATCTTTCACTATTGTCAAAATTTCGCCTCTATTTCTTGTTACAGAACCATCTTCTTTTCTCAGTGCCATAATCTGTTTTTTTCCCTTACTGAGATGTCCCTTTGCTATCTTTAGGCTTTGGTTGTTTTCAATTGCTTTCCTTACTAGTTCACAGTTGAATTTCCTTACGTCTTCAGTGATACTTTTTCGTACTGTCTTGCATAGCTCTATATATTCCACTTTGGAAGTCACATCTTCTTTAGTTGTCCTCATCACTCTTCTTTTTGCATCAACATTTTGGTTTTTACTAATAATTTGTTCACATGCAACTTGTTCTTAGACCCAGCTAATTTTGTTGCTGTTTCCATAAGAGCTTTGGTTACTTTTCTGTTAACTTCAGAAATATCCACTTCTTCCAATGTTAGGCCTTCTAAAGCAGAGAATCTGTTCTTCAGTTCCAATTTGAAGGTATTATGGTGTTTTTTTAAGGTTGGTTATGTCAATACATTTTGTTTGTCTTATGAGCTTGCTACGTTCGAGTTTAGTGTTGAGATGCATCTTACATCTCACCAATCTATGGTCACTGCCTGTGTTGAACTTGTTTAGCACACTGCAGTCTACGACGAATTTTTTGTTACACATAATAAAATCAATTTCACTTGTCGTCCCATTTGGATGTCTCCATGTCCATTTCCTGTGTGGCTTTTTCTTAAAAAGGAGTTCAAGATGAAAAACCCTTCTGCCTCTGCAAACTCTACGAGAGTATTTCCACGCTGGTTTCTGTTGCCGTGACCGAATTTACCTACTGAAGTTTCATTCTGTTGCCGTTGCCCTATTTTTGCATTGAAATCTCCCATAATTATTTTCAAGTGCTGCTTACCTTTATTATTTAGATCACGAATTTCCTCATAAAATTCTTCAATTTCTTCTTCAGGATGACTTGTGGTGGGTGCATAAGTTTGAATAATCTGAGCCTGGTATCTTCTCGAGAGTTGGATAACGAGTCGTGCAGCTCTGTCAGAGGAACTTTCAACTTCTACAACTTTATCCTTCAGTTTCTTGTTTATTATAAACCCAACACCACTAGTTCTGCCAGTATCTGTCCCACGATAGTAGAAGAGATGTCCACTTTTCAGTTCAATGAGATCTTCTCCTTTTCTCCTTACCTCACTTAGCCCGACGATGTCCCACTTGATCCTTTGTAGCTCCTCTTCCAATTCAAGAAGCCTTGAATCAGAAGATAGGGAGCGTCCGTTATAAGTAGCCAAGGTCAGCATCAGATGGCAGCCTAGTCCGGTCCTCCGGGGATTCTTAGCACCCTCTGCCTTCATGTCGCACTGGCCGCTGCCTTGGCCAGGTACATTCCAGCTGCCGGAGACTGAGGGCCAAGATTTAAGTTGTGGAGTCATTTTGGAGGGGTTTGGCCATAACTCACCACGCTGGCCAAGCGGGTTGGTGAGTGTGGGATAGCATTTCCTCTAATCCCGATGGTATAGCTATACCGCTATTGGCGGTCGTCAGAGCCCCTTTAGTGGGAACAGGATGTACCACGAGAAGGCGGGGTTGACATTTGTCAAGGAGAGGCTGTGATGTTACGCATCACCTGACCTTACATCCCGCACCATATATATATATATATATATATATTTGTTTGTTTTTCATATTATATTAATATAATCTTGTTTCAGTTTATATTTATCAGGAAAATCAAATATTTCATCTGTATATTTTTACAAAAAAAAAAAAAAAATCTTAGGTAAGTTTATTTTTAAGGAATGAGGGAGTGATCACCCCATGCTGGATCTGCCAATATGAAATCTCAGTTATGCCTAAGTAATTTTGCCTGCTTGTTCTAAGATTTTGCACATTTACTGTATAATAGAAGAATATTCCTGTATAGTGTGTGTATGCCTTGTACAGAAAACTTTGACTTGATGGTTGTGTAGCAATATATTGTGATAATTATGATTGTTTCCATGTTACGCATGTTAGTAAAGCTGTGTGCAGTGATAACTTTCTGCTGTGTGTAGAAATGAAATTTTTCCCTCCATTTTCCAGGTTTTATTTTTAGTGTCCAGACGATGTCCGAGGAGAAAATACCATTTATTGATATATCACAATCCGGAGGTGATGATTTTCATCGAGATGAAGCTTCGAAGATTTTTCTATGCCACCACTGTTCCTATTCAAGCAACAACAAAGGTCACATGTTAGACCATCAGCGAAAACATTCTGGAGAGAAGCCATATAAGTGTCACCACTGTGGAAGAGGATTTTCACAAAAAAGCAATCTGAAGAGTCACTTGTTCATTCATTTTGGGGAGAAGCCTTTCAAGTGCACTACCTGTCAAAAAGGATTTTCACGTAGAGGTGACCTTTTGGTGCATGTAGCCATACATTCAGAACCATTTCATTCTGCCTTACAAAGCTGCATGTGAGATCACCATGTAAAAGTCCTTTAGTGATATACAGTACTGGACCTATCCTCTGGCATTTCCTTAAATCTGGAATGACCACAAAACTAGCTTTTCTTCTTATAGAATATAATTTTTTCTTTGATAATTTTTTAATTTAGGGAAGATAATTTTTTTTAGACAAGATATACAGAGTGTCCATATAGAGTCTTTCCCACATTATAAAAATTAATATAAAAAAATCTATGTAAGTTAAAATAAAATGGTTGGCAACATAATATAGCAGCACTCAAAATGTTTTTACTGTTCTTTAGGTGAGCGCTACTACTGAATAAGAGGAACATTTCATCCATAATGGCTTCCATGCAAGAAAGAGCGCTGTGCGTGTTGTTCCTTGAAACCAAATCAGCAGTTACTGTCCAGCGTCATTTCAGAAAAGAGTACAGATGATCAACACTGGACCAAAACAGAATAAGAGCTTGGTATGAAAAGTTTAAAGCAGTGGGTAGTGTTGCCAATCTCCCCTGAATGGGCCAACCACCGGTTATTCAAGAGACAGCTGCAGCTGTTCAGGAGACATTTCTTTGAAGCCCCAGGAAACCCATTCATTGTGCTTCACTGGAAACTGAAATTCCCTGTGCCACAGTTCTCAAAATTTTACACAAATGTCTTCATCTGTATGCTTATAAGGTGCAAATTATTCAAGCTCTTCAGCCTGATGGCCGGCCTTGCCGTGCTGCATTGGCGACGGAGATGTTGCAGTACATAGCTCACGATAGTGATTATCTGCACTGTGTCTGTTTCTCAGATGAAGCCACATTCCATGTCTCTGGTGCAGTAAATAGGCACAATGTGCAAATCTGGGGATCGGAAAATCCCCATTATGTCATAAAAAAACAAAAAAAACCAGAGGGCTAGCCCGAAAGTGAACGTATGGGGTAGCCTGATGCATGACAGAATCATTGAACCATTCTTTTTTTACAGAGCGCACAGTAACGTGTACCTCGACATGCTGGAACTTTTTGTAGCATCTTGGCTGCATGCACTCCAACCGTTGGTTATTTTCCAACAAGACGATGCCCCACCACATTGGTCAATGATGGTTCGTGAGTTCCTGAATTCCACTTTTCCCATGGCCACCTCGATCGCCCGACATAACCTCTCTAGAATTTTTTCTGTGCAGTTATGTGAAAGACCAAGTTTACTCTAGCAGTGTTCCGGATGTTGAGAGCAGAATAATGGACGTCATTGGTTTCGTCTCTTCTGAGATGTTAAACAAAACATGGCATGAAATCGAATATCGCTTAGATATCCTCTGCACCTCAAATGGCGCCCATGTGGAGGTGTATTGACACTGAAAAAAACTTTACTTATGCACCATCATTGTCATGCAGTTCCTTTCTTGTATATGTTACAAAAATTAATATATAAAAAATACATCTTTTTATATTAATTTTTGTAATGTGGGAAAGACTTTATGGACACCCTGTATATGTTGCATTGATATTGGCTTTTTATGATGCCAGTAATACCCAAAACTGGGAAAATCAATGAACATCCTCCCTACACACACACACACAAGGTCTGCACAGGCCTTAATTTTGAGAGTCCAGCCCAGCCTGATCTGTTTCAGACTTTCATCACACATTCACTGCCACTTATTACAAATAATGAAAGTCTTTCCTAGAGCAGGGTTGTTTGGCCCATGGCCTACAGAACACTTCTTAATGGCCCACTAGATGTCCACAAAATAAATTATTAAAAGGAAAAAAAATGTTTTCAAAATAGGAAAATTAATATCCATATAAAAAAAATATATTTCTGGATGATATAGTACTATACTATCTATGTATACAATCATCATTGTCAACCATTATCAATCCACTGTTGGATGAAGGTTTCTCCAAGTTTCTTCTATAACGGTCTGTCTCACACCAGTCTCCTCCATGTCACTCCCACATGCTTTCAAATTTCATCCACCCATTTCCCTTGTGGTCTTCCTCTGAGTCGTTTCCTGTCCCTTGGAATCCAGTCTAAAATTTCAGTTGTTTGTTGGTGGTCCATTCTCCTGGCAACATGTCCAGCCCATTGCCATTTCCGAGATTTTACTCTGATCATGATGTCTTCCACTCTTGTTATTTTCCTTATCCAAGAGCTCCCCTTTTTATCTTTCTTGGTTACACCAAGCATGCATCTCTCCAGGCTTCTTTCAGTTGTCTGCAGTCTTTGTATGTCTGTTTTAGTTAAGGTCCACATCTCTGCTCCATACGTAAGCAGAAAATGTATGCATATCATGTACCTGCTTCAGACTTCTTTGTATTGTAACATACACAGTCGAGTCACATTATTGTGACCATCTCCTACGTTTGATGTCAACAGCGTGTAGCCAATGAATGAAGGCACATGTCATGAGCTGGCTTGGAAAGTATATAAGGTGTGCAGTAGGCATTCTGAAAACATATCACTCGTTGCTGTCATGGATAAAAAAGAGTGATCTATCAGATTTACCAAAAGAGATGATTATTGGCTTTCGGGACAAGGGTGGCAGTGTTTCTGAAGCAGTGCAGTTTGTGAACTCTTCGTGTGCTGCTGTGGTTAAAGTGCATCATGATCGGAGAAATGGCACCATTGTGAATAAACGAATGGAAACTGCAGAGCACCGTGTGCCATTGATGTGAGAGGTGAACGTCGGCTTCGAAGGTGCGTGAGGGCCGGACACGCTACAGTGGTGTAACTCACTGGCCGAATGAACCAGGGGGCTACCGGAAGTGTCTGTGTCTAAAATGACAGTTCAACAAACCCTGCTGCGTATGGGGCTCCAATGCAGACGGGTGGTCACTGCACCTATGCTAACAAAGGTGCATCGGCAGAAAAGACTTACATTTGCTCTGCTGTATCGGAATTAGACCTCTGCTGATTGGCAACGATTGCTTTCTCTGATGAGTCATGTTTTCTGCTTTATCGAAGGAATGGACGTTGGCATATAAGGCAAGAAACATCGGAGAACAAACACTCTTCAACCATTTCTGTAAGAACACAAGCTGGTATTATGGTCTGGGGAATGTTTTCGTGGCATTCTCTTGATGCACTCATACGTGTGGAAGGCACTATTAGTCCAGTAATTTTAAGAGAAAACATCAAACTAATTGTAATAAAAATGAAGTAAGGTATTTTTTAGACTCGGAAAACCATCCTAAACAACATACCAAAGACTAAAAAAATCTTAGCAGTCGAAAGCCGCGATATTGGCCGCCATCTTGGATTTACTGTTGATATCAGTTAAATACTCATAATTAATGCTGTATCACTCCGATTTTAATCACATATGCATCAAATGAAAGGTTTTTAAACCAGGAATCATAAACACATCATTTAATGTTGTTTATGTTCTATTTTACCTATTTAAATTACAAGTAATTAAAAAATTAAAAGGCTATAAACTTTAATGATAAGTATAAGTGGGTGAAATCACTTCGCTAAGTTATTACAAAACTGTTAGTGTTCAATTAAAAACATTAATCACTAACTAGTTATATTGCTTGAGTTCGTCATTTTCAACAATCTTCCTCATCAACGCCATTGTCGTCAATTTCTGTAATAGAGTTCTTGCAGAGGAGACCGTTACATTCACTGCAAGCAGAAGAACACTCCAAACCATGTTTTCGGCATGAGCACCTTGATGCACTGCAATCTGTTTTGCATTTACATCTAATAATACCCAACAGAGCAGATGGTGCTAGTTGGAGGTCAGTGAGTACTGGTAGTAGTTGACTTTCCTGTAATTTCCAATCCCAGTCCTGAGGTAGAAGAGATGTATTTCCATTCCAATCCTGAACTTGATAGTAGACCCATAAGATAGAGAATTTTGCAGCAGCTGATGTAGGTGGAAGGGACTGGGCTTGAACAGCTTGGACCGTTTTTTGTTAGCCACTTTTTCCCTGAAAAGTCTGTATCGTAGAGCATCTAAAGTGTCAAATGTCTTTCCTCCATACATGGAAACAATAGCTTTTCGCCCTGCTTTAATTATGTCTCCTTAGAGACTTGTTGGGCTGTTGAATACTTGAGCATACTCCACGAATGAAGTACTTTTCATCAACTTTGTTAGAACTTTGCCTTTGCCAATCCCAAAGAATTGTGACGTGGTGTCACAGCCGAGAATGGCGTGAACAAAGAGCAAGCCATTGCATATTTGTACTCTCAATGTAGACTTTGTCTATTGTATGTTCCATTTTCTGGTCTTGGTTGCACCGCTCTTTGGCTCTGGTTGGAATATTACTTGTTTATTCTCTGATTTAATGTAGAAAGAAAGGAGTATTAATATATCAGTGTCTTCTGCAATGACAATAACATCTCTTTATTCAGATGCTTGAGCTGCTGTCTGGGTGATGAGAAGGTCTGCATCTGCACGGGCATGAATTGTCTGGCATCCAGCGTATTCAAAACTTTCACTGAGCATTTGCAAAAACCGTTGCTTGTTCATTTTGTTTGATAGAAAATCATCCTTCTTCATCGTCAGTTTCATGTCCATTGCTAATAAAACTGTAGGAATGCCTTTGCATCCATTTCTTCTAATGTGAGCAGCGGCTTTAATTTAAGGACCATCTAAGTATCCATCAAACACAATAACAACTGATTTGCCATACCTCATAATAATGTATTTTATGTAGGCATTACATATTTCTGAGAACTGTATACCAATTGACCATGGTAATCAATGCAGTAATACACCTCCATCAAGTACATACAGTCGATTGGAAACTGTTGTTTCTGGTATTTCTTTTATCTCTCTCTCTACTTTTACCCTCATAGCATTGGCCAAAGCTGGTTTATTTGCTTTTCGCGGGAGGAGTAATTCATCAAACAATGATGCAGAGTAGCTACAAAGTTCATACTTGAATATTTCCCTGTTATCAATGTCTTGTATTTCAGAAGCAATGGTAAATCTTTGGAATAACAATTGTGGGTCAATGTGTTTGACATCTTGGCCTACTGAAACATTCTTCATTCCCATTGTAACAGCCTGTGAACTTTGCTTGAATGAGTATTTCCAAATATTTTCTCCATGCATGGACTTCAGATTTAAATCGCCAACTTCTTTGGCTTTATCAACGTTGACATTATCATGAGCAACCACTCCTGTTGTCAAACTGCACAAAGGTTCATCAAGAACGAATGGGTTTCGATTTTCTAAAAATGTCAGGATTTTCCTGGTGTCTGAGCAGTCTCTTGTCTGCCTGGCATTCTAAGCTCCTTTGTGTTGTTGACTGGTGTGATACATAACACTAGTGTACTCTTGCATGGCGTTGTTAATCTCTAAGCATGGGATCATGGATTGAACCCAAATTTGCCATTGTGCTTCTGTCATTCCTCTTCCCCTAGTTAATCCTCCTGTTGACTTTATACTTCTCATCAGTGCCTGTTCAATAACAAGATCACTGGAAAGACCTGCCCAATACTGGTTACTACGATGGACAACATCTAGACCTTTTTGGAACATGCTGTACACAAATAAAGGTAACTTGATCACGCTAGTTACGTTAAATGAAAACTTTTACAAAAAAGTTCGTAAGTTGGAAGCTTTCGACCTTATCTTAGGTCTTCATCACGCCAATGGAGGACTAAGATTGTTGCCAGATTCTACATTTGAATTTTTCCTATTTTTGTTGCCAAAACTTAGAATTCATCTCCAGATCATCGGAATGTAAAGAGGAGATTCGGAATTGCAAGTCATTGAGTTGAAAATAATTTCCAGGCTTTCATGGTAACGGAGGGCAAAACGATTGTCAAAAGAAGCAATTCGTTTTGCTTTGTTCCAGTGGGGAACTGCAGATGTGTCTTCCATTGTCAAAATAGACAAGGCAGTATTAGGATTGGCTTTCGAAACATCTTTTTTTATGTTCTAAAATTCTATGGTTAATGCTCCTGTATGTGCTTCCAATGTATAAGTTATCCCCAGTAGAAGAAGAGATAGGAATGCAGTAAACTCCTGGGAGGTTCAGGCTTTCAACTTTGTCCCTATCCCTTTGTAGAAGTTTCAAGATGTTTGGGGTAGATTTAATGGCAAGATGGTAACCAAAACTTCTAAAAAGAATCTGTAACTTATAAGCATAGGAAGGATGGTAAGGAACAGAACCACAGAATTTCAGGTCTTTCTTTTGAGGAAGGAGGCATTCAATTTTCGAATGGTTGTCATATTTCTTTATGAGGGAGTTGACTGTAAGAGCAGGGAAACCATGAGAGAGGGCTATTGTAGAAATTTTGGAGAGTTCTTCTTGAAGAGAGAGTTGGTTGTTGCAAATGATATGAGCCCTGTGGATGTAGGACTTCAATGCTGCAAGCTTGTAGAGATGCAGGGTGAAAGATTTGTAGGGAATGATGTTAGTGGCCGCAGAAGGTTTACGATAGACGGAACGAGTAATGGAGAAATCAGCGTTTCTGCAGATAGATACATCCAGGAAATCAATTTTGTGGTTTACTTCCTTAGATATAGTGAGATTAATGGAAGGAAATTTTTCCGTAATGGAGTTGATCAGTGTCTGTAGTTCAGACTCGGAATGTGGCCAGCTAATGAAAATGTCTTCCACATATCTTAACCATAGGGAAGGTTGAAAAGGGTGTTGAGGAATGATGGAAACTTCAATATGTTGCATGTAGATTTCTGCAAGCAGAGGGGAAAGAGGTGAGCCCATGGGGAGACCAGATTTTTGCCTATACACAATTTTGTTGAAAACAAAACAACTTTGTTGATGAATAGTGTGGAAACAATCATAATGATCTCTGATAAGAGTACCGGGGGTTCAAAATGAAGAATCAATTTCTTCATGAGGAGCATGTCTGAATCAAAATATGGTACAGAGGGAAACAAAGATTCTACATCAAGAGTATACAGATTAACACTAGGAGAAAGGAATTAGGAAGTTTGTGGATGACATTTATTCAGGAAAATGACCTTGCTGTATGCAAAGCAGATAAAGTTGGTTGCCCAGTCATCATTGGTAAAGAAACACTAAACCAAAAAGTGCATTCATTTCTTACATCTGCTAACTGCATTCCTTTGCAGTCAGACACCACCAACTCACTCAAAAACCCAATTGACAGATTAGCTAAGAAAGAAACTCTTCAATCCTTCCGTGGTGATATATCACCCCCTCCTTACTTTAGAACTCCCAGGCTTTTCCTGCAAGTGAAACTGCATTAAGCTGGTAACCCCATCAGACCTTTAGTTGAATATTCTTTTTCTCCAGCAGTAAACCTTAAAAAGAGATTGGTCCTCAAATGCAAACCCCTGGCAGCCAACCATCCTCATACTGTTGTCTCTACTTCAAACTTCATCCACAAACTTCCTAATTCCTTTTCTCCTAGTGTTAATCTGTATACTCTTGATGTAGAATCTTTGTTTCCCTCTGTACCATATTTTGATTCCTACATGCTCCTCATAAAGAAATTGATTCTTCATTTTGAACCCCCGGTACTCTTATCAAAGATTATTATGATTGTTTCCACACTATTCATCAACAAAGTTGTTTTGTTTTCAACAAAATTGTGTATAGGCAAAAATCTGGTCTCCCCATGGGCTCACCTCTTTCCCCTCTGCTTGCAGAAATCTACATGCAACATATTGAAGTTTCCATCATTCCTCAACACCCTTTTCAACCTTCCCTATGGTTAAGATATGTGGAAGACATTTTCATTAGCTGGCCACATTCCGAGTCTGAACTACAGACACTGATCAACTCCATTACGGAAAAATTTCCTTCCATTAATCTCACTATATCTAAGGAAGTAAACCACAAAATTGATTTCCTGGATGTATCTATCTGCAGAAACGCTGATTTCTCCATTACTCGTTCCGTCTATCGTAAACCTTCTGCGGCCACTAACATCATTCCCTACAAATCTTTCACCCTGCATCTCTACAAGCTTGCAGCATTGAAGTCCTACATCCACAGGGCTCATATCATTTGCAACAACCAACTCTCTCTTCAAGAAGAACTCTCCAAAATTTCTACAATAGCCCTCTCTCATGGTTTCCCTGCTCTTACAGTCAACTCCCTCATAAAGAAATATGACAACCATTCGAAAATTGAATGCCTCCTTCCTCAAAAGAAAGACCTGAAATTCTGTGGTTCTGTTCCTTACCATCCTTCCTATGCTTATAAGTTACAGATTCTTTTTAGAAGTTTTGGTTACCATCTTGCCATTAAATCTACCCCAAACATCTTGAAACTTCTAATTTCTCATTTTTTTCGTAAAGATTTGGAAATAAAATCTCTTTGAATACTTTTATAAGATTATGGTGAGGTTGAATTTTATTTTTAAAAATATTAATATTCCAAAAAACAATATTGCTGTTTCCTTGTTCATTTGCTGATGAGCAATTACAATTGTGTTTTAAAGTAAGTATACGTCTAATCTTGTAGTTATCCCCCCCCTTTTATTTTCCTTCTGATAATGAAAGAGATGTGTCCCTCCCACACCTGATCTCTTCACACTTGTCCCCTCCCGTGCTGGCCTCCAGCACCCCCCAAAAATATGAAAAAAAAGATTAATAAAGGAGAAATAAATGCAACTGCAGATGTTTTCTGTAATTATATACAAATTAATATGAATTATTAATAATTTTCATCTTTTTAGCATCAGTAATTACACTTATTGCTTTTTTAGTGTTAGTAATTAAATTTATAACCATATATTCAACAAAATATTTTGCAGAAAATATGGATTTACTAATGTGCAATGACTTCAATTGCAGAGAAAACATTGAGCTGTGGATCATTAAAAGAAATTTATTTACTCAAGTTTTTTGTTTAAATTGCAAGGGCTATAAAACCAAAAGATTGGCTTCCATACTGTCTACATATGGAGTGGAACAGGTTTGTCTTAAAAATGACCACAAATAATAATTATCTTAAACTGAAGAAAGGTGATCTTACTGCAGCACTTCTCAATACTACTCACCACAGTAAAGCAACTGGGGGACGGGGGTCTCCATGTTATCAAAACCCAACCAAAGGTGGAAAAAAAAAAGTTTAAGTTGTTTTTTTAATATAAATAACATTGATGCTGCCCTAAAATTGTTTTACTAAAACTAAAGATATCTTGGGGTTACATTGGCTGAAAATTAAATTTAATTAATTTAATTATTTTAAATTTAAAGTGCAATTCAATCAAAAGTGGCTACCATCAATTTTAAAATTCTTCAAAGTTTTTTCAGGGTTGTTTTTCCATTATAGAAGGAGGAGATGGGGTGAGTACGAGGTAAGGAAAATAAGCCCTGTTCAGCCGTCCTTGCCCCCTAAAGTTCATCTTGCAATGCCCTTATCTAGTACATTGAACAATTTGGTGGACCCATTTTTTTTCTTAAATTCAGTGCCTTAGTGTGAGTAGCTGACTTGAGAGAAAAAAAGAATTAGTAGAACATGGCAGTGGAAATTAACAGTTATCATCTTTCCACAAAATATTGTGTGCATGTGTTTGTGCATGTGTGTGTGTGTGTGTGAGAGAGAGAGAGAGAGAGAGAGAGAGAGAGAGAGAGATAGCAGTGAACAGCTGGTTTAGTCCAGTGTGTTCTTTTAGAGCCGTCTTCTTCTTCTTGGTTACTCAGTCCAAGGACTGGTTATTCAGAAGATGTATTCTGTCTCTCCATTCCTTTGTATTCTCTGCCGTTCTCTTCAAGTCATAGTATGTCCTAGTATTGGTGTCTTGTTGAAACTGTGCCACAAAAATATTCCTTGGACGTCCTCTTCCTATCTTGTCTTGAATTTTCCCTTCCAAAACTTTCAGCATCAGGCCTCCATGGCGTAATGTGTGTGTCCTATCCATAACATTTTTCTTCTCTTTAGCATGTTGCTCAGATTCCTGGGTTCTCCCACTCTCTTCAGGACCTCCTCATTAGTCTTTCTATCGAGCCAACTTATTCTCTCCATTCTTCTATAGCTCCACATCTCAAATGCCTCCAGCCTTTTCAGTTCTCTCTTGGTCAATGTCCATACTTTTCACTTCCTTCTGGAGCTACTGGCCAAACATATGCCTTTAAAATTCTCTTCCTCAGTTTTAGATCTATATTTTGGCTGTCAAGTAGTCTTTGATTTTCTCTAAAAGCAGTTTTTGCTATCCCCAGTCTCGTTCTAATTTCCTTTTCACATCTCACATCTTCAGTAATAATTTGATCCAAATAGCGAAATGATTTAACCGTTCGATGTATTGTCCTTCAATTTTAAGAAAGCCTGTTTTAGATCCTTCCCTATTACCATTAATTTATCTTATTCTGTAGATAGATTTTTATTATCTTCCTTCCATAGATGTCTGCATTTTTGTGTATGTAGGTAAGCCATATTCTGACATTGGTTCTGCTCTATATGTTGGATTTTGTATATGTGAGTGCATGATGTCTAACTCAAAAATTTTGTTCTAGAAATAGAATTGTGAGGCAAAAACAAGGATTTCTCCTTCACTCGTAGTTAAATAAAAAAAAAAAAAAAACATTTCTAGTCCCTTGATGTTTATTCAGCCTATCTTATGCTTCACAAAAGCGGTTTGAAAGTGAAAATATTCTTCATTACATACAGCCATATATTTCATACTTACAACAACAAAGTAACAGACATTCGTACCTAAAACACATAATTTTCACGTTCCAAATTGCGCTAAATCAGTAACTTTTTTTATGGTGTTGTGTAACAGGAAATTTGCCTTTAATGTAAGATTGCAGATCATTACAACCCATCTGTGAGATATTCTGTACTATGTGAAAAAGAAATATACTGTAATTTTTGTCATACAATTTGTGAAATGTGTTAAAAAAAAAAAAATTAAATATTTAGGCTCAGTAAATAAAGCAAACAGTTGTAAAGGGTTTTTTTTTTTTTTTTTTTTTTTTTGTTATAAGCATTTTGACAGAAAGTACTATGCAATTAAGGCAGTATTGGTATTATTTCTTCTTGTTTATGACCTTGCGCTGTTGGAAGCTCAGCATCACTCACATTCATGGGTGCTGCATATCTAAGTATAAAACTGCGTATTATGGATTCTAAGTAGGTTAAGAGATCTCCACTATTTTAAAGCTTCTATCATTTGCTTGTAATACAAAATTATTATGTTTGTCTTATTTTTCTGCATTCAGCAGAAATTTTGTTTTTGCCATATATGTGCACTTCGTCAACACCATAATTTCATTAATTACTACTTTGTGTTGTACCTTATTATTATCATTATTATTGAAATTATTTTTTACACAAAGTAATTATAAATTTTATTTTGAAATTTTTATACACTGTCTTGTAAAAAAATACTATATGTATGCAAATGCATAATGATCAGTTCCTAATAAACATGTTTTTATTAAATTTGATGGCTTCTTTTTTTCACTTATGTATTTTATTGCATCATTCCTTGTGTTTAAAGCTTATTTCGGTCTTTGCCAACAGTACAAAAAGCATTTCCATTTGTTGTGTGATACTCACTTTGTTTCTAAAATCGTTCACATTCTTTGAAACAAACTGAGGTGTGGGCAGGGGCCCACCAGGAGAGTTCCGAATGATCCACTTGAGAAATAGCCCAGTTTCTTGTATTCTTTTTGTCTAGAATTTTTGGAATGAAAGAATAATAATTTTGTACTCTTGATAATCATTAATTTAATTTGAGCTTTATTTCGGTCTGAAAAGTTAATTCATTAAGAAAGAGGTGTCCTTCCATATGTAAAATGGGTGTTTGATCTGAAATGACATATCAAAATTTTTTGTACTTATGTAAGAAAAGTATGCTGTTATAAATTAATTAAGCTAATGCTAACCACAGTTAAGAGCAACTCGTTGGACTGAGAACCCAGGGTCATTGGTATGCCCTACCCTCTTTTTGTAATCTTGAAGGAGACACTAAGGTCCATAGTAATAGCCCAATATCTCCATTCCCTTATCCAGAAACTGACAGAGCACAATGCCATTATCTCGCAGAGATATTCCGAAATCCATGCGCCCACCTCAACTTGTCTTAAAGAAACAATGCTGGTGTGGTTCATGTGTCAAAATGGTGTTTCATGGGCCAGAATAATGGATAGACTTGAAATGATCATCTACTCAAGGAGGAGGTACCAATACCATTACACAGTAGGCAATCAGTGACCAAATAAATATAAAAATTGAGTAGAAAAATTGCTATGTAGCATAGGTGCACACACACACACACACACACACACACACACACACACACACACACACACACACACACACACACACACATGCACACATCTCAACTTTCAAAATGGTCTTATGGTGATTAAATTAAAAGTAGGATCTTCAGAGACTCCTGATTGTTTTTGATTTTTTTTTCAAAGCCAAAATTTTAAAAAGAAAATTGTCTCGTCAACACCCCATTGTTCATGAAAATAAATAATATCGCCCCGCGAGATACCAATGCCTGCTTCACTTATTTGTTTAGCGACAAAAATGGTGTCTGAGTGTGACTTCTGCTAATCCTGTAGATACTGTGTAATTTCAAAAAATAGGTGGGGGGTAAGAAATCCTATTCACTCTAGATGGACATTTTTGGGCAGTTGTGGTATATTGGATATTAGGGTATTATGGTCACCAAAGCATTAAGGAATATCTTGCACTCCCTCAAAGCCAGGGCAATAGTTACTGAGAGGGCTGGGATGGCGGTTGCCCTCCCACAATTATCATTCGAGGGTCGTAAATTCATGCTTCTGGGGGATGTAAAAACAGAAATTGTAACTGAAAAAGAAAGTTACACACTTCAGTACTTTCTTTTTAAAAACTTTAGTTAGTTTGATACAATATTCCACGCAGTTAACCAAGGTGCAGAATAACGTACACTATGAGCATATCCATGAAGGGAATTTTCCAAAACTGAATGGAGGCATAGAAAACAATATGCCGATATAGAGGTCTGCACGGGCCTTTGCTCATTTCTAAGTTGAGAAAACAGGCAGGGCCTTCAATATTTAATGTAAAACAGACACGTGTCGAGCAGTTTTTTTTTAGTTTTTTTTTATGAGCAAACCAATCGCTGTACTGTGCCTTTCTCATTTGGAAAACTTGCAACATATAGCAGCAGGATAAGATTGAATAATTTCCACTGATGGAAAAAATAGAAGTTTTACGACATCCTCCCCTCATACAAAACAATTGGAGTGGGTCAGCTCCCCTAGTTTTTCAGTGTGAATGTGGTCCCTTCTCTCTCTCTCTCTCTAACTTTCACCCTCTTCTCATGCTTCAGGGCAGGCTATTAACTACAGCATTTCTAAACCGAGCCACCAGCTCACAGACGATCTCTTTTATTGTTTTGGTCGACGAACTTTTTTCTCTAGATGTGTGAAAAGCTTTTAAGTTGTCTTAAATGGCACGGGAGAAATGGGCTGGGAGAAACTTACTTCTGTGTATAAATCTGTGCCATATTTTCCCCATTTGTACTCTCAGGCAGCCGTTTTCAAAACTTCTGTGACCCTGATTAGCTGGGCAGTCTGTCATTGTTTTCCCTTAGCATATGCTCAGTTCAGTGTTGCTGATAAATACTCTTCAATACTTATTATGGAGTTTAAGAAAGCAAAAGATTTTCGCAAAAAAATCGCTTCCAGAGAATATGTGCTTGTAGACAATGTAACGGGGAAAAGCAATATTTGGAAATATTTTAAATTACTGTCTCGTTCTGAAACTAGTCGGCCAAAAAACCGTTGTGCAGTGCACTACATGCAAAAACGTTTTGAGTTACGATAGCACAAAATCTGGAACATAGCATCTTAAGCGGCACAAATGTGTCCCCCCCACACACACACACGAGAGACATATTGGGTTCCAGCGATATGATATGCCAGTAGAGATAGGTGTAGTTTATAAAGCCATAAAATCTTCTTCCAGTAGAACTCATAATTCTCGACGATATTTGGTACTTTTCAAATTACCCCCTCCTCCCTCCTTTTCCCCAAGGATATTTCCGGGTCTGGCGGTAGGGAATGATAACTTAAAAACCCAGAAAATTAGAAAGGCATGAAAATTGTCCTTTTCGTGCAATATTTTTGAATATACAAGCCCTCCCGCCCCCCTTCCTCAGATGTCACATGACTTATACACAGTCTCAGAAATATTCTCAATTAACGTTTATTGTAATAGAATACGTGTAGCAATTAAGAAAATGAAAACTCTTCAGGAGTCGAATGACCAAGTGCACTAGGTGTCAAATTCGTGTTTTGGTAATTTTTGAAATTTTACAGGCTTCGAAACAGGAGAAATATACGGGCCAGGCTTTAATTAAAAAACTTGAAATGGGCCGGGCCTTGGACGTGCATGTTTGGGCCAGGCTTTCCAAATTAAGGCCCATGCAGACCTCTATGCCGATATGCTTAACCTCCATGGCTTTTCCGAACTTGTCGTTGGGATGAAGAGCTAATTAATAATTTGTGCTCTGTCACAGATGGTTCTCTGAGTGTTTAACCTTGAATGAAATTTTTCCAAGCCCTACCCCTAAAGCTTCTTCCTATTGTTGTTACGTTCACAATCTGATATTCATTCGTTCTGTGCTAGTTTGTATCTCATTCTGCATTTCTGTGGAGTGTTGCATTGTCAGTGTTCATGTAACGTTTACGCTTTACTTGATATTTACAACCTGTGGTTCTTGAGTATTTACCTACCTAGGTTTTAATAAAATTATGTCAAAGACCTGAAGTGCAGTTTTTGAACAATGATAATACTTTCCTATAAGTGCAGTGGGTGAGAAAGTAAAAACCGCATATTATTTGAGTAGAGCTCGAAGGGGTGTAATTTCAAGCCTCACTCTCCCATATAAGAAAAGTTTGCTACAATCCTGCTGAAAGCATACATTTTACAATAGTAAACATTTAAAATTCCTTTTTACACAGTTTTTTTTATTTTTTCCCTATTTATACATCTTCTAAGGTCATCCCCTAGTAAAACACCGAGATTCTGTTCTATATACAGGGTGCTCACTAAAGTCCTTTCTCAGCCCCGTAACTTTCGAACGCCAACAGCTATATCCATAAAAACGGTGTCTAGGCATAATAAAGTGGCTATGCACTATTCGATGAGACCGCTTACAGCGCCTCCTAACGGCAAAGTCAGGAGTTAGCGTGCCGATCTCAAAAACTATACAAGATATGGGAAAATAGTCAATTACAAAGTTGTAGAGCAGCATCGATTTAGTAAGAAAAGACACCTCGCGCACATGAATGCTAAGAATAGAATGCATACAACGCTAGTTTGTTCGCGATATCGAACACTGTTACGTCACGAAACGCATCAGAAAAGAGATAATATCGCCTTCCGCAAAACATTGGCTCGACTCAACTGCGTAATGTTGGTTACAACATGACGGCGTCCCTTCGCACCAGCCAGGAAACGTAAGAAGGTACCTGGTCGAGACATTCGAACAACAAATCATCGGCTATGGTGGTTACGTAGAGTGGCCTGCATGCTCACCGGATCTCACCCCATTAGACTTCTTCCTGTGGGGCTTCCTCAAAGAGTAGGTGTATCAGGCCCCTCCGACAACGTTGCAGGACCTTCGACGCTGTATAACTGATGCTTGTTCGAGCGTGTCACCTGACATGCTGCAAAATGTGCAGCGTGAGATTCAATCTAGAGTCCAACTGTGTTTGTGGCTGACAGAGAGCACATTGAGCACCAACATTTAAATGTGCCTAGTGACAACTAATTGCTCCTTTCTGACGCGTTTTGTGACGTAACAGTGTTCGACATAGCGAACAAACAAACAAGCGTTGCATGCATTCTTTTCACAGCATTCATGTGCGCAAGGTGCCTTTTTGTACTAAATCAATGTTGCTCTACAACTTTGTAATTGACTATTTTTCCGTATCTTGTATAGTTTTTAGATCGGCAAGATAACTCCTGACTTTGCCGTTAGGAGGCGCTGTAAGCGGTCTCATCGAATAGCGCATAGTCACTTTATTATACCTAGACATTGTTTTTATGGATATAGCTGTCAGCGTTCGAAAGTTACGAGGCTGAGAAAGGACTTTAGTGGGCACCCTGTATATAAGATGGAAAGACAGATGGGGGCACAAAATTTTGTGGTTTGCCTCAAATGAAATGCCTAATTACGTTTCTGCCCTCAGGTGAATGGCATCCTGAAGTTCAGGGACAAAACAAAGCACTGGATGGCAAATTGCCCTTCCCTGGAAATCTGAGTATATTTCCCTTCTTGGAATGTATTACAAAGATTTTCATGGCAACTCGAATTCTGATTGCTAGTTTTTCTGTTGAACATATAACTATGTGTGTATTCAGTAAAAACAGAAATAAATGTTGGGAATTCACAGTTAATAAGATTTAATTTTTGCATTGAATGTTGGAGCACAGTGTACATACGTACACTAAAAACGATATATAGCTGTCTGAGTACGGTAACAACTCACCAGATAAATAAAAGATGTTATTATTTACATTTTAAAATCTACATACACATAATTAAAATAACAACCCTAGCTAGATTTTTCAGAGGTACTATAACCTCCATCTTTAGGCCTAGTGTGTAGAGATGGAAATGTCCCAAGTATAAATACACTCACAAGCAATACCATCATGCCCCAGTCGAGGAGAGTGCATTGCCAACTGAAAGAACATAGTATTATAGGAGATAGAATATGATGTCACTTTCTATCTTTTATAATACTGTGTTATTTCAATTGGCAATGCACTCTCCTCAACTGGGGCATACGGGTATTGCTTGTGAGTGCATTTATACGTGGGACATTTCTATCTCTGCACGCCAGGCCTGAAGATGGAGGTATAGTACCACCGAAAGATTTCGCTATGGTTGTTTTTTAAATTACGTGTGTGCAGTTTTTAAAATGCAAATAAATATTGTCTTTTATTTAGTATCTGGTGAGTTGTTACCTTGCTCAGACAGCTATATATCGTTTTTAGTATACAATTCAGCACGAGAATTATTCATTTGTCATACATATGTACAGTATGAAAAGGCCAAGGAATGAAGAACGTGTCACCCTCTTCAGTGCCATTCCCTGCTGGACAAAAACTCCCAAAATTTCTTGCAGAATTTTGTCTTGGGGGGTATTTTTCTTGATGATCAATTGAGTGACCACTGAGGTTTCATAGCATGTGGAACACAAGTGGCTAGAAGGTGCATGGCTCAAAAGCACAAGGAATAAATTTCCTTATTATCCTCACAAGCTGGTAAATTTAACATATCCATCACATAGTTTTTTGGGTCTTGTGGTTTTCAATTAAGTTTAGATAACAAGAAGACACTGGACATTTATGTAGTGCATGTTATTTGTAGTTACAATTTCTGTTTGCCCCCTCCTGCAAGTAAAACTATGGGTGCCCATGAATATATGGTACAATAAAACTACATAGAACAGGTATTCCCATTCTTCCTGTAACTGACATCAAGCATTCTATACTTTCAAGCCTCTACTACTTTCTTTATCATTTTGGAAAAATATTTTCCTGTTCCTCCTGTAAAATATCAATTTTAGGCTATGAAAAGAAGTCTGTTGAATATATGTGCTTAGGGAATTTGTTGTTGTTGTTGTTGTTAATTCCATTTGGGAATAAAATAAGTACAATAACTTGTGTGGTAAGTTCCATCTTATATTTATATATATTCCTCCTGTTAATAAAAAAAATCAAAAGAACTGGTCAATAAATTGGAATTCATCCCTATTTTGGAAGTCTAGACGTTTCTGTTTCTATGAAAGTCTAGATATCTCTTTAAACAAACTTCCTCATAGAATTTATTCCAGCAAACGATTTGGCAGACAAAAAAGTTTTCTATGAACACAATAAACTTGCAGGAATTTATTAACTGCTTTTGTTAACATTCTAATAATGTAAGAATGGAACACAGGCACGGTTGGGCTTCAGTCCACCGAACTATTTTCTTGAGCCCATCCTTTACCTCCCCCCAATATTTAAGCAGTTGGAATACACGGCAAATGCAACCATCTAAGATTTTAGGGAACTTCGGATAAATGATTGGGAATTTTTGTTATATAAAATGAACTCTGTTAAATTTTGTGTTGTATTGTTTTGTGAAATGGAAGGAATCCTCTGAGGGATTTCCTAGAGAGTACAAGAAAGACACAATTTTCGTAATTATAGTTTAAAAAGATAAGAGAGAAATTCCTAGTTAGGTTACAAACCAAAATTCATAAACTGCCTTATGATAGCAGATATTAAAAAAAATGGAAAAAACAACAACAAACAAACCTGGCGTATGTGAGTTAAAATTACGAAGAAATAATAAATTGTTAAAGCCCATGGAGATTTGTTTCCATGGTTCCCAGTACTATGTGAACAAATATTAAAAAATGTTTCATTTTACTGGGGATGACATCAGCATCATCAGGTAAAATCTACATGAATCCAAATTTCTGCCAAGCACTTCAAATCCCCCCCCCCCAGTTCTGATTCTGACCTACTGGCATCGCCACTGTTGGGACATATTTTACAGGAATAATGGTTTGAAATTCAATTATAATATGTGCATGACTTGTATACATCTATTCCAAGTTGAATTGAATCTGTTTTGAAAGCCTGAAGTGGGCCTACAGTTTTTTAACAAAAACTCCACAAACAGTAAGTGTTTCCATTATTTTGGAAAACCCTATATATGCCTTACAGGAATTGGAAAAAGCTGTAAAAATCTATATCTGAAAGCTAGTAGTAAACCTTGAACATTAAAATAATGATGAGAAATGGTTCCATTAAAATACTGTTGTAACTAAAGGCAGGGACATATTTAGAAGGGGAGCCTTGCCTTCCTCCCCAAAAAATTTCCTTTGTAGTTTTTGGCTAAAATGCAACTTACATTTTTAAAAAATGCTTTAATTTTTTATTTTATTTTTCGTTAACTTTAATTTTGTTCTGGTGGATTTCAAAAATTCCCATTTTTTGTTGCCACCCCCCCCGCCCAAATATATACGCCCCTGACTAAAGGTGACAGAAAGTTTCATGCTTAAGTATTCAGCAAAACTATTGGTGAAAAAGATCATAAAATGCTATTACATATCTCTCTGAAAATGAAAAAAATGTGTTGACACTATACTGTTTAACATTACAAGGAACCAAACTGAAAAAAAAAGTTATTGAATATATTAATATTATACAATGCTCCTAGAATACAAAACATAGGAATGTCAATATGCATTTAATCTCAGTCAATCAAAAGTACCATTCCTATTACAGAAAGGATCTTTAAGTTAAAATGTGTCTATGTTACTACTCCTCAAGCAATCACCGAATTGCTTCGCTGTCCGAATTGCAAAGTTTTTCCATGCAGAAAATTTTCCTATTTTAAGGAATTTCAATTTCAAAGGGAAATTCTATTGGAAGTCTAGAAATTTCCTGGAAATGTGGAAAGAGTCCGGTAAGCATCAGCATCACTTAGGAAGGGGGGGGGGGCGAAGGTTGAAACTGCCCTTTACTTTCAAACAATACATTTTTTTTAGAAAAACCAGCTCCAGTCTTTACTTCATTGAGTTTAAATTGAGATGCAAATTCACCATTGCATTGTCAAAACAAGACAGAAAAAACTAAATAAATAAATAAAAGTTAATTTTTTTGAAATGTTACATGCTTAAAATTTTTTAGTTACTTCCTGTAACTTCCCCCTTCCCAAAAGAATATTCAATATCACTTACATCAATAAGATATTTTCCTAAATATGATGCAGTGTTGATAGTGATTTCAAATCTTGTATCATCCTTCAGTTGTAGGAAAATTATAAGGCGGTCACTCACACAGTAGCAGTTGTTAGAATTCAACAACTTGATTTGTTATTTCTGCTAATAGTTGTGGGAAAAATTGTTGAGCAACAGTCAACTATTGAATTTTGAGCAAAAGAAGAATAACCAATATTCATGATTCTGTGTAAATTAAGCATTGTTCTATGACATTCTAGAACTTTTCATTATAGGACAGAATGGAGCATGTCACAGAGACAGTGAAGGACTCCAAGAACTCACAGAGACATGGTTTGAATGGCATGATAATTTTTATCACCATGGAACAAAACCACAATCAGAAACATAACAATTGAAACAAAGATATGTCAAGCACATTGAAGTCAATGGTGCCCATGTTAAAATTATACAATGTTTCCATGATACAAGACACAGGAATGTCAACTTAGAATTTAAGTATTATTAATATTTAATGAGAATTATCGAGGATAAATTTATTAAGGTACATTACCTCTCAAATTTTCGATCTATACACTAGACCATCTTCAGGAGTTCTTGTGTCTTACTGCTTCCGCAGGTCTACTACTTCCAGAGACCTGTGGAAGCAGTGAGATGCAAGAACTCCTGAAGATGGTCTAGTGTATAGATCAAAAATTTGAGAGGTAATGTACCTTAATAAATTTATCCTCGACAATTCCCATTAAATATTAATAATACTGAAAGTAATAAGAGGAAGTCATTAATTATTAGAATTAGAATTTAATGCATGCATTTCATGAAACAAATATATAATTCTATGTTGTCTTAGCTAATCTATGGTAAAAAGTATGATAGCGAATCTTATATACAAACTGTACATAAATAACATATTTATGGAATGATATTCGTCATCACTTACATCAATAAGATGTAAGTGATGATGGCTCTGAAATCCTGCAGAATTGAAGATACATACATTAATATTATTAATAACATCTATGAAAATGCAAGTGCAAAGATTCGGCTGTTTGAAAATACAACACACATAAAAATTGGAAAGGGAGTGAGACAAGGTGACACCATATCTCCAAAGCTCTTTAATGCCACAATGGAAAATGTCTTTCAATCACTGAACTGGGAAAACAAAGGGATAAAGATTAATGGAGATTATCTAACCCCCTTCGTTTTGCTGATGATGACGTCATTTTTGCAGCTACCCCATCAGAGCTGCAGTGTATGATCCAGGAACTTGCTGACAAGAGTAAAGAAGTGGGATTAAAAATGAACTTTCAGAAGACAAAAGTGATGTTCAATGCTTTTACAAGAAATGAAGATTTATCGATTGATGGAGAAAAGGTGGAGATAACAGACACGTACGTTTATCTTGGACATCAGATATCAAGTGAGGGTCACATTGATGAAGAAATTAATCGGCGTACAAAACTTGCCTGGAGAGCTTTTGGAAGAAACAGCATAATTTTCAAGAGCAATATGCCATTATGTCTTAAAAGAAAAGTGTTTGATCAATGCATCCTCCCAGTGCTTACGTATGGTGCAGAGACGTGGACCCTAACTAAAAGAGACATACAAAGGCTGCAGACAACTCAAAGAAGCATGGAGAGGTGCATGCTTGGTGTAACCAGGAGAGATAAGAAGGGGAACTCGTGGATCCAAAAAATGACAAGAGTGGAAGACATCATGATCAGAGTTAAATCCCTGAAATGGCAATGGGCTGGACATACTGCCAGAAGGACAGACCATCGATGGACAGCCGAAATTTTAGATTGGATTCCAAGGGACAGGAAAAGACCCAGAAGAAGACCACATGGAAGATGTGGTCTTCTTCTGGGTCTTTTCCAGAAGAAGACCATTCGAACGTATGCGGGAGTGACATGGAGGAGACTGGCACAAGACAGACCGTTGTGGAGGAAACTTGGGGAAACCTTCGTCCAGCAGTGGATTGATAATGGTTGACAATGATGATGATGATTTGTCATCACATCAGAAAAAAATTAGTTTTTTACTGCTGTGTGCAACCAGAGCACAATCATCACTCTGTATGGCTTTAAGCTGACATCAGTTACTTCCTTCAGCAACCATAGACACTGTCTTTTCCGAAATTCAATGGGTGGTTGAGATTTGGACACGAAGTCCAATGGGAGCTCAAGCTCTGGACATGAAGTTCAATGTGTGCTTGAGTTTTGGGCATGAATTTTAATGGGTGCTCAAGCTTTGGACATGCAGTTCAGTGGGTGTTTGAGCTTTGGCATACATTTCAATCAGTTGTTGAGTTCTGAATGAGAAGTCCACTAACTGCTTGAGGCCTGGATAAGCCCTTTGGGAGCTGCAGCACAGGATATGAAGTTTGATGGATGCTCACGCTCTAACCATGAAATCCGACGGGTGCTTGAGATCTGGATAAGTCCCTTTGCTGCTGGAGCTAAGGACATGAAGTGGGTAGGGTTCTCAAGGTTTATACATATGCACACATGCACACATAAACCTATAGTTGAAATATGGTGCTGTGAGCGGCCCTGTAAACGGAAAAGACATGACGTATGCAGCGATCCGACAATATAAGGAGTGATGCGACGGGAATCAGTAAGAGCCGGATACAGTATGGGTAAGACGAAGGATCTAAGCGCATTTTATCGTGGGGAAATTGTTGGTTCCTCGGAAGTCGTGCAGGCACTGGGATTTTCACGAGCCACTGTGTCACGGGTGAGCAGTGAGTACATCGAATCCGGTAAAACCATCCCTGCAAGGGCCAACTGTCGTGGACAACAGCGTGTGGATGAGGAGGGTCATCATTGGCTAGCTCCCATTGTAACAGCGGATAGACGGGGCCACAGTGCGAGAAGTCACGCGGCAATTTAACACTGGTGCACAAAAACATGTAAGCAGCCACACCATCCAGAACTATCTCCTCACTATGGGGTGCAGAAGCCATCGTCCCACGAGGGTACCGCTGCTGACCGCACATCACAGGGTGCAAAGATTAGCATGGGTGTGGGAACATCGCCACTGGACCCTAGACATGTGGAAAAATGTTGCCTGGACTGATGAGTCGAGATTCACGTTGGTACATGCGGACGGCAGGATATGAGTACGGAGCAAACCACATGAAGCGATGGATCCTTCTTGCCAGCAGAGTACTCTTCAAGCTGGTGGGGGTGGCTTTCTCATCTGGAGACGGTTTACGTGGACTGAAATGGGACCCTTGGTACATGTGACATCGTCCCTCATAGATCAACGTTACCGGGACATCCTGGACGACCATTTGCTCCCCTTTGTGCGTTTTCAACATCCCAAACGGTTGGATGAACACTCACACTCCGTCATCCGAACGGTTGGATGAACACTCACACTCCGTCATCCGAACGGTTGGATGAACACTCACACTCCGTCATCCGAACGGTTGGATGAACACTCACACTCCGTCATTCGAACGGTTGGATGAACACTCCACCGACGTGACCTCGCTTCCTTGGCCAGCTAGGTCACCTGATCTTAATCCCATCGAGCACATCTGTGATGCCATCGAGAGAGATGACCCCCCTCCATGAAATCTTCGTGAACTGTGGGAGCTTGTTCAGGGGTCGTGGATCCGTATGGCTTCCGGTGTCTTGTCCAGTCCATGCCGAGAAGAATCGCCACCGTCATCAGGACGAAAGGTGGTGCTACACGTTACTAGACAGGTATCTCTAATTCAATTGCACTTCAGTGTATATACTATGTGCGTATACACACATACCTACATATACATCTAGCCCCCTCCCCCAACAGGAATTCCGTGGTGCACCACTGCGTGCACATATATATATATATATATATATATATATATATAAGGACAAACAAGGTGAAAACTAAAAATTAAATTAAAATAAAATAAAAAATAATAATAGAAAAAATAAAATAAAAAATGATAATAGAAAAAATAAAATAAAAAATAATAATGGAAAAAATAAAATAAAAAATAAGAATGATAAAAATAACAAAATTACAAAAAGCAAAAATAAATAAAGGAAACTTTGAACTTGTACACAAAAAAAATCCAGAACAATGACCAGGAGAAAATGACAAGTATTGTTGAGCTTATGGTAGTTGTCACCTATGGCTTCTTCAGGGGCAAGCACAGATAACAACTCTTATTATTCTACATGGACCAGAAAGTGTGGATTTCTGCATTATTCATTTTGCAAGTAAAACTAAAAGAACACCCCAACACAGCTACCAAAACCATTCCCTGAGCAAGCCCCCCACCTCACCCCACCCCCTAAATAACAAGCCAAAAATCCTGCACAAAAATTTAAAAAAGAAATTAACTCTTAAAAAGTAAGAAAAACTAAAGAACAGGAATAAAACACCCCAGCAGCAAACTGAATAACCATTTTCCCGACTCACACTGCAAAAACACAACCTGCAGAAACCATTACAAAAATACTACTAACTACATTGAAAAAGCCACTAAGAAGACCAACCAATAATTTTTTAGTTTTATTTGCAAACTGAGTAATGCAGAAACCCACACTTTCTGGTTTACGTAGAACAGTGAGAGATGTTATGTGCGCTTGCCCCTGGAGAAGCCATAAGTGACAATTACCATATGCTCTATAATTCTCGTCATTTTCTCCTGGTAGTTGTTCTGGATATTTTTTGTTGTACAAGTTCAAAGTTTCATTTATTTATTTTCGTTTTTTGAAATTTTGTTATTTTTTTATCATTTTTATTTTTTATTTTAGTTTTTCTATTAATATTTTTTTATTTTATTTTAATTTCATTTTTAGTTTTCACCTTGTTTTCTTTTATTTGGTTTTGAATTTTCTTTTATGCAGCCATTGGCGCTTTAGAATTTCAAAGTTGGTTTGTTTCGAAAAAAGCATTTTGAGTCTGTATTTTACAATATATGTATATATATATATGTGCGTGTTTCTGAAAAGCAGTTTTTTTACAAAGTTATTTTCATCTCTTCCTAGTCTTGCATCATCCTTTGGTACTATGAAAAAAACAATGATCCTAAAATTGGATTTTTGAAAGTTTTATGAGTATTAGTAGTATATGTTCTCTTCATAGCAATTTAATATTTTCAAAACTGTATGCACTACATAACCTTTCACATCCCTCAAATAGATATCAATAGATTTAAAAATAAGCTTCTTCACAACATTCACTGATGTTTTTATAAATCAGTTTATATACAGAGGAACCTAAATAAAGAAATTGGAGTGTTTCCCTACTAAAAAAAAAAAAAAAAAAAAGACAATTTAAGCATTTTATGGAATTTAGGGAGTCTATCATTGATTGTTATCAATGAATTTCAATGGGTACCAGGATCTAAGCACTATGCAGTTGGTGTCTATGTCAGTAACAGCACCCATATCTCTTTAAGACGTTTCCATCAAAGATTATTTTCATACTTAAAATCATTTTACTATGAACAATATATTATTTTTTAATTATTTTGGAAATGGAAAATAATATATTCAGTGGTCGATTTAGAGTTACCGAGGAACTGCGTACAGCGTCAGTTTTGCGCCCCCCTAACTCCACCATTCTTGAAAAATACCTTTTTTATTTTGTTGCCATATACTACTTTCCCCCAGATTAAATCTTTGATACTAATGTATGAGAAAGTATTATAATTGCAAGGAAATTTGACTCTGAGATTTCTGCATAAGCACACATTTTAGGCTCCTCCGAACAAAATATGACTATGTTCAAAGTGATGTCTTGGTGTGTGGTTTGTTGATGCTGTAACTCAAACTCTATTATATTTATCAAGACAAAATTTTATTTTGAGAGATTTTTTGTTACCCTGATGTGGAAGAAAGGGGTAAGTAACAAGTGGGAAAGCCTTTGTCAAGGTAAACGAGTCAAAGTTTTATAAGGGTACTTAAGCACATAGCACTGACATTTATGTTAAATGCAGTGTGAGATCTGCTGTTGCAAATCAACAGAGATTACACTCCTCTCACAGTTCCCCATAAGGATCCTGAACATGGATGAAATCGATTAGCATACCTCATAAAACCAGCTTTTCCAGTGCCATTTTATTCGCATGGTAACAGCATTCTGATTGCCTCTTAAGATGGACCCAATGATGAAGAAATTTTAAGGGAAAGATGGCTTATCATATTAAATTCTGAATTAAAAAAGAGTGCAATGTCAATTTCATTCTAAATAAATCTGCCTGAAGTAACACTCCAATCTCTGAACTCAGTTGTATTGTATTACAGTATTATGTAATATTATTGTCAAAAATAAATTTTTTGCCAATCTGAATTTAAGCTTGAAAAAAGTACTTGGTGATGAAATTCTTGGAGTTCAGGCCGAAACATGCTAACAAAACTGAGAACAGCAAAACTGTGAATACCTCACTTTATGCTTCTTTTTTCTATTTCAGAAGCAAAACCTAAAAAATAAAAACAAATATCGTTATTTCCGGAGCCCCTCCAGCAATGTGGGGCCCTGCATCTGGGCTTCACAGGCTTCCCTGTAAATCCACTCCTGAATTTATTTATTCCTACTGTGCTTAAAATTTTCAAACAAACTATTCACTGACATATTGAGCATGTATGCAATGTTGAAGCAACATATATGAGTAGATTATGACCTAACACTACATATATCTAGGAAGGTTACACATGTATCTTGCATTAATTAGTGTCATAACTAGTCAGATTGGTGTATGTGTGTGTCCTAGTGGAGAGGATGGGGATTTCACTAATTCCTTTGTAGCCGGTAATGAAAAGTATTAAATGAAAAGCTAACCTAATTTTATATTCAAACCTGGAGCTAACCTAATTTTATTTCATTCAGAGTTTCATTAATAAAATTGCTATCAAACTTGCCCCACCAAAAATAATGCTCACTTACCTTGATTTCGAAGTCTAGCGACATCCCTGTTCAAGAGCCAACACAGATCACAACTCTCTCATTTCTACACAGACCAAACAAGTGTGGGTTTCTGCTATATCAAATTTGCATAAATTCCTAATAAATTAAACTAAACCAACAAAAATTAGGGTGCTAACCCTAGGGAAGTTAGCCAATTAAAAACACACTTTTAGCACATAAATAAACCAATGAAAAAACTTCTTCAGAAGAGAAATACTAATTTTTTTTTAATTTTCCTATTTAAAAAAATTTAAATGCCATGTCAACTTACAACTAAATGGGTGTTAAATATACTATTCACACTGTCTTCCCTTTCCTGCTCCTTATCTGCCCACTGACATCCACCTAATTCCAAGATGTGCTAATTCAGTGATGCTGGTAAATACAGTAGCTATACATTAGATGGTAAATACAGTGGCTGTGTATTTATATTGTTGGCTGTGTTAATACAGTACTGACTATGGTAATACAGGGGGGCTGTGTGAGTCTGGCCTAGTGGTTAGCTTAACAGTGATTTTCCTGTCACAGTAAGGATGGCAACAGTTCCACAGAAGTATCGGTGACTTTAAACAGTGACAAAATCACCTTTTATGATAGGGATGATGACAAATTTCCCATCGTCCTGGTAACAGTAACAAAATCAGCATTTGTGTTACATACAATATGAAGAATCAACAGAGAAAAGAATCACTACTGAAAGGGGAGAAATTTTTCATTTCACTCATAGGAATATTCCGCCATCTGAGCACGATTAACACAAATTAAAATTGTATCACAAATTAAAAGCATTTAATATATACAGGTTAAAAAATGCCTTAAAATGTGTGAGTACTTTCAGACCCACTATGGGTTCATCATCATATGCAAGTTCACTGTGGAACATCGTTTGAAGCTCATGTGGAGGAAACGATGTTCTGCACATTTGCCGTAGACCAAAGTCGTTATTTTTGTTGGCTGATTTTACACATTTGATGGTGAGTTATTTGTCCCATTATCTTCAATTTTATCCAGTAGGCATTTCCAAGTTGTGTATATTTTTGTGTTGAATTTTTCATTTTGCTTTTCATCTAGTGCTTTCATTTTCCTCCACATCAACCATTTCGCCACATGGGATTCAGGTGATAAAAATTGCTCTCAGTTCAACTTCAGCAGTCTGAAGACTTCAACATAAAACTCTCCTAGATTTATCTTTAAACATGTTGAAGTCACCAAAACCAAATAGAACTGAAACGGTGACATAACAACAGTGATTTGGGACCTGCTCACCCCTCAAGCATTGATTGCCCTGATCATAACATGGCTAACAGTGACTTCCTAATAGTGATTTTAGGTTTTCTTTTTGACACTGGTCTTAGTGATGACTGTGATTTTTCAGTAACAGACAAAGTAATAGAGAAATGATTTCTGACCCGTCTCTAGTCTGTCTGTTTCTGCCTCTTTTACCTTCCTCTGTCCCTTGTAGGAAGTGCCCAAGTAACACAAACTTCTCTATTTCTAATTTACTCTGTGTTTTTTCCCTAACTGCCACTCTGCCCAAATCTTCTAGACTTCTACTTCTAAGAGAAATTTCAGACCTGTGAGGTAGGGAGGGTCGGATCTTCTTCCTAAAATCCGCTCGATTAATTTGATTTTTGGGTCCAGTAGGATTTTAGGGTGGTGGAAAACTCCCACACTTTCTTGTGCTGCTGAGCAAAGTGCAAAGGGCAGAAAACTCTAACACCTTCTCATGTAAGGAGATGTACATAAATTGCGCTTCATTCCAAGATCTTGTTGAAGAGTGGGAGTTTTCCTAGCTGACCAAAATAAAATGCACCAGTTTTCCTAGGGATATAAATGCATGTATAAGATCATAGTGAAACAAGGTTTATGTAGTAGCTTTCTGACCCACTAAATCTTGAGTTATGATTTTAATATTTTCCATAAGATAACACACAATTAAGGCTAATCAACAGGATTCAACTCAGGTGCTGACAAGATACTTATGCCATGGGCCTTTTTTTTGAAGATTTTAAGTTACAACTTAGATATTTTGAACTTGTAAACATTTGATACAACCTAATGAAAGGCATTCAACAGATCAGTCTTCACCTCTCTACAAGGCATCTAGGCCGTGGGCCTTTTTTAGAAGATTTTAAGTTACAACCTAGATATTTAGTGTTTGTAAACATTTTAAAAAACCTAATAAAAGGCACTCATCAGATTACTTCTCAGCTCTTTACAAGGCACCTTGGCCATGGGCCTTTCTAGAAGATTTTAAGTTACAACCTAGATATTTGGTATTTGCAAACATTTTATAACACAGCGGAGAAATAATCTGTTCATTGCTTTTCATTAGGTTTTATAAAATGTTTACAAATACAAATATATAGGTTGTAACTTAAAATCTTCTAAAAAGGCCTGTGGCCTGGGTGCCTTGTAAGGTGAAGACTGATCTGTTGAGTGCCTTTTATAAGGTTTTATCAAATGTTTTCAAATACGAACATTTGATATATTATAAATATTTAACGGGAATTATCCAGGATAAATTTTTTAAGGTACATTACCTCTTAAATTTTCGATCTAAACACTGGATCTTCTTCAGGAGTTCTTGCTTCCTTCTACTTCCACAGGTCTGGCAACCAAGCCCGATGGCTTTTCCATCCAGCATGGCAGTGGCGGCTCGTGGTGTAAAATGCTGGTGAGGCGAACGGTCTTGATGTAAATGTAAAACAGTAAAACGTATGTTATTGAAAAATATATAAATTCGTATAACGTTATACGAATATATATATATATATCTATCAGTGGCGTAGCAGAGGGGGGTCGTGGTTTGCACACCCTTATTAGGCGAGACAGTTAGCTTTTTCTAAGTACGTTTTATAGATAATTTCCTATTTAAATTCTTTGATTTTTATATAACTCGGAAAGCAATGTAATTTCTTGATAATAGAAGAGAAAGTAAAGCAAAGTTACAAAGAAGTTGCTTTATTAAATTTTTATTAAAACAACTATAATTTATTGCATTTTCTTCATTTTATTAAATTAGCTTCATTTTGTATTAATATTCAAGATGTGCGTACGTACCAATAGGAAAATATTTGTCGAAGCGCCCCCCCCCAAATTGTTATATGTACTTATACACAGTTATACAGCAGAAGTGCAGAACCCCCCCCTTCAAAAAGTTTCATGTCAAAGGCAGTATCCCCCATTGGATATCTTTGAAGTCCTGGGTTCGAGTCGGCTGAATCATTAAAATCCGCTGAGATTCGGAAGTCTCGTTAAGCCATTGGTCCAGGGTAAGCGGCGCCTTGTTATTAACAGCTGTAAACCCCATCCCTTAGGGCTCCATCCCATGTCATTTAGCCCTTATATACAAATATTATTAAACAGTAATGGAATAAAATTATAGAAATATATGAAACACGGCGTGGGAGTCTTTCTTCACGAAAAAATCCAAAAATTTTAGAGGAAAAATGTACATATACCTCTATATATGTGTGTGTGTAATATACGCTACTTTTGCAACAATATTTTTATGAAAACAATTATTCGATAATTTTACAACAAAGAAAAGAAATATTTCACCAGTATTCTTTTATGTAATACACTTGAGCGAAAATACGCAATTTGCGCGGTTTCTTTAGCTAGTCAATGCGTCACTCACATCCCAACGCCAATCGGAGATCCACTTCTTAAAAAATTCAAAGTAAATCATTTGAATATAATTTTTTTCTCACGAAGTGTTTCTTGAGCTTGAATAAAAGTCACAGTTCGATTGGCATATTAGTGAAGGTGCATTTAGCACGGGTCACAAACTGAAGTCCAGGCTCATTGATAACTATGTACAGGAGAAGTCAAGCTAAGGAAGCACATTTCTATATAAAAAGTATAAAATAATTTAAACCTGGAATTAAAAACAGGGGAATACGATATTAATTTGCTTTGGTCTCGAACAGAATGCTTTCAGTTTATTTTTTATAAATAAGTTCAATTCTGCGATCCTTTTTGGCTGCAAATTTGTCTATGATCAGATCATAAAATGGTTGAATGGACATTAGATGGTTCAGCAATTCTTTCTCGATTGAAATTTTAGCGAGTGAAGACAAACGATCTTGTGCCGTTGTATTACGGAGGTAAGTCTTAATTCTCTTCAAACAAGAAAAATTCCTTTCAGCAGAAGAACTTGTTGACGCCAGTGTCAATACAAGAGAAAATAATTTGTAGGCTTCTGGTAACACCTCTTTCAGCTCGTTTTCTTTCATTGTTTTCAAGGTTTTCTGAAAACTGAGTTCCCTGAAGTTGTGATCATTATATAAAAAATCTAATTCGTTTTTTAGTCGTTGTGTGTCTGTAAAAATGTTTGGATAAATTTTTTTGAGAGTGTTAAGGGCACTGGATGGAAATGACTCTGAATAACTATGGTATTTTGAGCTGTCAACTAGCTGCAGAAACTCGAGCTTTCCCATATCTTCAAATCTGGTATTTATTTGGACTTTTATATATTCATGAATACACTCAATTAAATCATTCTGTATCGTTTTAGATTGTCCAGAAAATAAGCTTCGTATTTCTTCAAAATGTGCTTTTAATTCTGGGGTGCTCCTACGAAGTAACATTTGGAACATTTCCTTGAAATTACCTTTATTTAATGAGGAAATAGTTTCATCATGTCCTCGAAAAGGCAGTTCTTGCTTGCTTAGAACGACAACTAAATCAATTATATGTTCCATAAAAAAGCCTATTTAGTCTGACCTTTTCATTAAACTTGACTTTATGAAGAGCAGCATTTTCTTTGAGCATATCAGAAATAGTGTTTGTTTTTTTCCATTCGTTTTAGACCTACGTGGTTAGTTCTATGCTCTTTAGAGCTTTCGTGCAATTTTGCACTACGAGAAAAGTTTTTTAGATCAAAATAACCCGTTGTATTCCACACATTTTTCTTATTGCTCAAAAAGTAAACATGGCCAGCAAAAGAGAGTTTGCTTGTAATAGCATCAGAAAGCCAGGGAAAAATCTCGTACTATGATTTATTGAAAGACCTAAAAAACGATTTGCCGCACTTCTTATCTTTAGATATTGAACTTATTATAGGTGTCGGTCTTCCAGATATGAGAACATCCTTGTTATCATAATCTTTCCAGTGTTTAAAAGGAATTTCTTCCAGAACACAAATCACGTCGCTTGTTGGGCCATTCATATTTTCCAACCAAAATCAAAATATGCTGTTTAGTAACAATAACAAAATGAAAAAAGAAAAACTCAACATTACTATGAACTAGCAAACACCCGCAGAAGAGAGGATTGAAAACACACTACAAAAAGTTAGATTCAAATACACTCTGACGAATAGTTAAAGCTACGTAGATCTCTTCGTACTCCAAAGCGTATAGAGGCGAACGGCGTCATCGCCTGTGAAACCACTTTTCACAAGGGTCATCTGCTCATTTTCCCGCGCCCATTGGATACACAATCCTTGGGTTCTCCAATAACAGCGGAGATGCGATTCCAGTTTAAGCGAAATGGAGGGTCGTCTCAGAAATTTCTTTCTCTTACTGGAAGTCCGGCACCTCTTTAGGTAGACCTCGGACCGTGGGGGTGGGGGGGTGGGGTTCAGTCTGTAGGGCTCTTCTCTGATCCCCAGTTCCCAAAACCGGCTTCTCATCGAGACGATTCAGCCGATCGCCTCTAAGCGCTTAAAACATGCAGCTGCTTTGCAAAAATAATGATTCATTCCTCTTCTCGAAAGCCTTTCTTTAACCATTCATGAATCACAATGTGAATTTCAGTGTTTCATTTATCCTGCAAAGTTCTTATATCTTTGTTACTGACAGAAGGTTTTTTTTTTCTTTCACTTCTCATTCTGCGGAATTTCAGGTGAGGCGGCGCCTCACTTGCCTCATCTGACGGGCCGCCACTGCAGCATGGTCATTGATGTTGCCACTTTGTGTCTTGTAAATTTCCAGGGGTTCTTCTAATTTCTAGATAATTTCATGGGATTGATGTTTGATCACTTTTAAGGAGTCCCAGTCCATTTTGTGGCCAGTTTGTTGTATGTGCCTGTCTAATCCTGTTTTATTTGAGCTGTTCCTTATTGCTGCTTTGTGTTCTTTAATTCTGGTGGTTAACCTTCTTCCTGTTTCTCCTATATATGGTAATCCACACGAACACTCTATTTTATAAATGACTCCTTCCTGGAGTAAAGTGTTTTCTTCTTTTTGTTTTAGGGATGGTAAGTATTTTTTAATTTTGTTATTCAAACCTGGAGCTAACCTAATTTTATATTTAGTGCTGATTTTCTTCAGTTTTTCAAACAGTCCCTTGTGGTAAGGAAAACTGGTACATTTCGTTTTGGTCAGCTAGGAAAACTTCACACTTTGACAAGATCTCGGAATGAAACGCAATTTGTGTACACCCCCTTATATGAGAAGGAGTAGGAATTTTCCGGTGTGGAAGTTTTCTGTCCTATGAGTTTTCCTGGATCCGGAAAACCCACACACAGGAAAACTTTTACCAGCTGCAGTTCCATCTGAAAAAGAAGTGTGGCGATCAGCAATGATGTATGTTTCAAGAATAGTACTTCTATTAAATGCACAGATGAGTAACTAACCGCTCTGTCATTTTATTTATGGGTATTTTCAAAGGCCTTGCATCTTCCTTATGATCAAATGAATGCATTCTTTCTGTTCGGCACAAAATAAAAGAAGGAAAAAAACTGTGAAAAGTAAAGAGAACGTAACAGAGATGGGGACTGTCCAATCTTCAGCAAAAGTTGCGGGGCAGCGTCCACTACACTCTCCCTTACCGCAGTTCTGATTTTAACCTACACCTATGCACAGTACTCCCCTTTTGTAATCAGTAGGTTATATTCCTTCCGTAATACAATATGTCTGTCAGATATAAATATCCCATAAGGTTTGATTCTCAAGCTGTGCATGCATTTTACATGGCTCACTACACCACATTAAAAAATCCGTTTCTAACTGAGAAGAAATAATACAGTACTTAACAGAATACAAATAAAACATAGCCATTTCAACAGAAAATGCTTCATAAAATCTCCAAACTAACACCTTATTTCTCAGAATGGTGTATACAGGTTGGCTCGGTTATAAACGGGATAGTTAATTATCTATCACAGGAATCGAATTCCATGACAGAAAAGTGCATCAAGTTAATAGAATTGTTCAAAAAATTAATTTTAATTCCCTTGGTCTCGAATATTTCAACTCGTGCTTATTCTACTTAAATTTTTCAAAGCAGTGGTGTCATTCACCCGCTTTACACCGGTTCAGGCAAACCAGTTGTTAAAAATTTAGCTACTTATGCATTAGCCGGGCACCAGTAGAAATATATCAGTAAGTGTCACAATTGTCGGTAGATGGCGCCACACGAATGGTCATTTCTTTTTAGAATTTAGCTGTAATGAACGACGTGATGAGTTTATTTTTGGTAAATACGATTTATGAAGGAAATATATCGCAAAAATGGCAGTAATATTGCGATTTTTTTTTATCTGGAGGTAGCGTATTTGTATGCGAAGCTGTACATGGCGCTACATCAGTACCACAGATAATGTCTAGTTATTTGAATTATTGACAATGGAAGGAAGTGCTGTGTCATTTCTTCAAAGTAAAGGAATTCTGCCGAGTGAAAGAATCTGTACATTGGGCCATAATATAAAGCTATACTTTGGAAGTGAAAGTATTCAATGGTGATGCAACATTAGAACATGCAGATCTAAGGTAGGCTTACGCGTTGGAAATTGGTTTCAGAGTAGTTGGCTTCCATTTTTAACTGCTGTTCGATTTATTTAAATTGGAGTGAGAATTTAACTTCTATTAAATGGCGTGAGCAACAGTTGGATATGGCAAGTCACACAACTATTGACCTGAATAATTATTTGCGAGAAATTTGTGCAGATTTTCTCGAACATCAGTCAGACAAAAAAATTGGTGGCCCAGGATTAATTGTGAAGATAGACGAAACATTATTTTCGAAAAGAAAGTCTAATACAGGTCATGTGCTTCCAGAGCAGTGGACTTTTGGAGGAATTTGTCGTTCTACTAATGACTGTTTTTTTTTTGTTTTTTTTTTTGGTGAAAGTGCCAGACAGAAGTGCGAACACCCTGTTGCAGGAAATTAAGAATCATGTTGCGGAACATTCTACAATCTATTCGGATTCATGGAAGGCATATAAGACTAAGAAGCTAGAAGAGGCAGGTTTTGAACATTTCAAAGTCAATCATAAGTACAACTTTGTCAACCTGGAGAGTGGAGCCCATACTCAAAAAATAGAAAGATGGAGGGGATCAGCTAAACGGAGAAACAAATGTCATCGCGGAACTGCTAGACAGCATATCAATTCGTACCTAGCTGAGTTCATGTGGAGACATCATTTAGCTTCATCAGACCCATTTGATTCTATTTCAAATTGTATTAAAATTTCTTGGCCCCCAAAAATTCATGTGTAGGTTTCAGGCCACTAATAAAGCTTGTATGTTGCGATATATTTTATACATAAATTGTGTTTACCAAAAATAAACTCATCACATTGTTCATTATAGCTAAATTCTAGAAAGAAATTACCATTCATGTGGTGCCATCTATCGACAATTGTGAAATTTACTGATACACTTCTACTGGCTCCCGGCTAATGCATAAGTTTGGTCGAACCAGTTGTTGTGATAAACGACAGGGTGTAGGAAAAGTGGCCACCGAGAACTGGACCCAAAAATTTTAAGGGGTCGTATGAAAATTGCGTTTTTGACCACTTTGTGGCCACTTCTCCAGAGCTTGGTTATCTAAATCACATGAAGTTTTTGTATGTTTTTAATTGCGATATTTAATGTAATTCTTTGTAAAAAATGTTTATGATCTACTACTCAACAAAATAATTTCACAGTTTAAAACCTACAGCTCAGCAAATTCTCTGTGGGCATGTGCAAACCTATCGGGGGGGGAGAGCTTAATACCAAAAATATAAAGCATTGCTGGTCCGATCGGGAGATTTAGATTTTCGGCACTTAAAACGCAACTCAACAAATTCTATACGGACATGTGCTCACGCAGGAAACCCGTTGGGGAAGGGGGGGGGGGGCTTATTACCAAAAATATAAAATACAAAGAATTTCTGGGCCGATCGGGCGATTTTCAGCTTTTACGAACACAACTCAATAAACTTTTTGCGGTCATGTGCTAAGGCAGGAAACCTCGGGGGGGGGGGGGGGGGGGTACTGCGCAAAACAAAATATAAAGGATTTCTGGTGGTCCGGTGAGGATATTTTCAGCATTTACAAACTACGACTGAACAAAATTTCTGGAAAATCTCCCGATTGGACCAGAAATGTATATATTTTAATTGTTGGTATCTCCCCCCCCCAAAACAAGTTTCCTGCTTTAGCACATACCCGTAAAGAATTTGCTGAGTTGTGTTTGGAAATGCCGAAAATCTTTCTATTGGACCAGAAATTCCTTTTATTTTATATTTTTGGTATTAAGCCCCCCTCTCCCCCACCACACACACACACACAAGCTCAGAGAATCTGTGGAGCTGTAGTTTATAAATCCTGAAATTCTTTTGTTGAGTTATAGGTTTTAAACCTTTTTTACAAAGAATTACGTTAAACATCGCAATTAAGGAAATACAAAATTACGAAAACTTTATGGGATCGTGGCCACGAAGCGGTCAAAAACGAAATTTTTATATGGCCCCTTAAAATTTTTGTGGCCAGTTCTCTGCTTTGTCGTTGGCCCGAAAATCATTGAAATGTCTAAATTTCTTATTGAAAATGAAATATAAAAAAAAAATGTTTTGTGAATAATAGTTGCTCAAATATTAGGAAATATAACCACACGATATTTGATTATTCAGAACAATTTTATGGCTCTGAAATTGCGATGTGTCCGGTTCTCCGCACCCAAAACAATGAGAGTCTTATCTCATTGCTTTCTATCTATTTAATGTTTGGATCTTTCATCATGGCCAAAGTATGTAACTTTCTTTTTGGATTGATTGGGAAAAAACACTTAATTAATTAAGTACCCTTTTAAAATTTCCTATTCCGATTCATGATTTCAGGGAACGAACTGATGAAAGACCTTTACCATCCAAAACTGTACCTGAAGGTATTATTGAAGCAAGAAAAATCGTTAAAGAGATTGCTGTAAACTCTGAGTTAGCAGAGAAGGCCGCTCAACTTGCGTATTCCTACCCCAAGTCAAACATCGCTGTTGATGTCTCTCCCTGCCACTAGATGGCGACAGATCGTCACTCCGGATCACAATTTTGTTGCGTGCCTGTTTGCGCAGTTCTCATGGTGTTTTTTTAGCGGGACGTTTTTTCTTATAGTTCGCATATTCGAAACATGTGGAATATTCGTCGTTTAGAGAGAGAAGGCACTTGGAACAGAGAAATATGTTTGAAACGGTGTGTGGATGAGAAATTATTACCTGCCACAGTGCCACCATGTTTTGTTCTGAAAATCATCCCGTGGGTTTGGGTAAGAGCAAGAACATTCTAAGTATTTTGTACTATTTTCCGTTGTAGGAAGAAACGCATTCATGGCAAGGCTGAGAATGTTTCTCGTACAAACCGAACATATTTTTTACAAAGAACGGAATTACTTGAAGCACTGGTAATTCGAAAGACTATAGTATAGTATTGCCCTAAGGAAATTAGGAGATGTGAGTAGGAACACATTTATTTGTGTCGTAGGTCAGTACTTGCTAAGTAAGGTTCCTTGTGGAGATTCACTAATGAATCAAATGGCTCATTATAAAAAGTATGCGCAGATTTCTTTCACAATAACATGCTGCCATGTCAAATCATGGCCGTAGCAAAATTTGTCAGAGAATACAGTAGTTTAAAATTTGCCAACTTCTCTTCATAAACTTATCCAGGAGTGCATTATTTATCTTCATTCTTCACACACATTATATGCACTGTATGTGTTCATTTATAAAACACTTTATATGAACAGTATGTATTCATTTGAAAGATTTTATCGATACGTAATGCAATGAAAAAGTTCCGTGACTAGGTACTTAGTGCGCCAACAGATGGCAGCACGCGGATGCGCCAGCAGCGGTCGAGGGCAGTAACCTCCATGAGACATTGTGCCGATTGGCGTCGTTCTGTGAACATCGGGAGCTGTGCTACACGATATTTGGTGACCACGTGCAGAACACAGCTGCGATTTCGGTATGGACTGCAAACTAGAGCAGCGAGCGAACATAAATTCTGCATCAAACTGGGAACGGAGACGCATGAAATGTTCCTGTCGCGGGTCATCACTGGGGACGACACTTGGGTCTACGGTTATGATCCGGAGACCAAACAACAGTCTTCGCAGTGGAAGAACCCGACAGGTCCGGAGAGCAACCAAAAGCATGCTCCTGGTGTTCTTCGACATTCATAGGGTTGTGCACCGTTCATTCGTCCCCCAGGGCCAGACGGTCACCGCCCTTTTTTACTGCGATGTTCTGCGGCATCTTAGATAGGACATTCGCCTCAAACGACCTGAAATGTGGCGTAGGGGCGATTTCCTGCTCCATCATATGCAGCAGCTCACAGAGCCAGGGCCTGATTTACGCCTAGGCACGCAAGACACATGCCTAGGGCCCTCAAATTGAAAGGGCCCCAAAATCTTGGTTAAAAAAAAAAAAAACTTTCCCTTTTTCAAAATATTTATACGTGGGTAGATGTGATGCGGAGTAACTATATATAAATCGCTCGCAAAACACAAGCAAGTACTGGCAATATAATATGTGATATTTCTAGTTAATATCAGTAACATTTTCCCGGTATTTAGGGGAGGGTTTTTGTTTGAGATTAAACAAAAAATTGTCGTGTTGTGTAATAAAAACTAGCAGTATGTGTATGTTTGTAATCATGGCTTACTAAGATCAACTATATACTTCAATTTCAAATACTGCATGGTTCTGAAACAATTTTTAAACATTTCGACATTTTAGCTCCCAAAAGTTATATTTGAAAAATCTTTGAACTTAATTCAGGCAGGGTTTGAATCCCCCTAAACCTCTCTCTTAAAACACCCCTGGTTAATATGGTAATAGTATAGTTTAGACACACCTGACAAAAAATCAAATGTCCAATTGAATTTTACCCGTCATATGGCTTTGTCACACACAACTGTTTCATCGATGAAGGTTCAAGTCTTTTCAGATGCAAATCAGTAGGACAGCATAAAAATCTAGGAGAAAACAATATTTTTACCAGGTACTACCGTAATTTAATGTCAGTCTTATAAATGTATTGTGTTAATTAAATTATTACGCTGGATTGTAATACAGTCGCCCAAAATGGTCACACTACCTCCTCGACTCCGTAAAGTAAATGTCGAGTGGAGGGGGCCTCGTTTTGGGTTGTGCCTAGGGCCCAATTCTGTGTAAGTCGGGACCTGCACAGAGCGTCAGCAACACGCCAGTTTTGCGGCCGCAAAAGCATGACTACCCTTCCTCATCCACTTTACTCGCCGGATTTGGCCTCCTGTGACTTCTTTCTGTTCCCGAAGATGAAACTCAAATGTCGTCGTTTGAAACCATTAACGAGCGTTTCAACAGTGGCAAAAACGCTGGCAGCGGTGTATCCCTACCCAAGGAGACTACTTTGAGGGAGATCATAGCCAGACTTAAGTAACGTAAGTACTTTGTTGTATATCGGCCTAGTTTCGGAACTTTTTGATCGGACCTCGCATAGTCGTTTTATCTGTAGCATGTTCAAATGACATCATCATGTCCTGTTTTGCAAAACCGCAATAACTTTTATGATCCGACCAAAAAATGCATATCCTGGCCCCTGTTGCTGCGTGAAAAACTGCAATAAATCGCATGATTTGTAGTAATATGTTTGTTTTATGCTATTTAGGTATTTCTATGCCCGTTTATAAAAAATTTAGCAGCAAGGTTAGGAACAAAGATGAGACGCTCATTGCTGTATTACCATGTCTACTACACATTATATAATGTTGATGAAAAACCCTAAATACTATATTTCCTATATATTTTTTCGAAGAGCCGAAGGTGAAAATAAAAGAAGGTATGCTTTAACCTTCTAAGTAAACCCCAATTTTTTTGTCAAACACCGTAACAAACAAGCAAGTAAGAAAGCAAATTTCCTTCCCACGCTTAGTTTCAGGAGACTTTATTCCACAATCGTTGTAAATCTTTCTCTATCTTTCGTAATTTTACAAAAAAAAATTGAATGTAATATGTAATTGTATTGCTGCTTCATATCATAATTAAAGATTGCATGTTAATTAAAAGTCATGAAAAATTCGAGGTTAATGACAGAAATATTTTCGGTTTTTAATGTGAAAAATAAAATACGTATAAGAAATTAAATATGTCATGTTAGCTTTGCGCAGAGGCAATGTCATAGCCAGTGAAGGTAGGAGACTCCGCCGTCGGTTTGTATGGTGTTGCGTCGGGGGTGTGAGTGTCCTTGCTTGTGGAACCGTGGTGTGTGTATCGGGGCGTGTGTGAAACACCGGTGGAACCGATCCCATGTTTATACATGGGAGCGGGGAAACAAGCGTGTTGGTGTTGCTGGGCAACAAAAGTTCGTAATGGGAGAGAGGTCGTCGTGCTTCTGCACAATATGACGTCCCTTTCTTTCTGTTTCCAGTGAATGATATTCGAAGACAAGGTTCAAACTAGAAGTGGTGCTTAATAAGAGGGAGCATTATTACAAGCTTCTTGATTGTGAGGTTGAGTGCAACAATACTTTGATGAAGTGCACTAACGCCCAGACAAATGTGAAGTTAGTTTTTTGTAAATATCTGCATTGCGGCATCACCAATGCCGAGGTTGCTACTGCTTTTTCGAAATTTGGTAAGGTGAGGACCGTTAAGTTTGAAGTGAGGAAGGAGAATGCTCCCCACATGAAAGGGGCCTTGTCAGGTACCCGTGTAATTTCCATTGATATGAAGGAGCCTATTCCTAACTTTATGCAAGTGAACGGTCAGCGTTGCATGAACATTTACAGGGGCCAGATTCGGGTGTGTAGACGCTGCAGCCACGCTGGACACATTGCTGTGGACTGTGAAAAGTTCACTTGTAGCAATTGCCATATTTTAGGGCACTCAGCTGAAGATTGCAAGGAGGTGTGTGGAAATTGCAAATCTCCGCACCACCAGAGGAAGGCCTGCAGTCAGAGGTCCTTTGCGCAGATGCTTGGAGGGGGCGAACAGTCCAAGCGTGATGACGAAATGGAGGCTTGCCACGCTGAGGAGGAGGGGGGCTCAGGAGGTGTTGCCGAGGCTGAGATCTCGAGCAAAACAGAAGGGGCCCACCAAATTCTCAGCTCGGTGCAAGCACAAGGGGCTCTGGAGAAACAACAGGTTAGTGTTGTGCCTAAGAAAGGCAACAATACAGGTAAGGATACTAAAGAGAGTGTTTCTTTTACAGCGAAGAAAAGAGAAACCGTTCCTATCGGTGAAGATGGGAAGCGGGGTCTGTCTTCTTCGAGTTCGGATGAGGATGGTTTTACGAAGGTTATTAAAAAGTCAAGGAATTTGACTCCTGAACAGGTTCGGGTTCTTCAGTCTATCCCCGGAAGTGTGAGTATTGTGGAGGGTAGTGAGATGGCTGAAAATTGTGACGATACTGAGGATAAGAATATGGAGGTTGATATTCCAAAGGGCCTTCAGACTCCCAGTAGTGCTCGAACAGAGTCTGGAGGTAGTGAGATGTCCAGCGAAGAAGGGGAGACCTCCAGTGCTGATGGTACGGAGGGCAGTAAGTATGATTCTGATCTTAGTGAGAGTATTGAGGAGGGAATTGCTATTAGTGAAAGATCGCAAGATGATATAGAATGTAATGATGACAGTGATATTGATATTTCTAATGATTTAACTGATAATTGTAGTAAGGTTGTTGATAATGATTGTGATAATAGTGTTATTGAGTGTTTTGGTGCTGCCACGAACCGTGAAAAATCTGAAGTCCAATGTTTTGGTGCGAAGGAGGTGAATTTGGTTTCCACTGACCCTGTGCATGATTTATTTCCGGATCTTCCCAACGACACCGGTCAATGGGAAGGGACGGATATGAGGGCACCTGCCCTCCTGGCCAACACAAGGGGGCAGCGGTCTTCCTCCGCGGCTGTGGATGGTCAGGGCATGCGTCTTCCCGAAAGGAAAGCTGCATACCTTACTCCACCCTCCGATGGGCTATTGGAGCACGTCGGGGGTCCCGGAGGCGCACTTGCGCTTGGACGCGCTACGACCACGAGCGGCAGCCACGTCGCCGCTGACTCGGAGGCGATGCCGGAGACTGCCGGGACAATCTGTGCTCCGCTCGATGGAGTCCGGGCTGTCGGTGTTGGTGGTGCGCAGGTTCGCCAGCACTCTGGTACTGAGGCAATAAGTGGCAAGTTCTGGGCTTCTACGGAGCCTGTGACGGGTGATGATGAAGATGTGGACCCTGTTCGGGCTAACTTACAGCACCAGTACCAGAGTAAGTTTAAAAACTCTGGCAAAGAATTCACGGCAGCTAATTTTAAGGCTGTCAACGAGCTTGCCGCGGCGTCCGTTGTGATGTTGCACGGCACAGGTCACGTCGTTCCGACTGCAAACGGCCAGAGTTTTACTGCTGAGAAAATGGATCGCGGTGCAGCAGAGAAGGTGAAATCTGACAAGTAATGTGGTTTCTTTTCCTCTCTCTCCGTTTCCAAGTTTTCATGACTCTTGTTTATTTTTGTCTTTGTCTAATCTCCACTTTCCCTTTTCAGCCCAAGGTAAGTATGCATACCAGTAGGGTCAATTTTCTCGGCACCAACATTAGGATTGGTACGTTGAATGTTCAAGGCCTTAACTCTGCGGAGAAGCATTGTTGGCTTGAAGGATTCTTCCGCCAGAGTAATCTGGACTTCCTTATGATTCAGGAGACGCATCATACGGACTTGGCCAAGTTGTTTGCCTTTCGAAGAAATTCCGGGCTCAGGTTTAAGTACTCTTTAGGCAGTACCGGCTACACGGGTGTTGCCATTATTTTTAAAGAGAAGTTTGAGAGATATATTTCACAATTTCAAACTGACGGGGAGGGTCGGCTGATTGCTCTGACCGTTCACAGTGGTAGTATGTCCATGAAGCTTGTTTGTGTTTACGCTCCGAACCAGGGAAACATGCAACGGTCGTTCTACAACCAGCTCCCGTTTTTCCTTAGGAGTTCGGAGGACGTCTTGATTGTCGGCGGAGACTTTAATGCCGTCATCGATAGTCACCTTGATAGGGCGGGCGATGGTAGGTGGTCTGAAGCCTATGAGAACGTGATTAAAGCTATTCTGGACACTCAGGGTCTTTACGATGTCTGGAGAACTCTTAACCCTAGAGAGCCAGGCTACACTTGGCACAGAGGGACCAGTGCGTCCCGCATTGATATGTTTCTAGTCTCCAAGATTGATTGGATTGACAAAGTTGAAATTTTCAGCCCTAACTCCCCTGTGAGGTACATTTCTGACCACTCGGCCGTCATGATGAATGTCTGTGTCCCGGTTCCGAGAGAGAGGGGTGCTACCCCCTGGCGAATGAACGTCTCCATGTTAGAAGACGAAGAAACGCTGATGCACCTTCGTTCTATTTTGAACGCTGGGATAGCCACGATTACGGACGATGAGTGCGGCGTGTGGGAGAGGGTTAAAAATGAGATTAAGGATTACCTTATGAAAAAAGGTAGGCTGGCTGCCATGGAAAGGAGGAATCGTCACATGATTTTAATGAATATCCTGAATGCGGCGATTCGTGGAGAGGAAGGAGGTTGTAATTCCTCTCTGATTAATAACGTTAGAAGTAGGATCAGTCATTTTTTTAAGGAAGAGGGTTCGGCGGTCAAATTGACCGGCTCCCTCGAAGTGCTCCGGCAGGAGAGTGACATAAACTACATTTTCAGGAAGATGGAGGCTGAGAGAGTTAGGGAGAACCTCCAATGTCTTGATATCGGCAACAGGGAAGTCAGGGATCTCCCCGTCATTCTGAAGGCCGCCGCGGACTATTACGGTGAGTTGTTCAGCAAGGAAGCTGTGGCCTCTGATGTTATGGATGCCTGGTTGGAAGGCACGCCGGTTCTTGCGCAGGAGGATAGGAATCTCGTGGAAAGGGAGTTTACTGATAATGAGGTCAAGACTGCGATCCTGGATCTCAAGCTTAACAAGTCTCCTGGTATTGATGGCTTGCCGGCCGAGTTCTATAAGAAATTTTCCAATATTCTGGCTCCGTGGCTTTGTAGAATTTACAACCACATTGTGAATAGAGGAATCATGACTGAAACTATGAGAACCAGTATTGTTACTCTGCTTTGTAAGACCCCGGAAAATCCTGCCAGGGATCTTGGTGGGTGGAGACCAGTGTCTCTGTCTACAATTGATTACAAGATCATGGCAAAAATCATCAATGCTAGGCTATTGCGGGTTGCGGAGAAGCTGGTTGGTGTTGGTCAGACCTGCAGTATACGTGGGAGACAAATGTTTCACAACATCAGGTGCGTAAGAGACTTGGTCACTTACGTTACCGAAAGAGATCTTAAGCTGGGAATGTTTTCTGCGGATCAAAGCAAAGCCTTTGATCGGGTCTCCCACGATTTTATCAGGAAGTTGCTGGAAGCTCACGGCTTTGGTGAAATATTCCGAAGGGCTGTGGACTCGTTGTATAGAGACCTCAATGGGAGAGTTATTGTTTCTGGCCGTCTTTCTCCCCTCTTTGAGGTTGGAAGAGGAGTGAGACAAGGCTGCCCTCTCTCTCCATTGTTGTTTGTTTTGGTCATCGAGACCATGCTGAGGAAGGTTCTGGCGCACCCGAACATCAAAGGGGTTCCTGTGCCTGGTTGTGCGTACTCCATGAAGTACTTGGCGTATGCTGATGATGTCACCTTCTTTGTGGACTCGGAAAGAAGTCTGACTAAGGTCCGGGAGGTCTTCGCGGGGTACTGTGGGGCCACCGGTGCTAAGCTGAATGATGATAAGTCCAGTCTGGTGCTCTGGGGAAGATGGGATTGCACTGCCGTTCATGGGCTGGAGGTGACCGATGGACCCGTCAGGATACTGGGTATCCTTTTCGATAAAGACGGTGTTCATAAGAAAACTTGGAGGGACATCCTCTCAAACGTGCGGAAAGAAAGGGATAGGTGGCAGAAGCTTCATATTTCAATGACTAATCGTGCTAAGTTGGCCAATGCCCTCTTGGTGTCAAAGTGTGCTTTTGCCGGAGAGCTTGAGTCACCCCTCGGAGTCTTCTGAGGTTATTGGAGAGGGAGATTTTTGCCTTCATCTGGGCTGGTAAGGCCGTTGAGGCGATAGCCAGAGCCGCCCTTTTTTGTCCTAGGGAGGAAGGCGGTTTAGAGGTTAAACACCTTTCCTCTTGGTTCAGCGCACTCCAGTTTCGTAGTACTAAAGGGGCTCTTAACTCCTCTCATCCGTGTAAGAACTTTGTGTCTTTTTTGACTGGATTATCCGCGGACAAGTTCTTGCCTGGCTATCGTTTTTTCGGGCCCCGCAGGGAAACTACCCATAAGTATTACAAGCTTGGTGGGCACCTTCAGGCCCTTGCGGAGGCCAACCGGAACGGGAATAACTTGAAGCAGATGTACTTTCATATCCTTCCTAGACCCAGGGAGAAGATCATTGAGTTCAATGTTGTTAACTTCGATAAGAGGGAGGCGTGGATGTGTGTCCATGCTGCTGGGGTTGATTGCAAAAAACGGGACTTTAAGTTACGTTTGGCGCATGATGTCCTTCCTACGAGGAAACGGCAGTGCAGGTGGGGTGGTGCTGTCACTGACAGGTGTCTTTCCTGCAATCTTATCGAAGATAGACACCACTTGTTTTTTAGTTGCCCTATGGCTGTGCAGGTTTGGCGGTTGGTCTGGGATTGGGCCGGCCGCCCTCAGCAGTTTATGCCTCAGCATGTTTTCTACCAGTATCCCGGTCCCAAAGCGGGAAGGGATGTCTGGAGACTCATCATTACGGAGACGACGTACAAAATCTGGAGAGAGAGGAACAGAGTTCTTTATTGTAATCACGGTAATGTGGGATTCAGCCCTATGAAAGTTGCCTGGCAGGTCAAGTGCGAGATCCGGAACAGGGTTGAACTTGACGCCCACTCCCTTTCGGACCGTGCCTTCAGGTATCGGTGGGTCTTCTGGCCTCGGATTGTTACCGGTACTAGGGAAAAGTACTTCTTCCACTGGAGAACTTAACCCCCTCCCACCCCCCTTGTTTCGGCTTGCAATCCTGCATTACCGGATCCTTTTGAATTTTTGGTTGATGTTTTGTTTCGTTGATACATATTTTGTGTGTTCTACTAACTTCTCGGATCGAGCGTGGGGGGCTCCGGAGACGCCGTTTTCCGGACCCCCTATCGGTCGATTCGGTGCTTTTTGTTTCGTTTCAGCCACTTCTGCTTTGCGGTTTGGATCCAGCTTCGGTTTCCGGACCCCCGGTTTCCGCGTTCGGTGTGCTGTGCTTCGGGGGTGTTGCTTGCGAGAGTGTTTTATTTATTTGTATGTGTATGCGTGTTTTTTTTTTTTTTTTTTTTTTTTTTGTGGAGCGGATGCCTTGGGGAGTTTTTTGTTGTTGTCTGGTGTGTGTCTGGCGTGTGCCGGTTCTGTGTGTGTGTCTTTAGGGGGGAGGCTTCCTCGTTTCTGGAGATGCCTGTTGCTCTCCGCCGTTGCCTCCTCTGATGTTGTCATCCTTTGGGTGGCTATGTCACTGGGTCTCCTCCGAAGGAGGAATTTCCTCCTACATGAACGTTTCGAAGGGCCTTGTCCCTTCGTCGTTCTAGGAGACTCCGCCGTCGGTATGTATGGTGTTGCGTCGGGGCTTTAGGGGGAGGCTTCCTCGTTTTTGGAGATGCGTGTTGCTCTCCGCCGTTGCCTCCTCTGATGTTGTCATCCGTTGGGTGACTTTGTCACGGGGTCTCCTCCGAAGGAGGAATTTCCTCCTACATGAACGTTTCGAAGGGCCTTGTCTCTCCGTCGTTCTAGGAGACTCCGCCGTCGGTTTGTATGGTGTTGCGTCGGGGGTGTGAGTGTCCTTGCTTGTGGAACCGTGGTGTGTGTATCGGGGCGTGTGTGAAACACCGGTGGAACCGATCCCATGTTTATACATGGGAGCGGGGAAACAAGCGTGTTGGTGTTGCTGGGCAACAAAAGTTCGTAATGGGAGAGAGGTCGTCGTGCTTCTGCACAATATGACGTCCCTTTCTTTCTGTTTCCAGTGAATGGTATTCGAAGACAAGGTTAACTGAGGCGTGACTATTGCTAGTTGAAAACTTTTCCCAATACCCCGCCAAGACGACGTGAAATATCGTCGGCTACGGCAATTTTTGGAAGCCCTTTCGGGGGCTATTACTCTAAGAGCAGATCATAATTTGTAATCGTGGAGGTACGGCGCATGTGGCGTGGCTGGCTTACCGTCAGCTCGTTCTATATCACTCTTCAAACATACGTTGTGTTATGCCACCGTACAGTTATAGCTGTGTAAAAGGGAAAGAAAGAGATATTTTTCAGTGTGGATTCGTACAACCGAATGACGAACTGAGTTGGTGTGCGCATGTGCTATGATAATAGAGTGCCGCTCAACTTTTCTGATTTTCAAAAGTCCACTGCCCAGTTGTAAAACGTAATTTTTACCGAATGTTCAAACACTAATGACTTTTGAACGTTCGATTTTAATTCAATTATTTCGTTCGTCTGAACTTGTTTCCCGAAAAATTCACGATCATGGTTAAAATGCTTGAACGGCGGATGAATTTTGTGCATCTCACTGGTTTACCTCTTGTACTTCCGTTTTCCGGACCCCCGATCGGTCGATTCGGTGCTTTTTGTTTCGTTTCAGCCTCTTCTGCTTTGCGGTTTGGATCCAGTTTCGGTTTCCGCGTTCGGTGTGCTGTGCTTCGGGGGTGTTGCTTGCGAGAGTATTTTATTTATTTGTGTGTATGCGTGTATTTTTTTTTTTTTTTTTCCCTGTGTGCGTGTTTTGGTGGAGTGGGTGCCTTGGGGAGATTTTTTGTTGTTGTCTGGCGTGTGCCGGTTCTGTGTGTGTGCCTTTAGGGGGAGGCTTCCTCGTTTTGGAGAAGCCTGTTGCTCTTCGCCGTTGCCTCCTCTGATGTTGTCATCCGTTGGGTGACTATGTCACTGGGTCTCCTCCGAAGAAGGAACTTCCTCCTACATGAACGTTTTGAAGGGCCTTGTCTCTCCGCCGTCGGTATGTATGGTGTTGCGTCGGGGCTTTAGGGGGAGGCTTCCTCGTTTTGGAGAAGCCTGTTGCTCTTCGCCGTTGCCTCCTCTGATGTTGTCATCCGTTGGGTGACTATGTCACGGGGTCTCCTCCGAAGGAGGAATTTCCTCCTACATGAACGTTTCGAAGGGCCTTGTCGTTCTAGGAGACTCCGCCGTCGGTATGTATGGTGTTGCGTCGGGGGTGTGAGTGCCCTTGCTTGTGGAACCGTGGTGTGTGTATCGGGGCGTGTGTGAAACACCGGTGGAACCGATCCCATTTTCATACGTGGAACCGTGGTGTGTGTATCGGGGCGTGTGTGAAACAGCGGTGGAACCGATCCCATGTTCATACATGGAAGCAGGGAAACAAGCGTGTTGGTGTTGCTGGGCAACAAAAGTTCGTAATGGGAGAGAGGTCGCCGTGCTTCTGCACAATATGACGTCCTTTTCTTTCTGTTTCCAGTGAATGGTATTCGAAGACAAGGTTAACTGAGGCGTGACTATTGCTAGTTGAAAACTTTTCCCAATACCTCGCTATGACGACGTGAAATTTCGTCGGCAACGGCAATATTTGGAAGCCCTTTCTGGGGGCTATTTTCTTCAGATTAGAACATGAAACTTCAGCGGTTCTAAGTGAGGCGAAACCAACACATTTTTGGTTCTGTCTCTGCTCTTTCTCTTATGATGTGGTATGAAGGGATGGTGTTCTGTATTTGCTGCTTGTGGTGTGCCGGTTCCGTGTGGAAGTAGGCCGGGTAGGCACCTGCCATGGGTCATGTGAATGCCTTGGGGCACCCGTCGGCCCGGTGTCCTCTCTGACAGTCTCCCGTCCAGGTCGCTGTCACTTGGTCACCTCTGAAGGGGACATTTGTCCGCCTACATGGACGTTCCGGGTGTACCTTCGGGCTGCACCCGCCGTTCTAGGTGACCTCGCCGGCTCTTTGTGTGCGGGTCCTTTCGAGTTCTTCGGAGGATCTGTATGACTCGGGGGTTTGTCTGGTGTTGCTTGTTGGGCCGTGGTGGGAGTGTGTGTAAACATCAGTGAACCATGTCCAGGTGTTTATTTTGGGCGTGGTGAACAGTGTGAAGATGTGTTGCAACAAAGTTCGTGTATGGGGGAGGGGACGTCGTGCGAGAGCACATTAGAGCGCTTCCCTCTCACAGCCCCCATGATTTGGGGGTCTTATACGAAGACACAAACAAAAAAAAACGCATTTCACCTGGAAAACCCATTTTTAGTGATATGCGGTTTCCGATAGGTGATCCCCGGTGAAGGGAGTGTGAGGTAATATCTCATGGCCGCCCCCGGTGGCGCAGTGGTCTAAGCGATGGCCTCTGATCATTCGTCCGAACGGGGTCCGGGTTCGAATCCCGGTGAGGCATGGATGTTGTGTTTGTCTTACGGCACTGGCTCTCTCCCTTCCCTGGAACCAGTGACCCTAAATTAGGGACGGGCGACTGCTTATAGCCCATTGAGTTGCCCACGGTGGTCGTTAAACCTCCAATCAATATATATATATATATATATCATGGAGGTGCATTTTGCATCACACCGTGATTAGTTCATAATGCAAAACTTCCGTTCAGCAAGTCTGAAAATCTTTCGCCGACGCCGCTCCTTGTGGTAAGTGGATTTTTGCGTTGTTTCAGCTCACCAGGTAAGGTTCCGACATTCTTAATCGGATTTTTTTTTTCAACGTGGGATTGTTTTTTTCAGGCGGAGGAGTGCTTTCTGTGTCGCGTTGCCTCGTAGTTTAGGTAAAGAAAGACGAGAAGAAGGTAAGGCTCGGCAAGACGTAACTGGCGCCGCCATATCTTAAGAATTAAAAGGCAGTGCACAGAAGCCAACATACAGGCTGATGCCAGAGCAGACTACGCAAGCGTATTCCTGTTGACTTCAATTCTTTGGGTTAAGAACAGTAAGCCGAGCTCCTCCAAGGTCTTTGGCCAAGCTACTCACAGCACGTGATTGTTACCTTCTCGGTAGCATAATCACTTCGAAAATCGGATATGTTAGTTAAGGCTTTTGTTTGTTTTTCAGAAACATTTTCATTAATGCCAAATACTAGGGAGTGTCTGAATTTTGTACGGATCCTTAAGGCTTAACTGTAATATTTGCTGAAATTTAATTTAAATAGTAATACTAATGTAATTGCATATTTTTCTCACCAAAATAAGGGATGGGCAGGATATCAGAAAACAGCAACAACAAAAAACTGCTCGAGGCAAATAGTCATCAGATCGAAGGAAACCATCGTGGATCAAAGAAAAGCTTCACTGCCGTAGTCCCCCTAACGTGTTTTGCTCCTGAATGTTAACTTTCCCGCAGAGCATATTACCTCTTAAGATGTGGTGGCGCTGTTGCCTCCTGTTTTACGTTATCTCTATGAGAGTTGGCCCCTTCTTCAAGCCTTAGATATTCTTTGGTTTAGAGCTGCTTCACTTCGGCAACACGTGATTCATAAGTTTGCCTAAAATAATCAAATGATTTTATTCTTCTTAGCCTGGTGCTTCACATTTTTTCAGTATTAAGAGTATTTGTTTTATAATTTTGAGGATTCATTGAGAATTAACCAGGAGCCACGTGCTCGAAATTGAATGCCGTAGTGTAGAGGAAGCTATAAGTGAAGTAAGGGCAGTTAATGACATACTGATTATCTCAGGAGGTATAGTTGGTATTGAGATGCTAAGCGATCTCAATCAGCTACACATTTCCCTTAAAATAAAAAAAAGATGTTTTTGGAAATATTCCAAAAAGAGGAAATTGAATTGGAGAAAAAAGAAAATCATCAACAGTAATGCCGAAACTTCTATTATGTTGATGCATATTCCTTATGTGCATTGAAGAAAAATCAATTGAGAATCTTTTCACACTATATGGGACTGATATTGAAGTTCAGTATCAAAGATTCACACAAAGGCTTTGCCCAGAATTTAAGGGTATTATACTTAATGGGAATCGCATTATTAAAATGAAGCTCGAAAAGAAATTTCCTTCTTACATTCAGTTTGGGCTTTACTTTGGCAAGGTGTCCTATAGAGGTCAACCTCCTACATGCAGGAAATATGGAGCTGTAGATCACTTAGTATCTGAATGCAAAAAGAGTTATTGTATCAATTGCAATCAAAAGGGTCATGTCATGTTTCTGATATATGTAAACAACCTTGAAAGGGTGTCAAATCAAAGAGCATAAGCTTAACCAGTGCCTCCCAAAAAAAGCTGTCAGAGAAAATAGTCATAATGAAAGACCAGAAGTTACAGAGGAAGAAATTGCAAGGGAACTAACCAGAATAGAAAGGGAATTTCCAAGTATAGGTGCTAGTACCTCAAACTTGGAAGAACGAGTAAAAAATAAAGATAACTCTTCTTATGCTGAAGTCACTGGGAAAAGCTCCGAAAAGGGAACTAGAGATACTATTAAAGTATCAAATGATGGAACAGATATTAAGGAAGGTCTGGAAATTCTAAGTTTACCTGATAGTGAAACATTAATAGAAGACCAAGAAATTTACAAAATAAATGAGGAAACTTTAGAAGAAAGTGAGGAAAGTAAAGAGGAAGATATTGAGCTAGGATCTAATGAACTTGTAATAGATGAAGACAGACAGGAAATTTCTGACTCTGAAGATAAGGATTCAGAATCAGAAAACACACAAAGCAAGATCAATAAAAATGCAAAGAAAAGTAATGTCATCCTGGTAGAATATAAAAGATCTCATGAGCTCAATTAGATAGTACAAGGAGTTACTTTAAAAACGAGAAACACAGGAGCGAAAAGCTAAATTTCAAAGAAATAAGAGAAATATTTAAAAAGAAATAATAAAGTTAAAAAAAAATAATAACAAAATAAAGAAAATGAACATAATTAAGATTGCTACCCTGAATACTCAAGGTTTCAATCAGAAGCAAAAACAATAATTTCTTACATGCTTCACGAAAGTATTGATATCCTCTGTTTGCAGTTGACCATGGTTTTCGCAAGCATTTTAATGTCCTTAGGAACCAATCATAGAGGTGGCGTAACTTCATTCTCAATCCCAGGCTTAATGCCACACTTAAGAGGTTTGAGCTTGATACCACCGGAAACTTCATGACAGTTGAAATAATGTACAAGGGTGGCCATGTCGTGGTACACAATCTGTATGCTCCAAGTTACACAGCAGTTAAAAAGATTTTTTACCAAGATATGACCAACCATATGAATAACATATGGAAAATTGAGTTTTTGTGTGGCGATTGTAACAATACCCTTCCCGCAGCTAACTTGGCTCTGAGAGGGAGGGAGGAGACCATCCACAAGACTCTTGCTAGGATTTGAAGTCAAAGGAATTTGAAAGATACCTGGGTTTATGCTGTGAATGATGAAAACGGGGTCACGAGAATGGGTCCTCAGAGCTCTGGTTCCAAGCTTGATTATATCTTTGCTCAAGAAAAAATTTGCAGTAAAAGCATTAATATTAATAAAAAAACTCTTAAACGCTGATACTCACTATATATCAGATCATGCCATTGTGGTGATTATCAGTGTCATTATAGTAGGCAGAAAAAATTAAAAGTCCTATTAGATCATCAATAAGAGTCTTTTTGAAGATGAGGAAAGTACCAAAAAATGACTTTATTAAAGAAAATTCTAAAGATGTAAGAAATATTAAAAAATGGGATGCTTTTAAACGGAACCTAAAAAAATTTGCTAAAAACCTCAGTGGGGAGCAGATCTACAAGAAAAGAATTAAGATAAGTAAATCTAAAAGCATGATTCAACTTTGTGAAAAACTTGATCAGAGCAAGGAAATAAACAAAAAATTACTCCAAGATTGGAGGCTTAATTTGGAACAAGCCTGTAGAGAAAGAGGGAGGTCTAGTGCCCACTTAGCCTATGACAAAACAATAAGAGAAATAAAGGGGGGGGGGATAGCACTAGAGAGGATCAGGTGAATGTTTCTGAAGAAGCCACTGTTCAAAAAAAATTCTTAGATTATTACAAAATTCTTTTGGCTCAGAGTGAGACTAGAGATAATAAAATAAATTATGACTTTGAAGATAATGGTACAGTGGACACCCCCCCATCCTAAAACCTGAAGAAAACTCTAAAATTTGTCCGCCATGTCGCGTATGGTATGAGGCAGCTAGGAATCACAGTTCGGCAGGCTCACATGTTCTTTTACAGTTCAGTTTTTTTTTTATTTATTTCTCATTTACGTTGTTTTTTCTTTCGGATGTTCTCTAAATTAATTAACAAAATTGCGGGATAATTGGGAAGTCGCTCCAATGCTCTTGAAGGCAAGAAACGCAATATTTTTGCCATTTTGAATTGTTTCTACCTGTGGGAAAAGGTAGCACTCAATGGTTGCTCTGGAAATTGATAAGAGCAAAGCGATAGGCACAGAAGAGGACTTCTGGATTTCTTGAGGAGGGGCCGATGTTACGACCCACCCCGCCATTAATTTAGTAATTAATGGTCGTGGTTGATGTGTGAAATTAATTAAGTATTAATTATGTTCGAGGCTTGATTGGAGTTTAAAAGTGTAAACAGCAGATAAAGTTTTATCTGGGGGTTTGGAAAGAAAAGAGGCGAAGAATTCTCTCTCTGGCTGGGTGGTCTCAGAATAGCTCTGTTAGGTCATAAATATCAGGGCGCAGCTGACGGGAAACTAAGCAACACGGAATGGTACCTTTCGAAGAGGGGTCCACTTGAGTAAATGAATGAAGATGGGGACAAAAGGTTTAGCGAATAATCGTAAATTCGTCGATTGTTTGGGGCATTTTCGAGAACAATTGCTCTCTGTGTGGTCCGTGCAGAAAAATAAGATTTCGCACTTAGCGTGAAAATAAGGAAGAAAGTTCAGTTGTCTGTATGCTCTCCGATGTGAAAGGCTGGATGCCTTGGATCTGCAAAAAATGAATTGGGGAAAAATGAAGCAGCAAACCTCCCCGCATTTGGTAAGAAATGGAGACAACTCGAGGCGGCTGATGGAGATGCCAGTTTGCCATAAAGACAGCAGAATGCCTGAATCCGCGGGATAAAGAAGAAATTTCTAGGCTGGAGCGTAATGGAAATCAGCGACTGTTTGGACTAATGAAAGCCAAGTTACAGGGGAATTAAGAAGTCTGCAAGTGGACAGTGGTCATTCCAATGAGAAGCGAAGCCATGCAAAGTCGGGTTCGGATGCCAACCACTGCAGTGTGGAATCGTCACCCCCATTCATCCCCTACTGTGGAGGAAGTGAAGAGATGCGCTTGTCGGTATCACTCGACTGTAAAGACTTTGGTTTCTCTAATGCATTTCTCTTATGTTTTTCGACAGATCTCCATAAGAGTGGTATCAATACAATCTTCAGTTCAGAGGAAAGAACGTTCACACAAAAAAAATTTAGATAGACAACGGATTTACCTTTTTTAAGCACCTCAAAGTAACCTCACTCGCTTCAGCAGCGAACGCCAGCCACCTCGTTAAGCCTAACCGTCTGCTATCGTTAAGTTACTTTCACGGCAAAGCTTTCTTAAGCAGACGCTTCCACGGGAAAAAGAGACGACACTTCCTGTGACGTACCGACTCCGAGGCTGGCGATTAGGTTGAAAAATTATCACAGTATCCTACGTCTGGGTCCAGAGTATTGTTTCTCGCGACGATGACTATGCATTATCGGCGAACTCTTAACATGGCGTAGATATATTTGTTTATTTTTTTTTTTTATCACTTTTCCCTCATTAGTCTTTAAAAGCCATGAATTTTTTCAAGAAAATTAAATAGGTGAGATATAATATATAAAAGTTGAATGCTTGTTTGTCCGCTGTACAAATCTACAGTTTATAATTTAGAACCATCAAATTTAGTATACAATATCATGGTACTCTTAGACCGTAGGAGGTATTTTTGGATGATGTTGGGGCCCGGGGTGAAGGGGCCCCCATACAAAATTTTCGTAAAAAATTCTACGGTTTTCAATTTAGAACCACTAAATTTGGTATACTATGTCATGGTACTCTGACTTAGACCGTAGACGGTTTTTGGATGGGGTCGGAGCCCGGGGGTCAGGGGCCCCATACAAAATTTGCGTAAACATTTCTACAGTTTTCAATTTAGCACTACCAAATTTGGTATTGTATCTGATGGTGCTCTAATTTAGCCGTACACGGTTTTTGGATGGTGTTGGGGCCCGGCCCGTAGACGATTTTTGGATGGGGTCGGAGCCGGGGGGGGGGGGAAGACCCCATACAAAATTTTCTAAGAATGCTCTACAGTTTTAAATTTAGAACCACTAAATTTGGTAAACCATCTCATGATATTGTAACTTAGATCGTACGCGGTTTTTTGGATAGGGTCGGAGCCCGGGGGCTCGGGGGGGGGGCATACAAAATTTTCTTAAACATTTCTACAGTTTTCAATTTAGAACCACTAAATTTGGTATACTATGTCATGGTACTCTGACTTAGACCGCAGGAAGTTTTTCGAATGGGGTCGGAACCCGGGGGCCATCGGGCCCCATACAAAATTTGCGTAAAAAATTCTACAGTTTTCAATTTAGAACTACCAAATTTGGTATTGTATCTGATGGTGCTCTAATTTAGCCGTACACGGTTTTTGGATGGTGTTGGGGCCCGGCCCGTAGACGATTTTTGGATGGGGTCGGAGGCGGGGGGGGGGGGGGGGAAGACCCCATACAAAATTTTCTAAGAATGCTCTACAGTTTTAAATTTAGAACCACTAAATTTGGTAAACCATCTCATGATATTGTAACTTAGATCGTACGCGGTTTTTTGGATAGGGTCGGAGCCCGGGGGCTCGGGGGCCTACAAAATTTTCTTAAACATTTCTACAGTTTTCAATTTAGAACCTCCAAATTTGGTATACCGTCTCATGGTACTCTAACTTAGACCGTAGGAGGTTTTTGGATGATGTTGGGGCCGGGGTGAAGGGGCCCCCATACGAAATTTTCGTAAAAAACTCTACGGTTTTCAATTTAGAATCACTAAATTTGGTATACTATGTCATGGTACTCTGACTTAGACCATAGGAAGTTTTTCGAATGGGATCGGAACCCGGGGGCCATCGGGCCCCATACAAAATTTGCGTAAAAATTTCTAGTTTTCAATTTAGAACTACCAAATTTGGTATTGTATCTGATGGTGCTCTAGTTTAGCCGTACACGGTTTTTGGATGGTGTTGGGGCCCGGAGTCAATGGGGGCCCCATACAAAAAAATTGGTAAAAAGTTCTACAGTTTTCAATTTAGAACCATCAATGGTAACCGTCTCATGGTACTCTGACTCAGCCCGTAGACGATTTTTGGATGGGGTCGGAGCCGGGGGGGGGGGGAGACCCATACAAAATTTTCTAAGAATGCTCTACAGTTTTCAATTTAGAACCACCAAATTTGGTATACCGTCTCTTAGTACTCTGATTTAGCCGTAACACGGTGTTGGGATGATGTTGGGGCACGGGGTCAAGGAGCCCCCATACAAATTTTCGTAAACATTTCTACAGTTTTCAATTTAGAACCACCAAATTTGGTATACGTTCTGATGATACTCTAACTTAGACCGTAGGAAGTTTTTTGGATGAAGGTCTTACCAATATAGGTCTTACCATGTAGATGTGCCAGTCGAAGAGAAAAATGAGATTGGGGCAACGGTTCGGGCATTGTAGGGCGGCAAAGTTAGCATGTAAAGTATGGGAGAAGCGTGCGGTTGACTCACGCGCTGTTGAAGGCGGAGTGTGGAGGGTCAGATAGTCCAAAGTCCGAAATCTTCTCTATTCTGAGCGAACCGTTGCGCAAAGCAACGCTAGCAGGCATTCGTATCAAAGTTCTTCTAATCGGAGCAGCGAACACTCTCGAAGACCTGATTGCGTTATGCCGTTGGACTGTGTGATGTATATATACAATTTAATATTCATTCGATCCAGTTAATTCACGTAGGTAAGACGTTTCCCATTATGTAAAAATGTAAATAAACATTCCGTTGACCATTGTTAGTGAAAATATTACGGGCGATTGCTTATAGCTCATTGAGTTGCTCACGGCGGTCGTTAAACCTTCACTCAAAAAAAAAAAAAAAAAAAAATCACGAACTTAGACTATTGTCTTTACTGAAGTGGTTGAATGAATTTGTCAGTCAAATAAAGTTAACATTTAGTGTTTCATATGAGTTCATGCTTCTCAAAAAAAAAAAAAAAAAAAAAAAACTAACCGTCGATTCCGACAGGTTTCGTCTAGTTCCTTGTTAAACTAATAAAAATGAAAGAAAAGAAAAAGAAATCCCCGCTTTATTTTCAGGGATCTCTAGAGATAGAATTTCACAGATTATCGTATTTTGCAGAATTAGCTCGCATCTCATAATATCTAGGTTCTGATGAGGATAACACTCAGAGTTTTTTTCTTTAACCTGACAAATTCCAGTGAAAAAGATGTTGAATGATACTAATGTAATAGGTAACGTGATTAGTTTGACCCTGACGGCTTGCGGGGGGGGGGAGGATGCAGATGTTTGCAACAAAGCCCGGCAGAGGTGTTCCCACACACTGTTTTATTGTCGTAAACGGCCTCTGGCACTTACAGCGCCATATGGTGGACTTGCCCAGTGAGCAGAATCGCCTGTGAAAGTTGTTCAATGTTCAGTCAGTCACATCGTTCTTCATATCTTGGCTTTGTAAGATGGCATGCCAAGGATGTCGAATAACATTTTTCTGTCCTGGTCAAATGGAAGGCGTGGCTTTAACGAATTTTCTAGTTAGCCACAATATTTTCAGTGAAAACATAAATTGTCCCAGATGTGGACGACTCCTAACTTTAAATAGGAAAAGTATGCTATATCGATGTGGAGGATCTTTTTGGCACCTGCACCGAGGAAGCAGAAAAGAGTTAGAGTCCAATGCAATTACAAAGGATCTGCAAGGATGGAAACGTTTTTCGCGTCCCGCAGGTTAAGTATTGAGAAAATATTTAAATTCATTTTCCTTTGGTTGACTCTGGAGTTTCCAAGGCAGAAGAGGCTAGAACAGTTTTGTGATATGAGTTCGACTACTGTGGTAGATTGGTCCAATTATTGCCGTGAGGTGGGCCTGCATTGGGAGAAGAGAAATAAATCAGCGAAACTAGGTGGACCCGGCAAGACCGTCGAAATCGACGAATGCCTCCTAGGTAGAAGGAAAAATCACAGAGGTCGAATCCTTACAGGAACATGGTTATTTGGAGCAAAAGAAAGGGGCACTGGGCGATTTCGTATTCAGCCCGTTAAACGCCGCGATAGAGTAACACTCTTAGCCCTCATTAAGAAATGGATTCGGCCAGGCACCACAATCATTTCCGACTGTTGGAAGGCCTATCACAGTCTTCATCGGCATAGGTATAGACACTTCACGGTAAACCATCGGTACTATTTCGTGGATCCAGTCTCCAGAGCTCACACAAACACCGTGGAGCGTCTCTGGAGAGACGTTAGAAGCAAGCTGCCTCGTTTTGGAAGAGTCAAAAAACATCTGAAGGGATATTTAGCAGAGTTTTCTTTTAAGAAGAAGTTCGACAAAGAACTTGAAAGACCACATCATTTTCTCAAGGCAGTCTCTGCTCTATACCCGCCGAAATAGGTCACCATCATAATCATTGTCAACCATTATCTATCCACTGCTTGATGAAAGTCTCCCCAAGTTTCTTCCACAACGGTCTATATTGCGCCAGTTTCCTCCATGTCACTGTGGCATACTTTCAAATTTCGTTCGTCCATCTCCCATGTGGACTTCTGGACGTTTTCCTATCCTTTGGAATCCAATGTAGAATTTCTATTGTTCATTGGGGCTCCGTTCTGTTAACATGTCCACCCCATTGCCATTTTAGTGATAGGTAGGTTTACGTAAGTATTTTTTTGCATGAACTGTTTTTTGTAAGAATAAAACTAAATTGATATGCACCCAAAATCCTTACTGTCCAATTAATTATTGCCTAAATATCGTTTTGTTTTCCCTGCTATGCTAAACTGAATTGCATGTTATGCTCCTGAAATTTAATGTGCAAGTAAAATGAGTGTTAACAGTAAGCACGAGAAACTTTTCCTCTAGGGAGGGTATTAATGAACAGCATGAACAGCGAGTACAGATCCACCCATGCTGGATCTGTACTCGAATTCGGGCCCATCTAACGGCAGCAGCATCTTGCCTGTCCTGGGCAGAGAACAACTAGCATTTCCTTGCACTATCTTACTAACCTTACAAATTGTGATCTGCGGTTTTTAAAAGAAAATTAATAATTTCAATAGTTTCGTAAAATATTTCCTCTGTGGTTGCTGCATGATAATTAACAGTGAATGTACAGCTGGAATATACGTTTGCACGATAAAATTAGCAAGAGTGCATGTCTGCACGAAAAAAAAAAAAAAAAAGTAGCAATGCACGTATGCACGAAAAAAAGAAATAGCAATGCGCGTTTTAATGTCTTTCCATATCATATACAAAAAACAATGCATGAACTCTTATTCTACATTTTTGCTATTCATTCAACTTTGCAAATCGTTACCTACTAAAAGAAAAAGGATCGAAAGAAGTGCATATTTTTTCTCATTTTCCCTATTTTTATTACGTTCAACAACTAGTTTATTTTTTTGGTAATTTATTTTCTTGTATCGCTGCTTAATACATTTTATTACTAAAAAAGCATTTCATTTATTATTACTATGTGACAGCGGAAAAATATTAATTCTTAAAATGCAGTGAATCCTTTCTGTCTCTATTCCTTAGTATTCATTGGCAAACGTTGCATCAATGCAAAGCCAATCTGGCCCCGCATTGTTGTGGGGTATGAAAGGCACTGCTAACAGCAAGTGGAAAAGGGAACAACTGATGTGTATTTCTCTTTGTTCCCTATTATGATGCATACCAAATTTTTCCTCTTCCTTTTAATATTATGATCATCCGGATCAGAACGCAATGGTTTTTGGGGGCTTAGCCCACCCCTTAGAACCGCGTTTTGTGAAGCCACATCAAGTTGCCATAGAGCCGTCTAATATAGGCGGTTTTCCATGGTAATGCACCTTGAAACAGAAAAAAAGGGGCCACAAGCAGAGAGTTCTCCTCTGCAAAGAACGCACGCACACGCTTACACAATTAAAATTTGAAACACTGATTTGTTGATGAAGAGATGTTGTCGTATCACAAGAGAAACGATCGGTTTTAAATTGCATGCATAGAATTCTGTGACAGAACAGTTTTCTATGTTGGACGGGAAAAAAATGAAGAAAGAAAAAAAAAAGCTAATTTATGTGTAAAAGTATGCAGCGGAAACTGATAGTAGAACAAAAGGTGGAAAAGAAATAATTTTTAACATGTTTCAAATATTTCTAACAAAACCAAAAATTTAAAGAACTTCAAGTGAAGAATGTTCATAACATACTTTTCAGGAGGTGGCAAGCGGAAAATGTAAATACAAATAATATTACCAAAAACTATATGCAAAGATTCACTGTGACTTCTCTGTGGTCTAACCGGTTTTACTACACACGCCACATAAATTTCATAAAAAGCCACAAGACCGAACAACTACATACAACAGGAAATTTGGCTGCATATTGGGACAATAGGGAAATTTATTTGCTATTCGTTTGGGGGTTGTGCCTTAGGCTAGCAGGCCCTGTTTAGGCTCACTTGTGCCTGGTGTACTACGAAAATCCAGCGATCACTCAATCAATCCTCAAAAAATTAAAAAAAATATCTTCAAGATTAAATTCTGGGAGAAACATCGGGAGACTTTTGTCCAGCAGTGAATGGCTGCTGCAAATGAGAAAATTTCCCCCCACTTCTTTGCCTTTGATACTTTTCCATACTACAGTATGTACTCGTACATACTAAGTGTAAGACTATACTTTTCCATACGAGGGTATAGGAGAACTGGTCACCGGAGAAGTGCCCACCAGGAGAACTAGCCACAACAGTGTTAAGGGGCCGTACCAAAATTGCGTTCATGATTGCTTCCTGGCCACATCTCCCTAAGCCAGGGTTGCAGTCGCGGCCTGGTGCCGCCAGGCCACTTTTTTCCAAACCCTGGAAGCGACAGGCTACTTTTTGCCGAACTGAATCAGACTTTTTAAAATTATTTATTCAATCGTCGCCCCCAATGTTGGTTCGGAACAACATACTAAAATTTGGATCAATCCATGTATTTTCCCCCAAGCAATCATGCAGGAGATCGGGAAATAAATCCCGGACCTCTGTTCTGACCTTTGATCCCATTTCGACCATTTTCAATAGTTTTCGTGCCCAGGTTGCTCGAAACAACATACTAGAATGTCATCGAAATCGTACGATACTTACACGAATTATCGGGCAAACAAATAGACAAACGGACAAAGCAGGATCATATGCGCTTCTTCAACTAACGGTTGGGAAACGTAAAAAACACCTGCATTGAGCCATGTGCAATAGTTTAAAAATTATACACTTAAAATTGGCAAACTGCGAAAAATTTTGTCTTTTATATTTCGACGGAAATTTAATTACGGTCAGTTATATTTCCGCTATTATAATCGGAAACTGCAGCTGTCGCCCTCCAGACGCTACGGAGTACGGTAAAAAATAACCCATGATTTTTATTTAGGTGTATTGCATGACTTTTGAGAGACCACTTTGCTAATTTTAGTCAGAGAATTTGGGAAGGTGGTGCTTGACCCCTCAAAGGGACGCCCTTGATCAAAGTAACCTCCCGTGTTTCTAACAATAGACAGTATTGCAAAGTCTTTGAAATTTGAAATTGCGGTTGACCCACTGCTCCAACTAACGCACCCTCTCCGTACTTTGGCAGTGTTTCACATTGCCAGACCGGATGTAGGAGACTGCCAGAGCACATTTTTGTTGTTTTGTACTTTTAGCGGACTGCACTAATATATATATACACTGAAGAGCAATTGAAGTACAGACAGCTGGCGTTATGCAAATGTGGCGCTGTGGGCAGCCCTGTAAACGGAAACCACATGACGTGTGCAGCAATCCGACAATATAAGGAGTGATGCGACGGGAATCAGTAAGAGTCGGACGCAGTATGGGTGAGACGATGGATCTAAGCGCATTTGATCGTGGGCAAATTGTCGGGGTCCGACGAATGGGTCACTCCATCTCGGAAGTCGTGCAGCCACTGGGATTTTCACGAGCCACTATGTCACGGGAGAACCGTGAGTACATCGAATCCGGTAAAACCATCCCTGCAAGGGCCAACTGCCGTGGACAACAGCGTGTGGATGAGCGGGGTCATTGTCGACTAGCTCGCATTGTAACAGCGCATAGACTGACCAAAGTGCAAGAAATCACTCGGCAATTTAACGCTGGTGCACAAAAACGTGTAAGCAGCCACACCATCCAGAACCATCTCCTCGCTATGGGGTACAGAAGCCATCGTACCACGAGGGTACCGCTGCTGACCGCACATAACAGGGTGCAAATATTAGCATGGGAGCGGGAACATCGCCACTGGTCCCTAGACATGTGGGGAAATGTTGCCTGGACTGATGAGTCGAGATTCACGTTGGTACATGCGGATGGCAGGATACGAGTACTGCTCAAACCACATGAAGCGAGGGATCCTTCTTGCCAGCAAGGTACTCTTCAAGATGGTGAGGGTGGCATTCTTGTCTGGGGACTGTTTACTTGGACTGAAATGAAACCCCTGGTACGTGTGACATTGTCCCTCACAGGTCAACGTTACCGGGATATCCTGGACGATTATTTGCTCCCATTTGTGCGTCTTCAACATCCCACTAGGGACCTCATCCTGCAACAAGACAATGCACCGTGCCATCGCTCCCGAATTGTATCCGAATGGTTGGATGAACACTCCACAGACGTGACCTCGCTTCCTTGGCCAGCTAGGTCCCCTGACCTCAATCCCATCGAGCACATCTGGGATGCAATCGAGAGAGATGTTCGAGGTTCTGACCCCCTCGATCAAATCTTCATAAACCGTGGGAGCTTGTTCAGGGGTCGTGGATCCGTATGACTTCCGGTGTCTTGTACAGTCCATGCCGAGACGAATCGCCGCCGTCATCAGGGCGAAAGGTGGTGCTACACGTTACTAGACAGGTATCTCTAATTCAATTGCTTTTCAGTGTATATATATATATATATATATATCATAATCATAAACCACTATCAATTCACTGCTGGATGAAGGTCTCCCCAAGTTTTTTCCAAAACGGTCTATCTTGCGTCATCTCCTCCATGTGACTTCCGCATGCATTCGAATTTCATCCACCCATCTCACATGTGGTCTTCTTCTGGGTCTTTTCCTGTCCCATGGTATCCAGTCTAAAATTGTCCATCGGTGGTCCGTTCTTCTGGCAACATATCCAGCCCATTGCCATTTTCAGGGATTTTACTCTGACCATGATGCCTTCAACCCTTGTCATATTTCTTATCCATGAATTCCTCTTCTTATCTTTCCTGGTTACACCAGGCATGCAACTCTCCGTGCTTCTTTGAGTCGTCAGTCTTTGCATGTCTTTATTAGTTAAGGTCCATGTCTCTGCTCCATACGTAAGCACTGGCAGGATGCATTGTTTAAACAGTTTTCTTTTAAGACATACTGGCATACTGCTCTTAAAAATTTTACTGTTTCTTCCAAAAGCTCTCCAACCATATGTTTTATACGTCGATTAATTTGTTCACCAATGTGACCTTTGATTGATATTTGCTATCCAAGGTAAACATATCGGTTATCTCCAGCGTTTCCTCATCAACAGATAAAGCTCCATGTCTTGTAAAAGCAATGTGCATCAGGTTTGTCTTCTAAAATTTCATTTTTAATCCCACTTCTTTACTCTTGTCAGCAAGTTCCTGGTTCATACTCTGCAGCTCTGAATCACCGTCATCAGAAAAACGAAGGTGAGTTAAATATTCTCCATCAATCTTTATCCCTTTGTTTTCCCAGTTCAATGATTGAAAGACATTTTGCAATGTAGCATTAAAGAGTTTGGGAGATATGGTGTCACCTTGTCTCACTCCCTTTCCAATTTGTATTTGTGCTGTATCCTCAAACAACCGAACTTTTGGACATGCATTTTCATAGATGTTATTAATAATGCTAATTTATGATTCTTTAATACCACACGATTTCAAAGCCATTGTAACTGCTGATGGTTTCACTGAATCAAAGGCCTTTTCATAATCGATAAAACCATACATAATGGAAGTACATATTCCTTCGTTCTTTCAATTTGTTCTCTCAGCACACAGAAATGATCTATCCCAGCAAAAGATCAAGTGCTGGGAAAAAGATCAAGTTACGTCACTTGGTTGCCGTCTGCCACTACCGGCAAACTAGCGGACCACATTATGCCAGCCATCATTTCTGGCACGTGCTTGCAGGGCCGCTGAAGGGCCACTTGTGGCAGCTACTGCCTGTGATGGATAACTGGTGGCCCTGTTGTGGCATATGACAACTGATGGGGTGCCAATTGTTGGCCAGCTGTTGGCTTGAACTGCTGGCCCTTTTGTTGGCCGCCCGGACATTTTATTGACGGTTCGGCTGCGGCAACATAGTGCTGGGCCAGCAAGACTGTTTTTGCTGGGATAGTGATGTAGCCACTCCTGAATCCAGCTTGTTCTCTCGGTTAGATCTTCCAGAGTGGAGAATCTGTTCCTCAGTTCCAATTTGAAGGTATTAAGATGTTTTTTAAGGTTGGTCAGGTCAACACACTTTGTTTCTTTTATGAGTTTACCAAGCTCGAGTTTAGTGTTAAGGTGCATCTTACATCTCCCCATTCTGTGATCACTCCCTGTGTTAAACCTGTTCAGCACACTGCAGTCTTCTATGACAAATTTCTCGTAGCACATAATAAAACCAGTTTCACTTGTCATTCCATTGGGATGCATCCATGCCCATTTCCTATGTTGTTTCTTCTTGAAGAAGGAGTTCCGGATGAAAAACCTTACTGCCTCCGCGAACTGTACGAAAGTATTTCCACGCTGGATTCTGTTCCCATGTCCGAATTTACCGACCGAAGTTTCATTCTGTTGTCGTTGCCCTATTTTCGCATTGAAATCACCCATAATTATCTTCAAGTGCTGCTTGCCTTTATTATTTATAGATGCCGAATTTCTTCGTAAAATTCTTCAACTTCTTCCTCAGGATGACTTGGGAATAATTCTTGAATAATTTACATGTGAATTAAGGCTTTAATAATTTAAGCCTGGTATCTTTTTGAAAGTTGGTAACGAGTCGTGCAGCTCAGTCCGAGGAACTTTCAACTTCTATAAATTTATCCTTCAGTTTCTTGTTTATTACACTATCTACCAACAAGTAATTGGACACCTGTGATAGCAAAGGAAAACGAAGTTTATTCACCTTCAATAGTTGGTGGAGCCTCCACGAGCGGCGATTACAGCTCCGACTCTCCGAGGCATACTCTCAACCAGGCGTTATACGACGGCTAGCGGTATTTTCCTCCACTCGGCTTGGAGAAGACAGGTCAGTTCTTTCATTGATTTCGGACGGTGGGGGCACCCCTTAAGTCGACGCTCAAACTCGTCCCAGAGGTGCTCGATAGGATTAAGGTCCGGGCTCTGCGCAGGCCAGTCCATTCGATTAACCCCATTGTCACCATACCAAGCCATCGTAGACCTCGCAACATGACAGGTGGCATTGTCATCCTGAAAGTAACATGGGTCCACCCCGTAAAACTGCCACAACGTAGGAAGCGCATGGTCATCCAAAATGGTGCAGTAGGTCTCGGCGTTGAGTCTACCAGGAATTGCGACCAAGGGTCCCGTGCCATGTCAGGAGAAACACCCCCATAGCATAATTCCACCGCCGCCGAACTTCACAGTTGGCACAAGACATTCCGGCAGGAGGCGTTCTCCAGGCAGACGCCAAACCCAGACCCTGCCATCCGAACGGTAGAGGGTGAACCTTAATTCGTCGCTCCAGAGAACCTTTTTCCACTGTTCAACGGTCCACTGTCGACGTTCTTTGCACCAAGTTAGCCGAGCAGCGCTATTGGACTTGGTGATCAAAGGCTTGTGGGCGGCAGCTCGTCCGTGATAACCGAGCAGATGGGCTTTGTTACGGATGGTATTCATCGAAAGAACACTCCCGGATGCCTGTTGAAACTCCTCGCGGATGTAGCCCATCGATTTGGTGAGGTTCTTCCGAATTTCTCTGGCTAGCACCCGTCGGACTCTAACTCCCAGTTTCTTGGGTCTGTCGTGTCGGGGCACATTCCGAGAGTCACCTCTCATCTTTCACTTGCCAATCACGTAGGTCACTGTCGATTTTGGGTACTTCAACTCGCTGGATATGCCACGTATGGATCGGCCATTTCTGTGATACCCGACGATTACACCTTTCTCGAAATCAGAGAGCTCCGAACTGCGTGGCATCGTCCATGCGACTGGTTGCGTTGTTGTTTCCCACACGATATTTAACGGCGGCGGCCGTGACGTGTATCAGGACCGCAGATATCGTCGATTTCAGGGGTGTCCAATTACTTGTTGGTAGATAGTGTATAAATCCAACATACACTAGCTCTGCCAGTATCTGTCCCACGATAGTAGAAGAGATGTCCACTTTTCAGTTCACTGAGAACTCCTTTTCTTCTTACTTCACTTAGAACAACGATGTACCACTTGATTCTTTGTACTTCCTCCTCCAATTCAAGAAGCCTTGAATCAGAAGTTAGAGAGCTTTCATTGTACGTAGCCAAGGTCAGCATCAGATGGCAGCCTAGTCCGGTCCTCCAGTGATTCTCAGCACCCTCTGCCTTCAGTTGTGCTTCCGTCAAGAGTATGTCGAAAGTTGTGCCTCCATCAAGAGTACGAAATGCCTGTTCAGATACGTGTACAAGGGACATGACTGTGCTAATGTAGCAATTGAACGCGATGAACTTCGGACTTTTATGGATTCCAGGTACTTTAACGCTCCTGAGGCAGCATGGAGACTCTTTGCTTTCAACAAGCATGCTCAATCTCACACAATCGTGAGACTTCAAGTTCATCTTCCTAATGAGCAAAATGTCTATTTAACTGAAGACAACATGCAGGCTGCAGCAGAAAGAGAAGCTGTCACGCGATGCTAATCTAACTGCGTGGTTTAAATTAAATGAAGAAGATGAAAATGCTAGAAACCATTGGTATATTGACATTCCACAGCATTATATATTTGATGAAAGAAATCGTAAATGGAAGCTTCGACAAAGAGGCAAAGACAAGACTATTAGGCACATGTACACTGTAAGTTTGAACGCAGACACAGAAAGATTCTGTTTGCGCCTTGTCTTGCTTAATGTCCCTGGAGCAACTTCTTTTAACTATTTGAAGACTGTTGAAGGTATACTATATCCGGATTTTGAAGGAAGTAGCCCAAAAGCAAGGACTATTTAATAGTGATGAAATTTAAGACGATGCCCTTCCTGAGGCAGTGATTGAAAAAATGCCCCGACAGTTGCGAGAACTGTTCACGTATGTTTGGGTCCTTGCTGTGCCACCAAATGTGCCTGAACATTTTGCGAAGGACAAGAAAGGTCTTTGTGACAACTTTGCAAGGCAACATAATGGTCAATCAGATGACTGTACCAATTGAATTGTGAAAATTTTACCCTTAAAGAAATACAAGATGTGTTTATTATTCGCGGTAAAAAACGTGCTGACTTTGTACTATCCACTCCTCCAGCAAACCTTCGAGTTGCTCCTGCAGCTTTCTATTGTATAATGCGCAGCAAGAGAGAGAAAGAAGTGAAGCAATGAAGTCATTGTTGAATGCACAGTAAAAGCTAGCATACGATTAAATATTAGCTGTAAAAAAATTAAAAAAGGGAAAGCAGATACTTTTCCTTGACGGTCCAGGTGGCAGAGGCAAAACATATATGTACAAATTGCTCCTCAGTACCATACGAGGAGAAGGAAACATTGCATTGGCCACAGCATCAACTGGCATCGTTGTAAATCTTGATGGTGGCAGAACATACCATTCCGAATTTAAAGTGCCTGTTCCTGTGTTTGCAAACTCCGTTTCAAATATGACGATGGCCAGCCCTAATGCCGAGCTTATTAGAGAAGCCAAAGTTTTGACCTTGGACGAAGCTATGCAACGGCTCCTAACAATGCAGTTAATTGTATTAACAAACTCCTTCCAGAGATCGCGAAGACCATAAAGCTCTTTGGCGGTATAGTTTTCATTCTTGGAAGAGATTTCAGACAAACTCTTCCTGTCGTATCCCATGAAATCAGGTCGTTAGGAAAAGTCGAAATATACAGTATTTTCCTGAACCGGTGTTTAGCTACGGTCATCTCTATGTGGAAATGTCAAGAGTACGACGATGTCAAAATAAAAATAGTTCATTTTGGGGGAAACAGATACAGGGTTCACACTCAGTGTACACGAAAAATGTTGTGTACAAGAAAGTGTTGACGAAATAGGGACTCAAGAATTTACAAAACACATAACAGACAGACGGGCAAGCAGACAGACAAACAGACAGATAAACGGACGGACAAAGAAGCGATGGAAGATCAAGCTACTCGCGCTGCAATCTGGTTAACGCTAAAAGATCTACCAAGTTCAGAGTCTTATGCCCGTCGTAGGACGGTTTTTTTTTTTTTTTTTTGCTATAAATAAATAATTTAAAAAAATTGCTATGGATATCTTATTTTCCTCGGTCATTAATGACGGGCTTTCACCTATATATTCAATAAATACAAAATTTAAAAACATTGCTCTGGATGTCATATTTTTCCCCCGTCATTATTGATAGACAAATTCTCCGCGGGCATCTGTTACTGCTGGAAACCTGCCTGTGGAAAGGGATAACCCCCGACAGGTTTCCTGCGCTAGCACATGCCCGCGGATAATTTGTTGAGTTGTTGTTTGTAAACGCTGAAAATCTCCCGATGGGACCAAGCATTTTTTATATTTTATATTCCAGACATGTTTGCTGCGTTTTCACACCCAGCAAAAACAGTATTGCTGGGCCAGTACTGGCAGTCAGCAGTGGCCCAGCACTATGTTGCAGCTGACCAACCAACAATAGAATGTCCCGGCGGCCACCACATGGGCCAGCAGTTCAGGACAACAGCTGGCCAAGAGTTGGAACCCCCATCAGTTATCATATGGCAGAATGAGGCCATCAGTTATCCATCACAGGCAGTGGATGCCACAAGCGGCCCTTAAGCAGTCTTGCAAGCACCTGCCGTAAATTATGGTAAACGGTAAAAATACCCCCGAAAACTCAAAAGCGGAAAAAAAAGCCCCCGGAAGAAATACCCCAGAACAAACGGTTCACTGTAAACTGCCACACAGGAACACTGATGTGTGGCAGTGTTCCTGTGTGGCAATTTACCGGCAACCCTGCCACACATCTTTCAGCAACTTGGCTACAAAAGTTCAAAGGGGGGGGAGGGCTATAAAGATTGCCGTTTCTGGGCCTACATTGATAACTGAATTGGGAAACGAATTTCGCGAAAACTTTCCATGTAAGCCAAGCGAGAATTGTACTTTAATTTGAAGAAATAAATTGCCGAGGATCCGAGGTACACTGGGGGGGGGGCGCTCAACCCCCAACTTCCGTAATATTAGATTCTGGGCCGCTGGAGTCTGTCAGTGTATTCAGGCTGTTCCCCTTGAAGCGCCCGCTAGGTCCGCGAGTTTGGGGGCGGGGGTGTCCCCAAAATGTTGTAATGGCCGTAGAACTGTAAACATTAGAAGTATGCTTTACATAATGATTCTCTACACGATCACGAATTTTCAGGAGGGTGGGGTGCAAGTTTCTAAGAGCGCAGACAAGTCTTCAAGGTAAGGGATTTGTTCGCAATTTCTATGCTTCATGTTGTGTTTAATGGTAAATTATGTATGCCCTTCCCCCTCCCCCAGAAATTTGGTGAAGCCTGTGAGAGGGATACGAGATGCTTGGTTTGGAGGGCTCTAACCCCAACTTCCGTAATTTTATATTCTGGACCTCTAGAGTCGGTCAGTGTATCCTCGATGTTATCCCTGAATAGCTCTTAGAAATGGGGGGCACCCCACCCTCCTGAAAATTCGTGGTCGTGTACAGAATCATTATATAAAACATGGTACTAATGTTTACAGCTCTACGTGCATTTTAACATTTTGAGGGAAAGCGCCCCCCAAGCTCATAGACCTCACGGACACTTCAAGTGGAACTTCCTGGATACACTGACAGACTCCAACGGCCCAGAATATAATATTACGGAAGTACGGGGTAGAGCCCCCTCCCCTCAGTGTACCTCGGATCCTCGGCAATTTATTTCTTCAAATTAAAGTACAATTCTCGCTTGGCTTACATGGAACGTTTTCGCGAAATTCGTTTCCCAATTCAGTTATCAATGTAAGCCCAGAAACGGCAATCTTTATAGCCCCCCCCCCCCCCGCCTTTGAACTTTTGTAGCCAAGTTGCTGAAAGATGTGTGGCAGGGTTGCCGGTAAATTGCCACACCGGAACACTGCCACACATCAGTGTTCCTATGTGGCAGTTTACAGTGAACCGTTTGTTCTGGGGGTATTTCTTCCGGGGGTATTTTTACATACATCCGTAAATTATGGCTGGCCTAATGTGGTCGACCAGTTTCTCAGAAGGGGCAGCCGGCAATCACGTCATGTAATTAATGGCTTGCCGAAACTTGTCCGCCATTTCCCAGTAGTAGTCATAAAAAAAGAAAGACAGAAAAAGATAATTACAGTTCCCCGAAGGCACACCTACTCTTTCTTTCCCAAGGAAACTTCTGCATGACGGCACGGCGCTGTGGAAATGTCATCAAAAGGTCCGGAGTAATGCTCGTTCGAATCAGGGAGCATCGAACACACGACAGCTTGTTTCCTCTTTAAATTTTTGCGGTCAGTTCTCCGGTAGCAAACTCTTCTGCCAGAGTTATACGGGGGCCAGTTCTCCGGTGGCCACTTCTCCTACACCCCTGTAAACCGCCACACAGTAAAAGTGCCACACATGTTCAAGCAACTTGGAAATGTGCCACACACGGGAATAGTGCCGCAACGGAAAACTGCCACATATTTTTAATTAAGGGACCGGGCACAGCTTGCTTTTCCTCCGAGGAACACTTTCAATGTGTGGCAGTCTTCCAAGTTTCCGAATTATGTGTGGCAGTTTTCCAAAGTGCCTAACGACGGGAAGGAGCTCTTTTGTTTGTCTGAATTTCCAGGATGGTTCGTACAAGCTTAGGACAACAAGCTACAAAAGTTTAAGGGGGAAGGAGCTTATAAAGATTGGCGTTTCTTGGCGTATATTGAAAACTGTATCGGGAACACCAAACAAATTTCGAGGAAACGTTCTGCGTAAACCAAGCGAGATTTGTATTTTAACTTGAAGAAATAAATTGCCGTGACTTAATTACATTTTTTAAAACTACGGTGTTCGACGGAACAACAAATTACAGCATGATTCATGCTATGTTAAAAAAGGACGATAAGGTGGGATTATTTAATAATGCTGCGCTTTTACTTAGGCACATATTCAGAACGTTTACGTAGGACGTCAAGTTAATATTAATTACGCTTTTACTTAGGCACTCAATATAAATTCATTAAACTCATAAGCCCTAGGTATTGAATTTTTAACATACTACGGATGTCATATTCATAACGTTTACATTTCAAGTCAAATTAATAGCACTGCGCTTTACTTAGGCATTAAATACTAATTTCTCGGCCCTATAGGCCTAGGTCTTTTAAACAGTTTTCACTCCGTCGACTTCATATTTATAACGTTTATGTATCAAGCCAAGTTGATAATATTGTGCTTTTACTTAGGCACGAAGTATTAATTCATAGGCCTTAGGTCAAGCCTAGGCTCTTTTAACAATTTTTATTCTAACTATGTCATATTCATAACGTTTATGGATGAACTCAAGTTACTCCTATGACATGTGTAGAATAAAAACTGTTAAGAAGGCCTACAGCCTATGAATAAATATTTCGTGCCTAAGTAAAATCACAATGTTAACTTGACTTCATACGTAAACGTTATGAATATGTGCCTAAGTAAAAGCGCAGCATTATTAAAAAATCTTACCTTTTCTTCCTTTTTTAACATAGCATGAGTCATGCGGTAATTTCGTTGTTCCGTGGAACACCGTAGTTTAAAAAATTGTACTTAAGTCAGGGCAATTTTCTTCAAGTTAAAGTACAATTCCCGCTTGGTTTACACAGAACGCTTTCTCGAAATTTGTTTGGTTTTCCCAATACAGTTTTCCATATACGCAAAGAAACGGTAATTTTTATAAGCTCCTACCCCCCCCCCCCCCCCGCCGCCCCGGTGGCGCAGTGGTCTAAGCGCTGGCCTCTGATCATTCGTCCGTAAGGGGTCCGGGTTCGAATCTCGGTGAGGCACGGATGTTGTGTTTGTCTTACGGCACTGGCTCTCTCCCTTTCCTGGAACCAGTGACCCTAAATTAGGGACGGGTGACTGCTTATAGCCCATTGAGTTGCTCACGGTGGTCGTTAAACCTCCAATCAACCCCCCCCCTTAAACTTTTGTGGCCACTTGTCCTAAGCTCGTATGAACCATCCTGAAAATTCAGACAAGCAAAACAGCTCCTTCCCGTCGTTAGGCACCTTGGAAAACTGCCACACATTCAAAGTGTTCCTCGGAGGAACAGCAATTTGTGCTCGGTCCCTTAAGGAAAAGCGTGTGGCAGTTTTCCTGTGTGGCAATCTTCCGGTGTGGCAATCTTCCGGTGTGGCAGTTTTCTTGTGCGGCAGTTTTCCTGTGTAATGGTTTACAGTGAACCAAAAGGCCCATCTAAAACCTTTTTTCCTAGCCTTTTTTACCACGTTTTTCGTCTCTGAGTTTACCGATTGCCTGGAAATGGTGACCCCAGAAATCTCCCCCATGTCCGATATTGTGTGTCAAATGTCATATGTGCATGGTCCCTAACTTAAAAATGTGTGGGTCTTTTCCTGTGGGGGTGTTTTCCGTCCATCTACCGTAGTAGCTATATTTTCACTGTTTTGTAAAACGTATTCAAAACGTTGGCACATAACTTTGATTACAAACAAGTTCGGGTTTTTGATTTACCTCACTTTCCATCTAAAATGCTGCCCTTCTGATTTTTTCGTGTTCAAACGAAAATGGATATCAAGCGAAAAAATTTGTGTTCATCGGATTGAAAGGTTGTACAAGCGTACGATATCTGTGAATATTACGTTTATCCATTGCGGATACAAGAGCTTTCGTTTCACCGGCCTCAAAAATTGAAAATTGTGTTTTTGTAATAATCTTCAAATCACCTTTAATAACCTTCATCTTTTTTTTTAGTGATCTTTTTACTTGTAATATCTGAAATCACTGAAAGGAAGCTATGAACCTTTTAGTGAAGATAATTTCTATGTAACAAGGACTTCCTCAAACTTTAATTCCATTTTTAAGAATCGCAATTTTATATCCCCAGTTTTACACTGATTATGTTGAATGTTTCTTCTTCTTTTTTTTTTTTTTTTTGAAGAGTTTGGGACGAGTATTGTGATAGAGTGTGTGGTGTAATCCAAACTCCCTCCCCTACTGCCTGCTTAAAGTAACACCTCTCCTCCAGTTTCCCCCCGACTGTCAATTTATTGTTTCTGTGTTGGGAGAAACTTCTTATCTCTTCTTTCCCTCCCATAGCTGGACAACATTATCCGAATGCAGCTTTTCCGGAACTCACCGTATCTCATTGGATTGATTTATTGTTTTATTGCGTCGTAGAACAAACGCGGCCGTCGGTGTGTACATACGATATTTACTGTGAACGCAAGTGGACAGGAAAACCGCCTTTGAGATGGAAATCGCTGATAGTACTGTACTATATACAATGACGCCGAAGCTGTTTTCTTTGATTTCAGTCACTCCTTGTTGCCACTAAAACCCCATTAGTGCGGATACATTTTGAGAGACCTTGAGATGAGGTCCGTTGTGAAGGATCATTTCAACTTTGAGCAAAAGTCTTTCTATTTTTTTTTAACTTTAGGTAACAACTAACAATATTAACTATAAAGTATTAAAATTCTGTAATCCGCAAAATTTCCCCTTAGGAGCGATCAAGGGAACTGATTGTTTTACTAAACCATTCTGTACAGGGGGTGGGAAATGGCCTAAATAAAGCTGAGAACTGTTTTTTTTTTTTTTTTTTTAACGCATACGTATGCGTAACTTCGTTTAAAAATCAAAATTACCTGCACATAAAAATCTTATTTCTTAATTTATTTTTTTGTGATTATTAACATCCTTTATTTTACATCATTATTAGGAGAATTATTTCAAGGAAAAGTTTTAGGCTTTTTTTAAGAAATGTAGTTGGCAAACGTATGTGCATTGCCAATTCTGTGCATTTTTCGCTGTTAAGATTTTAGGAAAATATTTCTCCTCTGTTCTTGATATTTTAGATGAGGATTTAGCCTACACAGGAAACATAACTCAAATTTACGCTTCAATGTTTACACGGCGTTATACACTATCCACCATCGAAACAATTACGTAGGCTAATTTGTATGTTGCACAGTCACAGATTTAAGAACAAGTGGTAATCACATTAGAAACTAATACTTTACATGGAATAAACCTACAACAACGATAATGAATACCCATCCCCACACCCTATTCTTCCGGGTGTAGGAGAATAGGAGAACTGGCCACAGAAATTTTAAGGGGCCGTATACAAATTACGTTTTTGACCGCTTCGTGCCCACGACTCCCAGAGGTTGGTAATCTGAGTCATAGTTTCCGTAATTTCGCCTTTTCTTAATTGCGATAATTAATGTAATTCTTTATAACAAATGTTTATGATCTACATCTCAGCAAAAGATTTAAGGGTTTTCAAACTACTAGTCTGCAAATTATATGAGGGCATGTGCCTATACGGCAAACCTGTCGGGGAGGGGGAGGGGCTGCCAAAAGTCTAAAATATGAAGAATTTCTCTTCCGGCACGGAGATTTTCATAAATCATATGCCCTCAGATAATGTGTCGAGTTCTAGCTTGTAAACGCTGAAAACCACCTGATCGGACAAAAATTTTTTCGACGTTTTCAGAGTAGTAACGTGCGCTCAGATAATGTGTCGAGTTGTAGCTGCCAAATGCTGAAAATCTCCCGATCGGAAGAGAAACTCTTGATATTTTACGATTTTGGTATTACCCCCCCCCCGACTAGTTTCCTGAGGCAGCAGATGCCCTCAGATAATTCGACGAGTTGTAGCTTGTAAACGCTGAAAATCTCCCGATCGGACCAGAAATTATTTATATTTCATATTTTAGGTTTTAAGCTTCCCCCCCCCACACACACACCCGACAAGTTTCCTGGGTTTGCTCATACTCTCAGAGAATTTGTTTATAGTTATAGTTTATGGAAAAATATCGTAAATAAGAAAATAAGAAATTACGGACATTTTATGTGTGTCAGGTAACCAATCTCGGGAGACGTAGCCACGGAGCAGCCCAGAACGCAATTTTTATACGGCACCTTAAAATGTTTGTGGCCAGTTCTCCGGTGGTCAGTTCTCCGCTTACTCTTAGCTCCGAAAATCATGGAAATGTCTAAATTTCTTACTAAAAATGAAATATTAAAAAAAAAAAAAAAAATTATGAACAATAGTTGCTCAAGTAGTGGGGAATATAGCCACACGAAATTTGTTTACCCTGAACAATTTTATGGCACTGAAATTGCAATATGTCCAGTTCTCCGGTTGCCAGTTCTTCGTACCCGTATTCTTCCAAGTTCAGCAGACGCACATCACTTCCGAAAATCACAGTTTATAAAAATGAAAAAGTTCTTACATCTGAGGGTAAAGACAGAATGCCAAGGAAAACATCATGAAAGTAAATCGTCTTGAAATAATATTTGCTTGAACACATTGGGCTCTAACCGTAATCCGTTTATACACATACCAGATATCTAGGTTGTAACTTAAAATTTTCTAAAAAGGCCCGCGGCTGAAGTGGCGATAAACGGTAAAAATACCACCAGGGGAAAAATTACCCCGGACAAAATACCCCTGAAAGCTGAAAAGTGGCAAAAATACCCCCAGAACAAGCGGTTCACTCTAAACTACACACAGGAACACTGATGTGTGGCTGTGTCCCGGTTTGGCAATTTACCGGCAACCCTGCCACACATCTTTCAGCAATTTGGAAAATTGCCACATGTTTTTCATTAAGGGGCCGAAGAACACTTTGATATTTTTCCAGTGGGGCAGTTTTCCAAGTTTCCCAATTATGTGCGGTAGTTTTCCAAGGTGCCTTACGACAGGAAGGAGCTCTTTTGGTTGTAATACTAAATTTGGTGGTTCTAAATTGAAAACTGTAGAAATGTTTACGAAAATTTTGTATAGACCCCTGGCCCCAACATCATCCCATCACCGTGTTACGGCTAAATCAGAGTACTATGAGACGGTATACCAAATTTGGAGGTTTTAAATTGAAAACTGTAGAAATGTTTAAGAAAATTTTGTATGCCCCCCTCCCCCGAGCCCCCGGGCTCCGACCCAATCCAAAAAACCGCGTACGATCTAAGTTAGAATATCGTGAGATGGTTTCCCAAATTTAGTGGTTCTAAATTGAAAACCGTAGAGTTTTTTACGAAAATATCGTATGGGGGCCCCTTCACCCCGGGCCCCAACATCATCCAAAAAACCTCCTACGGTCTAAATTAGAGTACCATCAAAACGTATACCAAGTTTGGTGGTTCTAAATTGAAAACTGTAGAAATGTTTACGAAAATTTTGTATGCCCCCCCCCTGTCCGACCCCATCCAAAAAAAAACGTCTACGGCTAAGGCAGAGCACTATCAGATACAATACCAAATTTGGTAGTTTTAAATTGAAAATTGTAGAAATTTTTACGCAAATTTTGTATGGGGCCCGATGGCCCCCGGGGTCCGACCCCATTCAAAAAACCTCCTACGGTCTAAGTCAGAGTACCATGACATAGTATACCAGTTAGAGTACCATCAGAACGTATACCAAATTTGGTGGTTCTAAATTGAAAACTGTAGAAATGTTTACGAAAATTTGTATGGGGACCCCGGGCCGCAACATCATCCCAACACCGTGTTACGGCTAAATCAGAGTACTGTGAGACGGACGGTATGCCAAATTTGGTGGTTCTAAATTGAAAACAGTAGAACTTGTTACGAAAAGTTTGCATGGGGCCCCCTGACCCTCCGGGCTCCGCCCCCATCCAAAAACCGTCTACGGTCTAAGTCAGAGTACCATGACATAGTATACAAAATTTAGTGGTTCTAAATTGAAAACCGTAGAATTTTTTACGAAAATTTCGTATGGGGGCCCCATTCACCCCGGGCCCCAACATCATCCAAAAAACCCTCTACGGTCTAAGAGTACCATGATATTTTATACTAAATTTGATGGTTCTAAATTGAAAACTGTAGAAATGTTTACGAAATATTGTATGGGAGCCCCTTGACCCCAGGCCCCAACATCATCCCAACACCGTGTTACGGCTAAATCAGAGTACTATGAGACGGTATACCAAATTTGGTGGTTCTAAATTGAAAACCGTAGAATTTTTTACGAAAATTTCGTATGGGGGCCCTCTTCACCCCGGGCCCCAACATCATCCAAAAAACATCCTACGGTCTATGTTAGAGTACCACCAGAACGTATACCAAGTTTGGTGGTTCTAAATTGAAAACCGTATAATTTTTTACGAAAATATCGTATGGGGCCCCCTTCACCCCGGGCCCCAACATCATCCAAAAAAACATCCTACGGTCTAAGTTAGAGTACCACCAGAACGTATACCAAGTTTGGTGGTTCTAAATTGAAAACTGTAGAAATGTTTACGAAAATTTTGTATGCCCCCCCTCCCCCTTGTCCGACCCCATCCAAAAAAAAACCCGTCTACGGCTATGGCAGAGCACTATCAGATACAATACCAAATTTGGTAGTTCTAAATTGAAAACTGTAGAACTTTTTACGATTTTTTTGTATGGGGGGCCCCATTGACTCCAGTCCCCAACACCATCCAAAAACCGTCTACGGGCTGAGTCAGAGTACCATGAGACGGTATACCATTGGTGGTTCTAAATTGAAAACTGTAGAACTTTTTACGATTTTTTTGTATGGGGGCCCCATTGACTCCGGTCCCCAACACCATCCAAAAACCGTCTACGGGCTGAGTCAGAGTACCATGAGACGGTTACCATTGGTGGTTCTAAATTGAAAACTGTAGAACTTCTTACGAATTTTTTTGTGTGGGGGCCCCCATTGACTCCGGGCCCCAACACCATCCAAAAACCGTCTACGGCAAAATTAGAGCACCATCAGATAAAATACCAAATTTGGTAGTTCTAAATTGAAAACTGTAGAAACTTTTACGCAAATTTTGTACGGGGCCCGTGGCCCCCGGGGTCCTACCCAATTCAAAAAACCTCCTACGGTCTAAGTCAGAGTACCATGACATAGTATACCAAATTTAGTGGTTCTAAATTGAAAACCGTAGAATTTTTTACGAAAATATCGTATGGGGGCCCCTTCACCCCGGGCCCCAACATCATCCAAAAAACCTCCTACGGTCTAAGTTAGAGTACCATCAGAACTTATACCAAGTTTGGTGGTTCTAAATTGAAAACTGTAGAAATGTTTGCGAAAATTTTGTATGCCACCCCCCCCCCCCCACCTTGTCCGACCCCATCCAAAAAAAAAAAACGTCTACGGCTAAGGCAGAGCACTATCAGATACAATACCAAATTTGGTAGTTTTAAATTGAAAACTGTAGAAATTTTTACGCAAATTTTGTATGGGGCCCCTGACCCCCCGGGCTCCGACCCCATCCAAAAACCGTCTACGGTCTAAGTCAGAGTACCATGACATAGTATACCAAATTTAGTGGTTCTAAATTGAAAACCGTAGAATTTTTTACGAAAATTTCGTATGGGGGCCCCTTCACCCCGGGCCCCAACATCATCCAAAAAACCTCCTACGGTCTAAGTTAGAGTAACATCAGAACTTATACCAAGTTTGGTGGTTCTAAATTGAAAACTGTAGAAATGTTTGCGAAAATTTTGTATGCCACCCCCCCACCCCCACCTTGTCCGACCCCATCCAGAAAAAAAAACGTCTACGGCTAAGGCAGAGCACTATCAGATACAATACCAAATTTGGTAGTTTTAAATTGAAAACTGTAGAAATTTTTACGCAAATTTTGTATGGGGCCCCTGACCCCCCGGGCTCCGACCCCATCCAAAAACCGTCTACGGTCTAAGTCAGAGTACCATGACATAGTATACCAAATTTAGTGGTTCTAAATTGAAAACCGTAGAATTTTTACGAAAATTTCGTATGGGGCCCCTCTTCACCCCGGGCCCCAACATCATCCAAAAATACCTCCTACGGTCTAAGAGTACCATGATATTGTGTACTAAATTTGATGGTTCTAAATTATAAACTGTAGATTTGTACAGCGGACAAACAAGCATTCAACTTTTATATATTATATCTCACCTATTTAATTTTCTTGAAAAAAATTCATGGCTTTTAAAGACTAATGAGGGAAAAGTGATAAAAAAAAAAACAAATATATCTACGCCATGTTAAGAGTTCGCCGATAATGCATAGTCATCGTGGCGGGAAACAATACTCTGGACCCAGACGTAGGATACTGTGATAATTTTTCAACCTAATCGCCAGCCTCGGAGTCGGTACGTCACAGGAAGTGTCGTCTCTTTTTCCCGTGGAAGCGTCTGCTTAAGAAAGCTTTGCCGTGAAAGTAACTTAACGATAGCAGACGGTTAGGCTTAACGAGGTGGCTGGCGTTCGCTGCTGAAGCGAGTGAGGTTACTTTGAGGTGCTTAAAAAAGGTAAATCCGTTGTCTATCTAAATTTTTTTTGTGTGAACGTTCTTTCCTCTGAACTGAAGATTGTATTGATACCACTCTTATGGAGATCTGTCGAAAAACATAAGAGAAATGCATTAGAGAAACCAAAGTCTTTACAGTCGAGTGATACCAGTGCGACGGGATAAAAACATGGCGAAAGAAAAATATGAGCGTAAGAGCGGTGGCTTCGATACCTAACAAATATACAGGTGAAATGTTGAGTTGCTGATATACGCTTAAGGTAAAAGCTCGTCTGATTTCGCTCGGCCGAGAAAATTAATCTCAGGGCTGGCGGTCGCAACTCGATAAAAAAATGGAAACAAAACCTGCGAGAGGCATATTTGAACTGCGTACTCAGGCAGGGTAGATGTTGTGCTAACGGAAAGGAACTGACTGAATTGGGAATGAACGGTCCAAAAGGACGGAAGGTAGCGACGGACGGAATCAACTATAGCAGCAGCGGAATTGAATGTGTCCCACTCTCCAAATAGTGATGGTCGGAATCATTTCTTCACGACAACAGAAATCATTTCCCAGGAACACAGAAAATCAATCTTGGAAACCGCAACAGCAGATGTGAGAGGGCCTATTTTGCTTAACGGCCACCTTCAAATCGTCACGAGAATAGATCAGTGTGCACTCTAATCATTGCAACAAAGTGCGGCGTGATATCACCATTTTAATTGTGTGCTTCATTTACATCAAGCGTCAAAGTGAAGTGTTGAATCATCGGTGCTGCCACATGGTGCAAGTGTCTGTGTGTGTGTGCGCGTTTTTTTTTTGTCGTGTGATATTATGTGATGCACAACGGATTTGCACAGCAAAGTCACGAAACTGTAAGTAGATGAATATTTCCTTTTTTTCTTTCTTCGCACATCTGCGAACTTGTGCCATCCCGACACCCAAAGCTGCATGGACATAGATGCAGTAATGCTGAGTGACTGAACCTCAGAGGAAATACCTGCACATACAGATTTCAATTTCTTACAGGGCCCATTTCCTGATTACTTTTTTTTACATGAATAAGGGAGAAGGTGTGGCCACAAATTCCGCTGGGCGGGACAGTTTCTTTTAACTTTGGTTCAGGACCAACGTCAGCGGGGCAGGGTTCTGCATGTGCATGCTTATTAGATTTAGTTAATTAACTTTGGCAGTATTTTGCACCTATAATCTTATACCGCAAATTAACGTGCTTGTGTATTTTGTGTCGCGAGTATTTTTAATGTGATCGTTTGCATATAATTTTTTTTTCATTCTCTAAGCAATTGTATATGAATATCACCTGCAGCTCTATTTAGTGTGTAAACGAGTAGTATCTCTTGTTCAGATAGTCCGGTGGAGACTCAGTCGGCTGCGTCTTCCGACAGTAAAGTGTGACACCGTATGCTGCCCACATATGAGGGGCAATTGTCTATGCGCCTAGAGAGCGCCGTATCTGTTTAAATCTCGCAGAACGTAATTAAATGTCGGTGTTGTGTATTTGAGAATCATGTGTTATTTGCGAAAGTGAGTGTTGTATACTGGCTGGTTGGGGATTGAATGTACCGGAGTAAGATCCGGACCACTACACTCAGTCACGAATTGGTGATTGCGGGTGAACCTCATCACAACTCTGATCCCAAAGTATCATTTTTTTTTAGATTATTTTATTTTTTATTTGTTGTTGTTATTTTGTTCACAAGGTGGATTCACCCAAGCCTTATGCTTCGGGTCATTCTTCAACTTTTCATTTTTTATGTTCTGGTGTGAATCTTTGAGTGCAGCAGTGCACCTGAGATTCTCACCTGGTGCCGCGGCCAACTAAATTGTACTTCAGGTCTCAAGCACCGTTACCGGCCGACTCGGCAGGAACACTGCTAGTGCCGTGTAACAATAAGCTAAGTGCTCAGGAGAGTAAGAACGTCGGCAAGAAATTTAAAGCGAAGGAGGTGAGAAAAGCAATTTTTCCCCTCCCTAATGGCTCTACTCCAGGCATGGATAGGTTTCCCATCGAGCTCTATAAAAGAAATACCATAGGCAACAGTCTTAAAAGAGTTTTTAATAACATGTTATTTAGTGGAAAGAGCCCCCCCCCTCCATGAAAGAAGGAGTTATTAAACTTTTATTTAAAAACAAAGAGACTAGGGTACCGAAGGGTAGAGACCCATTTCCATCCTTAACACCGATTACAAGATATTCACGAAACTTCTCGTGAGCACGATTGGGGAATATCTTCCCAAGATACTCAATAAGAGTCAAGCCTGCGGCGTGAAGGGTCGTAATATCCAAAATAACATTATGGGCCTCAAGTATGTAATTCAATATCTAAAAAAAAAAAAGGGCATTAAAGCTATCATTGCTTCCCTAGATCAAAAGAATGCCTTTGATGTAATTGGTAGAAGTTTCCTCTTTGGGGTTCTTAATACAGTTGTTAAAATTCTTGCCGATACTTACGATAATAACACTTGTAAACTCATATTTCAAGGGAAGCTTAGTAAGAGAATCAAAGTTGAAAGGGGAATTAGGCAAGGTTGCCCCTTATCCCCAATTTTTTACACCCTTTGCATTAACCTCTATCTAAATATGATGCACAAGGATGAAAGTCTTTGTGCTATACCTATCCCAGGTAGCAAAGGTATAACGATTAAACATATGGCATATGCTGATGACTTGGTGGTTTTTGCTAAAGAACAGAAAGATGTAGACCAGATATACAAACTGTATGAGAAATTTAGTGATCTCTCTGGTGCTGATCTAAATAACTCGAAAACCAGGTCCCTTGTCTTTGGCCGTTGGGATCAAATAGACGAGAGACTTGGGAGCATCAATACAGACCTTAATGTTCTTGGAATTACTTTTAATCATGATGGTATTAGTATGATGAATTACTGGGAAGAAGAGCTTAAGCACATCAAGAACTTTGCCAATTTATTCAAAGAAGAAGAGACCTACTTTGCTAAATCACAGATGGTGAATGCTATTTTTTATCCTACATTCATGTACACTTTCTATTCAACCAGTCCTAAAGAGGACTTTCTGAAAAGACTGGAGAGAATGGCATTCGGCTTTCTGTGGGATAGCAAATCACAAAAAATAAAGTGGGTTATTGTGTATTATCCTTTTAAGGAAGGAGGTGTTGGTATAAAAAGTCCCTTCATCTTAGCTAAAATCTCTATGATTAAGGGTTTCTACAACAAGATCACCAGCTTTGAGCACCCTGGTCACAATTTCATCAGTTACCTAACAGGTAACCAGTACAAAAAAAAAAAAAAAAAAAAATCACTGGAAAGAAAAATTGCAAGCCCTGTGATTTTTTTTCCTGGTAAGAAAATTGTGGACCTATGTAGCGAAATTACTGAAATTAAGGAGAAAAAGAATATCACTAAAATTTACCCTGAAGACAAACTTAAAAAACTGTACAATGCCTTTTACGCTAGTAATACCATCAACTTAGAAATTAAAATAGGAAAGTCTAAATCCCAAGAAGCCTGGGATAACATGAGTACCCTGAAATTATAGCCTAAAGTTAGAACTCTAAACTTTAAAATTGTCCATAACATAGTTTCCCTATGGAATGGTGCAAAAGATTTCTTTCATGCTCCGAGTGACAAATGCCCGCATTGTGATGAGATTGAAACCATCACTTATGTGTTTGCATAATGTAAGGAAAACACGGAAAATTGGGAATAGTTAAGCAGATATTGTCGCCTAAACACTGCACTTGACGCTGAAAACCTCTTGTATCATAACTCAGTAAATATATATATATATATATATATATATATATATATATATATTGACAACGCTATTAATTTCAGTATTGCCATGACGTGTTTCCTTGCCATACGAGTCGCTCCTAAAAATGGTCGACTTCACGTGTTTCCTTACCATGCGAGTCGCCCCTAAAACAGGTCGACTCCATTCTGTTCAACTACTGGTTGACTTTACATGTTTCCTTACCATGCGATGCGCTCCTAAAACTGGTCGACTCCATTGTGTTCAACTACTGGTTGACTTTACATGTTTCCTTACCATGCGATGCGCTCCTAAAACTGGTCGACTCCTGTTCAACTACTGGTTGACTTTACATGTTTCCTTACCATGCGAGGCGCTCCTAAAACTGGTCGACTCCATTCTGTTCAACTACTGGTTGACTTTACATGTTTCCTTACCATGCGATGCGCTCCTAAAACTGGTCGACTCCTGTTCAACTACTGGTTGACTTTACATGTTTCCTTACCATGCGAGGCGCTCCTAAAACTGGTCGACTCCATTCTGTTCAACTACTGGTTGACTTCACGTGTTTCCTTACCATACGAATCGCTCCTAAAACTGGTCGACTCCATTGTGTTCAACTACTGGTTGACTTTACATGTTTCCTTACCATGCGATGCGCTCCTAAAACTGGTCGACTCCTGTTCAACTACTGGTTGAATTTACATGTTTCCTTACCATGCGAGGCGCTCCTAAAACTGGTCGACTCCATTCTGTTCAACTACTGGTTGACTTCACGTGTTTCCTTACCATACGAATCGCTCCTAAAACTGGTCGACTCCATTCTGTTCAAATACTAGTCGACTTTACATGTTTCCTTACCATACGAGTCGCTCCTAAAACTGGTCGACTCCATTCTGTTCAAATATTGGTCGACTTTACATGTTTCCTTACCATACGAGTTGCTCCTAAAACTCGTCGACTCCATTCTGTTCAGCTACTGGTCGACTTCACGTGCTTCCTTACTATGCGAGTCGACCCTAAAACTGGTCTAAGAGAAAGAGTGTGACTGTTTGTAGTAATTGCACGTGTAACGGGATGCGATAGAGTTGGCCATCTGACATAACTTTTGTACGAGATGTGTTTATAGTATAATATTTGTTGTTTGAAGCAGTCATGAACAGTGGTCGCGGTAAAAGTTTTCGACAAGGAGTAAAAACACTTCTCACATGATTTTCAAGAAGTATCCCCCACCCCAGTTTGCAAACGACTGCCATAAAAAATTCACTTCTAAAAAACGTTTTTCTTTTAATTCTATTAAAAATATATGCATTACAATAAAAAAATCTGTTCTTTAGATATGTAGTTATTTTAATAAGTGTAGCAAAATTTAAAACAGAGTATTGATTTCCTGAGGTTAAAAACATGCATCCTTATCTCTGCGGCAAAGATTTCTTTCAAATCCTCCTAGCTAATCCTCTTTGTTAAAGGCCATCGTTTTAAACAATAAAAAGCGGAATACTTCCTTTTGCTACCCTCCCATCCCGTGCGTTTTATTTTAATTTTTTTTACTTCTAGATTGAAGTTTTTTTTTAAATGGTTTATTGGACTTTGTGGCACAGAGACATGACAAACAGGCAGACATATACAGGACACACAAATTTCACATCAACAAGTACATATCATACATGGTTTACAGCATGCCAAATGATCAATTTACGCAGAGATAGCCAGTGTTGATCACGTAACACATTAGGAACAAGTACCCATGGAACATGGTTTTACAGTATGCTAAATGACCAACATACACAGAGAGCCAGTGTTGGACAAGTAACACATTAGGAACAAGTACCCATCAAACATGGTTTTACAGTATGCTAAATGACCAACATACACAGAGAGCCAGTGTTGGACAAGTAACAACACATTAGGAACAAGTACCCATCAAACATGGTTTTACAGTATGCTAAATGACCAACATACACAGAGAGCCAGTGTTGGACAAGTAACACATTAGGAACAAGTACCCATCAAACATGGTTTTACATTATGCTAAATGACCAACGTACACAGAGAGCCAGTGTTGGACAAGTAACAACACATTAGGAACAAGTACCCATCAAACATGGTTTTACAGTATGCTAAATGACCAACATACACAGAGAGCCAGTGTTGGACAATAACACATTAGGAACAAGTACCCATCAAACATGGTTTTACAGTATGCTAAATGACCAACATACACAGAGAGCCAGTGTTGGACAAGTAACAACACATTAGGAACAAGTACCCATCAAACATGGTTTTACAGTATGCTAAATGACCAACATACACAGAGAGCCAGTGTTGGACAATAACACATTAGGAACAAGTACCCATCAAACATGGTTTTACAGTATGCTAAATGACCAACATACACAGAGAGCCAGTGTTGGACAAGTAACACATTAGGAACAAGTACCCATCAAACATGGTTTTACAGTATGCTAAATGACCAACATACACAGAGAGCCAGTGTTGGACAATAACACATTAGGAACAAGTACCCATCAAACATGGTTTTACAGTATGCTAAATGACCAACATACACAGAGAGCCAGTGTTGGACAAGTAACACATTAGGAACAAGTACCCATCAAACATGGTTTTACAGTATGCTAAATGACCAACATACACAGAGAGCCAGTGTTGGACAATAACACATTAGGAACAAGTACCCATCAAACATGGTTTTACAGTATGCTAAATGACCAACATACACAGAGAGCCAGTGTTGGACAAGTAACACATTAGGAACAAGTACCCATCAAACATGGTTTTACAGTATGCTAAATGACCAACATACACAGAGAGCCAGTGTTGGACAAGTAACACATTAGGAACAAGTACCCATCAAACATGGTTTTACAGTATGCTAAATGACCAACATACACAGAGAGCCAGTGTTGGACAAGTAACACATTAGGAACAAGTACCCATCAAACATGGTTTTACAGTATGCTAAATGACCAACATACACAGAGAGCCAGTGTTGGACAAGTAACACATTAGGAACAAGTACCCATCAAACATGGTTTTACAGTATGCTAAATGACCAACATACACAGAGAGCCAGTGTTGGACAATAACACATTAGGAACAAGTACCCATCAAACATGGTTTTACAGTATGCTAAATGACCAACATACACAGAGAGCCAGTGTTGGACAAGTAACACATTAGGAACAAGTACCCATCAAACATGGTTTTACAGTATGCTAAATGACCAACATACACAGAGAGCCAGTGTTGGACAATAACACATTAGGAACAAGTACCCATCAAACATGGTTTTACAGTATGCTAAATGACCAACATACACAGAGAGCCAGTGTTGGACAAGTAACACATTAGGAACAAGTACCCATCAAACATGGTTTTACAGTATGCTAAATGACCAACATACACAGAGAGCCAGTGTTGGACAAGTAACACATTAGGAACAAGTACCCATCAAACATGGTTTTACAGTATGCTAAATGACCAACATACACAGAGAGCCAGTGTTGGACAATAACACATTAGGAACAAGTACCCATCAAACATGGTTTTACAGTATGCTAAATGACCAACATACACAGAGAGCCAGTGTTGGACAAGTAACACATTAGGAACAAGTACCCATCAAACATGGTTTTACAGTATGCTAAATGACCAACATACACAGAGAGCCAGTGTTGGACAAGTAACAACACAACATGAACAAGTACCCATCAAACATGATTTTACAATATGCTAAATGACCAACATACACAGAGAGCCAGTGTTGGACAAGTAACACATTAGGAACAAGTACCCATCAAACATGGTTTTACAGTATGCTAAATGACCAACATACACAGAGAGCCAGTGTTGGACAAGTAACACATTAGGAACAAGTACCCATCAAACGTGGTTTTACAGTATGCTAAATGACCAACATACACAGAGAGCCAGTGTTGGACAAGTAACACATTAGGAACAAGTACCCATCAAACATGGTTTTACAGTATGCTAAATGACCAGCTTTCACAGAGAGTCAGTGTTGGATAAGTTACACATTAGGAACAAGTACCCATCAAACATGGTTTTACAGTATGCTAAATGACCAACATACACAGAGAGCCAGTGTTGGACAAGTAACAACACAACATGAACAAGTACCCATCAAACATGATTTTACAATATGCTAAATGACCAACATACACAGAGAGCCAGTGTTGGACAATAACACATTAGGAACAAGTACCCATCAAACATGGTTTTACATTATGCTAAATGACCAACGTACACAGAGAGCCAGTGTTGGACAATTAACACATTAAGAACAAGTACCCATCAAACATGGTTTTACAGTATGCTAAATGACCAACATACACAGAGAGCCAGTGTTGGACAATAACACATTAGGAACAAGTACCCATCAAACATGGTTTTACATTATGCTAAATGACCAACGTACACAGAGAGCCAGTGTTGGACAATTAACACATTAGGAACAAGTACCCATCAAACATGGTTTTAAAGTATGCTAAATGACCAATGTACACAGAGAGCCAGTGTTGATTAAGTAACACACTGAGAATCAGTGCCGAAAGACAAACATCCATGCCTCACCGGGATTCGAACCGGGACCCAACTAGGGCGAATGGTCATAAGCCAGCGCTTAGACCACTGCGCCTCCAGGGCGGCGTTTTTATCTTAAATAAAACCTGTTTAGTTTATGACTGTCAGAACTTTCCACATGGACTTGTAAGCAAACGAGAAGGAAGAAAAGTGTCTTCAGTTACCGCGAACGAAAGTGGTGAAAGAAAAATGGAAGGTGGCTGGGAGATCAAAAGTACCAAGAAAATGCTGTGTCAGTCACACAGACGCTCGTAATCTCATGTAATCTTTGTTTAATGGAGAAAAGCCTGGTAGTACAGACATATGCAAGTGATAAATTGCAGTTGTTGCAACACTTTTATATAGTTGTTTGGATGGGGATTGTCTCAGACAAAGTTTTGTAATTTATTTCCTCATGTTCAATTTAATTTGTTTTTTGTTGTTTTATTGCAGTCACAGCAAGAACTGCAAACACAGCTAATGTAACTCATTTCAAAATTAATAACCCGTGGTCCAAATTACAACCAAACCTACTGGCAATTGTATGGGAGAGTTGTTGCGGTAGCGTTTACAATGCAAAATTGCCCCTGAAAAGACACCATCTCAATTGTAAAGAAACGCATCGGTGAACGCTCTACAGGGGTATATATATATATATCCATTCCCATTTTATAAAGCCTAATGCCAGCTTTGTGAGATAACATTTATTATTTTTTTGTTGCAGTATTTATATTATTGCTATAGTAATTTTGAAGTTTATGATTGCATTATTTGTATTGTAATTACGTTTCCAAGAGCGTTAACAACAACAAATTGGACGTATGTTACACTAGTAATCCTATTAAATTTATCTGGTAAAGGGCTCCAGTAAATTCATTTCAGACATCTGGCCGTATTTATGCAGAGATTCCATTTGCGTAGCGAGATTTACAACTTTTGCTCTCTTGACAGGTTGTGTGCTCAAGAAATAAGATCAGGAAATTTACTGTTGTGCTTTTTCCCTATTAGGAATCCTAGACCAAACGTTTTAGCTTAGTGTTTGTAAATGCTGATTTAGACTTGAGATCAGATAACGCCTTCCTAAAATCCTCTATATTCATTTGCATTAGCTTAAGAAGTGTAAGCAATCAAAATTACAAGAATTTTGTTATATGCATTTCTAAATTTGTGGAAATACTTATTTCAGTGGTAATAATTTGGTTATTTTATCCTCTACATCATGACCTTATCATTTGTTTAATCGAAATAAGCTTGAAACTTATACCGGTGTAAAACAGGTATAGTATTCAGAATATTATTAAAAAACTATTACTATAAATTAGAATGTTAATAAACTTCGTTCTGTAGCGACCAATGATTCCCGTAGTAAAATCTGTCTTGAAGGTCAACGGTTAATCTGTAGACCTTAGTAATATCTAGTTAAAATTGGCACTGATCTTTTACTTAGCTGCAGTACGGAATTTGTGAAGTCGACTGCAGCGTGTCATTGACCTGCAACAGAGCTACCGTTGTTTGACTGGGCTTCCCAGGAAATCGCCACGAGCGTCACAATTAAATCCATCGTGTTTGTTTTATGTGGCGTTTTTTGCTAACATACTACTTCCTTTTTCAGATTAAGGTAAGTATCCAAGGCACCGATCTGCGTATTGGCACGTTGAACGTTTACGGTCTCCGCACCGTCGAAAAGCAGAAGTGGCTCGCGGGCTACTTCAGGGAGTCGGTGTTGATTTTTTGCTGGTGCAGGAAACTCACCATAAGAAGCCCGAGCAGGTTTTTGCGTTCCGTAGGAACACCGGGCTGAAATTTAGGTATTCTCTTGGAGCGAATGGTTTCACCCAAGGTCTTTAGATATATCTCATGGTATAAGGTTGGGCTCGGTACGATGTCAGCCTCTCATTGGCTGCTGAAATGACGTCGGCGTGGACGCATGGCAGCTTTGAGCGTCTTGTGGCGTGGGGTTACGGCATACGAAACGATCGTGATAATCACACTTATTATTATAATAACGAAATAAAACTGTTCACACATAAATAAAGCTCATAAATTCAAAGCATTTATCTTCCTTGAAGCGCAACATTTCCAAATTTATTTGCATATATGTGAACTCACATTTTAAACTTACTGAATAACGAAATTGGTAGCCAAGCCACTAAAAATAAAACAGCTACAAGTATTAAGGTTAGACACTGATACTTAAATTAGTTCTGAAACTTACTTCATCAAAAAATGCCAACAAAAGCGGCAATACGTATCGCAGCTATATCAATCACTTCTGTACTAGGAACAACACGAAAACTATTCTGTCTCTCTTCATACATTCACTCTTGAAAGATTTTTCAACATTCCTTCATGGTGTGTATGTATATAACACATAAGCAGGCTAAAAACAAATTTAAGCGCAAGAAAACCAAGATACAAAGAGAGAGTTAAGTGTTATTATATGCCTTTTCTTTTTTCAAAATTATTTTTTTCCTGTAATGTTTAATAAGCTTATTTTGCTCAAAGTTTAAGAATGTGGTTTTTACTTTAAACCTTTTCTACCAGCATATGTGCTAGCTGGTTGTTTTAGTAGTTAACAGGTTTAGTAGAATTTAATGTTCAAGGATTTTATTAACTTACAAAATGTGTTTTTAGTGCACTTAAGCAGATGTATAATAATATAGCAGAAACCCACTTTCAGGTCTTTGTAGAAATGAGAGAGGTTGCATTTCTGTTAGACCCTGAAGAAGCTATAAGTGATTATTCTGAACATGTTTTGCATTACAAATTTGTACATGGCTCCTTTTATGAACTCAAAATTTTATGGGTTACTGTTTTTTAGTTTTTGCCCCAATATAGCTTGGTGACTTGGTTCTGATATTATTCTATATATATATTTTAGATTTTTTTCTTTTTAAAATTATTTGCACACACACACCATGAAGGAATGTTGAAAATTTTCATTAAAGTGAAGATATAGAAGCTGCATGGAATATTTAAAAAATGACATCTTGAAAAATATTCCTACATATATATATATCATCATCATCATCATTGTCAACCATTATCAATCCACTGCTGGACGAAATTCTCCCCAAGTTTCCTCCACAACGGTCTGTCTTGTGCCAGTCTCCTCCATGTCACTCCCGCAGATATATATATATATACATATGGGATGTAAGGTCAGGTGATGCGTAACATCACAGCCTCTCCTTGACAAATGTCAACCCCGCCTTCTCGTGGTACATCCTGTTCCCACTAAAGGGGCTCTGACGACCGCCAATAGCGGTATAACTATACCATCGAGATTAGAGGAAATGCTATCCCACACTCACCAACCCGCTTGGCCAGCGTGGTGAGTTATGGCCAAACCCCTCCAAAATGACTCCACAACTTAAATCTTGGCCCTCAGTCTCCGGCAGCTGGAATGTACCTGGCCAAGGCAGCGGCCAGTGCGACATGAAGGCAGAGGGTGCTAAGAATCCCCGGAGGACCGGACTAGGCTGCCATCTGATGCTGACCTTGGCTACTTACAATGGACGCTCCCTATCTTCTGATTCAAGGCTTCTTGAATTGGAAGAGGAACTACAAAGGATCAAGTGGGACATCGTCGGGCTAAGTGAGGTAAGGAGAAAAGGAGAAGATCTCATTGAACTGAAAAGTGGACATCTCTTCTACTATCGTGGGACAGATACTGGCAGAACTAGTGGTGTTGGATTTATAATAAACAAGAAACTGAAGTATAAAGTTGTAGAAGTTGAAAGTTCCTCTGACAGAGCTGCACGACTCGTTATCCAACACTCGAGAAGATACCAGGCTCAGATTATTCAAACTTATGCACCCACCACAAGTCATGCTGAAGAAGAAATTGAAGAATTTTATGAGGAAATTCGTGATCTAAATAATAAAGGTAAGCAGCACTTGAAGATAATTATGGGAGATTTCAATGCAAAAATAGGGCAACGGCAACAGAATGAAACTTCAGTAGGTAAATTCGGTCACGGCAACAGAAACCAGCATGGAAATACTCTCGTAGAGTTTGTTGAGGCAGAAGGGTTTTTCATCTTGAACTCCTTTTTCAAGAAAAAGCCACACAGAAAATGGACATGGAGACATCCAAATGGGACGACAAGTGAAATTGATTTTATTATGTGTAACAAAAAATTCGTCATAGAAGACTGCAGTGTGCTAAACAAGTTCAACACAGGCAGCGACCATAGATTGGTGAGATGTAAGATGCACCTTAACACTAAACTTGAACGTGGCAAGCTCATAAGACAAACAAAATGTATTGACATAACCAACCTTAAAAAACACCATAATACCTTCAAATTGGAACTGAAGAACAGATTCTCTGCTTTAGAAGGCCTAACATTGGAAGAAGTGGATATTTCTGAAGTTAACAGAAAAGTAACCAAAGCTCTTACGGAAACAGCAACAAAATTAGCTGGGTCTAAGAACAAATTGTATGTGAACAAATTATCAGGAAAAACCAAAATGTTGATGCAAAAAAGAAGAGAGATGAGGACAACTAAAGAAGATGTGACTTCCAAAGTGGAATATATAGAGCTATGCAAGACAGTACGAAAAAGTATCACTGAAGACGTAAGGAAATTCAACTGTGAACTAGTAAGGAAAGCAATTGAAAACAACCAAAGCCTAAAGATAGCAAAGGGACATCTCAGTAAGGGAAAAAAACAGATTATGGCACTGAGAAAAGAAGATGGTTCTGTAACAAGAAATAGAGGCGAAATTTTGACAAGAGTGAAAGATTTCTACTCCCAATTATATGAAAGGGATGATACATGCACTCCAGACATCATGAAAGGTACCAGTACCAGAGTTCTTCCAGTCCTTCCAGCAGAAGTTGCACATGCAATCAAGAACATGAAGCGGGGGAAAGCTCCAGGAGAAGATGGAATTACTGTAGACATCATACAAGAAGCAAGTGGAGAAATCGAAACAGTACTCGCCCAAATTTTCACTCGATGCCTTAATGAAGGGAAAATTCCTGAGGATTGGAACAACGCTACAATGATCTTGCTACATAAAAAAGGTGACATTGAGGATCTCAGGAACTACAGACCTATCAGCCTCCTATCAGTGGTTTATAAAATCTTCACTAAAGTTCTTTCACACCGCTTGAAGGTGACACTGGACATGGCTCAACCGAGAGAACAAGCTGGATTCAGGAGTGGCTACAGCACAATAGATCATATCCACGTACTGAGAGAACTAATTGAAAGAGCGAGGGAATATGAACTTCCATTGTGCATGGCTTTTATCGATTATGAAAAAGCCTTTGATTCGGTGAAACCATCAGCAGTTGCAATGGCTCTGAAATCCTGCGGTATTGAAGATTCATACATTAATATTATTAATAACATCTATGAAAATGCAAGTGCAAAGATTCGGCTGTTTGAAAATACAACACACATAAAAATTGGAAAAGGAGTGAGACAAGGTGACACCATATCTCCGAAGCTCTTTAATGCCACATTGGAAAATGTCTTTCAATCACTGAACTGGGAAAACAAAGGGATAAAGATTAATGGAGATTATCTAACCCACCTTCGTTTTGCTGATGACATAGTCATTTTTGCAACTACCCCATCAGAGCTACAGAGTATGATCCAGGAACTTGCTGACAAGAGTAAAGAAGTGGGATTAAAAATGAACTTTCAGAAGACAAAAGTGATGTCCAATGCTTTTACAAGAAAAGAAGATTTATCGATTGATGGAGAAAAGCTGGAGATAACAGACACATACGTTTATCTTGGACAGCAGATATCAAGTGAGGGTCACATTGGTGAAGAAATTAATCGGCGTACAAAACTTGCCTGGAGAGCTTTTGGAAGAAAGCATAATTTTCAAGAGCAATATGCCATTATGTCTTAAAAGAAAAGTGTTTGATCAATGCCTCCTTCCAGTGCTTACGTATGGTGCAGAGACGTGGACCTTAGCTAAAAGAGACATACAAAGGCTGCAGACAACTCAAAAAAGCATGGAGAGGTGCATGCTTGGTGTAACCAGGAGAGATAAGAAGAGGAACACGTGGATCCGAAAAATGACAAGAGTGGAAGACATCATGATCGGAGTTAAATCCCTGAAATGGCAATGGGCTGGACATACTGCCAGAAGGACAGATCATCGATGGACAGCCGAAATTTTAGATTGGATTCCAAGGGACAGGAAAAGACCCAGAAGAAGACCACATGGGAGATGGGTGGATGAAATTCGAAAGTATGCAGGGGTGACATGGACGAGACTGGCACAAGACAGACCGTTGTGGAGGAAACTTGGGGAGACCTTCGTCCAGCTGTGGATTGATAATGGTTGACAATGATGATGATGATGATATACATATACGCACCATGAAGGAATGAGGAATGGTGAAAATTAAAATGTTTCATCTTTTCAATTTTTCATTTTTTTAAATAAAATTTTACATCTTCTTTTTTCTCTTATATATATATAACTCACCTTCGTTTTGCTGATGACGTAGTCATTTTTGCAAGTACCCCATCAGAGCTGCAGAGTATGATCCAGAAACTTGCTGACAAGAGTAAAGAAGTGGGATTAAAAATGAACTTTCAGAAAACAAAAGTGATGTACAATGCTTTTAAAGGAAAAGAAGATTTATCGGTAGATGGAGAAAAGCTGGAGATAACTGATACCTACGTTCATCTTGGACAGCAGATATCAAGTGAGGGTCACATTGATGAAGAAATTAATTGGCAAATAAAACTTGCCTGGAGAGCTTTTGGAAGAAACAGTATAATTTTCAAGAGCAATATGCCATTATGTCTTCAAAGAAAGTGTTTGATCAATGCATCCTACCAGTGCTTACGTATGATGCAGAGACGTGGACCTTAACTAAAAGAGACATACAAAGGCCGCAAACAACTCAAAGAAGCATGCAGAGGTGCATGCTTGGTGCAACCAGTAGAGATAAGAAGAGGAACTCGTGGATCAGAAAAATGACAAGAGTGGAAGACATCATGAACAGAGTAAAATCCCTGAAATGGCAATGGGCTGGACATATTGCCAGAAAGACAGTCCATCGATGGACAGCCGAAATTTTAGATTGGATTCCGAGGGACAGGAAAAGATCCAGAAGAAGACCACATGGGAGATGGGTGGATGAAATTCGAAAGTATGCGGGAGTAATATGGAGGAGACTGGCACAAGACAGACCTTCGTCCAGCAATGGATTGATAATGGTTGACAATGATTATGATATATATATATATATATATAAATATATATATATATACTCGTATATGTGTGTATTTAATTTTTTTATATTAATGACTAGCAAATAAGTTGGTATATTCCTTACCACTAATACTGTGTTAATTTAATTCTACAACTTTTCCGTTCCAGATTTGATCTTTAAAACAATGTTCCCATGACAGATGTATTTAAATAAAACTTTTCTTTTTCACATAAGCATATTTAAAAGCCATCAGAAAAAATTGCAAATATTTGCATGCATTCATACAAACATTGAAAAATTGAAATAAATAAAAACTTAGCTTTCTGATGGCAGAATATTCCATGACACCATTCCTTTGATGCATTTTCCTACCAAAAAAAAAAAAAAAAAAAAAAAAGGGAATAGAGGGTGGTACCTGAATACCTGCAGAGTCTTGTAGTGAAATATCCCAAATCTCCCCCCCAATATTCCTCTTCTTTGGAGATAGATTAACAAGGGTTTCCAATGCACGCTTCCGAATTCTACGGTCATGACATCTAAGTGCAGTTGGAGTTGCAGTCTCAGATCCTAAAATGTCAATATTGGTTCTCGTACTTACCTTATTAATACTAGTATTATTGCTTGTGGGAATGTTTAATGTACGTACAGCATCAGGTTTCAACACTTTTCTGCTAGTCACCCCAAGTAACTCTGCCTTTAAGTCACGCTCGCAGCATGTGTGAAATGTTGGGAACACACTCTTGCATTAGAAACTTTGAAGGAATCCTGACAATTTTTTGAAGTGATAAATCCTTGGGAAATACATGGTGCATAATGTCAGCATTCTTGATAAAATGAAATTTCACAATGATTTGAATGTTTACGCTCCATTCGTCCTGATGATGCCGAGCCAATAGCTCTGCGAAACTATAGTCGATATATAATAAGCCTTTGATTGTGGTAAACGTTGGTATTTTTATTTTATCTCAAAACCACAAGTTTTGTAGTCATAAATTATATATAATTTTAGATGTCAACTGGACCTTAGACTACAATTTGGTGTGTAAGTATATTAAGATATCCTACAACAGGAGACGGCAATATAACATCTTGCTTCGCTTTCGTTTTTGGACTTATTTAATACCGATATAGACTTTTCAGGAACATAAAACTTAGTTCCTAATCTTGATTATGACGAATTCAATCTATGTCAGTGTTCTTGGTTTTCCTATTGCACGTACTAAAACAGGCCACTGCACAACCCGGCATTATTGCATTTCTTACGAAATACTCAAACAATGAATCTCAGTGGTAAATAAGTATCAAAATAAACACAACATAAACATCAAACTAGAGATACAAACTTCAAACAGTTGCACATCAATTACGTTCATAGCGGAAACTCCATCAAACCAATTGTAAACAAACAGTGATGCGGGAAGCCGAAAGACTGGGCGTCCACGCCTACGTCATGCGCCGCTTCAAATTAACCGCATCGGATACTGCGCAGCTCAAGCGGGACCCTCCTGCCGGGGTGGCCATTGTCTACAAGCCGCAGTACGAGGGTAGCATCACGCAGATGCAGACTGATGGGGAAGGTCGCGTGGTGGCTATTTCGGTTAATAGCGGTTTGATGTCCATTAAGATGGTGTGTGTTTATGTTCCGGTGGAGGGTCCTCTCCGGAGCGGTTTTTATGACCAGCTGCCGTTCTTCCTTAGGGGAAGCGAAGATTTTCTGGTCGTCGGTGTGGATTTCAACTCGGTTGTGGATAACCATATCGATCGGTTGAGTACTCACAGATGCAGATGGTCAGAGCCGTACAGAAGTGGTCTTACGGATCTGATTAAGAACCTACAACTTAAGGACGTGTGGAAGCTGTTCCCGCAGGAGCCTGGGTTCACCTGGCACAGGAATCATTTGTCTTCAAGAATCGACATGCTGTTGGTCTCGAAGATGGATTGGGTTATGGGAGACGAGGTTTTTAACCCTAACTCACAGCCATTGTTTGTCTCTGATCACAGCGTTGTCGTGATGGACGTCTGTGTGCCGGCGCCGAGGGAGAGGAAAGCGACACCGTGGTGCGTAAACGTGTCAATGTTAGACGACGCTGAAGCGCTGTCGCGTGTCCGTTCGATCTTGGAGGCTGGTGCATAAACGGCCACCGATGACGAGATCGGCGGTTGGGAGAGGGCGAAGGACGAGGTCCGGAGCACCTTGGTTGCTCGGGGTAAGGAGTTGGCGAGAGCTAAGCGGGGGACTCAGGTTTTTCTGATGAACTTCCTGAATGCAGCTCTGAAGGGTAATGAAGACGGGTGTAACCTTGGGATCATTACCCAGATCAGGCAAGAGATTTCCAATTTTTCAGATTTTCATAGGCTCTGAAGTTCAACTTCAAGGTGCTATTAGGAGTTTTGAGCAGGAACGGGATATTAATCACATTTACCAAAAGCTCGAGGCCGAGCGGAAGAGGGAGAACCCGGAAGTTCTTGATATTGATGGTACCGAGGTGAGAGACAATAAGCAGATCCTGCAGGAAGCTGCTAGATATTACGGCGATCTCTTTTCCAGCGAGGAAATTGATCCTGCCGTCATGGATATGTGGTTGGAGGGTACTCCGAGGATCCCAGACGAGGACTTGGATAGTCTCGAAGAGGAGTTCTCGGTATCTGAGGTGAGGGTGGCGATTCAGGCCCTTTCGCCCGGTAAGTCTCCGGGTTGTGATGGTCTTCCGTCGGAGTTTTACAAGAAGTTTGTTAATGTGTTAGCGCCCTGGCTTACCAGGGTGTACAACGAGATTGTGCAGGTGGGTCGTATGCCGGGGACCATGCGGAGGTGCATGGTCACTTTGCTGTGCAAGACCCCCGACGCCCCGTCGAGGGAGTTAAGTGGTTGGAGACCGGTGTCTCTCTCCACAGTGGACTATAAGATCCTTGCGAGGGTCATCAATAGCAGGCTTGCTAAGGTGGCCGTTCATCTCATTGGCGATAACCAGACGTGTGGTATCGGGGGGCGCCGGATGCAATGGAATACTAGGTGAAGTGCGATTGGGGCGTTGTACAGAGATCTCTGCGGGAGAGCCATTATCCCTTGAGTTGGATTTAACTCTCGTCTTCCTGCCGGGAACCGTGCCCCGACTTTCTTTGGTGGTCTTGCTAATTTTATGGTAGGTTTTCTTGAGTGGCTTGGCCCTGTTCGGTGTGCCCTTGACTTACAGCGTCATCTGCAAATACTTTTGTTTGCTTTCATTGTTCCAGCACCTTGCTTGTGCTGCTTTTTTGGCATGGGTTGGGCTTTCTTGGGGGCCGGATTGTTTTGATTCTCTCGGCTTGTCCATTCTTCTCCTCTTTGGGGTTTGTTCTTACTAAGTTCACAGGGTCCTAGTTTCCCGAATATGTTTTTTTCTGGGCTTGGGCGATCCAGCTTCTGATTATGTCTTTAAATTAGTCTTTGTTGTTGTACCCTCCATCTTCTATGGGGCCATTCTAATTACTTTGGTTGTGCCTAATTTCTTTCCTCGGAAGGTTTTAAAACAGACCTGTAAGAAGGTCTGTTACCTTCTTACAGGTCTGTTACCTTCTTACCAGGTCTGTTACCTTCTTACAGGTGTTAAACTTATACTGTATTTGCTTTGCTTTAAACATACGTTTTCCTATCGCCTATTGAGCGAGTCTAATATAACTACTCGTAATATATAGATCTCTTAAATTATTTCGTCGGAAAAAGTTGAAGGATTTAGAAAAAGTGAGACGTACAGATTTTGAAGAATAATATTTCATGGCAAATGGTGAAACAATTTCATCATTATGGTGCATTTTAAAGATTTTTACCATGATGTTTACGTGCAAGGACGAAAGCTGCGGCAGGCCTAACATAACGCTACGGCGACGGCATCAGGCTTCGCTCCGCTGAAACGATGTTCTCGTTCTTGCGGCCATTTTGCTGGCGGAAGAATACAAGAGAAACAGTGAACGTTCTTGCCAGGAAAGCTTTCTAATTTGTAGTGCTGCTCTACAGAAAATAGATCATTCTTGTCTCATTTTTCCACATTACAATCTGATAATTTCTTCTTTTTTTTTCGCGTATGATTCTTTCATGCGCAATGTATGAACTCACTTTTTCGAGAGTATCTTTTTTTTTTTTGTAATCCAATTTTAATGAATTACGAACAACGCTGTAAAAGGAGCAAAACTTTGATTTTCCGATGTCACATAAGTTCCGTTGAAGAGAACGCGGCCTCAACTTTAACGCTATTGTAGAAGAACGGAAGGCATTTGCATACTTTCTACTTTTTACCAGGGAATGATATACGTACTTTTTTTAGCGTAGCACTACAAATCGGAACGCTTTGCTCGCAAAAACGTTACCCGGTTTTCTTGTACTCTTCCGCCAGCAAAATGGCCGCCGGAACGAGACCTTCGTTTCAGCGATGACAAGCTTCACGTGGTCGCCGCAGCGTTGTGTTAGGCCTGCTGCAGAGGTGTTCACGTCGATGTACTTGGAGGTCAGTTTTACGGTAAAAACCTTTAAAATTCATTTCACAGACGAAATTTTTGTCACCATTTGCCGTGAAATCGCATACTTTAAAATTTGTATGTCTCACTTTTCTAAATCCTTAAACATTTCCGACGAAATAATTTAGGACGCTAAACTACACATTTACCAGAACGGTAAATCTACTCGCCATATATAGATTGGTTATTACTATTGGAATTGTTCTCCCCTAACACTTTGTGAGTGTCTATATTTGACATTTTAACCATTTAGATAATTTGTGATCCATTTCCATCTATGGAGATTCAACTATGAAATTTGTAAACACCTATCGTACACCTTGTGGACCTGGCTAGTTGTCAGGGAACGTACGTAAAAATACAGAAACACATGATTGTTTGAAATTATTTTTAATAGACCACTAAAAGAAACTTGACAGTCATTCTCTGAAGGGCGTATTGAAAAGTAAGACTTACAAATCAAAATATAACATGAACAGAAAATGCATTTTCCTTTTTTCCGCTAGTTAGTATTGATGACAACGAATGGAGATGAAGAGTGTCCGTCTCCAGGTGTAAAACGACCAGTTGAAGTTAGTAGATTTGGGATAGATCGCACACCACCAAAGAAACATGGAAGTAGAAAGTGAGAAGGGTTTAAACTTCCGTATTCGGCCCCTCGTATTGACTTGCGAGAGTATTTTACTTGGTTCTGTTGCAATTCTTTAACCCTCAATGTTTTTAAAACAAATTGTGTGCTTTTCTCAGGCCGAAGGGTTGTAAACAGTAATTACTCCACGGATCTATTTGAATGATATTCCTTTGGCTTTTGAGGCAAACGTTAAATATTTGGGAGTTCATCTGCATGAAAATTTACGGTGGATGCACATGTTGATGCCTTGGCAGTTAAGTTGAGATCTCGTATTGGAGTTTTGTCCAGGATTTCGAGTTGCTTCCCAATTAAAATAAAGTACAAACTTTATTTTTCTTTTCTTTACATACTTATGTCTTACTGTCTTTTAGTTGGGGAATGACAACTGAAGGAAGTATTAATAGAATTTTTACTTTGCAAAACAATTTGCTTGATTGTCAAATCAATCGGAAAATGTGGATAGTTTGTTTTACCGTTATAAATTACTGATTTTTGAGAAACTATGCATGATTCAGATTTATGTTGTTAATGCATGAGCGTGTCTATGATAATAAGCATTTAAATCTAATTACTGTGTGTCCTCCTGCGCATGCTTATCACACTCGTGGATATACCGATTTGGTGATCCCCAGAGCTCAGACAAACGTGTTATATTATAATATCAATGCCACTTGCCCTCGACTCTGGAACGGGTTGCCGATTTATATTAGATCAATTGTTAACTACGCTTCATTTAAAAGAGAGTCAAGGGAATACTTGATATACAGTTAATTTGCTTTTGGTTTGATTATCTACAATTGTGATTATGTAAATTGCAGTTCTATTGGAGGATAATTTCTTGAATTGGCACTTTTTACTTTTGTTTTTTATTAGGGGACCAGGAGCTTGTCAGGCCTACACTAGCCTATCCTCCTGGCTCAGGGACGGCACCAGAAAATTTTCAGGGGGGGTTGACTTCCGCTGCACATGCAGCACTTTGAAGTGTGGCAAGAGATGAATCTGCCCTTCTTGATTTATTCTTCTTATAAGAGGTACACGTCCCGACGTAAGTTTTGTGGGTCAAGCTGGTTTGGTGTTTTTTAAAACCAGAATCCTTTCAAGTGCTTTTTTCCAATTGTTGTAACCTCGCTGAGCGAAGGTGACCTCATGTTTTTCGTCGTCCGATGAAAACATTCTACACGGAAAACAGAAAGCGGAATCTCTCTACATACTATATGCAAGCCATGGAAACATGTTATACTAATATGTCTGGAAGCTTCTTTGTTCTTTACCGTATTTTTTTGTGGGAACTGTTTTAATATAGGCTGTCTGGGTTGATCCGAAGGTGAACTTGCTATATCAAGCTCTCCGAGTTCAACATTTTTTGTCTGGCGACCACTTGGTCCATCCAGTGTTTTATTTTCACAAGCATTGCGTTCATAAAAATTTTCCATTGAATCACTACAAGCACTTAAAGAATCCTCGTTGATTCCTAATGATTCACCACACGCTGTTGATGAAGTTGAAGCCGTCTGATAATCATTATCCGCTTTCTAGGCACCATCGCATAATTTACTTTTCTTCTTCTGATTAACACTTGTTCGAAAAAATCATTAATTCATTGTTTTGCGGACATGTTATTTCAAACTTTGTTTTGGAAATAATTACCTCACTTTCATGTATCACGCACAATACGTGCAAAAAAATAAATCAAGCAGGAAAATTTAGATTTTCCACCAGAACGAGAAAGAAAACGAGTGTAACTACTAACTAGCCAAGAGAAATTTCGCTCACTGTCTGGTGGTGACTGACGCCGATCACTGTTTGCTGTTTTCGACGATCGTGTCATAGACTGCGAGGGCGCCAGGGCGGTGATGGGATTGGCAGAGTGACGCTTATTCAACTTTTCAACCCACTGGCATGAGCCGCGGCATCGGATTGACGATGTTCTTTGAACTTACGGCCGATCTTCGACATCTGTGCGCCAAAGGGGAAGCCCAACATGCAAGAAAGGTTTCCCGTCTGAGTCATGGATCGTGGTTGGAGGAACATAATTACATAATGCTACCCTTCTCCCATTACCACAGAAGAACATGCAGCTCCGATAGTAAAGTGTAATACATTTTCTTCATTTATCTCAAAAATTCTTGGGGGGCTGACGGGGTAGCTCACCAAAATTGTGGATAGGCTTGTGCCCTCCCCCTCCCCGTGGCGACGTCCCTGCCCTGGCTGCTCCCTGTTATGTTGCACTACAGTTGATTTTATAAGTATTTGTATAAGTGTATAAGTTTACGGACTCTTTTCATGCTCATCAAATTGATGTGTACGTAATGTAAAAACATAACAAATAAAGAAACAAAAAAGTAGTGCAAGTGATTTCGAAGTGAAGCGTGTATCGTTCAGCATCGTTCGTTTAGGCTTGAGATCTTGGCTTTTGCGATTTAAAGCACGAATTGTTAAAATGTGAGATGAGTTGTGTCGCTTTCCTGGGGGAGGGGAGGCATAGCTGAGGATAAAACAATGGAGCCGACAATCTATAAATACTTTCTCAATAGCATCGTCCAATACAATCTAACGAAAATCCACCCAATCCAACAAAAAAATGCTGTTGGCTAACGTTCCGTCTCTTTCTAAAGCCCGAAAGTCACGAGAAAAACGAATACAAAAAGCAGAAATAAAGTACTTACGGGTTCCCGTTACAAAACACACCAACTACAGAACACACCGCAGCTAATATGTATTGCGCCAAGTTAGAAGAAGAGAAAGCACGAAATCAGAGGAGTGAGTGCCGCCCCTGTGGCGCAGTGGTCTAAGCGCTGGCTTATGACCGTTCGTCCGTAATGAGTCCGGGTTCGAATCCCGGTGAGGCATGGATGTTGTGTTGGTCTTACGGCACTGGCTCTCTCCCTTCCCTGGAACCAGTGGCCCTAAATTAGGGACGAGCGACTGCTTCTAGCCATTAAGTTGCTCAAGGTGGTCGTTAAACCATCAATCAAAAAAAAAAAAAAAAAAAAGAGGAGTGAGCACTGAGGTGATACTACCAATCATCCGTTTGTTGGAACTACTTTGGGGCCGGATATGAAAGGAGACTCCAGAAAGTACTATTTCATCTGAGTTCTACTTTCTGCCGCTCAGGGGAGAAAGGCACTGCAAGAGATGTCTAGACTCACAACGTCAGGGGCTTCAAACCACATGAATCATCACATCACCACAGACAAATCGGGTACCCTCAGCGGATGTGAGGAAAAGCATATCCCGGATCTTACACAAAAAGTGTAAAATTTTCCATAGTACATAAAAATTTGCATTGATCAGTAGGGAAGCACTTTATTTCAAGAGCGAGATACCCTTCCGCTTATGAGCGCAAAAAGTAGTTCCGTTCAGCATGTCACTTTGCTATGCTTATATGACACCAGAGCACAGGCATTTCTTGGGAATTCAGTTTGTTATTAGAAATGGAACAATAATAACAATCAACTTTCTGAAGAAAAATAACTTTGCTTCAGAAAATTTTACTTATTAAAATTCCAACAGAAAAATCGAAAAAAAAATGTACGGAATTTATCAACTCCTCAGGAAGTTCCATTAACGGAGCAAAGAAACTGTCAATAAATAACATTTAACATTTCAGTTATACAAACAAATATTTTCTTTTCAAAACTTATACTTATTGGCGTTTTAACTGTTTATGCGGAAGGCGGAAATCCAGTAAACGGCGACGATCACGCTGTGACTACCGGCAGAGCATCTGCGACGGCTGCCGTGGTCTCAGCGGAAGCATCCCCGCAAAACAGCTTAGGCCTATCAGTGCCCCACGTGCAGCGCGACCACAAGCTTGGGTAACTGAGAACACTTCGAAATATTAAACTGACGGTGCAAAACGATTTTTTACAGAAGATAAACCACTTGTTTCATCTAACATATTCAGAAAAAATGTTTGTTTCACTTGAATGCCCTAGAGTGCGTTGCAACTTTGGAGCAAGGGCAAATATTAGAGATAGTAAGAAAAAGTATTCGTGAATGTGAAACATAAATAAAACTGAAAATTACAAATTCGATTTTGCCTATATATCAAAGATTTCAACAATTTACTGAATATATTATAAAGTAGCCAGTGATTTTATTTAATCATTACGGAACATCATAAATTAAAAACAAAGCCTTTGGCACTAATAAATGAAAAAAATTGAATCCATTTATGTTTTTTTATCTTCATCTTTTCGTACTATCGTGTTACACTACTTTCCTATATTTTCATAATTTAAAAAGTTATTTTGTTTAGTCTAAATTTTACTAATTTTTTAATTTTAAATCATTAACCTCTTACTAAGTATATGTAGAGTGTTCTAAAAGGGGATTTCTAAATAAATTGTATACTTCCTGTTGCAAGCGGAAACTCTTGTGCAGGCTCCCACCCTCTCAGTTGGTTGTCTGGTCCGCGTGGAAGGAAGTAAAAATGGCATTTTTAAAGGATCCTTACTTGAAGTTAAACAAAATTTAAAAAGTTAAAAGAAAATATCTATTAAACATCTTAGTTTACTAAAAGAATGAATGAATGAGTTTCTGAAGGAAAAATTAAGGTAAAAGATTATTAGATTCCTTAACAGTCCCTCATGCGTCAGTCTTTTGTTAGAGTCACACATGAGGTATAAATTAAAGAAACAGAAGAAAAAAGTATTTGTGCTGAATAAATAGAACAAGATCTGTAAACTCAATGCACCGAGGTTGTCTTATTTATTAACTTTTTTGGGGTGGGGGAGGAGTCTTTCCAGTGCAAGTGGCAAAATTAAAACGGAATTTCCGTTTTCATTTAGCCATCAAAAAAGCTTAAAATCGAGTTGCTAAACAAACCCCCCAAGTTTCATTGTTTTGTTTTTTTTTTCACTAATAGAATCAACGTATTGTATCACTTGCCCTCGAAAAACACACACACTCCCCTAAAAAAATTAATAAATAAAACAAACTTATAACATTGAGTTTACAGATCTTGTTCTATTTACTCAGTACAAATACCTTTTTTACCATCGCAAATACGTGTTTCAAATAGTTGGAAAGAACATAGTTTCAACTGTTATAGTTTCGTAACCATCTAAGCACGGGAGATCACCGTCACTTTAGATAGAACCAGTCCAATGGGTAGGGCGGTCACGGCAAGGTCTTCCTGTGATGACGTCAAGAACTGGTGCTGCGGCCTTGTTTCAGGGGGCGTTGGTCTAACCCCCATCCTTGGGGGTTAATGTGTCAGGGTAGCGTAAGTAGTGTAAGTAGTGCTCGATGTTGGTTAATAATCAAAAACAACCAACCATAGATGATAAAAATGGAAAATATTGGTGTAGGAAAACTGTATTCATGTAATCTTCGTTCGGATATTTCACCTCCCCCCCCCTTTTTTTTAATCTTTGATTACAGAAATTTAGTTTTGTATATATTACGTTGTTGTTTTTTTCTGTCAATAATTGTGATTTATTTTGCAATGAAATTTTTTAGTCGTTGCTACATTGTATGAGTTACTTTAACTTGATAAAAGTTTTAAGTAAGGGATAACTTTTCTTTATTAACGTTTAAATGGTGGTATCAGATAGATAAACATACTATTAACCAATCTGAACGAGTACACCGTGTTTGCTCATAAGTCATAACTGAAGAATTGTAGATTTTGCTATGCAGCTTTGCTGTAAATTCCACATATTATATTACATTATAATATGTAAGTAAATTTTTTAGCTGGATGTATGTATCATATATGTGGGCGTTTTAATCCTAACCCCAAAAACTTCCCTTCAAAAACAATGCCAATATTAATTTTTACTTAGCTAATGATTTCCTTTCCACCTGACGTAATGCATAACAACTGTGGAAAACGCGAGTGAACAATAGCGTTCCAGCGCCCCATCGTCTCTGTGGAAAGAATGGGAACTATCAGATGATTCCTGCTTTTTTCCCGATTCGACGAGGCCCGCCATCTTGTATTGCTGCCTTCTCTTATTAAACAACGGGCAAGCGTATTTCACAAATTGCTTGGGCAATTTTGCACATTTTGGGGCACCGTTTATGGCTAACGCAAGATATATGATAAATAAAGAGTTCCCTGGTTTCAGAATTTTTATTGACCTTTCCCTTCATTTTTTATCTGCAGCGAAAGTCGAACCAAGGCGTCTTCCATAGTTTTATTAATTAATAAAAAATACTTAAAGGGTCCAAAATGAAAATGTGAAACCAGGAAACTTTTTATTTATCATTTATCTTGCGTTAGCCACAAACGGTGCTCCAAAATGTGCAAAATTGCCCGAGCATTTTGTGAAATACGCTTGCTCGTTGGTTAGTAAGAGGAGGCAGCAATACAAGATGGCGGGTCCCGTAGAGCCTGTGATCGTCCAGCCAACAACGTGTGTTCCTCCGTAGCCTCCTCACTGTGCCATTGCTACCCAGCATGCTCTTCGGGGTGTATCACAAAACCTTGTTAATTGTTACAGAGTGAATTCTGCTCGTTAGTCCCTATCTGCTATTGTGATTTGTACTCCAGCTGCCTACAGTAGACGGTAGCTGCTTGTTGTTGGGGATATTTTCACAGCACTGTTTGTCGCCTGAATTCGTCGTTAGATCCTTCTTGGAGGGTTCGCTTTGTTGCAGATGATCGACATGGCTACTCGTTTAGAAAAAACAACAACATATTATTTCTAAACATCCAATGGTTAAACTAAAACTACCGACGGCCCATTCTTAGATATCCAGTACACTGTATATTCTTATTTTGCGTTTTTTAGGTGTTTTTTTTTTTTTTTTTTTCGGAATGGGGGAGGATGCCTTCAGAAACCCAATTAGATTTTAAAATTTCTCTCAGAATTACGCTAGAAATCTGTATAATAAAAATATGACTGTGTGCTCTATATCTAAATCAAAATCCCCGAAAATAAAGAAAAACAGTTTTATTTTATTTTTAAATTGTTTTGACATTCACAGGGGTATAAGGGTCAACTATACTACTGGAATACGATGTATATTATTTTCTCTTAACTCGGCACTGAGGCACAGTCCGTAGTTCTACTGTTAACTACTAACTGCCGATTTAGTTTTGAACCAATGTGGAAATCAGTGGCGCCCATATGAGTACTTTTACGGAGGGGGGGGGGAGGTTAAGAAAAATTCTTACCTCCTTCAAGGTTGTCAAACATTTTATTAAATGTACAACATACTAAAATACAACAAAAATAATTGATAGAATCAATCATTAATATCTTATTATTTTTAAAAATGCTTTAAAAAGGGTTTCATCTATTTTAGGGTTTTAAATTTATCAAAAATTTGGGTAAATATGTACTTTAGCGTCCTAAATTATTTAGTCGGAAATATTTAACTGTGTGGGAAAAGTGTGACGTACAATTTTTTAAGCATACAAAATAACGGGGAAAGGTGCAAAAATATAGTATTTTTTGGATAAAAGGAAATAATTTTTCCGAAGTATTAACGTATGAGTGCGATGGTTTGCAGCAGTTGGTGCGGGAGGCTGAAGCGATGCTAACGGCCACCACGTGAAGGTTCCGTGCGTCGGAACGGAGTACGAGTTGGTAGAGAATGCGCGGAAGAGTACAACAGGAGTTGGGTGTATTTTTTAGAAGAGTGTGATGCGTCGTCTAATCGTGCTCAAATAGAAGTAGTTCAAACTTGTTTTATTAATTTTTGAGAAAAATACGCGCGGAATGTCGTTATTATTAGTTTAACAATATCTCCGCATGGAAAGAAATGAAGAAATGTTAATCAATTCATGTACGACAGAAGTTTTGAGGAAGAAGTTTTAGTTCCGATTGAACTCAAAGTTTTGGTTATGGTTTGGAAGATGTGCAGGGCTAGGTGATTTCTTCAAGCACTTCATTTGTAATTCTGCTGTTGTTCCGTAAATCGTAGCTCACATTTCCCCCTCGTGAAACGGATATTTTTCAAAATAAACAATATCTTTCAATTCAGATATCGTACTTATGGCAGGTAGGCCTACAGCTTCTTGCATTGTGGCGGATAATATAATTTTAAGCCCTGACGAAATACGACATGAAGTGTGGAGACTGACGATTTTGTACTACCGCTTTTTCAAAATTACCGTTTTAAAAAAAATTACAATGCTGCGTAAAACTGACCTCTTTCCTTAAGTGTATTCCTACAAGACGCCTCGATGACTACGTACTGCTTAACCGCTTCCTTCTGTGTTCTTCCTCCCGTTACTTGCCCTTCTCAACGAAGCTCTTCAATTCACCGGACTCCACTTTGACGCAGCCGCCGATCCGTCGTCTTAGGACTACCGCACGTACTGTTCCAAACCATCGCACTCCCAGGTAAATACTTCGGAAAAAATCTTTCCCTTTATCTAAAAATGCTATATTTTTTCACCTTTAACCATTACTTTGCAAGCATAAAAAATTATACGTCGCACTTTTCTCACACACTTAAATTTTTCCGCCGAAATAATTTGACTATACCAACTGCTAGGGGGGGGGAACCCTCCCTGCCCCCTCCCCTTATTGGCGCCCTTGATGGAAATCCATATATATGCATAATATGCAAGGTATAAATGTACCTAACGGAAATGTCGTCAATAGGGAAGCAATGAATTACTCAAATTTAAGTCTTATATATCTCCCTTTATTTGAAAGTCTGCTGGCAGGTCAAGGGCGAGCTCAGGAACAGAGTTGATTTGGATGCCCGCTCTCTTTCGAACCGTGTCTTTAAGTTCCTGTGGGTCTTCTGGCCTAAAATTGTTACTGGAACGAAAGTAAAATATTTTTCCCATTGGAGAACTTAGTCTCCCCATCTTTTCGGCTTGGATCCTGCATTTATGGGCACTTGATCTCTTGTGTTTTTTTTAACTTTGTTTTTTGTGTTATTTTTTGAGTGTTTCTTCTCTTTGATTCCGGGAAGGAGTGAGGACCTTGTCCTTCGACCTCCTTTCCGGGTGCCTGTTTTCGTACCATACCAATCTCCTCCAGCGGCGCCGGCTTTGGTTTCTGTGTGAATGTGTGTTTCTGTTTTCGTACCATACCAATCTCCTCCAGCGGCGCCGGCTTTGGTTTCGGCGCCGGCTGGTTTCTGTGTGAATCGGGGGAGGAGACGGGGGGGGGTTTCGATGTGGTGTTTGCCTTTCCGTGTGTGGTTTGCTTTTTTGGAGGGTGTGGTGTGTCGGTTCAGTGTGGTTGTGTGCAAGGTTGGGAGCCATTGTTGGGTCGGAAGCTGGTCTTGGCGCCATTGTTGGGTCGGAAGCTGGTCTTGGCGCCACGCGGACGTCTCGGCGACCCTTTCGATGGTGCCTTGGTTGGGACGTCATCACATGGGCACCCGTGAAGGAGAGTTTTCTCCTACTTGAATGTTTCGGGGTGGCCTCGGGCCGACCTCGTCCTTCTTGGTGTCCCTGTCTGCAAATGTGAACTGAGGCCTGTTCAAGTTCCTCGGCAGGCTAGGGTGACTCGGGGGTCTACAGAAGATGTGCTGGCTGTGGCACCGTGGTTGTTGCATCTGTGTGTGAGTGAAACACCGGTGGAACCGAACTCACCTTGTGTATATGTGCTTCGGCGAAGAGAGTGTGCTGGTGTTGCTGGGCAACAAAACTTCGTGCCGGGAGAGGGATCTCCGTGCTCATGCACAATGGCGTCCCCCTCTCTCGGATGCCAAGTCTTGGTTCCCTAAGTGTTGGTTTTTTTAAGACAAAGGGTAGTTTCAGACCTGTGGTCACCCATTCTCTTCCTTAAACTTCTTCAAACGTAGCTTCTTAGGTCTATTAAAGACAATGACACTCTTCTGAAAAGATGAGAACCATTAAGGCTTACTGGTGGTGTAGACAATTGTTTCTGCGATTTAGTTAGTATTTGTCACAACTAGTATATCTTGGGAACAGAACTTCCACTTCCATCCTTCACTTTTTCACTTCGAAGTCGCAGTTTTGCTTCTATCTGGAGTACTATTGCAAGACTGGAACCAGTGTTAACTTCAGGTAGAAATAAAAGCTCGATTAGCTTTGACCAAAGCTCACAAGAATCGGACTATTGATCAGTGCAAGGCTGTTTGATGAATTCAAATTTTGCCTAAACTCAAAGGATGCAAGGCGTTGGGTCAACAGGAGTTCTAAAAAACATTCATTCCTGAGTGTGTTCAAACGGTTCTTGCCAAAGAAGGTGGGTCTGTAATGCTGTGGGGTTGTTTTAATGGTTGTGAATTAGACTCACTAGTAGACGTGACGAATGCGATGAATCAGCATGCTTACAGAGGAATTTCAGATAATCACGTGTTTCCTTTTGCACAACATTTGCAGGATTTTCATCAAGTAACTGATCCGATTTACCAGGATGACAATTACAAGATTCATAGGTCTGAAATCATTAGGAATTGTGGTGAAGAGCATGATACAACTATGAAACACATTGACAGGCCAACCAAATTGCCAGATATAAATTTCATGGAGAATTTATGGGACCACCTTGAACTAAGTGTAAAAACAAAAATCGGAATCCAATGAATATCGAGATAAACTGTTCTTAGGACTGTCAAAAATCAACTGAAGTTACTTAAGACATGTTGAATCTCTTTCAGCAAGAATTAATGCTGTGATTTCTGCACGTTGTAATGCAACTAAGTATTAAAAGTAAATTCCTGGAGGTGACTTTCTTTTTTTTTTTTTTTTGGTTGCAGGTTTAACGACCACTGTGAGCAACTCAATGGGCTATAAGCAGTCGCCCGTCCCTAATTTAGGGTCACTAGTTCGAGGGAAGGGAGAGAGCCAGTGCCGTAAGACAAACACAACATCCATGCCTCACCGAGATTCGAACCTGGACCCCTTTTGGACGAGTGATCAAAGACCATCGCTTAGACCACTGCGTCACCGGGGCTGCCTAATTTCTTGTCCAGTGTCTGTATATTAGTTTGAAGACTGCATAAAATATTACCTATCACAAATGCAAACGTGTATTGCTAGGCATCGTGCTTTACTCGACTTCAAAATAATTCCCCATCTTGAATTCTCTGGGGCCAACGAAGGCCTTAATCCGGCCCTGATTTCACTGGCTTTGAGGTCAAACAATGGTACTACAAACTCTTCATGACCACGCTTGTAGCGACTGTGCATTCACTCACTAGATGGCGTCACGCGGACAATGATGGACAGCCCTCAAAATGTAGAAGTACCACTCCCAAGGCAATGACTTAGTTACCACTAAGTCATTGACAAAATTTTATATTAGTACTTGCGAAATACCCAACTGGCTTAGCACTTTCGGCCATGCTTAGGCCATCTTCAGGTTATTTATTACTTACGGCAGTGATTCAAGTCCTCCTGCCAAGCATGACATGGAATTAATATGATATACGTACAAGTATAAAACCGTCTTTGCATGTTCTATGAAATGTACGTGAGGCACATAAAGATTCAAATACTCTAATTTAAATGTTATATACATAAGATAAGAACATAGGATGCAAAGGTCTTACCATCTTGGAGGTCGCCTGCAGGACTTTGCGAAAGTTGACCGCGCCGGGAAGAACACGCAGCAGATGACATTGACCTTCTCACTAGGCCTAGGGAACACGTCGTCAAAGATTTCCACGTTCCTAAGAACCAATGTATGAGAGAGACTTGGATGAGCATTCACTCGACGGGTGTGGACTGCAAGAAGAGGGACTTTAGGTGGCGGTTGGCCCACAATGTCCTTCCAACCAGGAGTAGGCAGTTTCCGATAGGTTCCTTTCGTGTGCGGGCATTGAGGACAGGTTCCATCTCTTTTGGGCCTTCCCCATGGTGCACCAGGTTTGGCAGGGAATCTGGACTTGGGCTTGGCACAAAAGGCTTGACGCCCTTTAGTTTCACCCTGCTAATGTGTTTTATCTACATCCTGCCCCGGCGGGGGGCAGGGAGTTCTGGAGGAGGATTATCACCGAGGTCTGTTATACGATGTGGAGGGAGAGGAACAGAGTTCTGCATTCCCGGACGGCTAACTCGGTCTTCTCTCCGACAACGGTTATCCTTCAAGTCAAGTGTGAGCTCCGAGACTGGACAAGAGTGGACGCCCGCACTTTGACCGACCGAGCCTTTAGGTATCGGTGGGGAACTTGGCCTCGGATTGTTACCGGGACCAAGAACAACTACACCTTCCATTGGGGTAATTTACCCCTTAGTTTCAGCCCTTGAAGCCCGAGGGATCTCTCTGGGAGTGTTGGGCTTTTTCTAGTGTTATGTTTTTGTGACTTGTGTTTGATAGAGGGTGTGGAGGTTAGCCTCCGGCCCATTCATCGGTGGTTTAATCTGTCTTCTCTCCGGTCGAGGTTAGCGGTGCTGGCCGCTGACCGACACGGCAGGAGGCTGTGTGAGTCGGGGGAGTGAGTGTTTTGGTTCTGTCTCTGCTCTTTCTCTTATGATGTGGTGTGAATGGATGGTATCTGAAGGGAGGGTGTTGTGTATTTGCTGCTTGTGGTGTGCCGGTTCCGTTTGGAAGTGGGCCGGGGAGGCACCTGCCATGGGTCATGTGAGTGCCTTGGTACACCTGTCGGTCCGGTGTCTTCTCTGACAGTCTCCCGTCCGGGTCGCTGTCACCTCTGAAGGGGACTTTTGTCCGCCTACATGGACGTTCCGGGTGTACCTTCGGGTTGCACCCGCCGTTCTAGGTGACAGCGCCGGCTGTTTGTGTGCGGGTTCTTTCGAGTTCTTCGGAGGATCTGTATGACTCGGGGGTTTGTCTGGCGCTGATTATTGGGCCGTGGTGGGAGTGTGTGTAAACATCAGTGAACCATGTCCAGGTGTTTATTTTGGGCGTGGGGAACAGTGTGAAGATGTGTTGCAACAAAGTTCGTGTATGGGGGAGGGGCGCTCCCCTCTCCCAGCCCCCATGATTTGGGGGTTTTATACGAAGACAAAAAAAAACATTAGTACTTGCGGACTACTTATGTATATAGCATTTTAATTAAAGTATTTGAGTCATTATGTGCCTCACGTACATTTCATAGAACGTACAAAGACAGTTTTATATTTAACTAACTAATCATGACATTCTGTTGACACTATCGCTCAGTAGTTGAGAACTGTACTTCAGTTTTTCACGGGACAGTAACGTGCCATTCCTAGATGCTTGCCGTCCACCTGCTGACTTGGAACAGCAGGTGGACTTCGAAAATATTTGGTGCTCCCTTTGAACGTCGTTCGGGTGTTCAAGTTTAGTGGCGTAAGTACAAAGAATATCTAACTGATATCTCGGCGAGACGTAACTAGCGCCGCCATATCTGAAGAGTTAAAATGCAGTGCACAGAAACCAACGTACAGGCTGACTCCGGAGCAGACTGCGCTTGCGTATATCTGTTAACTTCAATTCTTTTGGTAAAGAACACTCAGCCGAGCTACTCACAGCACGTGATTGTTACCTTCTCGGTAGCATAATCACTTCGGAAACAGGATATGTTAGTTTTGTTAAACCAATAGGGTTAGTTAAGGCTTTTGTTTGTTCTTCAGAAATATTTTCAGTAATGCCAAATGTAGGGAATGTCTGCATTTTGTATGGTTCCTTAGGCCTAACTATAATATTTGCTAAAATTTAATTTAAATAGTAATACTAATATGTTATTGCATATTTTTCTCACCAAAATAAGGGATGGGCAGAATATCAGAAAACAGCAACAAAAAAACCTTCTCTCGGCAAATAGTCATCAGATCGAAGGAAACCATCGTGGATCAAAGAAAAGCTTCACTGCCGTAGTTCACCTAACGTGTTTTGCTCGTGAATGACGGCAAAATCCATGACGTTAGGATTGTAAAAATTAGCCAACAGTAAGCTATAATCAAATAGCGAAAACATTGAATCAGCAGTCATGTTGGGTCCGCAGAAATCCACTTCTGACGTCACATGAATAAGGTCATAGAATCACTGCCTGCTAGGCATCGCAATCGCACCGTGTTTCCTCGGGGTTGCACCTTGGACATCTGACATCTAGATGACCATCATCCGGGACAGCTTGTCAGGCAACGCAATCGCCGATCCCTAACAGCGCCTCCGAGGAAACACGGTGCATTCACTAAGATTAGGAACTAGTATAGAATCCCAATCCTGCCGCCAGATGCCAGTATATAACTACTGCCTTGAAAAATGGTTACAAAGCGATCTCAATACGATACATATTCTATTTCGCTAATTGGTGGAATCTTTTGCCCACGTGACAGGGCAAGCGTCAGGGACAGAAGGAGGCCTAATGCTTTTGGACTTTGAAAAAATTGAAGCATGAGCAACTTGAAGTGGCGTAACTAGTCGATTGGCATCTCAGCGGTACGCTCTCCATCTAGCGGCCAAAATTAGTGCGATCGTTTCTTAGGTTTGGATGGGTTTTTTGTTTTGTTTTTGTCACATTTATTCAGGAATTAAAGGGTAGTATACTGGATAATTCCCTGAAGAACAGTAATTCGCATCATTGCGTCCAGCAGTGCCATTCCCAAGGTTGCAGCTGTTGTTTTCACAAGTGAGTATAAACGTTTGTGCTTTAAATTTTCGTATTTCAACATGCTGTGGGAAACAAGTACAGTAATTGGCCGTATGCATATAAATATAAACTCGATTAAGGAGCTAGATTTTCAATGCTCTGCCGACAGTCACCACAATTCAACAGAATGTTCAAATTTGAATTTGTTATTGTTAACAGAGTATTGTAAATGGTTCATGGAAGACATTAAGTGAACCGAAATGTCAGCCTTTAATAAAGAATTTAAAAGTTTTATCACAAATGAAGCACGTATTTTTCATATTTTTAAGCTTGTGAATGAATTATTAGTTTAATTTTAAACTACTAAACGTTCATTCACAAACACTACACGGACATAGCGTAGAGTAAATTTATTACCGGGCGGCCAGTACCCGGGGTCCGACGACTTAACGTGCCCATCCGACGCACGGCGGATATTTAGTGGACTGAGTGTTCGTACCTGCTGGGATCGAACCTGAGGTCCTTTCCGTGGCAGTCACGAACGTTGCCCAATAGGCAACCCGTGGCCCAATAGGCAACCCGTGGCCCAAAGGTTTTGGTTAAAATGTGACTTTCATTAAAAAAAAGAAAATGCTTTAATTTAATAAAAATGCGTGAACTTTCATTAGAAAAAAAAATGCTTTAAAGCAAATGCTTGAATGACGGGGATGGTTGTGCCCCCCGACCCGACCCCTCCAGTGGTTACGCCTATGAGGGAGTCGGGCTCGTAGTTTTGTTTTCCCGAGCAGGCGGGAGGGAAGGTGACGGAGGTGCCGCGTATTGACATTTGTCGACCGGTGCATCCTACTGTCTGGAAACGTCATAAAAAAGACCCAGAAGAACATCACGTGGTAGCAGTGTGGATTAATAGGAGCACGAGGGAATAAAAAATGCCGACCTCAGATATTTTTCTCACCTTGTCAGCCTGCCACTTGTAAGATCGCTTGTTACTAAAAAAAGTCGAAATACTTATGAAACATCTGGAAGTTGGAAGAAAAAAATGGAAATGTCGACCTAGGAAATTTTCGATTACGGGCCAGTCTCTCTTGCGAATGTGGAGCCATCTAATGGGTGAATGAACAGTTCACCGGTGACACTTTTTATGGAATGTTCTTATCGTATCTGATGGATGTCGCAGTGTGCCCGAAAGGATTTTGCTCACTAACAGATTAAGTCCAACTTTTACATAACGTTTGGTAGTTAGTTTTGTAAACATCACAGTGATTTTACTTTTTCCTCCAAATCGTTTAGAACGGATTCTCCCGATCCTTTCTAACTATTTGATGATTAATTCTCACACAATTTGCGCACACACATACTAAACAACACAGAATTCCATAAATAGTATACATATACTGAACGTGTAACAAGTTTCCACAAATAGTATTCATAGAGTAAAACATTTAATTTATTTCTCCCAAAAGGAAAATCCGTACCACGAACTTCGGTATGCCTTTCGTCACTTCTCGCTGGACGGCCCCTAATTGGAAGAAATATCAAAAAGTTTCCATAATACAGCATTTCACAGTTTTTCAACTGTGCACGTATTCTTTTGGTGAATATTGTTATTTAAAAATATATTAATATTCACCAAAAGGATATTTCCGTTTACCTTGTTTATTTGCTGATGAGCAATTACAATCTCGTTGTTTACTTTTTTGCCTGCCCCGACTTTTTAAATTTTTCACCTGGCAATGGAAGAGACGTGTTCCTCCCACGTATGATCAATTCATGCCCCCCTCCATTGGAAAAAATTTTTGAAGTCCGTTTCTCTGCAACAAACTAAAGGTAGAGAATAGAGATGAGTTTCGAGAGAAGTAGTGGGGATTGTGGATGGCAGTGTGGTGGAGTCCGAACTCTATTCCTACTGCCTCCTTAAGTAACACATCCCCTTCGAGTTTGCCCGATTACCAATTTATTGTCGCTGTGTTAAGAGAAGTTTTCTACCACTTCCTTCTTCTCCAAGCTAGACAGCATCAGCTGAAAGTGCCAGGCTCTTGACTGAGTAACTTCCCATATCAAACTTATTTCTGAAAATGCTCTGTCGTCTTGAAAAACTTGTTTTACATAGCAATTTCGTCCAAAAAACTGTTGCCCAAAGAAAAATGGATTCTGAACAGTACTTGTTACTTTTACTCTTAACACTAGGGACTATTTTCCGTAGCGGAGGTAGCTGTTTTCGCCAGCGACAACAGGGAGAAGCAGTAGCGTCTGACTCAGGTGAGGCCGTGCTTAAACCAAAACACTAATCTCCCGCGGCGTCTTGCTGCATCGGTACTTCTGTCCGAACCGAACGACACGGCTCACCCCGTGCACGCAAGCGTTATCGTTGCCGCTCTCTGGGTTTCGGCGTATCGCATAGACAGGTAAATTTTACGTAAAACTTTTTCAAAAATGACTATAAATTTTTTTGTTATTTTACATCATTTTTGATTTCAAAAAGGATGCACGTCACAGTATTTTTTAATTTTTCGTCCCTGAATTTTGCACCATAACCTTCACGTTAACCATAGCACGATACACTGACTTTCGTACGTATGTGAGGTCGTAGTTGAATGAAGCTGCTGTTTACCTTTTCTCTTGAGGAGTCAGTTCAGATGCTGGTCGTGTTTCGTCTACTGGAGTATCAGCGCTATGTGTACTTTATTGTAGTCTACGGAGTCTGGATAGCAAAGTAACCCGAAGCGATTCGGCTCCCGATTAGATCTCAGCCTATGCATTTTCTTCAAATTCCCACTTGTCTGCCTACTTGGGTTACAGAACGATGGCTTCGAAGGTGAGCAACCATAATCTTATGTAAACAACGGTTCCGCTCAACTAGCAACCTCACAGACGTATGAAAGTCAATGTATCACACCGCTATGTATCGAAAGGAATTGGACAAAAGGTAAAGTAGTTCCGACTAAAAATTCATAACAAAACAAAGGCACAGGCCCTTTCTAAACTCTTCGAAAACGTGTTACCCATGCTAAATTACGCTTCCAAAATTCCGAAGACACAAAAAATTTCCAATTTAAGAACAACAGTATCTAAATTTAGAAAAAAAACTGGGTGCCTCACTTCAGATGTTGCAGAAAAGGAATGCAATCCTTTCTATTAAGGATCAAGTAACAGCTAGTGAATACAGTTTCATTCATAGCCAGTTAACCGGACTTGCCATGCGCTCCAAGGGCCGACGCTGGAGTCCGGTAAAAACTTTTACACTGAATATACTAATATATCACAGCGCAAGCGCTTACAAAGTCCTACGGAAGCATTTGCCTTTTCCACACAGCAGCACTGTGCTGCGCTCCATAGGAAATTTTGCTATGAAACCAGGTTTCTGTCCTACCTTGCTGTCATCCTTGGCCAAGCGGACAATAAAGATGACTGAACTTGAGAAACTATGTATTCTTACTTTTGATGAGATGAGGTTAAAGAGAGGTTTAGGATACTCAAGCAAAACTGATCGAATCATAGGCTTCGAAAACTATGGAGAGGTCGATTCTTCTGCATATAAGCATTTGGCAACTCACGCATTAATATTTATGATCCGTGGCATTTGTAAAACATGGAAGCAACCGATTGGATTTTTTCATACGTCAAATTCACTGAACAAAGATAAATTAAAAAGGTTAATATTCCTTGGTATTACTAAAGTAAGGGAATGTGGGCTTCTTCCGCAAACTATATTCTGTGACCATCATCCAGTTAATGTGGCCCTGTTCAGAGATTTCAACGTCACTGAAGAACAACCATTTTTCCTAGTTGACAACGAAAAGATATTTGCTTTAGAATAAATTATCAACGTTTTTTCACAATTAAATGTTTTATTAACATCGACTATAGTTTCGCAGAGCGTCTGGCTCGGCATCATCAGTCCTGATGATGCCGAGCCAGACGCTCTGCGAAACTATAGTCGATGTTAATAAAACATTTAATTGTGAAAAAACGTTGATAATTTATTCTAAATGAACATCACAAATGTGTAGTCTTGAATTATATATAATATTTGCTTTGTTTGACCCACCACATTTACTAAAATCCATTAGGAACAATTTAATGAGACATGACTTTAAATTTACAGTAACTGATGGATTGGAGACTGAGATGCCACAAATACAAGAAGTAACGCCCAATGGAAAGATATTGTGCAGTTCTATGAATTAGAAAAAAGAAACGTGTACATCGGCTTGCTTATAAATTGTCAGATAAGCATGTGTATCCTGCTAGTATGAAAAAGATGAAAGTGAAGTTGGCTGCACAAGTATTTAGTCACTCAGTGGCGGCCGGGATAGAGATTTACCATGTCACTAATCAAATGAGTGGGAGTTCTTTCGGTACATCTGTGTTTCTTGACAATATGAATGTCTTGTTTGACAGTGTGAACAGCAGAAAATTGTACAGCTGTAAGGAAATGGGATGTGCTGTCACAGAGACCTCTGAACATGAAGCCTATTGGTATGAACAAATCAAGTGGATACATAGTTGGAAATTATGTCCAGTTGGAAATAGGCTCATCAGAGTGCCCAGCATTAAAGGGTGGGTCATTACTCTTAGTGCTCTCATTCAGCTGTGGCAACAACTTCAAAAATGTGGAATAAATTTCTTACTTACCAATCGATTAAACCAAGATTGCCTAGAAAACACATTTTCATCTGTTCGGCGGCGTTCTGGATTCTATCCAATCCCAATTGTGCACAATTTCAAAGGGCTATTAGAAGCATTATGGTGCACTGCATTATGAAAACAGGCAATTCCTCAAATTGTGAAAATGATGATGAAATTCTTGTAGATATGTCTACGAGTACAGCCATTGCTGTGCACTTACTCACACCAACAAGCCACACAGACCATCCTTATGCTATGCCAATTATTGAAGCAAAACCTAAAGCAAAGCTAAATACAGTTGCAGTCATGAATATTATTGAGGAAAATGTCGTTGTTTATATTGCTGGTTATTTAGGTTTGAGGCTTGTACAGTTAATGGATAAAGGACAGAATGCACTAAACTGTTAATCAGAACTGATAAATTAATGGAAAAAAACACACTGATGCTCTATTTCAAGGAATATGAACATGTTGCAAATGGTTTAAAGTGACCAACAGATGTATTTCATTGAAAGCACGAAGTTACTGACACAGCGTTTCCTTAATACACTTTTGTGCAAAAATTAAGGACGAAGAGGAGAAATTAGCAGAACAGCGGAACCATTCAGGAGATAGACTAGGGTCCGGTACGGTAGGGCATGCGCATATATGCAGCATGATGTAGGGGGAGGGGTGTTGGAAGGGTATAAAGCTCACGGGTGGTGTACGCTCAGGAATTCTATGAAAGCTATTGCACTGTGTACATCGGTTTGAACGACGTCGAGTTGCTGCCACCGTGTGATATGGCCAACAGGCAATCCAGTAGACGACATACTGGATGACTTTACCCGAGGTCGCGTCATTGGGAAGTTGGAAGAAGGTCGAAGGGATACTAGTGATGCCGAGGAGTTCGGGATTGTTCTCAGCATTGTTTCACGAGCTTGGAGAGCATTTCAAACGACAGGAACAGCTGTCCGAGAGTTTAGCAGTGGTCGTCCACGAGCAACCACGGCGGCGGACGACCGGTATATTGCCCTACAGGCATGAAGAGACATACGGCAGACAGCGGGAGAAATCGCTAGGCACATGCAACAGATAACTGGACGTCCGTTATCGCGTTTTACCGTGGCGAGGAAGCTGCACAAAAGTGGTCTATTTGCACGACGACCAGTACGGTGTGTGCCATTAACGCCTGCTCATAGGAGACGGCGGTTTCTTTGGTGCCAGGAACAAAAGAACTGGACACATCAGCAATGGGGTTGATTTCTCTTTACGGATGAGAGCCGATTTAGTCTGACGAGCGACTCTAGACGTATACTCATCTGGAGAGAGCAGGGAACACGCAATCACACCTCCAACATCATCGAAAAGGACCGGTTTGGAGGTGGCGGAGTTCTCGTTTGGGGCGGTACCATGCTTGGTAGCCGTTCTGACCTCCACCTCTTCCAAGGAGGTTCAGTCACTGGTGTCTGCTATTGTACCGAGGTTCTCCTGCCTCACGTGCGCCTGTTTAGAGGTGCTGTGGGTCCTGAGTTCATCTTCATGGACGGCAACGCCACACCTCATTATACAGTGGCTGTCTCAGAGCTGTTGGAGAGTGAAGATATTCAACGCATGGATTGGCCCGCAAGGTCCCCGGACCTAAATCCAATCGAACGCGTGTGGGACCTTCTCGGGAGACGCTTGACAGCACGTCACCAGCCGCCAGCAACGATTCCGCAGCTGCGATTGGCGCTACAAGAGGAATGGGCCGCGATGCCTTAACAGCTCTTTGACAACCTCGTCCTCAGCGTGGATAGACGTTGTAAATCCTGCGAAGCAGTCAGGGGTGATCACATCCCCTACTAAAGACTGGATTTTTTTGGCAGCCGCCTATCATATGGACGTTTCCGTCTTCTGTCCAGTTGTGCTCGAAGCTACCTTCTCATTAAAGTGCCTTTGTATCCTTTGGATTCCTTGTTTGGACAGTTTTGCTCACTTGTCCCATATTACAGTGCCTAGAAGAGATAGTGTGACGTGTCCCCTAAGACGTCCTTCACGGTTTTGTGACCAATCATCATGAAATGACAGAGGGCGCTGTCATCGGAAGTTACGTTAAGATGCTTCATGCTATTCAGTGGTGGGAAGTTTGTTTGCCAAGTTTTTGCCGCCTTACTAAACTTCAAAGTTTCACAAAATAAAGGTTAGCGGAGGGAAATCTTTTTGTTAGTATCTTTCATGGAGGTAGGAATAAGGGGAGAAAGCACTCTCCGTTGGCGCAATGCAATCCAATTGAAGCCAGCAAAACGTCACTGCAGCCATCTTAAGCCTGACATGAGCAGACTATGCAATAGCTGTTAGTCCTGTGCGAGGCATAAAGTTGGGAGTTTGCTTTTAGTATTAATAAATTTACCCTTCTTTATTATATTAATCGTTGATATCCTTTCCTATACCCCCCCCTCCCCTGAAATTCCCTGTTCTCAACGATATTATTAGTGAGTGGATTTATCAATGTTTAGGGCGTTACGGCTCCTTTCAAATTTTTAGAAATTAGGAAACATTTCGGCTGACTTCTGGGGGATGAGCTAAGTACCAGTGTTTTTCTCATTTTGTGGGTAAAACCGCCGTGTAATTTCATAGTTTTTCAAGTTGTGTGTATGCTAATCTAAGTTTAGTGATGGCTTTTAGCCTAATTTTAGTGACGTTTTACAGATATCTGCTCTGTTAAAATGAAGAGAATATGATAGTGCACGCAAATTAATGTTATGCTTTAATACCCCAATATTACTTTATCATAGATATATTATGATTTTGCCTTTTCACCTGTGAACACGCACATGCTTTGAAAGAATACTTTTCCGAGGAAATTGCTTGGAATATACATCACATTGTAAGGATTTCCACCTGAAAGAACAAGCAAGTGCCTTGAAAGATGACTTTTCTGAGCAAATTGCTTAAAGCACACATAACATTGATGAGGCTTTTTACCTATGTGAAGAAGGATGGGTTGTTAATTTTTTGGAGCATACATCACATTGGTGAGGCTTTTCCTTGATGCGAATGAGTAAATGCTTCGTGCCCCTACTGTGGTTCGGAGGAAACTAGAACATTTATTCGCTGATTATAACTTTTCAAAACATATCTGGAATTGGTTACATCAATATTTAAATTATAAAGATAAATTTTCGATTCACCAAATCTTATTTCATCTTTCTCTTTCCTGCTCTGAATCTAAAATTTTAATAATACATCATGTAAATAATTGCAATTGCAAAATATATCATTTGGAAAAACAAAAAGCTTTATCTTTTGAACAAAAATCTAAAAATACAGAGCAGATCAAAATTGCCATGAAATGTGACCTTAGAAGATATTTGGAATTTTGAAACCAGAAATAACGGTGCTCAAAAGACTTTTAATAAATGGAAGCCTTTGGCTCCATTTGTTTATAAGAAATGATCAAAAGTTCTTAATAAAATTATAGAGTAACTTATTTTTATTTTAAACATTTGCAGCTAACATGTTAAACGATATAAAACTTAAAGATATGCCATTTCTTAAAAACATATTATTTGGGCACCCGATATAGTGTCAGTATTTTCTTAAAACATTTTAATATAATTATATATTCAATTTTAATTCTATTAATTTTTTTCCAATAATTTACTGACTAATAGTAAAATATACAAAGTAATTCATTTCACATACGGGATTATTATAGATAAAGAATAAAAATAACTGTCATTAATAATAGTAATGTAAAGGATGTATTGATGTTTTTTCAATCTCATCTTTCATATTTCTTGTGCTATTGTTTTACATCACTTTCTTGTTTTAAACAATTATTTTGCTTATTCTACTTTCTGTCAGTTTTTTTTTCCTGAAATGCTTTTGACAGGAACCTCATATGTTTTGTAGAGTGTTCTTCAAGGGGATTCCTAGATAAATTGTATACTTCCTGTTGCAAGCGGTCACTCTTGCGCAGGCTCCCACCTCCTCAGTTGGTTGTTTGCTCTGGATGGAAGTATGAGGAAACGTTAGGTTTCCACTGCTATGAATATTTCATATTTCAAAATTTAGAAAAAAATAATTAAACACAATATTTTATTCTTTACTAAAATTATGCATGAATGTGCAAATCTCTTTGCTGTACCCAAATTTCCTGATATGTTGAACAAATGGGATAAGGCGATTCCCAGAGCTGATAAGAAACTTGACGAAAGTTGTGTTGTACTCTATTTTCAATTCATTAAAAGGCTTCTTTTCAAAGCCACACTCTGCAACTAAATGGAAAGCATTAAGTTTCAATATTTATCTTGATCCCATGTTCTCACCAAGAAATTTAGTCATTCATTGCTGAAAAATGAAGTACATTATTAAATAATTTATAAAGTTTTCAGGCTACTGAATTTCAAGAGCTAATTGGATTATTGGAATGCAAATTATTAAGCCGATGTCTCATTGAGAAAATATTCCCTCTTTTTTTTCCGTTAAGGTTTTGAGAGGCAAAACATTTTCTTTTTTTTTTAATATTTATTTTATACTGTAAGTTGATGTTTCAGTGATTGTAAACTGCATATTGGTCTCCAGTGTTTTTTTATAATGTAACCCATGTATGACTAAAACTTCCGAAATGTCTAACATTAATGTTGACGTTAGCACAGTGCAAAGCTTAACTTAAACTACGATACGCTTATAAATGTATCTTAAGCACCCCGTTCGTTCGTTCTTTTTTGGGGAGGAGGGGGGCGAAAGAGGTGTGTCGATTATTTCGTATATACTTAAGTTATCTGCTTATAAAATATCGTTCAAGAAGTACACATAATGCTGACGAGCTAGGTGCGTGTCATAGAAAGCTGAGCATTTTCGTCTTCCTTCCTCCCTGAAAAGCGACGTGACATCCGATGGCAGCGCCATCTACCGCTTTCATGATTCCGGGCAGCAAGTTTTTCTGCGAGCACGACACACTATCTCTTCTAGGCACTGTACCCATATTCTTACATCTTGGGGATCTTATGGTATGATTTGAGTCGATGTGGAGCACTTCTGCACGACGCTACATTCGAAAAACCGTCTCGTCCTTAATTCGTGCACGCCAGTGTACTTATGAAGATGTAATGTATAAACCAGACATTGGCAAACAAATTATATAACACATTAGATAGCATTTCATCAGGTCCACTGCAATTTATGGTTAGCCATCTTCATTACGAAAGAGTTAAGCGTTTGCTATTATCAATGTATATCAGAATAATGATAAATCATATGGTAAGACGTTTCAATGATACCTTATTGGAGGAAACTGTTAAACGAATTGCGAAAAAAATAAAAAAATAAAGCAGCTGAGTTGTAAGCAAATGTTGGTTACAAGTGCTTGAACTAGAGTTCTGTGTTCATAAGACATTTGAACACCCGATATTAACCAGCAGAAGAGACTTCATATCCTTCATATCCCAAAAGGCCCCTACCTAGGGTTACAGGGGAAAAGGAACAGGATTCAGTCCTCTTGGGGACAAAACAAACGAGTATAGTTAAGCTAAATGTTGAGTTGTATTAACACTGATAAACACCTCGTGAAGTAAAGCAGATTCCACAAGTTATCTATCTGTAGGAGATTTTTGAGGTGCGAATACAATGGTTTCCACCCATTTTTCTACTTGTGATGGAATTAATTACACCATTCAGGAATTCAACAAACCTAAAGGGGAAAAAATTACCTCAGGACGTTTGAACTGCTGGTATGGAACACAAGATCAAAAAGAGGAAGGTGATTATATATAATTTATGACTACTAAACTTGCAGTGTTAATATAGAATAAAAATACCAATGTTTCTCACAATGAAATGTTTATTTTACATCGACTATAATTGAGTTTCGCAGACTGTTTATTCTATAGAGGTAGGTGATCGTTGTTTTTGACTGTCAAAAATTTTAGCTAATAACGAAATTCAGTGGGTAATATTATCATACATAAAATCATAAAAAGTTCGTGTACTTTAGATAGGTTTTTCGGATAAAAGTAAAAAAGTTGTCATTTTACGGTAATTTTTTTAATGTATTGTTTGAAACGGGCAGATGTTTACATGGCAGTTTACATATATTTATCTATGTTAGATTCGTGATACAATTATGTCAGTTTGCTACTTTTTATTTGCCATTGCTCTGATATTTTTCCATTGTTTATTTTCAAATTCCGGCAGTATGTTGCGCTGACGAAGGTCTGCATTTTGAGAAACAGATTTATTAAAGTTTCGTTTAAGTCAGAGTTAGTACTTTTTTTCTCAGTATAATTCCCGACTGCAAAGTGCTATTCTTACGATTAAGAATAAATAGAACAAGATCTGTAAACTCAATGCACCGAGGTTGTCTTATTTTTTTTTTGGGGGGGGGTGTCTTTCCATTGCAAGTGGCAAAATTAAAACGGAATTTCTGTTTTTATTTAGCCATCAAGATAGCTTAAAATCGAGTTACAACCCCCCCCCCCCCAGTTTCATTGCATTTGTTTTTCACTAATAGAATCAACTTATTGTTGTATCACGTGCCCTCGAAAAACACACACACTCCCCTAAAAAAGTAACACATGAAAAAACTTATAACATTGAGTTTACAGATCTTGTTCTATTTACTCAGTACGAATGCCTTTTTTACCGTCGCAAATACCTGTTTCAAATAGTTGGAAAGAACATAGTTTCAACTGTCATAGCTTCGTTAGCATCTAAGTACGGGAGATCACCGCCACGTTAGGTAGCACCAATCCCCTAGGTATGGGCGGTCATGGCAAGGTCTTCCTGTGATGCGTCAAGAACTGGTGCTGCGACCTTGTTTCAGGGGGCGTTGGTCTAACCCCCATCCTTCGGGTTAATCTGTCCCTTAATGTAGCATAAGTAGTGCTCGATGTTGGTTAATAATCAAAAACAACCAACCATAGATGATAAAAATGGAAAACATTGGTGCAGTATAACTGTATTCATGTGATCATCGTTCGGATATTTTAGCCCCCCTCCCCCTCTCTTTTTTACCTTTGATTACATAAAGTTTGTTTTGTATATATTACGTTTTTTTCTGTCAATAATTGCGATTCATTTTGCAATGAAATTTCTTAGTCGTTGTCAGCGTTGCATTCAGACAGTTTTTTTCCGGGGGAGGCAATTACAAATTTTGAGGGAGCTGAAACTTGTTGACGGATTATACACATATAATCGTAATTTTGTTATCACTATATACATTAATTTATATATAAATTTAAAATAGTGTATAAAAATCTTATGCTCGTATATCGCAAATGCAAATTCAAAGAAATCTACACATACAAGTGATTAAAAAATGTTATACCTTTGCTTTAATTCAGTAATGCACCATAGATTTCACCGTGGGGTGGTGTAAAATACTGAGGATGCTAGTAAAATAAAGCTGTGCTGGAGAAAGTCCCCTTCCCCCTAAAGAATAATTTAGGAGTGGTAAAGATGTCCTCGCATTATTACAAGCGTGTTTCTGATTATTAACGAGTCATTACAGAGTTACCTGAAAACGTATGATGTAAACCATTCCCCTGTCATTTGGTTTAAGTCGCTTTTAGATTATTTAGATCAGCACATAGTAGTAAAAAAAAAAAAAGAAAAAAAAACTAAATAGCCGTTTGGCCAGTTTGAGGTGCCTAGATTTTCCTTTTATTATTATTTTTTTCTTGTCACAGAGTATAAACCACCCACCGCCAGAAAAAAAAAACTTTTTTTTATGGGAACAATTTCTAATAGTTGTTAAAAATTAGATAGCAAACACTTTGTTGTATTGGAAGCACTAACGTCACGTTAGCTACACTGAGGCTTAACCGTATACATGGAAAATCGGCGTCCAGAAGACTGAAATAAAGCTGAATACCAGCATCCAAAATATGATATACTGCTTTGTAAACATCGCTCTTCCGTGAAATTAGGTTTTCATTGCGGAAGTAGTTCGAGTTGTCAGTGCTTGAAAATTCACCGCTTTAACGAGTAATGTTTAATGATTTATTGAAGGATGAGAGAAATTTCAAATTGAAATCCATCTGGATGTTGTGTTTTTTATTATTATTATCATATTTTCCCTCATTTTCTTAATTTTTTTAAAATATAATTTCTCCAAATATTCAGCGATAAAGGAAAACAATTAGACTAAATATAAGGGGAGATCCCCAAACCCTGCGGGGGGCGTTCAAGGAAGGAGAGAGTGTTTTATTTATTTGTATGTGTATGCGTGTTTTTTTTTTTTTTTTTTTTGTGGAGCGGATGCCTTGGGGAGTTTTTTGTTGTTGTCTGGTGTGTGTCTGGCGTGTGCCGGTTCTGTGTGTGTGTCTTTAGGGGGGAGGCTTCCTCGTTTTTGGAGATGCCTGTTGCTCTCCGCCGTTGCCTCCTCTGATGTTGTCATCCTGTGGGTGGCTATGTCACTGGGTCTCCTCCGAAGGAGGAATTTCCTCCTACATGAACGTTTCGAAGGGCCTTGTCCCTTCGTCGTTCTAGGAGACTCCGCCGTCGGTATGTATGGTGTTGCGTCGGGGCTTTAGGGGGAGGCTTCCTCGTTTTTGGAGATGCGTGTTGCTCTCCGCCGTTGCCTCCTCTGATGTTGTCATCCGTTGGGTGACTTTGTCACTGGGTCTCCTCCGAAGGAGGAACTTCCTACTACATGAACGTTTCGAAGGGCCTTGTCCCTTCGTCGTTCTAGGAGACTCCGCCGTCGGTATGTATGGTGTTGCGTCGGGGCTTTTGGGGGAGGCTTCCTCGTTTTTGGAGATGCGTGTTGCTCTCCGCCGTTGCCTCCTCTGATGTTGTCATCCGTTGGGTGACTTTGTCACTGGGTCTCCTCCGAAGGAGGAACTTCCTACTACATGAACGTTTCGAAGGGCCTTGTCCCTTCGTCGTTCTAGGACACTCCGCCGTCGGTATGTATGGTGTTGCGTCGGGGCTTTTGGGGGAGGCTTCCTCGTTTTTGGAGATGCGTGTTGCTCTCCGCCGTTGCCTCCTCTGATGTTGTCATCCGTTGGGTGACTTTGTCACGGGGTCTCCTCCGAAGGAGGAACTTCCTACTACATGAACGTTTCGAAGGGCCTTGTCCCTTCGTCGTTCTAGGAGACTCCGCCGTCGGTATGTATGGTGTTGCGTCGGGGCTTTTGGGGGGAGGCTTCCTCGTTTTTGGAGATGCGTGTTGCTCTCCGCCGTTGCCTCCTCTGATGTTGTCATCCGTTGGGTGACTTTGTCACGGGGTCTCCTCCGAAGGAGGAATTTCCTCCTACATGAACGTTTCGAAGGGCCTTGTCTCTCCGTCGTTCTAGGAGACTCCGCCGTCGGTTTGTATGGTGTTGCGTCGGGGGTGTGAGTGTCCTTGCTTGTGGAACGGTGGTGTGTGTATCGGGGCGTGTGTGAAACACCGGTGGAACCGATCCCATGTTCATACATGGGAGCGGGGAAACAAGCGTGTTGGTGTTGCTGGGCAACAAAAGTTCGTAATGGGAGAGAGGTCGTCGTGCTTCTGCACAATATGACGTCCCTTTCTTTCTGTTTCCAGTGAATGGTATACGAAGACAAGGAAGGGATAACTTCTTTATTAACATTTAAATGGTGGTACCAGATAGATAAACATACTATTTACCAATCTGAACGACTACACCGTGTTTGCTCATGAGTCATAATCCGAAGAATCGTATATTTTGGTATGCAGCTTTGCTGTGAATTCCACGCATTATATTACATTATAATATGTAGTACATTTTTTTTTTCGCTGGATGCATGTATCATATATGTGGGCGTTTTAATCCTAACCCCAAAAAAATTCCCTTCAGAAACAATGCCAATATTAATTTGTACTTAGCTCATGATTTCCTTTCTACCTGACGTAATGCATAACAGCTGTGGAAAACGCGAGTGAACAGTAGGGTGCCAGCGCCCCACCGTCTCTGTGGAAAGGATGGGAACTATCGGATGATTCCTGCTTTATTCCCGATACGAAAGGCCGCTAGGAGCGAAGCGTTACCACTTGCTCCATCGAGTAGGACCGTGGTTTAACATTATGCTGTTGCCATCGGACAAAGTGGAGAATTTCCTTTACGATCTTCTAGAGTGCACACTCTGTACCTCTCTTCTCTGTCCTTAATCTACTAGCGTCTCAATTCTACACTGGCCGAATCCTCATTCCCTGTAATGCGCATGCCCGAGACTTGGAAATATTCTCCCCAACTGTTGGGGTCGCACTCTTTTCCAGGAGTGCATAGTCGACATACGCCCCAGATTAAGGTGCACGTTGAACATTAGGCTCCAATGCTGTGTTAATACGAAATGTGACGTCACAATATGGCGCTTGGTAAACAAATATCTGTTCCTCTATGATTCCCATATCCCATGTTTCAACGTGAGTGGTGAAATGTGCTCCTATTTTGCAACTTCTTCATGTTTTGTGACAATTCCTGATAATTTCAGACGTGTCTGTCGAACTTGCACGGGTTCATAGCACCCACTTCGATGGCATTTATATTGGACAGCAGTTCTACCATCTGCTAGCAGGAAGTCTCATCTGCATTTAACAAAATGAGACCGAGACTCAATTTCAATTTTCTCTTTCCACACAGCAAAATCGTTCATACAATTAAACTTCTTATTTTCAAATGACAGAGAGATATCCAAATGTTCTGCCTCAATGTGTGTATGTAGTCTTCAGAGATAAAAAAACAAAAAACTGTTATCACACATACAACACGTCACATTCGATACTACAGTATTTTGTTCTTCAGAATGATGGTTCCTAAAGTGGGCATTAAAATGTTTTTTTACAAGTAAACGTTTTTTCACAAATGGTGCACGACTGAAGGGGCACAGACGGTGCTTCCGAGGACTCACCTTTGATTTGCGACGGATGAACGTTATTTACATGTCTATCCAAATTGTATTTCTGTAAAAACGTTTCTTCGCGAAGCGAACATGAATATACCTTCCTCTCAGATGTCATACCTTCTACTACTTGATGATGGGAATTTTTGATACGCCTATAAAAATTATGTTTGTGAGAAAACGATTTCTAGCACCCTGCACATCTGTAGTTAACTTTTTTTTTTTTTTTTCTGGAGACAATGAATCAGTTCTTTGGTCTGGATGAATATTCCTCATATGTCGATACAAATTAAACGACTTCATGAATATTTTCTTACAAAACGTGCAAGAAAAACAATCGTGTTTCTTTAATTTATACCTCATGTCCGACACTTACAAAAGGTCGACGCATGAGGGACTATTAAAGAATTGTATAGGATGTTATTAATCTTTTACCTAACATTTTCATTCACACAAGCTTTCATATATTCTTTAATTAAAACGAGGGGAAAAATTAATACTAGGTAGAATAGAAGTTAAGATTCTCTAAAACGGTGGATCCTATTATGATTTAAATAATTAAATACTTCCATACCAGAGCAGGCAACCAACTGAGAGGGTGGGAGCCGGCACGAGAGTTTCCGCTCGTAAAAGGAAGTATACATTTTACCTTGAAATGCCTCTGAAGAACACTCTACAAAGAGGTTCTCGCCGAGGCCTTTCCAAGGGAAAAAAAAACGACAAAAAATAAAGAAACCAAAAAAAAAAACTTTTTTTTTAAAGATGAAAAGATAGAAAAGTGGTGAATGACAATAGTACAGGAAATTCAAAAGTTTTTTTTAAAAGAAACAAAACATCAAAGGATCCTGTTATACATTAATTCTGTTAAAAGTAATATTTTTTATACTGAATTTAAAGACTGTTTAGTGATAAACATTTGTCTTCGTATAAAACCCCCAAATCATGGGGGCTGGGAGAAGGGAGCGCCCTAATGTGCTCTCGCACGACGTCCCCTCCCCCATACACGAACTTTGTTGCAACACATCTTCACACTGTTCATCATGCCCAAAATAAACACCTAGACATTTCACTGATGTTTACACACACACCCACCACGGCCCAACAAGCAAGACCAGACAAACCCCCGAGTCATACAGATCCTCCGAAGAACTCGAAAGGACCTGTACACAAAGAGCCGTCGAGGTCACCTAAAACGGCGGGTGCAGCCCGAAGGTATACCCGGAACGTCCATGTAGGCGGACAAAAATCCCCTTCAGAGGTGACCGTGACCCGGATGGGAGACTGTCAGAGAGGACACCGGGCAGACAGGTGCACCAAGGCACTCATATGACCCATGCCAGGTGCCTCCCTGGCCCACATCCACACGGAACCGGCACACCACAAGCTGCAAAAACACAACACCCTCCCTTCAGATGCCATCCATTCACACCACACCACACCATAAGAGAAAGAGCAGAGAGAGAACCAACACCCCCCGAATCACAGAGCCTCCTGCCGTCTTGGTCAGCACCGCCAACCTCGACCGGAGAGAAGACAGATTAAACTACCGATGTAAGGGTCGGAAGCTAACCCTACCAAACACAAGTCACAAAAGCCCAACACTCCCCGAGAGATCCCTCGGGCTTCAAGGGCCGAAACTACAGTGCCTAGAAGAATTAGTGTGACGTGCCCATAAGATGTGCCTCACGGTTTTGTGACCAATCGTCATGAAATGACAGAGGGCGCTGGCATCGGCTTCATGCTATTCAGTGGTGGGAAGTTTGTTTGCCAAGGATTTGCTGCCTTACGAAACTTCAAATTTTGACAAAATAGAGGTCAGTGGAGGGAAATTTTTTTGGAAGTACCTTTGCTAAATCGTTGTAGCTCGATCATAACAGTAATACACTAGGTATTTCAACAGTTGATCACTAAAACTCAGTAGGCTTATTCGGGTGTTAGTTTTATTCAACTGTGGATTCATTACAACGAAATTTATTTCCGAAATTTGTAACTTTTCATTGGTGAAGATGCAGAAGTGGAATCAATTTATTAATACTTTGTTGATGGTCATAATTAAATTAATAAATATATTAAAATTGTTTGAAGAATTTACTGATACTAAGTCGGAATGCTAAATAAATGTATTTGACAAAGTGAAAAAGGATTAAATGTTGCATATTTATACCCTTTAGCTCTAATTTTTCAAATTTGAAATAGTTATTCTATAATTTTATTTAATACTTTCAAGCCCTTCTTATAAAAACTGGTGCCAAAGATTTCCATTTATTAAAGGTTTTTTGAGGTCCGTATTTTCTAGTTTCGAATTCTAAAAATATTCTAACATCACATTTAATTGCTAATTTAATCTGCTCAGAATTTTCGGATTTGTGTTCAAAAGATGAAGCATTTCTATTTTTCCATAGATTATATTTTGTAATTGCAATAATGTGATGTATAACAATCTTTATTCTCAATACAAGGTGCATCAACAATATTACCATCCATCGTCCACCATAGATTAGAGAAAAAGCACACGTGATATGAGAAATTGAGGTTTAAGAAATTTGTGAAGTCTCAGGCATGCGCATTACAAGGAATGAGGATTCAGCCACTGTGGGATTAATCTGGAGCGTTATCGACTGTCCACTCCTAGGCAAAGAGTGCCAGACCAACAGATGGGGAGAAAGTCTCGGGCATGCGCATTAAAGGGAATGAGGATTCCGCCGCTGTAGGATTGTGTCGCTAGTCCCTTAATCCAGTCCTGATGATGACAATTTAGTAACACGTTTTTTCCCACATGCCACGTGCTCTATAGAAATGGCGATAGAGTTCGTATTTTTCTGGTGATATTTGATCAAAAAAACTATAAGCACAGCAGCGTTATAAGTACCACATACCTTGATGAAGGTAAGTACGCAAGTTTTCCAAACTACGCATTGAAATCACTAAGAGAGAAAACACCAATCACACCCAGAAAACGCAATGAACCCTACACGTACGATTCTTTGGGTGACGTCACAACCCAGAATTTCTCAGACTGGGTTTAAAAAGTCTCGTTCACGGCAGAGGTGAATAATAAATACTCAACGGAATTTTTTACAGTTGTTTATTTAAGGCTGCAGAACATTCAATTGCATTTCCGAATTTCCACTTTGAATCCGTAATTTTTTTTCTAAGTAATTGGGACATAAAAGCGATGGCGTCAAAGAAAATATTTTTTTTATACATAGTGATCACTTTATTGTGTTAATAAATAAGTAAGACTATATATACAAAGCGAAGAGGATTTGGTTTGTGTTGTATGAAAGGAGAGAAGGTTAGCACTCCCCTTGACAAGGACGGAATGGACTTCTGGTCCAAACACACATAAGGTTAAGGCACTGCTGCTTACTTCGCAGCACTTAACCAATGTTTTGGTGATTTATTTTGTAGACTTTTTTTTTTATCTTTAAGAATCCTAAAAGTATTGCTGCTCACATGACAGCAATTACCTTCGCCTTTACATATATTTCTAAAAACAGCAATTTTCAGCATTTTGTGTTTTTGGCTGTTTTTGTATGTGTGCTAGAGACAAAACAAATTTTAATTTCGGGTAATGTGATGTACAAAAGTGGTCGGCAAGGAAATTTTACCATCAACAGAGATACAAAAGTGGGCGGTATTAAAAGGTTGACTACCTCTGATCTAGACAGTCAAAATATATTTCTAGGAGATGGTTACTCCGTAACCTGTAGGGTTAAGATTGCAGTGCTCAAAGAGAAAACGGTACCACTAGTATCGACTCCAATAAAAGTAATCACCTGAGCTCACTCTCTGACTCCTTACTTACAGCCAATACAAAAATCTTCCACATGTACCACATAATCTTAGTAGGAACAGCGCACTAGTCATATTAAATTGATGTTACTCTGTTAGTTCACAAACATTCCCAATGCATATTTAAAATCGTGCGTTTAAAATTGCTCAAGTTATACAGTTTTAAGCAGTTTTAAAATGAATTGATATTGGTAATTAGTAATGAAAATTTAAAAATAATAATGAATATTGAAAACAACGAATCAAAATTTTGAGAATGTTGAGGGTATTTTTTTCCTTGTCCGTCCACCGCTAAGGCATTTTTTTTATTTGGAACTACATCACGGTAAATACGTGTATATTGAAAAATGGCCCATTTTGAACTGTGTGGGCAAAACAAATCTCACCCCCTTGGCGACGTCACTGACCATCAGTGGCGTGCGCGAGGGGGATTAAACACCCCAATTTGGAACCTTTCGCTATTTCAAAAACGCGATTTTAAACGACAGATTTTTGACACTATTTCAAATTTTTTCTTATGTCTCATGGAGATAATTGAACATGTTTTCTCCATGAAGACGAGAAAGCGCCAAGAAACTAAGGACTAGGATGTACCACTGCAATGAAAAGCCAGTACATGGGTATACTGAAAGTTTCTGTGGCGACGAGGCAAAGCCAAATCTGAGTTCCGTGGCTTATTTCAGATTACTCTAAAGCACGCTGAAAAACAAGGAGTTTCGATTAAAATACGAAGAATCATATCAAAACAAAACCAATGCTGTTACATAAACACAGAAAACTATTACAGGATTTCCATTTATGTATCATTTTTAGACATGTTTATTAATGCTTTGGAAAATAGATTTCTCGCACACAAATTGGTCTTACCAGGATTCCAGTCCTTCTCCCCACAGCTAAATAGCAAAATATAATTAGTCAACCATTATGTGGTGATAAGAATATAGGTATAATAAGAATAAAGCATGGGAGCCGACAGGGGGGGGTGTCACTTGAACCCCTGTAGAATTATTTCCCCCTTTATTTTATTTTATTTATTACTTTTTCTTTACACTCACAGAACTCGACCACAAGGAAAGATGGAGTTTGGAGCGTTTAATTTAATATCCCAATTTTATTAGAAATTTGGAATTGGAAAACGATAACGTGAAAGCGGAAAACCTAGCAAACCGTAAGGTAGTACGCCCAAACAAGTTCCGGCCCTGCTCGATACTGTTCATTATTTGATGGCGTGGCCCTGCTCGACACTGTTCATTATTTGAAAACAGTTACCAATATACATGATAATGCATGACTATTACTGACATACACTTTCTTCAAGAGCGGCATCAATTAATAATAGTAGATTAATACTATTACTTACTTACTGTAGTAAGTAAGTAATAGTATTAATCTTTTATTTTCACGAATTACTGTTTTCTACATATTAACCAAATTTTAGTTAATTACATTTCACCCAACTTGAAAAGTTTCCTGCAGGCGCCCATGAATAAAGGTATATATGTAGTTTAGCGTCCTAAATTATTTCCTCGCAAATGTTGAAGCATTTCGAGAAAACGAGACGTACAGATTTTAAAGTATGCAATTTCATGGCTTATGGTGAAAAGATTTCATCTTTGTAGCGCATTTTAAAGATCTTTACCGTAATACTTACGGGCAAGTACGACGCTGTGAACAGAAAATGCGGCAGGCCTAGCACAACGCTGCCTAAACGACGGTCTCGTTCCGGTGGCCATTTTGCTGGCGGAAGAATACAAGAAGAAAGTGGAACGTTCTTGCTAAGAAAAGTTACAATTAATAGTGCTAAAGTAGACTAGCGTCTGGGTACAGCAACACAACAAACGTAGGGAGATCCACTCCGTTGTCTCATTGGCTGGAATAAAAACGCAAGTAACTAATTGGCGTGCGTGATGTGTGTGATAGTGGTAACACAGGCAGGCAGCCAGAGCAATAGCGCGTTTTTGATGTTAGTCCTAGCAAATTCTGATGTGTACGTTTGATGGATATAAAAAGGTTTGTATTGAAGTACCAGGTACTACTATGAGTTTAATACATATTCATTTTTAGTGATGTTCGTCCTAGCAACTCTGTGTGCAAATATTCCTTTTATATGCACGTTTGAAATGCGTGCGTGACTTTTTACACACATCGAGAATGCCGTCTCAATTTTTGCAGTGTCTCGCATATCTTTAGCCGCTATATAGTGCTTTTATTTTCAATCAGACTAGTTAGTCGTAGTGTTTGTTCACGTTTGAGATTGTGGCTTTGCACGTGTCATTATCCTATGTATGCATTACCACCAGTAGCGTTACTAGCACAACGTACCCCGACCTCCCAAGATTTACTTCAGCGCCCCTAAGCACAAACATTTCCCCAGGATTTGGAACATGATCGAGGAAGGATGTGTTTTTTACAGTGTGTGTGTGTGGTTCGGAGGGGGGAGGGGAGGTCAGGAAGATAGGGAGAGAAGATAGGGAAAAGTAAGGGGGTATACCTAGAGACCTGTGATTTTTTTTTTTTTTTTTTTTTTTTTGGTTTTGGGGTTTAACCAGTACCATGAGCAACTTAATGGGCTATAAGCAGTCGCCCGTCTCTAATTTAGGGTCACTGGTTCCAGGGAATGGAGAGAGCCAGTGCTGTAAGACAAACACAACATCCATGCCTCACGGGATTCGAACCCAGACCCCTATCAGGCGAATGATCAGAAGCCATTGCTTAGACCACTGCGCCACCGGTGCGGCGAATAATTTTTGGAACAGAAACACTGTGTAAGGTTATTGATCGGCCAATCAGGATTAACGGTGCGCGGACTGATGCATGAACATGAATATCCATTTTATCACAAGGAACAAATTCAACAAAATATATTTAAATAGTAAAATTAATAATTATAAGACTTCATAATCATCCGTTTTACTTTCAGTTGTTTCTGATGTGCCCAGTTTTTGTCAAAGGACTGCTTTTAAACTTTGAAAAGTTGATGAGCTAAACAAATCACCACTCTGTTCATCAGAAACGCGTAGCCCACTAAATATCAATCAAAACAAGCAGAATTGTACACAGAAGTGCTCTGAGTCGCTGGACTAATGAGAGAGGCGTGGATGAGCATTCAGGCGACAGGTGTTGACTGCAAGAGGGACTTTACGTAGTGGTTGGGCCCGCAATGTCCTTCCATTGCTTGTGAAAGAGAAGCCAGCCTGTACCAAAGACCTTGGAGAGAATAGACCGGCAAACCTAATGCTAGCTCTTCGGAGGCAACGAGCAGCAATTGAGACAGCAGCGCTATCTGTTACCGCGAGGAGTTGGTGAGAAATGCATAGCTATTGGGAAGGTATACATCAACGCATAATATATCGTGTAAAGAACGCAGAAGGAAAATTCGGGTGCGAATGCGAATCAACAAATTTCTAGATCAAAATATAATTAGCAAGTTCTCAATTTCGATGAAAATCAGCTATGAAATAGAAAATACGCCGATACATACAACGAACACCTGGTACGTGAAGTTGCAGCATTGCGAATTTAAATATACCGCATTATCGTTCCTTCGTATTACCCTTAATCACCCGAATTTGTTCCTAAAATTGTTTTATTGAAAAATATTTTTACCACATGTGCTCATGAAAAATGAATATCGCATAAAACAAAAAAAAGGGGGGGAGTACAGATATCATGTTTACAAAACTATCACTGCTTTTCCTCAGACATTCAGAACTATTTATATCTATTATTAATTGCAGTGTTGTATTCAAACTCAATAAATTAATTTTAAAAGCTGTTGCTGCGTATAATTTGAAAGAATAATACAGCAGTTTATGTCATCTCATTTTCTAACCAAGCACTTCTATGACTCAGTAAACACTGTATGTTCCTATGAAGCAAATGAACAATTAATACATCACTCCCTCTAACTGATACATGCATACAAAAAACCTTCTCTTACCTTAATTTTTGCAATTACATTTTTTTTTTTTTGTCACTTGGTTGGAAGTTTTGTAGCGCTTCCTTCCTCCTTAAGCTGGACGCATCAGCCAAAAGTGCCGGCTCTTGACTGGGTGTTTCTCATATCGAATTTATTTCTAAAATGCTCTGACGTTTTAAAAACTTGTTTTACATAGGAATTTAGTCCAAAAAGCTGTTGACGAAAAATAAAAAAAAAAGGATTCTGAACAGTCTTTGTGTTGCTTTTTGCAGTGGCGGATTTCCAAATAGGCACAGTAGGAACGTGCCTATGGGCGCAGCTCCATGAGGGGCGCAAAAAGTTCAGTGAGGATGTAAAATTGTGGTGGAACTGGGAACAATGCTAAGCAGAGTCACGGTCGGACATAGCAAGGTTCCCTAAAGAAATTTTTTGTGGTGTGTGTGTGAGACAACAACACTACCAGAGCCTTTGGGGCACCACAACTTCCTGTTTGAGAAGGGAGAGGGAGTTTTCTTTGTCTGAGTGGGTCCCAGCTCACATTCTTGGACGGAACTATTGCTGCAACGTAGGAGGCATGGGCGGAAATGATTCATTCTGATCATTCCGAACGAAATCCGAACAGGATGAGAAGAAAAAAGCAACGTTTTCGGGGGAGGGGAAGGGAACCCTGGGCACGCGACTTCTGTCCTGTCTCCTCCCTCCCCTGATGGTGATCACGACACAACAAACAACGAATAAAGAAAAAAAGAAAGCAGAGGAAAGGGACAAGACATACTTCATTCCCAGGGAATCCCATGGGAGGAGCATAGGTGTGACCGCGTGAGACCCGTTTACTATAGCATATGTGGTTGAAGACAAACGTTTTTAAATTGCTTTCATCTGAATGGCTGGGCGTGCGTGTACGGTGTACGTGCACCCCAACCAGATGAAAATGCGCTTCACAAAGACAAAGCTCAGGGAATTGGAATTGGTCAGAGCTATAAGTGTATGAAAGTGTCATACTCGTAATTAACCTAGCGTTTGCGGCGAGTTGTACTTTTTTAGATTTTTACTAGGAAGTTTGAACAAGCTTGTTTTAGTGTGTGTGGGGTGCTGTGCTGAAATCTCCGTGAGTGATGAGGGCAAAAAAGAGAAAACTCAGTGGGGCTCAGAATCGGAAAATCGCGATTACAAAAAGAAAGGGAAACTAAGCTGCTGGAAAGCCTACGTCTTGAAGAACACCTTAAAGAAACTCGGGCTTAGCTTTGGGATTCGCTCACCAAGATCGATATCACGTCATCTGCTATCACCCAGGAAAACCCATACCTCACCGACTGATGCGGGACTGTATTCCATGCCATTGGAATACCCGGATGGTACCACCAAACATTACATCGGAATGACAAAACGCTCTTCGGCTAGTCGAACACAAGCGGGACGTCTCGCACAGAAAATTGACAACCGCACTATCCCGGGAAGTGGTTGCCCATTTCGCCATTACGAAGTGGAACCAGATCAAGAGAAGTGGCTCCTTATACTACCGCCAGAGGCAAGTAGAGGGAAATGACCGATCCGAGCTTAAATAGCAGCCCATAGACTTAACATTAGGCTGCTACTTTTTTCAGCAGCCTCTAGTAGCAGCCAGTAGCAGCCAGCAGCAGCCGAGCGAACGGAGGGGGCGTGTCCTGACGCAGGCATCAGGAGGATGCGGGGGTGTGGCATGGGTGAGGATGTAGGTGGCGCTTGTGTGTTGGGACGATGCTGATGTGCTGCCCCCTTGCGGTGCTTCTTGGAACTTTCGATTGATATTTGATTTTGAGGGATGGCAACGCCCGAGTAGGAAAGGGGTTGGATATAGGGGATGGCAACTCGATGTGTTGCCCCCTAGCGGTGCTTCTTGGAACTTTCGATCGATCTTTGATTTTGTGGGATGGCAACGACAGAGTGTGGAAAGGGGGTCGACATAGGGGATGTCAACTCGATGTGCTGCTCCCTAGCGGTGCTTCTTGGAACTTTCGATCGATCTTTGATTTTGTGGGATGGCAACGACAGAGTGTGGAAAGGGGGTCGACATAGGGGATGTCAACTCGATGTGCTGCTCCCTAGCGGTGCTTCTTGGAACTTTCGATCGATCTTTGATTTTGTGGGATGGCAACGACAGAGTGTGGAAAGGGGGTCGACATAGGGGATGTCAACTCGATGTGCTGCTCCCTAGCGGTGCTTCTTGGAACTTTCGATCGATCTTTGATTTTGTGGGATGGCAACGCCCGAGTGGAAAAGGGGTTGGATATAGGGGGATGGCAACTCGATGTGTTGCCCCCTAGCGGTGCTTCTTGGAACTTTCGATTGATCTTTGATTTTGAGGGATGGCAACGGCCGAGTGGGAAAGGGGTTGGATATAGGGGGATGTCAACTCGATGTGCTGCCCCCTAGCGGTGCTTCTTGGAACTTTCGATTGATCTTTGATTTTGAGGGATGGCAACGGCCGAGTGGGAAAGGTGTTGGATATAGGGGGATGCCAACTCGATGTACTACCCCCTAGCGATGCTTCTTGGAACTTTCGATGGATCTTTGATTTTGGGGGATGGCAACGACCGAGTGGGGAAAGAGCACTGCGTAGGTGTTAGATATGATGATGCTTCTTGGAACTTTATTATTTCGATGGATCTTTGATTTTGAGGGATGGCAACGACTGAGTGGGGTCCGTTGGGAATTTCTGCATTTATTCCTGTGTTTTGCAAGCAAGATTTCTCCCCCTCTTCAATACTATTTTTTCCCCGGAGGAAATTTTTACGTAACGATGCTGAGGAATTTTCTTTCCAAGGGAATAAAAATGCTCCTAAGGTCTTAGCGAAGTTCTAACTCACGATGATTTGGTTTCCAAAAATAGTCAGGGGGTCAAATGGTTTTCGTGTACTACGTATTCCCTATATCATCATCATCATCATTGTCAACCATTATCAATCCACTGCTGGACGAAGGTCTCTCCTGAGAATTGGAACAATTCCCTATATATATATATTTTTAAATTACTTTTACGTTATTTCTTCATGTGTTTTTATATATTTTTTGTATGTTTTGAGGGAGTTTTTTCGTGTAGATGTAATGAATTTTCTGGGGAACTTTTCTTTTTCCTCCATTCAATTTTATTTCAGACCATGAGACGAGGAAATGCTTCTTTAGAAATGATTTCGTTCTTGTTCGCAGTAATTACTGGACATAGACTTCATGTTAATTCTGAGTCTTTCACCCCTGCAATAATATTTTCTCGTAATTTTTTCGTATGTTCAAGAACTCTACAGATCTTTCCCAGTTAAAATTCTGCTCAAACAATATTTTCGGTCTTTATTTCCTTATAGCTTCCCAATTTCCGATATTTTTCTTCCTCTATCTTTGAAATTTCATGAAACTTCTGAATAGGTCAGGATTCTTTTTTTTTCTTGGACAAACTTATGAGTCCTTTTATTCACACTATCTTTTTTTTTTTCATTTCATTTCAGCAAACGATTATTTTAGATGCAACAAATCGTCAGATTTTGGTTTCCTTATATAGCATATTTTCCAACCTGCTTAAAAATATTCCTCAAAGCTTGCATGTATGTCAAATATACATTTTTTTTATTCTTTCGTAGTTAGCCATACTTTTCGTGGACTGCCTCGACAGGAAAGCATTCAATGTCAAGACATACAATCTAAAACCTTTTTCTTTCGATGAAATTTGTATTCTTTGGGCTGAATAATTTTCTGTCTCGTCCGAAAAAACATTCATTCTAGAGGCAAAGCGACTAATTCCGTTCTTCCCATAAACATTATTTTTTTATTTATTTGATATTCAGAGTTGTATACATTTACTATCCAAAAAAGAGATATATTTAATGTAAAGGTATATTCTTCCAAGCTGGGGAAATATATGTATATATTAGTTCATTTCCAGTTAAAGGAAATGCATCTTTATATTTCAATATGAAAAAAGAAGCCCTATAAGTGAAAGCTCAACCTAAAGACGGATAGATTGTTCACACTCTATCTACTCTATGACATTTCTTTACTGAATGAACCATGACCTTTTTTTTTTCATGAACTGCTTTAAAATCTTCGTTCTCACTTTACTATTGTCAGATTCCATGTCCCTCCAGTTCTTTACTTATTCAATTTTAATTTATTAAGAGAGTAGAACTCTTTTAGGCTTTCGAAGTACTTTCAAGTCTTTCATTACGAAAATGTTCATTGTCATGAAAGAAGCCATAATCGAGATGATTTACTATCGTTTCAATGAAAGTGTTTACGCATTCATTGCTATGATGTCAGATTTCATTTTCTTATACTTCGAACAGAAATGAGTTTGAATCATTCGTCGAGAAAACATTTCTTTCATATATATACATATATATTTTTGCCTCCGAATCAAACGAACTCAAAAAATAAGAGACGCACTTTAATATTTTTTTCCTCTTATGAGAGGAATACGGGAATATGATACCAAAATTAAAGAATAAAGAATATCGACTTTCTTCTCAACACCTTACATCTACGTTTTTTTTTTATTTTTTTTATTTTCAATAAGCTATTTCTATATTTTTACAACTGAATAGAATTATTTATTGAAAAATTCTAAGTAAGACGAAAAATGGTTTTGTTGATTTCCTAAGAGGATGATTTTGGAAATTTTCGTTTTCTGGTAATTGTAAAAATCTCATAGAATAACATGGGAAAACTAGCATGCATAAAAGACTGTTTTGGATCGAGTAAATTGAAAGAATTTTACAAAGTTCATTTCAGAAAAGTACATTCCTTCCTAGTGTCAAAAACGAATCACTTTTTTTCTAAGATACACTTTGGAATCTTATAAAAGTGCATAGGGTCAAAAACGATTTTGATGATTTTACTAAGATGACAGATTTCGGATTTCTTATGATAGAAAATACAGTGAATTTCCCATTGAATAACATGGGAAACTGCGAAATTTAAGAAGCACGTTTTCGTTCAAGTAAAATATTTTAAAAGTCTTTTTTCGAATCAGTTGAAAACAGACAGGGTGTGTTTCTCAACAGTTCATTATTTCCTAAAATCAAAACGAATCACTTCGTTTTTTTTTTTTTTTTTTTTTTTCTTTCCTAATGTACGTTTCTGAAAGAAGTAAAAATAGTTTAGGTAGAAAATTGGAAAGATATTTTTATGAATCCTAGACTGTTTATTTACGTATAGCTAGAGGGGTCTTCAGTGAGAGCACTTATTCTCTTTTCAAACTAAGAGAATGAAGTGTAGTCAGTTTGAAAAAAAAATTCAAACTCCCCTAAATTTAGCCTTTTGTCCTGGTTTCGACTCAATACTGTAAAGCATTGCTCTCAGACCAGTTGAATTCCTGGCCCTTAATGAAATACATTAAGCCTTTCCCTTAAAAATAAGCAATCTCTTCTTCAATACCAGATCCCCAATAAATTTCTTTAAGAGTTATTCATTCACCCTTTTACTTTTAAAAACTTGAAATTCATTATTATTTAACTCATTACAAAAAATGAAACTCATTCATACAGAAAAAATATAAATGAATAAAAATAAATAAAGTAGTCCTAAAAAAGGACTGTTTTTCTGGGTCCCCTTCATACAGCTGCTCCATGGTCGGTATAAGGAATTTTTTTTTGCCTGCTAATATCTCAGCACATTGACTTCACAGTCTCTAGCAAGTTCTTTACAATTATGCTTTCCAAGAACGCTTTGGACGGGACATGGTCTCCAGTGACTGCAACAAAAGATTCTGCTAGAATCTTGGGGTTAAGCAATGCAACGGCATCATCGAAATACTTTTGCCACTTGGATTCGGGGGTGGCATATGCACAGCTGTGGGCCGTGATGTTTGCGAATATGCGATTTGGTGGTTGGTGGCACTCCATACAATAATATAAGTTATTGACATGTTCCTGAAGGCGATCCCTTACCATGTCAGCAAGCATGATGAAAAACTCTTCATCTGAGATGGAAGCAACAGGGGAAGAAGTCCTTGGATGGTGCAAAACAGCCTTTCTAAAGACAGGTCCAAATAGTAGTTGAGTAATACTGTCCCATATTTTTCCACATTGATCAATAAGAGTTCCAAATTGTTGACAAGTCAGCTTTATCGGAACAGGATTCAATCGACGAAAACCATGAATTCTGGGGGAAAGCACTTCTAACGTGTAACTGCCAGAAGCATCTAAAAGGGAAGGACAGCAGGAAACGATAAGTTCACGATTAATCAAGATGTCACAATTCATGCCTTGAATCCAGTGTGATTTTCCCATGAATTTTCGGAACGTTGAAGCTGACATTGTTATTCCATTCTTAGAAGGGTAGAAAGATTCCCCATCTTTCCTATAACTTCGAATATGAACTCGGACCGTGTTGTTAAAATCGCATACTCTTGCAAACGTGTTTTCACCTAAATGAAAATGATGAGGTGCAAGATTTTTCATAGAAATTCTTGGGAGGATAACTTCTCCACACGATTTGGGCTTTAAAGGAACGGACTCACATACCTTCTTAGCGAGAGTAGCAGAAATTTCAGCACTTTGCTTCATCGTGGAAATGGAATCGGTAGCGCTCAAAGCAACAGACAAAAATGAAATGACTCGTTTGAAGACTAAAGACAAACTGAAGGAACAGCTCTTATTCTAAGTCAAAACTGAGAAGAGGTTGGAGTTCGTCACTTGTTTACTGCTTGAGAGGGAAAAAGCAGAGTCATGGGGTAAAGAACACTCGGTTATCTTCTTTCTAAAGGTCAAATTCAATCTAATGTTTGGAGCATTCTTTTGTCGAGGCAGACCATGACTCCAATACGAATTAGTTGGTGGCAGGATCTGTAGTAACGTTCCAGATTTCAAAGATAAGGAAACTGGTTTAAACCCGTTTCGCTTGAAAACAAGAGTCTCTTTCCTGTCCGAGAGATACTGGTGTAATACAAGACAAAGGATCTAATTCAGCTTCGTCATCACGGCGATCACCGATTTGGTTATCACCATTTCTTATAAAAGTGCATGGGGATCAAAAAACGATTTTGATGATTTTACTAAGATGACAGATTTCGAATTTCTTATGATAGAAAATACAGTGAATTTCCCATTGAATAACATGGGAAACTACGAAATTTAAGAAGCACGTTTTCGTTCAAGTAAAATATTTTAAAAGGCAATCAGTTGAAAACAGACAGGGTGTGTTTCTGAACAGATCATTATTTCCTAAAATCAAAACGAGTCACTTCGTTTTTTCCTAACGTACGTTTCTGAAAGAAGTAAAAATAGTTTAGCTAGAAAATTGGAAAGAATTTTTTATGAATCCTAGACTGTTTATTTTTTTTTATAACTAGAGGGGTCGTCAGTGAGAGCACTTATTCTCTTTACAAACTAAGAGAATGAAGTGTAGTCAGTTTGAAAAAAAATTTCAAACTCCCCTAAATTTAGCCTTTTGTCCTGGTTTCGACTCAATACTGTAAAGCATTGCTCTCAGACCAGTTGAATTCCTGGCCCTTAATGAAATACATTAAGCCTTTCCCTTAAAAATAAGCAATCTCTTCTTCAATACCAGATCCCCAATAAATTTCTTTAAGAGTTATTCATTCATCCTTTTACTTTTAAAACTTGAAATTCGTTATTATTTAACTCCTTATAAAAATGAAACACATTCACACTTTTACTTTTAAAATTATAGAAAAAATAGATGATACAGAACATAGGTTCACTTTCTCATTCACACTCATGCATACTGAAAACAAAATTAAATAGTGCTATTTTCACTAGCTCCTCCATGCAAGCTCAAATAGCACTATTTAATTTTGTTTTCCTGTGACGGGTGATGATGAAGATGTGGACCCTGTTCGGGCTAACTTACAGCACCAGTACCAGAGTAAGTTTTAAAACTCTGGCAAAGAATTCACGGCAGCTAATTTTAAGGCTGTCAACGAGCTTGCCGCGGCGTTCGTTGTGATGTTGCACGGCACAAGTCACGTCGTTCCGACGGCAAACGGCCAGAGGTTTACTGTTGAGAAAATGGATCGTGGTGCAGCAAAGAAAGTGAAATTTGACAAGAAATATGGTTTCTTTTCCTCTCTCTCCGTTTTCAAGTTTTCATGACTCTTGTTTATTTTTGTCTTTGTTTAATCTCCACTGTCCCCTTTCAGCCGAAGGTAAGTATGCATACCAGTAGGGTCAATTTTCTCGGCACCAACATTAGGATTGGTACGTTGAATGTTCAAGGCCTTAACTCTGCGGAGAAGCATTGTTGGCTTGAAGGATTCTTCCGCCAGAGTAATCTGGACTTCCTTATGATTCAGGAGACGCATCATACGGACTTGGCCAAGTTGTTTGCCTTTCGAAGAAATTCCGGGCTCAGGTTTAAGTAGTCTTTAGGCAGTACCGGCTACACGGGTGTTGCCATTATTTTTAAAGAGAAGTTTGAGAGATATATTTCGCAATTTTAAACGGACGGGGAAAGTCAGCTGATTGCTCTGACCGTTCACAGTGGTAGTATGTCCATGAAGCTTGTTTGTGTTTACGCTCCGAACCAGGGAAACATGCAACGGTCGTTCTACAAACAGCTCCCGTTTTTCTTTAGGAGTTCGGAGGACGTCTTGATTGTCGGCGGAGACTTTAATGCCGTCATCGATAGTCACCTTGATAATGCGGGCAATGGTAGGTGGTCTGAAGCCTATGAGAACGTGATTAAAGCTATCCTGGGCACTCAGGGTCTTTACGATGTCTGGAGAACTCTTAACCCTAGAGAGCCAGGCTACACTTGGCACAGAGGGACCAGTGCGTCCCGCATTGATATGTTTCTTGTCTCCAAGATTGATTGGATTGACAAAGTTGAAATTTTCAGCCCTAACTCCCCTCTGAGGTACATTTCTGACCACTCGGCCGTCATGATGAATGTCTGTGTCCCGGTTCCGAGGGAGAGGGGTGCTACCCCCTGGCGAATGAACGTCTCCATGTTAGAAGACGAAGAAACGCTGGTGCACCTTCGTTCTATTTTGAACGCTGGGATAGCCACGATTACGGACGATGAGTGCGGTGTGTGGGAGAGAAGAGATTAAGGATTACCTTATGAAGAAAGGTAGGCTGGCTGCCATGGAAAGGAGGAATCGTCACATGATTTTGATGAATATCCTGAATGCGGCGATTCGTGGAAAGGAAGGAGGTTGTAATTCCTCTCTGATTAATAACATTAGAAGTAGGATCAGTCATTTTTTTAAGGAAGGGGTTCGGCGGTCAAATTGACCGGCTCCCTCGAAGAGCTCCGGCAGGAGAATGACAAAAACTACATTTCAGAAAGATGGAGGCTGAGAGAGTTAGGGAGAACCTCCAATGTCTTGATATCGACAGCAGGGAAGTCAGGGATCTCCCCGACATTCTGAAGGCCGCCGCGGATTACTACGGTGAGTTGTTCAGCAAGGAAGCGGTGGACTCTGAGGTTATGGATGCCTGGTTGGAAGGCACACCGGTTCTTGCGCAGGAGGATAGGAATCTCGTGGAAAGAGAGTTCACTGATAATGAGGTGAGGACTGCGATCCTGGATCTCAAGTTCAACAAGTCTCCTGGTATTGATGGCTTGCCGGCCGAGTTCTATAAGAAATTTTCCAATATTCTGGTCCATGGCTTTGTAGAATTTACAACCACATTGTGAATAGAGGAATCATGACTGAAACTATGAGAACCAGTATTGTTACTCTGCTTTGTAAGACCCCGGAGAATCTTGCCAGGGATCTTGGTGGGTGGAGACCGGTGTTTCTGTCTACAATCGATTACAAGATCATGGCAAAAATCATCAATGCTAGGCTGTTGCGGGTTGCGGAGAAGCTAGTTGGTGTTGGTCAGACCTGCAGTATTCGTGGGAGACAAATGTTTCACCCCCGCACGGGGATAACTGGTTTTCCAGTTATTTGGGGAGCGGCGCCCCCACGGCCCGAGCTGACCTTGTGACTGGTCAACATCTGATGTCATGCCACAGCTTGTTTTTTTTTCTTATTTTGGTGCTGTTGGTGTTTGCAGGGACGGCTGTTCATCCAGCTGTTGGGGAGTCGCGGCCCCACGTTCCCGAGCTGGTCTTGTGTCTCGCTTTTTCGTTTTTATTTATTTTCTCCACTGGCTAGTTGCCCGTGTTGTGTTCTCTACCTAATCGCTACCACGTTATGTACTAACACCCCGGTCTTGTGGTTTTGTTACCCTCCACCACTAACTTATTTATATTAACCGCTCAGTTCGTAGGTTGCTGAGATTCCGTTTAGGTTCCCTGCCAGGATTTGTCTTCTTTGGATTTCTTTTTTCCTTTTCGCTGGTTTGGGTGCAAGACCTACCTGCATGTTTGCCGCGTGCGGAGACCCGTGAGGCGGAAATGGGATGTCTGGCGGCTGAGGTCGCAGGAGACCGGTTAAGTGCCTCCTGTGTACCAACACTCCTCTTCGACCCCGGCTTCGCTGTAAACGGGAGGCTAGAGACTAACCCACCTCTAGTCAGAAGTCTTGTACCAAGTTGTGTACCGGGCTTTAGCGGCTTTTTTGTCGTATGGCACGGCAGGGTGAGCCCGGGGGCTGTGGGATCATGCCAAAGGCGTTGGCATGACGGTACCAGGAGGCCGAAGTGTCCGCCGAGTGCGTGTGATCACAGCCAACGGACTATATCTGCAACGTATAAGCTCCAGAACTGTGTCTAGCGTCATTTTCTTGGCTTGCGGACCTCCAGTTCTCCCTTGTAGGGCTCGGTGGTGGGTGGAGTAGTCTGCAGACGAATCTTCCTTCTTTTTTCCATGGGTAGAAACAAGAAACAAAACTCCAAATTTAGGACACCTGTGAATATGATAGTTGACAACGACTCTCCTTCGTCTTCTCAACCTACCAAGTCTCATACCCTTAAACGATCTTTAGACCATGACCTGGACCAAGAATGTGGAACCTCTTCTTCGGCAGCTGTACCAGTCGCTCCGAAGCGTCGTCTTCCCTCGATTGCTGTGAATACGTATGCTACGCACTTAGTTGTAGAATCCGTCGATCCGAATGAGAGACTGTCCACCAGATCTCCATTTTTCATTTCTAAAGCTTTGGACGCTGCAGTTGGCCCCTTGCAGTCTGTGAGGAAGCTTCGCTCTGGGGACCTGCTTGTCCAAACTTGCAGGGTTTCTCAGAGTAACACTCTTATGCACCTCACTAGTCTTCAAGGCATTCCTGTCAAAGTGGCACCTCACCCGTTTCTTAACACCTCTCGGGGTGTTATTTCTGAGTTTGATCTGTTGCCATGCAGTGAAGAAGAATTGGTGACTGAACTTGCAGATCAAGGTGTTATTGCTGCACGTCGTATGATGTTCCGGCGTGATGGCTCTTTGATTAAATCTAAAAATGTAATCTTGACTTTTAACTCCCCGAAAGTTCCGACCGAAATCAAGGCTGGCTACTTGGTCTGTGGAGTTCGCCCGTACATTCCCAGTCCTCTGCGCTGTTTCCGGTGCCAGAGGTACGGGCATTCACAACGATTCTGTAAGAGTTCCGCTCGTTGCGCTAATTGTGGCTCCGGTGAACATGACGGGGAAGGTTGCACTTCTGCGGCCTGCTGTGTTAACTGTGGTGAGGCCCATGCTGCTTACTCCCGCAACTGTATGAAATGGAAGGACGAGATGGCGATCCAGCGCCTCAAGACCCTGGAAGGCCTCTCGTACCCTGCTGCCAAGGTCAAGTTGGGTATTCCCAACAACCGTCAGCGTACTTTTGCCGCAGTTGTTCAGTCTCAGCCACAACCCGTGCAGCCCTTTGTTCCGCGCCCTGTAGCTCTCGCCGCCCTTGCCAAGCGATCTACAGCTGACCAAGCGACTCAGGTGTTTTTCCCCGAGCTCCAGATTTTTCGAATACCTGATTCTGGGCCTTCTCTTTTGCAGCCGACCGTCTCTTCCAGTTTCCAGCCGAAAGTCTGCACGTGCGGCAGACCCACCCGGCCCTCAATCCGCAAAGGTGTGCAGTGTCCATCCAACTGTCGCGGTCCACCTGACCAACATTGCAACTGTCTCGGCCTCAGCGAGGTCCCCACCCTTAACCAACATTCTAGAGGAACATAGGGGGGAGGAGAGTGACAGTTCGTCCCCAGCCTCAACCAACATTGCAGAGGAACATGAGGGGGGGAGGAGAGTGACAGTTCGTCCCCGCCCTCTGCCAGCATTGCAGAGGAGTGTGGGGGGAGGAGAGTGACGGTTCGTCCCCCTCCTAATGAATCATCCTTTGTGTAGTTGTGTTTACTGATGATCATTATATTAGTTAATTATTAAATACATAAATTTTTATATAAACCTAATTAACTAACGTGTCTTCACAGCTTTCATCATCCTCTTTTCCAACTTTTACCAAGCCTGTTTTCTCTTAATCCTTTTCCCCGCTTTTAAACATCTGTAGCTGATAGTTCTTTGTCTGGCGCTCTTTGGCCAAACCTGGCCCTTGCGCCATTAAAATTAATCAACCAACCAACCAACCAACCAAATGTTTCACAACATCAGGTGCGTAAGAGACTTGGTACTTACGTTACCGAAAGAGATCTTGAGCTGGGAATGTTTTCTGCGGATCAAAGCAAAGCCTTTGATCGGGTCTCTCACGATTTCATCAGGATGTTGCTGGAAGCTCACGGCTTTGGTGAAATATTCCGAAGGGCTGTGGACTCGTTGTATAGAGACCTCAATGGGAGAGTTATTGTTTCTGGCCGTCTTTCTCCCCTCTTTGAGGTTGGAAGAGGAGTGAGACAAGGCTGCCCTCTCTCTCCATTGTTGTTTGTTTTGGTCATCGAGACCATGCTGAGGAAGGTTCTGGCGCACCCGAACATCAAAGGGGTTCCTGTGCCTGGTTGTGCGTACTCCATGAAGTACTTGGCGGATGCTGATGATGTCACCTTCTTTGTGGACTCGGAAGGAAGTCTGACTAAGGTTCGGGAGGTCTTCGCGGGGTACTGTGGGGCCACCGGTGCTAAGCTGAATGATGATAAGTCCAGTCTGGTGCTCTGGGGAAGATGGGATTGCACTGCCGTTCATGGGCTGGAGGTGACCGATGGACCCGTCAGGATACTGGGTATCCTTTTCGATAGAGACGGTGTTCATAAGAAAACTTGGAGGGACATCCTCTCTAACATGCGGAAAGAGAGGGAAAGGCGGCAGAAGCTTCATATTTCAATGACCAATCGTGCTAAGTTGGCCAATGCCCTCTTGGTGTCAAAGTGTGCTTTTGCCGGAGAGCTTGAGTCACCCCCTCGGAGTCTTTTGAGGTTATTGGAGAGGGAGATTTTTGCCTTCATCTGGGCTGGTAAGGCCGTTGAGGCGATAGCCAGAGCCGCCCTTTTTTGTCCTAGGGAGGAAGGCGGTTTAGAGGTTAAACACCTTTCCTCTTGATTCAGCGCACTCCAGTTTCGTAGTACTTAAGGGGCTCTGAACTCCTCTCATCCGTGTGAGAACTTTGTGTCTTTTTTGACTGGATTATCCGCGGACAAGTTCTTGCCGGGCTATCGTTTTTTCGGACCCCGCAGGGAAACTACCCATAAGTGTTACAAGCTTGGTGGGCACCTTCAGGCCCTTGCGGAGGCCAACCGGAACGGGAATAACTTGAAGCAGATGTACTTTCATATCCTTCCTTGACCCAGGGAGAAGATCATTGAGTTCAATGTTGTTAACTTCGATAAGAGAGGGGCGTGGATGTGTGTCCATGCTGCTGGGGTTGATTGCAAAAAACGGGACTTTAAGTTTGGCGCATGATGTTACTTGATAGCAGTATAGAGCGCAATAACACTGTTTTAAAATGCACTAATGCTCAGACTAATGTTAAAATAATTTTTTGTAAGTTTTTGCATTGTGGAATTTCCAATGCAGAAGTCGCTACCGCATTTGGACTATATGGAAAGGTATTAACTGTCAAGTTCGAGGTTAGAAAGAAATGGCTGCGCACATGAGGGGAGCCCTTTCTGGGACACGTGTTGTTACCATTGATATGAAACAAGCTGTCCCCAATTTCATGGAGGTCAAAGGACAGCGTTGTATGAATGTTTATAGGGGGCAAGTCCGTGTGTGCAGGCGCTGCAACCATGCTGGGCACATAGCTGTGGACTGCGGGAAGTATACCTGTAGAAATCGCCACATTTTGGGTCACACTGATGAGGAGTGTAAAGAGCCATGTAGAAACTGCAAATCAACACACCATCAAAGGAAGGTTTGTACCCAGAAGTCCTTTGCACAAATGAACAGAGGTGCAGATAATACCAGAAGAGATGGAGGAGTGCCGCGCTGGTGAGGCGGAGGGCTCAAAAAGTGTTGCCGAGGCTGCGGCCTCGAGTAAAACAGATGGGGCCCACCAAATTACCAGCTCGGAGCACGCCTCAAAACCTCACAGGATCCCCGAGGAGGGTAATGACGCTAGTTCAGGTAAGAACAGTGTAACTAACAAAGTGAATAAAGAGCATGTTTCTGTTCCAGCGAAGGAGAGAGAAACCTTTCCTATCAGCGACGATGGGAAGAGGGGTCTCTCCCCTTCAACTTCTGATGACGATGGGTATACTAAAGTTACTAAGAAATCAAGAAAGTTGTCTGTCAAAGACCTTGAAGTTCTCAAATCCAGGCCCGGAAGCGTAAGCATCGTAAATGGGCAAAATGAGGAAAATATGGAGGTTGATGTTAATGCCTCAGGTGCTACTATTCCAGTTGAGTCCAGCACGGGGGTTATTTCCATCGAAGAAGACAAACAGGCTCCCAGTAGTGCCCGAAAAGAGCCCAGGAACTTTTCCAGCGATGGAGAAGAGAATTCTAGTGTGGAAAGTACTGATGTCTCAGAGAACAAAGAATGTGAGTCTGAGATCTCTGACGTCGGTTCTCTGATGGAGGGTGTTCTAAGTGAAAGCCGAAGTAATGATAGCTGCGATGTTGACATATTCCCCGACTTTAGTCATAATAATATTCTTATTGAGGGTGAAGTGCATAATGAGTGTGTTGAAAGTGTTAAGTGTCAAAATCAAGGAAAAAGTGAAGCCCAGTGTTTTGGTGAAATCGGCGGAACTTTGGTGTCCAGTGAGGACCCTGTGCATAGCATGTTTCCGGGTCTCCCCAAGGACCATAGTCAAAACGGATATGACTGCAGCCGCCCTTCGCGCCAAGGCCAAGGGGCGGAGGTACACCTCCGCGGCCGTGGATAGCCAGGACGGAGGCCGCGGTTGGCCGAGTGGGCAACGTTCGTGACTGCCACGGAGAGGACCTCAGGTTCGATCCCAGGCAGGCACGAACGCTCGATCCACTAAATATCCGCCGTGCGTCGGATGGGCACGTTAAGCCGTCGGACCCCGGGTACTGACCCCCCCCCCCGGTAAAAAATAAGGGCGTCTTCCTCCCCATTCTACTTCGCTTCCGTTTCACTTTCCTATCGGGCACTCTATCCCGAATCTCCTAGCTTCCTATTTCTAAGGGTTGTTTAAGACCTGGGGTCAGACACTCCCTTCCTAAAATCCTCTAACTATGATCTAAAAAAAAAAAAGCCAGGACGGGAGGCCTCCCAAAATAGAAGCCGCGTGCCCTGCTCCACCCACCGACGGGCAGAAGCAGCCCGTTAGGGATCCCGGAGGCTCACCTACGCTTAGTGTTCCCACTACGGCGGGCGGCGGCCACGTCGTCGCCTGCTCTAAGGCGACGCCGGAGGCCCTGAACGTTCCTAAGTCCTCCCGCAGGACCGCTGAACGTCGGCGTTGGGAGTGAGGAGGAGAATCAATGCTCTGATACTGGTGTTGTGAACGGTAAGTTTTGGTCTTGTACTGATACCGAAGTGGATGATGAGAATACTGAGTCCCTTCGTGCTGACCTGCAGCGTCAGTATCAGAGCAAGGAAAAAAGAACTGGGAAAGAGTATACGGCGGCCAATTTTAAAGCGGTTAACGATCTTGCTGCTTCTGCCTCTGCAATGTTGCATGGCACGGGACATGTGATCCCAACAGCGAATGGTCAAGTTCTTCGAGAAGAAAGGTTGACTAGAAGTGTTGTTAAGAAGGCTAAAACTGAAAAGTAACTTGCCATAGAAAGGTTGGTTGGTTATTAGATTTTATTGGCGCAAGGGCCATGGTTGGCCAAAGAGCGCCAGACACAAGACAAACAGACAAAATTAAAAAACGGAGCAAAAATCGCAAAAACTGGCTTACCAAGTAAAACCGAACCATGAGTACGAAGGAAGGGCCAAAAAAGGCAATGAAACAAACAGTATGAAAAACATGGTACAATGGTGAGAAACAAGCCGATTAAGTAAAACTGTGGAATGAGAAAGATAAAACACATTACGAAATCGAACACAACTACACATAGGATGAGTCACCAGGAGGGGGCCGAACCGTCACTCTCCTCCTCTCCACGCTCCTCGGCAATGCTGGCCGAGGGCGGGGACGAACTGTCACTCTCCTCCCCCCCATGTTCCTCTGCAATGTTGGTTGAGGCTGGGGACGAACTGTCACTCTCCTCCCCCTATGTTCCTCTATAATGTTGGGTGAGGGTGGGGACTTCGCTGAGGCCGAGACAGTTGCAAGGTTGGCCAGGTGGACTGCGACAGTTGGATGGACACTGCACACCTTTGCGGATTGAGGGCCGGGTCTCCAGCACGTGCAGGCTTTCTGCTGGGAACCGGAAGAGTCGGTCGTCTTCAAAAGAGAAGGCGCAGACTCAGCTATTCGAAAAATCTGGAGCTCGGGGAAATCCACCTGTGTCGCTTGTTCAGCTGTAGATCGCTTGGCAAGTGCGGCGAGAGCTACAGGGCGCGGAACAAAGGGCAGCACGGGTTGTGGCAGAGACTGAACCACTGCGGCAAAAGTACGTTGTCGGTTGGTGGGTATACCCAACTTTGCCTTGGCAGCAGGGTACGAGAAGCCTTCCAGGGTCTTGAGGCGCTGGATCGCCATCTCGTCCTTCCATTTCATACAGTTGCGGGAGTAAGCTGCATGGGCCTCACCACAGTTAACACAGCAGGCCGCAGAAGTGCAACCTTCCCCGTCATGTTCACTGGAGCCACAATTTGCGCAACGAGCGGAACTCTTACAGAAACGTTGGGAATGCCCGTACCTCTGGCACCTGAAACAGCACAGAGGACTTTGAATGTACGGGCGAACTCCACAGACCAAGTAGCCAGCCTTGATTTCGGTCGGAACTTTTCGGGGAGTTAAAAGTCAAGATTACATTTTTAGACTTAATCAAGGAACCATTGCGCCGGAACATCATACGACGTGCAGCAATAACACCTTGATCTGCAAGTTCAGTCACCAATTCGTCTGCACTGCATGGCAAGAGATCAAACTCCGAAATAACACCCCGAGAGGTGTTAAGAAACGGGTGAGGTGTTACTTTTACAGGAATGCCTTGAAGACTAGTGAGGTGCAGAAAAGTGTTACTCTGAGAAACACAGCAAGTTTGGATAAGCAGGTCCCCAGAGCGAAGCTTCCTCACAGACTTCAAGGGGCCAACTGCAGCGTCCAAAGCTTTAGAAATGAAAAAGGGAGATCTGGTGGACAGTCTCTCATTCGGATCGATGGATTCTACAACTAAGTGTGTAGCATGCGTAGTCATAGCAATCGAGGGGAGACGACGCTTCGGAGCGACTGGTACAGCTGCCGAAGATGAGGTTCCACATTCTGGGTCCAGGTCATGGTCTAAAGATCGTTTAAGGTTAAGAGACTTGGTAGGTTGAGAAGACGAAGGAGAGTCGTTGTCAACAATCATTTGCTCAGGTGACTTAAATTTGGAGTTTTTGTGTTTGTTTTTACCCATGGAAAAAAGGAGGAAGATTCGTCTGCAAACTACTCCATCCACCAGCGAGCCCTACAAGGGAGAACTGGAGGTCTGCAAGCCAAGAAAATGACGCTGCACACAGTTCTGGAGCTTATACGTTGCAGATATAGTCCGTTGGCTGTGATCACACGCACTCGGCGGACACTTCGGCCTCCTGGTACCGTCATGCCAACGCCTTTGGCATGATCCCACAGCCCCCGGGCTTACCCTGCCGTGCTATACGACAAAAAAGCCGCTAAAGCCCTGTACACAACTTGGTACAAGACTTCTGACTAGAGGTGGGTTAGTCTCTAGCCTCCCGTTTACAGCGAAGCCGGGGTCGAAGAGGAGTGTTGGTACACAGGAGGCACTTAACCGGTCTCCTGCGACCTCAGCCGCCAGACATCCCATTTCCGCCTCACGGGTCACCGCACGCGGCAAACATGCAGGTAGGTCTAGCACCCAAACCAGCTAAAAGGAAAAAAAGAAATCCAAAGAAGACAAATCCTGGAAGGGAACCTAAACGGAATCTCAGCAACCTACGAACTGAGCGGTTAATATAAAACAGTTAGTGGTGGAGGGTAACAAAACCACAAGACCGGGGTGTTAGTACATAACGTGGTAGTGATTAGGTAGAGTATACAACACGGGCAACTAGCCAGTGGAGAAAATAAATAAAAACAAAAAAGCGAGACACAAGACCAGCTCGGGATCGTGGGGCCGCGACTCCCCAACAGCTGGATGAACAGCCGTCCCTGCAAACACCAAAATAAAAAACAAGCGGTGGCATGACATCAGATGTTGACCAGTCACAAGGTCAGCTCGGGCCGTGGGGGCGCCGGTCCCCAAATAACTGGAAAACCAGTTATCCCCGTGCGGGGGCCATGGAAAGGACCAGGTAAGTATGGAGTCTGGTAGGGTTAATTTTGCCGGCACAAACATTAGGGTTTGTTCCTTGAACGTCCAGGGCCTCAATACGGAGGCGAAGCAGTGTTAGCTCGAAGGGTTCTTTCGCCAGAATAATCTGGACTTGCTCATGATTCAGGAAACCCACCATAAGGATAGGGAACAGATTTTTGCTTTTCGCAGAAGGTCCGGTCTCAGATTTAAGTACTCGTTTGGGAGTACTGGTTACACGGGAGTTGCTATAATTTATAAAGAGAAGTTTGAAAGAGATATCACTCACTTTGAATCGGACGGGGAAAGTCGGGTGATCTTTCTTACCGTCCACAGTAGGAATATCTCTATGAAACTTGTGTGTATTTACGCTCCTAATAAGGGTAATTTGCAGAGGTCGTTCTATAATGAACTTCCGCATTTCATCAGAAGTTCGGAAGATGTCTTTATTGTTGGAGGGGACTTTAATGCGGTCGCCGACAGCGACCTCTACAGGGCCGGTACCAGTAGGTAGTCGAAAGCTTATGGGAACGTGGTTAAGGTCCTCCTGGATAGCCAGGGTCTGTGCGATGCCTGGAGGAGACTTAACCCCAGTATTCTGGGTTATACCTGGTTTAGAGGGGGCAGCGCCTATCGCCTTAATATGTTTCTTGTGTCGAAGATTGACTGGATTACCAGCATTGAGATCTTTGGTCCACACTCTCCACTGTAGTATGTTTCGGACCACTCTGCCGCCCCGCACGGGGATAACTGGTTTTCCAGTTATTTGGGGAGCGGCGCCCCCACGGCCCGAGCTGACCTTGTGACTGGTCAACATCTGATGTCATGCCACCGCTTGATTTTTATTTTTGGTGCTATTGGTGTTTTGCAGGGACGGCTGTTCATCCAGCTGTTGGGGAGTCGCGGCCCCACGATCCCGAGCTGGTCTTGTGTCTCGCTTTTTTGTTTTTATTTATTTTCTCCACTGGCTAGTTGCCCGTGTTGTATTCTACCTAATCGCTACCACGTTATGTACTAACACCCCGGTCTTGTGGTTTATTTACCCTCCACCACTAACTGATTTATATTAACCGCTCAGTTCGTAGGTTGCTGAGATTCCGATTAGGTTCCCTGCCAGGATTTGTCTTCTTTGGATTTCTTTTTTCCTTTTCGCTGGTTTGGGTGCTAGGCCTACCTGCATGTTTGCCGCGTGCGGAGACCCGTGAGGCGGAAATGGGATGTCTGGCGGCTGAGGTCGCAGGAGACCGGTTAAGTGCCTCCTGTGTACCAACACTCCTCTTCGACCCCCGGCTTCGCTGTAAACGGGAGGCTAGAGACTAACCCACCTCTAGTCAGGAGTCTTGTACCAATTTGTGTACAGGGCTTTAGCGGCTTTTTTGTCGTATGGCACGGCAGGGTGAGCCCGGGGGCTGTGGGATCATGCCAAAGGCGTTGACATGACGGTACCAGGAGACCGAAGTGTCCGCCGAGTGCGTGTGATCACAGCCATCGGACTATATCTGCAACGTATAAGCTCCAGAACTGTGTCTAGCGTCATTTTCTTGGCTTGCGGACCTCCAGTTCTCCCTTGTAGGGCTCGGTGGTGGGTGGAGTAGTCTGCAGACGAATCTTCCTCCTTTTTTCCATGGGTAAAAACAAGAACAAAAACTCCAAATTTAAGTCACCTGCGAAAATGATAGTTGACAACGACTCTATTTTGTCTTCTCAACCTACCAAGTCTCATACCCTTAAACGGTCTTTAGACCTTGACCTGGACCCAGAATGTGGAACCTCTTCTTCGGCGGCTGTACCAGTCGCTCCGAAGCGTCGTCTCCCCTCAATTGCTGTGACTACGCATGCTACTCACTTACTTGTAGAATCCATCGATCCGAATGAGAGACTGTCACCAGATCTCCATTCTTCATTTCCTAAAGCTTTGGACGCTGCGGTTGGCCCCTTGAAGTCTGTGAGGAAGCTTCGCTCTGGGGACCTGCTTGTCCAAACTTGCAGTGTTTCTCAGAGTAACACTTTTCTGAACCTCACTAGTCTTCAAGGCATTCCTGTAAAAGTGACACCTCACCCGTTTCTTAACACCTCTCGGGGTGTTATTTCGGAGTTTGATCTCTTGCCATGCAGTGAAGACGAATTCGTGACTGAACTTGCTGATCAAGGTGTTCTTGCTGCACGTCGTATGATGTTCCGGCGTGATGGTTCCATGATTAAGTCAAAAAATGTCATCTTGACTTTTGACTCCCCGACAGTTCCGACAGAAATCAAAGCAGGCTACTTGGTCTGTGCAGTTCGCCCGCATTCCCAGCCCTCTGCGCTGTTTCAGGTGCCAGAGGTACGGGCATTCACAACGATTCTGTAAGAGTTCCGCTCGTTGCGCTAATTGTGGCTCCGGTGAACATGACGGGGAAGGTTGCACTTCTGCGGCCTGCTGTGTTAACTGCGGTGAGGCCCATGCAGCTTACTCCCGCAACTGTATGAAATGGAAGGACGAGATGGCGATCCAGCGCCTCAAGACCCTGGAAGGCCTCTCGTACCCTGCTGCCAAAGCCAAGTTGGGTATTCCCAACACCCGACAGCGTAGTTTTGCCGCAGTTGTTCAGTCTCAGCCACCACCCGTGCAGCCCTTTGTTCCGCGCCCTGTGGCTCTCGCCGCACTTGCCAAGCGATCTACAGTTGAACAAGCGACACAGGTGGATTTCACCGAGCTCCAGCTTATTCGACCAGCTGAGTCTGCGCCTTCTCTTTTGAAGACGACCGACTCTTCCAGTTCCCAGCGGAAGGCCTGCACGTGCTGGAGAGCCGGCCCTCAATCCTCTAAGGTGTGCAGTGTCCATCCACATGTCGCGGCCTTCATGGCCGACTTTGCAACTGTCTCGGACTCAGCGCGGTCCCCACCCTCAACCAACATTATAGAGGAACATAGGGGGGAGGAGAGTGACAGTTCGTCCCCAGCCTCAAACAACATTGCAGAGGAACATGGGGGGGGAAGAGAGTGACAGTTCGTCCCCGCCCTCTGCCAGCATTGCAGAGGAGTGTGGGGGGGAGGAGAGTGACTCATCCTTTGTGTAGTTGTGTTTAAAAAAAAAAAAAAAATTATAATTATAATAGTAAATTAATAAATTTTTATATAAACCTAATTAACTACCTTGTCTTCACAGCTTTCATCATACTCTTTTTCAACTTTTACCAAGCCTGTCTGTTCTTAATCATTTTCCACGTTTTTAAAAATCTGTGGCTGATAGTTCTTTGTCTGGCGCTCTTTGGCCAAACCTGGCCCTTGCGCCAATAAAATCCAACAACCAACCAACCAACCAACCACTCTGCCGTCCTGATGGACGTGTGTGTGCCGGTTCCGAGAGAGAGAGGTACTACTCCGTGGCGTTTGAACATCTCTATGTTAGACGATGAAGATACGCTAGTGCACCTTCGCTCGATCCTGAACGAGGGCGCAGACACGATCACTGACGATGAGTACGGTGCGTGGGAACGGACCAAGGAGGAGGTGAAAGATTTCCTTTCTCAGAAGGGTAGACAGTTGGCCAGGTCGAGAAGGAAGCGTCACATGATTTTGATGAACATCCTTAATGCGGCAATTCGTGAGGATGAAGATGGGTGTAATTCCTCTCTGATTACTAATATCAGGAGTGAAATTAGTCACTTCTATCGGGAGGAAGGCTCGGCGGACAAGTTGACTGGGGCCTTGGAAGTGCTCCGGCAGGAGAGTGATATTAACTTCATCTACCGGAAAGTCGAGACGGAGAAGGTTAGGGAGAACCTTCAATGCCTCGACATTGACGGTAGGGAGGTCCGAGATCTTCCCGATATCCTGCAGGTGGCGGCTGATTTTTATGGCAGGTTATTTGGCAAAGAGGAAGTGCAGCCTGAGGTCATGGAAGCTTGGCTGGAGGGAACTCCAAGTATTTCGGATGAAAATAAAGAGTTGTTGGAAGGGGAATTCACCGAAACTGAAGTCAGGTGGGCGATCCTGAACCTCAAGCCCAGAAAGTTGACGTGCTTCCGGCCGAATTTTACAAGAAAGTTTTCAATATTTTGGTCCCCTGATTATGTAGAATTTATAACATCATTGCTGATAAAGGAATTATGACTAAGTCCATGCGGAGAAGTGTTGTGACTCTTCTTTCTAAAACCCCCGACGATCCTGCTCGTGATCTTATTGGATGGAGACTGGTGTCTCTGTCTACCGTTGACTATATGATCATGGCGGTGATCGTCAATGCGAGACTTTCACGGGTTTCGGAGAAGTTATTTGGAGTTGGGCAGACGTGTAGTATCCGTGGTAGGCGGATGTACCACAATACACTGCCGGACAATTGCTAAGGACGGATGACAATAGCAACGATAGCAACCATAAAATGGAAGGCAGGGAAATGTGGAAATTAGCATAAGTGCGGGATACAGTAAGACGTGTTGTGCGTATGCAAATTTTGGATTGCCGAACTTGTTCGTGACGTCATAGCGCTGATAAGAGATATAAAGGATTTGACGCGTATTGACCGTTGTTGTTCAAACGCAAAGTTGAAAGGGAAAGAATCAATTGACGAACTTGCAATTTTCAGTATGTCTTCCCGACATCACCTAGATGATTTTACGCGTGGCCGTATTATTGGCAAGATTGAAGAAGGGCGAAAAATAACAGATGTTGCCAGGGAGTTCGACGTCAGCCACAGTGTTGTTTCAAGGCTTTGGAAATCATTTCAAACAAATGGAGAGTGTAGCAAACGTCACGGGGGAGGTCGTGTTCGCAGTACGACACCTGCAGAAGATCGGCACATAGTGCTATCAACCAAAAGACACCGGCGCAGCACAGCTAGTGAGGTAGCAAATCAGTTTATGGCTGCTACTGGCAAGCGGATCTCCCGAAAAACTGTCGCCAGACGTTTGCATGAAGAAGGACTATACGCCCGCCGTCCTGTTGTGTGCATCCGATTGTCCAGACTTCACCGTACCGCCCGTTTGCAATGGTGCCATCAACATCGCAATTGGACTGATTACGACTGGTCTGCTGTCCTCTTCTCAGATGAGAGTAGATACAGTCTATCGTATGATTGTCAAGGACAACTGATCTGGCGTGATAGTGGTACTGCATATTGTCCAGCAAAAATACAGGAAAGGGACCGATATCCGACATGTAGTGTCATGGTATGGGCTGGCATCATGATCAATGGCCGTACGTCCCTCTATGTACCTCCAACTGAGACTATGACTGGCCAACGATACATTGATGATGTTCTGCTACCTCATGTTCGCATGTTCCGTGGTGCTGTCGGTGATAGATTCATTTTCATGGACGACAACGCAACATGTCATCGAACAGTCGCTGTCCAGGAGTGTCTTGAGAACGAGAATATTCAACGCCTCGTATGGCCAGCACGTTCTCCAGATCTGAATCCCATTGAAAATGTGTGGGATGCTTTGGGGAGGAGTCTTGCTGGTCGCCAATGCCCTCCAATAAACAAGGATACCCTCGTCCGTGCACTGACAGAGGAATGGGATAAATTACCCCAACAGCTGCTTGATAATGTTGTGCAAAGCATGAAACGACGTGTGGAATCTTGCATCGCCCTCCATGGTGGCCATATCCCGTATTGACATCTTACGCCGGAACGCCTGCGGACGGTAATTGCATTTTTTTCGCGTTTACGTATTCTGCACAAAATGGCCTGTTTGTCCCTTGAACACGTTCCAAAGCCTTCTGGATTTCAGAGCACAATAAATTGTCTTTCTTGTAATGTCCTGGCATTCTGACATTATTTTATTTCACTTGGCATCCAACCACACTTACTTTTTTATGCGCTATATAGCCGTTTATGATCGGTCCTTAGCAATTGTCCAGCAGTGTATTAGGTGTGTGAGGGACATGATTGCTTATATCAGAGACAGGGATGTTAAGTTGGGAATGTTTTCCGCGTATCAGAGTAAGGCCTTTGACCGTGTTTCTCACGAGTTTGTTAGAAAGCTGCTAGAAGCCCACGGCTTCGGAGAGTTTTTCCGAAGCGCGGTGGACTCTTTGTATAGGGACCTCAACGGGAGAGTCATTATTTCAGGCCGTCTTTCTCACCTCTTTGAGGTTAGAAGAGGTGTGAGACAAGGCTGCCCGCTCTCCCCGTTGTTGTTTGCCTTGGTCATTGAGACCATTTTAAGGAAGGCTCAGGCTCATACTAGCATTCAGGGGGCCCCCGTCCCTGGCTACGCAGAGTCCCTAAAGTATCTTGCTTATGCTGACGACGTCACTTTCTTTGTTGACTCGAAAGTGAGTCTTAAGCAGGTTCGGGAAGTCTTCGCTGGATACTGCGGTGCCACCGGGTCCATGCTTAATGAAGATCAGTCGAACCTTCTTCTTTAGGGCAGGTGGGATCGCGTAGCGGTCTGAGGGCTGGCGGTGACGGATGGACTCGTCAGGATACTCGGTATCCTTTTTGATAGAGACGGTGTCCATTTGAAGACTTGGAGGAACATCCTCTTCGCTATTAAGGAGAAGAAGGAAAGGTGGCAAATTGTTGACATTTCGATGATTAACCTCGCTAAGTTAGCTAACGCTCTCCTGGTCTCGAAATGTGCTTCTGTCGGAGAACTTAGTTCTCCCCCTCGGAGTCTCATGAGGCTTCTGGAAAGGCAAGTTTTTGCCTTTATTTGGGCCTGTAAGCAAGTTGAGGCGGTTGCCAGAGCGGTCCTGTGCTGCCCGAAGGAGGAGGGTGGTTTGGATGTTAAACACCTCTCCTCCTGGTTCAGTGCACTGCAATTTAGGAGTGTGAAGGAAGCTCTGAACTCCTCGCACCCGTGTAGAAACTTTGTTGCGTATTTGACAGGATTGTCTGCGGAGAAGTTCTTACCTGGCTTCCGATTTATGGGGCAGCGTAGGGAGACCACTCACAAGCACCATAAGCTTGGGGGGCACCTTCAGGGTCTCGCGGAGACTAATCGGAATGGGCTGATTTTGAAGCAAATGTATCTGCACATTCTCCCTAGGCCTAGGGATCAGGTTACTGAGTTTAGTGTCGTCAACTGCAACAGGAAGGAGGTGTGGATGAGCGTGTTTGGCGGCTGGAGTTGACTGTAAGAAGCGGGATTTTAAATTCCGTCTGGCTCACGATGTCCTTCCGACTAGGAAGAGGCAGTACAGGTGGGGTACTGCCATCACCGACAAGTGCGCCTCTTGCAATCTCATTGAAGACCGGTACCACTTGTTCTGGAGTTGTCCCATGGCCGTGCAGGTGTGGAAGCTTGTTTTGACCTGGGCAGGTTGCCCGCAGAGACTGAAGGCTCAGGAGATCTTTTACCAGTACCCCGGCCCCAAGACTGGGAGGGATATCTGGAGGTTGATCATCACTGAGACCACTTGCAAAATTTGGAGAGAGAGGAACAGAGTTGTTCATAGTAATTACGGAAATGCGGGATTCAGCCCTTTGAAAGTGGCCTGGCACGTCAAGGGCGAGCTTAGCAATAGAGTTGAGTTGGATGCCCGCACTCTTTCGGACCGTGCCTTTAAGTTCCGGTGGATCTTCTGGCCTAAAATTGTTACTGGAACGAAGGAAAAATATTTTTTCCGTTGGGGAACTTAGTCTTCCCATCTTTTCGGCCTTGTAATCCTGCATTTCCGGGCCCTTGGTTTCATGTGTTTTTGTTGAACTTTGTTTTTTGTTTTAATCTTTGGAATGTTTCTTTTCTAGATTCCTGGATGGAGTGAGGAGCTTACCCTTCTTCCTCTCTGCCGGGTGCCTGTTTGCGTACCATACCAGTCTCCTCCAGCGGCGCTGGCTTTGGGGACGGATTTTTGTGTCAATCGGGGGGGGGGGGTTCTTTGTGTTTCGCTATGATCTTTCCTCACTTTGCCTTTCCGGTTGTGGTTTGCCTGTGTGTGTTTGCTTTTTGGGTGGGTGGTGTGTGATTGCTGTTTGTGGTGTGTCGGTTCTGCGTGGTTGTGTGCAGGGTTGGGAGCCATTGTTGGGTTGAAAGCTGGTCTTTATGCCACGCGGACGGCTCGGCGACCCTTCTGGTGGTGTCTCGGTTGGGACGTCATCACAAGGGCACCCGTGAAGGAGAGCCTTCTCCTACTTGAGTGTTTCGGGGTGGCCTAGGGCCTGCCTCGTCATTCTTGGTGTCCCTGTCTGCAAGCGTGAACTGAGGCCTTTTCGAGTTCTTCGGCAGGACAGCATGATTCGGGGGTCTGGATGTGCTGACTGTGGAACCGTGGTTGGTGCTTCGGGGTGTGAGTGAAACACCGGTGGAACCGAACTCACATTTTATATGTGGTTCGGCGAATCGAGTGTGTTGGTGTTGCTGGGCAACAAAATTTCGTGCCGGGAGAGGGGTCGCCGTGCTCACGCACAATGACGTCCCCCTCTCTCGGATGCCAAGTCTTGGTTCTCCAAGTGTTGGTTTTCGAAGACAAAGCATTTTAATTATTAATATGCCTGTAACTTAATTAATAACATGCAATTAAAAAATAACTAATTGAGTTCTAATAGATTTTCGCAAAAGGGTTAAGAAAAATTTTTTGCAGGGGGGGGGGGGGTCTCCGAGATTTTCCGGTGCGCAACTGTCCAAAATGCTACTATTTGCTCCAAACATTTTGCTGAAGGCGACGATAAAAAGCGATATGTAAAAGTGAACTAATGGAGTTGCCGCAGAAAATGCATTGAGCGGATGTTCCTCCCAATCCATGGCAAACATGAATTAAAGAAAAGGGAAAAATATTACGACAAACGTATTAGAGGCAATGGAAAAAAATTCCTCTAAAATTCAGCCGAGGCATTAAACTTTTCATGAAATTGCGTACTATGATTCGAAGGAGGCACATCAATTCGCAGCTAAAAGAGAAAGAAAACAAAATTTTGAGAACTGAAGCTTCTGAAGATAACTACATGAAGAAAGGATTTTTTTTTTTTTTCAAATTTGTTATTTCTCACATTTGTTCAATGGCGCCCCAAGAACTTCTTTATATGGGTGGCCGAAAATATTAAAGATGCAAATGAAAATACACCGGAGAAAACATTTCTGAAAATATTGGTAAGTGTTAAAAATATCTCCGCCATATTAAAGTATTTCCAATGATTCATAAAATATATATTTAAAATCACATGCAAATATATTTAAAAAATACGCAGCCGATAACGAAAAACGAAGGACCAAGCGATACCGTGTCCCTGTGCCAACCCAACTGAGAAACGCCAGAGCATTTGTTTATTTACAGAATTTTGCACAAGAAATCTTTATATTTTTCTCTAAAAGCATGTTGATACTTAGTGATAATCAAATTCGGAGACAAATAATTAGAAATTCATTTATTACAGAACTAAATATTCAAAGTGATTACGCGAACGTATTGCTTCTACCAACAAACTGCCTATATGTCAATAGACAGCACACAACTCTCGTGTTCGCTGCTTGTAAGGCAGGTACGTCAGAGAGAATGCTGTGCAGGAAAGCTCATCAGGTGAGAGGCGGAACCAAAGGGACATTCGTTATGTCAACAATGTGACCCCCAAACGTGGAGGGGTTTTTGGGGAGAGAGAGGGACGAGGGGGACATTTGAAGTTGCTATGAGGACGAGAAAGAGCTCTCTATATTCAGCGGACGGTAATCGCACGAACGTCAAAATGTAAATACGTACTTCTGTAAATAGAATTGTTTCCCAAAATTCAATAAATGTTAGGCCCGCTAGCACATCACATCTGCATAAGAAAGACTTTGTTAAATCCCACCAATGGCATTCTCGGCTTCTAAGACGAGTGGAACTAAAACCACAACAAACTCCTTCTTCTAAAGCAGGCAGCGCCTGACGCCTTCCATCAGCACTTGAGGTAAGTCGAAATTCAGAGGTAAAGGAGCTCTGGTGTTATCTGATCCCTGAATTTCTTTAAATTCAATTATTTTTTTACCGTTCATTTGGTATTTCCCACGAATATGCTCTATACTGCTTCATATCGACGTTTTCCTACTGTAAAAGTCTCTTCAAAATAAAGATATGATTGTCGACAGAGGCGTGTTTAGAGGGGGCAAGCAAAGGCCTTGCTCCCCCGAAAGTTTTCCTTTTTTTTTTTTTTTTTTTGCCATAAATTCGACTTAGATAGGAAATAAATGCTTTAATTTAATAAAATGCATCAACTTACGTTAGAAAAAAGTGCTTACATTTTTTTTTACTATTGTTCATTAACTTTTATTTTGTTCTGGTGGATTTCAAAAACGTCCATTTTTTTGTCGTCCAGCCCCGTCCCGAAAAAATATTCTACATACGCCCGCCACCGACTGTCAACATCTTAAAATTACTCTTGCACTTCCAAGCAGGAAAGAGAGAAAGAAAGAGAAAGAATTGCAGACATTAAGTTAAAAAATATCACGTGTCACTTTATTTTCATGATACAGATTTACCGCAATAAAACATTACTGGTACAAGAATATCTGCACTCTACGGAATGGCTGGCGTTTTTTTCTGCTCCTTGAAGACTGGAATGCGATGGGGAAATCACATATTAGATTTCACTGCTGATGAAATTCACGAAATGACTGGGTATCACCGACGTCTTTCGTAATGTGAAGATGAGTCGGAATTTGATGGAGAACCCTCATCATCGGCAGGTAGACGTACGTAGTAGCCAAAGGGAGCGAATACTTCTTTCCCGTGATGCTTAGAAGGACCTCTGTAAACCTTAATGCTCACTCCTCCATATCCTTCGCCTTCCGGAAAAGGAAGGGCCTCCGCGCTTACAGACAGCAGCAAAAGACAACAAACAATCGATTTCTGTAATAAATTAAAAGAGAAATGGATTATGAGTCGTTAGTTGTTACCTGTGTTCGCAAATAGAGACATTATAGATAATGCTGAAATCGGATTTAAATGAACTGCTTACAACACACAGACAGACAAGCAATCAGTAGAGATATGAATAATAACTTAATTCAGTTCCTCACTTTATACGGTTTATCCAGTGGTCTCGTGCTAATTGAAAAAGTACAGGAACGCCCAGTGTCTTTACGTCTTGAAAAACTTTCCCTTTTTTACACCCTCTCCCATTCCGCCTCCCCCCTTTTTACTTTTTTATTATTTACAGTATAAGTAAATACAGTGATCTGTCGAAATCCCACTTCTGGATTTACACGTTTTGACATTCAACGAAGTAAATTTCACCATTTTGGTAAGAAAACACTGAAATGTTGGAGCCCAAATTGGGGCAGTTTTGGGGTGCAAACACTAAAATCAGCCCTATATTGTCGAGTAAGATGTAGTTGGAAGCGGAAACTAATTTCGAGTGACTATTAAAGGCATTATAACTGGGAGTCTTAGTTATCGAGATATTTAGATACTTACAGTTTGGGTACAGCACGACAATTCTATAGTCCGCCTGAAAACGAGCAGTATTACAGTCTGGAGATTTATTGCTCCGACGGATTTTTTCCACCTGTGTGAAACGTGCTTAAAGTTCCAGAAAGAAAAATAACCTCCTTTGCTTTTAGAGTAAAAAGGGGCACTGGTAACTGAACTAACTTCACTGAGATTCACAAGAAGACTCCTCAATAATGACTAGATTAATTCAATTCCCAATTACAATAATTTCTTCACTGCAATATCCCCACCTCAACGTTCTTAACAACAGTACAAAAAGGAATTCAAAGGACAGCCAAGTGAGAATGGATTTTGGAAACTAACTCTACATTCAAACAAGCATGGAACGTTAATTCCACTAGCTGTGTACTGTTTCTGTTGCATTTTTTTTATTGGGAAAGAATCATACGACATTCGCATTTTAAAAATAAAATAAAATATGCTGCATAGGGTTTACCGGGACGCATGCCACCTAGAAGAAAAAAGTAACGGAACGCCGTTCCGGTTCCACTACACTTCTGGGTTTATTCCCCTTAAAGTGAAATTAGTTTCAATTATTACCGCGCTATTTGCACGGTATCCGCGAACCACTACTACGTCTTATTCGCCGTAGTGGGATTAATTTAAATGGCCAAAAATCTGCGTAATTAATCTACCCTCAAAATTTTGTCTAGTGGTGTCAACGATGAAGTTGGGTTCCCTAAATAAGGTTCTCCAAACTCAGGGTTGACAAGTACATCGCGTTGTGTTTCCATGCTCTTCCATATGCCGCAAAGAAGTTTAATCAAAGAAAAAAAAAACAAAAAAAAACAGAGGAACATAGTTAAATATATCACTGAACTGAAATTTCTACAAAACTTAAGGATTTATTCATGAAAGGTGGTTTTAATTCTAGGTACAGAAGAAACGGTGGAGTTATTTTCTTTTAGGTAAACATTCTAAGATTATAGTCGACTGTAATATGCAAAGTTTTTTTATTAAAATTATATTTTTAAATCATTAAATTCATGTAAATGAACACGGTGCGCTAGAGAAACACATAACATAAAACTGCAGCTGAGACGACTGGGAATTGACCCTACATGCACATGCAAAGCTATGAGGCATGATTCAGAAGTGTATCTTACCCAATCTTCTTCAGTCGTAGGTGTGGTAAACTAACATATCTCCGTCATCGGCGCCTTGGACATCTCAAGCTCCTAACTCCGCGACCTTTTTACTTCTTTCTCTACTCTGAAGTTTCTCTTCCGGTGTTTCTAACTTCTCATCTCTGCTAACCCCTTTTTCTTCCTTCTTCTCCCTATTCTCTTTTAGGCGTCAAAGGTCCAGCTTCAGGGGGTGTAACCGCCGGCTCCCAAAAACGGTGTCAGGGTATATCATTGGTTACTTAACGCCCGCCTATCCTTGCAATTCGCGGACTCTGTCTTTAGAGAAATCGAACAGCACTGTAAAAATGTGTTCGTTCAGCTGTCATCCTTTTCCGTAGTGACCCGAGTTTGTCGCGTACGATCTCATCTTCAAAACACGAACAGTTGGGTTCTCCCCCGCACGAAACATATGTCCCTTGCAAACATAGAAACAAATCTTTTTATTATATTTCAGAGGTCTACTCTGAAGTTTCTCTTCCGGTGTTTCTAACTTCTCATCTCTGCTAACCCCTTTTTCTTCCTTCTTCTCCCTATTCTCTTTTAGGCGTCAAAGGTCCAGCTTCAGGGGGTGTAACCGCCGGCTCCCAAAAACGGTGTCAGGGTATATCATTGGTTACTTAACGCCCGCATATCCTTGCAATTCGCGGACTCTGTCTTTAGAGAAATCGAACAGCACTGTAAAAATGTGTTCGTTCAGCTGTCATCCCTTTCCGTAGTGACCCGAGTTTGTCACGTACGATCTCATCTTCAAAACACGAACAGTTGGGTTCTCCCCCGCACGAAACATATGTCCCTTGCAAACATAGAAACAAATCTTTTTATTATATTTCAGAGGTCTACTCTGAAGTTTCTCTTCCGATGTTTCTAACTTCTCATCTCTGCTAACCCCTTTTTCTTCCTTCTTCTCCCTATTCTCTTTTAGGCGTCAAAGGTCCAGCTTCAGGGGGTGTAACCGCCGGCTCCCAAAAACGGTGTCAGGGTATATCATTGGTTACTTAACGCCCGCTTATCCTTGCAATTCGCGGACTCTGTCTTTAGAGAAATCGAACAGCACTGTAAAAATGTGTTCGTTCAGCTGTCATCCCTTTCCGTAGTGACCCGAGTTTGTCGCGTACGATCTCATCTTCAAAACACGAACAGTTGGGTTCTCCCCCGCACGAAACATATGTCCATTGCAAACATAGAAACAAATCTTTTTATTATATTTCAGAGGTCTACTCTGAAGTTTCTCTTCCGGTGTTTCTAACTTCTCATCTCTGCTAACCCCTTTTTCTTCCTTCTTCTCCCTATTCTCTTTTAGGCGTCAAAGGTCCAGCTTCAGGGGTGTAACCGCCGGCTCCCCAAAAACGGTGTCAGGGTATATCATTGGTTACTTAACGCCCGCTTATCCTTGCAATTCGCGGACTCTGTCTTTAGAGAAATCGAACAGCACTGTAAAAATGTGTTCGTTCAGCTGTCATCCCTTTCCGTAGTGACCCGAGTTTGTCACGTACGATCTCATCTTCAAAACACGAACAGTTGGGTTCTCCCCCGCACGAAACATATGTCCCTTGCAAACATAGAAAAAAATCTTTTTATTATATTTCAGAGGTCGCGCGCACCCCAAGCAACCGCAGTTTGCGGCAGACGTCAGCCCATCGAAAGGCCTCTGTCTGGGGAATCCCTTGTCTTCAAATACCATTCACTGGAAACAGAAAGAAAGGGACGTCATATTGTGCAAAAGCACGACGACCTCTCTCCCATTACGAACTTTTGTTGCCCAGCAACACCAACACGCTTGTTTCCCCGCTTCCATGTATGAACATGGGATCGGTTCCACCGGTGTTTCACACACGCCCCGATACACACACCACGGTTCCACAAGCAAGGACACTCACACCCCCGACGCAACACTATACAAACCGACGGCGGAGTCTCCTAGAACGACGGAGAGACAAGGCCCTTCGAAACGTTCATATAGGAGGAAATTCCTCCTTCGGAGGAGACCCCGTGACATAGTCACCCAACGGATGACAACATCAGAGGAGGCAACGGCGGAGAGCAACACGCATCTCCAAAAACGAGGAAGCCTCCCCCTAAAGCCCCGACGCAACACCATACATACCGACGGCGGAGTCTCCTAGAACGACGAAGGGACAAGGCCCTTCGAAACGTTCATGTAGTAGGAAGTCCCTCCTTCGGAGGAGACTCAGTGACATAGCCACCCAAAGGATGACAACATCAGAGGAAGCAACGGCGGAGAGCAACAGGCATCTCCAAAAACGAGGAAGCCTCCCCCCTAAAGACACACACACAGAACCGGCACACGCCAGTCACACACCAGACAACAACAAAAAACTCCCCAAGGCATCCGCTCCACAAAAAAAAAAAAAAAAAAAAAAAACACGCATACACATACAAATAAATAAAACACTCTCGCAAGCAACATCCCCGAAGCACAGCACACCGAACGCGGAAACCGGGGTCCGGAAACCGAAGCTGGATCCAAACCGCAAAGCAGAAGTGGCTGAAACGAAACAAAAGCACCGAATCGACCGATCGGGGGTCCGGAAAACGGCGTCTCCGGAGCCCCTTACGCTCGATCCGAGAAGTTAGTAGAACACACAAACCATGTATCAACGAAACAAAACATCAACCAAAAATTCAAAAGGATCCGGTAATGCAGGATTGCAAGCCGAAACAAGGGGGTGGGAGGGGGTTAAGTTCTCCAGTGGAAGAAGTACTTTTCCTTAGTACCGGTAACAATCCGAGGCCAGAAGACCCACCGATACCTGAAGGCACGGTCCGAAAGGGAGTGGGCGTCAAGTTCAACCCTGTTCCGGATCTCGCACTTGACCTGCCAGGCAACTTTCATAGGGCTGAATCCCACATTACCGTGATTACAATAAAGAACTCTGTTCCTCTCTCTCCAGATTTTGTACGTCGTCTCCGTAATGATGAGTCTCCAGACATCCCTTCCCGCTTTGGGACCGGGATACTGGTAGAAAACATGCTGAGGCATAAACTGCTGAGGGCGGCCGGCCCAATCCCATACCAACCGCCAAACCTGCACAGCCATAGGGCAACTAAAAAACAAGTGGTGTCTATCTTCGATAAGATTGCAGGAAAGACACCTGTCAGTGACAGCACCACCCCACCTGCACTGCCGTTTCCTCGTAGGAAGGACATCATGCGCCAAACGTAACTTAAAGTCCCGTTTTTTGCAATCAACCCCAGCAGCATGGACACACATCCACGCCTCCCTCTTATCGAAGTTAACAACATTGAACTCAATGATCTTCTCCCTGGGTCTAGGAAGGATATGAAAGTACATCTGCTTCAAGTTATTCCCGTTCCGGTTGGCCTCCGCAAGGGCCTGAAGGTGCCCACCAAGCTTGTAACACTTATGGGTAGTTTCCCTGCGGGGCCCGAAAAAACGATAGCCAGGCAAGAACTTGTCCGCGGATAATCCAGTCAAAAAAGACACAAAGTTCTTACACGGATGAGAGGAGTTAAGAGCCCCCTTAGTACTACGAAACTGGAGTGCGCTGAACCAAGAGGAAAGGTGTTTAACCTCTAAACCGCCTTCCTCCCTAGGACAAAAAAGGGCGGCTCTGGCTATCGCCTCAACGGCCTTACCAGCCCAGATGAAGGCAAAATTCTCCCTCTCCAATAACCTCAGAAGACTCCGAGGGGGTGACTCAAGCTCTCCGGCAAAAGCACACTTTGACACCAAGAGGGCATTGGCCAACTTAGCACGATTAGTCATTGAAATATGAAGCTTCTGCCACCTATCCCTTTCTTTCCGCACGTTTGAGAGGATGTCCCTCCAAGTTTTCTTATGAACACCGTCTTTATCGAAAAGGATACCCAGTATCCTGACGGGTCCATCGGTCACCTCCAGCCCATGAACGGCAGTGCAATCCCATCTTCCCCAGAGCACCAGACTGGACTTATCATCATTCAGCTTAGCACCGGTGGCCCCACAGTACCCCGCGAAGACCTCCCGGACCTTAGTCAGACTTCTTTCCGAGTCCACAAAGAAGGTGACATCATCAGCATCCGCCAAGTACTTCATGGAGTACGCACAACCAGGCACAGGAACCCCTTTGATGTTCGGGTGCGCCAGTACCTTCCTCAGCATGGTCTCGATGACCTAAACAAACAACAATGGAGAGAGAGGGCAGCCTTGTCGCACTCCTCTTCCAACCTCAAAGAGGGGAGAAAGACGGCCAGAAACAATAACTCTCCCATTGAGGTCTCTATACAACGAGTCCACAGCCCTTCGGAATATTTCACCAAAGCCGTGAGCTTCCAGCAACTTCCTGATAAAATCGTGGGAGACCCGATCGAAGGGTTTGCTTTGATCCGCAGAAAACATTCCCAGCTTAAGATCTCTTTCGGTAACGTAAGTGACCAAGTCTCTTACGCACCTGATGTTGTGAAACATTTGTCTCCCACGAATACTGCAGGTCTGACCAACACCAACCAGCTTCTCCGCAACCCGCAATAGCCTAGCATTGATGATTTTTGCCATGATCTTGTAATCAATTGTAGACAGAGACACTGGTCTCCACCCACCAAGATCCCTGGCAGGATTTTCCGGGGTCTTACAAAGCAGAGTAACAATACTGGTTCTCATAGTTTCAGTCATGATTCCTCTATTCACAATGTGGTTGTAAATTCTACAAAGCCACGGAGCCAGAATATTGGAAAATTTCTTATAGAACTCGGCCGGCAAGCCATCAATACCAGGAGACTTGTTAAGCTTGAGATCCAGGATCGCAGTCTTGACCTCATTATCAGTAAACTCCCTTTCCACGAGATTCCTATCCTCCTGCGCAAGTGCCTTCCAACCAGGCATCCATAACATCAGAGGCCACAGCTTCCTTGCTGAACAACTCACCGTAATAGTCCGCGGCGGCCTTCAGAATGTCGGGGAGATCCCTGACTTCCCTGCTGTCGATATCAAGACATTGGAGGTTCTCCCTAACTCTCTCAGCCTCCATCTTTCTGAAATGTAGTTTATGTCACTCTCCTGCCGGAGCACTTCGAGGGAGCCGGTCAATTTGACCGCCGAACCCTCTTCCTTAAAAAAATGACTGATCCTACTTCTAACGTTATTAATCAGAGAGGAATTACAACCTCCTTCCTCTCCACGAATCGCCGCATTCAGGATATTCATTAAAATCATGTGACGATTCCTCCTTTCCATGGCAGCCAGCCTACCCTTTTTCATAAGGTAATCCTTAATCTCATTTTTAACCCTCTCCCACACGCCGCACTCATCGTCCGTAATCGTGGCTATCCCAGCGTTCAAAATAGAACGAAGGTGCACCAGCGTTTCTTCGTCTTCTAACATGGAGACGTTCATTCGCCAGGGGTAGCACCCCTCTCCCTCGGAACCGGGACACAGACATTCATCATGACGGCCGAGTGGTCAGAAATGTACCTCAGAGGGGAGTTAGGGCTGAAAATTTCAACTTTGTCAATCCAATCAATCTTGGAGACAAGAAACATATCAATGCGGGACGCACTGGTCCCTCTGTGCCAAGTGTAGCCTGGCTCTCTAGGGTTAAGAGTTCTCCAGACATCGTAAAGACCCTGAGTGTCCAGGATAGCTTTAATCACGTTCTCATAGGCTTCAGACCACCTACCATCGCCCGCCCTATCAAGGTGACTATCGATGACGGCATTAAAGTCTCCGCCGACAATCAAGACGTCCTCCGAACTCCTAAAGAAAAACGGGAGCTGTTTGCAGAACGACCGTTGCATGTTTCCCTGGTTCGGAGCGTAAACACAAACAAGCTTCATGGACATACTACCACTGTGAACGGTCAGAGCAATCAGCCGACCCTCCCCGTCTGTTTGAAATTGTGAAATATATCTCTCAAACTTCTCTTTAAAAATAATGGCAACACCCGTGTAGCCGGTACTACCTAAAGAATACTTAAACCTGAGCCCGGAATTTCTTCGAAAGGCAAACAACTTGGCCAAGTCCGTATAATGCGTCTCCTGAATCATAAGGAAGTCCAGATTACTCTGGCGGAAGAATCCTTCAAGCCAACAATGCTTCTCCGCAGAGTTAAGGCCTTGAACATTTAACGTACCAATCCTAATGTTGGTGCCGAGAAAATTGACCCTACTGGTATGCATACTTACCTTCGGCTGAAAGGGGACAGTGGAGATTAAACAAAGACAAAAATAAACAAGAGTCATGAAAACTTGGAAACGGAGAGAGAGGAAAAGAAACCACATTACTTGTCAGATTTCACCTTCTTTGCTGCACCGCGATCCATTTTCTCAGCAGTAAAACTCTGGCCGTTTGCCGTCGGAACGACGTGACCTGTGCCGTGCAACATCACGACGGACGCCGCGGCAAGCTCGTTGACAGCCTTAAAATTAGCTGCCGTGAATTCTTTGCCAGAGTTTTTAAACTTACTCTGGTACTGGTGCTGTAAGTTAGCCCGAACAGGGTCCACATCTTCATCATCACCCGTCACAGGCTCCGTAGAAGCACAGAACTTGCCACTTATTGCCTCAGTACCAGAGTGCTGGCGAACCTGCGCACCACCAACACCGACAGCCCGGACTCCATCGAGCGGAGCCCAGATTGTTCCGGCAGTCTCCGGCATCGCCTCCGAGTCAGCGGCGACGTGGCTGCCGCTCGTGGTCGTAGCGCGTCCAAGCGCAAGTGCACCTCCGGGACCCCCGACGTGCTCTGATAGCCCATCGGAGGGTGGAGTAAGGTATGCAGCTTCCCTTTCGGGAAGACGCATGCCCTGACCATCCACAGCCGCGGATGAAGACCGCTGCCCCCTTGCGTTGGCCAGGAGGGCAGGTACCCTCATATCCGTCCCTTCCCATTGACCGGTGTCGTTGGGAAGATCCGGAAATAAATCATGCACAGGGTCAGTGGAAACCAAATTCACCTCCTTCGCACCAAAACATTGGACTTCAGATTTTTCACGGTTCGTGGCAGCACCAAAACACTCAATAACACTATTATCACAATCATTATCAACAACATTACTACAATTATCAGTTAAATCATTAGAAATATCAATATCACTGTCATCATTACATTCTATATCATCTTGAGATCTTTCACTAATAGCAATTCCCTCCTCAATACTCTCACTAAGATCAGAATCATACTTACTGCCCTCCGTACCATCAGCACTGGAGGTCTCCCCTTCTTCGCTGGACATCTCACTACCTCCAGACTCGGTTCGAGCACTACTGGGAGTCTGAAGGCCCTTAGGAATGGTTTAACTAGGAATATCAACCTCCATATTCTTATCCTCAGTATCGTCACAATTTTCAGCCATCTCACTACCCTCCACAATACTCACACTTCCGGGGATAGACTGAAGAACCCGAACCTGTTCAGGAGTCAAATTCCATGACTTTTTAATAACCTTCGTAAAACCATCCTCATCCGAACTCGAAGAAGACAGACCCCGCTTCCCATCTTCACCGATAGGAACAGTTTCTCTTTTCTTCGCTGTAAAAGAAACACTCTCTTTAGTATCCTTACCTGTATTGTTGCCTTTCTTAGGCACAACACTAACCTGTTGTTTCTCCAGAGCCCCTTGTGCTTGCACCGAGCTGAGAATTTGGTGGGCCCCTTCTGTTTTGCTCGAGATCTCAGCCTCGGCAACACCTCCTGAGCCCCTCCTCCTCAGCGTGGCAAGCCTCCATTTCGTCATCACGCTTGGACTGTTCGCCCCCTCCAAGCATCTGCGCAAAGGACCTCTGACTGCAGGCCTTCCTCTGGTGGTGCGGAGATTTGCAATTTCCACACACCTGCTTGCAATCTTCAGCTGAGTGCCCTAAAATATGGCAATTGCTACAAGTGAACTTTTCACAGTCCACAGCAATGTGTCCAGCGTGGCTGCAGCGTTTACACACCCGAATCTGGCCCCTGTAAATGTTCATGCAACGCTGACCGTTCACTTGCATAAAGTTAGGAATAGGCTCCTTCATATCAATGGAAATTACACGGGTACCTGACAAGGCCCCTTTCATGTGGGGAGCATTCTCCTTCCTCACTTCAAACTTAACTGTCCTCACCTTACCAAATTTCGAAAAAGCAGTAGCAACCTCGGCATTGGTGATGCCGCAATGCAGATATTTACAAAAAACTAACTTCACATTTGTCTGTGCGTTAGTGCACTTCATCAAAGTATTGTTGCACTCAACCTCACAATCAAGAAGCTTGTAATAATGCTCCCTCTTATTAAGCACCACTTCTAGTTTGTTTTTATTTGCCTCTTGGATCAGGGCAAAAACTCCTATCGGGCTCAGTCTTAGCAGCCATCGTAGAAGAGGACAAAAGTCCGACCCCTCCAGAAGCTCACACAACAGAAAAAGTTTATAAAACACGAACCCTCGCTAAAGAAAAATAAGCAAAAAGTACTTACCTATTCTCCTAAGCGTGGTAATCCAAACGAACAGGCACAAGCACACACACAACACTTAGCACGTGGTCGTTAATCAAAAGCGGTACAGAGTTATTCAAAAATACCGACTCCTGAACTTCCTGAGTAGTGGCGGAGCAAAGTTCTCCGAAATTCGAAGTGAGAGAGAGAAAAAAAAAAAAAAAAAAGATTATTAGAAGTCCACCAGGTGCCAAGATAGCGAACAAACAATGTCAAAAAAACGCCATCTTGGAATCGAAAAGGCAATCGATAAACGATCCAAATATAACTTGCAGAAAACAAGACACAGTGATCTGCCACAGCTCCAATACCGCCTGGCACCGCACTCTGCGCCGACACGCGCCCCTCCTCCCGAACGGATGTTTAGCGAAGCGCAAATAAAGTTGAACAAATACGGAATCTCTGGCTTCGCTTCCTGCTTTAGCAAACGGCCTTAGTTAACCTTGTCACAATCTATGAAGTTTTAATCTTTAATTTTATGTTTGGAATTATATACTAAAAGCTTTTAAAACTAAAGAGAAAAATGATTCATTTGTGATAATGTTCGTCCCATATAGTAATTGATTAAAAATAAAGCAAACATATATATTTAAAACAAAATTTAAGTATCTTTTGGGGTGTAATACCAAACAAGTAGCTTCCTGCACAATGCATTACTTCTCTACCAACTGACATTAAAGTAATACGTCTGCCTTCTGTGAGCAGAATATACGGATCCTCACAAAGACTAACAGTTTTAATTCTGTGCTTTTTCCTTCTCTCTTCTTCCTGCGTTGTGCGGTATCATATCGTCTTAACACTCAAGCTAACACATGACATTTCAAGCGCATTTTACCATTGGGGACGAAGGCGTTCCTAAATGTGAGAACATGAATACCACAGGGAAAGGCCATTCCGTATCATTTAAGTCTTGCACCATATCGCTAAGCTTTAGCAGTTCGAACATGGCACGGCAAAAGGAAATGTTCAGAAGTAGAACGGTGTAGCGTAATCATATTTCTGTGCACAAATCTCATCACAGCCGTGCAAATTCGGGAGCATGTGTATGGACATAATATTACGTAGCATAAGCAGTTTTTCCGTTTCTTTATTTTATATCATGTACAGCTATAGATAAAGCTGAACATGAGAGCTTTTTTTTTTAGGGGGAAGATTTTAACGACGACCGTGAGCAACTTAGTGGGCTATAAGCAGTCGCCCATCTCTAATTAAGAGCCATTGATTCCAAGGAAGGGAGAGAGACAGTGCCGTAAGACAAACACAGCGGCCTAGGGGGCGCAGTGGTCTAAACGCTGGATTCTGATTATTCGCCCGAGATGACTCCGGGTTCGAATCCCGGTTAGGCATGGATGTTGTGTTTGAATTATAGCACTGTATGGCTCCTTTCACGGGAACTAATAGCCCTAAATTAAGGATGGGCGACTGTTTGTAGCCAATCGCTTTGCTCATGGTGGTCTTAAAATGCCCAAACAAACGAACTCAACATCCATGCTTCACCGAAATTTTAACTCGGACGACTGGTCAGAAGGCAGCACTTAGACCCATGGACGTCTTAAGGGGTGGGCCAACGGGCAGTGTTTCTTTCAGGCACACATCCAGGGAGGCGAAACCCTTCCGGAAAAGACCATCCTCCCCCCCCCCCCTGGAGACATTTTAGGTTACCGAACCAAATTCTAATAAACTCAGGCTATGATGAAAAAGGAAGTTTCGTTTCTTTTTATGCTACAAATATTTCTCCAATTATATTTTTTTAGATATTTTTTCAAATGGTACTAGTTTTATTTTATTTTATTAAAAAGTGTATCACGACGCATGATATTTTTCAAAATATAATAAGTAGACTAATCATGCCAAATTGTATGGGAATCGTGATTCAGGATCAAGAGTGCGTTGAATGCATTTTAATAGATAAAAATTTCAAGCCTGAGGATCCCTTCCCCCTCATTTAGCTGAAAAAAGTTTGTTATTCCTGAAATGTTTGAAGAAGTAATTACTATATATGGGATGTATATAGAATTTTGCTTCGGGGGGAGGGGAGGACGAAAAAAGGAAATTTTTGAAATCCACCATCTGGAACAAAATTAGAGTTAATGAAAAATTGAAGAAAAATTAAAGCACTTTTTTCTAATGTAAGTCGCATTTTAACCAAAAAACAAAAAAATGAAATATTTTCCGGGGGCAACGCCCCCTCTAAATGCGGCCACGTGCTGGATATATATATTAATTACTTCTATATATATAAATATAGTAGTTAAAATTATATATATATAGCTATATATACCATATCTCCGAAGCTCTTTAATGCCACATTGGAGGGTGTTTTTCAGTCACTGAGCTTGGAAAACAAAGGGATAAAGATTAATGGAGATTATCTAACCCACCTTCGTTTTGCTGATGACGTAGTCATTTTTGCAACTACCCCATCAGAGCTGCAGAGTATGATCCAGGAACTTGCTGACAAGAGTAAAGAAGTGGGATTAAAAATGAACTTTCAGAAGACAAAAGTGATGTTCAATGCTTTTACAAGAAATGAAGATTTATTGATTGATGGAGAAAAGCTGGAGATAACAGACACGTACGTTTATCTTGGACACCAGATATCAAGTGAGGGTCACATTGATGAAGAAATTAATCGGCGTACAAAACTTGCCTGGAGAGCTTTTGGAAGAAACAGCATAATTTTCAAGAGCAATATGCCATTATGTCTTAAAAGAAAAGTGTTTGATCAATGCATCCTTCCAGTGCTTACGTATGGTGCAGAGACGTGGACCTTAACTAAAAGAGATATACAAAGACTGCAGACAACTCAAAGAAGCATGGAGAGGTGCATGCTTCGTGTAACCAGGAGAGATAAGAAGAGGAACTCGTGGATCCGAAAAATGACAAGAGTGGAAGACATCATGATCAGAGTTAAATCCCTGAAATGGCAATGGGCTGGACATACTGCCAGAAGGACAGATCATCGATGGACAGCCGAAATTTTAGATTGGATTCCAAGGGACAGAAAAAGACCCAGAAGAAGACCACATGGGAGATGGGTGGATGAAATTCGAAAGTATGCAGGGGTGACATGGAGGAGACTGGCACAAGACAGACCGTTGTGGAGGAAACTTGGGGAGACCTTCGTCCAGCAGTGGATTGATAATGGTTGACAATGATGATGATGATGATATAGCAAATGGAAAACTTGCCCTCTCTAAGGTTCCATTTGCCCCCCCGGCCAAAAAGTCCTGAACTGGGGCCCCCAACGCCCCAAGAGTCCTATGGATTTTCAAAAAATCAAACTCTTTCACCACTCAGCAGAAGGTTATTTTTTTTATTTGAAGAAAAGAAGTAACACCAATGCAGAAAGTTAGAAATCCTTCTGCACCCCCCCCCCTTTTTTTTTCCAAACCTTGCTCGTAGTTTCGATTTCCTAAGGAGGCAGGAGGGAAGTTAGGTGTTAAGGTGGATCTTTTGTGACAAAATAAGAAAAAAATGCCGACTTCTCTCCCGATCCCAAGTGTGAGCGAGGTTTGATGGTCATGAAAGCCAAGCAGAAATCGCGTTTTTTTGCTAATCACTTTTTCCTTCTAAACAGTCACTTGTGTTACTTATCTATACGAAGAATTGCACGTATGTATTATATATCATCGAGGTTTGTCGACATGGACTACTTATATATATTTAATCTTCTCTGTTTAAATGATAGGGGCCGCATTTTTAAATAAATATTAATGACGGGGCCCATATATCAGCCGTTTTGTCCGGTGCGTCATATTGTCAAGAAACGGCCCTGGTTGGTTTATTTCTTCTGTTTTTTTAATTTAATTTTCGTTGAGTAATTTGTAGAATGGAGAAGAAACATTATATCTTTGTCTTCTAAAACCAACACTTGGAGAATCAAGACTTGGCATCCGAGAGAGGGGGACACCATTGTGCAAGAGCACGGCGACCCCTCTCCCGGCACGAAATTTTGTTGCCCAGCAACACCAACACACTCGCTTCGCCGAACCACATATAAAATGTGAGTTCGGTTCCACCGGTGTTTCACTCACACCCCGATGCACCAACCACGGTTCCACAGTCAGCACATCCAGACCCCCGAATCACACTGGCCTGCCGAAAAACTCGAACAGGCCACAGTTCACTCTTGCAGACAGGGACACCAAGAATGACGATGCAGGACCTAGACCACTCCGAAACACTCAAGTAGGAGAAGGCTCTCCTTCACGGGTGCCTCTGTGATGACGTCCCAACCGAGACACCACCAGAAGGGTCGCCGAGCCATCCGCGTGGCACAAAGACCAGCTTTCGACCCACCAATGGCTCCCAACCCTGCACACAACCACGCAGAACCGACACAGCAGAAACAGCAATCACACACCACCCACCCAAAAAGCAAACACACACAGGCAAACCACACCCGGAAAGGTTAAGTGAGGAAAGATCACAGCGAAGCACAAAGACCCCCGATTCACACACAAAGTCGACCAGCCGCCCCCAAAGCCGGCGCCGCTGGAGGAGACTGGTATTGTACGCAAACAGGCACCCGGCAGGGAGGAAGAAGGGTAAGCTATATCTTTGAGCACCCATTTTCTCGTAATTTACTAAGCAACTAAATATAAGTGCATTTGGTTCACTTAATGGAGTTTTACAATTTTGTCATGCATCATTTTTCATTCAAGTGGTATTTAAAAAGTTACTGGACATTGAATGTTTCTTCCCTGGGATAACATGGTGATGGTGGTAAATATAATAATTCTCATATGTTGCATATGCTGTATATCCATATGTTGCATACATAATACAACGTGTGAATAAAAGAATAACCACATATTGTAAATAATACCACATGTGTATATATATAAAATGAGGGGCGCCGAAAAATGTGTCGGCCCAGGGATCCCAGAAGTGTTAAGACGGTACTGTTTAGACCACTGCACTACAATGGCGGCCAAAGAGGTTTAATGCAGAGATTAAGAACATATGATTAAACATTCATTACCTACAATATGGACTTTTAAGCACCTTCGCATTTGCCTTTTTTTCTAAAAATAATCTGCTTCAAAAGAACTAATACTGCACTCATGGATTGTTGTTTCCATTAAAAACACATACAAGCATATAGGAAGAGATGGAGCAAAGCTCACGGATCAGGGAAATGACAACATTAAAAGAGATGGAGCAAAGCTCAGGGATCAGGGAAACGACAACATTAAAAGAGATGGAGCAAAGCTCACGGATCAGGGAAATGACATTTGATGCTATCATCATGTTCCAGGTAACATCCTGAATTGCTATGTATCACAGTTGTTTGCATATAACCACACATACTTCAGAAAGTAATGAACTGAAAGCTGTTCTTCGCTGGGAGGAACAAACCCACACCTGCGTCATTTTCTATAACATAGTTAAGAGAAAAAATTTACTATGTGCAAAAATATTGTTGCATTATGTAACACACCAAGGGAGTCACCCTAATAGATTCTTGTTAAAGGTGCGGAGCCTTATCAAGCCTTCTCCGTCGAACGCAAGAGCAGTATCAATCCGCGTTACAGCGCACCCTTGCTGTTTCCTTTCTGTCGAGCAATTACTCTCGCGCCACCCCGGTGGCGCAGTGGTCTAAGCGATGGCTTATGATCATTCGTCCGTGAAGGGTCCAGGTTCGAATACCGATGAAGCATGGATGTTGTGTTTGTCTTACGTCACTGGCTCTCTCCCTTCCCTGGAACCAGCGACCCTAAATAAGGGACGGACGACTGCTTATAGCCCATTGAGTTGCTCACGGGAGTCGTTAAACCTTCAATAAAAAAAAAATACTCTCGCACTGATCTCAACCCACCCACACATCACAAAAGCAGTGGGGGTTGTTATATCGTCCGACCTTCTTACCCTATTGTCTGCTAAAGTAGCCTTCCTCTCGCCTTCCCCTTATTGATAATTTATTGCCTCTGAGCTATAAATGTTGGAAGATTTCTAACCACTTTTCCTCCTCTTCAAGTTATTCTGCCAAAATTGTGAGGCTCTTGATTGGATAAATCCTGCAAGCAAGCAAGGTGTGAGTCATTTTCTTGTAGGACTTCCGTCCACAGTGAGTAGATTTTAGGTCCCAGCCACTTACAGCGAGTTCGCCTTTCGGGCAGGACACAGAAACGGAAGGAATGAGAGCAAGTCTAGAGACTTTGATAGAACAGTATGTAATGAGATTAGAATAAAGTAGATGGCGCCACCGTACAAGTACGATGTCGCACATAGAGGAGTGAGAGAATATCAGGGGGGCATAGGAAAGGATACCCATTTAACCAGTGGGTCCAACCTGAGGGCCGTCACTTAACGTGCTCGTCCGAAGCACGGCGAATATTCAGTGATTGTTAGCAATTCACACCACCTCCGCAAGATCAGCCCAGGACCGAACCTGAGGACCCTGCATTGGTAGTCTGAACTGCTAACCACTCAGCCATTCGCGGCTTTGGGTCTCTTCTCATATCAAATATCTTATATATACTTCGATTCACCCTAAGAAAACACTGAAAGGAAAGGTGCAAGAGCCTACACCCTCACTGAGCCTCCGGGGACCGCCGAAAGTTATGTTCATGCGCGCAACTCCCGTTGACAGCTGCAAACAGCAGAACACACTCCCCACTGTGTTCTGCTGTTTGCAGCTGTCAATCACTTTCCCCATCAACTCATTGGCAGCGTCATTCACAATCTCTCCGGTTTAATTGTTGCTGATGAGGGCGTTTTAAGAAGCGGATGTTTGCAGTTGTCAATCACTTCCCCCATCAACTCATTGGCACCGTCACTCACACTCTCTCCGGTTTAATTGTTGCTGATGAGGGCGTTTTAAGTTATGTTCATGCGCGCCCCTCCCCACTGTGTTCTGCTGTTTGCAGCTGTCAATCACTTCCCCCATCAACTCATTGGCACCGTCACTCACACTCTCTTCGGTTTAATTGTTGCTGATGAGGGCGTTTTAAGAAGCGGATGTTTGCAGCTGTCAATCACTTCCCCCATCAACTCATTGGCACCGTCACTCACACTCTCTCCGGTTTAATTGTTGCTGATGAGGGCGTTTTAAGAAGCGGATGTTTGCAGCTGTCAATCACTTCCTCCATCAACTCATTGGCACCGTCACTAACACACTCTCCGGTTTAATTGTTGCTGATAAGGGCGTTTTAAGGGGCGGATGTTTGCAGCTGTCAGTCACTTCCCCTCTCAACTTATTGCTACCGTCACTCACACTCTCTCCGGTTTAAATGTTGCTGCTTTTATGAGGGCCTTCACATAAGACCAGCTTGTATATAGTGGGTAAGGAGCGATTGTCACCACCCTGTTGCAGTAGGCCCTTAAAGGTGGTAGATTCCTTCTCCTGGGGGAGGAAGCCTTGTCTCCTAAACACTGCATATCTACGCATGCGTGCGTTGGTCTAGTTTTGAAACTTAATTTCAGAAAAAAAAATCATTTTCATTAGATTTATGTCTAAAATAACTATAAGTACTTATGAGTAAACAGCTAGAGCAATAGAAAGTATGATTGGGGCAATAAATGCGTTGGTTTTCACGGAAAATGTTAGGAACTACTTTTAGTTGCGGAGGTAGGTTTCACGTACCTTTCCCTTCAGTGTCATCTTAGGGTGAATCGAAGTATATATATATACATATGTTGTTGCCAGGGACCGCGGGTGGGCAACGTTCGTGACTGCCGCTGAAAGGACCTAATGTTCGATCCACTAAATATCCGCCGTGCGTCGGATGGGCACGTTAAGCCGTCGGACCTTGGGCACTGCCGCCCCCGGTAATAAATAAGGGCGTCTTCCTCCACCTTTCTACTTCGTTTCCGTGTCACTTTCCTATCGGGAACTCTAGCCAAATCTCCTAGCTTGTTTGCTTCAGTCTCTTCGAAATAGAATATATATATATATATATATATATATACTGAAGAGCAAAGCCGAAAACAAAAGAAGACTCTTCTTAATAGAATATATATATCATCATCATCATTGTCAACCATTATCAATCCACTGCTGGACGAAGGTCTCCCCAAGTTTCCTCCACAACGGTCTGTCTTGTGCCAGTCTCCTCCATGTCACTCCCGCATATTTACGAATTTCATCCACCCATCTCCCATGTGGTCTTTTTCTGGGCCTTTTCCTGTCCCTTGGAATCCAATCTAAATTTTCGGCTGTCCATCTATGGTCTGTTTTCCCGTCCCTTGGAATCCAATCTAAAATTTCGGCTGTCCATCTATGGTCTGTCCTTCTGGCAGTATGTCCAGCCCATTGCCATTTTAGGGATTTAACTCTGATCATGATGTCTTCCACTCTCGTCATTTTTCGGATCCACGAGTTCCTCTTCTTATCTCTCCTGGTTATACCAAGAATGCACCTCTCCATGCTTCTTTGAGTTGTCTGTAGCCTTTGTATGTCTCTTTCAGTTAAGGTCCACGTCTCTGCACCATACGTAAGCACTGGAAGGATGCATTGATCAAACACTTTTCTTTTAAGACATAATGGCATATTGCTCTTGAAAATTATGCTGTTTCTTCCAAAAGCTCTCCAGGCAAGTTTTGAACGCCGATTAATTTCTTCATCAACGTGACCCTCACTTGATATCTGCTGTCCAAGATAAACGTACGTATCTGTTATCTCCAGTTTTTCTCCATCAATCGATAAATCTTCATTTCTTGTAAAAGCATTGAACATCACTTTTGTCTTCTGAAAGTTCATTTTTAATCCCACTTCTTTACTCTTGTCAGCAAGTTCCTGGATCATACTCTGCAGCTCTGATGGGGTAGTTGCAAAAATGACTACGTCATCAGCAAAACGAAGGTGGGTTAGATAATCTCCATTAATCTTTATCCCTTTGTTTTCCCAGTTCAGTGATTGAAAGACATTTTCCAATGTGGCATTAAAGAGCTTCGGAGATATGGTGTTACCTTGTCTCACTCCCTTTCCAATTTTTATGTGTGTTGTATTTTCAAACAGCCGAATCTTTGCACTTGCATTTTCATAGATGTTATTAATAATATTAATGTATGCATCTTCAATACCGCAGGATTTCAGAGCCGTGGTAACTGCTGATGGTTTCACCGAATCAAAGGCTTTTTCATAATCGATAAAAGCCATGCACAATGGAAGTTCATATTCCCTCGCTCTTTCAATTAGTTCTCTCAGTACGTGGATATGATCTATTGTGCTGTAGCCACTCCTGAATCCAGCTTGTTCTCTCGGTTGAGCCATGTCCAGTGTTACCTTCAAGCAGTGTGAAAGAACTTTAGTGAAGATTTTATAAACCACTGATAGGAGGCTGATAGGTCTGTAGTTCCTGAGATCCTCAATGTCACCTTTTTTATGTAGCAAGATCATTGTAGCATTGTTCCAATCCTCAGGAATCTTCCCTTCATTAAGGCATCGAGTGAAAATTTGGGCGAGTACTGTTTCAATTTCTCCACTTGCTTCTTGTATGATGTCTATAGTAATTCCATCTTCTCCTGGAGCTTTCCCCCGCTTCATGTTCTTGATTGCATGAGCAACTTCTGCTGGGAGGACTGGAAGAACTCTGGTACCTTTCATGATGTCTGGAGTACATGTAACATCCCTTTCATATAATTTGGAGTAGAAATCTTTCACTCTTGTCAAAATTTCGCCTCTATTTCTTGTTATAGAACCATCTTCTTTTCTCAGAGCCATAATCTGTTTTCTTCCCTTACTGAGATATCCCTTTGCTATCTTTAGGCTTTGGTTGTTTTCAATTGCTTTCCTTACTAGTTCACAGTTGAATTTCCTTACGTCTTCAGTGATACTTTTTCGTGTTGTCTTGCATAGCTCTATATATTCCACTTTGGAAGTCACATCTTCTTTAGTTGTCCTCATCTCTCTTCTTTTTTGCATCAACATTTTGGTTTTTCCTGATAATTTGTTCACATGCAACTTGTTCTTAGACCCAGCTAATTTTGTTGCTGTTTCCATTAGAGCTTTGGTTACTTTTCTGTTAACTTCCGAAATATCCACTTCTTCCGATGTTAGGCCTTCTAAAGCAGAGAATCTGTTCTTCAGTTCCAACTTGAAAGTATTATGGTGTTTTTTAAGGTTGGTTATGTCAATACATTTTGTTTGTCTTATGAGCTTGCCACGCTCCAGTTTAGTGTTGAGGTGCATCTTACATCTCACCAATCTATGGTCACTACCTGTGTTGAACTTGTTCAGCACACTGCAGTCTTCGATGACGAATTTTTTGTTACACATAATAAAATCAATTTCACTTGTCGTCCCAATTGGATGTCTCCATGTCCATTTCCTGTGTGGCTTTTTCTTGAAAAAGGAGTTCAAGATGAAAAATCCTTCTGCCTCTGCAAACTCAACGAGAGTATTTCCACGCTGGTTTCTGTTGCCGTGACCGAATTTACCTACTGAAGTTTCATTCTGTTGCCGTTGCCTTATTTTTGCATTGAAATCTCCCATAATTATCTTCAAGTGCTGCTTACCTTTATTATTTAGATGACGAATTTCCTCATAAAATTCTTCAATTTCTTCTTCAGGATGACTTGTGGTGGGTGCATAAGTTTGAATAATCTGAGCCTGGTATCTTCTCGATAGTTGGATAACGAGTCGTGCAGCTCTGTCAGAGGAACTTTCAACTTCTACCACTTTATCCTTTAGTTTCTTGTTTATTATAAATCCAACACCACTAGTTCTGCCAGTATCTGTCCCACGATAATAGAAGAGATGTCCACTTTTCAGTTCAATGAGATCTCCTTTTCTCCTTACCTCACTTAGCCCGACGATGTCCCACTTGATCCTTTGTAGTTCCTCTTCCAATTCAAGAAGCCTTGAATCAGAAGATAGGGAGCGTCCGTTATAGGTAGCCAAGGTCAGCATCAAATGGCAGCCTAGTCCGGTCCTCCGGGGATTCTTAGCACCCTCTGCCTTCATGTCGCACTGGCCGCTGCCTTGGCCAGGTACATTCCAGCTGCCGGAGACTGAGGGCCAAGATTTAAGTTGTGGAATCATTTTGGAGGGGTTTGGCCATAACTCACCACGCTGGCCAAGCGGGTTGGTGAGTGTGGGATAGCATTTCCTCTGATCCCGATGGTATAGTTATACCGCTATTGGCGGTCGTCAGAGCCCCTTTAGTGGGAACAGGATGCACCACGAGAAGGCGGGGTTGACATTTGTCAAGGAGAGGCTGTGATGTTACGCATCACCTGACCTTACATCCTATATATATATATATATATATATATATATATATATATATATATATATATATATATATATATATATATATATATATCATCATCATCATCATCATCATTGTCAACCATTATCAATCCACTGCTGGACGAAGGTCTCCCCAAGTTTCCTCCACAACGGTCTGTCTTGTGCCAGTCTCCTCCATGTCACTCCCGCATACTTTCGAATTTCATCCACCCATCTTCCATGTGGTCTTCTTCTGGGTATTTTCCTGTCCCTTGGAATCCAATCTAAAATTTCGGCTGTCCATCGATGGTCTGTCCTTCTGGCAGTATGTCCAGCCCATTGCCATTTCAGGGATTTAACTCTGATCATGATGTCTTGCACTTTTGTCATTTTTCGGATCCACGAGTTCCTCTTCTTATCTCTCCTGGTTACACCAAGCATGCACCTCTCCATGCTTTTTTGAGTTGTCTGCAGCCTATGTATGTCTCTTTTAGCTAAGGTCCACGTCTCTGCACCATACGTAAGCACTGGAAGCATGCATTGATCAAACACTTTTCTTTTAAGACACAATGGCATATTGCTCTTGAAAATTATGCTGTTTCTTCCAAAAGCTCTCCAGGCAAGTTTTGTACGCCGATTAATTTCTTCACCAATGTGACCCTCACTTGATATCTGCTGTCCAAGATAAACGTACGTGTCTGTTATCTCCAGCTTTTCTCCATCAATCGATAAATCTTCATTTCTTGTAAAAGCATTGTACATCACTTTTGTCTTCTGAAAGTTCATTTTTAATCCCACTTCTTTACTCTTGTCAGCAAGTTCCTGGATCATACTCTGTAGCTCTGATGGGGTAGTTGCAAAAATGACTATGTCATCAGCAAAACGAAGGTGGGTTAGATAATCTCCATTAATCTTTATCCCTTTGTTTTCCCAGTTCAGTGATTGGAAGACATTTTCCAATATATATATATATATATATATATATATATATATTGGTAACACTAGACATGGCTCAATCAAGAGAACAAGCTGGATTCAGGAGTGGCTACAGCACTGTAGATCATATCCATGTACTGAGAGAACTAATTGAAATAACAAGAGAATATGAACTCCCATTATGCATGGCTCTTATTGATTATAAAAAAAGCCTTCGATACTGTGAAACCATCAACAGTAACAATGGCTTTAAAATCCTGCGGTATTGAAGATGCATACATTAGAATTATTAATAACATCTATCTAAATGCAAGTGCAAAGTTTCGGATATTTGAGGATACAGCACAAATAGGAATTGGAAAGGGAGTGAGACAAGGTGACACCATATGTCCCGAGCTCTTTAATGCCACATTGCACAATGTCCTTCAAGCATTGAACTGGGAGAACAAAGGGATAAAGATTAATGGAGATTATCTAACTCACCTTCGTTTTGCTGATGACGTAGTAATCCTTGCAACTACCCCTCCATAGCTGCAGATTATGATCCAAGAACTTGTTGACAAGAGTAAAGAAGTGGGATTAAAAATGAACTTTCAGAAGACAAAAGTGATGTACAATGCTTTTACAAGAAACGAAGATTTATCGATTGATGGATAAAAGCTTGAGCCAACCGTTACCTACATTTATCTTGGGCAGCAGATATCAAGTAAGAGTCACATTGATGAAGAAATTAATCGGCGTATAAAACTTGGATGGAGAGCTTTTGGAAGAAACAGTACAATTTTTAAGAGCAGTATGCCATTATGTCTTAAAAGAAAAGTGTTTAATCAATGCATCCTGCCAGTGCTTACGTATGGAGCAGAGACAAGGACCTTAACTAAAAAGGAGATGCAAAGACTGCAGACAACTCAAAACAGCCTGGAGAGATGAATGCTTGTTGTAACCAAGAAAGATGGATAAGGGAAATGACAGGAGTGGACAGAGTGAAATCACTGAAATGGCAATGGGCTGGACATGTTGCCAGAAGAACGGACCACCGATGGACAACCGAAATTCTAGATTGGATTCCGAGGGACAGTTAAAGACCCAGAAGAAGACCCCATGGGAGATGGATAGATGAAATTCGAAAGTTTGCTGGAGTGACATGGAGGAGACAGGCTCAAGACAGACAGTTGTGGAAAAAACTTGGGGAGACCTTCATCCAGCAGCGGATTGATAATGGTTGAATATATATATTCATTTATTCATTCATTTAAGAATAAATAACTTTAATAGTTTTGCTTTTTTCGTGCCACAATTCTTAATTGTTATTTATTTGTTTACGGCATTTTTGTATAAATTAGAAAAGGTCTTTAGACACTGTCAGTCACTTGTTTTGTGTGCGTGTGTGATCGTGCGGTTTTCAGAGGCTGACCTTAGTTCTCTAAAGAACAAAATTTGCATGATATGACTCACTCATGCGTAAGTGTTTTGTAGTACTTTGTATGATATAAAACGAGGGCAGTCATTTTAATTACAATGTTGTGTTGCACGCAATAAAGTGCAATAATTTTGGCTTTACGAAACATAACTTTAGATTTCAAAGAATTTGAATTATTAAAACGTCCATAAAACTTGGTTAAAAATATGGAATTTAAAAATTTCGGTAATTGAAAGCTAATAGATTTTCGCAAAAGGGCCTCGAATATATTTTTTGCGGTGGGGCCCTGAGTTTTTCCAATGCGCCACTGGCCACGCCCCTACACTCAATTCGTTTTCTGCTTTTCGCAATTTGAACCATGAATTTGCTTCTTCTTTAAAGTTATAAAGTTCTTAAAAATATTTTCATTTCGTAGAAAAAAACAACTCGTATTTACATTTTTTTTCGAAACAAATATGGGGCGAGCAGGGCCGGCTGGACCATAGGGGCAACCGGGGCGATCGCCCCGGGCCCAGCGTTTTCACGGGGCCCAGCACTTTACAAAACAAAAACAAAATTGTTTTTGCTAGAATTCTCTATATTTATTGTTATTTTCTTTAAGTTTAAGGGCGCAAGGCTCTAAAAAATATATTTTTACGTTTTCCAACCGTAGGTTGAATAAGCGTATATGCTCCAGCTTTGTCCGTCTGTCTGTCCACCCGATAACTCGCGTAAAAATTATTCAATTTCAATTAAATTTTAGTATGTTGCAGGGGACAACCTGGGGACGAACCCTATTGAAAATAAGCAAAATGGGGTCTAAGGTCAGGACATAGGAGCGGGATCCATTCCATTGCCCTTATGCGTCATAACTTACGTACAAATTCTTCGATTGCGACAAAACTTTATCATGTTGTTCCGGAAGTAAACTGAACAGGTTATGATGAATGTCATCGAAATGGGATCAAAGGTCAGGGCACAGGAGCGAGATTTATTCCACAGCCATTATCCTCATAACTTGAGTAAAAATGCTTCTATTGCGACAAAACTTTAGTATATGAAATTTCGCCCTGGGCCCCGCAAAAGTTCAATCCGGCCTTGGGGACGAGAAGGAGGAAGGTTACGAACGTAGAAAAGTGCATGTTATCATACATCATACTCAATTAGCAAGATCAGAAGAGAAAAAGAAAGAGAGAGAATATAAAACTTTTACACTTGAAGTTTTAATTACTCATTCGCATTAAATAAAAGGATCAGACCTCATCTACATATTCTTATTCAACTCGTCAATATGCATAGCGCTTCTTGCATTCTCACGATAGAAAATAACTGGTAAATTTATTCTTGTGTCACATGGTGATAGGAATCCATGTTCAAGTTTTCCTATGTACTATCTCAGTACCAGGGACAGATTAAGGGGGAATATACAGGGGCTATAGCCTAGGGGCCCCATATGAGTACTTTTAGGGGGGGTAAAAAATCCTTACCTCCTTCAAGGCTGCCAAACATTTTAGTAAATGTACAAAATACTAAAATACAACAAAAATAATTGATACAATCAATCACTAATTTCTTATTATTTTTAAAAATGCTTTAAAAAAAAGGTTTTCGTCTATTTTAGTGTTTTAAATTTATAAAAAAATTGGCTACACTAACTGCTAGGGGAAGGAGGGGGCGGCTCGAGCCCCCTTATGGGCGCCCTTGGGGCCCACCATGACCAAGAGCCCAGGAGGCATGTCTGGGCAAATAAGATTGACAGACAGAGAGAAAATAAATGTACTTTTGGCCAGTATGATTTCCACTTGGTCTGAAACAGAGACTGGAAGACGAATAGATTTCAAGGCAGTGACTGGCCAAGGGTAAATAAAGGTTTCATATCACTGTGTACAACGGAGTCGGAGAGACAGTTTCAGCTTTTTCATTACCATCCACTCACACCTCCCAATTTCACACTTGGAACCGTTAATAATCAAAGTCTCCTGTGGTTTCACACTGCATTTAACACAAAAAGATGTATTAAGAATATGCTAAATTATTAGAAAGTTCATGACAAAATTTAGGAATCTTAAGTTTTTAACTCATGTTCTTATGAGAAGAATGAAAAGTACGGTGGCTTATTATGATAATTCTGCAGATAATTTATTAGTTTGAAGAATGCTCTACGTATTAATTATCACAAACATATTGCTACAAATTCGTGTTTTAACGGACTTCATAATGATTCCCCATCAGAATTTCCGTCAGGTGGAGTAGGCAAAATCAAAGTAAATTAATAAATATATTATTTCAGCTTGATGTGACTTTCATTTACATGAATATCAGGGAATACCAAGGAAATAAGAAAAATATGAAGGACGACTACGGCCGGATTAAGGCCTTAGTGGGCCGCTAGGCTAAAACATCGAAGTGAACTACGGAGGCTACGACATCTGAGTAGTCCCCCAACGAACTTATGACGGAGAATCATTTGAAGTCCATTAAAACACGAAACTGCAGCAATATGTTTGTGATAAATAATATGTAGTGCTTCCTTCAAACTAATAAATTATCTGTAGAGTTTCCCTTAAAAAAGAGTCACAATATTTTACATTGGGCCACACTTCTAACTGCGTCCAGCTCTCGGCGAATTACTACAATTTATTGTGATTACAGATTGACCGATAGATGGAAGCACGTTATCTCTGCCAATGGCTTACGCCTACCAGGTTCCAGTGTGTTTTGTAGCGAGAGCCAATAGGTTATTTTTTGTTTCGTGCGCCTTTTTACTGTAGTCTAAAATGTGGAAATGTAAGAAATTTTCTATGAAAGTGGTAGGGATGAGGCTACATTCATTTCGTGATATGAAAGCCAAGGATTGCTACTAATATCATGATAATCAGAGAGTCACCCACGTACTCTCAGAGGGGTCTTTTCGATTTGGACAATTCAGATGTCGCAAGAAGCACGTTTCCGGGAAGGATGAGCTGTGTTCCCGTATACGTGGAAAGCGGTACCATGATGCTTATATTCCTCTTGAAATCGTGATGATTCTAGTGTATTGTTCCTCCAAACAATTGTCCTATTTTGACACAATCGAAGAATTGTCATATGGTGAACGTACCACACTCACTGGGACAGTTTGTGACTGGTATCAGTATCTAGACAACCACCTTGCGTACCTTCAAAAGCAAATTAATAGAGGGAAAATCCAAAATTCATTTGACAGACCATATTCTGGAATATTTATTCTCACGGAATTGCCTTCTCATTCGTGAGGAAACAAGACTTTGCCGTCATAATAAATGTTTCGGAGTAGGGATACAATTAGCATTCGTAAAAGTTGTTTTTAAGGGACACGAAAAAAATATTCCAAAACTCAAGCAAAGTATCTTTTCTAGTGGCCGATAAATGGCAGCATGCAACGGCTAGTACGTAAATAGCTGTAGGGAGGTGTGGGTGGATCGCAGTGAAAAAGTTGAAACTGTACGCCGACCCCGCTGTACACAGTGACATGAACTTAATGAGGCACTGCCTTGAAACCTGTTAGTCTTCTTGCCTCTGTGTGTGATATAGTGAAAATCACATACGAGATAAAACTATTTTACTACTCTCTCTGTATGAATATATAGCTGCGTATTATTTGTGGTGTAGAAGCATGCCTCTGGGCCCCCTAGGCTATAACCCCGTTAGACTCTCTTTAATCTGGCCCTGATGATGACAATTTAGCAGCCCGTTTCTCCCACATGCTATCCAGAAATCGCTATAGAGTTTGTATATTTCTGGTGATATTTGATCAAAGACTATAAGCCGAACACTGTTATAAGCAGTACTTACCTTGATGTAGAAAAAAATTGAGCAAATTTTCCAAAATATATATTGAAATCACTAAGTTACAAAACATCAAAAACAGCCATTGGAAACGCAATAAATGCTACGCGTACGGTCCTTTCCATCGCGTCAAAACCCAGAGCTTCTATCTTTGCTTAGGCCCGGTTCAAAATATCCTGTTCGCGGCAGAGGTTGGATACTGTACGCAATTTTTGACAGTTGCTTATTCAAGACTTCAGAACGTTCAATTACATTTTCAAATTTTCACTTACAATTCATAATCGTGGCACAAAAAGCGATGGTATTAAAGAAACATGTTCCTATATAGAAACCAGTTTATTGTGAAAATAAATAGTGTATACTATATATACGATATGAAAGGTTTGACAGTTGTGTTGTATGAAAGGAGAGAAGGTTAGCACTCCCCTTGACAAGGACGGAATGGACTTCTGGTCCAAACACACATAAAGGTTAAGGCACTGCTGCTTACTTCGCAGCACTTAACCAATGTTTTTTGTGATTAATTTTTTTTCCTGCAAGATTTATTTTGTAGACTTTTTTATCTTTATGAATCCTAAAGTATTTGCGGCTCACATTACAACAATTAACTTCGCCTTTATGTATATTTCTAAAAACAGCAATTTTCGGTATTTTGTGTTTCTGGCTGTTTTTATATGTGTACTAGAGATAAAACAAATTTAATTCGAGGTAAAGTGATGCAATGAAATGGGCTTTAAATGAAATAGAGAAAATCTCAACCCCACGCTATAAACAAACCTGGAAATATTTTTTTTTTAAAATAAATGAATAAAATTTAATAAAAGCGGACTCAGAAACGCACTAGCGCAGGTTTTTTAGAGCACCAGTTAAAGTAAGTCATGTATATAAAAGAAAAAGCCTTACAAAACATGAAACAAACAAAAAATAGAGAAAACAAATTTAGCCTATCAATTTAGACCTCACAAAAAAAGAAAATGCTCCACTCCCCACCAAAAGAAATTTACATAGTTGTTTTCATCGAATGTGCAAAAGCCTATTATCAATCCACTGCTGGATAAAGGTCTCCCCAAGTCTTGAGCCATTATCCTAAATGTATCACTCTAATAATATGCTTTCGAATTTCATCCACCCATCTCCCACATGGTCTTTTCCTGTTCCTTGGAACCTGGGTAGCATTTCAGTTGTCGCTTCCACCCGCGGGCGATTTTTGGGCGATCTCCCCTTGTATTTAGTCTAATTGTTTTCGTTTATAGTTGAATATCTGGAAAAATTAATTTAAAAAACTTAATGAGGGAAAATATAATAATAATAATGATAATCCACATGGACTTCAATCTGAAATTTCTCTCATCCTTCAACAAAACATTAAACAGTCTTCGCTGAAGGGGCAATTTTTCAAGCAATAAAAACCTAATTCCACAGAGTAGCGATGTTTGCAAATCAATACATCAGCATATTTTGGAAGCAGACATTCAGCTTTATTTCAGACTTCTGGATGCAGAATTTTCATGTATGCGGTTAAGCCACAGTGTAGGTAACGTGGCGTTATTGCTTCCAATATAACAAAATATTTGGTACCTGATTTTTAACAATAGCAAATTGTTAGAAATTGTTCCTTAAAAAGATTTTTGTTGTTGTTGTGACTCGACCGTGTATACAACATCTAGAGCCCTGATCAACATCTGTGCTGTGTCTTTTCAGGGGTCAGAGGGTCAAATGTGTGTGAGGGGGATGGGGGGGGGGGGTCTTTTTGACTTCTTCACAATTTAAGGTGCCAGTTGTCTCATGTGGTCTGATCTATCTAGTGTCTACTACTCTACTCAACTGACTGTCGCTGTATCTCCTGCTTGTCCTTTTTTTCTCGCCGTGTATTTCATTTTGTTCTTTGCAGGCAAATTAGTTTATATTTGGGGCAAAATGCCCGGTAAATGGCCACTAGCGCTGTTTAATGCCCTACATATGTATATATACATACACACACTCTTGGTGATATTCCAATGACGCAAAATATCAATTGAAGTGTACGTCGCTAGACTTCGAAATCAGGATGGGTGAGCATTATTTTTGGCGGGGCAAGCTTGACAGCAATTTTTTTTTTTTTTTTTTTTTACGAAACACTGAAAGAACACATTTTTAATGTGTGTTTTTTTTTACGAAACACTGAAAGAACACGTTTTTAATGTGTATTTTTTTACGAAACACTGAAAGAACACATTTTTAATGTGTGTTTTTTTTACGAAACACTGAAAGAACACGTTTTTAATGTGTATTTTTTTACGAAACACTGAAAGAACACATTTTTAATGTGTGTTTTTTTTTACGAAACACTGAAAGAACACGTTTTTAATGTGTATTTTTTTACGAAACACTGAAAGAACACATTTTTAAATTTTTAATGTGTGTTTTTTTTTTACGAAACACTGAAAGAACACATTTTTAATGTTTTTTTTTGTTGTTGAAGGTTTAACGACCATCGTGAGCAACTCAATGGGCTATAAGCAGTTGTCCGCCCCTAATTTAAGGTCACTGGTTCTAGGGAAGGGTGAAAACCTGCGCCGTAAAACAAACGCAAGATTTATACCTCACCAGGATTCGAACCCAAACTCTTCTCGGACGAATGGCCAACGCTTAAACCACTCCTCAAACCACTCGGCGCGGCATTAATGCTTTTCACTATCGGCTACAAAGGAATTCGTGCAATCCTCACCTCCTCTACCTGGACATACATACATACACGAATGTGACTAGTTACGTCACTGGTGTAAGATACAAGTGTTGGTAGAATATCGCCTTCAACTTTCTGCTTGCTCTGAATGCGTTGTCTTAAATTGCTTTTCGAAATTTTGCATTTTTGCTTACGAAAATAGTACTGTACTTGAACAGTTTATTTAACAGAAAATGGCGTTTTTGTTTATCTAAATCAAATTCTAACGTCGTGCCACGCAGACACAATAACTCCCCCTCTTTAACTTTCTTCCTTCCAGCCAGCGACTTTGCCTTGCACTCCTCTCCTACAATGCGGTCGTCAGCCACTTTCACTCTCCCGGAGCAGTCTTAAGAGCGCTGGTGTACCTTTAGGCTACACTTTCCATGTTGCAATCCCCTATTTTGTAAAAAAACTCAAATTTTAACGTCGTGCCACGCAGACACAAGCCCCCCCCCCGGGCCAGACTTTGGTCAGTCGAGGCCCTGTGCACATCCTATGTCCGAGGCCCCTTCGTTCAAAAATTTTCGGTCAGCAGTTGAAAAGGGTAAATATTTTGTTGCAAGCAGTTTCTCTACGAGTTGTAGTAAAAGCATTAAAACACATCTCACATGCTAGTCAACTTTATAGCCAATGTGTCTTGTAATACACGAGCATTCACACCAATTGTACTTCCCCGCAGCCCCAGAGCTTACATCTGTAACATTAATTGCTCTGGAATTTTTTTTTTTTTTTTTTTTTTTTGTTTTGTAGTATCATTTACAGAAGCAAATAACTATCCTCTTAGAATTATAATTTAAAACCTCTAGTTTACTATAAAGTAAATGGAAATGATGAACTGATAGTAGTTTAAGTTGTAAGAAGTAATCCCTCACAAAGTGTCACAGCTGACCTCACACACTGTGGGATAAATTATTGCAACAGTCCAAATAAAGTATTACAACAGCAGCGTTCGAATTACCTGGTCCACTGGCCGCTGGCCAGTAAAAATTCATCGGGCCAGTAAATTATTTAGGCTACTGGCCCTGATGGCAGCTATCTTTTTGTCAGGTTTGTTTTGGAATTTACAGGTTTATAAAGAACTGAACCACAATTTCAAAATATTGAGGTTTGTTTATGGCAGTTTTCGAATTTTTTGAAATTCAGATATTTACTACTCAAAATCTGAATATCGGAATTGCAGATCATACTTCAGTTTTATGAAAATTTTGGCCTGTATGAAAGCGAGGTTCAAATCAAAATATTTGGATTAAGACAGCATCAGTTTTTGCCCAAGTAATGACCCCAGAGTACGGGTCTTTTATTGTGCTTTCCAACTAGAGGATGAAGACCCATTTACGATCTGGCTTTGCCCATCTGTCTGAATTCTGCCCACATGGGTGAACCTCCTGCCTTTCACACAGAAGCAAAGTATTCTATGAAGGTGGCTTTTGGTATGTTGCAAAGTGCTTCATAATCAATCAATGCCAATGCATTGATTGAATGAGTAAAATTACTCACCGTACTGTATATACACTATCTACCAACAAGTAATTGGACACCTGTGATAGCAAAGGAAAACGAAGTTTATTCACCATCAATAGTTGGTGGAGCCTCCACGAGCGGCGATTACAGCTGCGACCCTCCCGGGCATACTCTCAACCAGGCGTTGTACGACGGCTAGCGGTATTTTCTTCCACTCGGCTTGGAGAAGACAGGTCAGTTCCTTCACCGATTTCGGATGGTGGGGGCACCCCTTAAGTCGACGCTCCAACTCGTCCCAGAGGTGCTCGATAGGGTTAAGGTCCGGGCTCTGCGCAGGCCAGTCCATTCTATTAACCCCATTGTCACCATACCAAGCCATGGTGGACCTTGCAACATGACAGGTGGCATTGTCATCCTGTAAGCAACATGGGTCCACCCCGTAAAACTGCCACAACGTAGGAAGCGCATGATCATCCAAAATGGTGCAATAGGTCTCGGCGTTGAGTCTACCAGGAATTGCGACCAAGTGTCCCGTGCCATACCAGGAGAAACACCCCCATAGCATAATTCCACCGCCGCCGAACTTCACAGTTGGCACAATACATTCCGGCAGGAGGCGTTCTTCAGGCAGACGCCAAACCCAGACTCTGCCATCCGAACGGTAGAGGGTGAACCTTGATTCGTCGCTCCAGAGAACCTGTTTCCACTGTTCAACGGTCCACTGTCGACGTTCTTTGCACCACGTTAGCCGAGCAGCGCTATTGGACTTCGTGATCAAAGGCTTGTGGGCGGCAGCACGTCCATGATAACAGAGCAGATGGGCTTCCTTACGGATGGTATTCATCGAAAGAACACTCCCGGATGCCTGTTGAGACTCCTCGCGGATGTGGCCCATCGATTTGGTGCGGTTCTTCCGAGTTTCTCTGGCCAGCACCCGTCGGTCTCTAACTCCCAGTTTTGTGGGTCTGCCGGGTCGGGGCACATTCCGACAGTCACCTCTCATCTTCCACTTGCCAATCATGTAGGCCACTGTCGATTTTGGGTACCTCAACTCGCTGGACATGTCACGTATGAATCGGCCATTTCTGTGATGCCCGACGATTACACCTTTCTCGAAATCAGAGAGCTCCGAACTGCGTGGCATCTTGCATGCGACTGGTTGTGTTGTTGTTTCCCACACGATATTTAATGGCGGCCGTGACGTGTATCAGGACCGCAGATATCGTCGATTGCAGGGGGTGTCCAATTACTTGTTGGTAGATAGTGTATATATTCAATTTGATGACTTAAAAAAGAAACCTTTTGATTTTTTTTATCAACTTTTTCTAAGTTGTTTGGAGGCCCCCAAATTCTGAGGCCCTGTTTACGTGCACCGCGTGCAGAAATCAGGCCCTCCCCCCGCCCCTTCTCCTTAACTTCCTTTCTTCCAGTCAGTGACTTTGCCTTACACTCCTCTCCTACAAAGCGGCCGTCAGCCACTTTCACTGTCCCGGGACAGTCTTAAGACCGCTAGTGTAGCTTTAGACTCCACTTTCCGTTTTGGGATTCCCTATTTTCTAAAGAAAACAAACAGAACAAGTAGTAGTGACCCTCTCAGTGGATTCCTATCCACCCTCCTCATTAGCCCCCTGGCCATTCAAACATAAAAGAGATGCTGAAACTAAGGAATTGGAAGAGTGGAGAAGAACTGAATTTTCATGGCATTGCGGTGCTATTTTGATAACCTTTTTTTGGAGACGTAAACAATGCACTTCTCCTAGGGGGAAATACGCAGGGCTACATGAAATAAAACACAAGACTTATTACTTGGCAAAGTGCAGATTATAGTTTAAAGTTAAATATATTGAACAAAAGGCACATTTTGAACTGGGTGGGTGGCAGGGTGGGCAAGACAAATTTCAGGGTGGGCTCCAGCCACGGGGGATTGGGACGATCAAACCAAGCCGGAAATTTCAGTCTTTGCAGTCCATTATGAAAACACCAGTGCCCACATGCGAACACCTCACAAATGCCCTCATTAAATAAATTCTGTTATATCCTGGATAAAAGAGAACTGTTGAAACATGCATTGTAAAAACGAATTTTTAAAATTCCTTGATTCTTAAATTCTTCTAAAAATTTCGAGAACAAATTTTAACAAGAATTTAAAAATCAAAGAATTTTAAAAATCCGCTCACAAACCACGCTCAAAACGGGGTATAAGATAATTACTTTCCTTTGAAAAATACGGTTTTGTCAAAATAACTAGTTTCTTGAGGAAAGACCCCATTTCCAATTAAATGACCATGGAGATCATTATGAAAGTTAAAAATTTCGGGTGCCATGCAACAATTTTCCCAAGCAATTAATTTTTGTATTTATTTAGTCACTGATCACTTACTGAGCAATGTAATTGGTGATTCCTATTTAATTTGACGTCTGTTTTAAGTCTACCCATTATTTTGACTTATGAACCAGTACTGGTGAATCGTTGTTTCTTTTAAGATAAATGTGGGTGGGATACGATATCACCATATAGGAATATCTCTGTCAGAATTTGCTCTGTATTAGTCTGTGAATAAGGGGGTGGAGATGATGGGTCGTCATAATGGGTACTAGTGTCTCCTTCAAGATTACAAGAGAGTAGGGCCTACCAGTGACCCTGGGCTCCACGTTCAACGAGCTAAGTCTGATAGTAGTTAGCTTCACTTCTAATTTCTTTTAAGGAAATAGCTTTCCGCACAGATACATAATGCTTACATGAAGTTAAGAATTATTGTTCATACGTACCGAAATAACTATTCGTTGGTTCCAAAAAATACGGACGAATGGAATACTAGAAAGTGGACCATTCCTCGAGCGGTCCACCGGGACACCGGGACATTTCTCCCTGGCTCAAGCCCACCCTGGCACGCCCTTGGCGACGTCCCTGCTCTGAATGTGTTTTTAGTTAAGGTCCACGTCCCTGATCCATAAGTAAAAACTGAAAGGATGCATTTTTCTCGATATTTTAAGACATAAGAAATGTGAATGCTAAGATCCAAGATAAAGAAGGCATTTCTTCTGATCAGAAAAGACTTATCTTTGCAGGGAAGCAATTAACAGATGGCCGCACACTGTCAGTTTACAACATCTAGAAGGAGTCTACCTTGCACTTGGTGTTGAGGTTGATTGGTGGAATGCAGATATTTGTTAAGACCTTGACTAGTAAAACTCTAACTCTGGAAGTAGAAGCAAGTGACACTATAGAAAGTGTGAAAGCTCTACCTCTGGAAGTAGAAGCAAGGACAAAGAAGGAAGTAGAAGCAAGGACACCAGGACAAAGAAGGCATTCCACCAGATCAGCAGCGTCTAATTTTTGCTGGCAAGCGGTTGGAGGATGAAATACAGTGTTGTATTTAAGCATCTTCTCCGGGTCAACACCCCCGAAAATACATGACCCCCCCCGTAGGTTTTTGGGCGATCTCCTCTTATATTTAGTCTAATTGTCTTCGTTTATAGCTGAAAACTTGGAGAAATTAATTTTAAACATTAAGAAAAAGAGGCAAAATATTATAATAATAATAATAAAAAAAAAACCCCACATGGTCTTTAATCTGAAATTTCTATCATCCTTCAATAAAACATTAAATAGTCCTCGCTGAAGGGGTGAATTTTTGAACACTGACAGCTCGGACTACTTCCGTAATAAAAACCTAATTCCACAGAGTAGAGATGTTTGCACTGCAATACATCAGCATATTTTATAAGCCGGCATTCAGTTTTATTTCAGACTTCTGCGTGCCGACTTTCCATGTCTACGGTTAAGCCTTAGTGTAGCTAACGTTACGTTATCCAACACAACAAAATATTTGCTACCTAATTTTTAACAATAGCAAATTATTAGAAATTATGACTAAAAAAACTTTTTTTCCCCTGGCGGTGGATGGTTTAACACTCGATAGCAAAAAAAAAAATAAAAAAAAAATTTGAGGCATCTCAAACTGGCATCCAAACGGTTAGTTAGTTTTTTTTTTTTTTTTTACTATGTGCTAATCTAAATAATCTAAAGGGGCTGAAATCAAACGCCAGGGCAATGGCTTACACCATACGTTTTCAGGTAACACTGTGATGATTCCTTAATAATAAGAAACAGGCTTGTAGTAAGGCAAAGACATTTTTACCACTCCTAATGTTTTACGGGGGTGGGGGTGGGGGATTTTCTCCGGCACAGCTTTATCTTACTAGCATCCTCAATATCTTACACCACTCCATGGTGAAATCCGTGGGGCATTACTGAATTAAAGCAAAGGTTAACATTTTAACGTTTTAAGTTACTCGTATGAGTAGATTACTTAGATTTTGCATTTGCGATATACGAACATAAGCCAATTTTTATACTCTATTTAAAATGTATATATATATATATATATATACATAACAAAACTGTTATTATATGTATATAATCAGTCAACAAGTTTCAGCTCCCTCAAAATTTGTAACTGCCCCCCCCTCCCTTCCCCTGGGAAAAAACTCTCTGATTACAATATCCAGAAAAAGTTTACACTTCACCTTGTGCTCAGGTTGAGATGAGGAATGCAGATTTTTGTAAAGACCTTGACTGGTAAAACTATAACTCTGGAAATGGAAGTAAGTTAAGCTATAGAAAGTGTGAAAGCTAAGATCCAGGACAAAGAAGGCATTCCATCAAATCAACAGTGTGTAATTTTTGCTGGCAAGCAGTTAGTTGGAGGATGGAAGAACACTTTTTGATTACAACATCCAGAAAGAGTCTACACTTCACCTTGTGCTCAGGTTGAGAGGAGGAATGCAGATTTTTGTAAAAACGTTGACAGGAAAAACAATTACTTTGGAAGTGGAACCCAGTGACCAGAGCCCGACTTAAGAAGACTAGTGAGGCCCTGGGCACAGACAACTTGGGGCTCCCCGTCCCCGGGCATGAATCGTACTCTTAATAAATTAAAAATGGTACTTGCGTATTAAGGCAGTACCCCTGGTGCTTCGCACAATTATTCGCGCAATGATTCTGTAATTGCGCGTATAATTGTATAAAGCATTTTATCTCCATCTTTCAAATGCATTTAACAATCGATTTTTTTGAAGCAACATATCGATGCATCTTTGCGCTCGGTAAAATTAACTGCTGCACGCCGCCGTTGCCGTTTTTGTTGCCCATAATGATAAAAATTAAATGTTAGTGCTTAAATGGGGGATCCGCAGTCCATGGGTGCCCTTGCGTAAATCAGGCTCTGACAGTGACACCATTGAGAATGTAAAAGACAAGATTCAGAATAAGGGGGAATTCCACCTGATCAACAGCGCAGCAACGTACCGGAAAAACTCGAGGCACCCCCGCAAAAAATGTTTTCGAGGTCCTTTTGCGAAAATCCATTAGCTTTCAATTACTCAAACTTTTAAATTCCGTATTATTAACTAAGCTTTACGAGCGTTTTAAATAATCTAATTCTTTGGAACCTATGAATATTTTTCGTAAAATCAAAATTATTTAATTTTATTGCGCGAAACGCAAATGTGCACGTTATAATTAAAAGAAAACTGAAGAGAGCTATCAAAATTAAAATCATTGCAATAAGTACAAGTTTAATACACGCTAACACAAAGTAAGATACATTAACATTTCACTCAGTAAACCCTCAAGGTATGGATCCGCGCCTGCGGGATATATAATAGCAGCTGGGAATTATGTAAAATTCTAACACTAACGCATGCAGCAAAACACGATAAGAAGCCTACTCACCTGGATGCTTTTCATCATTCGTGCGAAAGTGTTTTAAGGCGATCGTCACATTAAACTTGCTTTTTAAGCTACTCCGAGACAAACAAAGTGGCACGTAAATACACAGAAGACAAGAAGAAAAGAAAAAACCTACCTTGAACAAATTAGAACATCAGGACATTGGTTCTGATGACATTTTTTTTTTCGTTATTAAGGAACAAAGGCTTATCAACAATTTTCACACCTAATTTTATCCTTCCGTGGAAGCATGTTCTCGTAGAGAGAACTGTAGGTAGCGAAGTGTAACTAGGGTACATAAACAACTCTTCCTTTAACACGGTGGCACATAAGGCACCAGATCTTCCTTAACAAGAACGAGGAAAGTAAATAATGACAGCTTCGAACACGCGCGATAGAAAAAAAAAAAAAGATAACAAAAAGATTGACAATTTATTTGGAACGATATGAAAAGGGAACAAAGTTTCAAATATATATTGCGCATTTCTCGTTTTATGTTGTTGTGTCCATTATCATTTTCACACACGAGCTGTGTTGATTAAAATTTCCTCAATTTTCTCTTATTTCATTCGACACTGAGGTTGTTATGGCTTATGATTGTATTACACGCGTGTAGATATCTGAGCTTTTAAACATGCTTTAGACAGTGCCGGAGTGATCAGTACAGCTTACAGAAACCACGAACGTCCCTGTAAGCACATTTTTTGCGGCCCACTTTTGAGAAAAATTATGAAGGTACCCCAACCCTGAAATTAACAATATGTCGTAATAACCATTTTCTTCACACATGTTTTAACTGGAATTATGTGTCGAAAAAAAACAAACAAACAAAAAAACCCGCACGAATTACAGAGAGCAGTGTTTGTATTGAAGCAATAATTAACAACATTTTACCCATTTCTGTGGACCGCAGCATATCTGTTGTACTTCCGTTACTGAAGCAATGTTCTCTGTGAGAGGCCGCCGAAGATTTTAATCACTGGAACCTCCCCCACCTCCCAATATCTTCGCGGCCCTTTTGCGAAAATCTTAATTTTCAATTGCTGTTACTGAAGTTTATACTGTAAATCTCATACTATTAACTAACTAGGTTGTATGGGTTTTTTAATAATTCAAATTCTTTGGAAACCTACAGGTATTTTTCGTAAAACAAAAATTACTGTACTTTATTGCGTGCAACACAAAATGTGCTGGTTGTAGTTAAAATGATATTACCCTAGTTTTATATCCGATACAAAGTACTACAAAACACTTAGCCAAAGTTAATCATATCATTCAAATTTTATTCTTTTAGAGGACAGCCATTTTGAAATGCTTCACCGTCAGACACATAAAACACATAACTGCCGTGTGACAGTGTCTAAGGACCTTTTCCGATTCATACGATAAAGCAGAATAGAAGTAAGCAAATAAATAGTAATAATTATGAATTGAGGCACACACACACACACAAAAAAAGCACAACTACTTAAGTTATTTACTCTTGAACAGGGCAGTAGCTACCGGAAGGGCTGTTGCCCTTCCAGAATGGTTATTCCAGGGGCGTAAATTAATGCTCTGGGGGCTGTAAAAAATAGAAATTGTAATTAAAAAAGAAAGTTGCACCCTTCAGCATTTTATTTTTAAAGACTGGTTAGTCTCATACAGTATTCCACGAAGGGAATTTTCCAAAACAGTGAATGGAGGCATAGGAAACAAAATGCTGGAATGAAGAGTTAATTAATCATCTGCACTCTGTTGCAGAAAGTTCTCTGTGCGTTTAACCTTGAACGGAATTTTTCCAAGCCCAAACCCCTAAAGCATCTTCCTATTGTAAGTTACGTTCACTATCCGATACTCATTCGTTCTGCGTTGATTTGTTTTTCCTTCTGCATTTCTTTGGAGGGTGGTGTTATTGGCGTTCACATGACGTTTACGCTTTACTTGCTATTTTCAATCTGTAGTTCTTGGGTATTTACCTAGTTTTTTCATTTTCAATAAAATTATGTCAAAAACCTGAAATGCGATTTTTGAACGATCGTAATATTTTCCTATAACGGATATGTGTGAGAAAGTAAATACCACATATTATTTGAGTGGAACTCGAAGGGGGCGTAATGTTGAAGTTGAAGGGGCGTAACTTCAAGTCTTGCCCTCCCAGATAAGAGAAGCTTGCTATGGTCCTGCTCTTGAGTATAAAAAAACACAATATAATCACACAATGTTTTGCACATAGTAAAATTTTTTCTCTTGACTCTGTTATAAGAAATGACACAGGTGTCTGATTTTTCGTCCCCGCGTCAAGTCCCTTTTAATTCATTACATTCTGGAGTAGGCGTAGTTATGTGCTGAGAACTCTAATACATAACACATTATTCTCATTGGTATAAAAATTTGATTCATTGAAGTTATATTTCTTTCACATTCTCTTCTTAATATATATGCATATGAGTGTGAGAAAGACCCTTGAGTCCTTTGGAATAGCTGCTTTTACGTCATCCAGTTTTCAAAGGCAAAAGTGCGAAAATGATTTCTAAATATCTTATTTATCGAAAATAAAAGTATACCAAATGTAGCGGCGAACATAAATGCTTCACCTGCCTTACATAATCTAAAGTCCTGCAAGGCTCTATTATCAAAGTTCGTTCACCGGAGCACGCACCCCACAGACAATAGGTCAAGGTTCATGCTACTTAGATAACCAATAATTTATAATAATGGGTCAAACAGGCGCTCTGCTCCCTGAGCTTTACTAAAAAAGATCTGCTAATCAAGGGAGGGAAGGTGAATGAATAACGAAGAGACAGACCTTGAAAGGAATCCATCAAAGTTTTTCAAACTTAACCAAATTTAATCATCATTCAAAGAAATGCTGTCCGAGCCTTGGCTACGTATCGGAGACTTCGTTCGTGGCGAGAAATCACTCACGCATTATTTCACACGTGCATTTTCGTCGTCGTGCAGCTCTCCTTGCTAACACTTTATTGTTCTTCCTAATAATCCCTGCCGGAGTCTGTCCGCACTTCGGTACAGAATCTCTACGCGCTTGTGAGAGCCTGAAAACGGCCTGTATCACAAAGGCGCCAAATTCCCGTCCGTCCAGGAAGACATACCAAGTTCTTAGCCTCCTACCGAGCAACGCCCTCGTGCTCCTTTCGCCAACAAACTACAACACCCCCGCGGGTCAATCTTTCCCCCTCTTCTAGTTACGTGCTAACTTCTGCCCTATCACCTGTGGCGCGATGAACTATCTATATAAAGAGAGGCAGACAACGAGCCTCCACTGTTGACTCCCCCCTTCTTCTTCGACCTGCTTGCTCCCTCACCCCCAGCCTTCGCTGGGAGTAGGAAGGTCACCTAACGGCTCCTATCGCGACCTTGACCTTTTCCATGAACTAATCTCCAACGGACAGCATAGCTCGACAGCATTGTATAACTATTGTGTTCGTACATTCCGAACTGCCTTGGTTACAATAACATGTACCTTTTCTCAGACGGTCGGGCGCCATGTTGGAATCTTACAATACATCCGAAAACTATTAACCTCCAGGGCCTTTAGTAATTCGACTAATTTAATTTGCAGATGTACTGCTAGAAATATTCCTTTTCTGGAAATGAAAGAAAAATAAAATAATTCTTTTCCTGGAAACGGGAAAACACGTGCTGCTTCTTTCCTACGTCGCTTGACTTCTAATTCAAGTCCTTGTATCGTAACATCTAAAGTATGAAGATGTTGTCCAATGTCCGGCATTATACATTAATAACGCATTTCGCCCTTACACCAAAAATTCCTTTTCTTTTTAATACTTCATTCAAAGCTGCCGTAAAAAAAAGGACGTGAAATCATTTTGCGGAAGCTTAGAGGCCTTCTTAGCAATGCCCCCTCCCCCAGTGCTGGTGTTGCGGGGGCTGTCAGTACGCCCCTGATTTTAATCCACTCGTGTGAATCTTATTGGGATGGCTAAATTCAGAATTCTAATAGTCGAAACCAGATCCGGAGCAGCAATCAGTACTCACAGTCACATACCAACCTGAAAAAGGGCTGTGGTTTGCCTAACCTCCACCAAAATGTTCACATACCTACACTCCATCTGATCCAAGGCCTCTAACCCAAGAAACAGTGCTACCGTACCACATGCTCCCGTCAGAGGGAACTATGACCGCCGCCTAAGTTCTAGGATACCTAAGGAATTCGCTGGGGCCATAGTCAACCGCACCCCTAACAAATCTATTAAGGTGAGCAACCGTTTCTTGAAGAACTTCTTGGTGAGTTTGGTGGTAAACTCGTGTACCTTCTGAATTCCAGTGTTCCCCCTCAGGTTCCAGAGTGGGGTCCACGGCGAAGCCCCCGCGAATACGGCGAAGCCTCGGCGTATTCGCGCTCGGCTGTCTACGTGATGCACCAGGAATCGTGATTCGTCAGACCAGGCCACTTCCAATCCCTATGATCTTGGGTCCATTTCATGCGTTGTTGGCGATGACGTGCAGTGAGCATGGACACCAGGCTGGGTCTTCGGCCACGGAGGTCGATGCGCAGAAGGCTGCTATGAATTGTGTGCTGTGACAAATTGCCCTGATCACCACTGTTGTAGGTGCGGCTAATTTTTTGGCACCGTGGCCCTGCGATCGCTGTGAACAATGCGCGACAGTCTCCGCTCCCCTCCGGCATCAATGAGCTATGGACGACGGTTCGTCGTTTGGCTATCTGCACACCACTTTTGTACGTACTCAATACAGCGGCACGTGAACAAGCCGCACCTTTCCGAGGCGTCGTGCCATCACAATTTGTCCTTTACCAACCTCCGATAAATCGGCAGTTTTTCCCATTCTAACTCCGAACATTCTACTAACGGAAAGCACACAGTATTTATCATTTTCTTGTAGGACTTCCGTCCACAGTGAGTAGAGTTTAGGTCCCGGCCACCTACAGCGATATCGCCTTTTGGGCAGGACACAGAAACGGAAGGAATGAGAGCAAGTCTAGCGACTTTGACCGAACAGTTTGTAGTGAGATTAGAGTACAGTAGATGGCGCCACCGTACAAGCACGATGTTGCACACAGAGGGGTGAGAGAATTTCAGGGGGGGGGGGTTAGGAAATGATACCCATTTAACCAGTGGGTCCAGCCTGTGGGCCGTCACTTAACGTGCTCGTCCGATGCACGGCGGATATATTCAGCGATTGTTAGTAAATCACACCATCTCTGAAAGATCAGCCCAGGTTCGAACCTGACGACCTTGCATTGATAGTCTGACTCGCTAACCATTAAGCCATCCGCGACTCACTAACGGAAAGCTAGTCCTCTGGTTGTATATATACTGGTCTGTGTACTTCACCTGCGCCACCGGTTGGTCTCCAGACGCCCTCATTTCTCTAGACTGGGTGTGGTGATAATGTAACGGCTCATCGGTGAAGATTGTAGACTTTAGTGGGTAACGAACATCGACTACCGCACGAATAAAGCTAGGCAATGCTTTTTGCATCTAGGTCCACTACTCCACCGGAGAAGCTTCATGACAACACGGCACAAAATACTGCTGTATTAGACGATCGTCAGGCCAGTGTTCACCTACGCCGCCCTCCATCTGGGTAGGTAGGTGTTGGTAAGTTCCAGAGCGATAGATTCGGGGAGATGGAACTCTAAAATACAGGACAAAAAGCTGTCCTGAAGAGTTTTCTCGGGACAACAGGATGAGAAAAACGTCTGGGATCCCTATACATGTTCCGTTTATGACTGAAGTTCGAACTCTTGTAAGCCGTTTGTGATGTACTTATACCTTAATCACGAATCCTTTAAGAACAAAAAAATTCTTTTACTTTTTGAGTCGGGAACAAAAGTAAAAGAATTTTCCGTCGAAGCTCAGTGCTTATCCAGCATTTGTTGAAGTTAATAACTCATTGTTTTTGTTTTTCAGTCTTGAGCTCTAAAATACAGGACAAACAGCTGTCTCGAAGAGTTTCCTCGGGATGACGGGAAGCATTAGCCAAAAACGGGACGTCTGGGATCCCTACTCATCTGTCCCGGCCGGCTGCTTACAATCTCCGTGTGGTCGACCTTATCACGTGCACTGTGATTCTAAGAATGGTCATATTATTCTGATACGACTATTTAACCTGGGGAGTGGGGGATTAGAGGTAGTAAGAAAACTGTAACATTCTTGTCTTCATGTGAACTCACTTATGTGTAACAGGAACCATGGGGTGTCCTCAGTAGCATGTAATTACTAGTTTTCCACTGAATAGAAGGTGGTTTAAAAACTATGTAAATTCTACCTATTTTGTTTGTTGATGACCGTCCCGGACTTAGATATACAGTCAGTCCCCAGATTACGAACAAGTTCTGTTCCTAAGTTTGCATTTGCCGACCCGGTGGTGCAGTGGTCTAAGCAATGACTTCTGATCATTCTTCCGAAAGGGAGACTGGATTCGAATCCCAGTGAGGCATGGATGTTGTGTTAGTCCTACAGCACTGGCTCTCTCCCTTCCCTGGAGCCAGTGAACCTAAATTAGGGACGGGCGACTGCTTATATCCCATTGAGTTGCACATGGTGGTTGTAAAACCTCCAATCAAAAAAAAAAAAAAGTCTGCATTTAAGTCGCATATGTACGTACATAAGAATAGTTAGATACAGTTCGTACTTAACACCAATCAGTCAAGTGTTTGTTTATAATAAACCTTTTGATGCATAAAAAACTTTAAAGAAACACTTCCAGATGCACTAAAACATCTTTAAAAAATAATAATAATCCAAATGTTTCCACTGTTCGTTGGCATTTCACCTTTCTTTGATCACTTTAGTTTCAATCATGATAGTGTGGTGTATGTACTACAGAGGTGAAAACATGTGTCAAGATGACAAATCTGCAACGAGACATTCTGTCCGTGTAGCTCAATTGGGACAGCGACTTACTCCGGAGTGAGGGGACCTGGCTTTGATGTCCAGCGCGGACAAACTTGTACGCTACATTGGTGCCAGATTGTGGAGAATGGATCCAATGGCCGTTGGGCTCTTGGACAAATGTGTGATGTTTGTTCCACACATTGTTTGGATTGGAATTAATAAAAAATTCCCACTTTGCTTCAAAAAAAAAAAAAAAAATAAAATAAAAATAAAGAGGGAAATGATGTGGCGTACTACAGAGGTGAAAACAACATATCAAGACGACAAATCCGCAGGGAGAAATTCTGTCCGTGTAGCTCAATTCGGAGAGCGACTTACTCCGGAGTGAGGGGACCCGGATTCGATGTCCGAAGCTGGCAAAATTGTGTTTTCACAATAGTTTTCATTTTCTTTGAAGCATCACTTTCATCACATTTACACTTTGGGGCTCCGGTTATGAAGGTAAAAAAATAAAGGCAAATACAGTAACACACACAAGACACTTAACAGCAACATGGTCTGACTGAAAAGAACGAACCCTTTGTCCTACCTAGTGTCCACAAGCTGACAAATTGCTGTAAACACACAATGTTTTAAAGTACGTCACACAGTAATGCCCATTTGTTATTGCGAATCATTGTAAAACTCGAATTTTTAATAGGCTTTATGGGGGTTGGCTCTTAATTACAGGCTGTATGTAGGTCAGATGTTCGTAACCAGAGGACTACCTGCATGTGTTTTCTCCAAAATTTTCATTCATAATATGTGTTTAAAGTAACAAGGTAGAATGTTACGAAGTTCAAAGGACCTGAAAAACCTTTGGTTTATATAGAATTTTTTAATATGCAAGACAGTTGTAGGTGGGTTCAATTGTATTTTAATGGGACAAAATCAAAATGACTTTTATAATACTCTAAAAGTCATCCAAATAAATTTCCCATCTATTTCAAAACTTTTTTACACAATTCCAGTTCATCAAATACTCAGATGTTTGTTTTTGAAATTATTTTGTTTTTGGTAAGATGCCCCTTTAATGGGCTAATGCCCAAACTTTTGCATTACATATGACAAATGAATACCTCTTGTCTGCTGACTTTGTAGAACTGGAGAAAGCTTATGGTAGAGCAAACAGGATGCTTCTGTGGAAGGTTGTAAATACCTGATATAACTAGGGATGATCTGCTTAAAAGTGTGAATGCTATGTACATTGCTGTTTGGAGGTTTAACGACCACAAGCAACTGATGGACTATAAGCAGTTGCCCGTCCTTAATTTAAGGTTACTGGTTCCAGGGAGGGGTGAGAGCCAGTTCCACGAGACAAACATAACACCAGGATTCGGACCTAGACCAATCTTGGACGAATGATCAGAAGCCAGTGCTCAGACCACTGCGTCATCGGGTCAGCATGCATACTGCCAATAAAGAATGAGTGCAAGTGAATGGTCTTTTATTAAAATGGTTTTCTATTGGTGCAGGTGTCAGACAAGGTTACACACTGTCACAGTGGCTGCTCATTATACAGGGTGATTCATAAAGAAGTATACAGTTTCAACGCACTATAAAACAAGAACAATGTAAGAATGTTACCTGTAACAGAATTGTAGGGGAATGTTTCAAGTTTTTTTAGAGACAGTTGTTCTATGTGTGCACCCTTAGTCACACAACACGCATCGAGCTGGTAATCCATTTCCGCCCAAACCTGAGGTAAGATATCTGAATCAAGTGCAGTGATAGTGGCTGTGATAATTTTCAGTGATCATCTTGTACGGAATCATTTTCAGCTTCTTTCTCAAAAATTTCCAGACAGTGGGCTGTGAAATCTGCACTTCTCGACTCACCCTCCACGTTGATTTTTCCGGGCTTCGTTGAATGGCAGTGCAAACACTATCGATGACTTCTTCCAATACATGCGGTCATCCACGACTTTTGCACAAACAGACCGTAGTTAAAAAATTTTTTATGCCCATTGTAGATATATTTTTTGGTTGGAGGTTCTTTTCTGAATCGTGATCGAAAATGCTGTTGCACAACAGTTACAGATTCCATTTTGCTCAATTCAAGAACACAAAACACCTTCTCCACTGCCATTTTGACTGACTAGTCACGTGACATGCGCGCTGTCACCTACGTCACTTCATTCAGTAGCGGGACACAAACTTTATGAGTGCATCTACCCAACGGTTCGCAGTTTTGTGCTTCGTGTCTTCAACTGTTACTGTTTTACAGCATCTGGAAACTGTATACTTCTTTATGAATCACCCTGTATTTATATGTTTGCATGCATGATGCCAAAACAAACAATACTGATGTCTTGGTATTTCCCGTGTGTGCAGATTGCTCTATGCCAATGACAAAGTCCTGTTTGTAGAGAGTATAAGGGAGTTGCAGAGTATGCTACCCTGGATGTACGGAGTTTGTAAGAAATTTAAACTGAATATAAAAAAGGGAGAAACCAAATTTATGGTTTCTGAGAAAGGAACTGCTAGTACTGAATGCTATATAGATCTAAATCACACAGAGGTAGACCAGGTGAATGAATTTGCATATTTAGGAAGCATGTTTGACGGAGAAAACAAGACTGAATGGTGAAATTAAGCAAGTGAATTTATATTTGAAAGTCGTAGCTGTTTTAGGGGGATTTCACAGGAATAATGGGTATCCAAAAAGTCCCAAATGACTGTGTATGAAAGAGTAATTGTACTTAATCTAATGTACAGCAGTGAAACCTGGGTACTACAGCTTTCTTCGAGGAGCTAACCTTTGAATCTCAGAAAATATTTTAGTGATATGTAAAAGTCACCCAGTTCTGCTTCTCAGGAAATCACATTGTCCCATAAAATACATCTATTAATTTTTTTATTCAGAAAAAGTATCCCCTCCATTCAAAGTTGTAAATTTTTTATCAAATGATGGTTTTAACGATGGGTTTAAACTGTCATGTCAAAAACCTCAAATATTCCATTTTATCGGGTACCCACAAAAAGTATTTACCATTTTCAGAGACTGAGATAAAGTATAACACATACGCAGTAGTGTAGCAATTTATTCATCAGAATAATTAGCACGGGCATAAACAACGTTCTGCTAGCGTGTTAACGACTTACATATACCCCGGCGATAAAACGCCGGATCATGGAAAGAGAAAAAGTTTTGGAGTTAAGCGTGCAACTCATCAAAATGGGAGAAGTCGTGCCCACGCAAATGACAGTCGAGTGAAAGAAACAAGTGATAGTCTGAAGGAGAGATATCTGGTGAGTAAGAAGCTGGATGACATAAAAGCTCCCACCCAAGTTCTTTGATAGTATTTCTGGGCAATGAAGCAGAGTGGGCAGGAGCATTATCTTGAAGGAGAAAAACTTCCTTTCGGTTGACCAATGCTGCTTCCTTCTTTTTCAGGTTTTCATGCATATGTTTCACTTGCTCACAGTACACTGTAGCAGTGATAGTTTGGTCATGTTGCAAGAGTTCATAATAAACACCACCACTTTCTGACCACCATACACACAGCATAACTTTATGTGGATGCAGTGCAGGATTCCATGTGTGAGAAATTGACTCACTGGTGGACAACCAATGTCTACAATGTTTTGGGGTGCTGTACTGGACCCACTTCTCATCACACGCGAGTACCCTATACCAAAATGGTTCTTTGTCACAGCAATGCAAGACAAGCTGAGACATGTTGCTGTTTGTTCACAGCAGACAATTGGTGGGGACCCACTTAGACAAATTGTATGCCTTACCTATTGCATGCAGATGTCTTCAGACAGTTTCACCACTAACACCAAATGACTGGGCTAGTTCCTGCCTGGCATGTTTGGCTACTGTCCTGCTCAATAGCAACTTTCAGGGATTCATCACCATATCTGAACTTTTGAAACCAATTCCTAGTTGTGTGGTCCTACACAGAATCTGCCCCGAATAATAAGCAAAAGTGAAGAGTTGATTAATACAGAGTTGTTAAGAGTTGTTTCTGCAGCAGATGAACTGAGTTTAAATTTGTATAACAAACATCTACGAGGGCCAGAATAAAAGTTCTGCACACATTAATCTAAAATAGAAGTGGATGATGCAATCGGGAAAATGATTGCGTCATGCCAAGGTCAGCAACGCAGTGGTGTCAGAACGACGCACTATCCTTTGATGCGTGGACGTGGGAAGGTTTGGAAACGGAAGCGTGCAGCTCCTCAGGTCGAGTCACGGTGTTAGACCAGCGCTCGTACATGAAAATAGAAACTACGTGGGGAAAACTCTGACACAGATCCACACTGCCTTGCAAGAAGTTTGTGGGGAAGGAACTCCTGACCGAAGAACAATTTCTCGCTGGGCATCGTTCTTTTGGGAGGACTGAAGCATCATCGAAGATAATCACCACTCAGGCCGACCTCAAACAGCGACAGACAAGACATCTGTCACCATTGTTGCAATGCTTCTCGAAGAGAATTGCTGCTTGTCAAGGAGATTGCTCATCAGGCAAATTTGTCCACCATGTCTGTTCACCAGATTTTGAGCGACTCACTGGGAAAAAGAAAAATCGCCATGAGCTGGGTGCCCCATCAACTCACCCTGAGCAGAAGGCAACCAGAGTGAGCATCACACAGGATCACCTCCACAGGTTCGAATGGGAGGACAGCACCTTCCTGAACAGAACTGTTGCAATTGATGAGACTTGGACCCATGATTTTGAGCTGGAACTAAAGTCATAATCAGTGGAATAGATGCATCCAAGTTCCCCATGCCCCTTAAAGTGTCATCAGCAGCAATCCAAAGTAAAGCAAATGATGATTCTTGCATACTATGCCCAGGGTTTTGTGGTCTCCGAGTGCTGGTAGAACAAAATGTCAATGCAGAATATTGTGACTTTCCGAGGACAAAGTTGAGACCAAAAATTAATCAAAATCGCTCCAACTTGCTGAAAGCGGTCTTGTTACATGAGAACGCATCGTGTCAAGGTGCAGTGTCAGTACGGTGACTTTTGTTGAAATATGGCTGGTAAACTTTACCCCATCTACCATACAGCTTCGATTACAGTTCACCTGACTTTGATCTTTTCCCAAAGTAAAAAAATTGGCTCCGTGGCATCCACTACGAATCGCTGGACAAACTGTCATTGGGACATGACCCGAGTAATATGACAGCTGAACAAAGATGGCATGCTACAGGGCATCCAGAATCTACCTCACTGCTGGAAAGCTGTCATTAGCAGCAGAGGGGAGTATGTTGAATGGCAATAAGGTAAGTTTTCTCAGTTACTCCCAACTTTTCTCAAAAATGGACAGTGTGTAGAACTTTTGTTAGGACCCTCGTACGAATAATCTCAACCAATACTGCAACTGTAATCGCAAGTTTTTCCACTACCAAACTGCTTACTCATCTGATTCATATGCGCAGGGCATCTTGGGATTTCAGCTGACTATGTCCCATGTGCGGAACCCTATCTCTCCGCAAATTCAATCATTCTTTCACTCTCTCGAAAAACAAATAATTTTGTGGTTACCTAATAATTTAAAAATAGCCTTGTAAGATAGCATGTATGTAATATTAAAATCTGAGTAATACGATGCCTGTTAAGTAAGGTTTTTAAATAGCATAACTTCCTATTATGCAACATGAAATATTCTAGCGAGATACAGCCACAACTGGTGATGCGTGCTATGTTTGGCTTCGTCTCTTGAAGTAAAATTCCCTTAAACCACATGCTGAAGAAGTGACAAAAAGAATGAACCAAATCCGGTTGCATTTCCATTATTTGGCTTACATTTTGCACTCAGAACATGTGGGTGAAGGGTTAACCAACATATAAAAAGAATTTGCCCACATATGGACAACAGAAAGAATTTGTGGGTATTTGCCTCTGCTTACGCCTTATAAAACTGAGGAAGCCCCATTTCAGCTAAAGTAGAAAGATAACCAATCCTGTGATCGGGTGGAAAGGAATGTTCAAATACTAAGATTTTAATACTGGTGGCCGCCCCGGTGGTCCAGTGGTCTAAGCGTTGGCTTATGACTATTCATCCAAGGGTCTGGGTTTGAATCCCGGTTGAGCATGGATGTTGTGTTTGTCTTTCGGCACTGGCTCTCTCCCTTTCCTAGAACCAGTGACCCTAAATTAGGGAAGGGCGACTGCTCATAGCCCATTGAGTTGTTCACGGTGGTCGTTAAACCTTCAATCAAAATAATAATAATACTGGTCCTGCTTTAAATTTGTTTACATAGCAACGATTTTGCTGTTAAGTCTTGCCAGCTCTGTCTCAATTAAAGGAATATTTTCTAACCTGTGCATTATATGCTCTAAGTAACAAAATTGTTGAAGTGTTAATAAATGTGCAAAATTAGAGATGTGTTATCATATTCTATGAGGAAAGAATGAGCCAGATTATCAGATTTGTAATCAGTAATAACTCTGCATGGTTTTATGTTAAAATAATTGATTCTGTGCATATGACATTTTTTTTCTAAAAGTTGACAAAAAGTAGCACTTTTTTTATCTCAATGCTACGAAACTTAAGAGAAAAAAATCTAGGCGAGTTTGAAATTTTTAATAAATCTATTAACCCTTTAAGCCCCAGAGTAGTAAATATACATTTGCAATCTTCTCATCTGTTTCCCAATGTCTGGATACAACAGGGTGTCCCACAAAGTCTCTTTACAATTTTGCACATTTATTATGGACACCCTGTACTATGTAAGTTCATGGTATTTGTTGTATAATATACTGTACATATCAAAGTTTTAATTTATTGTTTTTTGTTATAGGTCCCTCACTGACGTAGCAGGTGCTGTTCTATGAAAATGTGGTCCTCACAAGAGAGTTGTTTGGTTCATGGAAACAAACTCTGATACACAAGCGCAATGACATTTCCGGACTAAGTATGGGAAAACCCGCCGATCTCGCCCTAGTATCTGCCAATGGCACCAGAAATTCATGGAGACCGGGTCCGTTTTGGATCAAGATCGTAGTGGCCGCCCACGAACATCGAATGAAGACATCGAACATGTTCGTAATTCATTTTCACAAAGCCCGAAGAAGTCAGGATATTGTGTATTGGACAAAGGTGCAGGACATCGATGACCTGAAATCAAGGATCAACAATGCCATTTCAACCATTACTGAAGACATGCTGCAGTGCACATGGTTGGAACTGGAGTTTTAGCTAGATGTTCTATGCGCAACAAATGGTGCGCATATTGAGCTTTTATAATAAGTAGAAAAAACTTTAGTCTTTGCTCTTACTTATGTGCACAACCACATTTGTCTATCTCATACAGTGCATTCGTAACAAATGTGCAAAGTTGTAAAGAGACTTTGTGGATACCCTGTATATTTACATTTAGGAAACTAGATGGTGCTTTTTTGTTCAAGGTTGGAGCTATGAGGAAAGCAAACACAGAACAGTTCACAGTTATGAGGGTGGGTTCACTAACAGTTTTCTCTTTAGAAGGAAGTCTGTGTTTTGTTTTCTTTTCATTGAAATTCTTTTTACATTTATTTATATAAGTTTGTTCATTTTGTTTGAGAAATATGTCCGATAGTGATTCAGAAAGCAATGACAGTGACTACGAGTACTTTTCATCAAGGTCGGTGATATCAGATTTTTTTAAACGTTCATTCCTGCCTATATTTAAGGCAATAATTACTAAATGAAATTTTTATTAGTGTTATTAAACGTGAGAGATACTTAAGGAATAATTTTTGTCCATTTTACATAAGTCTGTATATTTTGAGTATGTTGCCATCTGTTGTCATTTGCAGAAGACACAAAAGCCCCCAGAACTTCTGACTATGTCCTGGGCATAACGCATCATCTTCAGCAAAAACAAGTGGTCCTTAAGCGGTTAATGCTAATAATTTGTTTAAACTCAATTTAAACTTCTAGTTTTTGATGGTCTTGTCATGTCAAAAACCAACCCTGCCTCCATTCAGCTTTTGCTCATTGCTGACAACACTATACTGACTCTCTGTTCTATCAGCTGATACTGATATTAGGTTTTCAGATGCAAGCTTGAAGGGAGCTTACCCGGTAATTTTTTGCCAACTGCTATATTCACCACGAATCAACTTTCATTTCAGATAAGAAGTACATTTCATTACGAAATCTACCAGAGTACTCTCAATAATTTTTGTTGTTTCCACAAGGAAATTCTTGCATTCAATACAAAACGGTGTTTCTTCAGCAACCAAAACTTTTCTTCGTGACAAGAATCTTCTTGTACAAACAAAGTCTAGATCAATGTCTCTAACAGCCTAGAGATTGTGTTAACACCTAGACAGGCGTATTTCACACATCAAAAATGGAAATTACTTTCTAAATAGAAATCGGGACATATTTTTACTGCTCCAAAAATGATTCGTCCCAATTTTAAAATAGAACTGTAGGCTTTTTTTTTTGTAAATTACCATTAATTTTTTCCCTCGGCTGTTAAACACAGCAGTTGCGCCATTGAAAAGTTAATTCCTCCCTCGTTCCCTATCCCAGCTCAGAGTCTTCTCGGACTTTGCATATCCTGTGCTGCAGGAATACATGACCCCAAAGACCCAAGGAATGCATGGAAAAAAATGTGTTATCCATATCACAACTTGGGAGGAGAAATTTCACTGACCTTGATCTCAGTTGTGCCATGCCCAATACATGTGCGAGGAAGCACAGATGAAATGGAGGGAAAGGCGACATTCTTTTCGAGAGTTCTGAAGATTTGTGGACAGCACTATTAAAAAAGAAATAGGCGTTCTGCAACTAAAAAATAGTTGGATGAGGGGTGGGCGGGGTGGGGTGGGGGCAGATTTCCATTTATTTACAACTTCAGTATTTCTTATCATACTTCGATGTTTTGGGAAAATTTCAAAATATGGGTAAGCATTGTATTGTGAATGCAAACAAAAACTGCAGACAGTAAAAAATATGAATGTCATCCTCTCATGCTAAAAAATCTGGAAATATCACAAATGGACCATCAGGTAGATTTGCTTCAATCTTTATCTGTTTTATTGTTAAATGAACTTCCTTTTTCCCCATTAAACAAAGATTGCTTGACATTATGGTACCTGTGTGATTGACACCACATTTTCTTGGAGTCATCAATTTTTTTTTTTTTCCCCACCACTTTTGCTCACGGGAACTGAAGACACTTTTCTTCCCTTTGTTTTGTTTATAAGCCTGTGTGGTACACTCTGACAATCATAAACTAACCAGGTCCTATTTAAGATAAAACACGTGGGATGGGAAGGTAGCAAAAGGGAGACAGGAAGTATTCTGATCTTTATTGTTTAGACGTGGCCTTTAAGAAGGAGCATTACCTAGAGGAAATTGAAAGAAATCTTTGCAGCAAAGGTAAGGATGCATGTTTTTAACCTTAGAAATTATTACCCTATTTTAAATTTTGCTATAATTATTAAAATAATAAAAATAACTTCATGTTCAAAGAACAGATTTTCTTTATTGTAATGCATATATATTTTTACAAGAATTAAAAAAAAGTTTTTTAGATGTGAGAATTTTTATGGCAGTCACTTGCAAACTAGGAGGAAGGGGCTACTTCTGGAAATCACAAAATACTTCTTGAAAATCATGTAAGAAGTATTTTTACTCCCTGTCCAAAAACTTACTGCAATCACTGCTACAGCCAATAAGGTGGCACTCGGATGTACAACAATTTTAAGTAATTATTTTTAAAGTGGTTGTCTCATTCTTTTTTTTTTTTTTGATGAATTGAAGCATCAACTGTTGAACAAGAATAAAACACTTTTTAGTATACAGAGGGCACCATAGGATCTGAAATTTCTAAAAAAATTATACAAAAATAGAGTTAAAATGCATGCTACTAAAATAAAGATAAACAGCAGTTTATCATCACATACATTTTGAATTAAAATTTTATGGAAGAGTATGTTTCCTACCCACATGTTTTTTTATAAATGGAAAGACAGTCATTGTCTTGGTCTATTTGGGAACATGCTGTGCCATATTACAGCAGAGAAACCATTGAAAGTGCGGAAGCTGTGTTTTCTCTGAATTTCCATTTTGACAAAAAAAAAAACTGAATTCCCTTCTTCCCCATATAATCACAGTACAAAGGAAATGCAATCTATTCCAGTAAAGTGTTCACATATTTCATTCAAACATAATAACTTTTACACCTGTGAACTCTCCCACAAAGCCTTGATTGAAGTGGGAATTCAGCTTGGTGGGAGTTGCAAAATTCAGGTCATCAGACAGTTATAATTTTGACTGTGTTATATTTTTTTTTTTAGGGGAATTTCTTTTGCTATGCTTGGTAATTGTTGATGTCACCAAAATCTCTGATAATGGAAAGATGATCTCTATTGTTGGATCCTATACTGTCAAAAATTTTATTTTTCTATACATATTACATATCAATGTCCTCCCCCTTTCCCTTTCTTTTCTCATTGTTATGTGTGCTACTCACATAACACAAACTCAACATCCCAAATGAAATTTTCTTTCTCATTGTTGTCCCTGGCCTTTTTTTCATATATATTATAGATTTTTATGTGGTACAGGGTCTTTAAAACATTCATGCCCTTTCCATATTTTTAAATACCAATCTTTTTTTTTCTTTCATTTTCTTGTCTGATCAAAAGGCAGCAACTTCAACTAGTGATAATCCCACCCCCACCTGCCTGCCAATTTATTGTTGAAATTTTCTTCAAACTGGCCTTTCCCTTCATGTGCTCAGGGTTTTTCTCAAATGCAATTTATTATGTGCTCAGGGTTTTTCTCAAATGCAATTTATTATGTTTCTGATCTTTTCAAGTTGCATTTAACTCTACTAACTTGGAATGCCAGATGAAGAGGCCAGTTGTTCCTTACTGCATGTCAAGTTGTCTAAATTGTTTTTGCATTTGTTAGGTAGTCTTTTTTTTTTTTTAGGCTTTCACTTTTATTTAAGACATTCTGAGTGCCTTTGTTAAGACTCCTTTAAAAATATTTATTCCTCTAGTTTTTTTTTTTTTTTTTTTTTTTTTTGAATGGTTAGGTCCACCACCTTCATGTTGTTCATCTTATTAATTTAATTTCGTAGGGCCTGTTACCAGTGAACTAACAAAATTTTGAGTGTAATTGGATTTTGTGACTTTAGCATTAGAATCTGCATTATCCAAAGCTTTAAACATTTGGTAGTAGGAAGAACAGAAAATAAAGCCCACTAAGACTTACGGCAAAGAAATATCAAACTCAAGAGAGTAAAGCTGTAAACTTTTTATTTCCAGTAAATGCCTCACTTTTTGATGCCTCATTTTAAATAAATTTGTTTCAGGTCGAAAAACTCAGGCACATTTGGCAATAAAATATAGTACTTCCAAATAACAATACCAACTAAAAATCTCAGTTAATTTGGAAATTTTTTGCTACAGGCAGTAGAAATCTTAATTTGTTTTTCTATTCTTCAAACATTCCTTTGTAATTGTGCTAATATATCCTTTCTGTTCCAAGAGATTTTATTTCCAATCTGGAAAAAAAAAAAACTAAATTATACGGAGTCAAAACAATATGAAATGAGCACAGAAAAGTTATATGTAACCAGTTTGTACACATTAAGGAACTACAAACATTTTACATGCATACAACACTAAAGAAACAACATTTGTTAATTACATTGCGTTTGTGGGGATGAAACCACTCTGTGGAAAGTCAGATGTTTCCTAACAGGAGCTAGCATACAAAAGCTTACAACTTTGACAACTATTAATTTGTTTTAATCCTGTGTATTAATAAAGTCATGGTAAATCCCAGTGATGAAATATCTTAAAAATATAACCAGTATTACTGGGATGAAATTTATTTTCTGCTGTCAAATTTAGGGGTTGCACACATCAGGACTGACTCGAGAGAGCATCAGGACTGACTCGAGAGAGCAAGTGTTGCCATTCATGCTGTAATACACAGCCTTTCTGTTCATTAACTGTGGTTCCTCTTCCAGCTTCCTCAGTGAAATGGAAAGCACTTAGGAAGAAAGCCTACAAATTGAAAAAGGAGCCACACAATAACTAATGAACAGAAAGGCTGGTCACAAAAATACTCATATGCTGTCTGCGTACGGTGAATTTAAAACCATGTCCTCCAAAAAATGCAAAATAAAAACTTTATTTACAATCTAAAAACATAGTTAAATGCAAGAACTTTCGAGACATCTAATGTTTCATCATCAGGCATTATGTGCAAACTGAAACATGGAGTATATGAGTCTTATACAAGACACAAAGTGATCAGACTAACCCTGGTGGTGGCCAAAACTCTATACAGGTGATGCAATTCTACAGACCAAAGTTCGCATTTAATAACACAGAGATTACAATTAAAGTAAAACTAAAATGGGAAGTGAAAAATAAAACTTACAGTGGTTCTTTGTCATCATTATTTGTCCCAGATATGGATTTAAGTAACCTTCTCCATTGAGATGGTAAAAAAACTTAGAAAGTTCTTGGTTGCAGCATAAGTCCCCATACTTCAAAATGAAAAGGCTTTCAGCAAAGAAGACTGTCTGTTTGTTGACTCTGGAGTTCAGCACCTGTACACCCTCCCAGTCCGGAACATATCCTTCCCGGTAAATGGTCATAGTAAGTGCCGTATTTACACGGCCTGTTCGAAGAGCATACTTATGTTCAGAAATGCGGATATTAATCGCCCTTAAGGTGGAACCTATGTAGGAGCTAGGGGTACCATCTGGTTCTTGATTATTTAATGGTATTCGATAGACCTCCGGTCTCTGTAGGTTCGGAATCCTATCTCTGTCATTCCGGACCATAGAAAAGATGCTTCTTGTGGTCACACCAAAGTTCAGGTTGTGACTATGACAAGCTTTCTTAAGAATAGAGACAACAGGAGGATAATAGTGTCAACCTTACCTACATATTTAGTTGAGTTTGGTTCGGTACACAGTGTAGTAAATTGCAATCTCTAATAGTCAAGCAGTAATCTCCGGAAATAGTTAGTAGAATAACCCGACAGGTGAACTAAATTTAGGATTTTAGATAACTCTTCATTCCTAAGAGATCTAGAAGAAGAATGTGAGTAGGCTCGTTTTATCAGAAAACGAAATGCTGCAGATTTTTGCTCTGGAGGGTGGGTTGATGATACCGGAATAATACAGGGGGTGAAGGTTGATTTTCTATATACTGCAAAACTTAGTTGATTAGAGGTCTGGTTCCGAATCAATAGAAAGTCTAAAAAAGGTAAACGTCCATGTTCTTCAATTTCTTGGGTAAATTTGATGGTAGGAAACTGGGAAGAGAGTAGTTCAGTAAATTCATCCAAAACCCGTTGGTCATGAGGCCAGAAAACCAGCATGTCGTCAACATATCCAAGTAGTAGGAGTGGTTGATATGGAAATTCGGCTAAGACTATTCTTGAGATTCTGTAAAAGTATCTCAGCCAAAATGGGGGAGAAAGGGGGATGGCACTGGTGCTCCCTCTAACTGTTGGAAGCATTGGCCATTAAACGTAAAGTAAGACCTCCTGGCCACAAGTTTTAATGCGGACAATATGGATTCAACCTTTATGTGAGAAAGAAAACTATCACTCTGTAATTTCTCAGCTATGATAGAATGCACTGTTTCTAATGGAATGTTTGGGAATAGCGACACAACATCTAATGAAGCCATGATAAAACCAGTTCCCACTGAATCAAAGGTTTTGATGTGGTAAAAGGCTTGAGTTGAACTATTTATTAAAACTAGTGAGTCTAGGGTATAAGGTTTCAGATAGGTGGCCAAAAGCGTCTCGAGTGGATGGGTGAGACTCGCATAGCTTGATACCAACAATCTGAGTGGTTTTTACGGCTTATGGGTTTTCATTTTACCAAAGAGTTGAGGGACTCTAGGTCCCACCGGTGGCCTCATCTTAGAAGAAATCACATTAGGTAAGGTTCCTTCATTTCTTAACTTGCTCAGGTTCTTAATCGTGGCCGAGGTCGGGTTTGACTTGACTGGACGATGTGGTATCAGTTCAAGTGCCTGCTGTATTCTTGAGTTGTAATCATTTCTGTCAAGAATGATAATTTGTTGAGTTTTGTCAGCACTTATAATTGACAGGTCAGGGTTTCTATTCAACTGTATGAGTTGTTCCCTTTCATACTTCAAGGTGGGAGTTAGTTTATTTTGTGTTACGATTGTCCTTGCCAAGTTGAAGCGAGTTTCATCTTGCTCCCCCTCAGGTAGATTTTAATAATGTTTTTGATCTGTGGGAGAGAGGACATAGGTCGAAAATCTAAAGGAGGGAAGCTGAATTTAATCCCTCTGTTCAAAGCAGATTTTTGGGCTTCGTTCAATTGGTAGGAACTATAGTTGAGGAAAGGTTCCTGAATTGAAAAATTATTATTAGAGGGTTGTACTAAAGATGATCTAAGAAACCTGTGAATTGTACAGTTAGAAACCAAAACCGAAAGTTTCTTAATATGTTGTTGATTTATTCTTGATACCTCAGACTGCAGAGAAGGAAAGAAGATTTTTAGTCTTTGGTCCAGGGTGATTGCATGATTTTGTGCAGTCATGTGGGAATAAGCTCTATAGGAACTTCGATTTAGAATATCCAAAAGGCTGTGTTTCCTGCGTATTTCCGGGGTTAAGCATCTCATTTCGGCCTTCCGTAAACCTTGAGAGTCCTTAGGCGATACAACTGAACAATGTATAGTTAAGAATCTTGGAATCACTTGCAAAAACCTGCAATTTATCAAAAAATGCAGGTGGGCTTCGTTGGTAGAAATTTTCTTTCTGATCTTACAGAATGTCCGTATTGCTCATTCCATGTCTACACACACTTAAAAATTAGTGCATCAAGGAATACTTACATTGAAATTCCTCGTACTTATAGTAGCAGCTTAAAAGGCTGGTTATCACTGCATAAGTGGCAACACCTACTCTCTTGAGTAAATCTGGACAATGGGTTGAGGTTCAATCCCAAAATTTCACAACAATGGAAAATAAGTTTCATCCCGATGCATAGCAATTAAGTGTTTCCCAAAAAACTTAAGTGCTAGTCTCAACTCAAGTATAGGCAATACAGTCTTTAAAAGATATTAAAGAAGCACATTCAACCAGAGCGAGATGGTTTCCAGATTTTGATTTCCAAGTTCTTCATTCCTGTTTTTGCCAAATGATGGGGATAAAACAAGGACTGTTGGTATTGTAGTTTGAAGAGGTAGATATTTTAATGCCCTCATGAAAACGTAAAGCCCTTTTTTATTGGCGTAAGGAATGATTTCCTGAGAGAGTCAGTAAAGCCAAGGAAGAATTAGGTCTAACTTGCGTAACATTCTATTTTGCACTCAGCCAAACATTTTAGTAACACTGAAGTGGAAATAAGAATTTTGTACACACCAGTAACATTAAGGTCTTCAACTTTTCTCTCTCCCTCAAAGGATTACTTTCATGATGGTAGGATTGGATTTGATATAAAATCAAATAGCTGGTAGGTAGACTGATCAAGAAATGGAATGCACCCAGCAAATTGAAATTGTCTGTCAACCTCTGAAGAATGGAGAGTAGTAGAATTCTTGACATCAAACTTTTAGCGAGTTTGTCCACCAAACCAGTAGGGAACTGGTGGTGAGCTGCAACGGTTTCACTATTCTCGTCTTTAATGGCAAGAGATGCTGTTGCAAATTATTTATTGGCATGAATAATAAAAGAAGTAAGCACAGAAAACTTGTAGTCATGTGAAATGTGCAAAGTGAAAGGAATTATATTAGTAGGTTTACAAGAAACAGAATATTCAATCTTGTTCCCACTTCTAGAAAGGCAAAAATCCAGAAAATGAATGGTACTATTGACCTCTTAATCAAAGGGAAAAGTTCAGTAACTTTGAGGTGAGCTCAAGTAAATCCTGGAAAGAATGAGACCAGACAACAAATATATCATCGAAGTGTTGAAGATGGTACTTAGCAATGACAGAATTTGCATTATGTTGCAAAAAGAAATTTATTGTTGTAGCTGAAATGACAATTATCCCTTAAAGTGTGCAGGTAGTTGTGTGGGTACCTGGTAAGAGTACCAGTGATATCCTTCAGGTCCTTCAGTTTGTGATAAGCATATGAGAGAATCAAACAGAGAAACAACATCCAGAGTGAACATGTGTTCACTGGATACTAAAGAGTCTGCAAGCCACTTGACAAATTCTTTAGTAGGTGTAATAGAGTAGTGGTGGTTTTCAGTTATGAAGGAATACCTTGGAACCAATTTCTTTTCAAGAGCAGAAGCCAGGGGAAATGTGTTTTCCATCAAGGGTCTGATTACGGTAACCTTCTTTATAATGCTTGACTTGCAAGAAGAGACAAGGAATGCAGTAATAAAACAGAGGAGCAAAATAATCAAGGAAGGAGTTCAAGGGTTTTTTTTTTTTTTTTTTTTTAATATTTAATCTGTCAGTGGAGTGTAGGAATTCAGATACTTTTAAATCAAGGTCACACTTCTTTAGAATAACAGGCCAGCCAATTTTATCAGCTGCCCTGTTATTCTTGTTAACAGTCAAATGAACTAGCTGAATCAGAGTGATGAGCATGTTGCTGGTTTGAAAGCAGGAAGTAAAACTTCTGTGCCAGGCAATTTTTTTGAAGATGAACAGCTGGAAAAATTCTGCTAATTTAACCATGAAGAAATCAAGTAAGATGGGATGGGTTACCTTGGCAAGCAATTGGTAAATGGCGTAGCATGATAGCTCATTGTTGGTGATAACTAGACCAAGGATCACAGATTACAGCAGAGAGCAGTCTGAAAACTGGTATTAACCAAAATATTATGGCAGCAGCCAGAATACCAGTTTGACTGCTCTCTGCTGTAATCTGTGATCTCCTGTCCTAGTATCACCAACAACGAGCTATCATGCTACGCCAGGTACCAACTGTGCTTGCCAAGGTAATCCATCCCATCTTACTTGATTTCTTCATGGTTAAATTAATGTTCTTTCAACTGTTCATCTTCAAGCAAACACCTGTCTCAAAAGTTTTAACTTCCTGCTTTCAAACCAGCAACATGCTCATCACTCTGCTTCAGCTAGTGCATTGACTGCCAACAAGAATAACAGGGCAGCTGATAAAATTGGCCTGTTCTTCTGAAGAAGTGTGACCTTGATTTAGAAATATTGAATTCCTTCACTCCACAGACTGTAAACTTCTGAAATCAAATGCTATTGAATCCCCCAAGAACTCCACTGACAGATTAAATATAAAAAAAGATACCTTGAACTCCTTCCTTGGTGATTTTGCTCCTCCATTTTATTACTGCAGTCCTCATCTCTTCTTGCAAGTCAAGCTTTATTAAGAAGGTTACCCTATCAGACCTTTGGCTGAAAACACATTTTTCCTGGCTTCTGCTCTTGAAAAGAAATTGGTTAACAGGTGTTCCTTCAGAACTTAAAACCACCACTATTCTATTACATCTACTAAAGAATTTGTCAATGGCTTGTAGATTCATTAGTACCCAATGAACACATGTTCACTCTGGATGTTGTTTCTCTGTTTGATTCTCATATGCTTCACACACTCAAGGACATCCCTGGTACCCTTACCAGGGACCATGTGACTGCTTACACACTTTAAAGGATAGCTATCATTTCAGCTACTACAATAAGTCTCAATGGGATCTTTACTTTCAACCCTTCTCACAGAAATCTTTTTGTAAATTATTGAAAATTCTGTCATCACTAAGTACTGTCTGGCTTTGATGTGTTGCCAGTATTCCTCAGGATTTACTAGAGCTCACCTCAAGAGTCACTGAACTTTTCCCTTCCATGAAAGAGGTCAACAATAACATTAGCTTTCTGGATGTTTGATTTTTATGAAATGGGAGCACGATTGAATGTTCTGTTTTTTGTAAACCTACTGCAGCTACCAATATAATACCCTTCACTTCTTTCATTGCTCGTGTCAATATCATCAATTGCTCAGCACCTCTTGACCATGAATACAAGAATATTAAAACCACTGCTGCCCACCACCAATTCCCAAGTGGTTGGTGGACAAACTCGTCAAAAAGCTTGACGTCAAGAATTCTACAACTCTCCAATTTTTCAGAGGTTGACGGGCAATTACAATTTGCCGGATGTATTCCATTTCTTGACAAGTGTACCTACTAGTTATTTGATTGGTATCAAATCCACTCCTTTGGGCCAGAGATATGCAAGGGAAATTCAAATTTGACCTGGACTTTTTTTTTTTTTTTTTTTAATGTTACATCACTTACTGTTCGAAATAATCTCCGTTGTGGTCCATACATTTTTTCCAGCATTCTGGAAGCTTCCATATCCCAGTTTCATAGAGTTCTTTACTCTGTTGTTTAAACCACCTCAGGACGACACTTTTCACCTCTTCATTTGATCTGAACTACTGCCTTCCCAAAAATTCCTTTGATGGGCCGAATAGGTGGTAGTCACATGGTGACATATCCGGGCTACACTGAGGGTGTGGTACAATGTCCCATCCCAATTCCTCCAATGTTTCCACAGTCACTTTAGCAGTGTGGGGCCTGGCGCCATCTTGGAGAAGGCATACTCCACTGTTGAGAAGTCCTGGTCTCTTCTTTCTCAGTGCTGCCTTAAGGGAGTTCTTGAGGAGATCACCATAATAGGTGGCATTGATTGTTTGACGACCTTCCAGGAAATCTGTAAGAATAATACCGCTAATGTCCCTAAACACCGTAGCCATTACCTTCATGGCCGACGCCCTTACCTGGAATTTTTTGGGTGGAAGCTTTCTGCTCGTCGTACAGCTGCTTTGGTACTCATCTGGCACACACTTTGCTGAAGTGCAGCTTATCGTGGATGATGGTATGCACACTGCCGGTGCTGACGTTCAGTGCAGAGCTCGGATCACTTACAAGTAACCTTCCTGTTGTTCTGTACGAGCTCATTTCATGCGCGCAGTCACGGCATTGTTAACAGCAGTTGCCGATGCATTGTCTGCCTTCCTTCAACACTTTACACCATTCGAAGAGGGATGAACGGGACAAGCATGAATCACCAAACTGTGTTTGAAGGCTGTGGTGAATTTCACTGCCATTCGCACCTTCATTGCAAAGAAATTTTATAATTATTCTCTGCTGCACCAAAGTCAAAAACACCTTCACTTGCCATTTCTCTTTCTGCAATGTGGGAGTTGTCACAATAATGAAAATTAATGAAACAAGTGGGTTTCTGGTAGCATGAGATGCTAGTGTTGCCAAACGCACAATAATAATACGCACAAATTTTCAAACTAATGTATTAGAAACAAAAGTCCAGGTTCAATTTGAACACCCGTAATAGTAAGACCTTAATGTTCTTGGTGCGTAAAAAATTCCTATTTCCACTACAGCTGGCACAAAAAGATGCTACCTAAAGCAGATTTTTTCTCCTTGGCATATCAACCAGTCTCCCTCCAATTGTTTACAGGTGGTCAATTGCATATTATGCATTTCCTAAATAACTGGATATCTCTAATCGTAATGCCACTCTAGAAAAACAATATTAAGGAATGCTAAATCGAGTGAAACTTGAAAAAACACAATGGGGTAGTAATGCCTGTCCAGGTGATTCCTGTTTTGAAAAGAAACGTCAATATGTACAACTAAAATCCAGCATTCCAGATATGACGTATTGTTACTACGTCATGGGTGACACCAAATGCATTTTGCCAGCACCATCAGTAGCTAATGCGCACGTGTCGAACACACAAGACTGTCTCTTTGTCGCCACCCTTTGTCGTTCTGCTCCTGATATTATTTTGTACATTTTTTGTTCCTCTTCTAAAATATGTCTCCATGCATGTAGTAGAAAATAACAAAGTATTGCTACTACAAATGTATTCTTTGGCTCAATTCATAAGAATGACTTCTGCTGTTGATATCTGAACGGCACTGTTATGTTGTACTACCACTTTTATGTCCTCCCAGTCAGGCCTGGTATTATTTTCTATGGAAAATTGAATAAAAGCTGTTTTATTTTGCTTATACCTCCATTTTTTTATGTGTTCTTTTAACCTAGTATCAAGATTTCTTATTTTGCTCCCTGCATAAAAAAATTGGCTTACCAAAATTATATTTTCTTATTGATATTCTGTATGCACCAATTTTGTCTTTATTTTTGAGGTCATTCCTATGTCCAGAAAATCAGCATATTAATATAAGTCTGGTGCATATAGAATATCAACAGGGAAATGTAATTTTGGTAAGCCAATTTTTTATGTAGGTAGTACATGAAATCTTGATACCAGGTTAAAAATACTGAGGTATAAGCAAAATAAAACAGCTCTCATTCACATTTCTATGGAAAATAATACCAAGCCTGACTGGAAGAACATAGAACTGGTAGTAAACATAAGAGTGCCAACCAGATATTGACAGCAGAAGTCATCCTTATAAATTGAGCCAAAGAATACAATTGTAGTAGCAATAAATACTTTTGTTATCCCATCACATGCATGGAGACATATTTTAGAAAAAGAAGAAAAACGACAAAAATCCCTAAACAACAGATAATAACCTCAGGAGCAGAGTGCCCCACAGTCTCAGGTGTTGTGCGTATGTGTGAGCTCTACTGGCCTAGACAGAGAAGATTGAATGCCATTAGCCACCAATGATGCTGGTAAAATGCATTTGGCATGACTCATGATGTAGTAATGATACCTCATTTTTTTTAAATTCCAGCTGTAAATCCTAACTCTTATCTGGAAGGCTGGATTTTATTTGCACATCCCAGTGTTTCCTTTCTTAACAGGAATACACATATTTACAAAACATGGCATCATTACCACTTGTGTTTTCTAAAGTTTTACTCCGTTTAACATCACAATGCAAAAACAGTGGAAGTTGAACCTTACGAAGACCAAAACAGGGCAAGTTAGTTCTTTTTTCTTTTTTTATACATATTTCATTCAAAGTAGCAGCATTACGAATATAACACGTAGAACAAAAAATACTGGCATATACAGTAAAAACGATGTACACACCAATTGAATTATATAGGTGCATGATATTTTTACCACATACAATGAAGTTTATAGCCTGTATGAAAGGTGCTTGTTCATTTTTATCATTTGGCAAAGCAAATTTTACATGTCTTTCATTACCCTAATTATCTCATTTTCCTGTTACTTCCTCTTAAGGAAAAATCTCACTTCCCTTTATTCCTTTCAGATAGTGATTCTCAAGTACTACTAACACATGCATTTAGTTATGTTGCACCCTTGAAAATAATACAGCCTCCGGTCTATAATGAAGTCTGACACACTTGAGCAAACACTAATTTATTCAAATTGTTGGTTTCCACGTAAATCACCACAACCAGTTACTGAAGAGAGAAAGAAAGAAGGGGTGGCAGGTATCCAATTCTCCTACAGCTCCAACTTCTAGAAAGTGAAAATGACAATTCACGAGTAACTACCCTCATTGAATTCAGTCTTCCAATTTCATAAATGACCATCACTATGTTTTAAGTTCTAATTAACCAATGCGTGGCATTCAAAGATTTAAAATCATGTTTGGAATTCAATTATGGACAGCTTGGTCGAAGGCTTTTAAAATAGCACGTTCCTCAAATGATATCAATTTCCATAATGCTTCTATATGGAAAAAAAAAACCTGCTTTTGAAAATAAATTCAATTCTATTTAATTTCCAGAATAGAACGAATCAACACAAGGCACTTCTATTCAAATGCTACACTTCTTACAGCAGAATGAAACTAAAAAAAAGATGCGTTAAATTCACTACTATTCAACACTTTCAAATTCATTTGTATAGCTTGGGAGACTTAGATATAAACAACTCCTATAAAAAATTTATCTCCTAGCTGAAGTACACATTTCCACTTCCACATGGCATTATATATCAATTTAACAAACAGAAAGGATCATAATTTTATTACTTTAATGTCAGTCATTGAATTTTGACTCAATAGAAAAATCTTTAGATATTATGAGGTGAGTCATTAAGTTAAGGGGTTCACATTCGTAACTCTGCCATAAGCTGCCACAGGCCAATGAACACCAGCCATGTGAAATTAACTGTTACTTCGGGCTGTGTGATATTATCACCAAGCATGAACCAGTTGATGCTGTTGTCACCTCAGGTTGTGGAGATTGTTATCACCAAAATTTATTCTCCTGTGTGATTTAACTTATGCATGTGGCTTAAAATGTTATTACCTCACACTAACAGATTTAGGAAATGACATACATATCAATTTCAATAAATGAGTGCCTTGCATTTTTTAGAATCACAGTGGCCGAATTTTTTATTTTTTATTTTTATGCTTTGCATCAATGTTGGATTACTACCTATAAATCTTAAATACATGATACATCACTTTACCATTCCTGCCATTTAATCTACGGATTCCTCCAAAATCATCTTCATAAAAATGCAAACAATGTTCACATGTCTTTCCAGTGGCACTTGCAAATTTTCAAAACACTATCAGGAATTTTTATTCTAATTTGCTTTGATTAGCCTGCTCTTAACTATCACACCCCTTTTTTAAAACCCTTTCTTTGATGGTCCTGTGTCTGGCACTCTTTGGCCAAACATGGCCCTTGTCCCATAAAAAAAACATGGCCATTGTCCCATAAAAATCAACTAATTAACTAACTAACCCTTATAATATCCCTAAAAATGCAGCAGGCATCAATTCAATACAATCTATTCTGGTAGCGATAATATTTAGCATTTAAGTAGCAGCACTGTCCTTATGCTACTATGTCATCTCACTCATTTGTTACTTAGGACTGGGAGTCACTTGTTCCTAGGGAAGGCAAACAGAAAGTGAACACAATATCCATGCTTTACCTGGATTTCAGCTCATGTGTAGTATAAGTAGTCAAAAGGCCCATGCACTCACTGACTGCACACACACACACAACCCCTTGTGCTTTTACCAAATAATACTTTAACAAGATCTGCATCTAAGATTTTTTTTAGTTCAGCTTGGCAGTGTCCTACAAAATATGTCTCAAGTCACTGCATATAAGAGTGGCAATAAATGCGCTGTTTATTTACAAGCAAATTACTTTGTTGCAGACTGTAGTTGAAACTACACTATACAGAAGCTAAACTGAACATGAAACTAGGAAACCAAGAGACTGAGTATGAGCCTCTTAGTTTGCCAAGAGGTTGAGTACGAATCCCCATGACTAAAATTTAATGCCACTGAAACAGAGATGTTAGTGACAAAATTCACATGGACTCCGCAGATTATGAGTGACACAAATGGCAAAGTAAAGGCCCCTGTGGACGTGAAGATTCATGTTTAATATGCAAGTTAGGTTGAAAAAGTTATGGGAAATTCCTTTTTATACAGAAAGCAATCCCGTACTTACATTGCACTTCATTTGAAATAGCTACATACTTTACTTATATAAAGCTGTTTAAAGCATTTCTGGAATCAGTTCTTCGAAACATTTTCCAGTGTTTTTTGTTGTGTTTTTAATTATGTCCTTAGCATTTATGAACGGAGCTCCCACAACCATCATGAAAACTCTTATGCCACATTTAAACTTCCAATTTTTTCATTGCCACTTCCCCATGTTTGCTGAAACATGACTAATGTCTGTGATGGTGATGTGTAAAGCAAAACACAAAATCTGATGTCTGCGCAATGCTCAGTTGCCGACATTTTCAACTGTGACATTACTATACACTTGGTAAACAAAGAAAGTACCAGTGCTACACACAGACAGGAATTAAAACTCTTACTCAAGCTAATACACTTAGTTCTATTTCAAATTGCAGATCTTTCAATTTAACTTCACATCTGTGTTCTCTTGGTTTTTTTTAGACATTTCTCAATGCTTGTTTGTCAGTGTGGAAGATATGCAGCAAAAGTGTAAACAAAACTTTTGGAACATATTTTGTACATTGACAAAAGGCCTTGGTAAACATCTAGAGGCCAGAAACGTCTGAAAAAACAAGAGAACTCAAAAGATGTGAAGGTAAATTGAAAGATCTTCAAGTTAAAATAGAACAGACAGGAAATGGGACTGTACCACTTGCCTGTTATCAGACGAGCTGCCAACCTTTGATGACGAAAAATCCACCGCAGGATTCCTCATTCCCACAGCTGGGAACTTTCTGAGCCTACCTTGTACAACTGCGTTAGTGTGATTCAAAAGTCATGGTCATTTTTGAACAGCCATCCTATGTCAGGAAATTACTCAGTGTGCGTGCATTATGCAGGTAAGGACAATGCACGAGCAGAAAACTGGTATTGTCTAGTTGGTATAAATAGGAGCACATGCTGCCATGATTTAATGGAAAATTTTCTGCTGTGAAAAGCTATGGATAAGAAATGCACGATCTGAATATTTTTAGGTTCTTTCAGACAACTACTTCACCTTTCACAGCACATTTAAAAAAAAAAAAAAAAAGTTGACCACTGTGGCAAGGGAAATTTGTGCTGAGAAAGGTGAAGAAGTAGTGTCTGAAAGAAAGGCAAGATTTTGGTTTCAGCGATTTAAAAATGGGGACTGCAGTCTTGAAAACAAAGCATATGCTGGAAGACCTTCAACGGTGAATTTTGAAGCTGTATGCCAAGCCGTACTGTCAAATGAGCTGGGAATACCTCAGCCCACAATTGTTTGCTAACTGCACACGTTCGGCAAGATGCTGTTGACAAGTACCTCGTAAATTGACTGCAGCTCAAAGTGTGCATGTGTGTAGCCAATTGCTGGAAAATCCCCAAGACGACCGTTTCGTTAGGCGAATTGTGACATGTGATGAAAAGTGAATATTTTTCTGGAATCCTGACATGAGAGAACAATGGGTAGATCCCAAAACCTTTCAGAACCAGTCCCAGGATGGGGGTGATTTGAGCACAAAGTTATGCTTTGCATATGACGGAACTTTGAGGGTCCATTCATTGGGAATCGGATCCAGATGGTAGAGGCATTAATGTGCAACTGTACTGTGGCCAGCTGAAGTGGATGTATGCTTCTTTAAACTGAAAGTACTATGTTCTGATGAACTGTAAGCAAGTTATCCTACAACAGGATAATGCTCTTATTCATCATCGTGCCTGGTCAACTAGGGGAGTAAAAAAACAGGAACTGGAGGGTATTGAGCTACAACTGCACCACCCTGCTTATAGTCCAGATTTTGCACCTTCAGACTACCACTTATTCTTGTCCACGACACATTTTCTACATGGGGAACACTTCCAAAACATCCATGTTATTGAATTTAGGGTCCAAGACTTATATATGGTTGAAACCAAAAAATTTAAGACATAGGACCATGATGGTGTAGGACCATTGAGCATGATAGACTCTATTTCAAATATTGAAGTTTTATGTTTATACATTTACAAATGTTTTCATCAACTATCAGAAAATGGCAATGGCATTTGAATTGCCCTAGTACCTGTATTCATTGATAAATGGAAAAGCAATTTTTTACAACTCAAAACTTTGTTTTATTTCCAGCATATTAAGTCACCCATTTGAAGGTTTAAAAGAGCCCAATTTTTTTAAACTGAGAGTCAGCACATTTGATTTTGTGCTAACTTAACTCACTTTTGGGGAGCTGACTTTCATTGTTTGGGCAGACGGCGACCACAGACTTCTGTAAACAATTCCTCGGGCTTCAAAACATTTAATACTCCATTCTTCTCAAAGAACTAGAATACAAAAATCATTATTTTCACTACAATAATTGTATCAGATTACTAAAAATCAAAACAATATATGAATCACAATTTTGTCAAAAATAGTAACATTAGCAGTACATACACAATGCTATAAAACAATGTGGGTGCAGAAATTCCACAATCTTAGAAGTCTTACAATGTTTATCAATTTCCCTTTTGGAGATTGCATGTGAGAAAAACAAAAAAGTGTACTGAAATACATCAGAAAAGCTCATGAATACTTGGAAAAGCACTTACCGAATTTTTCCATGTATAAGACAATATTGTTTTCCAAAATTTTTAGACCAAAAATTCGGGGTCATCTTACACACGGGGAGGAGGGGGGGGGGTTAACCGGTTGAAAGAACCCTGAGGTTACAGCTGTGAAACTGCCAGTACCTCTTATCGCCTCTCCCAACTACGACTTACAAATCTACCGAGTCACTGGCACACTTAGTCACAGCTATTTTTGTTAAGCTTCCTCCAATCACTAGTATTTATATGCACGGCACAAACTTGATGTTTGAAATGATGCAAAACAACAACTTTAAAACATGTGGAAAAACTGCAGACAAAGTTTTCCCACATAAGCACATGTATCTGAAAAGAAGTTTATTCCTAATAAATGGATTAAGTTAAATAAAAAAAGTTCTAATGGTGGAGGTGCAAAATGATCAGGAGAAAAAAAAATCTAAGTGAAATGTTAAATCTATAAAATTAACATCTTGCCCATAAAACAAGTCACATTTCTGTAAATTTTACGGGCAAATCGTAAAACCTGGCAGATGTACTGCTGTAATAACTTTCTCTTTAGCACCAAACTGTCTCAAAACAACTTTCAGCTCATTCCAGAAATCATCCTTCCTACCAGAAGGTTCAGAATCACAATGATTTAATATACTACAAGTAAAATTATCTGAAGTTTTACATGAATCCAAAAAATTCTCTCACTTATGCAGCTATAAATGAATCAAATTGTTCATCTTTTCACTTAACTCACAACTACACCAACTTGTCCTCTTACAATATCCAACACTCTAGACCATGTACACAATTCCATTCACTTCTTCTATTCCACATTTTTTTTTAGTTTCACTTACATACAGCAGATCCAATCTATACTTATTCATTTCTTCAATCCTTTCATTCCTCTAGCACTCCATACACCAATCTTACACTTACTCAGCCGAGATGTTTTTCTCATACACTGTTTAGTAGTTCCAGGTCAAATCTGTGGTCAACCAGCCTTATATTAAGTGTAGTAGATCCATCATATCCCACATTTGAGTCCTTTAAATTCTTCCTTTAAGTCTTGGAAATCATAAGTACAAAGGGCATCCTGAAAGTGATGCCTCATCCCTCATAAGATTTTTATTTGTAGCAGCAAAAATGTGGAACTTGATGGCACAATACTTGGACATATTGTTAATAATGCTAGCCTATTCAAAGTATTGTCCATCACTTTCTATACATTTCTGCCACCTTTGAACCCATTGGTAAAATCCATTTTTGAAAAATTCCTGACGACATGAGTTCACAGCCAGTTTAACGTCTGTCACATCGTCGAAATGTTCCCGACGAAGGGTGTTTTTCAAAGAGGCAAACAGAAAAAAGTCTGAGGGAGCCAAATCAGGACTGTAAAGGTGTTGGGGGATCACTGTCCACCCCACTTTGGCAATAGCCTGTGAAGTCTCCATTAAGGTGCGGGAATGTGCGTTATCATGGTGTAAAACAGTGGTGGCCAACCCGCGGCACGCGTTTCAAACCTTCAAAATTTAATAATTTAATTACCCTATTTAAAAAAAGAAGAGAAAAAGAAAAAAATCTTAAAGTAACTGGCGAAAATACACAAGTGTGTTTTGTTTGCTTGCGTGCATGTGTCAGAAAGCAAAGCTGGTACCCCAGCCTGCTACTATTGCCGGGAGCAGGAAACCATCAGCCTAATACCATTGTCACTGTTATCGTGGTTGTAAATCAGCAGTGACATCTTGTCTTCACTGAAGACACAGCTGAAGTTATAGCAAAACTGGACATTGTGTGGCGAGAACCAACCTGGAGGTCACACAAGCTCGGGAGCTCCCCGACTGGTGACGTCATTCGTTGACGTAGTGCTAGAGAACGACGAGGAAGCGATTCTCTCTCTTGACATCGTGTCTTTCAAACGGCCATTCTAAAAGGTAAAGCTTAACTCCTTTGTAATGTGAACGGTGGGCGCCACATTGTGCTTTAATTTTATAAATGTCTCTTAGTAAGCAGTTGACCTTAAAAAGGAAATATGAAGAAGACATTGCATTACATGCTTTCAACATTGATTGGGAAGAAATGTTTTTGTTTAGTAATCAAGGTGCAGCCAAACCAGTTTGTTTGATTTGCGGATCTTGTGTTGCGGTACTGAAAAAAGAACCGACTTCTGAGTGAAGAACTTACATCAATGGTGAAGGCTTCCTACGAAATTTCTCTTCTGTTGGCACAGAAGAAGAAACCATACTCTGATGGCGAAGAAATAGGCAAGTCCAGCCTAGAAATATTGGCTAACCATGTCGGAGATCCAGAAACTGAGGAATTGGTCAACGAAATTTCGCTTTCTCGGAATACAGTGATGCGTCATATAGACGACATGGCTAATAACGTTAACACTCAAACTGTTCCTTCGATTCACTCTTGTAAATATTTTTCCTTGGCTATGGATGAGAGCTGTGATGTTTCTGACACAGCCCAGTTAAGTATTTGTGTATGTGCTACCAATGACAACTTTGATTTTACTGAAGAACTCTTAGACTTGCCTCAATTAATAACAACTAGAGGTGAAGTTGTAACAAACTGAAAAAATGTAATTGAAAACATTAAGTTAGAGTGGGGGAAATTAGACAGCATTTGCACCGATGGGGCTCCAGCACTGATTGGTACGAAAAAGGGGTGTGTAGCATTACTTGAAGATTGTGTGGAAAGGAAGATATTCAAGTACCACTGCATCATACATCAAGAGGCTCTTTGTGCAAAGGACTTGGGGTTACCTTCTGTTCTGGATCCAGTATTGCGTTGTATTAATAAAATTTGAGCCCGTGCACTCAATCGTCCGGAATTTCGCAGTTTGTTTGCGGAGGAGCTGGAAGAAATGCTTCTTTACTGTAACGTGCTTTGGCTTTCAATGGGAAAGGCCTTGGAGAGATTGTGGAACATGCGACATACTATTTTTAAGTATTTTGAAAATAATGGTTTACTCACAAGTGAGTGCTCACTTCACAAGGATGAAGACTGGCTGAGGGATCGCGCATTTCTTACAGATATATTGGGGCATCTGAACAGTTTAAATTTACGTTTACAAGGAAAAGACTGCCTTTTTCCAACGTTGACGACTTCTGTATCATCTTTCATGACTAAACGTTTGCTGTTATTAATTGATTTTTCTCGAAACAAATTATCTCAATTCGCTTGAATGCAAGAACAAGAAAAAGTATCTGAAAATGCCCCAAATTATGAGAAGTACAAAAAGTTAATATCTGTTTTACATCACTCCTTTGCAACAAGATTATGTGATTTCGAGAAAGATAAGAAAAATAGTGAACGTTTTACAAACCCTTTTTCAGTTGCTATTGGAGACCTAAATCACTATCCTCCAGACATGCAGATAGAAATTATTGATGTTCAGCATAATATTGCACTTAAAGGTAAAGTAATGAGTTTCTTTCTACTTCAACCCGTCCAAATTATGTTGAATTCTGGAAATTTCTTCCAGTTCTTGATTTCCAGATTTTACACGAATTTGCACTGAGGTACTGTTGTAGGTTTGGCTCAACCTACGTTTGTGAACAATCTTTTTCAGTAATAAATACGATTAAAACTAAATATCATTCAAAATTAATTAAAGCTCACCTATGTAATTTAATCTTGCTTGCTTATTCACAGGTAAGTTCCAGTAAGTTAAACTGCACCGCGTGAGCTTGGCAGTGATTAATTAAACTCGCTAAAATTTATTAAAAGACCCATCCCCCTGGGAGACACACTACCCAACCTGGGATCGACTTGATCCTTTATTTAAGAAAATTACAAACCATATTACAATTTGACTTTTGTAATAAACAATAACAAAAAGATTTTTCTTGAACATCACAAAGATAACAAATTCAAATAAGTCAGATTTTACCCGATCCGTGGTAACCAAATATTTAAGGTTCTTTCTAAATTCAAAATTAAAAGTAAATTTCGCTGAAATACATGCTTCAAGCTCAAAACAAAATAAGTACATTCAAGTACTCAACAACAGTAATAACACAATCCGCTAAAAACAAAAATTCCAATTCAAAATAATAACAATATACGAGATACACCATGAAATTCTCAGTAGTCGCCTGTAATTAACCAAGGCACAATCCACATTTTCTAGACAGATCTGACAATAATAATAATAGTAATAATAACAAATGGCAATTGCAAAAATTGTCAATAAAATAACAATGTATTTACATCAATACACAATTCCAATCACAAACAAGCTAGCTCAAACAATTAATCGCCCTGAATAAAGTCATCACTATAATCATATACAGACCACACAGTAAATCATCCACATGCATAATTAAGTTCAAAAAGAGCAAAACAACGATCAAAACACATAATCATCACCAGTAAATAATCAACTTTTATCCAAAATTCAAGACATTGACACAACAAGAAATATAATAATAAGCCAATCTTCAACCATACAACATATGCCATCACACAAAATATCAAACAGTAAAGCTCAATGACGTATTCTGAGCAACAAGAATATCCATCGCCACATTTTCATTGAACTTAAGGAATCTAATAAATTCCGAAATTCTATTACAAATTGGGGGGTTGCCCAAAATTTCCCCCACAGATGAACCACACCAGGTTCCCATAAAATGAGCTCTATATGTTGTCAGACCCAAACATTGATACACTAAATGGAACATTGTAGCCGAAGACAAGCCACACTTACATTGTGCATTCTTTATGTTAAATCGTTGGTAATAGGCTGGGCATGATCCATGCTCAGTTAACAATTGATTTATAAATCTATCGCTAAAACATCTCCGTTCTGAAACTTCAGGTAAAATCGAAAATGTATATCTTCCTGTTTCCGCACTCATCCATCTATTTTGCCATGATGTTATAAGTCCAATTTTAAGACGATTTCTAAGTATTTTAAAAGAGTTTTTTACTTCATAGTCAATCAAAGACTTAAAAGTTCCCTTACGAGCCAATGAATCAGCCAGTTCATTACCAAAATAGCCTCTATGTCCGGGAATCCAGTGCAGAAAAATAACATCTAATCCAATTTCATTAATAATTTGTCTTATTTCTGTGACCATTTCATCGGAACAGGTGTAGTCAGACATGACCTGAAGTGCACTCTGCGAGTCCGAAAAAATATGTACATCACAATCCAGAGATTTAGCCCTCACCCATCGCAAAGCTTGTAAAATCGCGTACAACTCAGCCTGAAAAACAGATGCGTTATCAGATAATCGGAAATATCTCTCACAGGAGATATTGCCAGATGACACTGCACAGAATCCCGAACCTACATGATCATTATACTTTGATCCATCAGTAAAAATTTCTTTCCCCAAACCACTAGGTGGGAGGGAGCTCCAATTAAACAGCAATTGCTGCGCAGGATGAATCAACATCTGACTTCTATTGTTTTGATATTCCTCTGATGATATGGATTCGCCAAAAACAGTAACAGATTCTTTCCCACGCTTCAGCCAATACAAAGCAGCTTCTTTCTCTAAAATCAGGTCCAGGGGCTCACATCCTGCTAAGACTTGAATGGAACTTGACGCCGTTGTCCTATAACAGCCCGTTATTCCAAGCAAAGCCACACGTTGAATCTGTAATATTTTAGTTTTTGCTCTCACAGTAGGTATGTACCAACCTGCACACGCATACAAAATCATACGTTCAACACAACCCTTATATATCGCCTTCAATACTCTTCCTCTAAGTCTCATAGAGATCAATCTATTTAATATTATTAATGTTTTCTCTTTCAAATATTCAATATGGGGAATTCCAGATAACTTTCCATCCAGAATAATTCCCAAAAATTTCAGCTTCTGTACAGGCCTGATTGTATGGTTCTGAAATCTGCATTTTGGAGGAGTCTTCAAAATAGATTTCTTAGAGAAAATCATCAATTTTGATTTCTCTGGAGCAAATGAAATTTTATATTTAATACTCCAATCATTTAGTTTGATCAAAGATGACTGAATCTTCGCCTCAATGCCCTGCCTTCCGCTATCTGATACCATAAGAATGAAGTCATCAGCATAAGCCAGTAACGTAACATTTTCATCAAAAGTCATTTGTAGGGCCTCATTTACAATAATATTCCACCATAATGGACCAGAGTTAGAGCCCTGTGGGCAACCTTTACTATAATTGTGAGTCACTATCGAATTTCCGAGCCGAGATTCAACACATCTCTCAGACAGGAAGCTCGAAATCAAATTATACAAATTCCTGGGACAATGAGATTGACCCAAGGAGTATAATACGCTTGGCCACCAAACAGTATTAAATGCATTTTTAACATCCAAGGAGACAATACAAGTATGTCTTCCATTATTTTTCTGTTTTTGTATTTCATCTCTAATGAAAACAATTGCATCCGTTGCGCTCCTCCTCGGGAGAAATGCAAACTGCAATGGATGAAACCAATTCTTTGTCTGCAGGAAGTGATAAATTCTGTTCGTAATAATTTTATCCAATATCTTCCCCCAGCAAGGTAAGAGGCAAATAGCTCTGTAAGCCGATGGATCCGTTCGAGACCTTCCTTCTTTATTGAACAAAACCAATACAGCTTTTTTCCAACACTCAGGAAAAATTCCCTTCTCTAGACAAAGATTTAATAAGTCAATAAAAAACTTCGAGTTAGTAATGAATATTTCTCTTATAACCAAAAAATCCATTCCATCCCAGCCCGGAGATGTATCCATTGATAAATGTCTAAAGATCTGTTCTACCTCATAATAACTTATGGGTAAATCATCCTCGTCGCATTGAGACGATTTTGACATGCTTCTCATATATCTATGCATTTCCATATCTGTATCCATCATATCCTCAGGGAAATGAAATCTCAATAGTTCCATCATGCTTTCTTCAATCGTTGTCGTAAACAAACCATTTGCTGTCTTAATCGACGAAATAACAAGAGGTGAATTTACTTTATTTCTAGCAATCTTAAAAGGAATATCAAAAGGTGATCTATAATCAACTTTCTCACAGATTTCATGCCAATAATTCTTCTTAGCTAGAACTAGAGCTCTTCTATATTTCGCAGATTCTTTTCTATAAATTTCCATAAAATACTCTCTTTCTTGTTCGCTGAATCTTGATCTCTGCATACTACGCCTAGATCTTCTTACAATTGCTCTCTGACGACCCAAATCCTGGTTCCACCATTTATTCCGTAGGGTCTGGTTCTTTCCAGGCTTCCAACATATTTCACAAATCTCAATTAAATTCTCCGTTAAAAGGAGAAAATATTCATTAATATCAACATCGCAAGGAAGCTCTCCATGAGAAGAAATTAAATCAATTAATCTCTCCTTAAACAGTACCCAGTCAATGTTATTCATACTAAATATTTTCCTTCTTGGTACTGCCGAAATTACCTCCTCCTCAATATTAAAGGTAATCATTAAATGATCACTGGCAGAGAAATCATCCAGTACCCTCCAACTAGATATCTGTAGATTTGTTGACGCTTTAAATAGTGTTATGTCAATCCAAGATTGACCCTGAAAACCTGAGAATGTCGGGATGCTATCCCGATCATTTACAACCACAAATCCTCTCGAGAAGGCGAAATCAATTAGTTGAGTTCCTCTGTTATCTCCAACTTGATTTCCCCATAAATTGCTCTTTGCATTAAAATCACCTGAGATTATAATATCTCCCTCTAGGCCCTCCAAGACATCATCAATTTCATTCAAAAATACCCCAATATCATATGAAGGGGAGCAGTAAACATTGATCAAAAAGCATACTCCAGTAGTCAAAGAAACAGAGACAACCACAACTCGACTAGTGGCTCTAATTAACATTACATTGAACTTTGAATTAATGACCAAGATTGCTGCCATAGCATCTGTATCACCACAATAAAATTTCTTAATAGTTGAAGGAAGACCTATCATTTGGGATTTATATATATGTGGTTCTTGAATAAAAAGCAAGTCTGCGCCCTGTTCCAAAGCCATTAACAATGATTGAATAGTAGCTGCCCTTGAATGGTGTAAATTTAGTTGAGCTACCTTTATTTTCTCTTTTGGAATATTACTCATATTTTGTTCGATTCTTTATTAATTCCATCTCTCTAATATAACAGGAACATTCCTTATGCAATGCTGAATGGTGGATGTCCAATTTTAACTTAAATCTATCATTTGCTCTTTCACAATTTACACATTTCTCCTCTTCTGTGCAATCTCTATGCGTATGTCCTGCTTTGGAACATCTCGCACAAATGTCTTCCGTAGCTTTACATTTTGTTTTAATGTGGCCAAAGGCACAGCATCTAAAACATCTCACTTCTCTAATGAATTCTCTGACACTGTGAACTGTCCAACCAAGGTTTAATTTTCCTCTTTTTTGAATCATTTTAAAACTCTTAGGTTTTACTGAAGCAACCCAATGTTTTTTTCCATTTTTAGCTGGAATAGAAAACTTTACAACCAAATCTTCATTTTGTAATTCACTATTCTGCTCTCTAATACCCTCCTCAACTTCAGAAAGGTTCATTTCTCCATTAATACCATAAATGATAATTTTAGGATCCTGTTTTTCAGGTAATCTAGATATTAGATAATCCTTTATATCAATATTTGAATTAATCTCTTCATTTAGCTTTCCCAAATCGGAATTAGATGAACATTCAATTGCGATTCCATTATTATTAATCTTCCTAATATTTTTAATACCTACTTTCAATTTGTATGGATTTACACATTGCTTCATTTTTTGCTTAGTACCCTCGGAAGTATTATTTTCTTCTTTGTCCCTTGAATATACCAATAAAACATGCTTCTCTTCTGGTCTCTTGCGCGTTGGACGCATTATTGCAGGCGACGCGTCGCCTCGGCAAAAGATTCCGCTGGTCTTGACAGGCTTTCCTGTCTAGTTAAGGCTCTTTCCTGTAGTTGACCACGAAGGTGGTTAACCGTGCACATTTGATTTATTGCAAACTCTTGCAACTTATGAAAAATACTCCTTATTTGTATTCTCGTTGGACTATTTATCTTGCATGATTTATCCTCTAAAATCAGTTCCAGTTCGGCGCTACAATCCGAAACCAAGGAGTCCATTGAAGTAGACCGATCTGAGCCTAGGCTCAGATTGGCCATTTTAAATCTGTGATTAACCACAGATCAAGTGTTCAGTTGAGCTGATCACTTGCTTTATCCCCAACTTGGCCCTACCGTGGTAGGGGGGACCGTCACCGCGTCGAGGTGTGGGGCTGAGCCAAGCACTTGGATACCGTCTTTAAAAAGACTTAGCTTCACAGGAAAGGCACGTGCAGGAACCTGACTGCACCGAAACACTATCCTCCGCTTAAAAAAAAGAAAAAAAAAGAAATTTTTCAAAGTATCCAAGAAATCTTGACCCGACGGTCTATTCACAGGTAAACCCAAACATACAGGAGATTTTAAGAAACATGCAAATTCAAAAGCCACATTAAAATGTTATAAACCCCATTGTCATTGTGAGTTGCAAATGTGTTGTTCAATTTAACGTGCACTAAGAACAATAAAACGATAATAAACCTTATGAAACTGAAAATAATTGTGTTTTTATTTAACCCTGATATGGGCCAATTTAGTTAGAAGAATGGATTACTTTAGCGGCACGCCCAAGATACAAAAGCCTAAAAAAGTGGCACATGCCATAAAAAGGTTGGCCACCACTGGTGTAAAACAACACTATGAAATGGAATGTCATGCCTTTTCCTTCGGATAGCTTCCATTAGCTTCTTCAATGTCTGCACATAGTAAGCACTATTCATTGTTGCAACTCTTGGATGGTGACACAACAATCAGCTGTGATGAGGTCTTTCACTTGTTGCCTGTTGGCATCTGTCACTGCAGTTGCGGGTCTTCCACTCCGTTGTTTGTCTGACACTGAACTTTCTCTCTCTCAAAACCTCTTCATCCCTCTTTGCACATTACTGATATCGATTGTGGCAGCTCCATACACTGCCAGGAGTCTTCTGTGGATTTTTGGAGCCTCACATCCTTCTTTTTTTTTATGAATTCAATTATGTCTTGCTGCTTTTCTCTGTCATTCACGATCTTTATTTCCGATTCTAAAAAAAAATTGTTTCCACATTGGTAACATATCATATAGTACATGTCAGTGCAGTTTCATTAAAATCACTTAAAATTTCAAAAGTTATTAAGGAGGAGGCATTACTTTCAGGATGCTTCTTGTACATCAGTGTGGTAGATCTTGCTTTGGAATGCAGAGAATTTCCTTATCTTGCTTTTGAATGTAGAGAATTTGTATATTCCTCTTTCCCACCAAGTTAGCTACTTCACTTCCACCTGTGGTTAAGCATTCAGTTTTGCCACTTTAAATCTTAAGTGTTCTTGGATGCTCTTCTTTAACGTCACTCATCTTTAATGAGGTAGCTCTAACCAGTCTGTCACACAAATGATGTATCAATATGTTCCTTATAGAACATATCTTAGCCTTCATTATTTTTCTCTGGATTCACATTTCATAAAACATAGCGAGCATTTTGACAAATGGATACTCTTTCTGCGATCAACATTCTGTTTTAGTTTTTGGGCTTGGGACAGGCTAGGAATGAATGAAGTAACTCATCCTATCCCAGTCCCAGGTGATGTGTTGAATATCCAATGTCATTTCTCCATATTCCAATGTTAACAGTCAGTTGTCAGAGTCCTTATTTGTAAGTAGCCAGGGATGGCCTGGTGGTGCAGTGATCTAAGCAATGGCTTTTCACTGTTTATCTGAGCTGGCCAGCGTTTGAATCCTGGATGAGGCATGGATGGTGTGTTTTTCTTACAGCACTTGGCTCACTTCCTTTCCTGGAAGCAGTGGCCCTGAACTAGAAGTGGGCAACTGCTTTATAACCCTTAGAAAGTTGCTGATGGTGGTCATTAAAACCACACATATTAAATTTTTTTAAAAAGCAGCCTGCCTGGACTGTGAGAAGGCTGACTTAACAGCTGATTAGGACAAGCTGCACTTCCCACATCCTTAACAGGTACATAGTAAATTTAATTTCCTCAAATATTCATATAAAATTTCTACAACTGTCTCCTAAAATATTGGGTTGTTGGAAAAGTCATGACGTATTTTGGCACCCGATGGCGGTTGGGCGGTTTTGGAAGTACTAGAGGCATGCGCAGTTCTGTTATCGCTATGGCATTCGACTGGTGCCAGTTCTAGCTGCAGTCTAAAAGGAATAGTGAGCGATTTGGTTGATTTGCGGAGATTTGACATCAAGTTGAAGGTGGAAGACCAAACTGTGCATTTTCGCCATATTTTACTGTTTTACTTCCGTAAAGGGAAGAACACGCGTTAAGTTGTTTGCTCTACAAGAACGTCAGTTCCATCGATGGTTCGCAAAATTCCGTGCTGGTGATTTTGGCCTAAACGATGCTCTTTGGTCCAGGAGGCCAACCGAGGTTGATGACGACCAAATCAATTCATTGGTCGAGTTCAACCCACATTACACGATACGAGAGATTGTATACACATTGCACATCCATCATTCAAGCATTCACGACCACCTGAAGAAGCTGGGATACATAAGCAAGCTCGATGTGTGGGTTCCTCATGAACTCAAAGAAGCTCAATTGACGATGCGTATAAACATCTGCGATATGCTCATTAAACGTGAGGAAAACGATCCTTTTTTGAAGCAACTGATAACTGGTGACGAAAAGTGGATTGTGTACAACAATGTGCTGTGCAAATGGTCTTGGTCCCGACGGGCTGCTTCACCTCAAACAACATCCAAAGCAGACATTCATCAGCGGAAGGTTCTGGTCTCAGTGTGGTGGGATTTTAAAGGTGTCGTGTTTTTCGAGCTCCTACCATGGAACCAAACAATCAATTCGAATGTGTACTGCCAGCAATTGGACAGTTTGAACAAATGCATCATCCAGAAATGTCCAGAGTTTGTTCATCGTAAAGGTGTTGTGTTCCATCACGACAACGCGAGACCACATACAAGTTTGATCACCCGCCAAAAATTATTGGAGCTGGGGTGGGATGTGTTGCCACACCCAGCATACTCGCCTGACCTTGAGCATTCAGACTTCCATTTGTTTCACTCTCTTCAACAGTCCTTGCGTGGTATAATGTTTAATTCAGATGAGGCTGTAAATCAGCACCTTGTACAGTTTTTTGCGACGAAAGACAGGTCCTTCTATGAACAAGGCATTCTGTAGCTCACTGAAAGATAGCAAAAGGTTATCGAACAAAACGGACATTATATCATCGATTGATCTTTGTTCTTTTCATCAATAAATGACCTTTGCAAAACATGGCCAAAATACGTCATGACTTTTCCGACAACCCAATAACATTTTTGTAACAGTTACTTGTACTTTTACAGGAATGAAAGATGAGGATCCTCAACACACATACTTTTGTACCAAACACACACATAAGTACCTATGTAACTAAAAGTTAAATTCGGCATTAAATAACAACGAAAAAACAACATTTTATAGACTTACATTAGAGATATTTGTGCAATCCCTCAGGAGGAACTCCAGAGCACGAGGATGTGTGATTTCCACAGACTGACTAACATCGATAACCCACACTAAATCTTGGTGCCATAAAAGATTATATTCACTCATGTCAGCATGAACTAGGGAACACTCTTGATATAGTTTCTTCATAATCTGAAATTATAAAAAAGGAATTTCAGCACTTTTGCACAAAATATAGCAATATAATTCAGAAAGATACTTTTTAGTGGTAAGCAGTTCAGCAACACGAGGGGTATTTGATAAGAATCCAGATTTTTATTCCTATCGATACAAAACCATATGTATGATCTTATGTATGCGTGAAACTATTACGACTACTTTGAGTGAAGTGCCATAAAAATGTAGCAGCTTGATACCAATGTTAGGTCAAAAACAATGGCGACTATGTTAAGTGTTCAGTTCGAGCAGTAATGAAATGTTTAACGAAAGAGGGCGTAAAGGCCGTGGACATTACGAGAAGACAATGGACGGTGCATGGTCATGTAATGGCTATGTCTTGTTCCAGTGTTTATGAATGGTTACGATGAAGATGAGGCATGGACAGGTAGGCATAACATAGCGGTGACCGATGAAATGGGTGGACAACTTGATTAAATGTGACAGACGCATTCATGCTCGAGATATTGACATTAGATATTAGTAAAGATTCTGTTGGATGAATTATTTATAAACATCTCAACTATAGGAAGATCTATGGCAGATGGATACCCCGAATGCTTACAGCGGTGCATAAACGCCAAAGGCTAGACATTTGCAATGAACTGGTACAGAGCTTTGATGAGGGCGACACATTCCTGAGATGCATAATCACAGGCGATGAAACATGGATTCATCAGTTTGAACCAGAGACAAAATGGCAAAGTACACAATGGCGTCATCCGAACTCAACCCCATCAAAGAAGTTCAAAGTTGGTTTGATGGCTTCCAAGACCATGGCTACTGTCTTCTGGGACAAACACGGTATCCTTCTGGTTGAGTACTTGGCAAAAAATGAAACAACGAATGCGAAGACCTATGTGAAGACACTAAGAAAACTTGCACAGTGTATCTGGACCAAATGGCCAACACTGAAAAACAATCAAGTGTTGCTTCAGCATGATAACGCTTACCTGCATATTGCTAAACCAGTTCAAGCAGAAATCGCAAAACAGAGGTGGACTGTTCTTCCACACCCTACTTACACAGTCTGGACTTGGGCACCTTCTAATTTTCAGGTTTTTGGTCCCTTGAAGGATAGTCCTTGTGGCCACCACTATGAGAGCATGGATTATCTGTGAGTGGCTGTCCATCAATGGATAAGTAATACCCCTGCTGATTTCTTCACTACCGGAATGAATCGACTTGTTGATCGATAGAGGAAATGCATTGTGCTAAACGGAGAATATGTGGAAAAGTGACTTTGACTGTTCATACCACTGTATTACATAGGTGAGTATCATATTTATGCACCCTATATTTTTATTTCTCTCCTGTAATTGACAGGAATAAAAATCTGGATACTTATCGGACACCCTTCGTATATGCACTGAAAGCTAGGATTCCTCTATCTTCTAATTAAAGGCTATTTATTGGCTCCAAGTAAAAAAAGAAGCAGAATTAAACTCCTTACTTAAGACTTTACTCAGATTTATCATACATGAGACTCCCGAAGGGAAAAAAAAGCTGAACTTTTTTAATCGCACGGGTGAAAAATAAGAACGTACTGTAAAACAGTGTGAATATAACGCGGTGTGAGCAAGATCAAACTGTGCACTGAAATTTATTATGTAAATATTAAGCTGGAGCACATCACTGTATTCAATATATATATCATCATCATCATCATCATTGTCAACCATTATCAATCCACTGCTGGACGAAGGTCTCCCCAAGTTTCCTCCACAACGGTCTGTCTTGTGCCAGTCTCCTCCATGTCACCCCTGCATACTTTCGAATTTCATCCACCCATCTCCCATGTGGTCTTCTTCTGGGTCTTTTCCTGTCCCTTGGAATCCAATCTAAAATTTCGGCTGTCCATCGATGATCTGTCCTTCTGGCAGTATGTCCAGCCCATTGCCATTTCAGGGATTTGACTCTGATCATGATGTCTTCCACTCTTGTCATTTTTCGGATCCACGAGTTCCTCTTCTTATCTCTCCTGGTTACACCAAGTATGCACCTCTCCATGCTTCTTTGAGTTGTCTGCAGCCTTTGTATGTCTCTTTTAGTTAAGGTCCACGTCTCTGCACCATACGTAAGCACTGGAAGGATGCATTGATCAAACACTTTTCTTTTAAGACATAATGGCATATTGCTCTTGAAAATTATGCTGTTTCTTCCAAAAGCTCTCCAGGCAAGTTTTGTGCGCCGATTAATTTCTTCATCAATGTGACCCTCACTTGATATCTGCTGTCCAAGATAAATGTACGTGTCTGTTATCTCCAGCTTTTCTCCATCAATCGATAAATCTTCATTTCTTGTAAAAGCATTGAACATCACTTTTGTCTTCTGAAAGTTCATTTTTAATCCCACTTCTTTACTCTTGTCAGCAAGTTCCTGGATCATACTCTGCAGCTCTGATGGGCTAGTTGCAAAAATGACTACGTCATCAGCAAAACGAAGGTGGGTTAGATAATCTCCATTAATCTTTATCCCCTTGTTTTCCCAGCTCAGTGACTGAAAAACACCCTCCAATGTGGCATTAAAGAGCTTCGGAGATATGGTGTCACCTTGTCTCACTCCCTTTCCAATTTTTATGTGTGTTATATTTTCAAACAGCCTAATCTTTGCACTTGCATTTTCATAGATGTTATTAATAATATTAATGTATGCATCTTCAATACCGCAAGGTTTTCAGAGCCATTGTAACTGCTGATGGTTTCACCGAATCAAAGGCTTTTTCATAATCGATAAAAGCCATGCACAATGGAAGTTCATATTCCCTCGCTCTTTCAATTAGTTCTCTCAGCACATGGATATGATCTATTGTGCTGTAGCCACTCCTGAATCCAGCTTGTTCTCTCGGTTGAGCCATGTCCAGTGTTACCTTCAAGCGGTGTGAAAGAACTTTAGTGAAGATTTTATAAACTACTGATAGGAGGCTGATAGGTCTGTAGTTTCCGAGATCCTCAATGTCACCTTTCTTATGTAGCAGGATCATTGTAGCGGTGTTCCAATCCTCAGGAATCTTTCCTTCATTAAGGCATCGAGTGAAAATTTGGGCGAGTACTGTTTTGATTTCTCCACTTGCTTCTTGTATGATGTCTACAGTAATTCCATCTTCTCCTGGAGCTTTTCCCCGCTTCATGTTCTTGATTGCATGTGCAACTTCTGCTGGAAGGACTGGAGGAACTCTGGTACTGGTATCTTTCATGATGTCTGGAGTGCATGTATCATCCCTTTCATATAATTTGGAGTAGAAATCTTTCACTCTTGTCAAAATTTCTGCCTCTATTTCTTGTTACAGAACCATCTTCTTTTCTCAGTGCCATAATCTGTTTTCTTCCCTTACTGAGATGTCCCTTTGCTATCTTTAGGCTTTGGTTCTTTTCAATTGCTTTCCTCACTAGTTCACAGTTGAATTTTCTTACGTCTTCAGTGATACTTTTTCGTACTGTCTTGCATAGCTCTATATATTCCACTTTGGAAGTCACATCTTCTTTAGTTGTCCTCATCTCTCTTCTTTTTTGCATCAACATTTTCGTTTTTCCTGATAATTTATTTACATGCAACTTGTTCTTAGACCCAGCTAATTTTGTTGCTGTTTCCATAAGAGCTTTGGTTACTTTTCTGTTAACTTCAGAGATGTCCACTTCTTCCGATGTTAGGCCTTCTAAAGCAGAGAACCTGTTCTTCAGTTCCAACTTGAAGGTATTATGGTGTTTTTTAAGGTTGGTTATGTCAATAGATTTTGTTTGTCTTATGAGCTTGCCACGTTCAAGTTTAGTGTTGAGGTGCATCTTACATCTCACCAATCTATGGTCACTACCTGTGTTGAACTTGTTTAGCACACTGCAGTCTTCTATGACGAATTTTTTGTTACACATAATAAAATCAATTTCACTTGTCGTCCCATTTGGATGTCTCCATGTCCATTTCCTGTGTGGCTTTTTCTTGAAAAAGGAGTTCAAGATGAAAAACCCTTCTGCCTCTGCAAACTCAACGAGAGTATTTCCACGCTGGTTTCTGTTGCCGTGACCGAATTTACCTACTGAAGTTTCATTCTGTTGCCGCTGCCCTATTTTTGCATTGAAATCTCCCATAATTATTTTCAAGTGCTGCTTACCTTTATTATTTAGATGACAAATTTCCTCATAAAATTCTTCAATTTCTTCTTCAGGATGACTTGTGGTGGGTGCATAAGTTTGAATAATCTGAGCCTGGTATCTTCTCGATAGTTGGATAACGAGTCGTGCAGCTCTGTCAGAGGAACTTTCAACTTCTACCACTTTATCCTTCAGTTTCTTGTTTATTATAAATCCAACACCACTAGTTCTGCCAGTATCTGTCCCACGATAGTAGAAGAGATGTCCACTTTTCAGTTCAATGAGATCTTCTCCTTTTTCTCCTTACCTCACTTAGCCCCACGATGTCCCACTTGATCCTTTGTAGTTCCTCTTCCAATTCAAGTATATATATATATATATATATATATATATATATTTTCTTCCCCCATTTAACAGCAACAGAAGATAAATGTAACACCGCGGAGAAAAAAAAAAAATTACGATTACCAGAGAAATCTACGCTCTATCCAACTTTCATTTTAAGAAAGTTTTCCTCAAGTTTGAAGCTGCAAAACAAGTATTTATGGAATTATATTTAACAACACTACTGGGTAGAAGAAACATCGCCATGAAAAAAAGATTACGATTACGGAGAAACCTTTATTCAGTCTAACTTTCGTTTCCGAAAGCTTTGAAAGTCGAATTCCGCCCAATAATGGAAAACCACCTCATCACCACCTCCACCAATCTCTCCCAAATTTCTGTTCAGTTCTGAATTGATCTCGAGTACCATCGAAATGACGATGGAAAAGGCGGAATTCTTCGAATCCACTGAAGAATCTTGTGCCTGAAAATCACAGAGAAATTTTCATGCCAAGTTCCGTTTTCGGAATTTTTCTTTCATTTTCAAGCTGAAATGCAAATATTTATGGAATAAAATTATATTTAACAATAATACCGTGCAAAAGAAATCTCACGAGAAAAAGAAATCAAGATTACAGGGAAAATGTTCACTCCTTTAACTTCTGTTTTCGAAAGTTCTGAAAAACGAAATACAATCTCCACACACACACACACACACACACACACACACACACACAAAAGTCCCCCACCTAATTCTCCAAAATTTCCCTTCAGTTTTGCATCGATCTCGAGAATTACCTAAATGATGACAAAAAAAAAAAAAAAAAAAAAAAAAAAAAAAAAAAAAAAAACGGAATTCCGCAAATCCGCGGAAGAATCTCGTCTATGATTTACATACTTAATTCTCTTCTATCTTGAAGAATTTATGTCTTCACTCACTCTGAATTCTTTTGTTTTTAAAACAAAAACTCACAGGAAGTGAAGACATAAATTAAAGTTCTTCAAGATAGAAGAGAATTAAGAACCAAAATCAAACAACTAACACAATGATCATGTTTCACCCAGAAATTCCAGTGAGAAGCAAACATCCTTGCTTCTTTGCCACTGTGCAAAACTATGCCATGCAAAGAGACTTTTTTCACTTAAAAGTCTAACAGCAATACTATCAATTGGCGATACTGAAAAATATGCATATACTCAAAACCGGAAACTAATACTAAAAAAAGAAAAGCATGTAATTTATTAAAGCTCAAGTAAAATTATCAGAATTTATTAAATGTGCCGAGAAGCATATTATGATTAAAATTGTATCTGAAAATCAGATCAGACCCAAGACCTCCGCTTTCTCCACCTGGAGTGTATAAAATTCCGATCGAGACTAACGCTGGATTAACCGCGTACATAGGAAGTTCATTCCGGAAAATTCTCTCAAGACTTCAAGAACACAAATCTGATGTGAAATTTGGAAAACCTTCATCTTCCTTGTCTCTTCTTACTATGGCTGACACTTCTGCTATTCCACTTTGGGTCAAATACTAAAAAGTTGGCTCCTTTCCAAAATCGATATGCTCTGAGGTTTAGAGAAAGTTTGGAAATTTTATTTTCCAAAGATTGCAACTCTGAGCTCCCCATTTTTGTTCCTTACATCTGGAAATCCCTCATTGCATCACGTCACCCGGAGTTGCCATTACAAAACTTACCTTTCCAATCTGGCAACGTAAACCAATCGTAGTCGCACTGATGAAAGCCATAGTAATGGCTGAAAGATATTTGCCTTAAACTTTTTATACGTAACTTAGCATGTTCTACACTACCTTCTTAATTTGTTTGTTAGTTACGTGCATTGCCTACCACTCATTTATGACCTTAAAACCCCTGATCATAGATTTTTCCCCCTCCACATATTTTTTGTGAAACTTTTTCACCAACGAAGTACCTTCAGGGTTTGTAGACATTTACAGGAAATAAATTCCAGGAGTTCATTAAAAAATTCCAAGAGCTTAAAATTTTGCTAGAATTATGGTGTTTTGTTTTATATATTGCAAACTGGGGTGAAATTTACAATGCATTTATAACTTTTATGAAGTCCTATGGGATCCACTATTACAGAATATCCTTCAGTGTGTGTTACATCTTCTATGAAGTGCCAAAATTTCCCTGTTAAAACTTATATGGAACAATCTGGAACTTACCACAGTGATAATAACAGAAAACAGTTTCGCCATGGCACTGAAGATTCCCTATTTTATAATCACCTATTCCCATGCACATTAGCAGCAGGGAGACCAGATATCAATCTCCTTCAGTGAGGGAAGGTGTGTTAGAAGGAGCGGGCATCTTGGACCAGTAGAAAGGTTTCCACACACTGTTGTGACTCCAATTGCACACAACTGTTATACCATAAATCCAGGTAACTGGAAATAATAGACTATAAAATACATAATTTAATATACACAAATTAATTAAATAGTTATTTAATTTAATTAATAATGTAATAATTAATAATTTAATTATTTGTTTATTTAATGTATTTTATTAATTTAATTAATAATGTAATTAATTATTCATTAATTTAATTTATAATACACAACTGTTATACCATAAATCCAGGTAACTGGAGATATAGCACTCAAAGATTTCACACTGCAGGATCACATAAGATGACATCTCATTTCCACACTCCATGGAAGCAAGCGATGCCATTGTGAGCAGAAAGTGATGTAATCAATCCAAATATTTTGACCATTTTTTTTATTGCAATAAACAATTCCAGGACCTTTCACTGAATAATCAAGAGGAATCCAGAACCTGGAAAAAAATGAAAATCAAACTCAGGGGCTTTTCCAGTATACTAGGGCCAGTGAGAACCCTGTACTTCATTAAAATTTTAGTTTTTATCTCACTGAGTATTGAGTTTCATAGAAAATTTTCATTTTTACTGTAGCCTAACCTGCAAATGAATAAAACAGATTATATTTGGGGGAGGGATCCTGCAGAATAGTGGTATAGCAAAAACAGTTATTTTATGGACTACATTTCCATTGGAGGGGGGTATTTTAAAATCTACAGCAGTAGTAAATAAGTAAAAGATGAAAAGATCATCATATGTGATTATGTAAATTGAAATAGGCAACAGCCGTATGGTTTATTACACAATTAAAAAAATTAGCAATTTATAAAGCTTCATTGCAACATCCACTCCTGCAGATATTTACTTTGTTACTCTTGTCGCAATGTATTTTAACACACGTGTTGCAACAGGATCAATATTGGAAGCACAGGGTGAAATGTGCCCTTGTGCTTTCTAGGGATGTTGATCCTGGAAGATGGATGTAATTAAGGAATATACAAAGTCCTACCTTGATAAATTGCTCTTATTGCCTGCAAATCACTATTTCTCTCATATGATGCAAAAATGCTAAGAGTATGGTTGCATTTTCTTGTTTGATCCCAAAATGATGAGGTTCACAACAATTCTGGGACACCTCTGACTTGATAATCACTTTTCCTTTCTGTTCTTTAACATAAGCATCCAAACACACTGAATGATTCTCTTCTTAGTCGGAACCTGAAAACCAGGATTTCCCTCCACAGGATACACCCATTTATGTCTTGGTAATATGAGCTGTATGCTGATAACACAACACACAAAGAAATCCTTTGTGTGCTTGAGAAAGGGACCGTGTTACTTATGAGGGATTTGTCGAAAGACACATTCCGATAATTTGAGGAACAAATGTGTTACAGGTGTGTAATGAGGTGTAATATGTTGTTAGTAAGGTGGAGACACATATTCTTAGGTGGTTTGGCTATGCTGAAAGAATTATTGGCGAGATGCTTAACTAAGAGAATTTATTCAGCCCAAGTAGTAGGAAAGAAAGGTACAGGAAATCCAATGAAAACATGAAAGACCAGATTCATGAAAGTCTGAATGAGAAAAACATGACTATGAAACACAAAAGGTTTCTTCTTGATCTCAAAGACTACAGTCTTATGACAATTATATATATTAAGAGAATACAACATGATTTTTGTCACAAATATTTATTTTTTTAAGTCGACTCTGGTTTTGCTGGGTATTGACCTAGCTTTATCCGGACAAATGGCATGTAAATATTCAAATTTTATATGATATCATAAATTGTGTTTACAGTCACAGGTTTTGGTTGGTTGCTTCCATGCGCTTAATAGAAATAGCGTGGCTGCCATGTCATTAACAAATTATGAAGACTTCTGATATAGACTATATTGACAAAAGTCACCGGACACCCCTTCAAAAGCAAATGAACGGATCTGCTGCATTGTTAAGATGTGCAATATAGCTGCAAACGGTATAAAAACAAGCCTACAGCTGACCGTGATCATACTGCACTGTGAGGTTGAGTGAAAATGTCGTGGTGGGAGAGAACTGACTTTGAGAAAGGAAAGATTGTTGGGTGTTATATTAGTGGGTTGTCCACAAGAGAAACCGAGAGGCGTTTAAACATACCCAAGTCAACTTTTGGATGTACTGAATACATGGAAGACACATGGCATGCCTGAAACAGCAAAATGTACCGGCAGATCAAAGAAAATCAGTGATACAGGACGCTGAAGCATCAGGAGTCGTTACAGCTAATCGACGGAGTACTGCACAAGATCTCAGTGTACAAGTGGGTAAAAATGCTGGAACCATGGTATGTACATGTACCATTCACAGAGAACTTCATTCCATAGGTTACCGTGGTCGTGCAGCTGCTCAGAAGCCTTTCATCTCCACTCGGAATGCTACTCGTCGTGTAGCATGGTGTAATCATAGATGCCAACCTCTCAAAGTAGTTTTCAGTAACCAACATGTTCATTTTTCAGTAATTTTCAGTAACAAATTTTTTTCAGTAATTTTCAGTAACAAATTTTTTTTTTCAGTAATTTTCAGTAATCCAGTCTACAGCGGCAAATTTGGGTATTTAACACTGCAACAAATTTTAATCTGTCAGAACTATTAACAAAATAATAATAATAATAATAATAATAATAATAATAATTATAATAATACAATAAAAATAATTTGCTAGTGGGAAAATTTAAAATACTGTCTACCAGAAAAATATTATAAATTACCTCCAGACATGAAGAAAAATAATTCCTTGGAATGTTGGCTAAATTATTATGATAAACTGGGTGTAGCTGCCATTTTGGCCTTCCTTAATTCAATTTGTGAAAACTTCTTCTGATAGCATAGTTCACTGTGTGCAATGCTATTTATTTTTCCTACTAATAAAGAAGACAGCACATGAGTACTTAAATTAGGTCTGAATTCATTCATATTTTTTTTCACAATACTGAAAATTCTTTCTGTACTTGCATTGCTATGAGTGACTATTAAAATCATTTTCATAATTTTGCTTAATGATTCATACTTCAACTGGCCACTTTCATTTTTCATTAAAGAAATTCTGTGCCACACTTCATCCATTCTCCCAGAAGTAACAGCACAGTTAAAATTTTCAAACTGGTAGTGAGCAAATTCAGATTCCACCTTGTCAGATTCTTCTGGTTTCAAAACTGGAAACAGGGAACACATATATTGGATTGATGCAAAAGAAACACTTTGCCTTAATGTTACATCTGCAATTTCAGCATGACTCAGAAATTCATCATTAAGTGGAAATTTTCTTAAAATGTAATTGCAGCCTGCCTTGTAAAATTCCCTTACCTCAGAATAAAAAGTAGCCACTGTGTCTTCACTCAAATCTGCAGTTGTGCCTATATAAGATCTCGCTTTTGACCCAATTATGAGATCACAGTTTTCTTTTTGATTTCTTCTTCTTTCAAAATTTCCATCTGCAAGAGATGTTGCTGTCACATCAAATGCCGATGGCTTGATAAATCGTACAAGCAATTCAGATAACAGACTATGAAGTTTTCTTTTTAACGCATGCACAAGCGGAGCTTCCTGCTGCAAGAACACGTTAACAGATGTAAATAATGGAAGAGTTGCAGATAAAAAAAGACAATAAAGTTTAGATGAAGGATTTCCAATCATACTTGCAAGGTTCTTATACTGTGAATTAGCTTCTTCATTGTCACTGAAATAATGTTCTAGAGCCTCCCACTGTTCTAAAATTCTGTCAATGGATTCCAAAAGTGATAACCAGCGAGTATTGACGTGCTTTAGAATTTTGTGTGGTTTAGTACCACAAACAGCTTGACTCAGTTTTAGATTGTGTTTCCTCTTTGAACTTTTCTCCAAAAAAAGAACAACTGTATCAGAAACTGCTCAACATTAAATCCTTTCAGTTGAGTAGCAGATTTCTGTGCAGCTAAATTTACTAAATGGCATGAACATTGCTGCACTATGATTGCAGGCTGAACCTTCTTTATGTGAGAAACAACACCTTTTACTTGACCGATCATAGTGTTAGTTAGCATTGTCACAAGAAAACGACACACAGTTGCTCCATGAGATATTGTTTTTAACAAACTCATTGTTCAAAACGTTGAATATTCCTTCACCTGTATTATTACTTGATTCAACCAATGATAACAAAACACTTAAATTTTTCCCTATTTTTTCGTCAAAATATGTTATTGTAATGGGATACAGTTTATTTGCGTGAGCATCGTTACTTCCGTCCGTAGATAGAGAAAAAGGATTTTTTTTTAACTTCAGATACAATGTTACTTGTAGAAACACTGGCCATGTGCTGAATTAGTGCAGTAGTCTTGGTTCTTCCACATGAATATTTTTTTGCGATTGCTGAATCGGGAAACATGGCTTGAAATAACGGTTTAGCATGGTCAGCAGCTGCTATGGGTAAATTGTGTTCCACAATAAATGAAGTGAACATAAGTTCTGCATTTATTACACTGCTCTCCTTTGATGCAAACAAATCGCTCACTGACTGAACTTTCAACTCACCGAAAGATTTATGCATTTTCGATTCTGCGTGTCTTCGGCAATCATCCCGCCCACCGTGCGCAATACTAAAATCGCATCTACAAATTCTGCAAAACTTGTGGTTCACAGAAACTTTTGATTTCTCAAAACAGGGCCAATCTCTATTGTAAGTTTCTAGAAACCACTGTTTCTTCTCCAACGACGAAGGTTTGTCTAAAGAACGCTTCATTCTAAATAAATGAAAGAAAACAGCAAAAAAAACTTCACAATCGCTTCACCCTTCCGTGATGTAACAGTACAGTAGCACGTGCAGCAGAGAGAACCAAAAAGCATCAAGGACAATAAAGCAGAAGCGCTGCCTACGAGGAACGAAAGCAACTGCCCTGGTTTGCACGCAGGAGACACGAAGTGCATCATGGGAGTTCGGAACGAATGCCTAAGCAGCGTCCGCAAAGAGCTAAACTGCGTAGTTGCATCCGGCAGGGGAAGAAACAATGGGAGCGGTGTCATGGAATGAAACACTGAGCCAGCATAGTGTGGTTGCTGTTCAGTCTACGGTAGATATATTGCCAATTAAGATGCAGAAATCTATAATACACAGAATGTAGCATTTAATTATTCCCCCCCAGAAAAACTTAAAGAACCAACAAAAAATTTTAAGTTGATAAAAATTTGCTTTCTATCTCAGAAAATTAAATCAAATGGCGATTTTCCGTAATTTCAGCGGTGTTTCTGTACTTGCGTAACAGCAACCAAAAACCCGTACTACTTGGCATCTATGTGTAATGAACATTCATCGAGGGCCATAGATCAATGGAAAGGGCTCCTATGGACTGATGAATCCAGATACACAATCCATTAGTCTGATGGACGTGTGTGGGTATGGCGGCAGCTGGGGGAACGCCATTTACCACAGTGTACTGTTCCTACGGTCAAGTTTGGAGCTGGCAGTGTACTCGTGTAGGGGTGTTTTTCGTGGTATGATCCCGGCCCACTGGTTATCATGGACAAACCTGTTAACCAGCACATCTACCTCGATATTCTGGACAATTACGCTCTACGAACTATGTGGCAATACTATGGAACCAAGCCTAGTTGGTACCAGCAAGATAATGCACTGAGCCATAAAGCAAGGACTGTTATGGCGTGGTTTGATGGCAATTCCGTATTATGTGTGGATTGGCCAGCACAGAGCCTTGATATTAATCCCATAGAGCACCTATGGGATGAATTAGAGCACAACATAAGAAGTTTGGAACCAAGGCCTACTACTAAGCAACAGTTAGCGGCAGCATTAAGTACTGAATGGAAGCGCATACGTGCAACCTAGTCGAAAGCATGTCTTGAAGGGTCAAGTGTGTGCAGTAAGGCCAAAGGTGGACCGACACAGTACGAATGTATGTCAATAAATGCTTTGTTGTGTTTTTCTTCTAGGTGTCTGGTGACTTTTGTCAATATAGTGTATATGGAAAGCCCCTAAAATATCAAGTTTGGTGGCTGAATCTGGCTTGTCAATTACTTTTGCTTCTTCAAAAGAAATTTATGGTCCTTTTCGTAACAGTGTTTAGCCATTGACGATTTCTTTAGGTCACAGTTCCGAATGTAGGTCTTGTGCTTCTTCAATTGAAAATGCAAGGCTCTACGGGTCTGCCCTATATACGAAGTGTCACATTCACATGGAATTTGATAAATTCACCGCAAGTTTTTGTCTTCAGCATAGTCCTTTGATCCTAAAAAGTTCAGTTTGTTTATAGGTTTAAAAATCACTTTAAAACTAAAGGTTATGAGAATTTTTGAAGGTAATGTCATGGAATTTCTGGTAGTTTGTATTTCTTTTTGGAGCTAACCTCTGAATCTCAGAGAACAGCTCAGTGATATGTATGTGTATGTATGTCATGAAAAAAGGGAATAACGGCAAAATTATCTTGCAATGGGCGCATCACAGGAGTTGACGTGGAGATAGGCTTCGGTTTCCGGAATTTTGCTAGAGCCTTGTCTATAATGGAAGGGTCATATCCCCGGTGTACTGCAACACGTTTAAGGGAAAAAAGTTCTTTTTCCAAACTGTCCTTATCTGAACATATGTATGGCATGATATACACAACTGTAAAAGACGCTGAGTTTTTGTTGCCAAGGGTGACTGGACTTGGCATGTGGAGATGAGAAAACAGTGAAAGGCTTCCGATAAAAATTGTGGTTGCGAGAGATCCATTTAAGTGAATAACCAGGATGTCGAGGAATGGTAGGCATTCATTATTTTCAGTTTCATAGCTGAATTGAATGTGGGGATCAATGGTATTTATAAGTTTGACTAATTCCAGAAAAAAATTAAAATACCAACGTTTACCACAATCAAAAGTTTATTATACATCGACTATAGTTTTGCAGAGCTATTGGCTCGGCATCATCAGGACCATTTATCCTGATGATGCCGAGCCAATAGCTCTGTGAAACTATAGTCGATGTATAATATACCTTTGATTGTGATTTCAGAATTATTTTTCCTCCCTTTTCATAGACTGAAAGTACTGTCTACATATCGTATCGATAAGCCAAATTTCATGAGTTTGAAAAGTTTTTCTTCAAATCGACGCATGTAGATTTCACATAATATAGGTGACAGTGGGCTGCCCATGGCTAGACCTTCCGTCTGTTAAAAAAACATTCCACGGAAAGTAAAACTATTCTGTTTTATGCAAATGTCCAAACAAAAGGTTTTTGTGGAATAACTTTTTTACGGGTCTTATAGAGGTTATTTTTCATCAAAGTTGGTTGCCAAATTTTAGAACTAAAGCCTAGTTCGTCATCAGGACTATGTCACTGGAGTAGTTGCTGCCACTCAATTGGAAGAGTCCATCCGCAATTATCGTTAATTGTGGTACTTCTTCTTCTTGCTATTTTGATCCCTTCTTCTAGTTTCCTCTTTACTAAGTTTGACTGGTGGGCGATTATTTTCACTGAGTCCCAATTTATGGAGTGTCCACTTGCTTGTATATGTCTGTCTAGCCCTGTTTTGTTCCCAATGTTCCTAATAGCTGCTTGGTGTTCTTTCATTCGGACCTTAATACTTCTCCCTGTTTCTCCTATATAGCTGAGTCCGCAGTTACAGTCGATGCAGTAAATTACTCCTTCCTGCAATTGGATGTCCAATTCTTTCTGCTTTAAAGCTGGCAGGAATTTCTTTATTTTGTTATTAAGATCTGAAAGGTTTTGTTTGCAAGACCTGTGATGGATGTCAGTGAAGCTCGAGTTGTGTGCAGAGATTGCTGTAAATGGAGACGTTTGATATATTACAGTAAGAAAAATCTCGCACCATCAGTTTTCAACTTTATTCTGCCAGATGAGCTTTTTCTGAGGGGCTAACCTTGGAATCTCAGAGCACAGCTTAGTGATATGTATGCATGTATGTAGGATACACCTTTATATATATCATCATCATCATCATTGTCAACCATTATCAATCCACTGCTGGACGAAGGTCTCCCCAAGTTTCCTCCACAACGGTCTGTCTTGTGCCAGTCTCCTCCATGTCACTCCCGCATATTTACGAATTTCATCCACCCATCTCCCATGTGGTCTTTTTCTGGGTCTTTTCCTGTCATTTGGAATCCAATCTAAAATTTCGGCTGTCCATCTATGGTCTGTCCTTCTGGCAGTATGTCCAGCCCATTGCCATTTCAGGGATTTAACTCTGATCATGATGTCTTCCACTCTCGTCATTTTTCGGATCCACGAGTTCCTCTTCTTATCTCTCCTGGTTATACCACGCATGCACCTCTCCATGCCTCTTTGAGTTGTCTGCAGCCTTTGTATGTCTCTTTTAGTTAAGGTCCACGTCTCTGCACCATACGTAAGCACTGGAAGGATGCATTGATCAAACACTTTTCTTTTAAGACATAATGACATATTGCTCTTGAAAATTATGCTGTTTCTTCCAAAAGCTCTCCAGGCAAGTTTTGTACGCCGATTAATTTCTTCATCAATGTGACCCTCACTTGATATCTGCTGTCCAAGATAAACATACGTATCTGTTATCTCCAGTTTTTCTCCATCAATCGATAAATCTTCATTTCTTGTAAAAGCATTGAACATCACTTTTGTCTTCTGAAAGTTCATTTTTAATCCCACTTCTTTACTCTTGTCAGCAAGTTCCTGGATCATACTCTGCAGCTCTGATGGGGTAGTTGCAAAATGACTACGTCATCAGCAAAACGAAGGTGGGTTAGATAATCTCCATTAATCTTTATCCCTTTGTTTTCCCAGTTCAGTGATTGAAAGACATTTTCCAATGTGGCATTAAAGAGCTTCGGAGATATGGTGTCACCTTGTCTCACTCCCTTTCCAATTTTTATGTGTGTTGTATTTTCAAACAGCCGAATCTTTGCACTTGCATTTTCATAGATGTTATTAATAATATTAATGTATGCATCTTCAATACCGCAGGATTTCAGAGCCGTGGTAACTGCTGATGGTTTCACCGAATCAAAGGCTTTTTCATAATCGATAAAAGCCATGCACAATGGAAGTTCATATTCCCTCGCTCTTTCAATTAGTTCTCTCAGTACGTGGATATGATCTATTGTGCTGTAGCCACTCCTGAATCCAGCTTGTTCTCTCGGTTGAGCCATGTCCAGTGTTACCTTCAAGCGGTGTGAAAGAACTTTAGTGAAGATTTTATAAACCACTGATAGGAGGCTGATAGGTCTGTAGTTCCTCAGATCCTCAATGTCACCTTTTTTATGTAGCAGGATCATTGTAGCATTGTTCCAATCCTCAGGAATCTTCCCTTCATTAAGGCATCGAGTGAAAATTTGGGCGAGTATTGTTTCAATTTCTCCACTTGCTTCTTGTATGATGTCTATAGTAATTCCATCTTCTCCTGGAGCTTTCCCCGCTTCATGTTCTTGATTGCATGAGCAACTTCTGCTGGAAGGACTGGAAGAACTCTGGTACCTTTCATGATGTCTGGAGTACATGTATCATCCCTTTCATATAATTTGGAGTAGAAATCTTTCACTCTTGTCAAAATTTCGCCTCTATTTCTTGTTATAGAACCATCTTCTTTTCTCAGAGCCATAATCTGTTTTCTTCCCTTACTGAGATGTCCCTTTGCTATCTTCAGGCTTTGGTTGTTTTCAATTGCTTTCCTCACTAGCTCACAGTTGAATTTCCTTACGTCTTCAGTGATACTTTTTCGTGTTGTCTTGCATAGCTCTATATATTCCACTTTGGAAGTCACATCTTCTTTAGTTGTCCTCATCTCTCTTCTTTTTGCATCAACATTTTGGTTTTTCCTGATAATTTGTTCACATGCAACTTGTTCTTAGACCCAGCTAATTTTGTTGCTGTTTCCATTAGAGCTTTGGTTACTTTTCTGTTAACTTCCGTAATATCCACTTCTTCCGATGTTAGGCCTTCTAAAGCAGAGAATCTGTTCTTCAGTTCCAACTTGAAAGTATTATGGTGTTTTTTAAGGTTGGTTATGTCAATATATTTTGTTTGTCTTATGAGCTTGCCACGTTCCAGTTTAGTGTTGAGGTGCATCTTACATCTCACCAATCTATGGTCACTACCTGTGTTGAACTTGTTCAGCACACTGCAGTCTTCGATGACGAATTTTTTGTTACACATAATAAAATCAATTTCACTTGTCGTCCCAATTGGATGTCTCCATGTCCATTTCCTGTGTGGCTTTTTCTTGAAAAAGGAGTTCAAGATGAAAAATCCTTCTGCCTCTGCAAACTCAACGAGAGTATTTCCACGCTGGTTTCTGTTGCCGTGACCGAATTTACCTACTGAAGTTTCATTCTGTTGCCGTTGCCCTATTTTTGCATTGAAATCTCCCATAATTATCTTCAAGTGCTGCTTACCTTTATTATTTAGATGACGAATTTCCTCATAAAATTCTTCAATTTCTTCTTCAGGATGACTTGTGGTGGGTGCATAAGTTTGAATAATCTGAGCCTGGTATCTTCTCGATAGTTGGATAACGAGTCGTGCAGCTCTGTCAGAGGAACTTTCAACTTCTACCACTTTATCCTTCAGTTTCTTGTTTATTATAAATCCAACACCACTAGTTCTGCCAGTATCTGTCCCACGATAATAGAAGAGATGTCCACTTTTCAGTTCAATGAGATCTTCTCCTTTTCTCCTTACCTCACTTAGCCCGACGATGTCCCACTTGATCCTTTGTAGTTCCTCTTCCAATTCAAGTAGCCTTGAATCAGAAGATAGGGAGCGTCCGTTATAGGTAGCCAAGGTCAGCATCAAATGGCAGCCTAGTCCGGTCCTCCGGGGATTCTTAGCACCCTCTGCCTTCATGTCGCACTGGCCGCTGCCTTGGCCAGGTACATTCCAGCTGCCGGAGACTGAGGGCCAAGATTTAAGTTGTAGAGTCATTTTGGAGGTGTTTGGCCATAACTCACCACGCTGGCCAAGCGGGTTGGTGAGTGTGGGATAGCATTTCCTCTGATCCCGATGGTATAGTTATACCGCTATTGGCGGTCGTCAGAGCCCCTTTAGTGGGAACAGGATGCACCACGAGAAGGCAGGGTTGACATTTGTCAAGGAGAGGCTGTGATGTTACGCATCACCTGACCTTACATCCTTTAAAGAATTACAACCATATTATCACCGGAAACTTGAGTTTTGTTGAAAATGAAAAGCTTAGGAATTTATTAGAGTATGGCTCTAAATTCAGACCTTCCTTCACAATTTCCAAAGAAAGGATTCTTGAGAGCTTCACTCAAGATGTAAATAAGTACATCGTAAAAACCAGTTTAACGTACAATCAGCCTATTGAGGCCTTCGCAGAATGGAAATATAATATAATCAATAGCTTCACCGGTGAGTTGGCAGGTCTGGACTTTTGTTTTGACAGAAATCTCTTTTTCTCTGGAGAAGCTAAAAGGTCACTCTCCAAGCTACAAGACCAATTTATTTTTACCACTACGGATAAAGCTAGCAATAATTTTGCAATTATCTGTAAGAAGTTCTATTTTGAATTGTTAACTATGGAACTCAATAATAGAGTAACATACGAGCCCGTAAGTTATTCTACCAAGCAGTTAGAAAATTGGTTTAAGGCATTCTTCAAGAAACTTAAAATTCCGCAAACTAGAAGATATGGGCCTGAATTTCCATTTCTTTTTGCAACGGTTAAATTTCATAAGGATCCTGTGAAGTTCAGGTTCATAGCTAGTGGAGTAAGGAGTCATAAAAAGAAAATAGATCTTGCTTTTGAAGATGTCTTAAAGAAGGTTTTGAAACACATTAGAAACTGTTCTAACTTGATGTGCAGAGATTTTTGGATAATTAATAATAATGCAGAAGTAATTTCTACTATACTCAAAGTTTGTCCCCTAGATATTAATAGTTATGATTTTGAAAACCTATATACTAATCTGCCTCTATCAGATATAATCACTGCCTTTAAAGAGCTGTATGCAGAATTTAAACTTAACCAATTTGTTGATGTAGGAACTTGGAACTCTTATCTCAATTGCTGCATAAAAAATAACCATATCTTATATAATAATACTCTCTATAAGCAAGTGAACGGTATTCCAATGGGAACATCAACGTCCACGAATATCGCTAATCTATTCCTGTTCTTTAAGGAATATAAATTCATTAAAAATCACCCCACCTGCTCAGATAACTACCTTTACACTTTTAGATATATTGATGATCTGCTGTGTATCAATAATTCCGAAGTTATAGAGAGTGATTTTGATAATATCTATCCTAGCTCTCTTAACTTATGTAAAACCAACCACAGTAATCAGGAACTTGAGTTCCTAGACTTAAGCATTAAGCTCAACAGAGGTAACCCATCTATTAGCCTCTTTGATAAAAGAGTTAATTTTCCTTTCAAAGTAATTAAATATCTACACTGGAATAATAACATTTCAACCAAAGTAATTGAGAATGTACTAATTTCTCAGGTCCTAAGAATTTCAAGAATCTGCAGCAACAATTTGGACTTCAATTACCACATTAATATTCTATTAGAAAGTTTTCTAGAGAACGAAATTCCTTCTTCTTTCATCAAAAGAACTTTAAGAAAAATTATTCTGAATAATAGAGTAAGGTTGGCAGATCTGCTTTAATTTTCTACACAGTTAATAATATGATTCTGACCAATCAAAGCCGTAAGGAAGTTGGCTAGAGGATGCCTATTAACTACCTAAAGGAACCTTAGTGCTATGGATATGACGGTCCTATTAAAACAAAAAAATTAAATAATATAAACAAAATCACAAAAAAAGCTTAAAAATCTGTTTATAAAAGAAAATAAAAACAAATAAAAAAGAAAACTAGTTATTCATCACCAGGATAGCTATACTAAAAATAGTAAAACCAACATTAAAATTAATAAGATTCTGATTAATCTATAGAAGCTCACTAAGGTGATTTAATACATGCAAAGATTATTAAATAAACTGCTCGTGTATTTTATAATATTTCTCATGTATTCTGGAGAGTTAATTCTGCTCATTCTGATCATACAGATCCACAGTCTTAAGTTTATATATTTTTTTCTCTGGTTAAAATCTCCGCGCGTTGGTTTCTTGCTGTATGAGGAGGCCATCAGCCCCACCCTCACTGCCCCCAGCGTCTAGGGAGTGGCGGAAGAGGTCAGCCATGTTCTCCTCTTGTGAGGAGAAAAGTTTTTGTAACACAAGAGGTAAGCTCTCTTCCTTGTTTTTGGGTTCTAGGTTTTATAAGTTCAATGTTTGTACTTCATGTACCTTTTCTCTGTCGTTTTTTAGATTTTCAGCTTTTAAGCAGTGGTTTGTCTGTTAACATTTATGCGGGTTTTAACTCTTACTTTTCTTTGTAACTTTGAGCGTCTTTTGTGGTACCTAGGAACAGAAGATGGCTAAGCTTGTTCCTTTTCTATGCGCTGTCTATGCGCTGTTTTTTCAAAGTAGTTAAGTTCTTATTAACTAATTAATTATGCACTTAAAGCACTGCTGAAATACTTTGTACATATTGCAACTTACTGTTTAAGGTATATAACTTTCACAAAGTTTTCTTTAGTTAATTATTATCTTTAACTTATTCTCGTTTTCGTGCTGTCATAAGTTGTAGAGTAGGGGGGTTTAGACTCAAGTTTTCTTTCAAAAATCTGTTCGTTATAAATTAACATTTCCTTTTTTAATTGCAATGTAAAATTTGTTTTTCAGGTTTAAATTCTCTCTCAAACGAACTTGGAATTTCGTTATAGCTGAAAATCAATTCTATTTATTATGTCACTCTCACAGCTTGAGTTCTCTTTAATCTTCTTCTCTCTGTTTAATAGTAACAGATGAAGAGCATGGGTCGGGCCATGAAGGTTAATGGATGCAAGCGAAATTGTTAACTAGTGCTAGGTCATGCTACTCTACGGAGGACATGACATATATATATATTTTTTAAACTATTTTAGGTGGGAATGTTACTTGCATCTATGGCCTTGCAGAAACCCATTTCCAACTAGGTCTTTGTGGAAGTGAGAAAAAGCAGAGTTTTTGCTGGTCCTTGATAAAGCCAAGGCTCAGTATTCTCGAAACCTTCTACATTCAGTTGTTTTATTTTATTTTATTTTTTTCTTTTCTGCTTTTACTCACACAGGTAGATACATAACCTTTTCTATGTTGTACTAGGTGTGAGTCAAAATTATATATGTTTTTTTTGCTTAGGTATCTTTATAGAATGTGAATTCTGAATTTTCAAAACTGCTGCGTTGCGCGTTTTGATTTTCAGGCTATTTTGCACCCTTCGTTTTAAATTCTAAAATTTTTCCCTTAGTCTTCAGTTTTGCTCTTAAGTATATATATATATATATATATATATATATATATATATAAAGCTTATCTAGAACCAGATTCTCCTATCATCATCACTTTGAAGGCATGTTTTGGTTATTACTCTCAAAATCTGGATCCAGTCAAACAGAAAAATATTTTCATCTTATTCGTTATGTCTTCCTGCCTTGCAAAGCACTCAACAGTAAGCTATTCTACCTATGAATAGAAAAATGACCCTCCCCTTTCAAACACACATACAAAAAAAAAAAAATAAAAAAAAATAGACATAGCCTCAAGCCTTTTAAAGACCATAAGGGTATTTTTTAGACTATATATTTATGATCTTTAAAGACCATATATGTCAAGTGACTATCACCTGACATTTATGAAAATGATGATTCGTAATTGCAGTTTTCCAGATTTACATCTAAATCTCCACTTCCCCTCATTCAGAACTCTCTTTTTTTATGTAGATCTGTGCCCAACAGCTGAATGATACTTACCAAAGCATTTAAAAGCATACAAACTCCTCTATTACAAAAGTATACATTGGAAGAAAATATTGATGTTATTCATTTTTGCAGCAGTTTGAATTAAAAATGGCAGTGAAATTTACCTCTAAGGTCTGTTCGTAAACAAGTGTCATTATCTCAAAAGGTAACTTCACATCTTTCAGTTTAGGAGCGGGTCTGGTATCACTGCCAATAAACGACATCACAAGGACATGTTTCTTGAGAATAATGACTTCTGGACAAGGGATTTTTGCTTTCATAATCCTTTGGAAAGAAATTACGGTATTACAATTACAAAAATTAAACAATGGCAACAAAGAAATATTTCTGTGAGAAGAGTTAAATGCACAAATTAGCCAACATAAATGAACAAAATGGTACGAGGCATATTCAGACAGTAAGTACATTTGCAAATATTTTTGCTGCAGTTGTGATACTGTGCATGAGTATTGACTTTCCTCATTTGTGGGCAAGCCACAGACGGCATTACAAGAATATCATATCACATTTGTGTGTTGTTCTGTGCGTTTAACATGTTTAAGAAGATCAAGTGGTCCGCTGACTGTGAGATAAGTTTCATAATTTGAGTTTTGAATGAAAGAAATGTGAAACTGGCTGACATTCATCATCAAATTTGTGAGGTCTATGGTCAAACTGCCACGAGTGATGGAATGGTGAGGAAGGGTCAGACAGTTCAACGAAGGTCATGAGAACATGCACGATAAGAAGAGAAATGGAGTGGCCGGCCATGTGGGGTCAACGATGATTTGATGTGAGCGGTCGATACAAAATTTTGCGAGAATGAACATTTCACAATTTCGGAGCTTTTTATGCTTCTTCAACCCACGGTTGAGGAAGCGTATATGCTCCAGCTTTGTTTATCTGTCGTCCGCACGATAACTCTCATAAAAATGGTTTGATTTCGACGAAATTTTAGTATGCGTTAGGGGACAACCTGGGAACGAACCCTATTGAAAATGGGGTCAAAGGTCAGGCCATAGGAGCGGGATCCATTCAATGACCCTTATGTGTAATAACTTACATAAAAATGCTTCGATTGCGATAAAACTTTATCGTGTTGTTCTGGAGGTATACTGAACCGGTTTTGTTGAATATCCTTGAAATGGAGTCAAAGGTCAGGGCACAGGAGCGAGATTTATTCCACAGCCATTATCCTTATAACTTGACTAAAAATGGTTCTATTGCGACAAAACTTTAGTATGTTGTTCCGGAGGTATACACAACCAATTCTGTTTAATATCATCGAAATGGGGTCAAAGGTCAGGGCACAGGACAGATTTATTCCACAACTATTATCCTTATGACTTGAGTAATGATTTCTGGTATGTTGGAAAGCGTATCATAATCAATGCATTTCATGATTTTACAAACTTGTTTTGCATTTCCTACAAATTTCAAGGACTGATCTCTACAAAATTGTGATGGATCATTTGGGGGCTTCATCCTTTGCACAGACTCGAGCACTCATCATGTCTATAGATTAAGATAATACAACGTAGTTGTCACAAATGTTTATTTTTTTATTTCTCAACTCGACCATGGTTTCATCCTGATGAAGCTAGGTCATTAGCCAGTGAAACCATGGTCGGTTTGAGAAATAAAAAAAATAAACATTTGTGACAACTACGTTGTATTATCTTAATCTATATATAATCGTCACAAGACTGTAGTCATTGAGATAAAGACTCATCATATCGTTTGGCTAGAAACAGATTTAAAACCCTCATCCTACAACCCAGACTTAGCACTAAGTGACTATCACCTGTTCTTGCATTTGCAGAAATTCCTTGCGGGTCGGCGTTTCCTTGATAAGTGCAGAAGTGGCTGTCTTCACAGGCAGCCTTGTCCTACGATGGCAATGGATACAAAAAATGGTGCCCCATTACAATAAATGCCTCAACAATGGCGGAAACTACATAGAAAAGTAGTTTAAGGCATAGGAATCTGATAAAAATAATGCTTTTTGCAAACACATTCTTCATTCAAGTTTAATAGCCTAATGGTGCTTAGTTTCCGAATATACCACGTACAAGACATGGCCTCTCGCATTTGTCTGAGGAATTCTGCTGTCTCTCCCTGAGAAACAGCAGAATTGCAGTTTCTAACAGAGAGACAGACTTTATGAGTTTCATTCATACACTCATTATAAAAAAAATAGTTGCATCCAGAACGACGTGTCGGATTGGAATGCTATTCGGGAGGAAGGTGAAGGTTACCAGGAGCAATAAATGCTTAAACATTGACACTAATGTGGGCAATATTTATTGAGCTACATGCCAATAATAAGTAGTGTCTCACAATATGGCATTGGGCAGTCATGTTTGCTCACACAGCATGCCAGACATCTCGGCATGGAGTTGTACAGGTTCCTAATGGTGTTCTGAGATAAGCCATCCCATGCAGTTCCTGCAGACTGTGCAGTAGAGATGGAGTGTAGATAGCGTGTTCAATAGCATCCCACACATTTTCAATCAGCAATAGGTCTGCTGACGCAGCTGGCCATTGAAGAGTGTCAGTGCCTTTGAAGACAAGCTCTCGAGACAGCAGCAGTATGTAGACGAGCGTTGTTCTGCTGGGAAATCACACTGGAGTGAGCGTTCAGAAAAGATACGGCCACTAGTTGCAGGACCTCACTGACGTAATGTTGGGCTGTCAAAGTGCCTGTAATGAACGCCAAAGGTGATCTGGCATCGTAGGCAATTGCACCCCACACCATAACACTAGGCCTATGGACGTGTGATGCTCAACAACAAACCATCTTGCCACTGACCACGGTGCCTCCACACATGGATTCATTGGTCATATCTTCCAAGACAAAAGCACGACTCGTCACTAAAGATCACCCGCTGCCTTTCTGAGCGGATCCTTGACAGTCTGGCACAACACCATTGCAGTCTTTGGCGACAATGCAATGGTGCTTAGAGAAGTCATCGTAACGGTTCGTGTGTGTGTAGTCCTGCCAATGGTGCTGGCATTAATTGTATGAAGTATGGATGGCACCACTGCTTGCTGAATATCTGCAATCATGGCTGTTGGATCACTACGCGCATGTCGGACAACCCATTGGTCATCTCTCTCTCTCTCTCTCTCTCTTTCTTTCTCTCCCCCCCTCTCTCTCTTTCTTTCTCTCCCCCCTCTCTCTTTCTTTCTCTCCCCCCTCTCTCTGGTTTGTCTATATCTCCCAGACCCTTCCTGTCACTGCTGCGTGCCTTGTTCTATTCACTGCCGCCAACAGTGTGCTATGGTGATATCCACACGATCGGTATCGCACGCAATATGGTGATAAGACCATCCCGCTTCCTGGAGCCTGACGACTCGGCCCCTCTCAAACTCCTCCTACTGCTCGAATTGCTTCCGAGCATTTCTCCAAGACATACTTCACTTGCAAAGGATGCAACCAACACAACAACACAAGTGAGAATGGCAAGCACACACAACAGGATGACCTTATTTAGCCGGTCAGGCACAGCGCTATGACCCCACCTTGCTGGCGTCACGTGCGCGGCCAAGCGCAATACTTCAATCATTTGAACGTCTCACAATGTGAAACCTACCCACCAAGTTTCATTATTGTCAGTTGCTTCCTTCTGGGTGCAACTAATTTCTTGACGGTGAGTGTATTTCAGATCTGAATCTGATTTCCAAAATGAAAAAAAAAAAAAAGTTGGAACAAGTATTCTCATACTTATTGTTACAGATTTATCAAAATCATTTGTAATGTTGTTAGTGACATTCGATTGTTGCACAATCAATACACTGATCCAAGCAAGAATTCTGAAAATCAAGGACATCAACCAAAAAGCTAACACAGCTGAACAGGTCACTTGCAAGGCGCATGTTCTCTACACTATACTATATTAGATACACTTGTTTGCTATACCCAGCATACTAATATTCACTATTTACATTTTTGAGAATGACTATTCAGCCATTGAATAATTGGGTGCTGCACTACAAGGAGAGTTCCTGTATTATTCTACATTCATTAGAGCGCATAACATAACCGAAAGTACTTACAGTGTGACTCCAATGACAATGTCTGGTTTGTGTGATCTTTGTGCATATTGGGTTGATGCACAAGTTCATGCCATTTTATTTCACAAGTGTTTCCCAGGTCAGTAGCGACGGTGCAGATGGCCAGTTGTATCGTGTACCTAAATCATATTGCACTGTGTGATTGTGGCTAATGGTATTTTGGTTTTCAGGTCCGGAAGTATGGAGTGTCAAGTAGAGAGGAATGAACATTTCCTCTACTCATCTACGAGTTTAACAAAGGATCCACAGCAGCCGAGGCTACTGCATAAATTTGTGCTGTGTATGGGGAGAATGCTATTGCTCCGAGGACAGCCCACAAATGGTTTCAGCAGTTCCGAGGTGGCAATTTTGACCTCAACGACTCTCCATGCTCAGGTCGTCATTCTCACTTTGATGAAGATTGTTTGAACCATCTCATCCATTTGGATCCACATCAAACAGGGTTCCCACTCAAAAGTAATAAAAAAATTCCCTGACTTTTCCAGGTTCTCCAGGTGGTTTTTAAAGTTTTCCAGCGTGGCATGTTGCAAAGAATTGTTACATTTCATTCCATTCCATTCATTTTTCTCACCAAAGCACACACTTGCAAATTCTTTACATAATTTGTCTTTATAAAATTACCCGTTTTTCATTAATAATAACTAACTGTGCACATTATTTTCTGTACCAAAGTTCTGTGAACTTTTGTGAACACTACCCACACTTAATTTGTAAATACATTCCCATAGAAACAGGCCAGATGTAAGAAAAAATCTGTCAGTTGAATAGTTTCAGTTTTTCTAAAACACAATGCAGCTAAGCTTAATGATGGAATGGCTCTGTTCAAAGAAACATGTTTCAAGAGAACCAACAGACAAAGGACTTTGATCCATCATTTGGTTGGTTCTCTTGTGAAGTGTTTCTTCAAGCAGAAGCCAGTGTGCCTAATTGTTCCATGTTATAGCAACTGCCTGCAGAAATTGAACAAAAGCTTAATAACTGGCAATTTTAAAAATGCAATGTTCCATGTTATAGCAACTGCCTGCAGAAATTGAACAAAAGCTTAATAACTGGCAATTTTAAAAATTCAGTTTTGCATCTTTTTTTAGAGAATAAAGGGAATACTTAATATAACTGAAAGTAAGATCTACCAAATTCTAGGCAGGCAGTAATTGCAAGCAAAAGTTTGAAATCTTGAAAAAATAAGTTTTTTTGGCAAAATAAAGTATCCATTGATTTTTACAAAAAAAAAGGGGGTAATTTTCCCTGAGTTTTCCCTGACTTTTACAAAAAAGGGCAATTTCCCCTGAGTTTTCCCTGATTTTTGGAACCATTTTCAAATTCCCTGAGAATTCCAGGTTTTCCCTGTTTTCCAGGTTGAGTGGGAACAATGTCAAACCACATGCGAATTGGCCACTGAGATGGAGAGTGATCAGGCCATGGTGGTGCAGCACCTGGAATATATGAGAAAAGTCCAGAAATTGGGGTCTTGGGTACCTCATACTCTCACCAAGGACACAAGAATCAGCATGCTGCCATATGTGGTTCCTTGCTCACCCATTATTGTGAATGTTCTCAGCAACACAAACCCTTTCCATCACATTGTTATTGGAGATGAAAAGTGGTGTCTGTACGAGAATTTCAGGTATCTGAGGGAATGGTTAAGCTCAAACAAGACGCCCACACCACGTCCAAAACACGACCTTCATCCTGCGAAGATCAAGTTGTGTGCCTGCTGGAACATGAAAGGCATTATTCACTGGGAAGTGCTACCGAGGAATCGGACCATCAACGCTGCACTCTATGGTGAGGAACTCCACCATGGGAGTAAATCGGCAGAAATGGCGCCATGGTGTCCTTCAACACGATAATGCACACCCTCACAGTTCAAACATGACCAAAAATGGCCATTCAGGACATGAAATGGAAGATCCTTCCCATTTGGCCTATTCCCCAGATCTTGCCCCTTCTGACTATCACCTGTTCTGATCTCTGTTGAATGCACTCCATGGCAGAACGTTCAACAATGATGTTGATCTCCAGAATTTCCTTGACGATTTCTTCGCAGAAAAACCGGCACATTTTTTCAAGAATGGCATTGCAGACCTATCCAGATGTTGGACACCATCATCAACAATGGGGGGGGGGAATACATTGTTGGTTGATTCTGTTTCCCTTCTGATGTAATACATTCCTGTAGTGAGGTGAAAAAAACAGCATGAACTTGTGCATCAACCCAATACAAGAGAAAAGTGAGAGAGTTAGTCCCCTACAGGCAGAGCCCATTTAAGAGAGACTAGGAGGGCTGTAGCCCTGGGCCTCGCATTTTCAATGAGACCCAAAATTATGCAGGATGCTCAATTGAAGAATTCTACAGTTTTTATTTTATTTATTTATTTATTTATTTATTTTTTTTGCAGGTAGCAAAGTGAAAACTATAAGAAACTGCCTTGTGAAATATTTTTCTATTTCTTTCATCTTTTTTAGGAGTACGCAAAAGTATAGTCCCCCTACTCCCCAGTACATCCTCAAATCTTTCAAAAGTATTACAGATGTTTTTCTGTACACCTCTGTAATTGAGAGAAATTTTCATACATTAATTCATTTTAAATGCTATTTGGATCGTATTATTTTGCCCACTACTTTAATATAATTTCAAGCTGAACTGGGAGGAGGGGGAGGGGGGTAGACTGCGAAACATAATCAAGTTTTCCAACGTCAAGATGGGTCATTCTTAATTGGGTTTTTGCCATTGTCGTCCCTGAATTTCGGTACAGTTGCCTTTCTCATGACCAGATTTTTTTGGGAGAGTTTTGTTCTAGTACAGTGCCCTCATGGGGAAAGGTAAGTCTTGGCCAGACTTCCTTTGCCTGGAAAGTGTCCTTTGAAGTTCTCAGTAGGTGATGCATTTCCATGTCTACATAATCTTCATAACAATATGAAAAGGAAAAAAGAAAATCTCTTCAAAAATAAAAAGAAATCAAAACTAAAGGAGCTCTTAATTTTTATTTTCCTTTCAGTTTGTAAATCAGAAATATGAATTTATTGCATAAAGGTCTCCCTATTGGACTCTGTACAGCAGACTGGATTGCACACACCCATATCTGGGCACTGGTAAAATATGACATCAGGAAATAGTAAAAATTAGGATGTCTACATCAATACAATTTTTAGGGCATGTTGAATCTGCAATATTTCTAGTTTGTTGATCAATAAGTGTGATTTAACATGTGTATTTCTAACATTGATTCTCAAATGACTTCAGACAGAAACTTAAAATTTGACTCTTTCATTTGGTACTATCAAGGTTCGCACTCTTCCAAGCAAAATAAATTCAAGCACTTTTCAAGGACTTTTTAAGCCCGAACTATCATGTGTGTGTGTACTGTCGGTCAGTCAGTAGATAGGTATTTTAGTAAGTTCAGACCATTAATTTTAGCTGGGGAGGGAGCAGCATCTTCAATGACCTGCCTGTTATCCTACTTTGCCCCCAGTTGGTTTATTTTACTAACTTTGTTTGGCATTTTTTAACTCTGTTTTGGAGTGTTTCGAAATAATTTTATTTTGTGGAATATTTCGAAAGAGTACATTATTTTCGTATTCATCTTCTGGTATGACACTTCTTGTTTGCTTTAACTTTTTATTTTTGATGCATGGCTTTGATGCAGCCAGGTGACGAAGGGACCACGCATGAAGCACAAGCAATTCCTGGAAGTTCCACCCTCCAGCAACAATGCGTCCCTAACCCCAGTAAACAGAACCCCATCACAATTTGCAAATACAACATTCCACTTATTTTACTCACATGGCTGACGTTTTACTCTGTAGTCATATCATAGCCAAGGCACCAGTTGTCCACACACTCCTTTGGGTTGAACACAAGTTCTGCACTATTTGATCAGCTTGGTGTTTTTATCAGAATTACACAGAAATATCCTACACAATGTTTTAGCATAATTATTTTATACATGCTCTTTCTCTTTCATATCATTACTTAAAAGCCAAAACAAAATTTCTAGTACTATTTACAGAGCCTTAAACTTTTTCAAGTACTTTCAAGGACTTGAAAATGAATTTCTTTTATTCAAGGACTTTTCAAGGTTTTCAAGGAGCATACAAACCATGTACTACACAAGTAAGAACATAAGTTATTCTGAATGGCATCACTCAAACAGTTTTGCAACCCGTGTTTATAAAAGATAGATACCGGGTGTGCCATATAAAAGGCCCCGTGGCCAGACATCGTTAGGCAGGTTAAAGTTGTTTGGCGGGTTTCCAGTTAAAACCGCTTTGTTCCACTTCTAACCGGATTCTGTGTGTACAGCTGCAAATGAATTCTCCGGAGTGGTTAGTCACAGCCAGAGCAGTGTAGGTACGTGTTCATAAGTGTAAGTGAAGAGAGAACAAAGGCAACAGAAATGCTTTTAAGTACGGAACAGCAAATTTTTATTGCGGAACGGTATTTCAGAAATAACTCATAAAAGGTTTTAAATGAGTTCTTTACAGAAAAAATTCCATACTGTCCAGCATCGACGAAATCAGTGGTACAGAAGTTAGTGCGGAAATTTCGTGAAACCGGCACAGTGCAACAGGAAAAGAAACAAACCCAAGACAATTCATACTAAAGACAATATCAAGGATGTGTGCACAATGATGTTACAAAGCCCCCGGAAGTCGATTCGCCAATTATCGTCTGCAACAGGAATATCTGCCACGTCATGCCAATGCATACTTAAGGTGGATTTGCATTTTCGGCCGTACAAAGTTATGGCGCACCAAGAACTTAAAACTTCTGATTATGCAAAATGGATGCAATATTGTAAGTGGTTTCAGGAGACCATTGCCAGCAGTGAAATGGACCTAACACTTTGTTACATGGCAGATGAAGCATTGTTTCATCTGTCCAGGTATGTCAATGAGCAAAACAGCAGAATTTCGACTGACACGAATCCCAGACGGACAATGGAGACTCCTCTGTACGACTAAAAGATAGGCGTTTGGTGCTGTGTCTGGGAAGAGGATAGTTGGCCCATTCTTTTTAACTGACACCATCAACTCTGAGCGCTACGTTTGGCAACTGTTCAACCCATTTGTTTCCGCACTTACAGAAGAAGAGCGAACATATGCTTTCTTTCAGCAGGATGGTGCAACGGCGCATACTGCGCGGAACAATCTACGTGTTGTGCATGAAGTGTTTGGGGAGGACAGAACTGTATCAAAGGGACTATGGTCACCCAGATCCCCCGATCTCTCCACCTGTGACTTATCTGTGGGTAGCACTGAAACGGAAAGTGTATGCAACTAATCCGCACACCCTTGATGAATTAAAAGTGAACATTATGGATGCCATAGTCCAGATTACTGCCGATGAGTTGTGGCGATTTACAAACAACATGTTTCATCGTGTGCAGCTGCGTCTTGATGTCGGAGAACAGCACTTTCAGCAATTGTTGTAAATGCAGGTAAATCACTCCTGTTTTCTGTCATTTCAACTATTCTTTACCATGTATAGTGACATTGCCTGACTGTTGCAGTTCATTACACTTGGGCCTCTTTTATAGGGCACATCCTGTACTATAGAAGGAATAGAATTAAATTTACAATCAATCCTTCCATAACAGTAGCTGTTAGAACAAAACTGATTTGGAATATGAAACAGGTCAAACATCTCCATTTACAGAACGAGGTGTAAAATTAAACTTTATTATCAGGATTTCTTTTATAGCCTACGGAAGCTCTTAAGCATATAATCACAAGGAAATTAATTATACAAGGTACACATTACCTGGTCAAATTGCGCATTTCTTTTTCTGCCCACATGTGTATAATTTTTCTTGGGTTTTGCTTTCCAAATCGGTCCCGGAATCGATGGTCCTCTCTAATATACTGGTCCCTGTTTTGGAACTCATTAAGGGTAGTCTTGTACACCTTCAAGGCATATTCACGAGGTGTATCCTGCGTTTCTAACCTATGTGGAAAAAGAACCTATTGCAAAGACTCAACAGTAACCATAAAATTTGAAAATAAGTATTTGACATAATTTGTTCAACAATATATGGATATGATATTAGATTATCTCAAGAACAATTTTTAAATGCATTTCTGTATAGGTTTTTAAAATTTTTTTCAATTGCAGTTAATTTTTGTTTTTGGTACATATATATGCAGTTAATTTTTGTTTTTGGTACATATATATATATATATATATATATATATATATATGGGATGTAAGGTCAGGTGATGCGTAACATCACAGCCTCTCCTTGACAAATGTCAACCCCGCCTTCTCGTGGTGCATCCTGTTCCTACTAAAGGGGCTCTGACGACCGCAAATAGCGGTATAACTATACCATCGGGATTAGAGGAAATACTATCCCACACTCACCAACCCGCTTGGCCAGCGTGGTGAGTTATGGCCAAACCCTCCAAAATGACTCCACAACTTAAATCTTGGCCCTCAGTCTCCGGCAGCTGGAATGTACCTGGCCAAGGCAGCGGCCAGTGCGACATGAAGGCAGAGGGTGCTAAGAATCCCCGGAGGACCGGACTAGGCTGCCATCTGATGCTGACCTTGGCAACGTACAATGGACGCTCCCTATCTTCTGATTCAAGGCTTCTTGAATTGGAAGAGGAACTACAAAGGATCAAGTGGGACATCGTGGGGCTAAGTGAGGTAAGGAGAAAAGGAGAAGATCTCATCGAACTGAAAAGTGGACATCTCTTCTACTATCGTGGGACAGATACTGGCAGAACTAGTGGTGTTGGATTTATAATAAACAAGAAACTGAAGGATAAAGTTGTAGAAGTTGAAAGTTCCTCTGACAGAGCTGCACGGCTTGTTATCCAACTCTCGAAAAGATACCAGGCTCAGATTATTCAAACTTATGCACCCACCACAAGTCATCCTGAAGAAGAAATTGAAGAATTTTATGAGGAAATTTGTCATCTAAATAATAAAGGTAAGCAGCACTTGAAAATAATTATGGGAGATTTCAATGCAAAGATAGGGCAACGGCAACAGAATGAAACTTCAGTAGGTAAATTCGGTCACGGCAACAGAAACCAGCGTGGAAATACTCTCGTTGAGTTTGCAGAGGCAGAAGGGTTTTTCATCATGAACTCCTTCTTCAAGAAAAAGCCACACAGGAAATGGACATGGAGACATCCAAATGGGACGACAAGTGAAATTGATTTTATTATGTGTAACAAAAAATTCGTCATAGAAGACTGCAGTGTGCTAAACAAGTTCAACACTGGTAGTGACCATAGATTGGTGAGATGTAAGATGCACCTCAACACTAAACTTGAACGTGGCAAGCTCATAAGACAAACAAAATCTATTGACATAACCAACCTCAAAAAACACCATAATACCTTCAAGTTGGAACTGAAGAACAGGTTCTCTGCTTTAGAAGGCCTAACATCGGAAGAAGTGGACATCTCTGAAGTTAACAGAAAAGTAACCAAAGCTCTTATGGAAACAGCAACAAAATTAGCTGGGTCTAAGAACAAGTTGCATGTAAATAAATTATCAGGAAAAACGAAAATGTTGATGCAAAAAAGAAGAGAGATGAGGACAACTAAAGAAGATGTGACTTCCAAAGTGGAATATATAGAGCTATGCAAGACAGTACGAAAAAGTATCACTGAAGACGTAAGAAAATTCAACTGTGAACTAGTGAGGAAAGCAATTGAAAACAACCAAAGCCTAAAGATAGCAAAGGGACATCTCAGTAAGGGAAGAAAACAGATTATGGCACTGAGAAAAGAAGATGGTTCTGTAACAAGAAATAGAGGCAGAAATTTTGACAAGAGTGAAAGATTTCTACTCCAAATTATATGAAAGGGATGATACATGCACACCAGACATCATGAAAGATACCAGTACTAGAGTTCCTCCAGTCCTTCCAGCAGAAGTTGCACATGCAATCAAGAACATGAAGCGAGGAAAAGCTCCAGGAGAAGATGGAATTACTGTAGACATCATACAAGAAGCAAGTGGAGAAATCGAAACAGTACTCGCCCAAATTTTCACTCGATGCCTTAATGAAGGAAAGATTCCTGAGGATTGGAACACAGCTACAATGATCCTGCTACATAAGAAAGGTGACATTGAGGATCTCGGAAACTACAGACCTATCAGCCTCCTATCAGTAGTTTATAAAATCTTCACTAAAGTTCTTTCACACCGCTTGAAAGTAACACTGGACATGGCTCAACCGAGAGAACAAGCTGGATTCAGGAGTGGCTACAGCACAATAGATCATATCCATGTGCTGAGAGAACTAATGGGAAGAGCGAGGGAATATGAACTTCCATTGTGCATGGCTTTTATCGATTATGAAAAAGCCTTTGATTCGGTGAAACCATCAGCAGTTACAATGGCTCTGAAAACCTGCGGTATTGAAGATGCATACATTAATATTATTAATAACATCTATGAAAATGCAAGTGCAAAGATTAGGCTGTTTGAAAATACAACACACATAAAAATTGGAAAGGGAGTGAGACAAGGTGACACCATATCTCCGAAGCTCTTTAATGCCACATTGGAGGGTGTTTTTCAGTCACTGAGCTGGGAAAACAAGGGGATAAAGATTAATGGAGAGTATCTAACCCACCTTCGTTTTGCTGATGACGTAGTCATTTTTGCAACTAGCCCATCAGAGCTGCAGAGTATGATCCAGGAACTTGCTGACAAGAGTAAAGAAGTGGGATTAAAAATGAACTTTCAGAAGACAAAAGTGATGTTCAATGCTTTTACAAGAAATGAAGATTTATCGATTGATGGAGAAAAGCTGGAGATAACAGACACGTACGTTTATCTTGGACAGCAGATATCAAGTGAGGGTCACATTGATGAAGAAATTAATCGGCGTACAAAACTTGCCTGGAGAGCTTTTGGAAGAAACAGCATAATTTTCAAAAGCAATATGCCATTATGTCTTAAAAGAAAAGTGTTTGATCAATGCATCCTTCCGGTGCTTACGTATGGTGCAGAGACGTGGACCTTAACTAAAAGAGACATACAAAGGCTGCAGACAACTCAAAGAAGCATGGAGAGGTGCATACTTGGTGTAACCAGGAGAGATAAGAAGAGGAACTCGTGGATCCGAAAAATGACAAGAGTGGAAGACATCATGATCAGAGTTAAATCCCTGAAATGGCAATGGGCTGGACATACTGCCAGAAGGACAGATCATCGATGGACAGCCGAAATTTTAGATTGGATTCCAAGGGACAGGAAAAGACCCAGAAGAAGACCACATGGGAGATGGGTGGATGAAATTCGAAAGTATGCAGGGGTGACATGGAGGAGACTGGCACAAGACAGACCGTTGTGGAGGAAACTTGGGGAGACCTTCGTCCAGCAGTGGATTGATAATGGTTGACAATGATGATGATGATGATGATATATATATAAAAGAGATTTGATTTGAATAATGAAAAAATGCTTTTATTTATGACATAAAATATTCATAGGACACAGGAATTAAAATGCTTTTATCATGAAAATGCACTCACTCCATGACAAACAGCTTATTCAAAAGCCTACTTTAGTTCCACAAACCAAGCTTTAAAATTATGTCTGTCAAATAGAATTACTACTATTAATTATTAAAATATCTAAATTACTAAATATAATTGTTTTACGCAGTTGAGAAAAAATGAAGGCATCATACCTCAGATATCACAATCACTTTCACATATGCAGATCCAAAGTGCTTATGGTGAAATGGCACCTTTATTAGTAAAAAAATAAATAAAACTTAATGCTGGTTACATTTCCAAAGTGTTATGTGTATGCTTCTGCTGCAGTTGCTGCCACTTTTGTTTACTTTTCAGCTGTGTCCGTTACTAAGTGCTATAAATAGTTCCAACCTATTTTTACAGGAAGATGTTTTCAACAATTTTTTAAAATTTTGACAAATGTGAACAATTTACAACATGAAATTTGCTTTTGCTGTTTAGTGTGGATTGAAAGAATTCACACAAGACTTCCAAAGTTTTGTGCGAATCCTTCCACAGCAGTTTTTGATATGTTTCTTTACATCCTTCCCATTCGACAGTTGAATGACACCAGACGTTACGAAATTGCAGAATAGCTCGTGTGTCGGGGGTCTTCCACCACACTGATGACGCCTATACACTACAACTCATATGTCGTGGCTGGTGAGTCATTTTTTTTATTTTTGCACCCAGCGTGTGCTATCATCTATTGAGAATGTGGAGAACTATTTCATGTTTTTTTTTAAAAAAGACCAACTTGGAGCATTTTTTTTTTTAATCTGGACTGAACAACAAAATGGCGGGCATCAGCAGCACAAGTAGTTTTGCGCTGGATACTCTGAATGACAGTGATTTTGAAAACAGTGATGAAAGTGAATTAGAATTTGAAGAATATGATGCAGATACATCAGATTATGAATGTGATATGTCCGATAGAAGAGAAGAATCAGATAACGAACCTGGTGGTGATCCAAATCCTGTTGATGTGATACAGGATGGATGGGACAGAAATGGAAATGTTGCTGATTTTCCTAAAACTGTTTTTACTGCAACAGAAAGTTACAAACCATCCCAGCAAAAACCTGTAAATATATTAGATTTTTTTAAATATAATTACAGGTTTTTGCTGGGAAAGTAAAGCTGAATTTTCACAGCTAAGTTGTGACCTCTACTGCAGAAAAAATAAAAAAAGTACAAGTGCAGGGCGAGTCTAGGTGAAATGTTATTCAAGTGGAAATGGTTAAACTATGGCTCTCCATGTGTTACAACATGCTATAAATAGTTTCTCTATTTAAAAAAACAATAGTTTCCTGATTCCAGGAGTAGTACTAGCTGTAAGTAAAATTTCAGGACACACATTTTTTTAAATTTCAAGACAATTTCAGGACATCATTGAAACAAAAAATATATATATCAGGATGTAAGGTCAGGTGACACGGAATATAATACAGATTCTCCTTGACATATGTCAACCCCGCCTTCTCGTGGTGCATCCTGTTCCCACTAAAGGGGCTCTAATGACCGCCAAATAGTGGTATAACTATACCATCAGGATTACAGGAAATGCTATCCTACACTCACCAACCCGCCTGGCCAGCGTGGTGAGTTATGGCCAACCCCTCCAAAATGACTCCACAACTTAAATCTTGGCCCTCAGTCTCCGGCAGCTGGAATGTACCTGGCCAAGGCAGCAGCCAGTGCGACATGAAGACAGAGGGTGCTAAGAATCACCGGAGAACCGGACTAGGCTGCCATCTGATGCTGACCTTGGCTACGTATAACGGACGCTCCCTATCTTCTGATTCAAGGCTCCTTGAATTGGAAGAACTACAAAGGATCAAGTAGGACATCATCAGGCTAAGTGAGGTAAGGAGATCTCATTGAACTGAAAAGTGGACATCTCTTCTATTATCGTGGGACAGATACTGACAAAACTAGTGTGGGATTTATAATAAACAAGAAACTGAAAGATAAAGTTGTAGAAGTTGAAAGTTCCTCTGACAGAGCTGCACGATATGTTATCCAACTATCGAGAACATACCATACCAGGCTCAGATTATTCAAGATTATGCACCCACTACAAGTCATCCTGAAGAACAGATTGAAGAATTTTATGAGGAAATCCGTCATCTAAATAATAAAGGCAAGCAGCACTTGAAGATCATTATGGGAGATTTCAATGTGAAAATAGGGCAATGGCAACAGAATGAAACTTCAGTAGGTAAATTCGGTCACAGAAACCAGCATGGAAATACTCTCATAGAATTTGCAGAGGTCAGAAGGGTTTTCCATCATGAACTCCTTTTTAAAGAAAAAGCTGCAAAGGAAACGGATAAGGAGGCATTCCAATGGATTGACAAGTGAAACTGATTTTATTATGTGTAACAAGAAATTTGTCATGGAAGACTGCAGTGTGCTAAACAAGTTCAACACAGGTAGTGACCATAGAATGGTAAGATGCACCTCAATGCTAAACTCAAGTGTGGCGAGCTCATAAAACAAACAAAGTGTATTGACACGACCAACCTTAAAAAACAACATATTACCTTCAAATTGGAAATTACCTTCAAATTGGAACTGAGGAACAGATACTCTGCTCTAGTAGATCTAATGTCGGAAGAAGTGGACATCCCGAAGTTAACAGAAAACTAATCAAGGCTCTTATGGAAACAGCAACAAAAATAGCTGGTACTAAGAACAAGTTGCATACGAACAAATTATCACGAAAAACCAAAATTCTGATGCAAAAAAGATGAGAGAATTGGACAACTAAAAGAGGTGTGACTTCCAAAGTGGAATATATAGAGCTATGCAAGACGGTACGAAAAAGTATCACTGAAGACGTAAGGAAATTTCAACTGTGAACTAGTGAGGAAAGCAATTGAAAACAACCAAAACCTGAAGAGAGCAAAGGGACCTGAGTAAGGGAAGAAAACAGATTATGGCTCTGGGAAAAGAAGATGGTTCTGTAACAAGAAATAGAGGTGAAATTTTGACAAAAGTGAAAGATTTCTACTCAAAACTGTATGAAAGGGATGATACATGTACTCCAGACATTACAAAAGGTACCAGAGTTCTTTCAGTCCTCCCAGCAGAAGTTGCACATGCAATCAAGAACATGAAGTGGGGGAAAGCTCCAGCAGAAGATGGAATTACCGTAGACATCATACAAGAAGCAAGTGGAGAAATTGAAACAGTACTCGCCCAAGTTTTCCTTGATGCCTTAATGAAGGGAAGATTCCTGAGGATTGGAACAGTGCTACAATGATCCTGCTACATAAAAAAGCTGACATTGAGGATCTCAGGAACTACAGACCTATCAGCCTCTTATCAGTGGTTTATAAAATCTTCACTAAAGTTCTTTCACACCGCATGAAGGTGACACTGGACAGGGCTCAACCGAGAGAACAAGCTGGATTCAGGAGTGGCTACAGCACAATAGATCATATCCGCGTACTGAGAGAACTAATTGAAAGAGCGAGGGAATATGAACTTCCATTATGCATGGGTTTTATCGATTATGAAAAGGACTTTAATTCGGTGAAACCATCAGCAGTTACAATGGCTTTGGAATCCTGCGGTATTGAAGATGCATACATTAATATTATTAATAACATCTATGAAAATGCAAGTGCAAAGATTCGGCTATTTGAGAATACAGCACCCATAAAAATTGGAAAGGGAGTGAGACAAGGTGACACTATATCTCCCAACCTTTTTAATAGCACATTGGAAAATGTCTTTCAATCACTGAACTGGGAAAACAAAGGGATAAAGATTAATGGAGATTATCTAACTCACCTTCATTTTGCTGATGATAGTCATTTTTGCAACTACCCCATCAGAGCTGCAGAGTATGATCCAGGAACTTGCTGACAAGAGTAAAGAAGTGGGATTAAAAATGAACTTTCAGAAGACAAAAGTGATGTACAATGTTTTTACGAGAAATGAAAATTTATCGATTGATGGGGAAAGCTGGAGATAGGTTGGTTGGTTGGTTAATTGATGTTAATGGTGCAAGGGCCATGGTTGGCCAAAGAGCGCCAAACAAAAGACATCAAAACAAAACAAAATCAATAAAAAACGTACACAAGGTTAAAAACAGGCTGATGTGGTAAAAATGAAATATGATAGTGAACAAGTTAAAAGCTAGATAAGTTTAAAAAAGTCAATATCTTGTAAAAACGAAAACACTGCTTTCATGTCGCAGGCTTCGCCAATAATGGTTTGCAGCGTAGCTGCTCCTTCATCCAACAGATGAGAGTGAAAATGACGAAAACGATGATCACAAAACCGAACACAAGTACACAAAACATGAAGGACAGTGAGACGACAGTCGCACGCCTCACACACCGGGACACTCTCGCCACACAGCAAAAAGCGGTGAGTAAAACGACAGTGCCCAATGCGGAGACGTGCAAGAACAACCTCCTCACGACGGTTCGTCCGCAAACTAGACTTCCATAGACCGATCTGTGGTTTGATGGCATAGAGTTTATTGCTGCCCTGCTGAGACCACAGGGACTGCCACTCATCCATAACAAATTTCCGGATCAACGGCCGATAATCTCGGAAAGACAGTGGCAGCCGAGCTGGCGACATGGAGGAAACAGACCTGGCAGAGAGATCTGCCAGCTCGTTACCCCGGATCCCAACATGGCCAGGAACCCAACAGAATCGGACCGGGAAGCCACCACCCTCCAAAGTTCCAAGAAGACGACGGGCATCACGGATGACAGGTGAGTCCGTGTCCTCTGGAGAAGATAAAACTTGGATGACGGACTGGGAATCGGAGCAAATCAAAGCGCGACGATGAGATCTAGACCGTATGTGACACAAAGCGAGGTGTACCGCACGCATCTCTGCCGAAAAGACAGTAGATTCAGGCGGAAGCCTCTCAGCATGGGAGGCATCGCCACACACGAAAGCGGAACCAACAACCTCACCGGATTTCGACCCGTCAGTAAAGACAGGCACGAAATCCGGGAAGAGAGACTGTTTCTTGGCAAAGAGCTGTTGGTACACCAGAGCAGGAGTGGAAGACTTTGGCCACACACAAAGGGAAAGGTCAGCCGTTGCTTGAACCGGCCGCCAAGGCGGTTCATTGTAGAACCGGGTCAAACCAATCCTTGACAAGTCTAGACCAGCATCGCGCACTAAGGTCGACAACCGAATCCCAAACGTCGGAACACAGGAAGGCCGGTGTGAGAATAGGCGGACACATTGCGGTTGGAAAATAGATCCATGCAGTGGATGATCAGGAAGAGACTTCAATTTGGTGAAGAATTGAAGAGACAGCTGCTTACGTCAGACGCACAACGGCGGTTCATGGGCCTCGACATACAGGCTATGCACGGGAGAGGAACGGAAAGCACCAGTGCATAGCCGCAGAGCCTGGTGATGGACAGGATCCAGAGGCCGCAACACGGAAGGACGTGCCGAACCGTACGTTATGCAACCGAAGTCTAACTTTGACCGAATCAGAGAATGGTAAATGCGAAGCATTGAGCACCTGTCAGCCCCCCAAGATGTTCGAGAGAGGACCTTCAGGATACTCAATGACTTCGTGCACTTCACCTGTAAAGACTGGATGTGAGGTCGGAAGGTGAGTGCTCGGTCAAAAGTTAGCCCAAGGAACTTGACTTCTGACACCACAGGGATGGTTGAACACCCCAGACGGAGGCTGGGGTCAGGGTGAAGGCCCCGTTTGCGGCAAAAATGCACGCAAACGGTCTTCTGGGTCGAGAAGCCAAATCCATTGTGGGAGGCCCAGGTAGAGATCTTATTAATGGCCGTCTGCAGCTGCCGCTCAATAGTGCGCATGTTGACATATGCGCAAGAGATCTGCAGATCATCCACGTACATGGTGCCACAGACCGTCGGAGGAAGTAGGGTGAAAAGATGATTAACACGAAGGATGAACAATGTCACAGAAAGAATGGAGCCTTGAGGGACACCCTGCTCTTGTGGGTATAACGCAGAGAAGGTCGACCCGATGCGCACACGGAAACTCCGGTCCTGGAGAAATCCGGCGATGAAAGATGGTAGCTTTCCCCGCAATCCGCACTCGTGCAGATCACGGAGAATGCCGTATCTCCAGGTGCGGTCGTAAGCTTTCTCCATATCGAAGAACACGGAGACCATGTGCTGACGCGGACAAACGCCTCTCTGACAGATGTCTCAAGGCGTAGATGATGATCTGAGGTGGATCGGAATTTCCGAAATCCACTATGATGAGGTGAAAGAAGGTGACGTGATTCCAAATAAAAAACTAAACGAAAATTGATGATGCGCTCTAGAACTTTGCAGAGGCAGCTCGTCATAGCGATTGGTCGGTAGTTCAACGGGTTAGCGGGATCCTTACCAGGTTTGAGAACAGGAACGACAATGGAAGAGCGCCAAGATTCGGGAAAGTCACGCTCGTGCCAGATCCTGTTAAACAGGACCAGCAGACATTCAAGAGAGGACGGAGAAAGGTGCTTCAGCATTTCATAATGGATGTTATCCGGTCCGACAGATGTTCGGCCGGACCGATTCAGGGCAATCTTCAGTTCGACGGCAGTCAGCGGGCTGTTATAATCGGTAGCGGAAAACGGTCCAAAGGAAACCTTGGACCGTTCAAGCCGCGGCTGTACCTGCCGGAACGAAGCAGCGTAATTGCGGCTGCTGGACACCGAAGAAAATGCGGCGCCCAGACAGTCAGCAATACCCTGAGCGTCAGCAACCGGTCCTCCACCACTCTCAAGAATGGAGATTACCCCAGAAGGGTACTTACCCCGAATCTTGCGGATCCTGTCCCAAACGATTTTAGAGCTGGTAGTGGTGTTAATCCCGGATACGTATCGTATCCAAGATTCCCGTTGACTACGACGACGTACCAAACGCGCATAAGATTTGGCTCTCTTGAAAGCAAGTAGGTTCGCGTCGGTGGGGTACCGACGAAACCTACCCCAAGCCCGATGTTGAGCCTGACGAGCTGCCTTGCAAGTGGAATTCCACCAAGGTCGCGGACAACGTGGAAGATTAGTCGAAGACTTAGGGATGGTAAAGTCTGCCGCTTGCACAATACAATCCGTAACCGCCGCAACAGCTTCATCGATCGTACCCGAGGTCCCCATGGCTGGAGTAATGGTCGCTGAAGCCGTGAATGAGTCCCACTTGGCGCGATCGATAGCCCATCTAGCAGGGCGAGTAGGATGACGGTACCCGGCACCTGCTAGACGGAGAAAGATGGGAAAGTGATCACTGCCAAGGGGATCCTCAGACACGCTCCAGGACCAGTCAGGATAGAATGATGGCAAACTCAAGGACAGATCAATGGCTGAGTACGAGAGGGTGGGTTCATGAAAGTAAGTGACTGCCCCGGTGTTGTGGAGACAGAGGGACGTGTTGGAGAGAAGGGACTCAACAACACGGCTCCTGGAGTCACGAGTGGCAGAACCCCACAACGGACTGTGTGCATTGAAATCTCTTAAGATGAAGAAAGGAGGCGGCAGCTGGTCGACTAAATCTTCCAGATCCGAAAGGCTTACAGCTTCAGTTGGTGGTATGTAGATGGAACACACTGTGAGCAGAGTGTTCACAGATAGTCGCACTGCCACCGCCTGCAAAGTCGTCCGAAGGGCAACCGCAGTGACAGGGACACCATGAGGAACAACGACGGCCACTCCCCCGCAGGCAATTACGCCGTCCTGGTGATCTTTGCGGAAAAAAGAATGTCTCCGCAGCGAAGGAGTGTCCGTCATGCGAAGCTTTGTCTCCTGGAGACACACGCACACAGGTGTGTGCGAAGACAGTAAGCCCTTTAAATCGTCAATGCGTGAACGCAAACCTCGGCAATTCCACTGAATGAGCGTGGCCAGAATGAAAAACGAAATGAAAGAAAGGAAAAGACAGACGACTAGAAGGTCTCAGTGTCGTCCGTCACCTCCAATCCATCGGCAGTGTCTGGAGGTAACACAGGGCTGTGTTTACCCCCTGTGTTGAGAGGCTGTTTTTGCTTGCTCTGTTTCGGGGATGATGAGCCGGGTTTCACCTTTTCTGGCTTCTTCCTTGCAGTGCCCTGGGTCCCTGTGCTGGTAGATTTTTTCGGCGAAGAAGGTTTAGGCGACGATGTAGATGTCGCCTTGGATGCAATGCGGCGAGACTGCAGTGCTTCCATTCCAGCAGCGACGATGTCCTCAAAATCATAAGGACAACGCGCCGGGATGGTCGCCTCAGTCTGAACCGCAACAGTAGCCTTCTGCACCACAACCGATGCATAGGAGCGTCGGCCGGAAGGAAGAGGAGCAATCCGCCGCCTGGCCTCAGGGTATGACAGATGTTCAGTGGTCTTCAGGCGTTGGATAGCCTGCTCCTCGATCCACTTGGGACACTGCTTAGAAGACGCAGAGTGGGAACCCTCACAATTCACACAGTGATCCATCTCAGCGGAGCAGTCCGCCAAAGAGTGTTCAGTGGAACCACAGCGCCCACACTTTGCTACATTACGGCAAGACTGCTGGGAGTGACCGTAATGCTGGCACTTGAAACATCTCAGGGGGTTCGGGATGTAGGGTCGAACATCGAGACGCAAGTACCCCGCCTTGATGGAAGTAGGCAGGGTAGGTGAGTCAAAGGTCAGGATGATGTTCCGGGAGGGAATAGACTTCCCATCCCACCTGAAAAGGATACGCCGAACCCCAGTGACTTGTTGGTCCCCAAGTTCAACCAACAATTCCTCATCACTGCATTCGAGCAGGTCGCGGGAGTTGACGACACCGCGAGAGGAATTGAGGAATCCATGGGGCGAGATCTGCACAGGAATGTCCAGCAGAACGGTCGTCTCCAGCAAGGTGGCACTGTGACGTGGATGAGATGTCTCCACAAGAAGATCCCCTGACGGGGAGCTTCTTAACACTCTTTGGAGAGCCCGCAACGGCCTGAAGAGCCTTATTAATCCAGAAAGGACTCTTCAAACTGAGAGACTGAGCCGGATCAACTGAATGAATCAGAAGAAACAGAGCATTGCAATTCGTAGTTAGTAGTTTCTTAGTGGAGGAGGGCGACCCATCCTCCACACGGCGCTTTAAAGGTACAGCATGGGAAACACTTTGGTTTGCCATGAGAAGAAAATTAGATTCGTCCGCCAACCTCCCCACCCACTACCGAGCCCAACGAGGGAGAGCCGGAGGTCCGCAAGCCCAAGAGGACGCAGGACACGGCTCTAGGGATAGGCAGCGGATATAGCAAGTTGGTAGGGCAGACACACGCTCAGCGTGCACCCAGACTTTCCCGTGCCCGGAGAACACCCCTTTGGCATGCCCACCCTACCCCCAAACTCACCCAGCCGAACAGAACGACAAGCCGCTAGAAGTCTGGACGCAACTCAGCCACAGATTTCCTGACCAAGAGTGGGTTAGCTCCCAGCCTCCCGTTTAGGGTGAAGCAGAGGGCAAAGAGGAGTGTTGGCATCAGGAGACACTACAACCCGGCCCCCAAATACCTCAGCCTCCAGCATCCTCATTTCCACCAGTACGGGTCACCGCACACGGCAAACATGCAGGTAGGTCTAAGCTAATCAGCTCCGGAAAAACAGAAAATGTAACATAAAAGAGAAAAGACAGGGAAGTGAACAAGGAACAAAAACCCGGAGCTGGCGCCTCATCACAACCTCAGCAGACTACAACTGAGGCGGGTACATGTCAAAATATGAACTTAAGACGAAAAAAGCAAAACAATAAGAGAAAATCGGCTCGGGCCGTGGGGACGCCATCCCCCATCAGCTGGATGAACAGCTGTCCCTTCGGTGATGTTATCGTTCCAGAGTAAACGAAAGGTAAAAGCTGGAGATAAGCAATACCTACATTTATCTAGGACAGCAGATATCAAGTGAGGGTCACATTGATGAAGAAATTGATCGGCATATAAAACTTGCCTGGAGAGTGTTTGGAAGAAACAGTATAATTTTCAAGAGCAATATGCCATTATGTCTTAAAAGAAAAGAGTTTGATCAATGTATCCTTCCAGTGCTTACATATGGTGCAGAGACATGGACCTTAACTAAAAGAGACATACAAAGACTGCAGACAACGCAAAGATGCATGGAGAGATGCATGCTTGGTGTAACCAGGAGAGATAAGAAGAGGAACTCGTGGATCAGAAAAATAACAAGAGTGTAAGACATCATGATCAGAGTTAAATCCCTGAATTGGCAATGCGCTGGACATATTGCCAGAAGGACAGACTATCGATGGACAGCTGAAATTTTAGACTGGATTCCGAGGGACAGGAAAAGAGACAGGAAAAGACCCAGAAGAAGACCACATGGGAGATGGGCGGATGAAATTCGAAAGTATGAGGGAGTAACATGGAGGAGACTGGCACAAGACAGACCGTTGTGGAAGAAACTTGGGGAGACCTTCGTCCAGCAGTGGATTGATAATGGTTGACGATGATGATATATATATCACCTGTGTTACAATTTTGTATACCAAATTTGCCTTTCAAACTGTTCATTTACAGATTAAACTGAAATATTAAATTTTATAAAGCTTCAAAAATCCAAAAGATGAAAAATATTGCACTTACTTTCATCATTCATGACTTACTATGTATTTCACAAATAAAATCAGTCTCATAAAAGAAAACTAGCACAACAAAGGGTCACACACAAAAATATATATATATATATATATACTTCAAAATTATTAATACTCATGCAGTGCACTGTTTACAGATTGCATTAGAGATGTAGCACCATAATAAAAGTGATTTTTTTTTAAATTTTGTCAATTTCTTCTGAATTTCAGAAATGTCCTGTTTTAGAACACTGTATTATCCCTCCCTGTGATGGCAGACGTACTCTGATTTGCAGCAGATCTCTTTCTAGTTAGATGATTTTGGCTTTTTGAATGATAAACGAGTTGAGAGAACTTTACACTATAGTTTATGGCAAACTTTACAGTATGCAGACTACTGATCATCTTTGCAATCCTGACACCAACTACCGAACAATTCACCATCTTCCAGTTTTTTATCTAGCCAAAGTGACAAAAATTTCGTGTTTCTAGACATGGTAAAAATTGAATGAACAATTTATACACACAACTAAAACATTTAACATCGGCAACGGAACAGAACAGCCTTTTTACGATATCAAAAGCGAACACATGTCTAGACACAACTGCATCACATGATCATGGAATGTAGATGATATCACAAGCAAAAATGTGAGCAAAGTAAAGTTTTTGTTCAAATTAAACAAAATGAAGACTTTGTTGCCACATACAAAATTCAAAAGTGCACCAAAAAAGTACAGATGATTGCACCAAATGAAGTAGCGACAACAAGACAGAAAGGGGGTAGAGTGCTTCCAACGACGCCATGTTTGAAGTCAGTTGAAAGAGCAGTGGCCAGTGCTCAGACAGGAAGAAGCCAAGCACCGCAAGTTAGAGGCGCTATATGCCAGCATGTAAAGAAACATAAACACTGATCATTTTCTAAGCTTTCTACATAAAAATAAATATGTAAAAACACACGTCAACTGTGTCAGGAGTCACTACGCTTATGAATGTGTATAATTATATTTCTGAGGGAAAAAATTGCCCTAGTAAGCGAGGATAACCAGAGATTATAACGACTTCTACGAATTGTCGTTAAGTTTGTTGCATTTTCGTAAAGTGGAGGGCAGAAGGGACACTTTGCACTGCTTATGCGCTCCGCTAATGTGATCACCACATAAGCACAAGTGCGATATAATGGCCATCTCGGCATGATAAAATGCTAAGACACCATAATAGCAGATTAATAAAAATTGAAAAATTTCAGGAATTTCAGGAAAGATAATCATATTTCAGGACATTTTAATTGTTTTCAGGAAATTCAGGAATTTCAGAATAAGTACGACCCCTGTGATTCTTTTACACAGGAAATATATTTCAAAAAAAACACAAATGGAACGCAAGAAAGGAAATGTGAGTAAATTTTTAATTTTCTTGCATTTCATCTCTTTAAAGCTTAACATTGCTATTCCCATGTTTGCACATTCTCCTACTTTATCTTGACCATTTATTTTCTTTTGGTGTAATCTGGATTCAACACTCTGTATTGAAACAAGATTGAGTGTCAAGAAACTCATGTAAAATGTCATTCCATGCATTACAACCATCCCATCTAACATTCCATTTCAGTTCAAACATCAACAGTCTCCTGTTCCTCTCAGTTTTCCCATGAGTATCAACAAGCACATGGTAAATTGTTAAAAGTTGTTGGGTAGTCCCAGTATTTGTAATTGCCATTACCTTTTTGATTTGCTTGAACAGAATTCTACACTAGTCCTGATATTTGTAGCTTCTGTTGCTTTTCTGATTTGGTTCTACGTAATTCATTTATATGCTTTCTGCGATCATGAGTTAAATTTTTAACTTCAGATTAACAAAAACCACAGGGTTCTTTTACGTGTAACCTGATATGTTACAACTTCAAGAGAACTGAGACAGCATTTTTTGGCAACTATGAAATAGATGATGCAACTAAAATTACTAAATAGTGTTCACAGTTCTCTTTTTCCCTGAATTGAAGAAATTTGAAACAAGCAAAGGGGGTGAGTGGATATTTTACTTGGTACTAACGCTAAATCAACTAGTGGGAAAACTTCTAAGTGCGATGCTTACAAGTACAGGATGAATAATATGGGTACTGAATATATAGCAAAACTGTATTCAGATTTACTACCTAGTATTACACAACAGCAACTAGGGCCTCTGTGAATTTTGGAGAGGTGCAAGCTAGTTCTGTGTGACATTGGCAAAAAGACCCCAACTCACTGGGTTTTGTTCCAGAATCCTTAGGTTGAATGACCAACTGGAACCCTCAGCTGTGGGCTAATCCTCCACACTGATGTACTTACCTAATTAAAAAGATAAAAAGAAATATTAAGAATGACTCAAGTGTGGGATATGGTGGACCTACCACACTTGAGAAGGACGGTCTACCACGGAATTGATCTGGACTTTCTAAATGGCGTATGAGAAAGAGATCTCGGCTGAGTGAATGTAAGATTGGTGTATGGAATACTAGAGGTATAAATGGCAAGATGAGTGAGGTGATTGAGGAGATGAATAAGTATAGACTGGATGTGCTGTGTGTAAGTGAAACCAAAAAGAAGGAAATTGGGGTAGAAGAAGTGAATGGCACAGTGAGTGTGTGGTCTGGAGTATTGGATAATATGAGAGGACAGGCTAGTGTAGGTGTGATTTTAATTTAAAAGATGAAGAACAACTTGATTCACTATAGTTGTGTAAGTGAGAGAATTCTCTGGATTCGTTTGAAAGTGCAACTTCAGAGAATAGTAATTGTTGTAGTGTATGCTCCTTGTGACTCGGAACCTTCTGATAAGAAAGAAGATTTCTGGAATGAACTAAAAGCTGTTTTGAGCCAGTTTGGTGCTAAAGAAAAAGTTATAATAGCAGGGGATTTCAATGCTAGAGTAGGTGTGCAGAATGCAATTTCTGACAATGTTCTGGGTAAGTTTAATTATCCTTGTGTGAATGATAATGGTGAAAGATTAATTGAACTCTGCATTGAGAATGGTTTGTGTGTATCTAATACGTTTTTCAACCACAAGTATATCTACACATATACTTGGGAAAATCGTACTCTTGGTCAAAAGAGTGTGATAGATTTTGTTGTCTACGATCCGCGTTTGAAACACTTAGTTGTTGACACCCGTGTGATGAGAGGTGCAGATGTTGGTTCTGATCATTACTTGGTAGTGTCACGAGTGAAACTTAATGTTGGTTGGAGGAAAAGGAATAGGATGAGACCCAGGATAGAAAGAATAAAGGTTGATAGGCTCCTTGAAGATAATCAGCGGTATTCTGACTTACTCAGAGAATGACTGAAGGATCTGAAGTCTGGTGAGAGGGATGTAGAAAAGAAGTGGGAATGTTTTAAGAACTGTGTTGTCACTGCTGCTAAAGAGGTCTGTGGCACCACAATAGTGGGTAACAATAGAGGTGATGCTTGGTGGAATAGTGAGATTGAAGAGGCAGTAAAGAGAAAGAAGGAAGCCTATTTGGGGATGTTGCAAGGTAGAGTCTCTGTGGATGAATATCGCTGTAAGAAGCGTGAAGCTGCTAAGCTGGTTCGCCACAGTAAGGCAAAAGATAGGAAGGAGAAAGTGGAAAGGCATGAACTGGCTTTTTGGAAAGATAGAAAGTCCTTCTGGAAGTACATGAGACTCAAGAAAAATAGGGGAAACAAAATTGTAAGTTGTGTGAAGAATGAGATTGGGGAAATGATATGGGAGCCCAATGAATTAAGTGACAGATGGGGTGAATACTTCTGTGAATTATTAGATCAGGAAAGCAAAGATGATTCCGAGACAGATGCATATGATGTCACAATGAGGGATGAAAGCACAGGAGGGATCTCAAGAGAAGAAGTGTGTAAAGCTCTAAAATCTCTTCAGAATGGTTAAGGCTCCAGGAGTTGATGGCATAACTGCCGAGATGTTGAAATATGGTGGTGACTCTATAATTGACTGGTTAACTGAAATTTGCCAATTGTGCTGGGAGTTAGGAATGGTCCCTCGGGAATGGAAGGATGCTATTATTGTTCCCTTGTATAAGGGAAAAGGTGATCAGACTGAATGCAAGAACTATCGTGGTATTAGCCTACTGAGTGTGCCAGGGAAAGTGTTTGGTAAGGTTGTTATTGAAAAAGTACGGGGTCTTACATCATTGAAAGTGTGGGATGTTCAGAGTGGTTTTATGCCTGGTAAAGGCTGCATTAACCAGATTTTTGCATTACGCACGATGATTGAAAAGTATCTGGCAGTTGGGAAGAAAGTTTTTACTGCCTTCATAGATTTAGAGAAAGCTTACGACCGAGTCAATAGGACACTTTTGTGGAAGGTATTGAATGAATATGGTGTTACTGGAAATCTACTTAATAGTGTAAAAGCCATGTATGCTGGTAGTAGAGCTTGTGTACGAGTGAATGGTGTTTTATCAAAATGGTTTTCTATTGGTGCAGGAGTCAGACAAGGTTGTGTAATGTCACCATGGCTGTTTAATATATTTATGGATGCATGCATGCATGATGCCAAAATAGATAATAGTGGTTTATGTCTTGGTGATATCCATGTGTTCAGATTGCTGTATGCTGATGACACTGTCCTGTTGGCAGAGAGCAAAAGTGAGTTGCAGAGTATGTTGACTCGGATGCACGAAGTTTGCATAAAATTTAAACTGAGTATAAATAAGAGAAAAACCAAAGTTATGGTGTTTGAGAGAGGAACGGGTAGCACTGAATGTAATATAAGTATAAATGGCACTGTGATTGACCAGGTGAGTGAGTTTGTGTATTTAGGAAGCATGTTTGACAGAGAGAACAAGTTGGATGGTGAAATCAGTACGCGAGTGAACTCTTCTTTGAAAGTCATAGCTGCTCTGGGAGGTTTTCACAGGAATGATGGGTTCTCTAGAGAGTCCCGCATGGCTGTGTTTGAAACTGTAATTGTTCCTACTCTGATGTATGGCAGTGAAACCTGGGTACTGCAGAAGAAACATAGGAGTCATTTGTGTGCTGGAGAAATGCGTTACTTACGTGGGATTTGTGGCAAGACACGATATGATTGTGTTAGAAATGAAGATGTATTGCAGTTGTGTGATGTAAAGCAAAATGTTGTTAGCAAGGTGGAGACCAATATGCTGCGGTGGTGTGGCCATGTTGAAAGAATGAGTGATGAAATGCTTACTAAGAAAATCTTTTCAGCCCAAGTGGCAGGATGGAAAGGCAGAGGAAGGTCAAGGAAGACATGGGTGGATCAGATTCAGGAGTGTCTGCATGAGAAAAAGATTATGAGTATGAAGTATAAAAGATCTTGTGTACGGCGTGTAATGGATATCAGTGAAGCACGAGTTGTATGCCAAGATCGATGTAAATGGAGAAGTTTGATACGACAACAATAAGTAAAAATATCTGGAAGTTTATATTTCTTTTTGGAGCTAACCTCTGAATCTCAGAGAACAGCTTAGTGATATGTATGTATGTATGTATGTATTTTCAAAGGTAAGTTATTTTTTTAATATATATATATATATTGAAAATATGAAATTATACAGAATTTCTTGACTAGTTTTCATAATGAAATTAGAATAAAAAAATAATACAAAAGTCAAAATAGAGATAGGCTTCAGATAGTAAACAAAGTATTGATGTATATATGGATGTCTTATACCTTAGTGCAATCTAAAATTATGTTGTTGTTTTTTACTTTTTTGGAGGCCTTCAAAAATTTACAATAGTACTTAAAATTTTGAAATTTTTTAATAAGCTTTTATGCATTTATACGTGTTTTAAGGCCATTCCCTAGAAAAAGGTATAACCAAGGTTCCACCGTCTGACACTCTCATGTGATCAGACACTAACACACAGAAATGCAGCCATTCAAATCCTAATTTAATTCCATCACTTGTAACACATAAAAATCAATCCACAGTTGTCAAAAAACAAAAGTAAAATACATCCATGACAAATGCAGAAGCTATTATCATTTTCACTTTTTTTAAATGAAATAATTTTTTTAGTAAATACACGTGTGTGTTTATGAGTACATGTATGCATATAAACGTTAAAAAAATACAGAAATATTGCAACTCATGACTTACGGTCCACTCCAAGCATGGTAGACACAAGCTTCCTTTCCAGTACTAATACATCCAGTTAAAGTCTCTAGTATCTGGCCACTGACTAACTTATACAAAATCAATCGAGTCTTTGTATCCAATGCCTTTTCCTGTAGAGTAGAGTAAAAAAAAAAAAAAAAAAAAATATTAGCATGAATAAATCAGAAATCTCTGAAATTTCAATGGTAGTTATTCTTGAAATTAACCAAAGGCCTACTAAGTTACTGCAACTACTACAGTAAAACCCACACATAACGAACTCACATAATATGAATTTCCACACAAATCAAAGTTTTTACAGATCCCTTGAACTTTGTAAAACTGCACAATCTGCCAAAATGCACAAAAAATGTCGCATTTTTGATTGAGAACATTTTACCATTTTTTTTACACTTTTTATTTAAAAATCAATTTAAGAATTTGTTATTCAGTCTACGTCTTGGAATTAAATCCTTCCACTGTAAACTGACATGGTGCAATCTCTTTTGCCAGATTTCCAATCTTTCTTTTATCAAATAATTATTGATTATTTTATAAGCTAATGATTGTCTTTTGGAATAAAACTGTTGCAGTAAAATAACTTAGATTTTTTGTTAAAAAAATTAATAAATGCAGACTTAATGCTGCAATAATACATTAGCAGGGCTTGAAAAATACCATGTTTGAGATGCCCGGGCATGTAAATCATTGGTTTGGGCAGGTAAAAAAACAAACCTAGTTACCCAGTTGCTAACTAAATTTTAGAAAATAAAAGTTTGGAATGGAGAATTTCCTTTTGCACAAAAAAAAAAAAAAAAAAAAAAAAAAAAAAAGACTGTCATCGCATATCATTTTTCATTTTACTGCAAATCACTGGAAGTTGTATTATTGTTAGGCAGTGCCAAGAACAGAAGAATATCACTTCTCTAAATATATTATGCTCTAGGTCCAGAAATTGGGGCCATATGTAGTTTTGCTCCAAATGTTTACAGTTAGCAATGGGAGGGGGGGGAGTGAAAGACAACAGGATATATTGCACAGCCCCTGGAGAGGTTGGGTCTCCAGTATAACTTCAGTGAGTGAGGGAAGATGCATGCTTTTGTGCACTGAATGTTTGGAATACAGACTCTGAAAATGGCAATGCAAAAGATGAATAAAAAGTTTACCATATTTTTTTTATTTAAATGAGGCTTCTGATTTTGTTAACTTAAAAGATAACTTTTCCTTGGCATCCAGCTTTCAACAAACTTGGGCAGGTAAATAATTTCTGTACATGCCCAGTTGGGCATGTAAATCTTCAGATATTTTTCAAGCCCTGATTAGCTTGGAACAGAAAAAACTGGACCACAATTCAAATGGGACATTGTACACCATCTCAGAATGAAATGAAAACGTCATAGCAGAACAGGATGAAACTGAAATAAAATCCCACATGAAAATTAGAAATATGGTACAAGAGATTGTATTGGGTTGATGCATAAGTTCATGCCTTTTTTTCACAGCACTACAGCAATGTATTACATCAGAAGGGAAAATGGAATCAATCAACTATGTATTCCCCCCATTATTTATGATGGTGTCTCAACGTTTGGATATGTCTGCAATGCCATTCTTGAAAAACGTGCTGGTTTTGCTGCGAAGAAATCATCAAGGAAATTCTGGAGATCAACATCATTGTTGAATGTTCTGCCATGGAGTGCATTCGACAGAGATTGGAACAGGTGGTAGTCTGAAGGGGCGACATCTGGGGAATAGGCTGGATGTGGAAGGATCTCTGATTTCATGTCCTGAATCGCCATTTTGGTCGTGTTTGAACTGTGAGGGCGTGCATTATCATGTTGGAGAAGGACACCATGGCACCGATGTGGTTATTTCTACTTAATTTCTCCCTCCACATGGCGGAGTTGCTCACAACAGAGTGCAGCATTGATGGTCCGATTCCTCTGCAGCATTTCCCAGAGAATAATGCCTTCCATGTACCACCAGACCACAACATGATCTTCATAGCATGAAGGTCATATTTTGGACATGGTTTGGGCTTAACCATTCCCTCTGATGCCTGAAATTCTCACACAGGCACCACTTTTCATCTCAAGTAACACTATGTGACAGAAAGGGTTTGTCTACTGAGAACATTCGTGATAATGGGCAAGCAAGGAACCACATATGGCAACACGCTGATTCTTGTTGTCCTCAGTGAGAGTGTGAGGCACCCAAGACCCCAATTTCTGGACCTTTCCCATACTTTCCAGGTGTTGCACCACAGTGGCCTGATCACAGTCCATCTCTGTGGCCAATTCACATGTGGTTTAACACGAATCCAACTGGATAAGATGGTTCAAACGATCCTAATCAAAGTAAGATGGATGACCTGAGCGTGGAGAGTTGTTGAGGTCAAAATTGCCACCTCGGAACCGCTCAAACCATTTGCGAGTTGTCCTCAAAGCAATAACTTCCTCCCCTCCCCATACACAGTACAAATTTGTCGAGTGGCCTCAGCGGCTGTGTATACCTTGTTAAACTCGTAGAGGAGCGGATGTTGGAAATGTTCATTCCTCTCGAATTGACACTTAATACTTCTGAACCTGAAAACCATTAGCCACAATCACACAACACAATATGATTTAGTACAACTGGCCATCTGCACTGTCCAGGGTTGCTACTCATATTGGCTTTAAAAATTCCCTGAGTTTTCCAGGTTTCCCAGAAGATAATTTTGCAGAGAATTTCAGGTAAAATTTTCAGATTGTAATTTTCAGGAGATTCAGTACATTCCACAACTTTCTTTTTGACAAATTATTTCATTAACTAGAAAATCAGGTCGCACAAGGCTTCATACAGGAAAGGTGCCATCGGTTTTGGAGTCTGGAACTTTTAAGAAACGGTTCTAACATGAAATTAGGATTATGGGAAAAATCTTCACTCCGTTTAACTTCAACTTTTTAAGGATGAATTATCATCCCCCCACACACAAAAAAAAAAGACACCCCCCCCCCCCAGAAAAAAGAAAAACCTTTTTTTTTTCAGTTTCGCATCGATCGAGAAAAAACCCAAATGGCAGAAAAAGCAGAATTCCGCGAATCCACGTAATAACATCAGATATGAGTAAGAAGTGACTAAGAAATGGAAAAATATGAATTTTAGGGAAAATTAAAATTGATACTGCGTTGCTCCCTCTGCCGTGAAACTATTTTACGGAGCACGGAAATGGTGCAGATTCCACCGCGGACAGATTAAATACCGATCTAGAAATTTAATTTCGTTTAATAAAAGGGAAAGGGGCAAACACGATTACTCTCTATTGATTAGTTTTGAAGAAGTATGCATTAGAAATAGGAAAACATGCATTTCATTAGAAAAAATCTTCAAAAATGCAAGGTTGCTCCTTTTCACTATTACTGAAGATATTAAAAATGAGGAACATGATCAATAAACATCAAAAATAAAAATATAATCAGACAGAAAAAAACGGGGGAAACTTGTACGGAAAAATTTATTATGCGGAAACAGAAACGTAGTGACATTCTCAGCATCCCAGAAATATTCCTGAAAATGTTTAACAAGTGTTAGAATCTTGAAAACAAACTTTCACAGATGTTTAATAACGTTATTTCACTGAGCTTTTCGATTTCCACAGAATACTCGACGTTTTCCGTTGTCTACAGCGGACCGATGATTTCCAAAGCATACTCTATATTTTCCGTCGCCCGTAGTGGAATGACAATTTCCATGGCATACTCAATATTTTCCGTCATCCATAGCGGACCAATGATTTCCATAGCAGACTCGATGTTTTCCGTCGTCCGTAGTGGACCGACAATTTCCATTCCATAGTAACTATGTACAACACTTAGTACTTGGAATCGCTAAATCTTTCTTTCCACCATATGGTCTTACTCAGCATCAAGCGGAACGGTGCACACGGAGGATGCAGTGTTCCAAAGTACTGACGATGAGGACAGAGCATGGTGGTTCTGGCCCACAATGGGGCAAAATCTACTTTTTGTAGCAAGATGGCATAATATTTTTGTTTTGGTGCAGAATTCCCATCTCTGGTAACTGCATATGCATTACACAAAAAATTATCAGTTTAATTTCCCCTGACTTTTCCAGGTTTTTGCTAAAAAAATTATTTCTCCCCGAGTTTTCCCTGATTTTTAGAGCCTTATTTTTCGGATTTTCTGAATTCCCCGGTTTTCCGGTCTGCTGGCAACCCTGACTGTCACTACTGACCCCAGAAACACTCGTGAAATAAAATGGCATGAACTTATGCATGAACCCAATAGTTTGATGCATTCTGAAGCAGTGTGCCTCAGTTGTTATGGTATTGAATCAGACAACATGTGCTTGACTTGACCTGAGTGGATAGTTTTCATTGTTCTACTATTGTTGTATTTTTAGATACAGGAATAATGTACAATTCTCTCGTTCAAATTCTCTAGTCACATTTACATCATGAAAAAAAGTCTTTGGTAAAAAGCTTGGTCCTCTTCCTTCGTCCTTTATTTCAGAGTTAAATGACCACTCTGAACAAATTGTAGGGTTATAAGCAAGTAATGGCCCTTGACTTTCAGCCAATGACTCCAGGAGAGGAACAGAATTAGTGCTATCAGACAAGCACACTACCCATGCATCAACCAGGACTCAAACCTAGGCACATCTTGAATAAACGGGCAGAAGCCAGCACCTCAGACTATTCAGTCACCAGGGCATCTTCCACACATGTAGTATCTGCCAATACTACCACCAGTGACAAATTATTATACAAATTAAAATAAGTTTTCAATGTTCTTTAAAATCCACTGGGAAATGTAGTGAAGTCTCATGGTGCAGATCACGAGCTGATGCGGCAGCTTTCTTCACTGATGACTATAGTCTTGAACTTCTAAGGGAACCATCTGCAAATTGTGTTTGTAAAATTAACCTAGAAAACACAGCCAGGATTGGATCTATCTTTCTCTTTTAAACATAGCACAAATAGGTTTAATACACTAATACAAAAGGCAGTGTGTATCATAAAATGTGTGCATGCTACAGACTAAGGCAACTTGTTCCAAGGAGTTGTGCAGCAGGAAGATAGCCCAAATAGGAAAAGCAAGGGCTCAGTGTATGCAAATATGCTGACACCAAGGGTTATCTCCCAGACTAAAGGTATACAGAAACCTAATACCACTTGCTTTAAAGCTTAGAACAAGTGCTATTTGAAGTACATTGTCAAAATAAACCCTGGGCTAACACCAAGAATATTATTAAATGTTATAACCCTGACAGCAGGTAAAACAATAAGGCAACTAGAGAAAATAAATCTAAAGGGCCACCACAGCTAAGGGAGATTCAGAAATGTCATACCCAGACTTGCCAACCTTAAGAAGAAAAAAATCCTGCAATTTCCTATGAAAATCCTGCAAGCATACTTTTGTATGTTTGAAATATCAATGAACATAATTCGAAGCACTAAAGTTACATCAATGCATATAAAAAATGTAAAAAAATTTCTGTTAAAAAATATTAAAATTTTTTTAGTTCAGTTATGCATTGATCTCGAGGATAACCCAAATTATGACGGAAAAGGAGAAATTCCTCGCAACCTTCGCACTCTCATGTCTAAAGATTACAACGAAATGTTTTCGCCACCGAATTTCCATTTTCGGAAATTTTTCCTACATTTTCAAACTGAAATACAAATATTTATGGAATAAAATGATATATAACAATACTGGACAGAGGCTACATCACAGGAAAAAGAAATTACAATTACGGAAAAAATCTTTATTTCGTTTACTTCCGTTTCTGAAAGACAAAAGTATCGTCCTGATGCGCATTTTTATGAATTGGTAAAATTATTCGATGCATAGTTTTATGTGTGGAGAAAAATTCCCAACGCATATTTTTGTGCGAGGAGAAAAATTCCCGAGGCGTATTTTTACACGTCGAGAAAAATTCCGGACACATGTTTTTACGCATCGAAAAAAAATTTCCGATGTGTATTTTGATGCGTTGGTAAAATTTCAAAACGTACTAGATGCATAATTACGCATTTTGGCAAACTCTGGACTCGGCACATCACTTGAGCACTCCCGTGGAAAGAGAGCTACCGCACGACACCAGCGAGTCAAAGATGACATCATCGCGTGACACAGCGCTCTTAAGGTCCGGTAGAAAATCTACGGTTCCCGCCAACGCCAAGCCTGTTCCTGCAGCGCCAGAGATCATTAGCGGACAGAAGAGTAAACATTGCTGCCAACGGCCATGGCTCGACTGCTGACTCATAGGGGAAAGGTGCTTCTCCGCTAATGAACTGATGCCTCGGAGAACTTTGAACTCTTCCCCTCGTTACTTTTTTTTTAATTTACGCTACGATAATCATGATGGAATCTGGCAATATTAATTTATAATCTGGGATTCCAGGAAATGTAATGAAATCCGGCATTGCCAGCCTAAACCCGGAGGGTTGGCAGGCCTGCATACCACTTGTTTTAAAGCTTAGGACAAGTGCTATCTGGAATACATTGTCAAAGTGGACCCAGGGCTAATACCAAAAAATTAATTAAATGTTATTACCCTGACAGCAGGTAAAACAATGAGATAACTAGAGAAAGGAAAGCTATTTAAGGTTTTCATAATCAGCATGCATGCATTTTATGGTACATGCTGCCTTTCCCAGCAAAAACACAAGTGCTGGGAAACTGCTGGCCAACAGCTGGCAGTGATGGGTCACTGCTGGCTGAAATCTGCCGCTCACGGCCCGGTAGTGGTCCGTTGGTGGCAGCGCTATCAGTTGGCGAGCCATTGATGGCCCTGCAGCATCGCCGTGAATTGTGGGCCTCCAAGCAAGTGCCACTAGTGGCCCGTTGCTGGCAACCAATGCAACCCCCAACAGCAGGTGGAAGTAACGGGACTGCGCATGTGCAGAAGCAACACTTGCTGTGTCTCTCATGGTACCAGTTAGTTGAAGACGACGCTATCGCCATTGTGTTATTTTAGTGGATGTTAAGAAAAAAATCCATATGTAAAGAGGCGAATTAATTTCCTAATGAAATTTTACGTCGACGAAGATATCAGATTAAGCCGTGAAATACTAGATTACAGCCATGAAATACACCCACTCCATTCCCATGAATAGCAATTCATGGAATGGAGTGGATGAATAACAAGAAAAAAATTGAAACCGCTTGAAACAAATGTCTTGGAAAACCATTAAAACAACGTTTGTTGGAAAAAAAAAATACGCGTACAAAATTTATTAATTATTTGAAAGAAAAAAAAAGCAACGCTATGTGGTGCACTCATCCATGAGTTGAATACACAAGACTAGCAGGAATTCGCTTCTAAAAATAACGACAAGTAAAATAAAATATCTTTCCACTTTAAAACAAATGTAGCTTTGGACAACGGAAAGGAAAGACACAATGTTAAAAATGTAACAGAATGTGACATGAACCCGGGTAAATATATATTTATTCAACAATCTCTTTTCAAGACGGCAAGGACAGTTCAAAACTTTGGAAAGCGACTCTAAGTATGTACACTCCTTGAAAATGAATGAAGTTCCCTTAAGGTAAAAAAAAAAAAAACTATCGTTACGTTGAAAAAATTAATTTATGAATTATATCAAACTGACTTTTATGAAAAATACCTCGCAATATTGTAAATTTAAAGAGGGAAGCATTCGATTACACATTGCATACAACACAAATAGCTTTAAGTATACGCGCGAGCACGGCAAATTAGTCCGGTCGGTAGAGTGTTCAGCTATCACGCGAACGGCCCTGGTTCAAATCTAGTCAATGCAAGTGGGCATTTTTCCGGTTTGTTGAGGAAATTTCCCCAGCGCAGTGCGTTAGTTCACAAGTTTCCTAAGAAAAACAAAAAAATGTAGCTTTGGGGAACTGCAGTTGTCCCTCTTTTTTTTTTTTTTTTTTTTTATTATTATGTCTACTACTGGGAAATTGGCGGACAAGATTCGGCAAGCCACCAGTTACGTCACGTGGTTGCCGGCTGCCACTACCGGCCCACTAGCGGACCACATTAGGCTAGCCACTACCGGCCCACTAGCGGACCACATTAGGCTAGCCATCATTTCTGGCACGTGCTTGCAGGGCCACTGAAGGACCACTTGTGGCAGCTACTGCCTGTGATGGACCACTGATGGCCCTGTTGTGGCATATGAGAACTGATGGGGTGCCAACTGTTGGTCCTTCTGTTGGCCGCCCGGACATTTTATTGACGGTTCGGCAGAGGCAACATAGTGCTGCCCCAGCAAGACTGTTTTTGCTGGGTTGGTATTAGTGTATTATACCTATTTCTGCTATGTTTAAAAGGGAAATATGGGTCTGAACCTGGCTGTTTCCAAGGTTACTATTAAAAAAGCAATTTGTAGAAGGGCCTGCAAGACGTCCAAGAATCGACGATAGTCAGCAAAGATAGCTGTCGTGTCTGACACCGAAATCTGCAGCGCTACACTTCGCTGCATCTCCAAGTGGATTTCACAGTTGTCTGTATTACGACATTACCGATAAATTTAGAGAAAACTTATGACTGCATAAATAGGAAACTTCTGCAGAGGGTATTGAATAAATATGGTACTACTGGGAATCTGCATAACAGTGTGAAAATCATGTACACTGGAAAGCAGAGTATGTGTACGAATGGTGTGTTATCAAAATGGTTTTCTATTGCTGCAGGAGTCACAAAAGGTTATGTGTCACCATGGCTGTTTAATATGTTTATGATGCATGCATGTATAATACAGAAAGGGACAATACTGGTTTATGTCTTGGTAATATTCATGTGTGCTGATTGCTGTATGTCAATGACACAGTCCTGTTGGCATGAAACAAAAGTGAGTTACACAGTATGTTGTCCTGGATGTATGAAATTTGTGTGCAATTCAAACTGAGTATACATACAAACATATCACTAAGCTATTCTCTGATATTCAGACGTTAGCCCCTCAATGAGAGACAATCTGCCAGATAAATGTTTAACTGATGTAACTAGAATTTACTTACTGTTGCCACATCAAACATCTCCATTTACAGCGATCTCGGCACACAGCTCGAGCTTCACTGACATCCATCACACGATGCATGCAAGACCTTTTGTACTTCATACTCATATTTTTTTCTCTCCTACAGACACTCCTGAATCTGGTTCTCCCATGATTTCCTTGGCCTTCCTTTACCTTTCTTTCCAACCACTTGGGCTGAAAAATTCTCTTAGTAAGTATCTCATCATCACTCATTCTTTCAATATGGCCAAACAACCACCTAAGAATATTAGTATCCACCTTACTAACAACATTTTACCTCACATTACAAAACTGCTTATGACCGAGTAAATAGGACAGTTTTGTGGAAGGCACTGAATGAATATGGTGTTACTGGGAATCTACTTATAGTGTAAAAGCCATGTATGCTGGCAGTAGAGCCTGTGTACGAGTGAATGGTGTTTTATCAAAATGGTTTTCTATTGGTGCAGGAGTCAGGCAAGGTTGTGTAATGTCACCATGGCTGTTAAATATATTTTTGGATGCATGCATGCGTGATGCCAACATAGATAATACTGGTTTATGTCTTGGTGATATCCGTGTATGCAGATTGCTGTATGCTGATGACACTATCCTGTTGGCAGAGAGCAAAACTGAGTTGCAGAGTATGTTGTCCCGGATGTACGAAGTTTGCATGAAATTCAAACTGAGTATAAATAAGGGAAAAACTAAATTTATGGTTTTTGAGAGAGGAACTGGTAGCACTGAATGAAATGTAAGTGTAAATGGCTTAGTGATTGATCAGGTGAGTGAGTTTGTGTATTTAGGAAGCATGTTTGACAGAGAGAACAAATTAGATGGTGAAATTAGTAGGCGAGTGAATTCTTCATTGAAAGTCATGGCTGCTCTGGGAGGTTTTCACAGGAATGATGGGTTCTCAAGAGAGTCCCACATGGCTGGGTATGAGAGTGTAATTGTTCCTACTCTGATGTATGGCAGTGAAACCTGGGTACTGCAGAAGAAACATAGGAGTCATTTGTGTGCTGGAGAAATGTTACTTATGTTCTGATTGTGTGAGGGATGAAGATGCGTTGCAGTTGTGTAATGTGAAGCAAAATGTTGTTAGCAAGGTGGAGACTAATATGCTTCGGTAATTTGGCCATGTTGAAAGAATGAGTAATGAGATGATTACTAAGAAAATCTTTTTAGCCCAACTGGCAAGAAGAAAAGGCAGAGGAAGGCCAAGGAAGTCATGGGAAGATCAGATTCAGCAGTGTCTGCATGAGAAACAAATTATGAGTATGAAGTATAGAAGATCTTGTGTGCGGCATGTAATAGATGGCAGTGAAGCCTGAGTTGTATGTCAAGATCGCTGTACACGGAGAAGTTTGATACGGCAACAGTAAGTAAAAACTATCTTACTATCTGGTAGTTTGTATTTCTTTTTGGAGCTAACCTCTGAATTTCAGAGAACAGCTTACTGATATGTATGTATGAAATATTCCTCTCATAATATGTGAAAGTACGTCATGATAATTATCACACCAATCAGACAACTCTGAATCGACTGTTTTCTGTTTCTCACGTAATATCAATCACATCAGAAACTTGTAAATTTCATCGACCTGGAGAGAGAATTGAACCCGCATCTCCTGATTACTGTTTGAGCATGCTGTAACGGATAGCATGCTAAACGGTAATCAGGAGATGCGGGTATCATACATTGAAGATTTTTACAGAAGATAATCTCAGAAATTTTCACAATTCATTTCAATAAATGTTTTACAAAATTTAAAGGTTGGTTTATATGCTGGTCAAGTATTTTTTACTAATTCTCAGCTGCTGAAGTAGGGCGGTGTATATGCAAGTATATACAATATTTAAAAATTTCCCTATCTTAACACTTCAGTACATACATAGATATCACTAAGCTATTCTCTGAGATTCAGAGGTTATCTCCACAAAGAAATACAAACTACCAGATAATTTTTACTTACTGTTGTCATATCAAACTTCTCCATTTACAGCAATCTCGACATACAACTTGGGCTTCACTGACATCCATCACACTACATACATAAGACCTTCTATACTTCATACACATAACCTTTTTCTCATGCAAACTCTCCTGAATCTGCTCCTCCCATGACTTCCTTGGCCTTCCTCTACCTTTCGTTCCTGCCACTTGGGCTGAAAATATTTTCTTAGTAAGTAACTCATCACTCATTCTTTCAACATGGCCAAACCACCGAAGCATATCAGTCTCCACCTTGCAAACAACATTTTGCTTCACATTACACAACTGCAACACATCTTCATTCCTCACACAATCAAAATGTGCCCCCCTCCCGTAAGTAACGCATTTCTCCGGAATACAAACAACTCCTATGTTTCTTCTGTAGTACCCAGGTTTCATTGCCATACAGTACATCAGAGTAGGAACAATTACACTTTCAAACACAGCCATGCGGGACTCTTTAGAGAACCCAGCATTCCTGTGAAAGCCTCTCAGAGCAGCTATGACTTTCAATGAAGAATTCACTCGCTTACTAATTTCACCATCCAATTTGTTCTCTCTGTCAAACATGCTTCCTAAATACACAAACTCATTCACCTGGTCAATCACTGTGCTATTTAGATTTATATTACATTCAGTACAACCAGTTCCTCTTTCAAAACCATAACTTTGGTTTTTCCCTTATTTAACACCTCAGTGATGCAATAAAAAAGGCATAAACATAAAAACATATAAACAACAATACAAATAATAAATTATTCAACCGAAAGTATTTTCCAATAACAGAGTAGAAGACTGAAGCTTCAAAGTTTAAATCTGTGCTGACAATTTGGCATATATTGTGAAAGTATTCTTTTGACTCTTTGTAATCAGGAAAGTACAGGCAAGGTTGTGTAATGTCACCCTGGCTGTTTAATATATTTATGCATGCATGCATGCGTGATGACAAAATGGAAAATACTGGCTTATGTCTTGGTAATATGCGTGTGTGCAGATTGCTCTATGCTGATGACACAGTCCTGTTGGGCAAAGAGCAAAAGTGAGTTGCAGAGTATGTTGTCTCGGATGTGCGAAGTTTGTATGAAATTCAAACTGAGTATAAATAAGGGAAAAACCAAAGTTATGGTTTTTGAGCGAGGAACTGTGTGTACTGAATGCAAGATAAGTCTTAATGGCACAGAGATTGACCAGGTGAATGAGTTTGTATATTTAGGAAGTATGTTTGACAGAGAGAACAAATTAGATGATAGCTGCCTTAGATGATAGATGGCGAGTGAATTCTTCATTGAAAGCCATAGCTGCCTTAGGAGAATTTCACAGGAATGATTGGTTTTCAAGGAAGTTCCAAACGGCTGTGTATGAAAGTGTAATTGTTCCTACTCTGGTGTACAGCGGTGAAACCTGGGTACTGCAGAAAAGACATAAAGAGTTGTTTGTGTGCTGGGGAGATGTGTTGCTTACGGCAGGTTTGTGGTAAGACATGCTCTGATCACGCGAGGAATGAAGATTTGTTGCAGATGTGTAATATGTGAGGCAAAATATTAGTAAGGTGGAGATTAAAATTCTTAGGTAGTTTGGCTATATTGAAAGAATGAGTGATGAGCTGCTGACTAAGAGAATTTTTTCAGCCCGAGTGGCGGGAAAGAAAGGTAGAGGAAGGCCAAGGAATTCATGGGAGGACGAGATTAAGAAATGTCTGCTTCAGAAAAAGATTATGAGTTTGATGTACAAAAGGTCTTGTCTGCGGTTTGTGATGGATGTTAATGAAGCTCGAGCAGTGTGCCGAGATCGTTATAAGTGGAGGCATTTGATACAGCAACAGTAAGTAAATTCTAGTTATATCAGTTAAATGTGTACTTGGCACATTTTCTTTGAGAAGCTAACCTCTGAATCTAGAGAACAACTTAATGATATATGTATGTACGTCATAAAGGTGGTTTTTTTTTGTAGTTTTTCTTACAAACATAATTGCAGTATTGGTATAAATCCAAATGCCATAATGCAAGATAAAGTTTCCACACCATGTGATGATTACTGAAAAAATGTCATGTTTGTTAATGAAAATTACTGGAAAAAATAATGCTGGTCACTGATTTCCTTACAAGGTGGAATCTCTAAAAGTGCCATTTACATCAAGGATTACTTGATGACACAAAAAACATTTGTGTTATGCAACTTAAATTTGGTTTCTCTATCAGTGGACAGTAGTTTTAATGATATATGTATGAATGCCATAAAAGTTTGTTTTTTTGTTTTGTTTTTTTATAGTTTTTCTTACAAACATAATTGCAGTATTGGTATAAATCCAAATGCCACAATGTAAGATAAAGTTTCCATACCATGTGATGATTACTGAAAAAATGTCATGTTTGTTAATGAAAATTACTGGAAAAAATAATGCCAGTCACCGATTTCCTTACAAGGTGGAATCTCTGAAAGTGCCATTTACATCAAGGATTATCTCCTACATACATACATATCACTAAGCTGTTCTCTGAGATTCAGAGGTTAGCTCCAAAAAGAAATACAAAAACTTCCAGATATTTTTACTTATTGTTGGCATATCAAACTTCGCCATTTACAGCGATCTTGACATACAACTCGTGCTTCACTGATATCCATTACACGCCTTACACAAGATCTTTTATACTTCATACTCATAATCTTTTTCTCATGCAGACACTCCTGAATCTGATCCATGTCTTCCTTGGCCTTCCTCTGCCTTTCCTTCCTGCCACTTGGGTTGAAAATATTTTCTTAGTAAGCATTTCATCACTCGTTTTTTCAACATGGCCAAACCACCGAAGCATATTGGTCTCCACCTTGCTAACAACATTTTGCTTTACATCACACAACTGCAATACATCTTCATTCCTCACACAATCAGATCGTGTCTTGCCACAAACCCCACATAAGTAACGCATTTCTCCAGCACACAAACGACTCCTATGCTTCTTCTGCAGTACCCAGGTTTCACTGCCATACATCAGAGTAGGAACAATTACTGTTTCATACACAGCCATGTGGGACTCTCTAGAGAACCCATCATTCCTGTGAAAACCTCCCAGAGCAGCTATGACTTTCAAAGAAGAATTCACTCGCCTACTGATTTCACCATCCAACTTGTTCTCTCTGTCAAACATGCTTCCTAAATACACAAACTCACTCACTTGGTCAATCACAGTGCCATTTGTACTTACATTACATTCAGTGCTACCCATTCTTTTCTCAAACACCATAACTTTGGTTTTTCCCTTATTTATACTCAGTTTGAATTTCATGCAAACTTCGTGCATCCGAGTCAACATACTCTGCAACTCACTTTTGCTCTCTGCCAACAGGACAGTGTCATCAGCATACAGCAATCTGCACACACGGATATCACCAAGACATAACCCACTATTATCTATTTTGGCCTCACGCATGCATGCATCCATAAATATATTAAACAGCCATGGTGACATTACACAACCTTGTCTAACTCCTGCACCAATGGAAAACCATTTTGATAAAACACCATTCACTCGTACACAAGCTCTACTACCAGCATACATGGCTTTTACACTATTAAGTAGATTCCAAGTAACACCATATTCATTCAATACCTTCCACAAAAGTGTCCTATTGACTCGGTCGTAAGCTTTCTCTAAATCTATGAAGGCAGTAAAAACTTTCTTCCCAACAGCCAGATACTTTTCAACCATGTGTAATGCAAAAATCTGGTTAGTGCAGCCTTTACCAGGCATAAAACCACTCTGAACATCCCACACTTTCAATGATGCAAGACCCCGTACTTTTTCAATAACAACCTTACCAAACACTTTCCCTGGCACACTCAGTAGGCTAATACCACGATAGTTCTTGCATTCAGTCTGATCACCTTTTCCCTTATACAAAGGAACAATAATAGCATCCTTCCAATCCCGAGGGACTATTCCTAACTCCCAGCACAACTGGCAAATTTCAGTTAACCAGTCAATTATAGTCACCACCATACTTCAACATCTCTGCAGTTATGCCATCAACTCCTGGAGCCTTACCATTCTGAAGAGATTTTAGAGCTTTACACACTTCTTCTCTTGAGATCCCTCCTGTGCTTTCATCCCTCATTGTGACATCATCTGCATCTGTCTCAGAATCATTTTTGCTCTCCTGATCTAATAACTCCCAGAAGTATTCACCCCATCTTTCACTTAACTCATTGGGCTCCCATATCATTTCCCCGATCTCATTCTTCACACAACTTACAATTTTGTTTCCCCTATTTTTCCTGAGTCTCATGTACTTCCAGAAGGACTTTCTATCTTTCCAAAAAGCCAGTTCATGCCTTTCCACTTTCTCCTTCCCATCTTTTGCCTTACTGTGGCGAACCAGCTTAGCAGCTTCACGTTTCTTACAGCGATATTCATCCACAGAGACTCTACCTTGCAACATCCCCAAATAGGCTTCCATCTTTTTCTTTACTGCCTCATCAATCTCACTATTCCACCAAGCATCACCTCTATTGTTACCCACTATTGTGGTGCCACAGACCTCTTTAGCAGCAGTGACAACACAGTTCTTAAAATATTCCCACTTCTTTTCTACATCCCTCTCACAAGATTTCAGATCTTTCAGTCGTTCTCTGAGTAAGTCAGAGTACCGCTGATGATCTTCAAGGAGCCTATCAACCTTTATTCTTTCTATCCTGGGTCTCTTCCTATTCCTTTTCCTCCAACCAACATTAAGTTTCACTCGTGACACTACCAAGTAATGATCAGAACCAACATCTGCACCTCTCATCACACGGGTGTCAACAACTAAGTGTTTCAAACGCTGATCGTAAACAACAAAATCTATCACACTCTTTTGACCAAGAGTACGATATTTCCAAGTATATGTGTGTATATACTTGTGGTTGAAAAATGTATTAGATACACACAAACCATTCTCAATGCAGAGTTCAATTAATCTTTCGCCATTATCATTCACACAAGGAACATTAAACTTACTCAGAACATTGTCAGAAATTGCATTCTGCACACCTACTCTAGCATTGAAATCCCCTGCTATTATAACTTTTTCTTTAGCACCAAACTGGCTCAAAACAGCTTTTAGCTCATTCCAGAAATCTCCTTTCTTATCAGAAGGTTCCGAGTCACAAGGAACATACACTACGACAATTACAATTCTCTGAAGTTGCACTTTCAAACGAATCCAGAGAATTCTCTCACTTATGCAACTATAATAAATCAAGTTGTTCTTCATCTTTTCACTTAAAATCACACCTACACCAGCCTGTCCTCTCATATTATCCAATACTTAAGACCACACACTCACCGTGCCATTCACTTCTTCTACCCCAATTTCCTTCTTTTTGGTTTCACTTATACACAGCACATCCAGTCTATACTTATTCATCTCCTCAATCACCTCACTCATCTTGCCATTTATACCTCTAGTATTCCATACACCAATCTTACATTCACTCAGCCGAGATCTCTTTCTCATACGCCGTTTAGAAAGTCCAGGTCGATTCCGTGGTAGACCGTCCTTCTCAAGTGTGGTAGGTCCACCATATCCCACACTTGAGTCATTCTTAATATTTCTTTTTATCTTTTTAATTAGGTAAGTACATCAGTGTGGGGGATTAGCCCACAGCTGAGGGTTCCAGTTGGTCATTCAACCTAAGGATTCTGGAACAAAACCCAGTGAGTTGGGGTCTTTTCGCCAATGTCACACAGAACTAGCTTGTACCTCTCCAAGATTCACAGAGGCCTAGTTGCTGTTGTGTGTGCCATTGTTACCACGGAGCGCCCCGAGGAGGCAAACCCATCGCTCACTATGACCACCCGCAAGGATTACCTCCTGATGACAAAAAACATTTCTTTGTGTTATGCAACTTAAATTTGGTTTCTCCATCAGTGGACAGTAGTTTTTTTCCATTTCACTAGTAAAATTTAGACCCTACTAGCAACAACAGCCTGCAGATAATTAAACACTTTCAGGAAGGTAGGTCTCACAATCTGCAATTTACTGAAGTAATGTACTCAAACTTAACTAAAATAAATGCTGCTAGTTTAGTTCTGTCACTATAACATGAGCCCTCCTTCCCCTTCTCCATCATCACTGCCAATCAGCAGTGCGGCTTACTGGAGGTTCTTAGTATAAAGCACTGCATACATACTGGACTCGTAAGCAAAAACTTTAGAGGCTGGGGGTACCTTCATATTATGAAAAAAAAAACTGTACCGCTACGAGAGAGAAAAAAATATTCTCTGAGAAAATAAGAAATTACACATGAAGAAAAATTCTCGGTACTACAAAAGTACATGGCAATGAAAAAATTATATCACTTTCAAACTAAGAAAAGCAAATTGGTCTTCAAATGTAGTTCAAACAAGACAAGATCTGGTTTGAAATAAATACACTTTATTTTACCAGGTTTAAAAAATGGATTTGGATGAACTCACCGCAGTAGATTTTTCTTTTTTGTCATGTAACCTTTGTGACCGTCTATCTTCAGCCATGGAATGCAACTTCAAAGTGTTGTACACATTATTGGAGAGTTTCATATCAAACCCACCTCCATCACCGGTTGAGATACCTGGTGGAAACTAAGGAAGTAGAAAAGTGGTCTTAAAATCATTTACACCAGATATTAATAAAGTTACACATGGTAAAAAATAAAAAGCCCTTAAGAGAGAGATATGCTCAGGAGACTAATACTTATCTTTAAAAGAAACAAATACAACAAACCACACAGTACACAAATTGCAAAATATTTTAAGAAATGAAAGTTCTGAACCTGATATAAACTTGTATACCAAAACAAGTAAAAAATTCCTCCTGTTTTGAGCAATTCCTGTGGAAAACAAGCACCCACTAGGACAAGAAATACACCAGGCCAATGATGTGCATTTGGCACAGAGCTACCTTATCAGGTGAATATAGGATGGAGGTCAATAAACCTGCTGTTTGGGCAATCCTATGCCATTACTGATGGAAAAGGGTTAAACTTGGCAGCTGCAGCAGCAAGAGAAGTTTGTGCAGTTGAAGGTGGGGAAACAGTGAGCAGCACTTCACAGAAATGGCTACGGCATTTCAATGCAGGGAAAACCAGTCTCTAAGACAAGTGAGAGCAGGATGTTCAACAACAATCAACACTGACATCCTGGTCGAAGCTGTGGCAGCAAAGCATGGTACCAGTACATAACAATTGGCAGCTCAGGTGGGATCTTCCTAATCTGCCATCATTCATCACCTGCATTAGGCTGGTTTCTCTTCCGAGTGCTATTGAATGGTTCCCCATAAATTGACACCCCAGCATGCTGAACAAAATGTTGCACTATGTAGCAGGTTGCTCTCTCTCTGCTACTGAATGGTTCCCCATGAATTGACACCCCAGCATGCTGAACAAAATGTTGCTGTCTGTTGCAGGTTGTTCTCTCTGTTACTGAATGGTTCCCCATGAATTGACACCCCAGCATGCTGAACAAAATGTTGCTCTCTCTGCTACTGAATGGTTCCGCATGAATTGACACCCCAGCATGCTGAACAAAATGTTGTGCTCTGTTGCAGGTTGCTCTCTCTGCTACTGAATGGTTCGACATGAATTGACACTCCAGCAGGTTGAACAAAATTTTGCTCTCTGTTGCAGATTGCTCTCAAATCCTCAGGATGATAGGTTTTGGCATTATATCATCACAGGTGATGAAAAGTAGATACTCCTATGTTATCCAACCACTGAGAAACAGAGACTGAGGCCACCCCAGGAAGAACAACCAGCATTTAGAGCATTTAATGGAATTGTGAGGATTATGTGCACTGGGAACTTGTACTTGATGGTCAGGCTGTGGACGGGAACCTCTGTGCCGAACAACTGCAGCAGGTCCACGATGCTCTACACTCATCAGCAGGAACAGTAATAATCCAAACTGTTGTGTTCTATACAAAAGGTACACTCCGATTAGTTAATGTGATCATGTATCATCCATCATACTAGCATTACGCGATGCAGCTGCAACATTAGAATGTTGCCGTGTGTCAGAGTGAAGTAGTCAGTTTTATAACACGTGTTGAGAAACTTCTTCAGTTTAAAATCTGTGTTAGTGTTTCAAAATTAATCATTCTTTGCTTGCTGTGTGGAAAGATAAATCTATAAACGATTTATTAACTGGTTACGATGCGAAGCTATCAAAGTACACTATTTTAACTAGGGAGCAGTACGGAGAATTAAGCAAAATTGGCCCCCTGAAAAAAACTTGGTTGCAATATAGATGCCTGAATCACTTTGATGTATGGAAATAGGAGGTATTCAGCAAATAATTGCAAAATCGAACAGCAACTCTAAATGACACAATAGTGGGCCATGCAAGTAAGTTGTAATGTTCTTATTTTATGATTTTCCAACAAATAATTTTTCTGCATTTTATTGAGTGATATTATTTTGTGATTTTCAAATAAATAATTTTCTGTATTTTATTCAATGTACTTTATTTTTACCATTTGAGTTCATATCTATTGTAATCATTTTGGATCTTTACTGTTCTGCATCTTGTGAAAACAGGTTTTAACTAAAAAATTAAGTAAATACCCAATGTAAACATTTTATTCTGCATTTTACTTAGGATGTTAGTCATTTCTAGATGTTACTGGTAAAAACCAAAAGTTACCAATGCTCGTGGACACTTTGCACTCTTACTAGTAATTTCGCAAAAAAAAAAAAAAAACGGATTTCAAGATTTTACTGTAACACACACACACACATATATCATCACCAACATTGTCAACCAATATCTGTGGTCTTCTTTTGGGTCTTTTCTTGTCCCTTGGAATTCACCCAGTCTGAAATTTCGGTTGTCCATCGGTGGTCCATCCTTCTGGCAATATGTCCAGCCCATTGCCATTTCAGGGGTTTTACTCTGATCACAATGTCTTCCACTCTTGTCATTTTTCTTATCCACGTGTGCCTTATCTTTCCTGGTTATACCAATCATACATCTCTCCATGTTTCTTTCAGTTGTCTGCAGCCTTTGAATGCCCTTTTTAGTTAAGGTCTATGTCTCTGCTCCATATGTAAGAACTGGAAAGATGCATTGATTAAAAACTTTTATTTTAAGACATAATAGCATATTGCTCTTGAATATTGTACTGTTTCTTTATTTTAATTAATCGGCATATAAAACTTTTTGGAGAGCTTCGAAAAGCTCTCCAGCTAAGTTTTATATGCCGATTAATTTTCTCATTAGCGTGACCTTTGCTTGATATCTGTTGTCCAAGGTAAATATAGGTATCGGTTACCTTGAGCTTTTCCCCCATCAATGACAAAATGTTCATTTCTTGTAAAAGCATTGTACAACATTTTTGCCTCCTGAAAGTTTATTTTTAATCCCATTTCTTTACTCTTGTCAGCAAGTTCCTAGGTTGTATTCTGCAGTTCTGAAGGGGTAGTTGCAAAAATGATTACGTCATCAGCAAAACGAGCGTGGATTTTCAATCTCTTCATTTCACAAGGCAAGTAGTTTATGAAAAAATTCTAAAGAAACTTCTGCAAATTTAGTCTTCAATTCAAAATTATTTTAAAGATCAGTAAGCTCCATCTGAAAATTGATGCACACCATTTCAATATTATTTGCAAATGTTATTGCAAACACATCATACGAGGTAGGATCCAAAAGTTCAGGGACTTGGTGTATAGTTCCTTACTTAGAAATACTTTAAAACACCAATGCACAACCACCTTCAAAATAATCCCTTTGGGCGACAATGCACTTTTGCCAGCACTCAAAGCTTCTGGAAGCATTGCTGAAAGCCATGTTCTGCAACCTCTCAGAATGCCTCCTTGTGTTGCTGTTTTTACCTCATTTGTTGACACAAAATGACATCCCTGCAGATTTTGTTTCATCAGTGGAAAGAGGTAAAAATCACAGGGGGCTAATGCGGGTGAAGAGGCGGGATGTGGAAGCACATTAGTATGATTTCTGGAGAGAAACTCCATGACCAGTAAGGACCGATGTGCAGGCGTGTTGTCATGGAGGAAATACTATTGTTGCCCACTTCGCCACATCTCCAATAATTTACGATAGATTGATTCCCGTAAGCAATGCAAAATGTCCAGATAATGTTCCTTGTTTACTGTTGTGCTCTCATGAATAAATTCAGAATAGAAAATGCCATGAGAATCAAAAAACACCTCCAGCATGACTTTCCCTTTGCTGTGATCCTGCCTGAATTTCTTTGAACACGGTGATGATGGTGATTTCCATGTTAAAGAAGCTTGCTTTGGCTGAATATCAAACAAGTAGTACCATGTTTCATCACCTGCAATGTTAACCAAAAATGTAGGATTGATATCGGCTTTGTTAATTAATTCGCCCAATATCCACATCTGTTCATCCTTTTGTTCAGAGGTCAAAAGGAGAGAGACAATGTGCTGACACATGTGGTGCATGTTAAGATCCTACATCAAAATGTGCTGGCATGTGGTCTTTGATATGTTAGTTGTGTTAGCAATTTCTTCAATGGTTCGGCAACGATCCTGATGAACACAATGTGCCACCATTGTAATGTTTTTCTCATTCAGTGCAGTCACAAGTTGACAACAGTGCTCATTATCTGCGATGGACTCTGGGCCCTCTTTGAAACCCCAATACTGCTTGTACACCTTCGATCCTGCTATTGTAGAGTGACGGTACACCTTCAAAAGCATTTCTAAGGTCTCTGCAGCTGTTTTACCCTAACGCTGACAAAATTTAATGTCACAATGTTGCTCTTCAAAAGCCATGTTTCACACATCACAGAAGACAAATGACTAACCAGAGCAGCAAACGTCTGCATGCGCATTCCAATCACTTTCCATGGGTCAAACTATTCTGACTATGGAGGGGAGGGATGGAGGAATGTATTTCAGATGCCGTAACTACTTTAACTACATGCTTGCATTGTCACGAATAGGCGCTGTCCCTGAACTTTTGGATCCTACTGCGTATATTTGTGCGTAACCCCATAAAATTTTTGTGTCTTTATATATGTATACCATCAGTCCCCTATAAAATGTTCATATCCCTATAATTTTTCATGTTTTTCTATAAATGTTTGATTAATTTCTACTTTGTGCGCCTCCCCCCCCCCCTCTGATATTAGTTGCATGGACCATATACAGTCAGGCCAAGGGCTTTGGGTTGTGCACATCTGGTCTAGCTCATGAGAATATCAAAAACAGGTAAATTTTGTTATCCAATAAAAAAAAATCATGTTTTGACCATAAGGTTTTCATCCATACAATTTAATTATTTCCATAAACCACTAAGAGTGCTTTGATATCATAACGAAGATTGTACTCACAAAATATTTCCCAGAAATTACAATAAAGTACATATTTAAGTGAATATTTCTTGTATTTTGAGTGCACATCTAAATGTATATTTAAGGATTTCTGAATGTAACAATGAGATTCAAAGCCTTCTATGAATAGAGGTGAATGACTGTCTAAGACTAGACTTCAACATATAGCACTCTGAAATGCAGTACCACAGTTTACTCTTTTATACCTACCAGGGCAAATCAGTATAGGCTTACACTAGCCCGAGAGTTGATGCATCCATAAACATTCAGTACCGTAAATACTTAACGGAAATTATAGAGGATAATTTTTTTTAAGGTACATTACCTCTAAATTTTCAATCTATACACTAGATCATCATCAAGAGTTTTCCAACTCTGTTTTCTGTGCTATTATTATGTGGGATAAAAGGGTTTCTCTGTAGGGTTCCAAATCAAAAGTTCAAAAATAATTTTTTTTTTAAATTACAATTTTTCTAGGCGGTTTTGAGTTTTTCCATAGCAGCAACCCAAATCACATGGAACTGAATTGTTACATCTCCTTCCGTTCTTGCATTTTCTCACGAAAGTAAACAGAGATTAACAAAAATCCCACTAACACAGAAAATATATTAAACTATAATTTATACCATCCAGGCTGCATGAAATCCAATACTAAGACATAAAATAAACTTCCTAGACTCTACAGAAGACCATAACATGCTAAATTATAATTGGGGTTGGTCACTCCCACCTAATCAATTGGCAATAACTACTCCAGTAATGTAATCTTAATGACTACATTCTAGTTCAAAAATTTTCTATTAAAAATAAAACAAATTACCCCTATAAAACTCTAAAACCCTATGCAGCAGCAATTTTCTACAAAATGATTGAAAAGTTAACTTTATTTTGCCATTTTGAGCCACCAACTTTACTGTGATTCAGTAAATGGGTGATGCAACTTCCTCACTGACGTATTTCTATTACAGATGTCATTCGGCAATTTTAGAATAATAGCAATGCATAAAAGGAAACCCCTGCAATTAAAATGTACAAATGCCTACCAAATCAAGCAAACATACTTACCTCCATTAACTTGCATGCATTTCGCCGCCCACTGACGGTAAGGTCGTGCTTTGTGGTGGTTGTGTTACCCTGACGACAAATACCACTTTTCCCTACAGACTGAAAAGTCTTTTCTGCTTGATCATAATTACGCCAATGACGATTTGCATTCATTTCAAGTGTATCGTCACTATCATCATCATCATCAGAATAGCTTGAATCTGGCAATCGAAGGTATTTCCCAAAGGACACAGACACTGTAGGGGAGAAAAAATTATATAATATATATCTTTAGTTACTGATGTTACTAAAAGTAATTCAACATATCTGCATTAATTTTTAGCTTGCACTTAATAAAAAAAATGCAATATGGATATTTCTGGACTTGTACACACATACCAGCCACTGAATTAGACTTGTATTCAATATTAAACCTCCTTTAGCCTGAATTACAGCACGTATGTAGTTTGGCATAGATTTCACTAGGTGTTGGAGTGCATCTGTGTCTACAGCATACCAGGCATTCACCAGACAGTCCTTTAACTGCCTCAGATTTAAAAGGACTTTGCTCCCAGATCTGCTTTTCTAACATGACCCATACATTCTCAATGGGATTCAGATCCAGGCTTTGTGGCCAGGGAAGATGATGGAAATCACTGTCATGTTTGTTGAACACATCTTTCATGATATCAGGGTTCCCGATAGCGTGCGCAGATGCGGGTTTCGCGCAAAAAAGTTTTAATTCGCGCAAGAAAAATAAAGTGGCGCACGAAATGGGCACGCGCGCAGAAAGATTTCAATTGTGAACTATTAGCATGGAAAATCTATACGAAGGCGATGCCGTTTCAGATCACGTGTGCCGATTTCACGACGTCATACAATCCTATTGTTCGTCACGGTACAATCCCAGTATTTCCCTTCCGGTCGTACAATAAACGGATTACGTGATAATCTGCGTAGAGTGCAACGAGACGAAAGCCCATGCGCTGCTAAGGGTGCCAACCATTACGGTTTCAGCCACATGATTACCGAATTACGGACAGGTTGGAAGAATTGCGGATTTCAATGTATTTCGTAAAAGTTCTGAATTTTGTGTCCTTTTTTGTTAAAATCACGGTTTAAACTGCAATCACATTTTGCAAATATATTTATAGTTTTTTTCGCGCAAATGCGAAAACTATTAATGGTCTCGTTTCTAAGTAAGCGCCTTTGAAATTCAGATATTGGATACATCGGCAAAGCCAATATCGGGTTCGGGTGAAGAACGGCAAGGTGATATTACATAATATGTCAGAAAAGCCGATATCGGTGCAATGACGTCCGCATACCTGCCAAGTATTCCTGATTTTCCGAAAATTTTGGGTAGTTTTATGGTCGGAAGATAGTTTCTTCCGGATTTTCGCCAAAATGGCTCGTAAATTTTTCTTTTACTGATGGAACTTGATCTCGTTGTTATTGTCGCTTAGTGTAAACTCCTGCTTTTGTTTTATTATGATCTCATAGCGATTGAACCTTATGTTATCTCATGTTTCTAGCTGGGAGCGATCGCACCCCCCCCCCTCCCGCCAATCCTTCCAAACTTGCTCTCCCTCAGTGTTGGAATAGCTGCGCCAAAGTGCGAATTTTTTTTTTAATTCTGTGCCATGCAGAATTCGCCAAAATGTGTAATTACGCGTCTAGTATGCATTGAAATTTTACCAACACGTAAAAATACGCATCGGGATGGTATTTAGTCTTTCAAAAACGGAAGTAAATGAAATAAAGATTTCCATAATCTTAATTTCTTTTTCCTGCGATGTTGCCTCTGTCCAGTATTGCTGTTATACATCACTTTATTCCAAAAATATTTGTATTTCAGTTGGAAAATGTAGGGAAAATTTCTGAAAACGGAAATTCGACCGCGCAAAAATTTCCCTGTAATCTTCAGGCATGAGCGTGCAACAGCTTCGAGAAATTTCTTCTTTTCTGTCATAATTGGAGTTTTCCTCGAGATCGATGCATTACTGAACAGAAATTTTGGGGCAATTGGTAGCGGAGGAGAATGTTTTTCGCTGGAAACTTTCAAAAACGGAAGTTTCGTCTTTCAAAATTTTCGAAAACGGAAGTTAGACGCAGTGAAGATTTCTCTCATGATCGTAATTTTATTTTTCACGTGATGTTTCCTCTGCCCAGTATTGTTGTTAAATATCATTTTATTTTATAAATATTTGTATTTCAACTTGAAAATGGAGGGAAACTGTCCGAAAATGAAAATTGTACGTAGCAAAGATTTCTCCCGTAATTGTATCCCCCCCAATGATGTTCTGAACATGTATCCTGTATTCTTAAATATTCCCCCACCCCCAAAATAAGGTTTGCATTTCAGCTTGACAAAGAGAGGGGGGGGGAATAAAGATTTTTCTCGTTATCGTAATTCTTTTTCCTGAAAACGAAAGTGAAGAAGCTGAAAATTTGTAAGAATTGATGCATGGCGTTCAAAAGTATTCATATTCTCAAAGATACACTATTCATCCTTTATCTAAAATAGCGCTATCGTGCATTCGTGATGGATAAAATTGCCATCCAAGCACTGTCTTGTCATTGCTTAAACAAAATCAAGTTATTTCTAAAATTGTATCATTCAATTTAAAAAAAAAAAATTCAAAACCTTGAAAATCATCACAATTTCTGAACTCCATCTATGAGTGACTGATACAGAAAAATAATTGAATATAAGTAACATCAAACATACTGCTAGCACATCCCATACATTACCGCTCTCCCCTAATAATAGATAATCATAAATTAACAGTTCTGGTACTGTCTCAAATCTTCTTGATTTTATAGTAAATCTTGATTTTTGCAAGCAATCTTCTTGATTTAGGATTGGGGGGGGGGGAGCAATTGTGGTAAAATACTTTGGTAATCATTGCAGGCGAGTGAGATGCATGCTGCTCTCTTTGCCATGCCTAGAAACCAGTTCAACAGGTGAAAATATTGCCAAACTTGTGTCTGAAGAATTTCAGTATCTTGGTATTCCGTGGATGAACTGTCTTGCCTTATGTGATAAGACTTCTGTTATGGTGGGGAGAAAAATTGGTGACTCTCTGAAAAAAATAGTGTCTCACTCTCTAAAAATGAAACTCATTAACAAGGTTTGTTAATCTTATTTTATACTTAAATACTAATTTTTTTTGCAAAAAATTCTTTATTTGTATTAAATAATTAACTGTAACTAAAAAAATAGAGAAACCTATAATGTATAATTTTATTATTTATAAAGTCTAAATACGTGCTGCCGAACGCGCGTTGATGTCCCGGTTTTTGATTTTGAAAAGTTGGCAGCTGCGATACTTGTTCTTACTATAACAATGGAAAAGTTCCTCATTAGAAAGAGGAAGCATTCTACTGACGATTCTGCAAGTTCGGCATCGAGTGCTACGATTTCAAACAGTGAAATATTGCCTAAGAAATGTAGTGAGGCTGTTCCTGCTGCACTTCCAACTAAATTAAAAAAAAAACCTTAACTTTCAAGAGAAATGACGCAAAATGTACAACTGGCTTGAAGTCGAATCCGACGAAAATGGTACAGTGTTAAAGTGATTTTTTGTTTTCGACGTTGTAAAGGTCAAAAACAGATTTTGAAGATTTGAAATGCCTGTTGAGTGAATATCCATATATATTTATTCTGCTAAAAAATAACTATGCTAGTGTTAAATTTGCAAATGTTGCAGAACTTTTCATTTGCAGGTATAAAGATGTGTATCCAAGCACAGTGTTGTTGTATGAAATTGCTTTGGTTGTGCCGACAAGTTCTGCATTAGTAGAGCGTTCTTTTAGCACACAAAATCAAATAAAAGATAAATTTCGCAACAGACTGAAAGAATAAACTTTAAAAAATTTGATTCGAATATCAGCAGCAAATGCAACACTAGAAAGCTTTCCATTTCACAAAGCTGCTGAAATATTTAATAACAAAATTAGAAGATATGTATAAAATATTTATATTATTTTTGTGTTTGTTCATTTTTTATCCCCATAATGTAGTATTTTTCTCTAAGTTTACGATTGTTTAAAATTCACCCCTGATTTTTCAAAATCATCCCCAGAAAAAAAGCCTGGGGGACATTTTCACCCTTGATTCTGGAACCCTGGCGAGAACCCTGATTATGATCTATGAAACAGCCATTACCTGCTAGATAAAAAATGCCTACATTGCAGAATGGACTTGATCTGCAACAATGTTAGGATAATTCTTGGAAGACACACGGCCATCCAGTAATATTAAGGAACCCGCTCCATACTGACAGAACATGCCTCACACCATGACATACCCTCCAGAACCTTGAGTTGTGTTAACTAGACCAAGCTGGGACCATTGCTTCATGGGACTCCCACGAAATTCTGCCTACCATCGATACAGAACAGGGTGTAATTCTGCCTACCATCGATACAGAACAGGGTGTAATTCTGCCTACCATCGATACAGAACAGGGTGTAATTCTGCCTGCCATCGATACAGAACAGGGTGTAATTCTGCCTGCCATCGATACAGAACAGGGTGTAATTCTGCCTACCATCGATACAGAACAGGGTGTAATTCTGCCTGCCATCGATACAGAACAGGGTGTAATTCTGCCTGCCATCGATACAGAACAGGGTGTAATTCTGCCTGCCATCGATACAGAGCAGGGTGTGCGGTGACTCATCAAACCACAAATATGTTTCAGTTTTCCAGTGTCCAAGTGTGGTGTTCCTGACATCATGTAGATGAACATCCTGGTTCTTCACAGAAATCAGTGGTTTTCATAAAGGCATGCGACTGCCGATACAGATCCTCTTCAATTTCTGGCACATAGTTTGCTGAGATATGGGTTGGGAATAGCCTTCATTGAGTGTTTTGGTCAACTGCTGCACACAGGAAGTCCCATTTCTTCATTGCAGCTTTCTCAGCCTACGGTGATCTAGTTCTCGACAGATTGTCGTCATACCATGGTTATGCCTCTTAGACAAGCAATGTAAGTTATTTTTCCACTGATTATAGACTTGGGATATCTCACTTTTAACCAGTCAGTTCTGCTGTTTTTGAAATCATTGCTCCAGCTAGACAGGCACCTACAATAAGCTCTTTATGAACATAAACATATAAAACGAGCGAAACACACAGTGACGTACGGTAAAATGTTCATTTAGCGGTAGCTTTGGATCATCCTACGACCTTGATCACCAGCGATCGACTGGATGGGCTGGTTGCCAGAACTACAATTTGAAGTTGGGTGTTGGCCCCAACTTCAAATTGATAATGGATATATAATCCGTAAAAGTTGGCAAGTATGCAATAACAACAGGTGTGCTTATTTTGTGCAAGGGAAATTTAATTAAAACATCTGGAGTTGTTGAATGATTTGTCACTTGGAAGGTGATAGAAACTAACTAGACATAAGAGAGTAATTCAAAAAGTAATGACACTAATTTTACATGGGGCAGAAGTACAGCACAATTCCAAAAATCCGTGCTCCTAAAATCCACAATTGCCTAAAATCCGTGTGGATTTGAACATCGGTCACAGTTACAGTTAACAGACGGGTAAAAAAAAAAAGGTTTCAGAAATCGAAATTTTTTATTTTCCAGCTGACAAAAAAAAAAAACCTCAAATGTTTAAGATATTTTTAAAGGTTTTTAAAATATTTTATGTGTTTTCCCTATTTGAAAAATATTACTAATGATATACGTAATAGTGTTCTCCCTAAAGACTGTTTGGTGGGCGCCTGCCCAGCTGACAGTGTTTAAGCTGCCTATCACTTTTTCACCAAATCGCGACAAGCACAATATGCCAAAAAAAGTTCACCTGAATCGTCAAAAAACGAATGCTAAAAATTGTGTTTTGTTTGTTTTTTAATCCTTGTTACTATTAAGAAATTTGCTCATTTTTATTTTTATGTGGATAAAAATCAAACGTTTAATCTTACATCTCCCGGGCGCACAGTCTCCGTACTGAGAATCCATGACTTAGTTCTGCTAACTGCTAGGAGTTCGACATAAGGGGAGGGAGGGAGTGTGTGTGTGTGTTGGCGGCTTTCAAGTGTTTTAGTGAACTGGGGGAGATGGATGGCAGAAAAGGGGAGGGTGATATTGGGTGGGGCCAGCAGAATGCGACAAGAGCAAGAAGGAAAAACTTCCTCTTCAGCTCACATGATTGCTGACCTTAAATGAAAAATGCATTTTCGCGAATTTTTCAGACAGTTGTCTGAAATTTCTATAAGCACCATAAAACCTTGTTACGAATGGATCTGCAAAATTTTGCCTGAATTGTTTAATAACTTTTTAAACTAGCCATGAAAATTTTAATTAAACAGTTCTGTCTGCCTGTCCCTCATAAATCTCTTAATAAAAATGTTGATGGCTAATTAAAAAAGTTTTTAACCAATTAAAGCAAAATTTTGAGAGTTGACTACTCTTAGCTGATTATGGAGTGTGTAAAAATGTCAGCCAGTTTCATAAAGAAATGACAATGATGAGTTTTCTTATTTTTTTTATCTAGTCTACTGGCAAAATCTTTGTAGCAAACAGGGAACCTTGCTCTTACGTAATGCAGTTACGGGAGATGGGGAACCCTCCTGCTTTCCCCACCATCTTACTTGTTGAATTTAGCGGGCAACAACAAGTTTTGTTTCAAAGTTGATAAGCTGCTCTTTCCTTTGTATGCTACATTATAGATATTTGTCGAATACTGTATAAATAACAATATGCTTTTTTTAATGTGAAACATTTGAGTATGATACAGTATTTTGTCATTTACAGTAGTACAGGAATTGCGATAGTTCAAAAGAAAAATGTACGGCGTGTGAACAATGGACAGAATGTCACGCAGGGACGAGGTGGGGTGCTGGTTGGTGAATGTCAAATAATTCCCGCACTTCAAACCCCAGTGCTGCACGCTGGCAAAATTAGGGGGGGTATATACGTACGTATGATGTTTACCGCGATGCAATTACTTTACTGTAATGTCAAAACAATGATAAAATTAATTCAACTACAGAGAAATGTGCCGTCTGCTAGATTTAACAAGCGATCAGCACTTTCATTGTGCAATTGTGTTCACCACTTCAAGTTTACTTAGCATTAGTTTTTTCTTTTTTTGATGGAATGTTTGCCAGCCAGAATGTTTGATTGACATATACAGTATTTCGTAAAGAAAAATTCAATTAATTAATATAGTACTGTATTATGAATTTGTTCCCTATATTTTACTTACTGATTAAATACTGTACATATATCTACATAAATTCCAAACACTACTAATTACAGTATTAAATACATATTACTAATTTTACTAATTATTAAACAAATGAAAACCTATAATACATACATACATACCATCCTATTTGAATTAGAATTATATAGTTTAGAGAACCTGTGTGTGTTTACAGTACATATGTACTAGTAAACACACACAGGTTCTCTAAAATCCACAAAATTCTAAAATCTGCACAACCTCTGGAACCAAGTTGTGCGGATTTTCGGAATTGTACTGTATAATGCATTAAACATCCTTACACTTACATAATTTTGAAGTATTCTCCCTCTACCTGAATGCACTGGTCCCACCTTTCTATCCTCAACATGTGGCTCAGGATACTCACCACAGCATTGTTCAGTTCAGTATTTGATGCCCACGAAGTTGTTTTTTTCACTTCACAGAACAGGTGAAAGTCACATGGCACTAGGTCCGATTAATATGGAGGCTGCGCCATAATTTTGATGCCTAGATCTTGGATAACCTGTAGGGTAAGCAAAGCACAATGTGCAGGGACATTATTTTGATGCAAAATTCAACCAGTCTGTGTATATTCTGGGTGTTTTGGGGAATTTTTTTCTTTAAGAGGACCTTTGAGAATTTCAGAATAATAGGCACTGGTAACAGTTTTCCCTTGTGAAACAACACGGTCACACACAATTCTCTTTTTATCGAAGAAAACCAGGGGCATGACTTTTTCTGCACTTGCTTGAACCTTTGTTTTTGGATCTGGGACTCTGCGAGGGTTTCCATTGGGTGCTGTGTTGTTTTGTTTCTGGATTAAAAAGAAGAAAAAATGTTTCATCGCCTGTGACGACTCAATCCAAAAAGTGTGGCCCACGTTGTAGGCGACAAGTAACAACACGATTTGTCTCCATTGGCAACAAGTGACAACACGATTTGTCTTGTGTTCTTCCATGAGCAACTGGGGAATCCACTTTGCAGCAAATTTCTGATACCCCAACTGGTTTCACACAATGGCATCAATGGAACCAATGGACATGTGCATCACATTAGCAACCTCCTCAATGGTCATTTGGTGGTCTTTGCGCAGGAGTGCTTTGAAGATCTTGACATTAACCTCTGTAGTCGATGTCCTACTGGAGAGTGAAGCATCTTCCAGATACTCTTCACCATTCACATATTTCTTGTTCCACTCAAAAACTCCTGCACAGGACAGAGTGTCTTCTTTATAGGCTGTTTTAATCAGTTTCTGTGGTGGTTTTATTCAAATGCACGCAAAATTTCAGAGCTGCTATTTGCTTCAGTTTTAATTAAATCCATACTGGGTTACAGAAACACGTCTGAACTCTATGACGTCTACTACAAAAATAAACTAGCTGAGCACTGTAACAGTGCGTCACCATGTGACTGACCTTGTAGGTGTTAAGACACAGGCAGTTGTATTTTTCTGTGTGGGTTTGTTTTGGCACTATGTGTCAGTCTTGTCAATTTTTGAACGACCAACATATGTTACCTTCTCTGATATTGTGGTAAAGGCCAAGGAGCAGACATAGCACAAAATGTGTTGAAAGTGTAAAATCAGTCTTCACTTCAAGAATCAAGGAAATAATATGATACAGACACAAAATCATGCAATGTACCAAAAAAAAAAAAAAAAGCAAAGTTTACAGGAAACCAGTCTAGAGTCTTCATTGATTAAATATTTTTAAAGGGTATATGCCAGATTTCTATTATATTAGTCAGCACATGAAATGATAAAGTACATAAACTGCCTACAAATATTCTGTAAACAAAACAAAAAAAATTCAAATTCCAGGAATCACACTTCTTTTCAGGGTTTATTGGCACGTACACTGCCTAAACATGTGAATATTTTTCAGTTAATACATTTTGGCCAGTTTTAGTTACGAAATACAGGGTGTTACAAAAAGATGTAACCGATTTCAAATGATAACTTTTGATACAAAACTAATATCAGCATTCTGTTTGTTGCAGGTGGTAAGGAATACCCTCAAGTTTTCTAGAAGTGTAGCCAATGGATCCTGCGACGAAAGTATAGATTGTGGAGTGGTTTATTGAAACCCGATCCAAAGCGTAGGTTCAGCAGAATTTCAGAACAAAATATGGGAGCAAACTGCCCACACGTAACAGCATCAGAAAGTGGTACCAGTCATTCAAGGAAACTGGTAGCGTCCTTACAAAGAAAAGCTCTGGACGACCATCGCTCATTTCAGAAAGAAAGGAGGTTGTGAGACAAACATTCACTTGTAGCCCTCAAAAGTCAATCAAACAAGCAGCATGACAGCTGGCCATCTCCAAGTCATCAGTGCACAGAGTGTTACATCAGAGATTGGAAATGCACCCGTATGAACTGCAGATAACCCATCACATAACCTCATATGATCATGTAAAATGTAAACAGTTTGCTGAAGAGATGTTGGAGAACATTGCAAGTGCTGAATCTTTCCTGAGACAAATCTGTTTCTCGGATGAGTGCACGTACTTTCCATGTTTCTGGAAAGCTTAATAAACAGAATTTGAGAATTTGGGGAACTGAAAACCTGCACTGCACAATGGAACATGAACATGCTAGCCCAAAAGTAAATGTTTGGTGTGGCATAATGGTCGACCATGTTATTGGACCGTTTTTCTTTCAAAAAGCGACCGTGAGAGCTGCTAATTACCAGGACATGATTGAGCAGCTTGTGTATCCCTAGTTGGATGAACTTGCAACTCCGGTCATTTTCAAACAAGATGGGGCACAACCTCACTGGCCTTTGATTGTGAGGTCTCCAGATACCAAATTTTTCAATCGATGGATTGGGTGTGGTGGTCCCATCGCATGGTCCCCACGTTCGCAGGGCCTAACACCAGGATGTTTGTTACAGGGATGTGACATTTTTTTTAATGAGGATTCATTCAGGGTGAGGTTTACAGCACCCCTGTTGCAGACATTGCTGACCTAAAGAGGAGGATTACACATGCACTGCAGAAAGTTAATATGGACATTCTCAAATAAACATGGTTGGAACTGGAATACTGTTTAGACATTGTTCGGGAGACAAATGGTGCCTATGTTGAATGTCTATAAAAATTCATGATCTGTTCTGTCCATTAACACAAGTTGTGTATTGAGACCATTTATATTAAAACTGTTACGATTATTTGAAATTGTTTACACCTTTATGGGACACCCTGTACTTTGAAGATTGTTCTTGACATAAACAAAACTCACACATCAAGTTACACATTAAACAAAGGCATCACTTAAAAACAAAGTAAAAGAAATATTTGACAAAATGTGGCAATGACAGACCTTTACTTGATCCATTATATTTTTTTCCTCTTGACGTAGAACAGTATCATGCTCTTTATCAAATTCTAACTGAAGCATTTGTGCTAATACGAAATCATCACTACAATTTGGGTCAGCATCAGGAATTAAATCTTGTTCTTCCTGGTACCTACAAAACCAAGACACACATAACTTTTATTTATTTACAAAAATTTTTCATCATTTAGCTTGTTAGTTTAGCCTTCATCTTTATAAATCAACAGTTTTACTGGAATATTAATTACAGTATTTCTACTCACTAAATTTTATAAAACTAAAAAGAAGTAGAGCAAAATTATATGTTATGTTATCACAGTTTTAGTTCCTGTCTGTAAAACATAACTAAGGGTTCATCAAAGAATACATAGATCCATTTTCCTGGCTAGGATCTTTTAAGATAGCATCTCTAAATTTAATTTTTCCTGTTTATCTTGTTCAGCACATTTACTATAATTAAAGCAAATAAAATCAGAAGGGTACAAAGAACTAAACAGAAACAACAAAAAACACTTTTAAGGTTTCGAAGAAATTCCATATAAGAGTTCAATAAAATACATTAACAAAGCACATTCACAACAGAATTAGATGAAGAAAAAAACAACAGAAAAACAACAAAAACTGATCAATACCACTACTTTTTTAGATTACTTAATTGATCAATAATACCCTTAAACACACACACACACACACACACACACACACACACACACACACACACACACACACACACACACACACACACACAATTTTTATGAAGCTGATACGGGGGGGGGGGGGGGGCATAGCTAGTGATGAATTCCGGGGGAGGTTCTAGTAATGCAGGGGAGACTTGTAAAATTTTAGAAAATGTCCTTACATTAATTTTAATTTAATATAGCGTTATTTATTGAAATTGTTAATAAACAGAAAAATATTGTTTACCAAACCACAGATAAATCAATGAAATGTCCTTACATTAATTTTAATTTAATATAGCGTTATTTATTGAAATTGTTAATAAACAGAAAAATATTGTTTACCAAACCACAGATAAATCAATGAAATGTTCTGAGAAGTTTGTTTTCTGAGAGTTGTTACTTGGATGACCAGTAAGTGTTACAAGCAAATTCAGAATTTATAATGTTCGCTTTGAATATTCTACTGTTTGCAGATTATATACACAGAGTTCATCCTAGGACTAAAAAAGGGTAGGGTGCTTGTTATGAAAAAAACAGGCAGCTTACACTTTCAAAGTGCATTACAGTATACATCGACCTTACAAAAACAAGACTGTACACAAGCAGCGTTAATTCACGGGAAAAGTTCAACAGTAATTAACTGTGGATATTAAATTCTTATATATACATCATCATCGTCAGCCATTATCAATCCACTGCTGGACGAAGGTCTCTCCAAGCCTCTTCCAAATGGTTTGTCTTGTGCCTGTATCCTCCATGTTACTCCCGCATACTTTCAAATTTCATCCACCCATCTTCCATGTGGTCTTCTTCTGGGTCTTTTCCTGTCCCTTGGAATCCAATCTAAAATTTCGACTGTCCGTTGATGGTCTGACCTCCTGGCAGTATGTCCAACCCATTGCCATTTCAGGGATTTTACTCTGATCATGATGTCTTCCACTCTTGTCATTTTTCTGATCAACGAGTTCCTCTTCTTATCTCTCCTGGTTACACCAAGCATGCACCTCTCCATGCCTCTTTGAGTTGTCTGCAGACTTTGTATGTCTCTTTTAGTTAAGGTCCACGTCTCTGCACCATATACGTAAGCACTGGAAGGATGCATTGATGAAAAACTTTTCTTTTAAGACATAATGGCATATTGCTCTTGAAAATCATTTCTTCCAAAAGCTCTCCAGGCAAGTTTTATACGCAGATTAATTTCTTCATCAATGTGACCCTCACTTGATATCTGCTGTCCAAGATAAACGTATGCATCTGTTATCTCAATCCCCCCCCCTAACCATGATATTGTATGATTTAGCATCGAAGACTTATTACATTCATATGGAATTTATGGACAACTGAGTCTAAGTGATCAGATCAGATCATATTTAGAGGATTTTAGAAAGGGAGTGTCTGATCCCAGGTCTTAAACAACCCTTAGAAATAGGAAACTAGGAAATTTGGGCTAGAGTGAACGATAGGAAAGTGACACAGAAGTGAGGTAGAAAGGGAGAGGAAGACGCCCTTATTTATTATCGGGAGGCCAGTACCCGGGGTCCGACGGCTTAACATGCCCATCTGACACACGGTGGATATTTAGTGGTTCGAGCATTCGTACTTGCTCGGGATCGAATCCAAGACGTCTCCTGAGTCTAAGTGGGGATGGGGAGGGCTATTTATTGTCTATGCTTGGGGAACAAATGCCATAGGGCACACGTTAGCAGATTTCTGTGGAGAAGGAAAAGGTTTTTAAGAACTATAGATAGTAGATACCATGCCATCAAAATTTTTCCCCAAGAGGCAGCTCCCAATTAATTTCACTGAACAGTATATGGAGATTAAAGTGCAGCCTGATTTTGCCAGATGCCTGGCACCAAAGCATTTCTGGAGAAAACAAATATTCAAATAAAATCGTGTCGCTTACTTTAGAAACATATAGAATATTCCTATGGCACTACTCAGTTGAGAAAGACATTTAATTGTTGGGGGAAGAAAGAATGAAAGTCTGGAAGGGAAGATTTTTTTTTCTTTTATTAATAACTAAACAAGTTAGTCAGTTTTCAGGCTCGGGTGGGCACAGGCTCTTAAAATGGAGCTCAAATTCGGCACTAGTTCTCACGCAACCTGAAAAACAGGGTAAACCTGGAATTCTCAGGGAATTTGAAAATGGTTCCAAATATCAGAGAAAACTAGTGAAAAAATTGAATTTTTTTTATCAGGGGAATTTTTATTCCGTCAAAAAAAAAAAATTGTTTTCAAGATTTCAGACTTTTTTAAATTATTACTGTCTACCTAAAGTTTGATAGGCCCTACTTTCAATACACCTTACAGTATTCCTTTCATTTCCATAACTGTTATACAAGTCTAAAATTTCCTTTAATAGTGTAAACACAAACACTCAATATTTGGGGAGTTTTTGCTCTCCACTGAGAGGTTTTGTCTGGGCTTAATTTTCAGAGCTTAGAAGTAGTAGCAGACAATGCTGAAACAATACAAAAATTGTGATACTTTGGATTAGTCAGTTGCTCCATTCGCATAAAAGTCCTTGGTCGAGACATCATGTTCACACAGTATGGGGTGACAATATCGGGTGCTCCTTCTGTGTTTGTCAGAAAATTTTGCCAGGCATCTGACAGGTCAAAGGACAAGCTATCACTGCAGGGGTGCAGGTGAATTATGATTTCAACACTTTCCTGCACAGCTGTGCCAATGTAGTTTGTATAAGGTGCTAGTCTTTTCATGCATACACGCAGGGGTGACGCTGCAGATCGCATTCTTCGCAATTTGCAAAGAAAAAAATTGTTTTGGCAGTTACCTTTTTCTACTGTTATAACACTTTTGTGAAAAAACATTGACTTTGGCGAAAACTTTAAAAAAGCCAGAGCAACCGCTGCATATGTATCATTAAGCTGTTCTCCGAGATTCTGAGGTTACCTCCTCAAAGAAAGACGAATTGCCAAGTAAAGGTTTAACTGATGGAACTAGAATTTACTTACTATTGGTATATCAAATGTCTCCATTTACAACAATCTGCACACAGCTTAAACTTCACTGACATCCATCACATATCACACACAAGACCTTTTGTACTTCATACTTATAATCTTTTTCTCATGCAGACATTCCTGAATCTGGTCCTTACATGGTTTCCTTGGCCTCCCTCTACCTTTCTTTTCTGCCAAAAGATTCCCACTGTAGGGCGATGTAAGTTTTAAGTTGTCCGAGATGATGTTACACATATATGCCAACATTAAGCAAGAACCTTGTCAGTAGTATGTAGTATTATTGCACGGCACACATAGATGCTTTCTAACAAAATGATCCATCTCTTTGTGAAAAAGAAATACGCACCACAACAAAACATTACCACAAACAAGTACACTAATGAAACAAACTTAACACTTGCAAAACACAAAGCTGATTCCTCTGGCAAGGGCTGATAGGTAACATTGTGAGATTTAAGTTCAAAACTTCCACCAATAAAAATCAGTCAGTTCCACAATGCTTGATTGACAGGAAATCCAAAATTGGTGAAAAAATGTATCAATTTTTTCAAATTTTCCAACTTTGTTACTCCCGTTTTCCAGAATTTCTCCCTCCCTCATCAAGATTAAATGCAAAAGCTCATGTGGTGGGGAATAAACAATGCAGGACACAGCAGAGGGGAAACATGGGGGGGGAGATTACGGGAGAAATCATTGCTCTGTTGGACTTCCAGTTTTGTAAATTTCCCCCTATTTTCAAGCTGAAATGAAAATATTTATACAGCAAAATGTTATTTAACAATAATACTGGACAGAGGCAACATCGCGAGAAAAAAATTATGATTACGAAAAAATCTGCATTCCGTTGACTTTCTGTTTTAGAAAGTTTCGTAAAGATGGAATTTCGTCCTCTGATGAAAATCCTTCATTCCCCCTCCCACCAAATTTCTGTTCAATTGTGCATTGATCTCATAAATGACAAAAATAATAACAAAAATTGCAGAATTCCTGGAATTCACGGAAGAATCCTATGCCTGAAGATCACATGGAAATTTTTGTGGCGTCTAACTTCCATTTTCACAAATTGTTTGTGAAAGCGGGTGCATTATTTATGCCAAAGAAATAATGAACTGAACATTATGCCTGCAATATCAGGAAAAACATACATTAATGGATTAATGAGAAGAACATTATGTTTATTTAATATCATGTTAATGTCTGCTCAGATGGACTTAGAATGAAAGCATCCATATATACATGTGATTATTAACTGAACTTAAAATATGGTTCAAATGTATACAAGAGCAACAGATTGTTCTAGAACATTTTTCAAAGGTGTTTGTGTGGGACAAAGAAGTACTGAAATTCTCACGCTCTGGGAATTGAGATGCCTTTCCCAAACAAGATAGGCATCAGTAATTAAGCGAGCGACATCCACTAGTATTGTCAGCGGAGAGCAGACACCTAACTGCCTCGAAACCTATACCTTACCAATTGTATGTACGTAGCTGTGTGTATTATACTCAATGTTTTGCCGTACTTTGCGGTAAGTTAAGTCTGTCTAAGAGGAGAACCATTAATGGAAGATCAGACGTGCCAGTAATCTAGGGAAGAGCCTAAGAATTTGTAAACAGCAAGGGCGAGGCTGGGCGAACGGAAAAAGGTGAGTTGGTCTTCGTGACATACTATGTCAGCAGAGAGAGAGAGAGAGAGAGGAGTGGTACGCCTGCGGGCAAAGGACACGCACGTGACCGATGTGTGAATGCCGACGAAGCAAGGAGAGGTAGGCGCATGAGAGAATTGAGTGAGCTAGTCTGTTTTCGCGAAGTGGAGGAGGAGGAAGTTCTCCGGTAAATGAGACTAGAAGTGTTTTTCGAGTGTGACGGATGCCCAGCGTCACGGGGTCCGGGAGTTCAGTCTAGTACTGAACGGTGCTGATGTTTCTTTGCGAAGATAACGTTGTAACCGTGACATAGGTCCCTGATATAGGGAATCTCACATGTTTTTCTTAGGCATCCAGAAAGGGATAATTTACTGAAACAGCAAAGACAACGTTAGGAGCAGAGTTAGATAAGATTCGGAAATAGGAATTTTCATCGGAGATACAGGTCGCTTCTCCTACAAGAAAGACTCTCCCAAGCTTAGGAAAGTATCATTAGGATAGAGACGTCAAGTTCACGTTGATGATTTACCAGGTCTTTACTATTTAATGGACGTCTGATCGACATCCAGAAAGTGGTACTTCTACAGACAGACTGACTTTCCGACGACAGATCTTTCTAGATTAAATTTGTTTATGTTTGAACAAATCCTCCTGTGTTATTTTATAACATTAGCAATTTCTACTTTGAGTTTCAGTGGTCTCAATCCATCTCCCTGATTCACAGCTAATTACTTATAGAAAAGCGGGGAGATTTCGTCTGTTCACCCAATCAGAGTTTGGGTAAGTTCTTAGGAATGAACCTTAGAGTATCTCTATTGACTGTGAGGGGAGCCTGATGATCGCTGAAGCCGTGAATGAGTCCCACTTGGCTGGATCGATAGCCCATCTAGCAGGGCGAGTAGGATAACGGTACCCGTCACCTGCTAGATGGAGAAAGATGGGAAAATGATCACTGCCAAGGGGATCATCAGACACGCTCCAGGACCAGTCAAGATATAACGATGGCGAACTCAAGGACAGATCAATGGCTGAGTACGAGCGGGTGGGTTCATGAAAGTAAGTGACTGCCCCGGTGTTGTGGAGACAAAGGGACGTGTTGGAGAGAAGGGACTCAACAACACGGCCCCTGGAGTCACGAGTGGTAGAACCCCACAACGGATTGTGTGCATTGAAATCTCCGAAGATGAAGAAAGGAGGCGGCAGCTGGTCAACTAAATCTTCCAGATCCGAGAGGCTTACAGCTTCATTTGGTGGTACGTAGATGGAACACACTGTGAACAATGTGTTCACAGATAGTCTCACTGCCACTGCCTGCAAAGTCGTCCGAAGGACAACTGCAGTGACAGGAATACCATGAGGAACAACAACGGCCACTCCTCAACAGGCGATAACACCGTCCTCATGATCCTTGCGGAAAATTGAATATCTCCGCAGCGGAAAAGTGTCCGTTGTTCGAAGCTTTGTCTCCTGGAAGCAAATGCACACAGGTGTGTGCGAAGACAGTAAGCCTTTCAGATAATCAATTCGTGGTCGCAGACCTCTGCAACTCCACTGAATGAGCGTAGCCATAATGAAAAATAAAAGGAAAGTCTACAATGTCCAGAGGCAACACAGGGCTGTGCTTACCCACACAGGGCTGCGCTACCGGGGGTTTTGGTGGTTTTACCCTGCTCTGTTTCAAGGGGGAGGATCCTGGTTTCACCTTTTCCGGCTTCTTCTTAGTTGCGCCTTGGGCCTGGGTCCCAGTGCTGGCAGAGGATGTTTTCTGCACAGAGGATGTTTTAGGCGTCGATGTTGATGGCGCCTTGGATTCAATGCGGCGAAACTTCAATGCTTCCAATAAGGCAGCAACGATATCCTCAAAAACATAAGGATACTGTGCTGGGATGGTCACCTCAGTCTGCACCGCAACCGATGCATAGGAGCACCGGTCTGTTGGTAGAGGAGCTATCCACCGTCTGGCTTCAGGATAAGACAGATGTTCTGTCATCTTCAGGCGTTGGATAGCCTGCACCTCGATCCACTTTGGGCACTGCTTAGAAGAAGCCGGGTGAGATCCCTCGCAGTTGACACAGTGATCCGAGTCAGCGGAGCAGTCCGACAAAGAGTGCTCAGGCGACCCACAGCGACCACACTTTGCTACATTACAGCAAGACTGCTGGGAGTAACCATAATGCTGGCACTTGAAACATCTCAAGGGGTTCAGGATATACGGTTGAACATCGAGCCGCAAGTACCCCGCCTTGATGGAAGTTGGCAGGGTAGGTGAGTCAAATGTCAGCACGACGTTCCAGAAGGGAATAGACTTCCCATCCCGCCGGAAAAGAATATGTTGAACCCCAGTGACATGTTGTTCCCCAAGTTCTTTCAGCAATTCCTCATCGCTGCATTCCAGCAGGTCGCGGGAGTTAATAACACCGCGAGAGGAATTGAGGAAACCATGGGGAGATATTTGGACTGGAACGTCCAGCAGAACGGTCGTCACCAGCAAGGTGGCACTGTGGCGTGGATTTGATGTCTCCACAAGAAGATCCCCTGACGGGAGCTTCTTAACACTCTTTGGTGAGCCTGCAACGGCCTGAAGAGCCTTATTAATCCAAAAAGGACTCTTCGAACTGAGGGATTGTGCAGGATCAACAGAATGAATTAGAAGAAACAGAGCATTGCAGTTGGAACTGAGTAGTTTCTTAGTGGAGGAGGGTGTCCCTTCCTCCACACGGCGCTTTAAAGGTACAGCATGGGAAACACTTTGATTTGCCACGAGAAGAAAAATAGATTCATCAATCAACCTCCCCACCCACTACCGAGCTCAACGAGGGAGAGCCGGAGGTCCGCAAGCCCAAGAGGACGCAGGACACGGCTCTAGGGATAGTCAGCGGATATAGCAAGTTGGTAGGGCAGACACACGCTCGGCGTGCACTCAGACTTTCCCGTGCCCGGAGAACACCCCTTTGGCATGCCCACCCTACCCCCAAACTCACCCAGCCAAACAGAACGACAAGCCGCTAGAAGTCTGGACGCCACTCGGCCACAGACTTCCTGACTAGGAGTGGGTTAGCTCCCAGCCTCCCGTTTAGGGTGAAGCAGAGGGCAAAGAGGAGTGTTGGCATCTGGAGACACTACAACCCGGCCCCCAAATACCTCAGCCTCCAGCATCCCCATTTCCACCTGTACGGGTCACCGCACACGGCAAACATGCAGGCAGGTCTAAGCTAACCAGCTCCGGAAAAACAGAAAATGTAACATAGAAGAGAAAAGACAGGGAAGGGAACGAGGAACAAAACCCGGAGCTGGCGCCTCTTCACAACCTCAGCAGCCTACAACTGAGGTGGGTACATGTCAATAAATAAACTAAAGACGAAAAAGCAAAATGATAAGAGAAAATCGGCTAGGGCCGTGGGGACGCCATCCCCCATCAGCTGGATGAACAGCTGTCCCTTCGGCTATGTAATAGTTAAAGCCGCAGAGGCAAGAGAAACCGTCACAAGGTTAGCTCGGGCCGTGGGGGCGCCGCTCCCCAAATAACTGGAAAACCAGTTATCCCTGTGCGGGGTTGTCCCAGATGCACGTAGTTTGTATGAAATTCAAACTGAGTATAAATTAGGAAAAACCCGAAGTTATGGTTTCTGAGGAAGGAACTCTGTTAGTACTGGGTGCAAGTCTTAATGGTACACAATTAGACGACATGAGCTTGGGTATTTAGGAAGCATGTCTGACAGAGAAATGAGATTGAATGGTTGGTTGGTTGGTTGGTTCATTAATTTTAATGGCGCAAGGGCCATGGTTGGCCAAAGAGCGCCAAACAAAAGACATCAAAATGAAACAAAATCAATAAAACACGTACACAAGGTTAAAAACAGAATGAAGCGGTAAAAATGAAAGATGGAAATGAATACGGGAAAAACTATATGAGGTTCCTTCCTTTTCCTAAAAAGTCAATTTCCTTAAAAAGGAAAACACTGCGGTCAAGTCGCAGCCCTCACCAATGAGAGTCTGCAGCGTAGCTGCTCCTTCGTCCAACAAATGAGAATGAAAATAACGAAAACAATGATCACAAAAACGAACACAAGTACACAAAACATGAAGGACGGTGAGACGACAGTGACACGCCTCACACATCAGGGCACCGTCTCCTGACAGCAAAAAGCGGTGAGTAAAACGACAGTGCCCAATGCGGAGACGCGCAAGAACAACTTCCTCACGACGGTTCTTCTGCAAACTAGACTTCCATAACCCGATCTGTGGTTTGATGGCATAAAGTTTATTGCTGCCCTGCTCAGACCACAGGGACTGCCACTCATCCAAAACAAGTTTCCGGATCAAAGGGCGAAAATCTCGGAAAGACAGTGGCAGCCGAGCTGGCGACATGGAGGAAACAGACCTGGCAGAGAGATCTGCCAGCTCGTTACCCCGGATCCCAACATGGCCAGGAACCCAACAGAATCGGACCAGGAAGCCATCACCCTCCAAAGTTCCCAGAAGACGACGGACATCACGGATGACAGGTGAGTCCGTGTCCTCTGGCGAAGATAAAACTTGGACGACAGACTGGGAATCAGAGCAAACCATAGCGCGACGATGCGATCGAGACTGTATGCGGCACAAAGCGAGGTGTACCGCACGCATCTCTGCCGAAAAGACGGTGAATTCAGGCGGAAGCCTCTCAGCATGTGAGGCATCGCAACACACATAAGCGGATCCAACGACATCCCCGGACTTCGAGCCATCGGTGAACACAGGCACGAAATCCGGGTAGACAGACTGTAATTCAGCAAATAGCTGCTGGTACACCAGAGCAGGAGTGGACGACTTTGGCCACACACAAAGAGAAAGGTCAGCCGTTGCTTGAACGGGCTGCCAAGGAGGTTGGGTAAAAAAGGTGGTCAAACCAATCCCAGACAAATTTAGACCAGCATCGCGCACTATGACAGACATCCGAATCCCGTACGTCGGAACACAGGAGGGGCGGTTGGAAAACAAGCGGACACAATCCGGTTGGAAGATGGAACCATACAGTGGATGATCAGGAAGAGATTTCAGTTTTGTATAAAACTGAAGAGACAGCTGCTTACGACGGATGCATAACGGTGGCTCATGAGCCTCCGCATACAGGCTATGCACGGGAGAGGTGCGGAAAGCCCCAGTACATAGCCGCAATGCCTGGTGAAGGACGGGGTCCAAAGGTTTTTAAATCGATGGACGCGCTGAACCATACGTAATGCATCCGAAGTCTAACTTTGACCGAATGAGAGAGTGGTAAATGCGAAGCATTGAGCACCTGTCAGCCCCTCAAGATGTTCGAGAGAGGACCTTCAGGATACCCAATGACTTCGTGCACTTCACCTTCAAAGACTGGATGTGAGGCCGGAAGGTGAGCGCTCGGTCAAAAGTTAGCCCAAGGAACTTGACTTCTGACACCACAGGCATGGTAGAGCACCCCAGACGGAGGCTGGGGTCTGGGTGAAGACCCCGTTTGCGGCAAAAATGCACGCAAACGGTCTTCTGCGTCGAGAAGCCAAATCCATTTTGGGAAGCCCAGTGAGAGATCTTGGTAATGGCAGACTGGAGCTGTCTCTCGACGGTGCGCATGTTAACAGAGGCGCAAGAGATCTGCAGATCATCCACATACATGGTTCCACGAACCGTCGGAGGAAGCAGTTGGAAAATATGGTTGACACGAAGGATGAACAATGTAACAGAAAGAACGGAGCCCTGAAGAACACATTGTTCTTGTGGGTACATCACAGAGAGGGTTCGACCCAACACGCACACGGAAACTCCGGTCCTGGAGAAATCCGGCGATGAAAGATGGTAAGTTTCCCCGCAATCCGCACTCGTGCAGATCATGGAGAATGCCGTATCTCCAGGTGCGGTCGTAAGCTTTCTCCATATCGAAGAACACGGAGACCATGTGCTGACGCCGGACAAACGCCTCTCTGACAGATGTCTCAAGGCGAAGATGATGATCTGAGGTGGATCGGAATTTTCGAAATCCACTCTGATGAGGTGAAAGAAGGTGACGTGATTCCAAATAAAAAACTAAACGAAAATTGATGATGCGCTCTAGAACTTTGCAGAGGCAGCTCGTCATAGCAATTGGTCGGTAGTTCAACAGGTTAGCGGGATCTTTACCAGATTTGAGAACAGGAACGACAATGGCAGTGCGCCAAGATTCGGGAAAATCACGCTCGTGCCAGATCCTGTTAAACAGGACCAGCAGACATTCAAGAGAGGACGGAGAAAGGTGCTTCAGCATTTCATAATGGATGTTATCCGGTCCGACAGATGTTCAGCCGGACCGATTCAGGGCAATCCTCAGTTCGAGGGCAGTCAGCGGGCTGTTATAATCGGTAGCGGAAAACGGACCAAAGGAAACCTTGGACCGTTCAAGCCGCGGCTGTAACTGCCAGAACGAAGCAGGGTAATTGCTGCTGCTGGACACCGAAGAAAATGCGGCGCCCAGACAGTCAGTAATACCCTGAGTGTCAGCAACCATTCCTCCACCACTCTCAAGAATGGAGATTTCCCTAGAAGGGTACTTAGCCCGAATCTTGCGGATCCTGTCCCAAACGATCTTAGAGCTGGTAGTGGTGTTAATCCCGGATACGTAGCGTATCCAAGATTCCCGTTGACTACGACGACTTACCAATCGCACGTAAGATTTGGCATGCTTGAAGGCAAGTAGGTTCGCGTCGGTGGGGTACCGACGAAAACTACCCCAAGCCCGATGTTGGGCCTGACGAGCTGCCTTGCAAGTGGAATTCCACCAAGGTCGCGGGCAACGTGGAAGTTTAGTCGACGTCCTGGGGATGGTAGATTCTGCCGCTTGCACAATACAATCCGTTACCGCCGCAACAGCTTTAGCGATCGTACCCGAGGTCACCATGTCTGGAATAATGGTCGCTGAAGCCGTGAATGAGTCCCACTTGGCTCGATCGATAGCCCATCTAGCAGGGCGAGTAGGATGACGGTACCCGTCAGCTGCTAGACGGAGAAAGATGGGAAAGTGATCACTGCCAAGGGGATCATCAGACATGCTCCAGGACCAGTCAGGATATAACGATGGCGAACTCAAGGACAGATCAATGGCTGAGTACGAGCGGGTGGGTTCATGAAAGTAAGTGACTGCCCCGGTGTTGTGGAGACAGAGGGAAGTGTTGGAGAGAAGGGACTCCACAACACGGCCCCTGGAGTCACGAGTGGCAGAACCCCACAACGGATTGTGTGCATTGAAATCTCCTAAGATGAAGAAAGGAGGCGGCAGCTGGTCAACTAAATCTTCCAGATCCGAAAGGCTTACAGCTTCAGTTGGTGGTATGTAGATGGAACACACCGTGAGCAGAGTGTTCACAGATAGTCGCACCGCCACTGCCTGCAAAGTCGTCCGAAGGGCAACCGCAGTGACAGGGACACCATGAGGAACAACGACGGCCACTCCTCCGCAGGCAATTACGCCGTCCTGGTGATCTTTGCGGAAAAGAATGTCTCCGCAGCGAAGGAGTGTCCGTCGTGCGAAGCTTTGTCTCCTGGAGACACACGCACACAGTTGTGTGCGAAGACAGTAAGCCTTTTAAATCGTCAATGCGGGAACGCAGACCTCAGCAATTCCCCTGAATGAGCGTGGCCATAATGAAAAATGAAACAAAAGAATGAAGACAGACGACTAGAAAGTCTCCATGTCGTCCGTCACCTCCAATCCATCGGCAGTGTCTGGAGGTAACACAGGGCTGTGTTTACCCCATGTGTTGAGAGGTGGTTTTTGCTTGCTCTGTTTCGGGGAGGATGAGCCGGGTTTCACCTTTTCCGGCTTCTTCTTTCCAGTGCCCTGGACCTGGGTCCCTGTGATGGCAGAAGATGGTTTCGGCAGAGAGGATGGTTTAGGCGACGAAGTTGATGTCGCCTTGGATGCAATGCGACGAGACTTCAGTGCTTCCAGCCCAGCAGCGACGATGTTCTCAAAATCATAAGGACACTGCGCCGATGGTCACCTCCGTCTGGACCGCAATAGTAGCCTTCTGCACCACAACCGAGGCATAGGAGCACCGGCCGGGTGGAAGAGGAGCTATCCGCCGCCTGGCCTCAGGGTATTACAGATGTTCAGTGGTCTTCAGGCGTTGGATAGCCTGCTCCTCAATCCATTTGGGACACGGCTTAGAAGACGCACAGTGGGAACCCTCGCAATTCACACAGTGATCCGACTCAGCGGAGCAGTCCGCCAAAGAGTGTTCAGTTGACCACAGCGCCCACACTTTGCTACATTACGGCAAGACTGCTGAGAGTGACCGTAATGCTGGCACTTGAAACATCTCAAGGGGTTCGGTACGTATGGCCGAACATCGAGACGCAAGTACCCCGCCTTGATAGAAGTTGGCAGGGTAGGTGAGTCAAAGGTCCGGACGATGTTCCGGGAGGGACTTCCCATCCCGCCTGAAAAGGATACGCCGAACCCCAGTGACATGTTGGTCCCCAAGTTCTTCCAACAATTCCTCTTCACTGCACTTCAGCAGGTCGCGGGAGTTGATGACACCTAGAGGGGAATTGAGGTAACCATGGGGCGAGATCTGTACAGGAATGCCCAGCAGAACGGTCGTCTCCAGCAAGGTGGCACTGTGACGTGGATGAGATGTCTCCACAAGAAGATCCCCTGACGGGAGCTTCTTAACACTCTTTGGAGAGCCTGCAACGGCCTGAAGAGCCTTATTAATCCAGAAAGGACTCTTCGAACTGAGAGACTGAGCAGGATCAACTGAATGAATCAGAAGAAACAGAGCATTGCAGTTTGTAGTTAGTAGTTTCTTAGTGGAGGAGGGTGTCCCTTCCTCCACACGGCGCTTCAAATTTACAGCATGGGAAACACTTTGTGTTGCCATGAGGGAAAAAAAGATTCGTCCGCCAACCTCCCCACCCACTACCGAGCTCAACGAGGGAGAGCCGGAGGTCCGCAAGCCCAAGAGGACGCAGGACACGGCTCTAGGGATAGTCAGCGGATATAGCAAGTTGGTAGGGCAGACACATGCTCGGTGTGCACCCAGACTTTCCCGTGCCCGGAGAACACCCCTTTGGCATGCCCACCCTACCCCCAAACTCACCCAGCCGAACAGAACGACAAGCCGCTAGAAGTCTGGACGCCACTCGGCCACAGACTTCCTGACTAGGAGTGGGTTAGCTCCCAGCCTCCCGTTTAGGGTGAAGCAGAGGGCAAAGAGGAGTGTTGGCATCTGGAGACACTACAACCCGGCCTTCAAATACCTCAGCCTCCAGCATCCCCATTTCCACCTGTACGGGTCACCGCACACGGCAAACATGCAGGCAGGTCTAAGCTAACCAGCTCCGGAAAAACAGAAAATGTAACATAAAAGAGAAAAGACAGGGAAGGGAACGAGGAACAAAACCCGGAGCTGGCGCCTCATCACAACCTCAGCAGCCTACAACTGAGGTGGGTACAAGTCAACAAATTAACGAAAGACGAAAAAGCAAAATGATAAGAGAAAATCGGCTAGGGCCGTGGGGACGCCATCCCCCATCAGCTGGATGAACAGCTGTCCCTTCGGCTATGTAATCGTTAAAGCCTCAGAGGCAAGAGAAACCGTCACAAGGATAGCCCGGGCCATGGGGAGGGGGCGCTCCCCAAATAACTGGAAAACCAGTTATCCCCGTGCGGGGGAGATTGAATGGGGAAATCAGACAAGTTAATTCAGCTTTGAAATTTATAGCTGCTTTAGGAAGATTTCACAGGACCAATGGGGTTCTTGAAATGGTTTGAAATGGCTGTGTATGAAAGTGTAATTGTTCCTACTCTGATGTACAGTAGTGAAACTTGTGTACCGAACAAGACATTTATGTGCTGCAGAGAAGCATAACTTACAGAAGGGTTGTGGCAAGACATGTTCTCATCATGAGAAACAAAAATGTGTTGCGCATGTGTAACATAAAGCAAAAAGTTTTGAGCAAAGAAGAGACAAATATTCTGAGGTTGACTGGCCATGTTCAAAGAATAAGTGATGAAGTGCTAAAAGAATTTATTCAGCTCAAGTGGCAGAAAAGAAAGGTAGGAAAGCCAAGGAAGTCATGGGAGGACCAGCTTCAGGGATGTCTGTAAGAGAAAAAGATAATGAGTACGAAATACAAAAGGTCTTGTGAGAGATGAGATGGATGTCAGTGAAAATTCAGTTGTGTGCCAAAATTGCTGTAAATGAAGTATTTGATGCATCAACAGCAAGCGAAATCTAGCACCCTCAGTTTTAAATTTTAACTTGTTTTCTTTGAGGAGCAAACTTCTGAAACTCAGGAACAGCTTAGTGACATATATTCAGGGGATGGACAAAATAATGTAAACACCAGGGAAATAGATGATATGTCACTTTATTAACAAGGTGTTGGACCACTATCTGTCTTTAAGACAGCTTCCAACCTTCTTGGAATATATCGAGCTTTTGAATAATCTCCACTAGGATACTGTACCATACGTCAATCAGAACGCCCGCCAATTGCTTCAGAGATGTGAAGGAGGGAATCTGTTTCTAACTCTGCTCTCTAAAATTAACCACAGTGGTTCAACGATTATTATTTTTTTTTTATTATTGAAGGTTTAATTACCACCATGAGCAACTCAATGGGCTATAAGCAGTTGCCCATCCCTAATATAGGGCCACTGGTTCCAGGGAAGGGAGAGAGCCAGCGCCGTAAGACAAACACAACATCCATGCCTTACCGGGATTTGAGCCCGGACCCATCTTAGACAAATGATCAGAAGCCATTGCTTAGACCACTACACCGCCAGGGAGGCTCAATGGTATTCAAGTCAGGTGATTCAGCTGGCCAGGGCAGATACTGAAGTTCATCTTGGTGATCCTCAAACCAAGACCGAACTGTTCTGGCAGTGTGTACGAGCACAACAGCATCTTGAAAATGGCATTGTTGTGAAACAACATTTGAACCATAGGATATAACTGATTACTTAGAAAGTCCAAATACTTGCTAGCAGTAACTCCACTATGTAGGAAAAGGGTGTCAAATACCAAAATCCGGCCTCTCAAATCATCTCAGATCCACCCCCATGTTTGCCAGCTGGAACCAGACATTCCAAATTGTATGTTTCCTTGAGATTCTCCATATATAAACCTGACTTACTGTTGAGAATAACGTAAATGAGAACTCATCAGATCATATCGCACGTTTCCAGTCATCAGCTATCCTGGTTTTATGCTCATAACACTTTTCACATTGTAGTGTTGGTTTCTGTGACTAGCAATTGCAGCTTCTCCACAGATGTTGGCTTTGTGAAGTTCTCTGCAGACATTTTGGTGGAAATAAGGTCTTGGAACACAATCCTTGTTCATGTTCAACGGTCCTTCTCATTCAATTTGTTTTCACCCACTATTCTTTGCCGATGGTCTTGCCATGTTTTGTGTACGCAGCCATAACTGTGGAGACTTGTTCTTGAAATTTCGAACAATTTGTCTGTTATGATTACAGAGACTCCTGCTAAATGGGTTTCCACAATCTGACCTCTTTGGAAGTCTGACAAGTCATCCATTTCACTGACCACTCAGGGCTTAAAAAATATCTGAAAAGTTACATGCCCAGCTGGGCAAGTGCCGAAAATATTTACTTGCCCAGAAGTAAAATCTACATGCCCAAAAAAATTTATCTTTCAAGATAACAAAACAATAGCCTCAATTTTTTAAAGTTAAAAATTATGCTAAACTTTTTATACATCTTTTGCATCACCATTTTAAAGTGTTTGTGTTCAAAGTGCACGAAAGCTTATATCTCAAGAAAGATAATCAATGGCATTTGAGAAATTTAGTGATTATGCCATGCTCAAGAATTTTTAATATACGCCCTGTGTTTTGCAAACAAACAAAAAAACATAGTTAACTGTACAACAGTTTAAGTAGTTTTCAACAATTTTGAATGTTAAAATTATTTACCTTTTTCTCTTATGCAAACAGAAATGATTTTGCATCATAAAATATCCCAAGAATTGTTTAGAAACAAAGGCAATCCTTACGTTTTTAACTACTGCACTTATAGTTATTAAACTATATTATCCCATGGGACCTTCCTCCCCCACATTCCTTGAAAAAATTGCTGGTGGTATTGGTAATTTTAGGATGGTTTTGGCAAGCAGTGCACCACATAAGTTTTGTCGTCATTTGACTTTAGCCTATTAAATGTTTTTATCCAAGATTCCTGAACTGTCCGACGGCGGGGTTTTTTGCGTACACTTTATCATAGTCCGCCTGCGTAAGTTTCAATTTTGCCAACGATGCAGATTTTGATTCTGAAATTACGTCACTCAACAATGCAGAAGATGAATTTGTAACAACCGCTGACAGATCGAGAATTTCATATAATTACTTACTATGAGATATATTCTCATCGCTGGATTTTTTTCCAAAAAAAAAAAAAAAAAAATCATATCCATTACTAAATACAACTTACATCCACAGCTAACACAAACTACTGTTCTCTTAGACAAACTAGGTAAGTTATCGCCGTCGATAATTTTCGCTCTTCTCCCTGCTAAGTGTACAGGCTCGCTCTTAAATCTTAAGAGAAACTTAGGCTTTGTTTCAGTAGTTTACCGCTGTTGTTCGTGTGTGTGTGTGTGTGTCTGGGGGGAGGAGCTTTTGTTTCCCCTTCCTCACTCGCGCAAGTTGTATCAGAGATCCAACCCCACCTGAGGCTGTGCAATAAATATTCCGTTGTCACTCCCTCCTCATTTTAAAGCACGGCTTTTTTGCCCATCAGTCTGCGTCCTCCTGTTTCATGGCAGTTTATGCATTTTGTCACTAAACACCAGCGGCAAGTTTCATCCGAGGCATACATCCTGTCGTTAACTGTAAACGACATCTGGAGCAAAACTACGTATGACCTCAATTTCTAGATGTAGAGCATAATATAATTGAAGAAGCATTATCCTCCTGGCCTTGGCATTCATTCCGTAACAATAATATAACTTCTGATGATTTGCAGTACATGAAAAACATGCAACGAGTCTTTTTTTTTTTTTTCTTTAAACCTAGTTGCCCGACTGGGCAACTAGATTTCATTTTTACTAGCCGAGGCCAATAATTTACATGCCTCGGGCATCTCGAGCATAGTATTTTTGAAATCATCACTCATACGAACCGTTGTGGAACATAACTTGTACACTGGCATACAACCTAGAGAATATATACAAAGAAAAGATACACAAAAGATAATCACGTTGTTGTTTTTTTCAGTGTAACCTACATGAATAGTGTTAACCCCTATAATCATGATGTTCACATTATTTTGTCCAACCATGTATAATGCTTCTTAACATCATCACCAGACTGCATTAAAATCAGACCACTCTTCAATGGTGTTTAGCTTTTATTCTAATTAGCACAATCAAAATACTTCAAAGCCACTATCTGAACAATTTTAATTATAAGTAGGACTCACTTTGAAGGCATCACAGCTCTCTCTTCTTCTAGCTGTAGTGAGGTAGCAAGTTGTTCACTCATGACATCATCCAGTGAAACTGCTTCAGGTACAAACACCTTTCCCCATGGACATGGTTTGGTAGCTCCTGGTTCATGGGCATCAACTGAACTGGTGAGGGTAGGCATCATGCAAGGTGGTAATGCAACTTCTATGGATTCCATTTCTATTGTGGATGTTTATCTGAAAAATTATGCATATTTAAGAATAAATCTAAATGAAACTCAAAAAAATATATATATAAATATACTACAGTGTTTTAATAAAAAAAAAGGGGGAAGGGGAGGAAAATTCATTAAATCAAGCTCATTTTCTTTGGTAATATTTCTAGTTTTTTAATTCCTTATTTTGAGAATACTTTTTTTATGGGATTTTAATAAAATGATTCACACTTCTGATTGCTTTCTAAACTAAACCATTTCCTAAAATATCTGCAAAAATTATTAAAAAGTCTCAATGTAAACTAACATCCATTCAGATTTAAGAAGGGGTAGATGAAAGACCAAAATTTTTAGATTCCAGCTTCTTTCTTTCACGAAAGCCAGCACAAGAGATATGAGAAGAAAAGTATGATCAATCTAAACAAAAACTACACATAACATAATTGTGACTTCAACATTCCAAATTAATGTATGTTAGATATTCAATAATTCAGTGCAAAATGTACGGTTAAAACTAGGGAATATATGCTTGTATTACCAGTTGTATTTCAAAACAGATTTTCATTTTAGAAAGTTTGGCTTTGTCTTCTGATATAGCACATGCAATAAAAACACCAGAAATACACTCATAAGCACCCATGTGAAATCATCATCATGGTTACAAACATCTCTCATACACACACTGCATGTGCACACATATCTCTCCAGTTGCCGAGTGGAACTTCGGCTTGAATTACTATACACAAACAATATTTCTGCAGAATGCATTTGACTCCACTGATAAGTGCCAAAAAAATTGCATTGGTATCTTTATTAATCTGATTTCACAGAAAGCAGTCTACAGAAAAGATGCAAACGGAAATAATCCATGTATTGTACTCATCGCTTTGTTAAAGAGATGAAAAGCTTCATGAATAATAAAAAACCAAATTTTGAAAAAATAAAATTTTCATAGTAGTATTTAAAAAGTCAGACCCTGGGTAAATACACTATTGGCCACCCAAAATGCAACACCAAAAAGGACACGAGATAGCAAAGCCAGATTTACTGGACACATAACAACAGATACAAAGATGAAACGATTGAGCTTACAGGGCCCATGCAACTTGCGGAACACGCAAACATCAATAGTTCGTGTGGCCCCCATGGCTGGCAATAATTGCCGCTACACAACGCGGCATTGAACGAAAGAGGCTTTGGATGTGGGCTTGGGGTATGTCGGTCCAGGCTGCTTCCACACATTACCACAGTTCATCAGGCGTATCCACGGGTGGAGATTGCCGGGCCATTCGGTTGCCGATCAGCAACCAGACATGTTTGATGGACGACATATCGGGAAAACAGGCGGGCCACGGCAGCAGTGACACCTGGTGGGCCGTGAAGAATTATTGCACGATGCGTGCCACGTGCGCGTTGTCCTGTTGAAACGTGGCCGCTGGCAGGTTCTGCAGGTAAGAGAGGACTACAGGCTCCAAAACGTCGGAGATGTACCAGTGGCTGTTGAGTGTACTGGCGATGCGTACCAGAGTGGTGCGGGTGTCATATCCAATTGCACCCCAAACCATAACGCCAGGCGATGGACCGGTATGGCGATGCATAATGCAGGCGTCATACAGTCTCTCACCACGGTACTGCCACCCGCGGATCCGACCATCGTGGTGTTGCAGGCAAAAGCGGGATTCGTCAGAGAAGATAATGTCGTGCCATTCCGTAGTCCAGGTGCAGCGTTCAATGGCCCACTGCCGCCGCACTCGCCGGTGGTGTAATGTCAATGGCAATCGGAGCAATGGCCGCCGTGCGACAAGTCCCCGCTCCTGCAGACGACATCGAACGGTACGTGCTGACACAGGTTGTTGCGCAACACACCCTAATTCCTGTGCTAACGTTCGTGATGTGGCGGTGCGAGCTGCCAATGCCCACCGAACAACATGCCGGTCCTCTCGTTCGGTGCGCGGCTGCAGCAATCGCTCACGTCATTCCGTCCGTCCCTCCTGCACCCACCGAATCCATACTCGCCTCACTGTAGCTGGATGTCGTCCCACACGAGCGCCGATGTCTCGGTACGATAAACCGCTGTCGCGATAAGCCACTATTCGTCCTCTGTCGAACTCCGAAACGTGCTGGCTGCCGTATTCTGTGACGAGGCATCAGGAAGCTTCCCACGCACAGATCCGGCAGCACAACACACTTCCACTACTTACACCCCGCCTTCTGTGCACCCTTCTTAAAGTACTTGTCAGTGGCGTGCCAGGCGCACATGATTTGCATATGCCCTGCAATGCTAATCGTTTACACGTCATCTCGCAGGCGACGCGTGCTGCGAATTTCAGGCCAATCGGATGCTGCCTTGTTGGTGTTGCATTTTGGGTGGCCAGCAGTGTACTTTCAAAGTGTGATGGCAATTGGGTACCCTGGATTTAAGTACCATATTTCAGTCCTTAAAAGCTGAAAATATATCCAAATAATGTGCTACCAATGTCAAAAATAGTCACAAGGCTGAACTGCGTCTAGATCATACTGAAAGTAATGAGCAAAGCCATAATACACAGGCAGATTGTGCATTAGGAGAATGACAGTCAGGGGCGCGCCAAGGGCATTTGCCGCACGGTGTAAGCCTAGATTTGCCGCCCCCTTGTACGAGAATATTTTTCAATTTTTATTCATTTTTACAGGAAATAAATATCTTTAGCAACAATATATTCTATTTCCAGAAAATTGAAATTTTCCATAAAACACTATTGTCTCGTATAAAACTGAAGAAAAAAATCTGTAAAACTCTAGTTCAGATGACGCTACAAATAATTCAAGAAGTCAGCTTTCTCTCTCTCTCTCTCTGTCAATTTACACAAAAGTCTGCATTACCGGTAAAAAAAAAGTTTCGTCATGTACGATGATAAACATTACAGCTTCTCGATGGACACACACACAGTATATATAACTAAGCACGATAAGATGAGGAACCCGTGGGTAAGGAAAATGATAAGGAGTGGAAGACATTATGATCAGAGTAAAATCCCTGAAATGGTAATGGGCTGGACATATTGCCAAGAGAACGGACCATCGATGTACAAACGAAATTTTAGACTGGATTCCAAGAGGCAGAAAAAGACCCAAAAGAAGACAACGTGGGAGATGGGTGGATGAAATTCAAAAGCGTGCGGGAGTAAGATGGAGGAGACTGGACCAAGACAGACTGTTGTGAAAGACACTTGAGGAGACCATCCAGCTGAAAATTGATAATGGTTGAGAATGATGATGATGATATATATATACATGTAATATTAAACATGACGGGCGTCTCTAACTATTCTAACCAAAATATCTAATATCGTGGAATATATCGAAATTGTACTCCAGTGCTCGTTACCCGTATTGCATCGATCCTATAATATTTTCCCACCCTGTTTTATGGTCAATGCTGGAAGCTCTTTCTTGAAAATTTGCAAGCGATAAGGTAATTCAGAAAAGTAAGCATATATTTCTTGAACAATGCTGAAAATGTTCACAATTTGTAGGGAAATTTTTTTGTTGTCATTTACGACCAGATTTAAAGTATGAGCTGCTCAAAGTACATAAAATGCGTAGGGTCTTAAGTCGACAAATTATGCTTTTTGAAGTCCATTGTGTTTTACCTACATATTGGCCCCATTTGTCATAGCGCTGGCCATGCATTCATGAATGCTGAAATCTTCAAGATTAAAAAAAAAAAAAAAATTAGAAAAAGAATTTTCAATCCTCTGCCTGTGGTATCTGTTACAGAACAAAACAGTAAAAATTAATCTCTGATATCAAGACGTTTTCTGTTGAATTATAAACGAGTTATTTTTACTAAAAAAGAAAACGTTCCATTTAGCATTACGATTTCTCACAGTATAACGTTTTCATAACTTCTCCCACGTCACCGATATTAATTTATCAACCGAAAAAATTGACTGTGGGTCCTTCCGCCCCCTGGAATCTGGTGCCTGGGTGCTTAGCACACGTTGAACCCCCGCTTGGCACGTCCCTGATGATAGTTCATGCAGTGGCGGTCATAATATTGACAGTCAAAATGTTGACCCCATAATGTCAACAGGGTCATAATCAGGGCTTGATTTCAACAGGTAGTTAGTAGCAATTTGCTAGCAAGCAAATGCATTATGCTTGCTAGAAAAAAAGTGGTCCTAGCAAAAGTTGCGAGTGGAAAAATTTTGAATGTTTTAGTGTGAACTGTAAAACGCCACTGCATTGTGCCTGTGGAATGTTTTAGGCACATACAAAAAGGAGCAACAACTGCTTTCTAGAAACGAATGTTTCTTGAAAATACAAAAAATATAAAAACATTTTGGCACTAGAAATATCTAGTATATTCCCCTTATTTACTTCTGCATGTGAAGTAGGGTTCAGTTTCATGGAGAATCCAGGGTGATTGGAGCGGCAGTTTAAACTTACAAGCATTGAATGTTTTCATGAGTATTGAGGTTGACGGTCCGTCTGTAGAAAAATTTGACCCAAGGCCTGCTGTTTTAAAGTGGTATGATGAAAAACCCCGAAACCCAGATCGTAAACGATACGGAAAATAACTTAAGATTTTGAATAGTGTTCTTGAATTTTGTGAATAAAGTTAAATATTTTTTTTTTTTTAAATATTTGCATTCGAACTAAATTGTTAGAATTAATCTGTCAAATCATGAAAAGGTGAGTTATATCTAAATATTTGTAATCTTTTCAGCATTACAATGTGACAGTTACAGGGGTGAAATCAAAATTTGTCATGACTGACTAATGGAGGGGGACAAGTTAAAGTTTCTTTTGTATAATGTTAATAAACTTTCACTGGTAGATAATGTAATTTGCTAGTAAAAAAATAAGGCCACCAGCAAGTGTTGCTACTGCAAAAAAAAAAAAAAAAAAAAATGAAATCAAGGCCTGGCCATGAAATGTTGACTGTCAAAATGACATTTTGACAATGTTAGTATTGACACTGTCATAATATAAGCAATCAAAATGTTGACAGGTCCAAAAAATGTCCACAGTCACAATGTAAGTCCTTACATATATTTTTTTCTTCAAATATTTGTTTTTCATTTTTTTCTTACTTCAGATTATAGATGCATTTTGTGAGGTTCAGACAAGTGGCCACATGCAAAACTGGACACAAAGCATTCGGTGTCAGCTTATGGAAAAGTAAATTATATATACAGTTATTTTTTTGTTTTTACTTTGCATTTTTACCCAGACATTCATAACATGGGCTGTAGAAAAATTTTGTCTGTAGAAAAAATTGGGCCATTTCAGCAAGTATAAGGTTTATTGTTTATACAGATAATGCCACATTTTTACTTAGGTACAAAACTCTTAAGTAAAAACGGCAAATTGAAAATTGCCTTTTCAGCAATTTTCAATTTGCCATGCTAATTTTCTTAAGGTTTGCATAATAAGTCAAGGTTGTAGTAATGCACTATTACTAAGGGAGAAACAATTAATTAATAGGCCCTAGGCCTAGACCTTTTTAACAGTTTTCAGTTTTCCGAGCTTATGTTCATAAGCTTTTGGTAGAAAATCAAACAAACTGTGTTGCCCTTTTACTGGAGCACAAACATTAATTGATAGGCCCCAAGGCCCAGGCCTTTTTGGTAATTTTTATACCGTCATGATCATATTCATAAGGTTTGCATGACAAGTCAAGAGTGTTACGCTTGTTGAAAAATTCCTAAAAAATCCTAGGATTAGAGACTGATAAAATTGGTGCCTAAGTGAAAGTGCAACATTATTAACTTGACTTGTTATGTAAACTTTAAAAATGTGAGCACAGCGATTAAATTTCTAAAGAGGCCTAAGGCCATGTAATTAATGTTTCATGACAGAGTACAAATGCAAAATTATTATCTTGGCTTGTTAGGTGACCCATACGAATACGAGACGTGTGGGTTACAAAATGTCGACGGGATCAAAATGTTGACAGGGTCAAAATGTTCAAAGTAACAATAAAATGTGGAATTTTCCCTTTTTCTTCACTTTTATTTTAGTTTTGACAAAGTTTTGAAAAATTTACTCTTTGATCGCATTTTGTTTAACATCTCTAGACATCTTTATTGCACTTTTGATAGTATTTATTACTATATTTTGGCATTGTTTTTTGTATAACACATCTTACATAGCGTTTTGCATTTTTGTTATATTTCGGGCATTTTACTTTAGGTGGTGGTCGCAATGTCGACAGGGTCAAAAGATAAAACTGGTGAGAACAGGTCATTCACATATTGACCACTATGAAGTCTGAATCTAACACCATGCCTCCCCCCCCCCCGAACTATTAGGGAAATGTCAAAGACAAGGTATTTGTCCCTTCCTTTCCTAATTCAGCTGATCTGAAATAATGTATCACAACAGCTATTACTGGAGTTGAAGAAGACGTGTTAATGTGGGTTTGGCAAGAATCTGACTACTGCGTTGATACATGCCATTTGACTAAGAGTGCATATATCGAACATCTGTAGGTTGCTGTAACAAACTCAAAGATTTCGTATTGTGGTACTCTCTCTCCTTGGTACATCAATGTTCTGTTCTACACGTTATTCACACTTCAGATGTATGCCGCGTGGTCCAAGTTCTAGGTCCGATTTTCAATTATGATAGCAATAGCTACCCGGCACGGCTTTGTACGGTCGGTAACAATTTAGAATTTATGGCGAATCTAAAGAGAAACAATTATTACGTTGAACAGGCGACTGTCTTTCTCTTTGTAAAGCCATTCTTTGTCTGTCATTTGCCAATCGAGATTCTGTTTCTCGGAAAGTTTCATTATGACGGGATAAACAAATTCTTTTAGCGTCCGATCTTCTACGACCTATATTCCATATTTGTCTCAGCATAATGTTAATAAAATATTTAAATTTTAATTAAAGAGCTACTCAAAGAGATACATACGTGTGGACGAAAACAACTACGCATTTAGTCTGTGCGAGAGCCGATAAACCAATACTCTTTCAGCGTCCGATGTAACTACGTATTTAGTCTGTGGCCTTACATGCTGTCAGAGCGGCCGCCGAGCATGCACCTTGCATTTTTTTCCCAATCAGCAAAAAAGTTTTGTAAACCAGTCGCAGCGCATCGTTGCTTATGCAGTGGAAGCCACGAAAGAATGCAAACGGCAATTTTTTCTTTGACTTGTCACTAAAATCGTTACTGTTTGGCTCCCTTTTGTCATAGATTAATGTTTCATACACCTAAACCTTCCTCAACAAATGCTCTATGGAATGGGAAAAACCACACCAAAATCTGTCCAGCGATTCTCGAGATTAGCCTGAACAAACAGGCGGACGCCTACCGGGGACTTTATTTTATACTATGTAGAGATACTATAGATATCATGAAATAAAACATCAATAAGGCTTACCCCGTTACTCATCCGCTATGAAGTTCCCTTGTCGTATGTGTCGCCATTCTTTCAATCCGATTTTACCTGCTGGTACAAATGTGCTCAAAGGTTGACTTCATGTATTCAATTTGATATATATATATATATATATATGCCTGTTAGGAAATGAAATTCTAAAAATGGATTGCGTAGGCCTAAAATATCATCTATTTACAAGCTTTTTAAAAAAAGGGGGAAGATAGATTCTCCTTCATATAAAAATAAAAGCCGTTCTGCTTCAACACATTTCTGTTGTAGCACTCCGTTCACTCTGTATGAGTATACCAGTTGACAAGAAATACTCAAGTGCAAAGTCATACAACAAAAGGATAATGTCCGAGCCAAAGATTAAGCAAAAAATGCAACTCAAAAAGACAATTTCTTAAGAAGAAATAAATAGAAGTGTATCCCATACGGACAAAGATATCCAAGAACGCTAATCAAATTCCTTTATTAGCGTTCTTGGATATGTTCTTGGATAATTCACTTCAGATTCATACATCTGAAATGTAAATAACGTGTAGACCAGAAAATCGATGTACCAACGAGAGTACTACAATACAAAATACAGAACCACATATATTCTTGCTTTCATACTGACATAGAGCAAATGTACTATACAGTATACAAACTCAAAGTTTCTCTACAAACCAATGCAGCACAACTGTCAATATCTTAGTTTTGGTTTTATAAAATGTTGAAACCATTTCATTTGTAATAACCCTGTATACACAATGATAGATTATGCCCTATAGCTGCCACACACAAAAGTTGCTTTTTATAATTATAGCAGTCCAAATTCAGGAAACACAAAAGTTTCCTGAATTTGGACTGCTGGTTTTCCTGCAAATACTCTCTCTGCTGCAAGTGTTATTATCTTAGTACATGACCATTTAACCTCAATCTACCTGTAACTGCAATTTTTGATGTCCTCACTAGTACTGTACTCAGCAATTTCCCTATGAATTGATATGTTTTACAAAGCTTACCCCTCAAGTTGACACAAAAGTAATGAGAGTCATAGGAATTTTTGCTGTTGTTTGTTTCAGTGTATAATGACTGGCATGAGTAATTAACGGCTACAAGGAGTCGCCCATCCCTAATTTATGGCTACTGGTTCCAGGAAAGAGTGCGCCAGTGACGTTAGACAATCACAACCCCCATCCATGCCTCATCTGGGCTCATTCTGACTAACGGTCAGAAGACAGCACTTAAGACCACTGTGCCACGCCTAAGGATAAAGGGGGTATCATGGCATTTAGAGACTCAATGTTTTGCTCAGAGCTCCTAATGTGGCTTACCCACCTGAAAGTTCCTTAACTTGCCTGTTCCAGTAATAAAATTGACATTACCAGACTGGGGAAAAGGAATGGCTTTAGTGGTTTTGTTCCTAGCTGAGTTGAAAGTTCTACCCAATTCACAGACAAAAATGTGGGTCTCTGCACCATTCAGAATTACTGAGTACAATCTGAAATGGAACAGACTTCCAATTATGCGTGCTTTCAAATTCATATAGTTCCCATGTATTGTTCCACTACATTCATATACTTATTACATTATCTACCCAAACCAGCACAAAGATATATGCTGAATCGAGCATATTTTTTACGTGGCTAAAAGTATTACTATAGTAACATATAAACGTTAAACATTTACTGTTCATCACGTTGTTCTTAGTATACACATAGCCCTCTGACGTGACCTCCAAACTATATTGCGCCATAAAAGTTATTCATATCGACACATAACGCACCATAAAAGTTATTTATATCGACTTCATAACCAGCACACTCCGAATCACATATATATATAAAGAAAGTGTCCTACCTACAATGTCTATGAATATGTCCAAAAATCATCCATGGCTAATGTTCCATGTAGACTAAGTCAAATATTCAGCTGCCTTTCAACACCCAGGAATGCTGGTGGTAAAATCGTGCGTGTGACAAAATATGTGGTCCTCCCACTGGACCAAGTCAAAATTAAAACAAAAGACACCATAAATAACCATAAGATAAAAGACTTAATAATATTAAAAGGAATCAAGAGTAAAATGAAGTAAAAGTATATGAAAGGTCACAGTCGTCAAACCACATCTCACCAGACCAGTTTCAGCATGTTTCATGCTATCTTCAGTGGTATTCCCAACACTGCTTCTTCATCGTATAAACATGCACACATCAATGCAGTGCTTCTTCATTGTATAAACGTGTCCACATCAATTTTATGTGTCAATATGAATAACTTTTACGGTCCAACATGTGTCTATATGAATAACTTTTACGGTCCAACATGTGTCTATATGAAAAACTTTTATAACGCATTATATGTTGCAGGTCACGTATGAGGGTTATTTTTATACCAAGAACAATATGATGAAAAGTAAATGTTTATAATATAGTAATATATTCATACACTGCCAGCTCACACTTACCATTAAGGGGTAAAGGAATTACACCCGCTCAAGTTTTATGCCACATATTTTTATACGAAATTCACTTCAAAGCTCTAATAACATGGATTTTTTAATACACAAAAATCTAAATCATTTTATACAGGGGAAATACTGAATAATATGAGTGCTTTTTAGCATAAGCTCTCTAGCTCTTGCTGGCTATGAATTTCCATTTACTTAAAAGCGGTGGTCTGCGGTTAGGAACTCACATACATAATGCAAATATTGCAAAGGGCAGAACTTTTGCTGTAATAAGATGAGCATATATAAAAAAAATAGAGTTGAACTATGCACGCAGTTTGCCAATCACTTTATTTTGAGTACTAATCATATATACCAGTTTTCCGTCATACCTGTTGCTTTCTCCTGGCAACAGTGAAGACACAGCTGAGAACTAAGTGACAAGTACCGTATTTTTTGGAGTATAAGATGATACTTTTTTTCAGAAGTCTGGGCCTTGACTTACAGTGGTGTGCAAAAGTATTGTATTACAGGCAAAAATCATGAATTTTTAACTTTAACTTTCATAGTTATTTCATTATTTGTAAGTCATTAGATGCAAAATTTAATGGAGATTTCAAAAATGTCTTAGTTTTTCCTGTAGCCACTTCTGTTCTTAAGATACATTGCAAAAATCATGACCAAGTCGAAATATTATGAAGAGGATCATTTATCCAATACTTAGGTTTACAGCAATAAATCATTTTTGTAATTCATAAGAAATGAAATAACATTTAAATACAGAAATATAATGAAGCAAAACTATAAAATGTATCTAATATTTCATTGCCCAGCCTTTAGCTTTGATTAATCACACCTTTGCATCTTGCTAGCACACTGTGAACAATGTTGTAAAAGATTGGGTTGAAAAATATGATTCCAAATTTGAATTACATCTTCAGTGAGTTGAATTTTGGTTGCCTTCTTTTTTGATAGTTCATACACTTTGAACCACAAATTTTCAATTGGGTTTAAGTCTGGTGACTGTGATGACCAATTAAGATGCTGAACATTTTCTCCCCTGAAACCACTTTTTTACAACTTTAACACAATGGCAGGGAGGCTCGGAGCATTGTCATCTTGAAAAATAAAATTACCATCATGAAGTCTCCTAGATGATGTTAGAATCTTGTTTTCTAATATCCAGATTATTTCTGGGCATTTACCATACCATCAACATTATGGAGGTTCCCAACACCATGTGCACACATGCAGCTCCAGGCTTAACAGTAGTCACTAAGCAACTTGAATAGAATTATTCATGCTTGAATCTCCTTACATTGGCACTACTCTGATTCCCATAAAGGCAAAATTCTGATTCATCACTGAAAAAGAGCATTTTCCCATTGCTTAGTTGCCCACGAGACATGCTGTTTTGCCCACTAGAAGTCTATGCTGTCTTTGATTTGCTGCTAACAGTGATTTATGCCTGCCTTTGCAGCCATGTAGTCACTTCAGACCATCTTTGAAGCAATTCAGGTGAACTGAGCCTCCTGTCTGCCAGAGTAACAGAATATAGACATATGTGCATAAGCAGATAATTTCCAAATTATTAGCAGAATTTATATAGTTTTTGCTTGTAAATTAGAAAAAAAAATGTTATTCACAGCAACTGAAACACTTACTCAAGCCTTTACTCACATTAATATACTTCATTCTTTCAATCACTTTTCACATTTTCTGAGTTCTTTTTGGTTTTACAGACATTTCTGGCTTCTAGATTTTATCAAAGCCTGTTCTTAACGTGCAGGAACTGCATCAAAAGTTTCATTTACAAAGAAAGAATAAAATTTTTATTGCCAGGTTCCTCTTGCAGTTGCTAGTTATTAACATCTTTTCCTTGTGTATTTTGTAAGTCTACTACGCATTTTTGAATTAAGTAGTTGAAAATGCTATTTATAATATAGTGTGGAAGAAATACTATCATGCTATTTATGAGAGATTCATTGATGGAACTGTTTTTCTGGTTATAAAAACTGTCTTTAATTAGTCTCTTGCTTTTATGAGGTTCATAGTCCAATATTTTAATATTCTGCCATAAAGGTCTATTTCACATACACTGCTGCACATTCAGTTATAATGTGCAACATTTTGTCCTCATTGGAATCTCAGCAATTTTCTAATAATTATTTATTGTTTTATTGATTTTTCTTTAAATAATCTTATACTATTGTCACACTTCATGGGTTTACTGCATGTTTGTGTACACAGATACATTTTATTTTTATACAACTCTGCTGTCTGTCAAGCTTAGCTTTCTGAGCACTCTGTCCTGCCTAGTTGTAGTCATATTTTAAACATCGCCAGTGTCTTTTACTTTTTTCAATAGCCTAATAACTCTAGATTGGTTATAGCCCACTCTTTCAGCAATTTGCCTTGAAGAATATCATCCCTATTCATGCAGAACAACTATTTTGACTGTCTCTGCAGTGGACAGTTTTGCAGTTTTAACCATTACTGAGAAAGTACACAAATTATACTCTAATAACAACAAGAAGCAACCACTTAAATGGTCTAGTAGCACTGCGTCAACCTTTAAAAAGGCTGGAGTAAGATTAGGATAACATTAGGAAACAGCCAATCAGGTAAAAGAATGTCTATGATTGGCTGCAACAACTGATACGCAGCTAACATGAATTTCAATGGGTTTGTCAAACCCTGTATTTTACACGGTTGAGTCACATTATTGTGACCACCAGCTAGTATCCAGAGTAACCGCTGTGTGCAGTGCGGACAGCAGCTAGATGAGCAGGAAGACTCAATAAGGTGCTGGAAGGTGTTCACAGGTATGTGGAGCCATGCTGACTGCAGTACATCCGGCAGCAGCTGGAGGATCCACAGAGTGAACAACACGATCGAGGTGGTCCCACAGATGCTTGATTGGGTTTAAGTTTGGGGAATTAGGGGGCCAGGGAAGTACTTTGAAGTCTTCATCGGGCTCTTCCAACCACTCTCGGTGACATTTCTAGCTGTGTGACACATCGCATTGTCATGCTGGAAGATCCCATCTGCCCCAGGGAAGACAAATTAGCATGTATGGGTGTACGTGGTCTGCAAGCATGGATTCATAATGAATTTGGTCCATAGTGCCTTCTACAAGTATGAGTGGACCCAGAGAATGCCATGTAAATATTCTCCAGACCATAACGCTGCCCCCACCAGCTTCTGTTCTGCCAGCAGTGGTTGAAAAGTGTTTGTTCTCCGATATTTCTTGCCTTATACGCCAACGTCCATCCGTTCAATGTAGCAGAAAACATGACACATCGGAGAAGGAAATTCTTTGCCAATCAGAGGTGCAATTCTGATACTGCGGTGTAAATGTAAGCCTTTTCTGCCGATACACCTTAGTTAGTATAGGTGCAGTGACTATCCGTCTGCATCAGAGCCCTATATGTAGCAGGGTTTCCTGAAGTCATTTTAGACATACTTACAGCATCTCCCTGGTTCATTCGGCCAGTGAGTTTCTCCACTGTAGGGTGGAGATTGGCCCTCATTGGCTACACGCTGTAGATGTCAAAAGTAGGAGGTGGTCACAATAATGTGACTCGACTATGTATGCCATGTGTTAAGAACAGAAGTAGCTACAGGAAAACCTAAGGCATTTTTGAAATTTCCATTAAATTTCGCATCAAATGACATATAAACGATGAAATAACTATCAAAATTACTTAGTTAAAAAAAGACAAACTTAAAAATTCATGGTTCTTGCAGGTGATACAATACTTTTGCACACTAATGTATCTATTGATTGGTCGTTGAAATTTCTCAATTGGAAAAATAAATTGTGCCTTACTTTATTTTTTTTATTGGGGGTTTAACGAGCACCGTGAGCAACTCAATGTGCTATAAACAGTCGCCCATACCTAATTTAGGGTGACTGGTTCCAGGGAAGGGAGAGAGCCAGTGCCACAAGACAAACACAACATCCATGCCTTACCGGGATTCAAATACGGACTCCTTTCAGACGAATGATCAGAGGCCATCACTTACACCACTGCGCCACGGGGGCAGAGTGCCTTAAATATTCAGCCGTGTAATCTGCACACCCAAAACCCAATATCCCGTTCATGAGAAACCATTTCGAAAGTGTACAAAATGTGATATTCCGTTCATTAAGAAGTTGTGAAACGGCAAAAAAAGCTACTGAATGGATATTTCCGTTCATTAAGAAGTTGTGAAACTGCAAAAAAGCTACTGAATGGATATTTCCGTTCACCAGAAACATCACTAAAACCTCCGACTGATGTGGAGTGGCAGCTGTCGTATGCTAATTGCACCCTGTCCTCCTCCTGATACATCCAAGACCCAGTGGGTGACATTCACCCCTTGTTTTTGCAAAGCTTCCAGAACTATGACGAGTGTACATAATTGATCTCGCCCTTTTTAAACCCCTAAAGCATGTCGTTGATTGGCTGATGATAATTGTGTTGACAGCTAGCGGCACATGCACCTTAAGGACAGCAATGATCAGCAGCTGGAGAAGATAGGTTTTTTTTGGTTTTTTTTGCTATATCAATCTATGAATTATATCTCCGAACTAAATTAAAAGTGACAATTGCTTCGTTTATTATGCTATGCTAACCTTAATTTATTTCATGTTTCTGATTGAAACTAAAGGTTTTTTTGGCTTTTGATTTCAATCGGACTCTGCGAGCTGAGAAAGCAATGAAGGGTAATAACTCATGCTGTAAGCATCACTCAGTTTTGGCACACTTTTCTTTTATTCATCTTTGAACAGCAGCTTCATGGACTGGTATCGGTCGGAAAAAAAAATATGGTAGTGTCAGTTCTTACGAAAACACTTGCTTATGAAGTGCAACTTCTTTTCCTAAAAAAAAAATGTGGCAATTGCTATTGCAAAGGCCCAACTTCCTTTAATATTACTTTTAATAATTTTAAAGGAAGTCTCTTCCTTTAATATTTACTGAAACATTATGCAGTTACAGAACTTCAGAACACTACCTGTACTTGTTCTAACCATCTTATACTCCAGATGAACTTATCTATAAATGAAAATAAGAAAATTGAATAAGGTAATCATCACTGGGTTTCTGAGTTCTGGGATGTTTTTATAATAAAGAGAAAAAAAATTACATTTTCATTGTCTTTCTTTAGCAGCAGAGCAAATTAATTCCTTTGCCCCTTCTTGGTTGAGATGTGAGCTGGCAGCATGTAAACATGGAGGAGCAATACACATGAGCTATGTGGAAGTGAGCAATACACATGAACTATGTGAAAGTTGACTTAGAATATTGGGGGGAAGGGCTTGGACAGGGCTTAATTTATTTTCACTACATTGTACTCTCACCATTCCTCCCTCTTCCCCAATGAAAAAAAAAAAAATAAAACTTCAGAATTTTAAAATTGATAGTTGTAAGTTTCAAATGCATTTTAAATTTAAAATAATTAGGTTAATTTTATTTAATTTACTCTACCAAAGTAACCCTTTTTTAAAGTTTAAGGATTAATTCTGGAGCAGCATTAATTTAATTTAAATGATGATCATTTCATAGACTTTCGTGGGGTTTTGAGAATATTGGAGATCAACTAATAATAAGGCTTTGGCTTTCACACTTCGGGTGGAGATGAACCCCACTATCCCCTTGATAAGAGTCGCCACCACAGTGGTAGCGTAGCCAGAAATTTCTTAATAGGATGTTCCATGGATTTGGTTGATTGGTGAAAGCTTCCCAAAAAAAATACTCCTAAGTCCAAAATCTTTAATAAAAGTGAAAAAAAATTACTGAGAAAAAAATGTTTTGTTTAAATACATATATATATATATATATATATATTCTATAAAGAAGATACCTAAGCAAAAAAATACATATATAATTTTGACTCACACCGAGTACAACATAGAAAAGGTTATGTATCTACCTGTGTGAGTAAAAGGAGAAAAGATAAAAAAATAAAATAAAACAACTGAATGTAGAAGGTGTCGAGAATACTGAGCCTTGGCTTTATCAAGGACCAGCAAAAACTCTGCATTTTCTCACTTCCACAAAGACCTAGTTGGAAATGGGTTTCTGCAAGGCCATAGATGCAAGTAACATTCCCACCTAAAATAGTTTAAAAAATATATATATAAGTCATGTCCTCCGTAGAGTAGCATGACCTAGCACTAGTTAACAATTTCGCTTGCATCCATTAACCTTCATGGCCCGACCCATGCTCTTCATCTGTTACTATTAAACAGAGAGAAGAAGATTAAAGAGAACTCAAGCTGTGAGAGTGACATAATAAATAGAAATGATTTTCAGCTATAACGAAATTCCAAGTTCGTTTGAGAGAGAATTTAAACCTGAAAAACAATGCAAAAGAAAACCAAATTTTACATTGCAATTGAAAAAGGAAATGTTAATTTATAACGAACAGATTTTTGAAAGAAAACTTGAGTCTAAAACCCCCTACTCTACAACTTATGACAGCACGAAAACGAGAATAAGTTAAAGATAATAATTAACTAAAGAAAACTTTGTGAAAGTTATATACCTTAAACAGTTAGTTGCAATATGTACAAAGTATTTCAGCAGTGCTTTAAGTGCATAATTAATTAGTTATTAAGAACTTAACTACTTTGAAAAAACAGCGCATAGACAGCGCATAGAATAGGAACAAGCTTAGCCTTCTTCTGTTCCTAGGTACCCCAAAAGACGCTCAAAGTTACAAAGAAAAGTAAGAGTTAAAACCCGCATAAATGTTAACAGACAAACCAATGCTTAAAAGCTGAAAAGCTAAAAACGACAGAGAAAAGGTACATAAAGTACAAACATTGAACTTATAAAACCTAGAACCCAAAAACAAGGAAGAGAGCTTACCTCTTGTGTGACAAAAACTTTTCTCCTCACAAGAGGAGAACATGGCTGACCCCTTCCGCCACTCCCTAGACGCTGGGGGGCAGTGAGGGTGGGGCTGATGGCCTCCTCATACAGCAAGAAACCAACGCGCGGAGATTTTAACCAGAGAAAAAAATATATAAACTTAAGACTGTGGATCTGTATGATCAGAATGAGCAGAATTAACTCTCCAGAATACATGAGAAATATTATAAAATACACGAGCAGTTTATTTAATAATCTTTGCATGTATTAAATCACCTTAGTGAGCTTCTATAGATTAATCAGAATCTTATTAATTTTAATGTTGGTTTTACTATTTTTAGTATAGCTATCCTAGTGATGAATAACTAGTTTTCTTTTTTATTTGTTTTTATTTTCTTTTATAAACAGATTTTTAAGCTTTTTTTGTGATTTTGTTTATATTATTTAATTTTTTGTTTTAATAGGACAGTCATATCCATAGCACTAAGGTTCCTTTAGGTAGTTAATAGGCATCCTCTAGCCAACTTCCTTACGGCTTTGATTGGTCAGAATCATATTATTAACTGTGTAGAAAATTAAAGCAGATCTGCCAACCTTACTCTATTATTCAGAATAATTTTTCTTAAAGTTCTTTTGATGAAAGAAGAAGGAATTTCGTTCTCTAGAAAACTTTCTAATAGTATATTAATGTGGTAATTGAAATCCAAATTGTTGCTGCAAATTCTTGAAATTCTTAGGACCTGAGAAATTAGTACATTCTCAATTACTTTGGTTGAAATGTTATTATTCCAGTGTAGATATTTAATTACTTTGAAAGGAAAATTAACTCTTATCAAAGAGGCTAATAGATGGGTTACCTCTGTTGAGCTTAATGCTTAAGTCTAGGAACTCAAGTTCCTGATTACTGTGGTTGGTTTTACATAAGTTAAGAGAGCTAGGATAGATATTATCAAAATCACTCTCTATAACTTCTGAATTATTGATACACAGCAGATCATCAATATATCTAAAAGTGTAAAGGTAGTTATCTGAGCAGGTGGGGTGATTTTTAATGAATTTATATTCCTTAATGAACAGGAATAGATTAGCGATATTTGTGGACGTTGATGTTCCCATTGGAATACCGTTCACTTGCTTATAGAGAGTATTATTATATAAGATATGGTTATTTTTTATGCAGCAATTGAGATAAGAGTTCCAAGTTTCTACATCAACAAATTGGTTAAGTTTAAATTCTGCATACAGCTCTTTAAAGGTAGTGATTATATCTGATAGAGGCAGATTAGTATACAGGTTTTCAAAATCATAACTATTAATATCTAGGGGACAAACTTTGAGTATAGTAGAAATTACTTCTGCATTATTATTAATTATCCAAAAATCTCTGTACATCAAGTTAGAACAGTTTCTAATGTGTTTCAAAACCTTCTTTAAGACATCTTCAAAAGCAAGATCTATTTTCTTTTTATGACTCCTTACTCCACTAGCTATGAACCTGAACTTCACAGGATCCTTATGAAACTTATGTTTGTACTTTATGTACCTTTTCTCTGTCGTTTTCTAGCTTTTCAGCTTTTAAGCATTGGTTTGTCTGTTAACATTTATGCGGGTTTTAACTCTTACTTTTCTTTGTAACTTTGAGCGTCTTTTGGGGTACCTAGGAACAGAAGAAGGCTAAGCTTGTTCCTATTCTATGCGCTGTCTATGCGCTGTTTTTTCAAAGTAGTTAAGTTCTTAATAACTAATTAATTATGCACTTAAAGCACTGCTGAAATACTTTGTACATATTGCAACTAACTGTTTAAGGTATATAACTTTCACAAAGTTTTCTTTAGTTAATTATTATCTTTAACTTATTCTCGTTTTCGTGCTGTCATAAGTTGTAGAGTAGGGGGTTTTAGACTCAAGTTTTCTTTCAAAAATCTGTTCGTTATAAATTAACATTTCCTTTTTCAATTGCAATGTAAAATTTGGTTTTCTTTTGCATTGTTTTTCAGGTTTAAATTCTCTCTCAAACGAACTTGGAATTTCGTTATAGCTGAAAATCATTTCTATTTATTATGTCACTCTCACAGCTTGAGTTCTCTTTAATCTTCTTCTCTCTGTTTAATAGTAACAGATGAAGAGCATGGGTCGGGCCATGAAGGTTAATGGATGCAAGCGAAATTGTTAACTAGTGCTAGGTCATGCTACTCTACGGAGGACATGACTTATATATATATTTTTTAAACTATTTTAGGTGGGAATGTTACTTGCATCTATGGCCTTGCAGAAACCCATTTCCAACTAGGTCTTTGTGGAAGTGAGAAAATGCAGAGTTTTTGCTGGTCCTTGATAAAGCCAAGGCTCAGTATTCTCGACACCTTCTACATTCAGTTGTTTTATTTTATTTTTTTATCTTTTCTCCTTTTACTCACACAGGTAGATACATAACCTTTTCTATGTTGTACTCGGTGTGAGTCAAAATTATATATGTATTTTTTTGCTTAGGTATCTTCTTTATAGAATGTGAATTCTGAATTTTCAAAACTGCTGCGTTGCGCGTTTTGATTTTCAGGTTATTTTGCACCCTTCGTTTTAAATTCTAAAATTTTTTCCTTAGTCTTCAGTTTTGCTCTTAAGTATATATATATATATATGGGATGTAAGGTCAGGTGATGCGTAACATCACAGCCTCTCCTTGACAAATGTCAACCCCGCCTTCTCGTGGTACATCCTGTTCCCACTAAAGGGGCTCTGACGACCGCCAATAGCGGTATAACTATACCATCGGGATTAGAGGAAATGCTATCCCACACTCACCAACCCGCTTGGCCAGCGTGGTGAGTTATGGCCAAACCCCTCCAAAATGATTCCACAACTTAAATCTTGGCCCTCAGTCTCCAGCAGCTGGAATGTACCTGGCCAAGGCAGCGGCCAGTGCGACATGAAGGCAGAGGGTGCTAAGAATCCCCGGAGGACCGGACTAGGCTGCCATCTGATGCTGACCTTGGCTACTTACAATGGACGCTCCCTATCTTCTGATTCAAGGCTTCTTGAATTGGAAGAGGAACTACAAAGGATCAAGTGGGACATCGTGGGGCTAAGTGAGGTAAGGAGAAAAGGAGAAGATCTCATCGAACTGAAAAGTGGACATCTCTTCTACTATCGTGGGACAGATACTGGCAGAACTAGTGGTGTTGGATTTATAATAAACAAGAAACTGAAGGATAAAGTTGTAGAAGTTGAAAGTTCCTCTGACAGAGCTGCACGACTTGTTATCCAACTCTCGAAAAGATACCAGGCTCAGATTATTCAAACTTATGCACCCACCACAAGTCATGCTGAAGAAGAAATTAAAGAATTTTATGAGGAAATTTGTCATCTAAATAATAAAGGTAAGCAGCACTTGAAAATAATTATGGGAGATTTCAATGCAAAAATAGGGCAACGGCAACAGAATGAAACTTCAGTAGGCAAATTCAGTCATGGCAACAGAAACCAGCGTGGAAATACTCTCGTTGAGTTTGCAGAGGCAGAAGGGTTTTTCATCTTGAACTCCTTCTTCAAGAAAAAGCCACACAGGAAATGGACATGGAGACATCCAAATGGGACGACAAGTAAAATTGATTTTATTATGTGTAACAAAAAATTCGTCATAGAAGACTGCAGTGTGCTAAACAAGTTCAACACAGGTAGTGACCATAGATTGGTGAGATGTAAGATGCACCTCAACACTAAACTTGAACGTGGCAAGCTCATAAGACAAACAAAATCTATTGACATAACCAACCTTAAAAAACACCATAATACCTTCAAGTTGGAACTGAAGAACAGGTTCTCTGCTTTAGAAGGCCTAACATCGGAAGAAGTGGACATCTCTGAAGTTAACAGAAAAGTAACCAAAGCTCTTATGGAAACAGCAACAAAATTAGCTGGGTCAAAGAACAAGTTGCATGTGAACAAATTATCAGGAAAAACCAAAATGTTGATGCAAAAAAGAAGAGAGATGAGGACAACTAAAGAAGATGTGACTTCCAAAGTGGAATATATAGAGCTATGCAAGACAGTAAGAAAAAGTATCACTGAAGACGTAAGGAAATTCAACTGTGAACTAGTGAGGAAAGCAATTGAAAACAACCAAAGCCTAAAGATAGCAAAGGGACATCTCAGTAAGGGAAGAAAACAGATTATGGCACTGAGAAAAGAAGATGGTTCTGTAACAAGAAATAGAGGCGAAATTTTGACAAGAGTGAAAGATTTCTACTCCAAATTATATGAAAGGGATGATATATGCACTCCAGACATCATGAAAGATACCAGTACCAGAGTTCCTCCAGTCCTTCCAGCAGAAGTTGCACATGCAATCAAGAACATGAAGCGAGGAAAAGCTCCAGGAGAAGATGGAATTACTGTAGACATCATACAAGAAGCAAGTGGAGAAATCGAAACAGTACTCGCCCAAATTTTCACTCGATGCCTTAATGAAGGAAAGATTCCTGAGGATTGGAACACCGCTACAATGATCCTGCTACATAACAAAGGTGACATTAAGGATCTCGGAAACTACAGACCTATCAGCCTCCTATCAGTAGTTTATAAAATCTTCACTAAAGTTCTTTCACACCGCTTGAAGGTAACACTGGACATGGCTCAACCGAGAGAACAAGCTGGATTCAGGAGTGGCTACAGCACAATAGATCATATCCACGTGCTGAGAGAACTAATTGAAAGAGCGAGGGAATATGAACTTCCATTGTGCATGGCTTTTATCGATTATGAAAAAGCCTTTGATTCGGTGAAACAATCAGCAGTTACAATGGCTCTGAAAACCTGCGGTATTGAAGATGCATACATTAATATTATTAATAACATCTATGAAAATGCAAGTGCAAAGATTAGGCTGTTTGAAAATACAATACACGTAAAAATTGGAAAGGGAGTGAGACAAGGTGACACCATATCTCCGAAGCTCTTTAATGCCACATTGGAGGGTGTTTTTCAGTCGCTGAGCTGGGAAAACAAGGGGATAAAGATTAATGGAGATTATCTAACCCACCTTCGTTTTGCTGATGACATAGTCATTTTTGCAACTACCCCATCAGAGCTGCAGAGTATGATCCAGGAACTTGCTGACAAAAGTAAAGAAGTGGGATTAAAAATGAACTTTCAGAAGACAAAAGTGATGTTCAATGCTTTTACAAGAAATGAAGATTTATCGATTGATGGAGAAAAGCTGGAGATAACAGACACGTACGTTTATCTTGGACAGCAGATATCAAGTGAGGGTCACATTGGTGAAGAAATTAATCGGCGTACAAAACTTGCCTGGAGAGCTTTTGGAAGAAACAGCATAATTTTCAAGAGCAATATGCCATTATGTCTTAAAAGAAAAGTGTTTGATCAATGCATCCTTCCAGTGCTTACGTATGGTGCAGAGACGTGGACCTTAACTAAAAGAGACATACAAAGGCTGCAGACAACTCAAAGCAGCATGGAGAGGTGCATGCTTGGTGTAACCAGGAGAGATAAGAAGAGGAACTCGTGGATCCGAAAAATGACAAGAGTGGAGGACATCATGATCAGAGTTAAATCCCTGAAATGGCAATGGGCTGGACATGCTGCCAGAAGGACAGATCATCGATGGACAGCCGAAATTTTAGATTGGATTCCAAGGGACAGGAAAAGACCCAGAAGAAGACCACATGGGAGATGGGTGGATGAAATTCGAAAGTATGCAGGGGGTGACATGGAGGAGACTGGCACAAGACAGACCGTTGTGGAGGAAACTTGGGGAGACCTTCGTCCAGCAGTGGATTGATAATGGTTGACAATGATGATGATGATGATGATGATATATATATATATATATCATCATGAACCATTATTAATCCACTGCTGGATGAAGGTCTCCCCAAATTTCTTTCACAATTGTCTGTCTTGGGCCTGCATCCTCCATGTCACTCCTGCATACTTTCGAATTTCATCCTTCCATCTCCCATGGGGTCTTCTTCTGGGTCTTTTCCTGTCCCTCGGAATCCAGCCTAAAATTTTGGTTGTCCATTGGTGGTCCGTTCTTCTGGCAACATGTCCAGCCAACAGCCATTTCAGTGATTTCACTCTGGTCATGATGTCCTCCACTCGTGTCATTTTCCTTATCCACAAGTTCCTCTTCTTATCTTTCCTTGTTACACCAAGCATGAATCTATCCATGCTTCTTTGAGTTGTCTGCAGTCTTTGTATGTCTTTTAGGTAAGGTCCATGTCTCAGCTCCATACGTAAGCACTGGCAGGATGCATTGATTAAACACTTTTCTTTTGAGACATACTGCTCTTAAAAATTGTATTGTTTCTTCCAAAAGCTCACCATCCAAGTTTTATATGCTGATTAATTTCTTTAACAATGTGACCCTCACTCAATATCTGCTGCCCAAGATATAAGTAGGAATCGGTTGTCTCAAGCTTTTCTCCATCAATCGCCAAATCTTTATTTCTTGTAAAAGCATTGTACATCACTTTTGTCTTCTGAAAGATAATTTTTAATCCCACTTCTTTACTCTTGTCAGCAAGTTTTTGGATCATACTCTGCAGCTCTGAAGGGGTAGTTGCAAAGATGACAACGTCATCAGCAAAAAGTAGGTGAGTTAAGTAATCTCCATTAATCTTTATCCCTTTGTTTTTCCAGTTCAATGATTGAAAGACATTTTGCAATGTGGCATTAAAGAGCTTGGGAGATATGGTGTCACCTTGTCCCCTCCCTTTCCAATTCTTATTTGTGTTGCATCCTCAAATATCTGAACCTTTGCACTTGCATTTTCATAGATGTTATTAAAAATGCTAATGTATGAATCTTCTATACCAAAGAATTTCAAAGCCATTGTTACTGCTGATGGTTTCACGGAATTGAATGCCTTTTCATGGTCATATCATCATCATAATTGTCAACAATTATCAATCCACTGCTGGATGAAGGTCTCTCCAAGCCTCTTCCACAACGGTCTGTCTTGTGCCAGTCTCCTCCATGTCATTCCCGCATACTTTTGAATTTCATCCACCCATCCTTCCATGTGGTCTTCAGAGTCTTTTCCTGTCCCTTGGAATACAATCTAAAATTTTGACTGTTCATCGATGGTCTGTCCTTCTGGCAGTATGTCCAGCCCATTGCCATTTCAGGGATTTTACTCTGATCATGATGTCTTCCACTCTTGTCATTTTTCTGATCCATGAGTTCCTCTTGTTATATCTTCTGGCTACACCAAGCATGCACCTCTCCATGTTCTTTGAGTTGTCTGCAGTCTTTGTATGTCTTTTTTAGTTAAGGTCCACCACGTCTCTGCACCATACGTAAGCACTGGAAGGATGCATCGATCAAACACTTTTCTTTTAAGACATAATATGTCATATTGCTCTTGAAAATTATGCTGTTTCTTCCAAAAACTCTCCAGGCAAGTTTTATGCGACAATTAATTTCTTCATCAATGCGACCCTCACTTGATATCTGCTGTCCAAGATAAACGTATACATCTGTTATCTCCAGCTTTTCTCCATTAATCGATAAATCTGCATTTCTTGTAAAAGTATTGTACATCACTTTTATCTTCTGGAAGTTCATTTTTAATCCCGCTTCTTTACTGTTGTCAGCAAGTTCCTGGATCATACTCTGCAGCTCTGATGGGGTAGTTGCAAAAATGACTACGTCATCAGCAAAATGAAGGTGAGTTATATAATCCCCATTAATCTTTATCCCTTTGTTTTCCCAGTTCAGTGATTGAAAGACATTTTCCAATGTGGCATTAAAGAGCTTGGGAGATATGGTGTCACCTTGTCTCACTCCCTTTCCAATTTTTATGTTGGCAACCCCCCCCCCCCCCCCCCCATGCTTACACAATCTCCTCAAACAGCCAAAGCTTTGTACTTGCATTTTCACAGATGTTATTAATAATATTAATGTATGCATCTTCAACACCGCAGGATTTCAAAGCCATTGTAACTGCTGATGGTTTCACTGAATCAAAGGTCTTTTCATAATCGATAAAAGCCATGCACAATATATAGAATGCCTTTACAAGAAATGAAGATTTATTGACTGATGGAGAAAAGTTTGAAACAACTGATACCTAATTTATCTTGGGTAGCAGATATCAAGTGAGGGTCCCATTGATGAAGAAATTAATCGGCATAGGAAACTTGGATGGAGAGCTTTTGGAAGGAACAGTACAATTTTTAAGAGCAGTATGTCATTATTATGTCTTAAAAGAAAAGTGTTTAATCAATGCATCCTGCCAGTGCTTACATATGGAGCCAAGACATGGACCTTAACTAAAAAAGACATACAAAGACTGCAGACAACTCAAAGAAGCATGGATAGATGCATGCTTGGTGTAACAAGGAAAGATCAGAAGAGGAATTTGTGGATAAGGAAAATGACAGAAGTGGACGAAATCATGACCAGAGTGAAATCACTGAAATGGCAATGGGCTGGACACGTTGCCAGAATAATGGACAACCGAAATTTTAGACTGTGAATTTCGAGTCACAGAAAAAGACCCCACGGGAGATGGAGGGATGAAATTCGAAAGACATGGAGGAGGCTCAGGACAGACAATTGTGAAAGATACTTGGGGAGACCTTCATCCAGCAGTGGATTGATAATGGTTGATGATGATGATATATATATATCATTGTCAACCATTATCAATCCACTGCTGGTATATATATATCATCATTGTCAACCATTATCAATCCACTGCTGGATGGTCTCCCCAAGTTTTTCCCACAACGATCTGTCTTTTTTTATTGGAGGTTCAACGACCACCGCGAGCCACTCAATGGGCTATAAAGCAATCACCCGTCCCTAATTTAGGGTCACTGGTTCCAGGGAAGGGAGAGAGCCAGTGCTGTAAGACAAACACAACATCCATGCTTCACCGGGATTCGAACCCGGACCCCTTTCGGACGAATGATCAGAGGCCATCGCTTAGACCACTGCGGCAACGGGGCGGCGGCCTGTCTTGTACCAATCTTCTCCATGTTGCTACCACATACTTTCGAATTTCATCCACCCATCTCCCATGTGGTCTTCTTCAGGATATTTTCCTCTCCCTTGGAAGGAATACAGTCTAAAGTTTCAGTTTCGATGGTCTGTCCTTCTGGCAATATTTCCAGCCTATTGCCATTTCAGGGATTTTACTTTGATCATGACGTATTCAACTCTTGTCATTTTTCTGATTGAGTTCCTCTTCTCATCTCTCTAGGCTTGTTTAAGTTGTCTGCAGCCTTTGTATGTCTTTTTTAGTTAAGTTTCATGTCTCTCCACCATATGTAAGCACTGGAAGGATGCATTGATCAAACACTATAAATATATATACATTACTTTAAATTCATACTTAGCCACCCTCAGGAAGTCAGGACCCAAGGACCCCCCCCCCCCGGTATGCCTATGGCAGCCACTGGCACCTGCTTTTCAAAAACAGCTTTCTAGCCACTAAATACAAGTCATAATTGAACACATATACTGGCAAAATACTGTGAACAAGAAAAACAAAGTAAATTAATAGTTTTGGGAATAATTGTATTTATTCAATGCCATGTTTTTTTGACATGTACATGTGAAAAAAAATAGCATGCTACAAATCATACAAGTGAAAAAGGTTGTCAACATTTATATCTATAAAAAGGTTAAGGGTCACCACACTTTCAACAGTGGTATAGCAAATTAATGTTGCATAATCTTAGGCAACAGCTCAAGTACATGCCATATGCAAGGATTACTTCTGTTTCCCTTCAGCTTCGGTACGTGGTTTCTGGCAATATTTATATGAATACAATTCTGAAATCATGCAAAATCAAGTCAATACGAAGTATTCTTCAATACAAACCAGCTAACCATTTGCGAAGTAGATTTTCCTTCAGTTCAGGTGTGATTTCTTACAGTTGTTCCTCACATGCCTCTGCCATTCATAGTTTCCAAATAAAACATTCTACACAGAAACACTTTACATGACACCTACGATACCTGACATAACACTGTTTAAAATTGCATTTATATTGATTTGAATCATATCTCAACTGGGATAAGTCAAACTCTACGTAACGGAGTCCGAAAACAAAATATTGTAACAGCCGCTAAGATATCAGTTAGGATCCCTTTTTTTCTAAATCGGAATTCCGTGTAACAAACGACTGTATGTCGTGAAGATAATTAACAGATTGTAAAAAGTGCGAGCACCGACCAATAATATGTGAATTTAGCATGTTTGGATGTGTTAAACAAACGACGCACACAAGTTTGGCTACAGGTAGACGCGTTCGAACAGGTCCTCAGGTAAAACAAAAAAAAAAAATGCGATTTGTTACTTGAAATTCTCATATTTACTTTTTTTAACGTATAAACCTGCGTTTTCGTCCCCTAAAGGTAAAATTTACATCAAGGTAAATAATAACACTTCATTGCAGGAGGACAATATTCAACGCATTAGGAAAGAAATTTCTCTGAATTCACGTTTTCTGGCTCCTTCAAAAGGGAAATATATGATGTAAAGTAATTTCGAAATCGTATACTACAAATACAAAAATTATTAGTAATTGACTTACGATATTTATTTTGCAGACCAGCCTGATGTTATTGGCCGTCCTATGTACTTCTACTCTACGGGGTAACGCTAACCCGTGGTTAACCCCTGCTCCAAACAAACACCAACACCTACCAGGCAAGGCGAGCAGAAGAAAACTTGATGACGAAACGACATCGATGCGTTGCCGTTTATAATGTAACAGAAAACATTGCACCACGTCTTGTCAGTTTCATTTTAAAGTACACATATTCTACAACGTTATGCAACTGTTATCAAAAATTGATGAGATTACTGAGACTCTCTATATACAGAATTCAGAAATCTAAATGGAAATTATTTTGCAATGACCTCTCAACTGACTTCATTAGAGTACAGCTTTGTTGTTTTCCTCTTCATATATTTTGCATTAATAGCAATCACTGGCGCACATACGAAGCCCCGTACGTCAACTCTTTTATCTAACTATCTAATGTATATCTGTCTATCTTATGCACTATATATACACATGTTGTATATATAAATATATAGATTGGTGAGATGTAAGATGCACCTCAACACTAGACTTGAACGTGGCAAGCTCATAAGACAAACAAAATCTATTGACATAACCAACCTTAAAAAACACCATAATACCTTCAACTTGGAACTGAAGAACAGATTCTCTGCTTTAGAAGGCCTAACATCGGAAGAAGTTGATATTTCTGAAGTTAACAGAAAAGTAACCAAAGAAAGCTCTTATGGAAACAGCAACAAAATTAGCTGGGCCTAAGAACAAGTTGCATGTGAACAAATTATCAGGAAAAACCAAAATGTTGATGCAAAAAAGAAGAGAGATGAGGATAACTAAAGAAGATTTGACTTCCAAAGTGGAATATAGAGAGCTATGCAAGACAGTAAGAAAAAGTATCACTGAAGACGAAAAAAAATTCAACTGTGAACTAGTGAGGAAAGCAATTGAAAACAACCAAAGCCTAAAGATAGCAAAGGGACATCTCAGTAAGGGAAGAAAACAGATTATGGCACTGAGAAAAGAAGATGGTTCTGTAACAAGAAATAGAGACGAAATTTTGACAAGAGTGAAAGATTTCTACTCCAATTTATATGAAAGGGATGATACATACACTCCAGACATCATGAAAGGTACCAGTACCAGAGTTTCTCCAGTCCTTCCAGCAAAAGTTGCACATGCAATCAAGAACATGAAGCGGGGGAAAACTCCAGGAGAAGATGGAATTACTGTAGACATCATACAAGAAGCAAGTGAAGAAATCGAAACAGTACTCGCCCAAATTTTCACTCGATGCCTTAATGAAGGGAAGATTCCTGAGGATTGGAACACCGCTACAATGATCCTGCTACATAAAAAAGGTGACATTGAGGATCTCGGGAACTACAGACCTATCAGCCTCTTATCAGTGGATTATAAAATCTTCACTAAAGTTCTTTCACGCCACTTGAAGGTAACACTGGACATGGCTCAACCGAGAGAACACGATGGATTCAGGAGTGGCTACACCACAATAGATCATATCCACGTACTGAGAGAACTAATTAAAAGAGCGAGGGAATATGAACTTCCATTGTGCATGGCTTTTATCGATTATGAAAAAGCCTTTGTTTCGGCGAAACCATCAGCAGTTACAATGGCTCTGAAATCCTGCGGTATTGAAGATGCATACATTAATATTATTAATAACATCTATGAAAATGCAAGTGCAAAGATTCGGGTGTTTGAAAATACAACAGACATAAAAATTGGAAACGGAGTGAGACAAGGTGACACCATATCTCCGAAGCTCTTTAATGCCGCATTGGAGGGTGTCTTTCAGTCGCTGAGCTGGGAAAATAAGGGGATAAAGATTAATGGAGATTATCTAACCCACCTTCGTTTTTCTGAAGACGTAGTGATTTTTGCAACTACCCCATCAGAGCTGCAGAGTATAATCCAGGAACTTGCTGACAAGAATAAGGAAGTGGGATTAAAAATGAACTTTCAGAAGACAATAGTGATGTTCAATGCTTTTACAAGGAATGAAGATTTATCGATTGATGGAGAAAAGCTGGAGATAACAGGCACGTATGTTTATCTTGTACAGCAGATATCAAGTGAGGGTCACATTGATGAAGAAATTAATCGGCGTACAAAACTTGCCTGGAGAGCTTTTGGAAGAAACAGCATAATTTTCAAGAGCAATATGCCATTATGTCTTAAAAGAAAAGTGTTTGATCAATACATCCTTCCAGTGCTTACGTATGGTGCAGAGACGTGGACTTTAACTAAAAGAGACATACAAAGGCTGCAGATAACTCAAAGTAGCATGGAGAGGTGCATGCTTGGTGTAACCAGGAGAGATAAGAAGAGGAACTCGTGGATCCGAAAAATGGCAAGAGTGGAAGACATCATGATCAGAGTTAAATCCCTCAAATGGCAATGGGCTGGACATACTGCCAGAAGGACAGATCTTCGATGGACAGCCAAAATTTTAGATTGGATTCTAAGGGACAGGAAAAGACCCAGAAGAAGACCACATGGGAGATGGGTGGATGAAATTCGAAAGTGTGCAGGGGTGACATGGATGAGACTGGCACAAGACAGACCGTTGTGGAAGAAACTTGGGGAGACCTTCGTCCAGCAGTGGATTGATAATGGTTGACAATGATGATGATGATATATATATATATATATTATATATATATATATATTAGCTTTACTATAAACCCGGCTTTGCCCGGGATTTAGGCTTATTAATTTCATATTCCCTTATATGTCACTGAAAAAATCGGGAAAAGAAATTATGCTTGCAAGAAAGAAAAAAGCTGATTTCACAAATTCGGTCATTACAAATAATTTATTCATAACGTGATTATTTCAGCACACAACATTTTTGGTTTTTCCTTTATCGGCGACAATATATAATTTTGTTGTATCCTTTGTTCTTGCCATTTCAACTTACATCTGTCTGTAGAATCAAGCAGACCAAAAGCGTTACGAATTATTTAACATGCGTCCAGGAGACACGTACAACATTAGAACACTGACTGAACAAAACTCGTTAACAATTTGTTATGGACGATCAAATGCATCACGTGCTTTCCGTTTCAGACGTCTTTGAGGGGCGAATCTCTGGGATAAAAAAAGTTTAAAACGTATCTTTGCGAACATTTTATGAAACTGGCTGAAATTTTAATGAACACCATAAATCGTTAATAGGAACATGACCTCCAAATTTCGCCTGAATCGGCAGATTGCTTTTCAAATTAGCCGTGAAAATTTGATTAACCGTTTCTGCGTATATAATTCTGTTGACTGATGAATTAGAAATTGCCGCCCCGGTGGCGCAGTGGTCTAAGCGATGGCCTCTGATCATTCGTCCGAATGGGGTCCGGGTTCGAATCCCGGTGAGGCATGGATGTTGTGTTTGTCTTACGGCACTGGCTCTCTCCCTTCCCTGGAACCAGTGACCCTAAATTAGGGACGGGCGACTGCTTATAGCCCATTGAGTTGCTCACGGTGGTCGTTAAACCTCCAACAAAAAAATTAAAAATTCCATGCCTATTTTAAAAAGTTTTGACCGGATCCGGCGAAATTTTCAGGGCTCTTATTACCAATTCATGGTGTTGATAAAAATTTTAACCCGTTTCGTTAAGATTTCGCAAAGTTCGTTTTTGCATTTTTTTAATGCACAGTTCTCAAAGAATACAAACACCTGTGGATGTGCCGCGGTGATGAATGTAGTCACGTGCTTTCAGATCTGGAACAGCATATCGATGACGTACAAACGACGCTTACTTTATTGATCAGCTTATTAATTAATTCATAACTCGCTAACGGAACAACGTAGAGATCTTAAAATAGTTGCGTTGACCTAGAAATTCCAGTATTAATAAGCTATGCAAATTTCACGATGCCACAGTTCGGCGTTCAAGGGTTTTTGCTGCTTCAGACAAACAAACGTTCTGTGTTTTATATATAAGCCAAATTTTACTCACTATTAACTAAGAACTCCTCAAGGAAACCCTCGAACTTTCCATAAACAAACGTACATAAACCAAAACACAAACTTTCACAAATCACAATAATAATGATAATCTTATATATAAAACACCAAAACGTATGTTTGTCTGAAGCAGCAAAAACTCTTGAACGCCGAACTGTGGCATCGTGAAATTTGCATAGCTTATTAATACTGGAATTTCTAGGTCAACGCAACTATTTTACGATCTCTACGTTGTTCCGTTCGCGAGTTATGAATTAATTAATAAGCTAATCAATAAAGTCAGCGTCGTTTGCTACGTTATCGTTATGATATTCCAAATCTGAAAGCACGTAACTGCATTCATCGCCGCGGTACATCCACAGGTGTTTCTATTCTTTGAGAATTGTGCATAAAAATACAAAAACGAACTTTGCAAAATCTTAACGAAACGGGCTGAAATTTTTATCAACACCATGAATTGGTAATAAAAGGAGTCCCTCAAAATTTCACCGGAATCCGGTCAAAACTTTTTAAAATAGGCATGGAATTTTTAATTCATCGCTAAACAGAAATTTATACGCAGAAATGGTTAATAAAATTTTGATGGCTAATTTAAAAAGTTATTTACCGATTCAGGCGAAATTTGGAGGGTATGTTCCTATTAACGATTTATGGTGTTCATTAAAATTTCGGTCAGTTTCATAAAATATTCGCTAAGATACGTTTTTAACTTTTTTATCCCAGAGATTCACCCCTCAAAGACGTCTGAAACGGAAAGCACGTGATGCATTTGATCGTCCATAACAAATTGTTAACGAATTTTGTTCAGTCAGTGTTCTAATGCTGTGTCTCCTGGACGCGTATTAAATAATTCGTAACGCTTTTGGTCCGTTTGATTCTACAGACAGCTGTATGTTGGAATGTCAAGAGCAAAGGATCCAACAAAAGTATATATTGTCGCTGATGAAGGAGAAACCAAAAATGTTGTGTGCTGAAATAATCACACTATGAACAATTGTTTGTAATGACCGAATTTGTGAAATCAGCTTTTTTCTTTCTTGCAAGCATAATTTTTTTCCCGATTTTTTCAGTGACATATAAGGGAATATGAATTAATAAGCCTAAATCCCGGGCAAAGCCGGGTAGTAAAGCTTATAAACACACGAGGTCAGAAAACGGGAGTCACTGATCAGGGAAAATTTGTAAAATTCTCCACCCTTATTTCGGAAATTATTTTCTAGTATATATATATATATATATATACATATGTGCTAGCCCCCCCCCCCTCCTCTCAACAGGAATTCTTCGGTGCGCCACTGACAGCAATTATTAAAAAAGAACCGACCAGCCAGATGTCTTCATGTTTTATTGCAAGAATTGACCGATTCCTACAAAGCACGTGTAATATATCAAGTAGAAGTCTTCAAAACAAGTACAGCACAAAGATCAGCTTCCATGGCAGAAGACCTTGCTCAAAGATCAAGATGATGTACAAATGATGCTGTTCTTCGAATTTTTTTTGTTTTTTGTTTTTTTGTTTGTCTGTTTTGTTTTTTGTTTGGTAGTTTACCGACTGTCATGCGCAACTTAAGGTGGTTTCACCTAAAATCTCTGCCTTATGTTTCCAATGGTAAAATTTCTTTACATATTTTCTTCGCAATTAATGTATTTCCAAGGATGAAAATCTACACATCGATAAAACTAACCTTAAGTTTTAGCATGGGCTACTTAATACTTGCTAAAACATAACCATAATTATATTAAAAATCAATAATTTTTCTTTGAGTAATGTTCAGACCTGGTAATAGATGGCGCGACCTGTACGTTTATGACGTCAGTAGACAAACAAATGTTGGATTGCTTAATTATGGTTGTGTTATAGCAAGTATTAAGTATCTCATGCTGTAATTTATAGTTCGTTTTATTGATGTGCAAATTTTCAATCTTGAGAATACATTAATTGCGAAGAAAATATGTAAAGAAGTTTTACCATTGGAAACATAAGGCAGAGATTTAGGTTTTACAAAAAGTTTACCATTGGAAACATGCCGCCCCGGTGGCGCAGTGGTCTAAGGCGTTGACCTTTGATCATTCGTCCGAGTAAGGGGTCCGGGTTCGAATCCCGGTCAGGCATGGATGTTGTGTTTGTCTTACGGCACTGGCTCTCTCCCTTCCCTGGAACCAGTGACCCTAAATTAGGGACGGGCGACTGCTTATAGCCCATTGAGTTGCTCACGGTGGTCGTTAAAGCTCCAATCAAAAAAAAAAAAAAAAAAAAAAAAAAACCTCCAATCAAAAAAAAAAAAAAATTGGAAACATAAGGCAGGGTGTAGCTCGGTTCTAATTTAGTTCCACTGGTAGGAGGGAAGAAGCCAAGACAAACACGCCACCCATTCTTCATCCGCGACTCGAGCCCAGCTCGTCTCAAATGAATGGTCAAAGGCCAGCACCAACAGACAAAAACTCCATCCGGGAATCGAACCAGGGCTCATCTCAGATCAAAGCTTAGCAACCAGCTCCATGAGACAAACAGAGGCCAGATCCTTAGGCCGGAGTTCTTTGCATTTCGATTCTCTTTGTGGGAACCTTTTTTCTTTTATTGGAGGCAGGGGCGGATTGGCCCACTGGGACATTTCCCGGTAGACCACTCGAGAAATGGCCCACTACTTCTCGTATCCTGTTCGTCTGGATTGTCTGGAAAAAACGAATAATTGCTTTGGTACTTAAGAATAAAAATCATTAGATTTCTTTGAGCTTTATATTATCTGTCTAAAAAGCCATTGTCTTGAAAAAAAAAATGCTGTTTCATTCTATCTACATACATTATATTGACAAAAGTCACCGGACAACCCTTCAAAACAAACGAACGGATCTTCTGCGTTGTTGTTAAGAGGCGCAGTACAGCTGCCAACGGTATAAAAACAAGCCTGCAGCTGACCGCGCTCATATCGCACTGTGAGGTTGAGTGAAAATGTCGCGGTGGGAGAGAACTGACTTTGAGAAATGAAAGATTGTTGGCTGTTATATTAGTGGGTTGTCCATAAGAGAAACAGAGAGGCGTTTAAACAAACCCAAGTCAACTGTTTTGGATGCACTGAATAAGTGGCCGACACATGGCGTGCCTGAAGCAGCAAAACGTACCGGCAGATCAAAGAAAATCAGTGACAGAGGACGTCGAAGCTTCAGGAGAGTCGTTACAGCTAATCGACGGAGTAATGCACAAGACGTCAGTGTACAGGTGAGTAAAAATGCTGGGACCTCGGTATATGCACGTACCATTCGCAGAGAACTTCATTCCATGGGTTACTGTGGTCGTACGGCTGCTTTCATCTCCACTCGGAATGCTACTCGTACTTTAGCATGGTCTAAAGAACATTTATTGTGGACCGTAGATCAATGGAAACGGGTCCTATTTACTGATGAATCCAGATACACGATCCATCAGTCTGTTGGTCGTGTGTGGGTATGGCGGCAGCCGGGGGAATGCTGTTTACCACAGTTCTTTCGGTCAAGTTTGGAGCTGGCAGTGTGCCCCTGTGGAGGTGATTTTCGTGGTATGATCCCGGCCCATTGGTTATCATGGACAAATCTGTTAACCAGCACGTCTACCTCGATATTCTGCCAACTCTGTGGCAATACTATGGAACCGAGCCTTGTTGGCACCAGCAGGATAATGCACCGAGCGATAAAGCATGGACTGTTACGGCATGGTTTGACGATAATTCCTTATTGTTTGTGGACTGGCCAGCACGGAGCCCTGATCTTAATCCCATAGAGCATCTATGGAATGAATTAGAGTGCCGCATTAGAAGTTTGGAACCAAAGCCTACTGCTAAGCAACAGTTAGCAGTAACATTATGTACTGAATGGGAGCGCATGCCTATTGCTGTGTTCCAAAACCTTGTCGAAAGCATGTCTCGAAGGGTCAGTGCATGCATTAAGGCAAAGGTGTATCGGCACCGTATTAATGTATGTCAATAAATACTATGTTGTTTTTCTCTTCTAGCTTACCGATGACTTTTTTCAAAATGGTGTATATGTTGGGCGTTTGCTGTAAAATGACAAAGCAAAATTCTCTCTACTCCAGTGAAAAATTTGTCACGTGACCAAGCAAGCTGTTATAAATAAATTAATCTAACTACGGTTAAGCGTAGGTCATTAGACTTGGAGCCAAAAGAACATTGGTAGGACCTACCCTCCTTCTGTAATTTTGAAGGAGGCACAAGTAACAAATTTCATGGTCCATCATCCCCACACCTTTACCCACGAGCAGACATAGAGCACAAAGCGATTTTTCGGCAGAGATGTTCCGTAATCTGTGTCCCACTCACATTTATCTTTAAAGAAACAACGATCTACCAGTACTGGTTCGTGGATCAAAATGGTAGTTCGTGAGTCAAAATAACGGGTAGGATTTAAAAAGGCATTTGTTCAAGGGGTGGTACAAATACCGTTTCTCAGTAGACGATCAGTGACCTAATAAACATAATTATCTGGTAAAACAATCTATTTTGAGCATGGTTTGACATGATACATTCAGTCATGAGTGAATTTTTAAAATTCTTTCACCCTTAAACTGTTGCTTAACTTTGTTCACGACTAAATTAGTTTTACAGCGTATCATTCAACAGTTCTCAGTCACCCTGGAGCTAAGAAAATTTTTTGTTCATGAGGAAATTTATGAGATGTTCCCTTGTGAATACATGTATTTCTGTAGTAAACCACAAGACTAAAATTCCCGGGCTGGTTTCGTCGACCCAATCCGCCTCTGATTGGAGGTTTAACGACCACCGTGAGCAACTCAATGGGCTATAAGCAGTCGCCCGTCCCTAATTTAGGGTCACGAGTTCCGTAAGACAAACGCAACATCGATGCCTCACGGGGATTCGAACCCGGAGCCCTTTCGGACGAATGATCAGAGGCCATCGCTTAGACCACTGCGATACCGGTGCGGCCCTGGGAACCTTGAAAGTAATCATCCGCGGCCACCGATATAGTATGCCTGCTCACAAACAGCCTTCTGAGCCGTGACGTCATTATATCTCTCTTTTCCTTGACAACAGTGACCGCATGATACAAATGATTTATTGATCATCGATAGTCTCCTCAGACAAATTATACAAAAGAAACAAGAAAGTAAGTAAATACAAATTTGTTTCAGAATCGAATTCAGAAAGAAACAATACTTTTTTTTTCTTTTTACTCCGAATTGTTTTGCAATAAAACAACTCAAAGTGAAGGTGCGGGGCCTGCATCTTAATCAGCGACGTCGCCAAGGAGATGCGAGGTTGGGCTGGAGCCTACGGAAAAAATCTACCGAAGCAATAAATCTCCCGGCTGTCCTACCGCTCGTTTTCAAGCGGACTATAGAGTTATGCAGAGACTTTCAAACGCGCGGAAGGGTGAGAAATTCCGACGCGGTAGCCGCTCAACTTCCGAGGGGTCCGCTACAAACTGGACGGCAAAAATACCGTCCAAATTTAGAGAAATGCATATGTAAGGCAAGATGTACACACAGGCGGTCAGCGAATCGTTCGCTACAGCAATAAAACAATCACTCCTGTGAGAAGGGGTGGGGAAGAAAGTGATGTTGTACCAAGAGCCGCGGATTTGGCTCCCGTTCATCCGTTGGGCATATTTTTCCTTCGCTCCAGCGATAAAACCACTTGTGGAAAAGCTAGCCAAAAACTGCACTGCGGGACGGTTTAATTGCTTCGGCAGATTTTTTCCGCGTGTGTGAAACAGGCCTAAAGCTATCACTTTCCCTCTCTCTCTCTCTCTCTCTCTCTCTCTCTCTCTCTCTCTCTCTCTCTCTCTCTCTCTCTCTCTCTCTCTCTCACTTTCACTCTCTCTCTCTCTCTCTCAACACACACCAAAAGAACAAAGAACAGCATTGAAAATCTAAGCGAGCACAAGCTACAGAGAAGAATTTTCAAGCAAAATAGCTTTAAATTAAAGACAGCAAAAAGCAGATACAATTTCAAAAATATAACAGTACTACAAAGACTTTCTAACGAAACTAGGCGTAAAAATGCATTTCTAAGTTCTAACGAAGTCAGGCGTAAAAAAGGCACAATCAAAATGTGACTGTTTTTACAGCTTTTCGCAACTGCTTCGGAGTTCGGACCGAATGTAGATGACAGTCGTGGCTTGCAGCCACAATAAAGACTGAATAGCCTCCAGAGAATCTTCAAAAATGTGAACAACATCCTTATCTTGCAACTCACATATAGTCCATCCAACTAAAGAAGTACTGGGGGCTCCACTGTTGTAGAAGGGAGCCTCTTCTTCAGTTGGGCGGACTATACAACCACGCCTTTACTTCGTTACTGAATGTGAGCAACTAACAACTCCTGAACATTTTGTGGAGGAAATTCTAATTTTTATTGTGCCAAAAACTTGTGTAAAAGTTTCAGTTCCAATTGTAATCGCATTCTAAATAGTGATTTCTGCGCTCTTTCTTGAGCGGCGCCCGGGGCAGCCGGTCTGCCCCGCCCTAGTTACGGCTCTGCTCCTAGGCATGAAATTTTTTTTTATTCAGGGCGTGGGGTGGCAGTGTGTCATTTTGTTATACGAGTATGTAACTCTTCAGGTCTTACCAATTTTATTAAAAATGGATGGACGGAACGTTAACATCGAAAGGCCCCAAACTTCGTGTCCTTGGTATTCCAAAAAGTGCAAAATCTTGAAGAGAGTTCTAAAACTAATCATAATGTATCGGGAAGGAGACAATTCCTTTGCAGCATGTATTGAAAAGCATTAAAACTTCAGTGTTTGGAAAATAAAGGAGCTATCAAGCTTGCCCCAGAAAAAATAATGCTTACCTATACCCGTCGCCCACCCAGATTTCGAAGTCTAACTACGTCCCTGATCTTAATTCTCTCTTAGAATAGTTGTTGTGGATACTCAAGTTATATAACGAAGTGAATTTCTCCGTCATTTTTGGTCTACGCCGGGATTTGAACCCGAGGCCGCTTATTCCGGAACAAGTCGCTCTACCAACTGAGCTACGCAGACGATTATTCTGATTCCTATCTGCCTTTATGTCGTGTGCGTCCTGCCGGCAGGTACGTCACATCTCCCCCCCGAAAGAGGGCCGGGGGCATGGCCCACGGGTCAGCCGTGACCATGAATCGTTGCAGGCAGCCATCCACTGAAGAACGTGCACTTGAGAACTCCCAGTCAATCTGCTGTGTGGAATGCAACATCACACATTTTTATTTTTCGAAGCGCTGGAGAAGGAATTCTCTGATTTTTCCTATGCGAGATTTTGAACGGCCGGGTCATCCGGATAGTTCGGGCGCCATTATAACGAAGTAAATTTCTCCGTCATTTTTGGTCTACGCTGGGATTCGAACCCGAGGCCGCTTATTCCGGAACAAGTCGCTCTACCAACTGAGCTACGCAGACATGTATTCTGATTCCTATCTGCCTTTATGTCGTGTGCGTCCTGCTGGCAGGTACGTCACAGTTATTTAGCAGACATCGTGAAACACCAATGCATAGACTGCTGTAAATTTAATATTTTCAGTAAGGAAGGAAAATATAAAACTAGGAGAACAATCGGGAAAAGTTTTGTTTTTGTTTGTTTATTTTATTACAGGCAGTGCTCGAAATGGGCCGGTATACGCCTGTATGGCATACCGGCACTTCTTTTTTTCCTAGTATTTCATACCAGCACTTTTTACGCATAATTTACATACAGATACTAATTTTAGCAATGGAAACTGCCAAAATGATTTTTTTTTTTTTTGTCCTTGACTTACGAGCGCGCATTCTTAAACATAGAAACCTTATGTGCCTCGTGCTCTTGAGAAATAGCTGGGTAGGGGAATGGTGTAAGCATTTGGAGGGCATTGAAATTGCTATTAATTTAAGAAAGAATAATATTCATTCCAGTTGCAACGGTTCTAATTGCCCGACTTTCTAATTCATGAAAGTCCCTATCGGAAGGGGGCTGTCTTCTCGGCTCAGGACCTTAAAGTTGTGGATTCAAGTCCACCTGAATCAGGGACGTCGCCAAGGGGTGCGGCCCACCCTTAAATTCTTCTTGCCCACCCTACTGCCCACCCACCCACATCAAGATGTACCATTTTTCAATTTTCTGAACTTTAAAACATAATCTAGACTTTGCCAAGTAATAATGAGTCTCGTATTTTTCGTTGGGTAGCCCTACATACACTGCTGGACAATTGCTAAGGACGGATCATAAACGGCTATATAGCGCATAAAAAAGTAAGCGTGGTTGGATGCCAAGTGAAATAAAATAATGTCAGAATGCGAGGACATTAGAAGAAAGACAATTTATTGTGCTCTGAAATCCAGAAGGCTTTGGAACGTGTTCAAGGGACAAACAGGCCATTTTGTGCAGAATACATAAACGTGAAAAAAATGTAATTACCGTCCGCAGGCGTTCCGGCGTAAGATGTCAATACGGGATATGGCCACCATGGAGGGCGATGCAAGATTCCACACGTCGTGTCATGCTTTGCACAACATTATCAAGCAGCTGTTGGGGTAATTTATCCCATTCCTCTGTCAGTGCACGTATGAGGGTGTCCTTGTTTATTAGAGGGCAATGGCGACCAGCAAGACTCCTCCCCAAAGCATCCCACACATTTTCAATGGGATTCAGATCTGGAGAACATGCTGGCCACACGAGGTGTTGAATATCCTCGCTCTCAAGACACTCCTGGACAGCGACTGTTCGATGACATGTTGCGTTGTCGTCCATGAAAATGAATCTATCACCGACAGCACCACGGAACATGCGAACATGAGGTAGCAGAACATCATTATTGTATCGTTGGCCAGTCATAGTCCCAGTTGAAAGCACATAGAGGGACGTACGGCCATTGATCATGATGCCATCCCATACCATGGCACTACATGTCGGATATCAGTCCCTTTCCTGTATGTTTGCTGGACAATATGCAGTACCACTATCACGCCAGATCAGTTGTCGTCGACAATCAGACGATAGACTGCATCTACTCTCATCTGAGAAGAGGACAGCAGACCATTCGTTATCAGTCCCATTGCGATGTTGATGGCACCATTGCAAACGGGCGGTACGGTGACGTCTGGACAATGGGATGCACACAACAGGACGGCGGGCGTATAGTCTTCCTTCATGCAAACGTCTGGCGACAGTTTTTTGGGAGATCCGCTTGCCAGTAGCAGCCATAAACTGATTTGCTACTTTACTAGCTGTGCTGCGCCGGTGTCTTTTGTTGATAGCACTATGTACCGATCTTCTGCAGGTGTCGTACTGCAAACACGACCTCCCCGTGACGTTTGCTACACTCTCCATTTGTTTGAAATGATTTCCAAAGCCTTGAAACAACACTGTGGCTGACGTCGAACTCCCTGGAAACATCTGTTATTTTTCGCCCTTCTTCAATCTTGCCAATAATACGGCCACGCGTAAAATCATCTAGGTGATGTCGGGAAGACATACTGAAAATTGCAAGTTCGTCAATTGATTCTTTCCCTTTCAAATTTGCGTTTGAACAACAACGGTCAATACGCGTCAAATCCTTTATATCTCTTACCAGCGCTATGACGTCACGAACAAGTTCGGCAATCCAAAATCTGCATACGCACAACACGTCTTTCTGTATCCCGCACTTATGCTAATTTCCACATTTTTCTGCCTTCCATTTTATGGTTGCTATCGTTACTATTGTCATCCGTCCTTAGCAATTGTCCGGCAGTGTATTTTCCCATAGGAAGTGCGTTGTTTACTTCTCCATAAAAAGTTATCAAAATAGCATCGGCAAGGCCAGGAAAATATAATTGTTCTCCACTCTACGAATTTTTTTTTCATGTTTGTATGGCCAGGGGCAAATGAGGAGTGTGAATAGGAATTCAATTTTTTTTTTCATGTTTGTATGGCCAGGGGCAAATGAGGAGTGTGAATAAGAATTCAAATATACGGTTTTTTTTTTCATGTTTGTATGGCCAGAGGCAAATGAGGAGTGAGAATAAGAATTAAAATATTTTTTTTTTCATATTTGTATGGTCAGGGGCAAATGAGGAGTGAGAATAAGAATTCAAATTTTTTTTTTTTCATGTTTGTATGGCCAGGGCCAAATGAGGAGTGTGAATGGGAATTCAATTTTTTTCCATGCTTGTATGGCCAGGGGCAAATGAGGAGAGTGAATAAGAATTCAAATATATGGGGTTTTTTTTTCATGTTTGTATGACCAGAGGCAAATAAGGAGTGAGAATAAGAATTCAAATTTTTTTTTTTTTCATGTTTGTATGGCCAGGGGCAAATGAGGAGTGAGAATAAGAATTCAAAAATTTTTTTTCATGTTTGTATGGCCAGGGGCAAATGAGGAGTGTGAATGGGAATTCAAATATATGGTGTGTTTTTTTCCATGTTTGTATGACCAGAGGCAAATGAGGAGTGAGAATAAGAATTCAAATATATATATATATATTTCATGTTTGTATGGTCAGGGGCAAATGAGGAGTGTGAATAGGAATTCAATTTTTTTTTCATGTTTGTATGGCCAGGGGCAAATGAGGAGTGTGAATAGGAATTCAATTTTTTTTTCTTCGTGTGTGGGATGAATGAGGAGTGTGAATAGGAATTCAAATATTTTTTTTTCATGTTTGTATGGCCAGGGGCAAATGAGGAGAGTGAATAGGAACTCAATTTTTTTTTCATGTTTGTATGGCCAGGCGCAAATGAGTAGTGTGAATAGGAATTCAATTTTTTTTTTTTCATGTTTGTATGGCTAGGAGCCAATGAGTAGTGTGAATAGGAATTTAATTTTTTTTTTCATGTTTGTATGGCCAGGGGCAAATGAGTAGTGTGAATAGGATTTCAATTTTTTTTTCATGTTTGTATGGCCAGGGGCAAATGAGGAGTGTGAATAGGAACTCAATTTTTTTTTTCATGTTTGTATGGCCAGGCGCAAATGAGTAGTGTGAATAGGAATTCACCGAGAGGGGGTCATCCCTAATTGATCTGCTGTTTGTTATACTAAGTAGGGGATTTCAACAATACGGAAAGTGAATTCTGAAGCTAAACCAGCGCTCTTAAGCCAGTACCGGGGTAGTGAGGGAACGGGACATGGATGGCGACTGTTTTGGAGGTGAGGAGTGCAAAGCAAGGTTGCTAACTTGAAGAAAGGGAGTTAAGAAGGGGAGGGGGGCGGTGTTGTGTCTGCGTCTCACGACGTTAAAATTTAATTTAAATAAAAAATATTTTCTTTAAAAATGTTCAAGTACAGTAATATTTTCATAAGAAAACAATTCAAAATTTTGAAAGCACTTAAGGCAACAGAAAAAAAAAAGGTGAAATTCTAATCCACTAATCATTGCCATGTTATCTTGTAGGTTTTTCATCAGTGGCATAACTTGTCAATTCCAGGTGTGTGTGTGTGTGTGTGCGTGCGGCGGGGAGGGGGGGGCAATTTCCTTCACACCCAGTTAGAAAAAGTATTAAAATTTCTTTCTTTCAGTGCTTTGTATATAGAGTTGCTATCAAACTAGCCCAGCAAAAATAATACTCTCCTACTCTGATTTCAAAGTCTAGCGACGACCCTGACCTGAATCACTAATCATTACTGGAGGTTCGGAAGTTTCGGTAATCCGTTGGTCCCGGGGTAGACTCCTCCTTATAAACAAGTTTAACCCCAGTACTCGGTGTAGCATAAGTAGTGCTCTCTGGGGTCCACAAACCAAGCAAATCTAATAGACCGCCATTGTTTCTGACTTATGATGCAATAGTGTTCTACGGAGTTGTGAATTGCATTTTCAAACAAAGGAGTTTTTCAAACGGAATTGTCAATTACATTTTCAAACAAAGGAGTTATTTCAATGCCCTCCAATTTGTTGACATTTCGTAGCTGGATTCTCTGGTCTTCCGAGAGTTCGCCCGGGGTGTGTGTTTGCTTTGGTGCATGCATGCTTTTCGCTGTTTATTGTATGAATGGTTGTGTGCTTGTGGCAGGTGGCGTAACTGATGTCTGCGGTGTGCCGGTTCGGCGTGGATGTGAGTGTCCCTGAGGTTTCTGAAGCGTGTAGTCGGGACATGCTCACCAACCTGACGTCCCCGCTGGTATAGCGTCTCCTAAGGAATAACTTGCTTATCTCCTACCGGGTGGCACCAAGCCTTCGGCTCGCCGACCTGCGACGCTACCACTGGGTCACCTCCTGGGGAGTGCCTCGTCCCAGATGTATGTACCAACCCCTCTGATGACACGCCGGCAGTTTCGCGAGTGGGTCCGTTACAGTTCTTCTGCGTGACCAGACTGTTTCGGGAGTTTGAGAGTTTGTGTCTGTGGACCCGTGGTCTACGCATCGGGGTATGTATGAATGAAACATCAGTGGAACTGAGCCAGTGTTAAGGGAAAACATGCAGCGCGTCCAGACCTCCTCTTTCTTGTTGGCTGCGGGGGAAACAAGTGTGAGCCGCCTTGGTGGCGTAGTGGTCTAAGCGCTGGCTTATAATCATTCGTCCGAGATGGGTCTGTGTTGGGTGTTGTGTCTGTCATACGGCACTGGTTCTCTCCCTTCCCTGGAACCAGTGACCCTAAATGAGGATGTAGCACGTGACGTCATCGAGAAGTTTCAGTTAAGTGGCAACAGTCTCTGGAAGTTTTTGAAGGATAAGCATAGCTGGCTGTCCTGCACTTAGTGTGTAAAGTGCAATCATTAGCGGTCGGTGTTTATAAAAATTTGAAGCCAAAATGCAGAGATTTGTTGGCATTATGAATTGCGGTAATAGAGGAAATGGAGACAGTAAGTCTTTTTCAGGCTACTAGCTGCTGTCTCTAAAGGCAGTACCGAAAAAATTCGCTTGTATACCAAACGAAGGGAGATCGATTCCCAGAGCTTAGAAAAACCTTTTTTTTAAAGTTAGACTCTTCAAAGGCATAGAACCTCTTAAGTGTTAGTTTTATCTAGAAATCAGTGATTTCTGGTAAAGCACAGAATCCATCTTTTTCTTGTTCAAACGCTATTGGAGTGCAGTGCTTGCACTTATTGGGCCAGGCGTTTCATTCGTTGATTCAAAGTTTTCAAGTTGAATTTAAAAGGTATTGGCTGTTTTTTTGCGTAGGTTTTATTACTACTGACTATTTACTTATAGAACATCTTTTAGAGTTTGTCTCTTAGTCAAAATATTTCTTAAATAAACGCTTCGGTCCCCAATCGGAACTTCTGTGCGCGTGGTTTTTTTTTTCTCCACGGACTTCTTTTCAGAAGGTTCCTGGTTGATCTAGGGTGTGTTGAAACTTTTGATAGGGCTAAAAGTTAATTTTTTAGCAAACCTGACTTTTAGTGAGATTCAAATATCTGGATCTTCTGTATTTTTTAGATCTCGATCACACCGTTAACCTGACTCACTTTTTTTTTTTTTTTTGCGAGTTTTCGGCTTTTCACTTTTAAGGTTATTTGGCTGTCGGTGTTGGGGGTTTTCAGTTTACTACTTTGTTCTACATGATATTCCTCCCCCCCCCCGAAACAACCGTTGACTTTTTTTTTAGTAAACCTGGAGCTGAAGCACACTTTTGCAGAAAATGCAAATAATAGCTAAAATTATTGCCCAAATAAAATCCTTTTTGGTGTCTAGGTCTGTTTACAAGTTGGTGTTATGCTGCTAAATTTATTTACGATTATAGGGCACAAATCCCAGCAAAATTATTTTATTTTTTCACAGCAATTTTACATTAAAAAAAAAAAACATTTTGCTCATTTTTCTAAGGCTTGGAAATCGCTTCCCAGAGCTTAGAAAGACACTTTTTGTTAAAGAGTTAAACTCTCAAAAAGGCATTGAACCTTTCAAGGGTGAGTTTTATCCAAAATCAGCGATTCCTGGAAAGAAAGAAAACCTATCTTTTTTTACTCAGATCTCCACACCTGCGAGGAAAGATAACCTTACTTATTAAGGCAGCGTACCTATTTTCTCACGAATTTGTGATCGTTCTAAATTACCCTGTAAAAGAATACCGACGACGAGAAATTGTTATATGCTTCGAAACTTTACATGCCTCGAATTGTTCTGCAGTAAAGGCGCTTCGACCAAAGACGAAGTAATCGAAAATATTTACTATTTCCACTTTCGGAAAACTTTTCGCATCACCTTCGAAGATACTTGCATTCAGCACATAAGGATCTTTTCCTTCAATCTTTTTAATTTTTTTCCAAATACCGCATTTTATACTCGGAAGTTAAGGTTTCGAAGTTAGAAGCCATCATTTTAACGAGGCTGGTTATCCTTCAGTTACGTTACTAAGGCTCGTTGCCATGCTGAGAGTCACGTGTCTGCTACATCCTCATTGGGAATGGGCGACTGCTTAGGGCTCATCGAATTGCTCACGGTGGTCGTTAAACCCCCCATCAGAAAACAACAACAACAAAAAAAAACAAGTGTGACGATGTTGCTGGAGAAAAAGTTATTCCGGGGTCAGGGTACGGGGGGTCGTCGTGCACGCTATGGCGTCTCTTTCTTCTAGTCACTTTAGGGACTTCACAAATGAACAGGTTCCAATTATGCTTTCCTAAGGAAAATGACCTGCTTTTGCATCACGAGGGTAGCCACGCTAAAGCTGTCGGGTACTGCAGTAAGTGTACTTTCATTGCGTAAGCGTATAAACCCAGCTTCACTTTGTCAGCATGGCAGGAATACGAAACAGCGCCTCCTCTCGAAAGGGTAGACCAAACCAGACCGAGAATTTAGTATTTCGGTTCACTACAAAAAATATACATACCGAGCTAAATTTTTCCCTCGTGAAGAAAATTTTATTAGATCTCTGTTGAGAGAGAAAATTCATTTACAACGCAAGTCAAAACATGCATTGTAAAATCAATTCAGTGGTGAACAAATTTTAACAAGTTTTAGAAACCCGCTCATGACTGAAAGTAGCATCCAAACCACGCTGCATTCAGTCATGCGTGAATTTCTTTTAATTTTTTTTTCAATTCCGGATAGTTGTTTTCTTTACATTTTGTTTTCAAAAAAGAAAGAAAAACTAGTTTTTCGAAGACCCCATTCCAACTAAATCAGCATGAAGTTTACCGTGAAAGTTGAAATTTACATATTCCACATCATTGGCGCATCCACGGAGGGGGCTTAGGGGCTTAAGCCCCCTTCAAGGAGATTAAGAACGACGTACGTCACAAATTAAACATTCCAAAATATTATTTCACATATTCAAAAAAATTACGTAGTGTCTTCTTCCCAAAGCCCCAAAGAAATTAAGAGCGACGTACGTCACAACCGCATATATACATATCCCTCCAACAAAAATTCTTGTTATATAAACTATAACTATATATAAGCTTACGTTCCCTTGCAAGCGAATACTCCAGTATCTCATTAGTACTTCAGGTGTCTTCTTCCGTTTCAGGTTTTTTCTACCGTTTACTACCTGCATAACTATTGCTGCGATATTATTTACTGCAAGAGGAAATACCTGCTTAGTTATAGATGGTTTTGAGCATCGATTTCATAGAAAGAATAAGCTGGGCGCCAGTAGAAATGTGCCACTAAATGTCACAATCGTCGATAGATGGCGTCAAATGAATGGTCATTTCTCTTTAGAATTTAGCTGTCGTTCATTACAGCTAAATTCTAAAAAGAAATGAACATTCATTTGGCGCCATCTGTCAACAATTGTGACATTTACTGATAGAAAAATAGCAATATCACTGCCCTTTTTGCGATATATTTCCTTCATAAATTGTATTTACCAAAAATAAAATCATTACGTCGTTCCTTACAGCTAAATTCTAAAAAGAAATGAACATTCGTTTGGCGCCATCTGTCGACAATTGTGACATTTACTAATACATTTCTACTGGCGCCAGGCTAACGAATAAGTACCGAATAAAAACGACAATTAGTTGGTTGTGCGTAAAAGACAAAACATATAAAATATTATTGCATAATTTGAAGACTTGGCTTCCAGAATGGAATTCAAAGCTAGTAAAGATGGATCTCGAAGCAGCGGCTGTTAACGCATCTAGAATAGAGTTTCCAGAAACTGTAATAGCCGAATGTAATTTTGATTTTTCACAATGCTGTGGAGAAAAATTCAGGAGATAGGCGTTTCCCCTATTTTTGGGGACAATGATGAACCCTTTGGTAGTCCAATATAAAGAAAAGGAAGAAATCCGAACTATATGTAAGATGTGGCCAGACCTGGCGTATCTACCTGTTGAAGTAACAGAAGATGCGTGGTCACTTATTATGGCAAAATCTTCAAAAAATGAAAACTTATATCAATTTCTTGACTATTTCGTTGAGCAGTGGCTGGATAACACAAATATGTCTATCAAAATGTGCGATGTAATAGACAGAGACACAGGAGGAATAACGGCGCAGAGGGTTGGAATTCAAAATTAAATAACATTGTAAGCCAAAAACAACTAGGCCTAAATGCGCAGTTCCCAGTGAACATTTCATTTCATTCCATTTTTATTTCGTTATGGGGTTACATTTGACCATGTTACATTTCAAAATTAATTTTATAATATATAATATTAAGAAAAAACAACATATATAATATAAATACTTATGTACAGAGTAATTACAAAACAGGAAATTGAGTAAAAGGCTATATATATTTATATATGAGAAAAGAAGATGGTTCTGTAACAAGAAATAGAGGTGAGATTTTGACAAGAGTGAAAGATTTCCACTCAAAACTATATGAAAGGGATGTTACACGTACTCCAAACGTTACGAAAGGTACCAGAGTTCTTCCAGTCCTCCCAGCAAAAGCTGCACATGCAATCAAGAACATGAAACGGAGAAAACTTCCAGGAGAAGATTGAACTACCGTAGACATCATACAAGAAACAAGTGGAGAAATTGAAACAGTACTCGCCCAACTTTTCATTCGGTGCCTTAATGAAAAAAAGATTACTGAGGATTGGAACAACGCTACAATGATCCTGCTACATAAAAAAAGTGGCATCGAGAATCTCAGGAACTACAGACCTATCAGCCGCCTATCAGTGGTTTATAAAACTTTCAATAAAGTTCTTTCACACCGCTTGAAGGTGACACTGGACATGGCTCAACCGAGAGAACAAGCTGGATTCAGGAGTGGCTACAGCACAATACATCATATCCACGTACTGAGAGAACTAATTAAAAGAGCGAGGGAATATGAACTTCCATTATGCATGGATTTTATCAATTATGAAAAGGCCCTTGATTCGGTGAAACCATCAGCAGTTACAATGGCTTTGAAGTCCTGTGGTATTGAAGATGCATAAATTAATATTATTAATAACATCTATGAAAATGCAAGTGCAAAGATTCGGCTGTTTGAAAATACAGCACCCGCAAAAATTGGAAAGGGAGTGAGACAAAGTGACCCTATATCTCCCAAACTCTTTAATGCCACATTGGAAAATATCTTTCAAACACTGAACTGAAAAAACAGACGGATAAAAGTTAATGGAGATTATATAACTCACCTTCGTTTTGCTGATGACGTAGTTATTTTTGCAACTACCCCATCAGAGTTGCAGAGTGTGATCCAGGAACTTGCTGACAAGAGTAAAGAAGTGGGATTAAAAATGAACTTCCAGAAGACAAAAGTGATGTACAATGCTTTTACAAGAAATGAAGATTTATCGATTGATGGGGAAAAGCTGGAGATAACCCGTAGCTACATTTATCTTAGACAGCAGATATCAAGTGATGGTCACATTGATGAAGAAATTGATCGAAATAAATTGATGGAAGAAAAAGTACATTTTTCAAGAGCAATATGCCATTATGTCTTAAAAGAAAAGTGTTTGATCAATGCATCCTTCCAGTGCTTACAAATGGTGCAGAGCCTTAACTAAAAGAGACATACAAAGACTGCAGACAACTCAAAGTAGCATGGAGAGGTGCATGCTTGGTGTAACCAGGAGAGATAAGAAGAGGAACTCGTGGATCAGAAAAATGACAAGAGTGGAAGACATCATGATGAGAGTAAAATCACTGAAATGGCAATGGGCTGGACATATTTCCAGAAGGACAGACCATCGATGGACAGCTGAAATTTTAGACTGAATTCCAAGGGACATGAAAAGACCCAGAAGAATGCCACATGGGAGATGGGTGGATGAAATTCGAAAGTATGCAGGAGTAACATGGAGGAGACTGGCACAAGAGAGACCGTTGTGGAAGAAACTTGGGGAGACCTTCGTCCAGCAGTGGATTGATAATGGCTGACAATGATGATGATGATATATATAGCCTGAGTGAATCCCAATTCCCTTAAAGTACGTAGTCAAGTCAAACGTCCAGCACATATAAAATTTACGCATATGTGGTCTGATTAATAAATTTTTCGATGGAATTTTATATTTCAATTTGTTAGCAAATATTTTTTAGTTGATTTCGAAAATACTTATAAATAATATGTGTTAGTTGACGATGTAGGTTATTCCATAACATCAATCCCTGGTAATCAATAAATCTTTGTTGGGTTAAAGTGTTAGGCATCGGTAACAAGAATGCATTTCTGTCTCTTTTAAAGCAAGAATCAACGAGTGTTACACAGTTTAAAAGCTAAAGAATTAGAACAAGTAGAAGAAAAAAAAAAAAAAAAACACCGAGCTGGACAGAAGAATCGAAGATACTGCTACTGAATTCAAACGCACAAATCACCTGGAAAAATGCATGATAGACTTAAGCTACGTTACCAAAATGCATTAGAAATACACACAGTCGAGTCACATTATTGTGAACACCTCCTACTTTTGACGTTAAAAGCGCGTAGCCAATAAAAGAAGGCATGTGTCGTGAGCTGGCTTGGAGGGGGGGGGGGGCGTATATGTATAAGGTGTGCTGAGGCAATCTGAAAACACATTGGGCCGCGGGTGGCCTAGTGGGCAACGTTCGAGACTGCCGCGGAAAGGACCTCAGGTTCGATCCCAGGCAAATACGAACGCTCGATCCACTAAATATCCGCCGTGCATCGGATGGGCACGTTAAGCCGTCGGACCCCGGGTACTGGCCCCCCGGTAATAAATAAGGGCGTCTTCCTCCCCCTTTCTACCTCGCTTCCGTGTCACTTTCCTATCGGGCACTCCAGCCCAAATCTCCTAGCCTCCTATTTCTAAGGGTTGTTTAAGACCTGGGGTCAGATACTCCCTTCCTAAAATCCTCTACATATGGTCACGATCATGAAAATATATCACTCGTTGCTGTCATGGATAAAACGAGCGATTTGTCAGATTTGCAAAAAGGAATGATTATCGGCTTTCGGGCCAAGGGTGGAAGTATTTCTGAAACAGCGCAGTTTGTGAACTGTGTGCGTGCTGCTGTAGTTAAAGTGAATCGTGATTGGAGAAACGGCACCATTGCGAATAATCGAAGTGGAAACTGCGGAGCACCACGTGCCATTGATGTGAGAGGTGAACGTCAACTTCGAAGCTGCGTTAGGGCCGATCGACACGCTACAAAGGAGCAACTCGCTGGCAGAATGAACCATAGAGCCACCGGAATTGTGTCTGAAATGACAGTTCAGCGAACCCTGCTGCGTATGGGGCTCCGATGCAGACGGATGGTCACTGCACCTATGCTAACGAAGGTGCATCGGCAGTATCGGAATTGGATCTCTGCTGACTGGAAAAGGATTGCCTTTTCCGATGAATCACATTTTATGCTTCATCGAACGGATGGACGTTGGCGTATAAGGTGAGAAACATCGGAGAACAAACACTCTTCAACCATTGCTGCAGAACACAAGCTGGTGAAGACAGCGTTATTGTCTGGGGAATGTTTTCGTGGCATTCCCTGGGTCCACTCATACCTGTGGAAGGCACTATGGACCGAATTCGTTATGAATCCATCCTTGCAGACCACATCCACCCATATATGCTGATTGTCTTCCCTAGGGCAGATAGGATCTTCCAGCACGACAATGCGACGTATCACACAGCTGGAAATGTCCGAGAGTGGTTGGAAGAGCACGATGAAGACTTCAAAGTAATCCTCCTCCACGCACCCTCTAGCTGCTGTCAGATGCACTGCAGTCAGCATAGCTCCACATACCTGTGAACACCTCCCAGCACCTTATCGAGTCACTCCCAGCCCGTCTAGCTGCTGTCAGCGATGCACACGGCGGTTACTCTGAATATTAGCTGATGGTCACAATAATGTGACTCGACCGTGTATATTTAGCGTTTCTCAAGAGAGAGAGATAGAGAGATTTCCTGACTCTTATCAGCAACAAGTTCTGTGCTCATGTGGCAGATAATCATTGGTGCAGCCGTTCCTACTGATTAACTTCGAGAAGTAATTTCTTCAAAGTTCTCCATTGTTCCAAAAATGGAAACAGGTCAAGGGTCAACTGGTCAGCGGTCAACGATTTCTAGCGGGTCAAACAGGTCGGGTCAGGAACTCCTTGTCGGGTCAAGGAGTTCCTAAACCAATTTCCCCGGTTTACTTCCGTTTTATTTTTAAAGGCAAAAAAAAAAAAATCCAGAGAAGAATGCTTATTGTGGAATTTTGTGCTAGATACTGGCGCCCGCTGACTAAAAAAATGATTTGTCATGCAATATGAAGCAAGAGTATCCTCAGAAGAAAAAGGTGTCCTTTCCTTCGGAGAGGCAAAGATGATAACAATATCCACATTTTGGAAACTTTCAACTCATCATAAACCTATGAAGGTGTTGCCAGTGAAACATATTCTGAAGCTTGATATGCTATCACGAAAACAGCAAAAACTGAAATGAAACATTAAGCAAATTACTTAATTGTAAAAATGTGACTGTATCGCCATCAAAATTAGGTGGACCAGTCTTAATATTATTACTGTGCGAGGAGTTTTTGACTCTTGCAAATGTGTTTGAAAACATGTGTAAAGCAGTTAGGTTATGTTTTTGCAAATCAAGGACGACAGTTTCAATAGTTCCTCTAAGTAAGTGAGAAAATTATGCGTTCCTATGAAACATTTGTTTGATTTCCATATCACCTAAGATATCCACTGCGGAGAGACTTTGTGTACGCCCTGTATATATATTATATGTAATTCAAAACAGATTTGTCCGGTTTTTCTACCTTACTTCTGTGTCACTTTCCTATCGGGCACTCTAGTCCAAATCTCCTAGCTTCCTATTTCTAAGTGTTGTTTAAGACCTGGAGTGAGACACTCCCTTCCTCAAATTCTCTACATATGATCTGATCTGATCACATTTGTCCGGGTCAGTTACAGGTCCGGGTACTTCTTCCGATTACGGGCCGAATTAAAGAAATTCACTATCTGAAGAGACCTTAGGATCATACATGTTGCTATCCATTGAAAAGAAATTGTTAGATGAATTGGATGCAGAAACAATTATTGTCAGATTCGCATAATCATCTAGTGAATTCAAGCGCTTGGTCTTAATATAGTGGACTGCATGAAATATGCTTTTGAACTACCTGTTAATATGTAAAATGTTAAGTATACAAGCAAACTTTTAAAAAATATCCACCATTTATTTAAAATTAAAAAATAAATATAATTATAAAAATCGGTATTTACATTTAGTATCTACTGTATATTGCCAGTAATGTGTATAATATCATCATCATCATCATTGTCAACCATTATCAATCCACTGCTGGACGAAGGTCTCCCCAAGTTTCCTCCACAATGGTCTGTCTTGTGCCAGTCTCCTCCATGTCACCCCTGCATACTTTCGAATTTCATCCACCCATCTCCCATGTGGTCTTCTTCTGGGTCTTTTCCTGTCCCTTGGAATCCAATCTAAAATTTCGGCTGTCCATCGATGATCCGTCCTTCTGGCAGTATGTCCAGCCCATTGCCATTTCAGGGATTTAACTCTGATCATGATGTCTTCCACTCTTGTCATTTTTCGGATCCACGAGTTCCTCTTCTTATCTCTCCTGGTTACACCAAGCATGCACCTCTCCATGCTGCTTTGAGTTGTCTGCAGCCTTTGTATGTCTCTTTTAGTTAAGGTCCACGTCTCTGCACCATACGTAAGCACTGGAAGGATGCATTGATCAAACACTTTTCTTTTAAGACATAATGGCATATTGCTCTTGAAAATTATGCTGTTTCTTCCAAAAGCTCTCCAGGCAAGTTTTGTACGCCGATTAATTTCTTCATCAATGTGACCCTCACTTGATATCTGCTGTCCAAGATAAACGTACGTGTCTGTTATCTCCAGCTTTTCTCCATCAATCGATAAATCTTCATTTCTTGTAAAAGCATTGAACATCACTTTTGTCTTCTGAAAGTTCATTTTTAATCCCACTTCTTTACTCTTGTCAGCAAGTTCCTGGATCATACTCTGCAGCTCTGATGGGGTAGTTGCAAAAATGACTACGTCATCAGCAAAACGAAGGTGGGTTAGATAATCTCCATTAATCTTTATCCCCTTGTTTTCCCAGCTCAGCGACTGAAAAACACCCTCCAATGTGGCATTAAAGAGCTTCGGAGATATGGTGTCACCTTGTCTCACTCCCTTTCCAATTTTTACGTGTGTTGTATTTTCAAACAGCCTAATCTTTGCACTTGCATTTTCATAGATGTTATTAATAATATTAATGTATGCATCTTCAATACCGCAGGTTTTCAGAGCCATTGTAACTGCTGATGGTTTCACCGAATCAAAGGCTTTTTCATAATCGATAAAAGCCATGCACGATGGAAGTTCATATTCCCTCGCTCTTTCAATTAGTTCTCTCAGCACGTGGATATGATCTATTGTGCTGTAGCCACTCCTGAATCCAGCTTGTTCTCTCGGTTGAGCCATGTCCAGTGTTACCTTCAAGCGGTGTGAAAGAACTTTAGTGAAGATTTTATAAACTACTGATAGGAGGCTGATAGGTCTGTAGTTTCCGAGATCCTCAATGTCCCCTTTCTTATGTAGCAGGATCATTGTAGCGGTGTTCCAATCCTCAGGAATCTTTCCTTCATTAAGGCATCGAGTGAAAATTTGGGCGAGTACTGTTTCGATTTCTCCACTTGCTTCTTGTATGATGTCTACAGTAATTCCATCTTCTTCTGGAGCTTTTCCCCGCTTCATGTTCTTGATTGCATGTGCAACTTCTGCTGGAAGGACTGGAGGAACTCTGGTACTGGTATCTTTCATGATGTCTGGAGTGCATGTATCATCCCTTTCATATAATTTGGAGTAGAAATCTTTCACTCTTGTCAGAATTTCGCCTCTATTTCTTGTTACAGAACCATCTTCTTTTCTCAGTGCCATAATCTGTTTTCTTCCCTTACTGAGATGTCCCTTTGCTATCTTTAGGCTTTGGTTGTTTTCAATTGCTTTCCTCACTAGTTCACAGTTGAATTTTCTTACGTCTTCAGTGATACTTTTTCTTACTGTCTTGCATAGCTCTATATATTCCACTTTGGAAGTCACATCATCTTTAGTTGTCCTCATCTCTCTTCTTTTTTGCATCAACATTTTCGTTTTTCCTGATAATTTATTTACATGCAACTTGTTCTTAGACCCAGCTAATTTTGTTGCTGTTTCCATAAGAGCTTTGGTTACTTTTCTGTTAACTTCAGAGATGTCCACTTCTTCTGATGTTAGGCCTCCTAAAGCAGAGAACCTGTTTTTCAGTTCCAACTTGAAGGTATTATGGTGTTTTTTAAGGTTGGTTATGTCAATAGATTTTGTTTGTCTTATGAGCTTGCCACGTTCAAGTTTAGTGTTGAGGTGCATCTTACATCTCACCAATCTATGGTCACTACCTGTGTTGAACTTGTTTAGCACACTGCAGTCTTCTATGACGAATTTTTTGTTACACATAATAAAATCAATTTCACTTGTCGTCCCATTTGGATGTCTCCATGTCCATTTCCTGTGTGGCTTTTTCTTGAAGAAGGAGTTCAAGATGAAAAACCCTTCTGCCTCTGCAAACTCAACGAGAGTATTTCCACGCTGGTTTCTATTGCCGTGACCGAATTTACCTACTGAAGTTTCATTCTGTTGCCGTTGCCCTATTTTTGCATTGAAATCTCCCATAATTATTTTCAAGTGCTGCTTACCTTTATTATTTAGATGACAAATTTCCTCATAAAATTCTTCAATTTCTTCTTCAGGATGACTTGTGGTGGGTGCATAAGTTTGAATAATCTGAGCCTGGTATCTTTTCGAGAGTTGGATAACAAGTCGTGCAGCTCTGTCAGAGGAACTTTCAACTTCTACAACTTTATCCTTCAGTTTCTTGTTTATTATAAATCCAACACCACTAGTTCTGCCAGTATCTGTCCCACGATAGTAGAAGAGATGTCCACTTTTCTGTTCGATGAGATCTTCTCCTTTTCTCCTTACCTCACTTAGCCCCACGATGTCCCACTTGATCCTTTGTAGTTCCTCTTCCAATTCAAGAAGCCTTGAATCAGAAGATAGGGAGCGTCCATTGTAAGTAGCCAAGGTCAGCATCAGATGGCAGCCTAGTCCGGTCCTCCGGGGATTCTTAGCACATTCTGCCTTCATGTCGCGCTGGCCGCTGCCTTGGCCAGGTACATTCCAGCTGCCGGAGACTGAGGGCCAAGATTTAAGTTGTGGAATCATTTTGGAGGGGTTTGGCCATAACTCACCACGCTGGCCAAGCGGGTTGGTGAGTGTGGGATAGAATTTCCTCTAATCCCGATGGTATAGTTATACCGCTATTGGCGGTCGTCAGAGCCCCTTTAGTGGGAACAGGATGCACCACGAGAAGGCGGGGTTGACATTTGTCAAGGAGAGGCTGTGATGTTACGCATCACCTGACGTACACTGTAATTACTAAAAAACATAGATTTATTTCTCACAAATTTTAATTGCACCTTTTTTCCACTTTTGCATTTTTTGAAAATTTAATTTATTATCGAATGTTCGTTTCGTATCTGATAGATGATGTCGCAGTGTACCAGAAATGATTTTGCTCACTGACAGATTCATCTTTTACATAATGTGTGCCCGTTAATTTTGTAAACATTTATGATTTTACTTTTTCCTCCCAATAGTATACACATACTGAACGTGTAACAGAACTCCATAAATAGTATTTATAAAGTAAAACATCTAATTCGTGGTACGAATTGACCTTTTGGGAGGAAAATTAGATGTTTTACTTTATAAAACTATTTATGGAGTTCAGTATGTGTATACTATTGGGAGGAAAAAGTAAAATCACTGTGATGTTTACAAAATTAACAAGCAGACGTTATGCAAAAGATGAACTTAAATCTGTCAGTGAGCAAAATCATTTCGGGCACACTGTGACATCTATCGGATACGAAACGAATGTTCGTTTCGTATCCGATACTTGTCACCGGTGAACTGTTTATTCACTCATTAGATGGCGCTACATTCGCGGTAGAGAGCGGCCTTAATCGGCATGATGCATTGCTCACATTCTGTTTTACCCGCTGGCCGCTGCTTGAATTGACGCTGCAAGTGAAGAATTCTTGGGTAGAAAGAAACGATTTCTCTGCGCAAAGAAGTGTGTGTGTACAGGCCTGGCCTTCTACAAACAGGGGCCCGGGTGCAAAAAAATTTTGGCCCCTAAAATAATCTGAGTAATAAGAGACAAATAAAATGAACAAAATATATATATATATATGAGGAGACTCGTTCTCAGTTTGGATGTGTCCAATAATTTGTTAAGAGCCATGATGTATAATTAAACACTATTAAATAAATGCTTCAACATAATTTTTTTACAATTGTAATAATAACAATCAATATATAACAAAAACACATATGTGAATAGCATAAATACTCGCACACATAAGAACGTATTATTGAAATTTAAAATGAAAATTAAGAAATCATACCAGATATCAAATAATAATTAACGTTTACTTAACATTTTGAATTTTTTTGCCATATCGTTAATAATACTAGTAAAATCACAATCTTTAACAATGTCTTTCTCAATACTTATTATAGCAAGTGCGTTCAATCGTTCTGTAGACATTGTTGAACGGAGGAAATTTTTTTAAGCTTTAATTTGCTGAAAGAACGTTTTGCACTTGCAATAGCAATAGGAAATGTTAAGAAAATTTGAAGTACAATACGTCTCTCCAACATGGCGGCGAAGGCTGTGACGTCAGAATCGTGACGTTTCTCGTTTGAAGAAGTAAAGAAACATTCGAAAGTGAATGTTATTGGAATCATCACAGGAAGACCTTGCCGTGACCGCCCGACTTAGTGCTATCTAACGTGACGATGATCTCCCGTACTTGATGCTTACGAAACTATAACAGTTGAAACTATGTTCTTTCCAGCTATTTGATATTTGAAACAGACATTTGCGATGGTAAAAAAAGGTATTTGTACTGAGTAAGTAGAACAAATCTGTAAACTCAATGTTAGAAGTTTTTTTTAGTTATTAATTTTTTAGGGGGGGGGGGTGTTTTTTGAGGGCAAGTGATACAATACATTGATTCTATTAGTGAAAGACAAATGCAATGAAACTTGGGGGTTTGCTTAGCAACTCGATTTCATGGTATTTTGATGGCTAAATAAAAACGGAAATTCCGTTTTTATTTTACCACTTGCAATGGAAATACATACCCCCCCCCCCCAAAAAAAAGGTAATAAATAAGGTAACCTCGGTGCATTGAGTTTACACATCTTGTTCTATTTATTCAGCACAAACACTTTTTTCTTCTGTTTCTTTAATTTATTACCTCATGTCCGACTTTAACTAAAGGCCGACGCATGAGGGACTGTTAAGGAATGTATTGATCTTTTACCTTGGTTTTCCATTCAGAAACTCGTTCATTCATTCTTTTAGTAAACTAAGATGTTTAATAGATACTTTCTTTGAACTTTTTAAATTTTGTTTAACTTCAAGTAAGGATCCTTTAAAAATGCCATTTTCACTTCCTTCCACACAGATCAGACAACCAACTGAGAGGGTGGGAACCTGCACAAGAGTTTCTGTTTGCAACAGGAAGTATACAATTTATTTAGAAATCACCTTTTAGAACACTCTACGTATACTTAGTAGGAGGTTCATGATAAAGGTATTTCAAATTAAAAAAATTAGTAAATATTAGACTAAACAAAATAACTTAAATTATGAAAAAAAAAAAAAAAGGAAAGTAGTGAAACACTTTCCTTAGTGAAACACTTTCGTACAGGAAATACGAAAAGATTAAGATGAAAAAACATAAATGGATTAAAAAAAAATGTTTTTTTAATGCCAAATGTTTTATATTTAATTTATGATGTTCCGTAATGATTAAATAATAGTGGACGTCGTGCGAGAGCACATTAGGGCGCTCCCCTCTCCCAGACCCCACGATTTGGGGGTCTTATACGAAGACAAGTTTTTTATGTTTCACATTCACAAATACTCTTTTCTTGCTATCTCTAATATTTACCCTTGTTGCAAACACACACTATCTAGGGTTCAAGTTAAGCAATTTTTTTCTGAATATGTTAGATGCAGAAACTGGTTTATCTTCGGTTAACAAAAACTTTTTGCACCGTCAGTTTAACACTGGTTCAGTTGAATAGTTCGAAGTGTTCATATTTTTGGCCCAACAGTGTGCCATAACTAGTAGCATTACCTTAGGAAATTAAAGTTTAAAAGTAATAAAACTTGGTTTTAACACCTTGTTGGTGGATGACAAAACTAAGTTTCATACTTTTAAACAAAAAAATAATTAATCCAATTGCTATAAATAAGCAAAACACAGCAACCGAAAAATTATTATTTGGCCGCTGCCAAATAACATGAATATGCGCCGGCGCAGTTATTCATGGAACCAACTATCAAGATATGCGTGCTCAGCTCACGGTGCCTCCTCAAACAACTCCCCAAATCTCCTTTTTAGTCTAGGTGTTATATGAATAGCGCTCCCCTTTTTGTCGGTTTTTTTTAAATTTGACCAGCACAAACATGCGTAGATATGCAGTGTTTTGGAGACAAAAATGCCAATGAGGTGATGAGGAAAGAGCTTGAAAGCTGCTATCAGTAGGACACAGTGGGGAGTGACGAGGATAAACACCCGGTCGTCCCCGAAGGCTCAGTGAGTACGTAGGCTCTTGTACCTGCCATGGGTGTGTCATCTTAGGGTGAATTCAAGAGTTCTGTTTTCTTTCTCCCCCTTTTTTTATTACATATTTGTATTTTAGCGAATTGTTTATACTTTTTGGCATAATTATTCCCTTATGAATTAAATTAACGAAAGGAGATTGAATCGAAGTATAGTACCGATGTGTCGTTTCTCGAACGATTCGTTTGAAGAAGTAAAGAAACATTCAAAAGTGAATGTTATTGGAAAAGAATCGAATCGCTTGACATCAGAAGTTATCCAGATGTCTCGCTGAGCTTCGAGTCGCGGTCAAAAAAACATTCTCTTTCAAAAATGGAAAAATGCAATAAACTGCATTAACATCGCAAAAAGAGCATATCTGAGATTTAAGGAAAACAAAATTTTCAACTAAAGGCTCCATATCCCCCAAATCATGAGGGCTGGGAGAGGGGAGCGCCATAATGTGCTCTCGCACGACGTCACGAACTTTGTTGCAACACATCTTCACACTGTTCACCACGCCCAAAATAAACACCTGCACATGGTTCACTGATGTTTACACACACTTCCACCACGGCCCAACAAGCAACACCAGACAAACCCCCGAGTCACACAGATCCTCCGAAGAACTCGAAAAGGACCCGCACACAAATAGGCTTCGAGTTCACCTAAAACGGCGGGTGCAACCTGAAGGTACACCCGGAACGTCCATGTAGGAGGACAAAAGTCCACTTCAGAAGTGACCAGGTGACAGCGACCAGGACGAGAGACTGTCAGAAAGGACACCGGGCCGACAGGTGCACCAAGGCACTCACATGACCCATGTCAGATGCCTCCCCGGCCCACATCCACACGGAACCGGCACACCACAAGCAGAAAATACACAACACCCTTCCTTCAGATACCATCCATTCACACCACACCATAAGAGAAAGAGCAGCGACAGAACCAAAACACTCACTCCCCCCCGACTCACACAGCCTCCTGCCGTCTCGGTCAGCGGCCAGCACTGCCAGCTTCAACCGGAGAGAAGGCAGATTAAACTACCGATGAAAGGGTCGGAGGCTAACCTCCACACCCTCCATCAAACACAAGTCGCAAAAATATAACACTAGAAAAAACCCAACACTCCCAGAGAGATCCCTCGGGCTTCAAGGGCCGAAACTAAGGGGGTAAGTTACCCTAATGAAAGGTGTAGTTGTTCTTGATCCTGGTAACAATTCGAGGCCAAGTCCCCCACCGATACCTAAAGGCTCGGTCGGTCAAAGTGCGGGCGTCCACTCTCGCCCTGTCTCGGAGCTCACACTTGAATTGAAGGATAACCGTTGTCGGAGAGAAGCCCGAGTTAGTCGTCCGGGATGGCAGAACCCTGTTCCTCTCCCTCCACATCTTATAACAGACCTCGGTGATAATCCTCCTCCAGACCTCCCTGCCCGCCGTCGGGGCAGGATGTACATAAAACACATTAACCGGGTGAAACTGGAGGGCGTCAAGCCTTTTGTGCCAAACCCAAGTCCAGATTCCCTGCCAAACCTGGTATGGCATGGGGCAGGCCCAAAAGAGATGAAACCTGTCCTCAATGCCCGCACACGAAAGGCACCTATCGGAAGAGATGCCACCCCACCGAAACTGCCTACTCCTGGTTGGAAGGACATTGTGGGCCAACCGCCACCTAAAGTCCCTCTTCTTGCAGTCCACACCCGTCGAGTGAATGCTCATCCAAGCGTCTCTCATACAGAAGTTCCTAGGAACGTGGAAATCTTTGACGACGTGTTCCATAGGACTAGGGAGCAGGTCAATGTACATCTGCTGCGTGTTCTTCCCGGCGCGGTCAGCTTTCGCAAAGTCCTGCAGGTGACCACCAAGCTGATAAGACCTATGCATCCTCTCGCACCGGGGGCCAATAAATCTGTGGCCGGGAACGTATTTGGACGAGTCCCACCACGTGAAATAGGAGGCCAAAGGTCCACATGGGTGTTCGGCAACCAGGGCTCCCTTCACACTCTTAAACTGGAGTGCATTGAGCCATGTCATAAGGTGCTTGACTTCCAAACCCCCTCCGATCTGAGACAGTATAGGACCGCCCGAGCCACCTCCTCGGCCTTCTTCCCGCCCCAAATGAAGCCAAAGACCTCTCTCTCATCTGCGTCATGAGAATTCCGGGTGGGGACTCAATTTCCCTGCCAACAGTGCATTTCGAAACCAGAAGCGCGTTAGCTAACTTGGCCCGATTCACTCTTGAAATACCCACCACCTGCCACCGTTCTTGCTCCTTCTTCATCTCCGCCAGAAGTTTACCCCATGTGCTCACGTGGACCCCTTCCTTACAAAACTGGATACCGAGTATTTGAACGGGCCCTCTCCCATTTGCCCCTAGAGCATAATACTCGACTTCTCATTGAGACGGGCACCCGTCGCAATGCAATACTCAGCGAAAGCATCTCGTTCAAGTTCCTTTCCGAGTCGACGAAGAAGGAGACATCATCTGTGTACGCAAGGTACTTGAACGACTCCTCTCCCCGGGACCAAAAAACCTCTAACACTACCCTTCTTGACACCACCAATACTAACAAAAGGGGGATAGAGACGGCATCCCTGCCTCAATCCTCTTAGAACTTCTAAGAGGGAGGTAAGACGACCGGCAATAATGACTCTCCCTGAGAGGTTTCTGTACTACGCCCCAGTCGCACTTCGGACAAACACTCCGATGAAAACGAGTTGTCCGTTTTTAAGTAAAGATACAGCGAAACAAGTGGAATACTGCACCGTTTATAAAATATTATTTATAATTCCGTTTTTTTACAAATTAGTAAAAGCTTTTTGAATTCGATTACTTAACATTTTAGTTAGGCAGCAGAAAATTACTCGTTACAATATAAACTAAATCAGTAGCTGTTTCTGATAATACAGTCTTTTTCAAAGAGTGTAAATGTTACCTTCCCTCATCTAATAAGAAACTGCAGGCTTTAGCTTTGAAATCAAACAAGAAGTCTTTGCCTTCGAAAACCAACACTTGGCATCCGAGAGAGGGAGACGCCATTGTGCGTGAGCACGGCTACCCATCTCCCGGCACGAAATTTTGTTGCCCAGCAACACCAACACACTCGCTTCGCCGAACCACATATAAAATGTGAGTTCGGTTCAACCGGTGTTTCACTCACACCCCGATGCACCAACCACGGTTCCACAGTCAGCACGTCCAGACGACCGAATCACGCTGCCCTGCAGAAGAACTCGAACAGGCCTCAATTCAAACTGCAGATAGGAACACCAAGAATGACGAGGCCGGCCCTAGGCCACCCCGAAACACTCAAGTAGGAGAGGGCTCTCCTTCACGGGTGCTCCTGTGATGACGTCCCAACCGAGACACCACCAGAAGGGTCGCCGAGCCGTCCGCGTGGCGCAAAGACCAGCTTCCGGACCCAACAATGGCTCCCAACCCTGCACACAGCCACACAGAACCGATGCACCACAAACAGCAACCACACAACACCCTCCCAAAAAGCAAACACACACGGAAAGGCAAAGAGAGGAAAGACCACAGCGAAATACAAAGCCCCCCCCCTTCCCCCGATTCACACACAAAACTCCTACCAGCCGTTGTTAAAGCCAGCGCCGCTGGAGAAGACTGGTATGGTACGAAAACAAGCACCCGGCAGGGAAGAAGAAGGATAAGCTCCTCACTCCATCCCGGAATCTAGGAAAAGAAACATTCCAAAGCTTAATACAGAAAACAAAGTTCAACAAAAACACAAGAAATCAAGGGTCCGGAAATGCAGGATTATAAGCCGAAAAGATGGGAAGACTAAGTTCCTCAATTGAAAAATATGTTTCCTTCGTTTCAGTAACAATTTTAGGCCAGAAGACCCACCGGAACTTAAAGGCATGGGCCAAAAGAGTGCGGCATCCAACTCAACTCTATTCCTAAGTTCGCACTTGACGTGCCAGGCCACTTTCAAAGGGTTGAATCCCACATTTTCGTAATTACTATGAACAAATCCGTTCCTCTCGCTCCAGATTTCATAAGTGGTCCCAGTCTTGGGGCCAGGGTACTGGTAAAATATCTCCTGAGCCTTTAGTCGGGCAACCTACCCAAGGCCATGAGACAACTCCAAAACAAGTATTACCAGTCTTCAATTAGAAACTGTTCCACCGACACAATCGATCATGGGTTCGTTTTTAATAAGTAAGAGCGCAATGTGTCACTTGGTTGAACTTGCTAAATATGAAATAAAATTTATAATTTTGTTTTTTAACAAATTAGTAAACGCTTTAGCATTGAATTTTGATTAATAGAAAATTATTCTCGTTGGGCGATATAAACTAAATCAACAGCTGTTTCTACTGATTTTTGCAGATATTCATCATTTTGTCCTGAAACATCTTCCCTTTCCTTTTACATTCATCTCAATAAATCTGTAGGTGTACACGATTATTTTTGTCACCCAAAAGTTTAGCGATGTTTCTGTTAATGTGATCTTTTTCGAAGAGCGTAAATAGGCCAACTAGACTGCAAGCAGTTTCTTAAGGACTGCAAATTTATTCGTCCAATTTAACGAGAATCTACAAACAAAGCCGTTAGCTATGGGTATTTCCTGATGTTATTAAAAAATGGTCTCTTGTATAATAATTTTTTGAGACAGGAAATGAAGCCGATAGCGATGAGTATGCCAGCTATTGATAAAAAAATTGCTCTCTTAGATAAAAACTTTTGAGACTGTACGTGAATAGTATTCTTTTGAATGGTGTGTACGAATAGTTCATCGTGGGAATCATTTATCTTGAATGGTGAACGCTGTAGAGCTCGTGCTCCTTTGGGCAGTTTGCCAAAAACAGATGTAGCCTTGAAAAAAAACAGGAGATCCCTGAAATGAAATAGAGCGTCGAAAATCCGAACTGATTCGGACCACTGGTAGTTCGGATTTTCGATGTGTTCAGACTATTGAACATGTAAAAAAAATTGTAATACGCTAACATTTCTGCATTATATTATCCAAATACACTTAAGAGCAATTGAATTAGAGATACATGTCTAGTAACGTGTAGCACCACCTTTCGCCCTAATAACGGCGGCGATTCGTCTCGGCATGAACTCGACAAGACACCAAAAGCGTTGGGAAGCCATACGGATTCACGACCCCTGAATAAGCTCCCACAGTTCACGAAGATTTGATGGAGGGGGTCAGAGCCTCGAACATCTCTCTCGATGGCATCCCAGATGTGCTCGATGGGATTGAGATCAGGTGACCTAGCTGTCCAAGGAAGCGAGAACACGTCGGTGGAGTGTTCATCCAACCATTCGGATACAATTCGGGAGCGATGGCACGGTGCATTGTCTTGTTGCAGGATGAGGTCCCCAGTGGAATGTTGAAGACGCACAAACGGGAGCAAATGGTCGTCCAGAATATCCCGGTAACGTTGTTGACCTGTGAGGGACGATGTCACACGTACCAGGGGTCCCATTTCAGTCCACGTAAGCAGTCCTCAGACGAGAATGCCACTCCCACCAGCTTGAAGAGTACCCTGCCGGCAAGAAGGATCCATCGCTTCATGTGGTTTGCGCCGTACTCGTATCCTGCCATCCGCATGTACCAACGTGATTCTCGACTCATGAGTTCAGGCAACATTTTTCCACATGTCTAGGGTCCAGTGGCGATGTTCCAGCGTCCATGCTAATCTTTGCACCCTGTGGTGTGCGGTCAGCAGCGGTACCTTCGTGGGACGATGGCTTCTGTACCCCATAGCGAGGAGATGGTTCTGGATGGTGTGGCTGCTTACACGTTTTTGTGCACCAGCGTTAAATTGCCGAGTGATTTCTTGCACTGTGGCCCGTCTATCCGCTCTTACAATGCGAGCTAGCCGAAGATGACCCCGCTCATCCACACGCTCTTGTCCACGGCAGGGATGGTTTTACCGGATTCGATGTACCCACGGTGCACCCGTGCCAGAGTGGCTCGTGAAAATCCCTGTGTCTGCACGACTTCCGAGATGGAGTGACCCATTTGTCGGGCCCCGACAATTTGCCCACGATCAAATGCACTTAGATCCTTCGTCTTACCCATACCGACTCTTACTGATTCCCGTCGCATCACTCCTTATATTGTCGGATCGCTGCATACGTCATGTCATTTCCGTTTACAGGGCCGCCCACAGCGCCACATTTGCATAACGCCAGCTGTCTCTAATTCAATTGCTCTTCAGTGTATATGTACCAAAAATAAGCAACTGTATAACGAAAAAAAAATTACATAAGGCAAAGATTTCTTTTGTTATTATGCAATACGAAACAAGTTTGACATTTTTACTACTGCTGTGAAATTTTTAAACATGAAGTACAAATTCCAAAACTTACCAATCATCACAAGCTGGTTCCGATTGCTAAGGGGTGTACTTTATGAGAAATAACTTTCCTCCCGGCACACAGTATTGAGGGTACTGCCCGCAGGAAACAAGTGACAGGGGGAGATTTCGCCTTTTGTTTCTGAGTATCAGAAATCACCTCCACCTTCGACAGTCGACACGACTCCCTCAAAATGTTTGCACCCGCAAAATTAGGCGATGCCATTATCCTCAAGTGCCAAGTTAAATTGAACGGACCATACTTAAATAAAAAAAAAAAAAATGAGGAAGGGCGCTTGTTCGGAATTTTGACTCTACTGTATTTAAAAATTGTATAACTATACCAGGAATTCGAATTTCTTGGAGTAGAGTAAAAATAAAAGTTTCCAAGTTTTCGCGCATCAACCAGATGGCTTTTTCAATTTTTCAAGAAAGGGGCAGACAGTTAACTGCCAACTGGATAATAGAACACTTCAACAATTTGAACGCGGTGACTTGACTAGACAATAAATGAATAGGCGCAAATTTGATTATTCATTCGAAGAAACGAGGTCACGTTGATTGGACACGTGGTGCCGAGGTAGAAAACTCAGCAGCATTATTTGAAGAATTGATTCCAAATGCGTGACAAATCTAGATAGACACTCTCATTGCAAGCCTCGCCGCTGGTCATGGTTTCCAAGGTTTCGCAAATGGCAGTAGAATGGGGTGTGTAATATGAAGTTAATTTCTTTATATTGATACATTTTTTTGTGTGTTTATGCCGAACAATATTATGCATTCCAACGCTCGCCACCAATTGATACGGTAACGTGGTCTCGATCCCTCCGCAGCCAACAATTGATGCAATATTTGTTTAACTATCGCACCGCTGACTACCAATGGATACGGCCTGTGGGAAACTATCCCACCGCTGTACGCCAATTGATACAATTTCGTTATTTGAGACGTTTTGGGTTCCTTTAAATTCGGGAGCTAGTATAGATGAGCGAGAACGTTAGCTGAAATACAGGAATTTAATACACCAGAGCCTATAGAACAAATAGAGTAAGATTAAAACACTTAGACATTTTATTTTTAGATTAGATGGGAACTCTATCCCGGGGCGTTGCCCACGGAGATCCATACATGAGTTATTCTCCTTATTTGGAACTACTGTAGTATAAGCTGGCCCAAGATTCGGAAAACATTTTTTGAGCCAATAGGCTTATCAGAGTTCTAAAATAAAGTCTGGGTTCAGCTGATGTATTCAGTTTGTCCACTCAGCGAAAGGACAGCATTAGACAACAAAGAAAAAGTACTCACTTATTACGTGCTGCTTTTTTTTTGTAATCCATATTTACCAGGCTGGTTTAAATTTTTATGAGGCCCTGTTGGCCCCGCACACACACACACACGTGCAGAAGAACGCTTTATTCGGCTTGTATAGCCCTACACCTGCGTGATAAGCGTGGGAGGTTGGTCACTTCCTTTGCTTCTCCTTTCCACGGCGATCGGACCATGCTGTTTCCGCCCTCCGAGACCCGGCAGAGGGGACGGAGAATGGGCGGGGGATTGCTCTCTTTGACCCCGTAGAAACTTCGTCGTCAGCTTGTAGCGGAGCTCTCTTGCTGCTTCACGCAGGTCAACGAGCTTACGCCTTCTCGGAGGAAGAAAACGTTTTCAAGGGGAGAACTTCCATACGAGAAACAGAAGATCTTCGATTGGCGCGTACACCTCGATGCCTTCTTCCTCGTTAGTGGTTTATTTGCGGGAGCAGTATATCAGAGGATATTCTTTGTCTATGGGCCCAGCGCTCTGACGGCGATCAGTCACTTCGGCAAATCAAAGCACGCCCTCCTTTACACGGCGTGGTAGAACAGCTCTTTTTGCCGGCTTTCCCGAATTTAGCTAGCGCTCTCAATTCCCAAATTTAGATGGACTTACATTCTGCCAACTAATTATTGTTAGACTTCGTTTATTCCCGTATTCGTGCGATTTACTCCAGCGCACCGAATATTATTGCAGATATTCTTTTCTCTAGCTGGCTCTCGCGACTGTTTGACCACCGCGGACGGAGAAAACCAACTGCCCTTACTTTTTGTCTGCCTCTTTGCGGAGGCGAACTAAAATGGCCTCTTGACATCTGAAGTGCCTTCACCCGCTCCTTTTCTGTCAACACTTAATGTTGCCCTCTTCTCTTTCGTACAGAGCACTCATAGCTTCTGTGAGGCTGATGTCGCAACTAACTTTCGCCCCCTCAAAATCGTAATTTTAACGCTGGCTAAAAGCTTTTTCGACACATTTATGAGGGCACGGATGCCTTTCTATTGCGACGTCGGAGGTTCTCTTCGCTTCTGGGTGGGCCTTTTGGCAACCCTACAATTTCTTTGTTTCCACCCAGCAAAAGCGAATTATCCGACTTCCCCAATTAAATGTGTTAATTTTTCCAATTAATTTTTAATAGGCCAAATATTTAATTTAATCATCATCATAATTTAACCACGCCTATCGAGTCCATCTCCCATTTTAGAGTTAATTAATTTGTACCCAATTTTCGTATCAATATCATTCCATATAGGATCAGCATACTTGAACTTGACTTCTCTTGACATGGCAGTGGTTATTTTCCCGTCTTTTGTATATAGTAGTGGGATGGCATAAACACCTGTCGTTACTTTTCCGTCTTTTTGATATTGTAGTGTAATGGCATAAACACCTGTCGTTATTTTTCCGTCCTTTTGATGTTGTAGTGGGATGGCATAACCACCTGTCGTTATTTTCCCGTCTTTTTTACATTGTAGTATGATGGCATAAACACCTGCCTCCTTGAGAAGAGGGGGCTTGTCAGTATTTTTCTATAAGCATCGTATATAAAGATGCAGGAGCCCTTATGAAGACACCGAATCCGGGTACTGGACCACGGTAACCGGGTACCCCCCCCCCCCCCCAAGGTAATAAATAAGGGCGTCTTCTTCCCTCTTTCTACTTCGCTTCCGTGTCACTTTCCCATCGGGCACTCTAGCCCAAAGCTCTTAGCTTCATATTTCTAAGGGTTGTTTAAGACCTGGGGTCAGACACTGTCTACCTTCCTAAAATCCTCTACATATGATCATTTGCAGACACCGAAGTTCATCCTTGATAGGAAGCATTTGGTGTACAGTGAGTAGAGCCCAGGAAGCGAAGTTGCGGTATTAACATGGCTGGTTCTGGCTTTTTCGATAAAGTTATGCATCTTGTTCGACGATCCTACCACAGTGGCCAATTCGACTATGTTTTTTAGTGTGGATTGTCTAGAACGAACATCTGAGGAGACGGCGAAAGCTCTTCTAACTCAAGAACGGAAAAAGGCCGTCTTTTAATCCAGTGTTCCGCAACCTTTTTGTACCGTACCGGTGGCGCAGTGGTCTAAGACGCTGGCCTCTGATCACTCGTCCGTAAGGGGTCCGGGTTCGAATCCCGGTCAGGCATGGATGTTGTGTTTGTCTTACGGCACTGGCTCGCTCCCTTCCCTAGAACCAGTGACCCTAAATTAGGGACGGGCGACTGCTTATAGCCCTTTGAGTTGCTCACGGTGGTCGTTAAACCTCCAAAAAAAAAAAAACCTTTTTGTATTCGCGGCCCACCATAAATTATCCGCATGACTCAGCACGGCACACCAGAATGTTAATCCCCTCAAAAACGTATGATATGACACCATTAATATAAATTCGTAAGGTAATCAACCTATTAATATTAGGACGGAATACTCCGTACAAGGAACTTGTCCATCTTGAAAAAAATATTTTTTTTTTTTTTTGATTGGAGGTTTAACGACCACCGTGAGCAACTCAATGGGCTATAAGCAGTCGCCCGTCCCTAATTCAGGGTCACTGGTTCCAGGGAAGGGAGAGAGCCAGTGCCGTAAGACAAACACAACATCCATGCCTCACCGGGATTCGAACCCGGACCCCTTCTCGGATGAATGATCAGAAGCCATCGCTCAGACCACTGCGCCACCGGGGCGGCCGAAAAAAAAATAGTTTAATAGTAATAGAAAATAGCAAGACTGACAAGCAGTCACAATTTTTGGACTACTTCAAGAGTATAGATCCAACTGTGATAGAACTAGAATAATTGTAAGACTTGGGATATATACTCTTCAAAGGGAAAAAGGGACACATAGACCGACTTATTTAAAATAAAGTCTAACAATGGGTGGGTGCATCGGTACAGGAAAAAAGTAATAAAGTTGAAGAAGCACTAACAAATAGGGACAGATACCAAAACAACGTAATAAAATATTGAAAGACAGGGAAAATTTTGCTAATCCCATCACTTTTAGGGAAAAGCGTACACAGAATATGCGGCAAGTGTAACAAAGAAGCTGCATAGCGCTGTGGTAGAGGCGAGAAATACAAGTATATCAATAAGCAAAATTACGATATAACAACAACTGTGAGTAAATAAGTTACATTTAATTGCTTAGAATACATAAAAATTCGAGGCATGTGATAAAGAATAAGCAAGCATCATCTTATTTAATCAGTGCAGCCGAAGAGAATGAAATACAAGCATATGAAACACAGTAACTGGGATAAAATTAAACAAGAAAGATAACACCGAATTTTCAGGTGTAATAAGCGCGTCTTTTGAACCCGTTCTGATGCAAATTAAATTTATCAAAGCTATTCAAAGTCAACGGAACCGGTATGGAAAACAATAGATCTGACGAAAAAAACATTTTCAATCGGGTTTTTAATCCCTCAGTTATTGCTGTAAACGGAATCGTGAGCTTACGAACTCTTAGAAACAGAGATATCGACAAAAATAAGATGACTTTACGTCCCTTGGTGGGAAAACCATGCATTATTTTAGGAAGAAAGTATTCTCAAAAGGTTTATCCATATAAGCGGTATCGGTCCAAGAAAAAAAAAATTAGTCGAGTTTTCAGGAGCCCAGATTTTGCAACAAATACTTCAGAAGCAGAAATTAACACTAATGACCGCTGGTGGCTAAACCATTCTTTACCAAACATTAGAAATTATGTGAAAAATATTTTCCATCAAGTCTTGTATGCGATACAGGAAGAATTTTTCAAATCAGAGCTTTAGGAGCAGAAATAGCGCAGAAAACGCAATTTACCTTTGTGCCCTAGCGGAAAGCCTATGATTTACTTGAAAATTTTGAATGTAGAGGAAAAACATTTCGCATCTGAAACACTATCCAACAAAGAAGGAATTTTTCAAATCGTACTCTTAGAAGTAGAGATATTGACAAAAATAAGATATACATCTGCGCCCCCTGGCGTAGAAACCATGCATTTTTTCAAGAAGAAAATTTTCCTAAAAGGTTTGTCGACATGAGTAGTATCGGTCAACAAACGTCTTTTTTTCAATCGAGATTTTAGAAGCTTATATTTTGCTGCAAATACAACAGAAGCGGAAATTAAGACTTTCGCCACCTGGTGGCCAAAACATTTCTTACAAAAATTAGAAATTATGTGCAAGCGGTTTCCCATCAGGAGCTGTATCCGGTGCAGAAAGAATTTTTCAAATCGGAGATATAGAAGCAGAGATATAGGAGGAAAAGCAATTTACATTTACGCCCCCTAGCGGAAAGTCTATGAATCACTTAAAAATTTTGAAATTATATGAACCACATGTCACACTAGGAACACTATCTAACAAAGGAGGAATTTTTCCAATCGGACTCCTAGAAGTAGAGATATTGACAAAAATAAGATGTACATCTAAGCCCCCTGGCGGAGAAACTGTGCAATATTTTACGAAAAAAATATTTCGAAAAGGTTTATCGATGTGAGTGGCATCAGTCCATGAAAGAATTTTTTTAATCGATATTTTAGAAGCTCCGATTTTATGGCAAATACATCAGAAGCAAAAATTAACACTTACGCCCTCTGGTGGTCAAAGTATTATTTACCAAAAATTTGAAATTATATGCAAAAGCTTTTCCATCAGGAGATTTATCAGCTGAAGAAAAAAATTTTCAAATCGGAGTTTTAGAAGAAGAGTTATCGGGGAAAATGCAATTTACTTTTACGCCCCCTAGCGTAAAATCTATGCGTAATTTGAAAAAGTAACTATATCTAAAATACTCTTCGACATAAATGGAATCGAAAGATAAAAAAAAATTTCAATCGGATGTTTAGAAGCAAATATGTGGAATAAAACGTATTTTTGAATTCGACATCATCTGCATTTACGCCCTCTACCGGCGAAATTGTACATCATAAGGATAAACGAAATAAAGGATCATCATTTGAATATTTCAATCTTCCCAATGCAACAAGAATTTTTGAAATCGGACTAATAGTTGCAGAGATATCGTGGGTACAGACGGACAGACGGACGGACAAACCGATAACAGAAGCACTATCTTTTTTTTACAAAAGACGTGCTAAAAATAAAACTCGACAATTAATTTCTTGTAATAGGATAATAGGTAAAAGTTTGCGTCACTCCTTTCACCTCGTGGGGGCACACCGGTTGCGGAACACTGTTGTAATCATCAGGACGGAATGAACAGCGGAGCATAAGGTTGGGAACGGAGGTGGATTTATAATAAACTTCCGTACGAAGGTGGTTGTCACGCAATTTGCTCGCTAAGACGTCGAGATAATGTAAGGTAACACTGTGTTCAAGCTCCAAAGTGAAATTGATCGTAGAGCGTATATAATTGACTCTATCGAGGAAAAAATTGGAGAGTCTTCTTTCTGTAAGGCCATAGGAAAAATACGTAGTCCGCATATCGCAGCCAGGTGGCGTTGGGTTGATGTTGGTAAATATATGTTGCTCGATGGGGTGAGGTATTGTTACTTCTTTTTTTTTTTTTTTTTTTTTGATTGGAGGTTTAACGACCACCGTGAGCAACTCAATGGGCTATAAGCAGTCGCCCGTCCCTAATTTAGGGTCACTGGTTCCAGGGAAGGGAGAGAGCCAGTGCCATAAGACAAACACAACATCCATGCCCGACCGGGTATTGTTACTTCCGCGAAGCTGGCTGAAAGCGACGATTCTTTTTTTTTTTTTTTTTTTTTTTTTTTGATTGGAGGTTTAACGACCACCGTGAGCAACTCAATGGGCTATAAGCAGTCGCCCGTCCCTAATTTAGGGTCACTGGTTCCAGGGAGGGGAGAGAGCCAGTGCCGTAAGACAAACACAACATCCATGCCTCACCGGGATTCGAACCCGGACCCCGTTCGGACGAATGATCAGAGGCCATCGCTTAGACCACTGCGCCACCGGGGCGGCAAAGCGACGATTTCATCGAAGCGCCATTTATCTCTATAAATTTGACCTTGGACACTCAAGTAGCTGGAATTATAGACTACGTCCATTAATTTGAAGATGCTGAAGCAAGACTTCTGCGAATAAACTGATGAATTAGATATAGTCTACAAATTTTGAAGATGACAATCCGATTTTTGGCGTAAATGTGACAAGGATGGTAAGTCAGAAAATATCCGAAAACTTGAAAATTTTGCAAGTTTTCGGATATTATCTGACTTACCATCTTTGTCACATTTACGCCAAAAATCGGATCGTCATCTTCAAAATTTGTATTATATGTCGTAATCCCGTATTTCTTTCATGATTTATCTGCTTCTCCGGGCAAACACGGGATAAGATTCTTAACCTCCAGATTCGCTGAACATGAATGCCGGTTGCTTCGACTAGTGAATCCTGTGATGGTTATATTCAAATTGATCGGAAACTTTAAACTTGGTCGTTCTGGGTGGTGTAGTGGTTAGTATACTCGGGCGTTTTCTGGGAGACACGGGTTCGAGTCCCGCTCCAGGACGATGAAAATTTTGCAAGTTTTCGGATATTATCTGACTTACCATCTCTGTCACATTTACGCCAAAAATCGGATTGTCATCTTCAAAATTTGTATTATATGGCGTAATCCCGAATTTCTTTCATGATTTATCTGCTTCTCCGGGCAAACACGGGATAAGATTCTTAGCCTCCAGATTCGCTAAACATGAATGCCGGTTGCTTCGACTAGTGAATCTTGGGATGGTTATATTCAAATTGATCGGAAACTTTAAACTTGGTCGTTCTGGGTGGTGTAGTGGTTAGTTTTGGCGTTTTCTGGGAGACGCGGGTTCGAGTCCCGCTCCAGGACGATGAAAATTTTGCAAGTTTTCGAATATTATCTGACTTACCATCTCTGTCACATTTACGCCAAAAATCGGATTGTCATCTTCAAAATGTGTATTATATGGCGTAATCCCGTATTTCTTTCATGATTTATCTGCATCTCCGGGCAAACACGGGATAAGATTCTTAACATCCAGATTCGCTAAACATGAATGCCGGTTGCTTCGACTAGCGAATCCTGTGATGGTTATATTCAAATTGATCGGAAACTTGGAACTTGGTCGTTCTGGGTGGTGTAGGGGTTAGTATACCCGGGCGTTTTCTGGGAGACGCGGGTTCGAGTCCCGCTCCAGGACGATGAAAATGTTGCAAGTTTTCGGATATTATCTGACTAACCATCCGTGTCACATTTACACCAAAAATCGGATTGTCATCTTCAAAATTTGTATTATATGGCGTAATCCCGTATTTCTTTCATAGATATAGTCTCTTTCAATGTTCTGATGGTTTTTGGCACCGGGACCGATGGGTAAAGGGAAACCGCGTTGAACCTGCCGATAATATCGTGTTGTTGAACAGCGAGTTGCTTGGTTTTCGTGATAAAATCTAAAGTAGAAGTTAATACAAAGTCTGATTCAGGTAGCTGACTAGTCAGTAATCTGGATGCTTTCTCTAAATGGAAAGTCCGTGCAAACCTTCTGGACACAATCAGTCTCAACGGATTGCCGGGCTTGTGGTGTTCCAAATGGTTCTGGAATCTGAGAGCCAGGCGGTTATTTCGCGGTTTTCCTGAGATCGTCCGGAAGAGTAGTTAGTCTTGCAGCCCGTTGTATCCGTGCAATCCAAGAATTTAGAGGGTTCGTTCGTAGGACCGTAGATCCAGAATCCGGTATAAAATAATCCAGTTTCTTATTGTAATCTGCTATGTCCATAATCGCTATCTGGCCAACACTATCGTTAGCGTCAACACTATTGAGCTGTAATTTTTAAGATTCGAAATACCCTCGGAATTTTTTAATTACCAAGCGTTTGATTTAGATTGTACCGTGATCTTAGCCTAGGGCAACACAGTTGGCGTAGTTCATCTTTGGAGTCTTCCGAAACTCGCGATATTACGCTCTGAAACTCAGAAACGGCGCTTTTGGGGTTTGATTTCGATCGGAAGCAGAACTAAGTTCCAAAACTTTACTTTCGTCTAGGGAGAGCGTTCTGTTAGAAATACTGACGAAGGGAACGATGAACTCTCTAGGTTTAGAGGCCTACGAAGACTCCAAGTAACCGAGTTTCTTGCTGTATTTGGAGAAAAGAGAGGACTGGAGTCTTTCGACTGACATATACACTCGAAGGGTTAGGCTGTTAAAGGTATTCGGGTCACAAAATCCATGCAACCTCATATATAGGGTATAGCAATTGGCTTCCAAAGACATGACTTTCTTTCTTCTTAGGTTCACTATCCTTGACAAGGTCTGGAAGAAATTTGCCCTGTTTCTTGTCGAACCATGATCCTTTTATTGAGGTTTTAAATTAAGGAACTCTGGGATCAAGCCGAATGTCTAGCAAGCTGTTAAAAAGTCTAGGTGGACCGCTCCTTCTGTAGTTAGAGTCTCAGCTGTCAGAACAATTTAAAAGTGTTCCACATTGCTCGGAGAGTGCAAAAAGAAGTTAATATTAAGGAACTATACACCAACAATACTAAAATAGTATAACTATACTAGGAATCAGAATTTCTTGGCGTAGAGTAGAAACCGAAATTCTAAGCTTTCGCACATCAACCAGATAGCTTCTTCAAGGAAGGTAGACAGCTAACAGTCTACCTTCCTAATCTACCTGTATTTACTTAGTGAATGTACTGACAACCTGAAAACTGAATGATCGTTTGCAAATGATTCTTTGGCGTGAATGATTCATGAAAAATAAATCATTCCTTCTCCCAAAAAGGAATAATTCATGCCTCACTATTCGTGATTACGTTTCCGGCGATGCAGAGTTTGCGGTCTGAAGAGTTCATTGCTACATTGGATTAGTAGCGAGCTAAACAGTTCCGTTTTTATGTTGCTGTGCTCTAAGGTACAGATCTATAAAAAGAAGGAATGATTCATGCCATCACTATTACTGATCATATTTCCAGTGATCCAGAATCTGCCGGTCTGAAGTGTTCATTGCTACAATGGATTAGTGGTGAGCTAAGCAGTTTCGTTTTTATGCTGTTGCGCTCTAAGATACAGATCTGCAAAAAGAAGGAATGATTCATGCCACCACTATTACTGATCATATTTCCAGTGATACAGAATCTGCCGGTCTGAAGTGTTCATTGCTACAATGGATTAGTAGCGAGCTAAACAGTTCCGTTTTTATGTTGCTGAGCTCTAAGGTACAGATCTGCAAAAAGAAGGAATGATTCATGCCACCACTATTACTGATCATATTTCCAGTGATACAGAATCTGCCGGTCTGAAGTGTTCATTGCTACAATGGATTAGTAGCGAGCTAAACAGTTCCGTTTTTATGTTGCTGTGCTCTAAGGTACAGATCTATAAAAAGAAGGAATGATTCATGCCACCACTATTACTGATCATATTTCCAGTGATACAGAATCTGTCGGTCTGAAGTGTTCATTGCTACAATGGATTAGTAGCGAGCTAAACAGTTCCGTTTTTATGCTGTTGCTGAGCTCTAAGGTACAGATCTGCAAAAAGAAGGAATGATTCATGCCACCACTATTACTGATCATATTTCCAGTGATACAGAATCTGCCGGTCTGAAGTGTTCATTGCTACAATGGATTAGTAGCGAGCTAAACAGTTCCGTTTTTATGTTGCTGTGCTCTAAGGTACAGATCTGCAAAAAGAAGGAATGATTCATGCCATCACTATTACTGATCATATTTCCAGTGATCCAGAATCTGCCGGTCTGAAGTGTTCATTGCTACAATGGATTAGTGGTGAGCTAAGCAGTTTCGTTTTTATGCTGTTGCGCTCTAAGATACAAATCTGCAAAAAGAAGGAATGATTCATGCCACCACTATTACTGATCATATTTTCAGTGATACAGAATCTGCCGGTCTGAAGTGTTCATTGCTACAATGGATTAGTAGCGAGCTAAACAGTTCCGTTTTTATGTTGCTGAGCTCTAAGGTACAGATCTGCAAAAAGAAGGAATGATTCATGCCACCACTATTACTGATCATATTTCCAGTGATACAGAATCTGCCGGTCTGAAGTGTTCATTGCTACAATGGATTAGTAGCGAGCTAAACAGTTCCGTTTTTATGTTGCTGTGCTCTAAGGTACAGATCTATAAAAAGAAGGAATGATTCATGCCATCACTATTACTGATCATATTTCCAGTGATCCAGAATCTGCCGGTCTGAAGTGTTCATTGCTACAATGGATTAGTGGTGAGCTAAGCAGTTTCGTTTTTATGCTGTTGCGCTCTAAGATACAGATCTGCAAAAAGAAGGAATGATTCATGCCATCACTATTACTGATCATATTTCCAGTGATCCAGAATCCTGTAGTGGTGAGCCAAGCAGTTTCGTTTTTATGCTGTTGCGCTCTAAGATAGAAATCTGGAAAAAGAAGGAATTATTCTTGCCATCACTATTCGTGATTACGTTTCCGGCGATCCAGAATCTGCAGTTCTGAAGTGTTCATTGCTACACTGGATTAGTGGCGAGCAAAGCAGTATCCTTAGAAAACTTCGGTGTAGAAAGACTGTCATACCGCCCCTTCTCGATCCACAAGGTTTAATGTAAGCTGATGACGAGAAGACTGGGGTCTTTGCTGGTGCCCTGAAGGAGCAGTTCTCACCTCATGACATTCAAAATCCTGATCACACTGACAGGGTCATGGTGGCTTTAGCTGCATACGATCTTGATGATACAGACGAGGTCATCTCGCATTTCACTTACCTCGCTAGACACATCAAAAATATGAAGGTGATGAAAGCTCTCGGAAGAGATGGAAGTTCGGCAAGAGCTGTTCATCTGCTTCCGGAAGAGATGGAAGTTCGGCAAGAGCTGTTCATCTGCTCCCGGAAGAGATGGAAGTTCGGCAAGAGCTGTTCATCTGCTCCCGGAAGAGATGGAAGTTCGGCAAGAGCTGTTCATCTGCTCCCGGAAGAGATGCAAGTTCGGCAAGAGCTGTTCATTTGTTCCCCGAGAGCTGGATTCTGGTACTGGCGGAGATTTTCAATGGGTCTTTCCGGCTGAAGTATTTCCAGAGACTGTAAAAAAGCAATGGTAGTAGTATTGCCCAAACCTGGAACCAATCACACCTTACCGAAGAACTACCGTCCGATGTCTCTCTTGTCCATCCTGGTTAAACTTCTTGAGAGGACCATTTTCTCTAGGCTTTCGGAGTTCCGTGAAGTTAATGGTGTTATTCCTGAAGAACAGGGTGGTTTCCGGACGAAGCATGCCACGACCCACCAGTTGATCAGACTTACGGACTTCGTTTCTGAAGGACGTGATAAGAGCGAGTATTCCACTGCTGTCTTCCTGGACATCAGCAAGGACCTCGACCGCGTATGATTCGATGGTCTCCTTCACAAGTTGCAGGAGCTCCGGTGTCCTCGCCCACTTGTTGAGCTGATTGGCTCGTACCTCAACAGTCGCAGCTTCAATGTTAAGATTGACGGTGAGCTTTCTTCGGAAACAAAGATTCGGGCTGGCGTTCCTCAGGGTTCTGTTCTAGGACTAACGCTATTTTCCATTTATCTGCACGACTTACCCAAAACCAAATACGAGGGCCTGTCGTGATATACGCAGATGATACAGTTGTTGTTTTCAGGTCCCTGAACAAAAGCAGAGCAGTGAAGCTCTTCCAGGACTTTCTTTCTCAGCTGGAAACCTACTACGCTGACTGGAGGATCAAGATCAATCCGTCTAAGGGCAGTGCGCTGTTGTTTTTTCGATCTCTCCAAGGAGTATCGAAACTTGTTATGTTTTGAGAGACAATCCCCTAGGCTACCTCCACTAAGTACCTAGGACTCAAAACTAGACTGTCGAGTGTCGTGGGTAGCGAACACCAGCTACCACACGAATAAAACTAGATAATGCCTTGGGCAGCTAGCTCCACAACTCCACAGGAGAATTTTTCTTACAACACGGCACAAAGTACTGCTGTACCAGACAGTCGTCAGGCCAGTTCTCACCTACGCCTCCCCCATCTGGTTAGGTATTAGTAGGAATCAGTGAGATAGAATCGAGAGGGTGTAGCGCATTGAACTTCGTATGATCAAGGGGGCTCCCCCTTGGACCCAACTTCGGAACCTGAGGAACACACTTGGAATCGAAAAGGTACATGGGTTTTCCACCAGATTCGCCAAGAAGTTCTTCAAGAAAGCGGAAGCCCACCCTAATGTACTTGTTTGGGGTACGGTTGATTACGATTCCAGCGAATTCCTTAGGTATCCCAGAAGAAAGGCAGCGATCGTTGTCACCCGCTGACTGGGATTTGGGGAAGGGCAGCACTTTGGAGCACTGTTTCCTAGGCTAGAGGCCTTGGATCAGATGGGGACTAGTTCGGACGGAGAGTAAGTGTGTAAGCGTCGGTGGGTGTTAGACAGACCGCCACCCACTACTTGTTCAGGTTGGCGTTGAAATGATTACTGATTGCTGCTCCGGCAAACGGATGTGGTTTAAGTGAGTTTCAGCCCCCCCTCACCGGAGGTCGTCGGGGGCCGGGTGGTGTTGTGTGTCGCTGAGATGGATGCTGTCGTGGTTGCCCCTCTCCCCCCCCCCACCCACCCCCTCTCTCTCTCTCTTTCCGACCTGGACTGGTGTCACGGTTTACTCGAAAGATAAGCCCTCCATTCCTTTCACTTGTTTTTCTGTTTTACTTTCCTATTAAGTTCCCTTGCTCAGATCTCCTCTAGCTCTTTAATGCCACATTGGAAAATGTATTTCAATCACTGAACTGGGAAAACAAAGGGATAAATATTAATGGAGATTATCTAACCCACCTTCGTTTTGCTGATGACGTAGTCATTATTGCAACTACCCCATCAGAGCTACAGAGTATGATCCAGGAACTTGCTGACAAGAGTAAAGAAGTGGGATTAAAAATGAACTTTCAGAAAACAAAAGTGATGTTCAATGCTTTTACAAGAAATGAAGATTTATCGATTGATGGAGAAACGCTGGAGATAACAGACATGTACGTTTATCTTGGACAGCAGATAACAAGTGAGGGTCACATTGATGAAGAAATTAATCGGCGTACAAAACTTGCCTGGAGAGCTTTTGGAAGAAACAGCATAATTTTCAAGAGCAATATGCCATTATGTCTTAAAAGAAAAGTGTTTGATCAATGCATCCTTCCAGTGCTTACGTATGGTGCAGAGACGTGAACCTTAGCTAAAAGAGACATACAAAGGCTGCAGACAACTCAAAGTAGGATGGAGAGGTGCATGCTTGGTGTAACCAGGAGAGATAAGAAGAGGAACTCGTGGATCCGAAAAATGACAAGAGTGGAAGACATCATGATCAGAGTTAAATCCCTGAAATGGCAATGGGCTGGACATACTGCCAGAAGGACAGATCATCGATGGACAGCCGAAATTTTAGATTGGATTCCAAGGGACAGGAAAAGACCCAGAAGAAGACCACATGGGAGATGGGTGGATGAAATTCGAAAGTATGCAGGGGTGACATGGAGGAGACTGGCACAAGACAGACCGTTGTGGAGGAAACTTGGGGAGACCTTCGTCCAGCAGTGGCTTGATAATGGTTGACAATGATGATGATGATGATGATAATTTTATTAAGAACTTTGGATCCTTTCTTATAAATAACTAGACCCAAAGGATCCCATTTATTAAAGGTCTTTTGAGCACCGTTATTTCTGGTTTCAAACTCCAAATATTTTCTAAGGTCACATATTATGGCAATTTTGATCTGCTCTGTATTTTTAGATTTTTGTTCAAAAGATAAAGCATTTCTGTTTTTCCAAATGTTATATTTTGCAATTGCAATTACATGATTTAATATTAAATTTTTGGATTCAGAGCAGAAAAGAGGAAGATGATATAAGATTTGGTGAGTCGAAAATTTATTTTTATAATTAATTTTGGGTAAATGTGTATTTTAGCGTCCTAAATTACTTCATCGTTAAAATTTAACTGTGTGGGAAAAGTGCGACGTACAATTTTCTAAGTATGCAAAATTATGGGGAAATGTGCAAAAATATAGTATTTGTAGAGAACAGGAAAGAATTTTGCAGAAGTATTTACCTGGGAGTGCGATAGCTGGAAAGTAGGACTAGGAAGATAAAGCGGCGACGGCATCAAGGTGTAGTCCGGTGAATGGAAGCTTCGTTGAGAAAGGCAAGTAACGGGCGGAAGAATACACCAGGAAGCGGTTGAGTATTACGTAGTATAGAAGCGTCTTGTATGAATACGCTGAAGAAAAAGGTCAGCTTTACGCAGCATCAGGGTTGCCAGATCAGGCCTTTTAAGGCCTCCGAGGCCTTTTTCTGAGCACAGGAGTAGTAGATTTCTTCTGATGTACAGGGTTAGTAGATTTCTTCAACCAATTCATTTGTAGTTGTGCTGTTACTCCGTACATCGTAGCTCACATTTTTTCATTCTGATACGGATATTTTTGAAAATAAAGGAGTTTCTTCAAATCAAAAATCGTAGTATGGCAGGGAGCCCAAGAGCTTGTTGTCGTATTGTGCCAGATAATGAAATTTTAAGCCCTGACAAAATACGAAATGAAGTATGGAGGCTTACGACTTTGGAAAGAGCCATTAACGCTGTTGAAAAAGCTACTAACACCACTTACAATGCTGCGTAAATCGGACTTTTTTCCTTCAGCGTCCGTAACTTGGACTTCTCAACGAAGCCTGCATTCACCGGACTACACATTGACGCCGTCTCCGCTCTGTCGTAGACCTACCGCACGTACTCTTCCAAACCATCGTACTCCCAGGTAAATACTTCGATAACATTATTTCTTGTTCTTTACAAATACTATATTTTCGCACCTTTTCCCATTATTTTGCACGCTTAAAAAATTGTACGTCGCACTAAAGTACACATTTACCGAAGCTTTGTTCCGTTAAAAGGAAGGTTCGTTGCTGTACCGAAATGAGGGCCGCGGGTGGCCTAGTGGTCAGCTTTCGTGACTGCCACGGAGATAACCTCAGGTTCGATCCTAGGCAGGTACGAACGCTCGAACCACTAAATACAAGCCGTGCGTCGGATGGACACGTTAAGCCGTCAGACCCCGCGTACTGGCCCCTCGGTAAAAAACAAGGGCGTCTTCCTCTCCCTTTCTACTTCGCTTCCTTGTCACTTTCCTATCGGGCACTCTAGCCCAAATCTCCTAGCTTCCCATTTCTAAGGGTTGTTTAAGACCTGGGGTCAGAGACTCCTTTCCTAAAATCTTCTACATGTGCTCTGATCTGTACCGAAATGACGGGCGGAAGAGTACAAGAGAAAAGCGGTTAAGTTGTTGGCAAGAAAGCGATAAATGTTGTAGTGATAAACTACAGAAAATAGGTCCACATTATCCACCTTTTTTTTTGTGTGTGTCCTGTATTTCGTTGGCAGAAAAAATCAGATAAAAACTTTTTGAATTGCAACAGAACGTGACCTGCGAACAAGGTATTAGCAAGAGAACCAAAACTACACTGGCACAGCAAATCTGCTACTAATGGAGGACGTTCAAAGCAGAACCGAATGTTATACTTCCCCAGCTTTCTGTACAACATAGAAAGGCATATTAGTACTTCTTTCAAATAAGGGAATCATATGCGAAAAAACGAAATATTTCTGAAATTTTGCTTTATTAACAATGACAAAACCTAAACGAACTATATTCTGTAGCGTATGAGTACAACATGGTTCGCTGTCCTGGAAAGATCGTAACTGTTGCTCTTGTAGTCGTTCTCGCGTGAATTACACGCCGCAGCGAATCTTCCTTTCAACGGAGCAAAGCTTCACATCGTCGCCGTAGCTATAGTTAGGCGTACGGTTTGTAAACATTTAATCAGCTGATTTAAGTAAATGCAGTTATACATATTCATCCACAGATGGCGTCATAGCTAGAAGAGTGAAACAAAAACAAAGTAATGATTGACGTCTTCCACTATTAGGTTAGATGCATAGAGGTAGGAATAAGGGGAGAAAGCACTCTCCGTTGGCTCAATGCAATCAATTGAAGCCAGCGAAACGTCATGCTTGTGATGTCACGGCAGCCATCTTAAGCCTGACATGAGCAGACTATGCAATAGCTGTTAGTGCTGTGCGAGGCATGAAGTTGGCAATTTGCTTTTAATATAAATAAATTTGCCCATCTTTATTATATTAATCGTTGAAATACTGTTCTCAAGGATATTATTAGTTGAGTTATCAATGTTTAGGGCGTTACGGCTACTTTCAGGTATTTAGAATTTAGGAAACATTTCGCCTGACTTCTGGGGGATGAGCGTAAGTGCAAGTGTTTTTCTCCTTCTGTACGCAAAACCGCCCTGTAATTTCATAGTTTTTAAAGTTATGTGTAGGATAATCTAAGTTTAGTGATGTGTTTTAACCTAATTTTAGTGACGCTTTATAGAGACCTGCTCTGTTAAAATGAAAAAAATATGATAGTGTACGCAAATTATTGTTAAGCTGTAATACCCCAATATTACTTTATCATAGATATATTATGATTTTGCCTTTTCACTTGTGAACACGCACATGTCTTTAAAGATTACTTTTCCGTGGAAATTGCTTGGAACATACATCGCATTGGTAAGACTTTTCACCTGAATGAACAAGCATATGCCATAAATGATGACTTTTCTGAGCAAATTGCTTAGAGCACACATCACATTGATGAGTCTTTTCACCTCTGTGAAGGAGGGTGGGTTGTGAATTGTTTGGAGCATACATCACATTGGTGAGGCCTTTGATTCGTGTGAATGAGTAAATGCTTCGTGCACCTGCTGTGGCTCAGAGGAAACTCTAGAAACATTTATTCGTTGATTGTAACTTTTCAAAAGATATCTGGAATTGTTTACATCAATATTTGGTAAATGTGTACTATTAGGAAGCTAAACTACACATTTACCGCTGTTTCGCACCCTACTTAGTGGTACACTCTTAGGCTGACTAGGAGTACAGTGAAGTTCTATCGTGTGCCGTTGTATCTGGAAGTAAATAATCGTGTACAGACCGCAGATGATTTATTTCGAGAGGAAGTTATATTTACAGAAATTTAATGTCGTTGCTAATGTATACTTTCAAAAATCGAAAGTATATAAAGTCTAGCCATGAAAATAATAAAAACACATGACTTCCCACCTTGGATTATTCCTATAATCAAGTCTTATCTTGAAAACAGAAGTTTTAGTGTAAAAATTAATGGGAAGAAATCCTCAAAAAAAATAATTGAAGCTGGTGTTCCACAAGGCATTGTACTTGCCCTTACACTATACTCTATTTTTACGTCAGATTTTCCAAATTTTAACAACAAAAACCTGACAACAGCACTTTATGCTGACGACACTGCGCTTGCCTATACTTCCCTAAATAAAAATCAAGCAATATTCATGTTGCAATACTATGTGGAAAAACTGGAGAATTACTTCCTAGACTGGAAAATAAAAATTAATACTGACAAGACCCAAGCAATTATGTTCTGCCGTAAAAGATACAATTACAATCCTGACTTTGAAATTGAATTGTATGGCAAAAAAATACCTTGGGTAAAGGATGTCAAATATTTAGGCCTCATTATGGATCATAATCTGAATTGGAACAAGCATATTAAGGAAACCCTGGCTAAAGCTCTTAAAATAAGAGGATGTCTCCAACCCATAATTAAAAATAAAAGGCTTAGCAAAAAATAATAAAACCTTGAAAGCAGCAAAAAAATAATATTACCTCGTTTCAAAATAAAACTCTTCGTATGATGGTAGGACTCGATGGTAAAACATCCAATAATGCTATCCGTAGTATGCTAAATATCAACTGTATGCATTATACTATGTATAATCTAGCTCAAAGATATTACGAGAAAGCTAAGGAACATCCCAATCCTCTTGTCAGGGAAGCCCTTAACTATGTTGTCAATGATACTGACAAATTTAAAAGACCGAAAGCTATTTTAAATAAAATTCCTGAAAAGAATCCAGTTCACAGTTATACTTCCAAAAAAATCAGAAATAACTGGGACCAGAACGAAAGCAAGAATTGACTATCAGGAGTTTTAGTGAAGAAAGAAAAAAAAAAAAATAAAGGCCCTTTTAAGAGCCTATAACTCACATAACCCCCACACTGGGGGCTCAGCGTCATTTTCTTGTAGGATTTCCGTCCACAGGTAGTAGAGTTTAGGTCCCAGCCACTTACAGCGAGATCGCCTTTTGGGCAGGACACAGAAACGGAAGGAATGAGAGCAAGTCTAGCGACTTTGACAGAACAGTTTGTAGTGAGATTATAGTACAGTAGATGGCGTCACCGTACAAGTACGATATTGCACATGGAGGGGTGAGAGAATTTCAGGTGGGGTATAGGAAAGGATACCCATTTAACCAGTGGGTCCACATTGGGGGCTGTCACTTAACGTGCTCGTCCGATGCACGGCGGATATTCAGCGATTGTTAGTAAATTCCACCATCTCTGAACTTTCAGCCCAGGCTTGAACCTGGGGACCCAGCATCGATAGTCTGAAACACTAAGCCAACCGCGGCTCTTTTCAAGAGCCTAGCAAAATGTTACAAAAAAGACTTATCTTTTTGTAACTTTTTGCTATCTTTTTTGTACTGAATATCTCTTCCCCTAACAAACAAGGTGTTGTTTGTCTTGTCTTTCTACTATTGTTTTTTTCTTACGCCTTAGTTCTGACTAAAAAAACAGGACTTAAGTTTCTGCGCTGTTGCGCACAAATGTGCAACAAGCAGACAAGTAGCGAGGAAAAAAACAAAACAATGATTGGCCCTTATACTATCGGCTCCTTTAATAAGGAATAAAAAAAAATAATAACCCTGATTGTGGCCTTTTTTATATTTTTGTTTTTCTGTTGGTTACTCAGATTTAGTAACTTAAACCTCGACCGGTGTAATCTTGTGTTAACACCACCTCAGCTATGGTTACTCTCACCATGTCAGGCAAGAATCAGCAAAAGTAAACCTGAGAAAAATTTTTTAAACCAATGGGGGAAAATCTTTTCTCTCATTGGCTGATGAGTAACGAAGCAAATAGCCGACTCCGAAAGGAAAACTGAACAAACGGCCAGTTTTGTTTTATCCGGTGTTGAACGCCTATATTACTCTGGGAAACTCATTCTGTGTGTGATGTCTTTTTTTTTTTGTAATTTCAGGTTCCCCCTTTCCCGTGTCCTTCCCTTCCTTGTCCCCTGTACTCATCTGTGGCAGCGGTGTACCGGGCTTTTTTCTGCGGAGAGAAATATCGCTCGGAACGGCTTGTTGTTGCAGGTAAGTACATAGGGCAGCTTACAACTTCACTGCTTAACGGGAAACCGTATACTCCTTCTGCTCTAATATTTCCATACTTTTCTTTCGTGCTATTCTGTCTGGGCAATCTGTTCCTAACTCTCTTAGTTTCTCTTTCACCTGCCAAAAGGCGCATAGCGCTGTGGGTTTGGGTCTCTCAACCTAAGCTAGGAACTCCCCTCTCTTAAATAATAGAAAACAGTATCGAACCTTTAGTCTTCCGACAGCGTGCTACTACATATCCGGGCAAGACCATAATAAATTATGAAGAAAAGTAAGGAGTTATGCAGAAACAGTAATTGCGAAATAAATACCCATGAAGGATTGTTCACCGAAGCGAAAGGCTTTCCTAAGCTAAAGGAGCTTGAAGCTTCGTTTTGCGGTATACGCAATGTAATCGACGACACCATTTTTCATAAAGTGTTCGCTTAAAAATGGGTTAAACTTCATATTCGGACACCAGGAAATTCAAACACTGTGGAAGTGCGACGTTAATACCACCACAGGGTTTGAGATCGTGGCCTTTACGATTCAAACGCGGGGGGGACTGCTGAGGAAAAAATAAGGAAGCCAACAACATAATAGCTTTTATTTGGGCTAAACTTCGGTGTTCGGCCCTTAGCTAGTTCCGAAAGCAATAACAGATGGCGCCCCGGTAGCACGTCACGTTTTCTCTGCTCTTCTCGCACTTTCACGGGAAATGCGTTATAGCTACTTACCGTGGTTTTTTTATGCTCAGATCCCGATTGATAGTGTGATGATTCTGACGTAATATTTCCCAAAGGATTGTCTTACGATGAGCCGATTGAAGAAAACTCACATGGCGATGTTACCACATCCACTGAGACAGCTACCGACTGGTATTCGTATTGCAGACAACTAGTCTTAGAGTTCATGGTAGCCTGGAATCATCGTCGAAGTGGACGAAGCCAAAGTGGGCAAACGGAAGTACAATTGCCGTCGTCATGTCGAGGGCACCTGGATTCTTGGTATCTTTGAACGAGATACCAAATGTTTCAGGGTCGAAATCTGCCCTGATAACAACAGATCGGCAGATACATTGCTGCCCCTCATCATCAAACACGTAGAGCCAGGAACAACGATTATGACGGACCTGTGGGCTGCATATCGGAATCTGCCAAGCACTGGCTACACTCATTTCACTGTCAACCACTCCCTCTCACAGGCGTCCATACACAAGGAGTAGAGAGCTATTGGCGTCCCCTCAAACATAAATTAACACAGGGGAACCACAAAATGTACTTGGCAGACCATATTCTGGAATATTTATTCCGACGGAACTGCCGTCTTTCCTCTGAGCATTGTTTTTAAGTCCTGATTCGTGCGATCAGACAGTTCTTCCCTGGCAGATAAAAATTTACTTGCTTTTTTCTGCTAGGTAGACACTTTCCGATTCATGAGGAAAAACTATTCTTCCGTCTCAATAAATATTTCTCACGTATGCCAAACTGTACATTCAAAAAGGTCCTTTTAAGGGCCACCTTTAATCAATATTATTCACTCAATATGTATCGTTTGCCACTTTCAAACGTAACGCTTCACGATGTAGCAATGTCATCATCATCATCATTGTCAACCATTATCAATCCACTGCTGGACGAAGGTCTCCCCAAGTTTCCTCCACAACGGTCTGTCTTGTGCCAGTCTCCTCCGTGTCACACCTGCATACTTTCGAATTTCATCCACCCATCTCCCATGTGGTCTTCTTCTGGGTCTTTTCCTGTCCCTTGGAATCCAATCTAAAATTTCGGCTGTCCATCGATGATCTGTCCTTCTGGCAGTATGTCCAGCCCATTGCCATTTCAGGGATTTAACTCTGATCATGATGTCTTCCACTCTTGTCATTTTTCGGATCCACGTGTTCCTCTTTTTATCTCTCCTGGTTACACCAAGCATGCACCTCTCCATCCTACTTTGAGTTGTCTGCAGTCTTTGTATATCTCTTTTAGTTAAGGTCCACGTCTCTGCACCATACGTAAGCACTGGAAGGATGCATTGATCAAACACTTTTCTTTTAAGACATAATGGCATATTGCTCTTGAAAATTATGCTGTTTCTTCCAAAAGCTCTCCAGGCAAGTTTTGTACGCCGATTAATTTCTTCATCAATGTGACCCTCACTTGATATCTGCTGTCCAAGATAAACGTACGTGTCTGTTATCTCCAGCTTTTCTCCATCAATCGATAAATCTTCATTTCTTGCAAAAGCATTGAACATCACTTTTGTCTTCTGAAAGTTCATTTTTAATCCCACTTCTTTACTCTTGTCAGCAAGTTCCTGGATCATACTCTGCAGCTCTGATGGGGTAGTTGCAAAAATGACTACGTCATCAGCAAAACGAAGGTGGGTTAGATAATCTCCACTAATCTTTATCACTTTGTTTTCCCAGCTCAGCGACTGAAAAACACCTTTCAAAGTGGCATTAAAGAGCTTCGGAGATATGGTGTCACCTTGTCTCACTCCCTTTCCAATTTTTATGTGTGTTGTATTTTCAAACAGCCGAATCTTTGCACTTGCATTTTCATAGATGTTATTAATAATATTAATGTATGCATCTTCAATACCGCAGGTTTTCAGAGCCATTGTAACTGCTGATGGTTTCACCGAATCAAAGGCTTTTTCATAATCGATAAAAGCCATGCACAATGGAAGTTCATATTCCCTCGCTCTTTCAATTAGTTCTCTCAGTACGTGGATATGATCTATTGTGCTGTAGCCACTCCTGAATCCAGCTTGTTCTCTCGGTTGAGCCATGTCCAGTGTTACCTTCAAGCGGTGTGAAAGAACTTTAGTGAAGATTTTATAAACTACTGATAGGAGGCTGATAGGTCTGTAGTTTCCGAGATCCTCAATGTCACCTTTCTTATGTAGCAGGATCATTGTAGCGGTGTTCCAATCCTCAGGAATCTTTCCTTCAGTAAGGCATCGAGTGAAAATTTGGGCGAGTACTGTTTCAATTTCTCCACTTGCTTCTTGTATGATGTCTACAGTAATTCCATCTTCTCCTGGAGCTTTTCCCCGCTTCATGTTCTTGATTGCATGTGTAACTTCCGCTGGAAGGACTGGAGGAACTCTGGTACTGGTATCTTTCATGATGTCTGGAGTGCATATATCATCCCTTTCATATAATTTGGAGTAGAAATCTTTCACTCTTGTCAAAATTTCGCCTCTATTTCTTGTTACAGAACCATCTTCTTTTCTCAGTGCCATAATCTGTTTTCTTCCCTTACTGAGATGTCCCTTTGCTATCTTTAACAGTGGCGTCCCCTAGCGGCGAAATATTGCATTAATATGGTAAGAAAATACGCTCACCGAGTTTGCATATTTAGTAGTAGCTGACCGAAGAAAGAAGTTTTTCAATCTGGGTTTTAGTCCGTCAGATATTGCTGTAAACGGAAATGTGAGCTTACACCCTCTCGTTGCAGACTTCTGCGTTAAGAAAAATTTGAAATTATATGAGAAACATTTATCAGCGGATATGGTCTCGCACAAAGAAATAATTATTAAAATCGGACAGTTACGAGTTTTTAGGAGCAGAGATATCGACAAAAATAAGATATGCATCTAAGAGCCGTGGCGGAAAAACTATACATTATTGTAAGAAGAGAGTATTCTGAAAATGTTTCCCAAAGAGAGCGAAATGGGTCCTTGAAAGAATTTTTTCAATCGAGTTTTCAGGAGCTCAGATTTATGTGCAAATACATCAGAAGCAGAAATAAACACTTACGCACCCTAGCGACCAAACTATTTTTTACCAAATATAAAAAAGTGATATGCAAAACATTTTCCATCAATAGCTGAATGTGACACAGCAAGGATTTTTAAAATCGGAGTTTTAGAAGCAGAGATATCTGGGAAAACGCAATTTATCTTTACATCCCCTAGTGGAAAGTCTATGAATTACTAGAAAATTTTGAAATTATATGAAAAACATTTCGCATCAGAAACTATATGCAACAAGAAAGGAATTTTTCAATTCGGATTCTTAGAAGCAGAGACATTAACAAAAATATTATATATATCAACGCTCCCTGGCGGAGAAACCATACATTATTTTAAGAAGAAAAAATTCCGTAAACATTTCTTGAGGTGAGTGGTACCGGTCTGCGAAAGAACTTTTCAATCCAGATTTTAATCAGATTTTGCTGTAAATACATCAGAAGCAGAAATTAGCACTTACGCCCCGTGGTGGCCAAACTGTTTCTTAGCAAAAATTAGAAATTGTATGCAAAAGATTTCCCATCAGGAGCTGTATCCACTGAAGAAAGAATTTCTCAAATCGGAGTTTTAGAAGTACAGAAATCGAGGAAAACACAATTTACTTTTACGCCCCCTAGCGCAAAATCTATGTGTAACTTGAAAAAGTGACTATACCTGAAATGCTTTTCGACATAAATGGAATCGAAAGGTAAAAGAATTGTCTGAATCGGATGTTTAGAAGCAAATATATATGTAATAAAATGTGTTTTGAATTCCATATCATCTGCGTTTCGCCCCCTAGCAACAAAAGTGCACACTGAAAAAAAAAAAAAAAAAAAAAGAAGAAAAAGCGAAATAAAGGTTCATTATTCGCACATTTCAAGCTTCCCAATGCAAAAAATAAAATTTCAAATCAGACTAATAGTTGCAAAGATATGGTGTCCACTGACGTACGTACAGACAAGCCGTTAACCCAAATACGATCTTTTTTTTTTACAAAAGACGTTCTAAACAAGTTAGTAAAATGAGGCAATACATGGATTATGATACGCTTTCCAACATACCAGAATTTCTTTTTTTATTGAAAGTTTAACGACCACCGTGAGCAACTCAGAGGGATATAAGCAGTCGCACGTCTAAAAATAATTTTTGCTAAGGAACAGTTTGGCCACTGACTCCAGGGAAAGGAGGGAGCCGTGCCGTAAGAAAAGCACATCTATGCTTCACCGGGACTCGAACCCAAGCCCATCTCGTGCGAATGATCAGAAGCCGTCACTTAGACCACTGCGCCGGCTCCAGAAAGCATTACTCAAGTTATTTATCAAGTTATGGAGACAATGGCTGTGGAATAAATCTCACTCTTCTGCCCTGACCTTTGACCCCATTTCGATGATATTCAACAGAACCGGTTCAGTATACCTCCGGAACAACATGATAAAGTTTTGTCGCAATCGAAGCATTTTTACTTAAGTAGTGACGCATAAGGGCGATGGAATGGATCCCGCTCCTGTGTTCTGACCTTTGACCCCATTTTGTCTATTTTCTACAGAGTTCGTCCTCAGGTTGTTCCCTACCACATACTAAAATTTCATTGAAATCGAATCATTTTTACGCGAGTTAGCATGCGGTCAGGCAGACAGACGGACAAAGCTGGAGCGTATACGCTTCTTCAAATTACGATTGGAAAGCGTAAAAAACTGGATTTCGTGGTTCTGCTTCAATATTTTATTATGAGACAACGTTTCAGTGATACGCGAAAGCTCAGTGCCTCGAGAAAGTGTAAGGATCGGAAACAAGAAAATTTAAATCAAATTTCAGCTTGCACAGATTCGGGTTTTCCGTTACTAGAAAATGCATACTGTTTATTTTAATATTAATTCAAGTCTTTACCACGAATAGATGAAGTTGTTATAAAGGAAACGGCAAGAGTAAATGAACTCCGTCCCTGGATGGCCCAAGTTACCGTACAAATCACTGTCACGGCGTTTGCTCTGTACTCTGCATTCAGTTTGTCTGAGGTTCGGGCAAGACGCCAACTTTCCAGCATTATTACGGTCCTTGCAGGGAAAGAAACATCGCTGGTGTGTTTCCTAGATGTAAGTATATTACTGCCCCCTCTAACTTTATTTGCTGGAATTATCTTCGTATTAATCATCCGATTTGGACGATATTTAAAATTTAAGGATTTTTCTATGTGCTAAATGGAATGAGCATAAATTAACACATCCCTTATATGGAAATTTTTTGAGATAGTCAACTAATTAACATGTTAATTAGCTTAATTAGCATTTTATTCGCATCACGTGATAGTTCCCTTCGAGTGCTACCAGATCTACATGTTGAGTAATCTGTTTGAAAAAATATATATAATTAAAATTATGTTTCGTTAACTAGTTCAGATATTCGAAAACCGCTAATTTTGTAAATATCACAGCTGTGAGGCAATCTTTGCAGCTGGGTCATGAAGTACGAAGGTCTACTGGAACACGATCGGTATTCGGCAGGGTTAGTCAACGCACTCCAACGAAAGAGCTGATGTGCTGCCATCTCTCCGTTGATCTGTAATCACCGTAAAATACAATAACTCGGGGGAGAGCCGCCCATGTTCGGAGTATAGCCATTGTACGTTCTAATCTGGAATTATGCTTGAAATTTCCTTAGCCGTTAGGGCTCCATCAAGTTACACTTTCAGTTCAATCTGGGATTTGGAGAAAACTTGATGGGAATGAATATTAGTAAATAGTAACGCTGTACTAGTGATCCGATTTATTGGCGTAGAAAATAAACACATAAGCGTTTCCAAGCTTTCGCACATCAACCAGATGGCTTTTTCAAGGAAGTTAGACAGAAACAATAAATCGGATCACTAGTACAGTGTTACTATTTACTACTTAATTGGTGTATTGTTCCTCGTTATAAATTTGGAATGAATATTTTTTTCACCCTTATTTACAGTATTTACGCATTAGAGTAAAAAAGAAACTGTATGTCATATCTAATAGTATAGGTATATAGAATTCTTGATAAATGCTTTCTGAAGTGCATTCTCGTTTTTAATGTTATTATTCCCCGTATACCATTACCATCTACATGATTGTACAGCTAATGTACAGCTGTGATGTAAAAAGAAAAATTGTCGTTTTTGCCCCGATCAGTGCCAAAACGGTATACTTGCCGACGTATTTCAATTTGTACCAGATCGCAAAATAAAATACTACCCGATCAAAATAAATAGAATTTGAAAGAAAGAAAAAAAAAATCTGACGATTTTTTTAAAATCACAGTACAGATTAAAATATTTTAGAGTAGAACAAGGAATTTCATATTTAAAATACTTCTTAAAAACCTGTAGAAAAGAGAGATCCGTTTTTAAAATACAGTAAGTGTAAAAACCTTAAAGCACAAATATTGTAGATCAAACAGGCAGTTCTAATTTTGAACTGAATGCGATAGTAAAATTTTGTCGGACGAATAAATTTTAATTTTGAAAGTTACTGTCCGGAAAGTATGGTAGGAGTGAGTTTATCATCGCACAGCCGGGGAAGAAAAAACAAGTTAGTAAAATCATGCAATGCATTGATTATGATACGCTTTCCAACATACCAGAAATTATTACTCAAGTTATGAGAATAATGGCTGTGGAATAAATCTTGCTTTTGTGCAATGACCTTTGATCCCATTTCGTTGATATTCAACAGAACCGGTTCACTATACCTCCGGAACAACATGATAACGTTTTGTCGCAATCGAGACATTTTTTGATAAGTTATGATGCACAAGGGCAATGGAATGGATCCCACTCCAGTGTCCTGACCTTTGACCCCATTTCGCCCATTTTCAATAGGGTTCGTCCCCAGTGGCTCCCTACCACATACTAAAATTTCATCGAAATCGAACCATTTTTACGCAAGTTATGACGCATAAGGGCAATGGAACAAATCCCGCTCTTATGTCCTGTCTGACCTTTGACCCCATTTCGCCCATTTTCAGTAGGGTTCGTGCCCAGGTGGTTCCCTACCATATACTAAAATTTCATCGAAATCGAACCATATTTATGCATGTTATGACGCATAAAGGCAATGGAATGGATCCCGCTTTTATGTCCTGATCTTTGACCCCATTCCACCCATTTTCAATAGGTTTCGTTCCCAGGTGGTTCCTTACGACATACCAAAACCCAACCATTTTTACGCAAGTTATGACGCATAAGGGCAATGGAATAAATTCCGCTCTTATGCCCTGCCTGACCTTTGACCCCAATTTGCCAATTTTCAATAGGGTTCGTGCCCAGGTAGTTTCCTACCACATACTGAAATTTCATCGAAATCGAACCATATTTACGCATGTTATGACGCACAAAGGTAATGAAATGGATCCCGCTCTTATGGCGTGACCTTTGACCCCATTCCACCCATTTTCAATAGGTTTCGTTCCCAGGTGGTTCCTTACGACATACCATCGAAATCGAACCATGTTTACGCAAGTTATGACGCATAAGGGCAATTGGAATAAATCCTGCTCTTATGCCCTGCCTGACCTTTGACCCCAATTTGCCAATTTTCAATAGGGTTCGTGCCCAGGTAGTTTCCTACCACATACTGAAATTTCATCGAAATCGAACCATATTTACGCATGTTATGACGCACAAAGGTAATGAAATGGATCCCGCTCTTATGGCGTGACCTTTGACCCCACTTCACCCATTTTCAATAGGGTTTGTTCCCTGGTGGTCCCCTACCACATACTAAAATTTCATCGAAATCAAACCATATTTACGCAAGTTATGACGCATAAGGGCAATTGAATGGATCCTGCTCTTATGGCGCGACCTTTGACCCCACTTCACCCATTTTCAATAGGGTTCGTCCCCTGGTGGTCCCCTACCACATACTCAAATTTCATCGAAATCGAACCATTTTTACGTGAGTATCGTGCCGACAGACAGACGGACGGAAAAAGCTGGAGCATATACGCTTCTTCAGTTCAACACAATTTTATTAACAAGGTTGGGTTCAGGAGGCGAACATGGGCGTCCTGATACATATATTGTACGGTAAAATATACAAACTCTAAAATTCTATGTACATTATATACAGCACGATGTATTGATTCACAAAGGAGCCTCGTGGTAAGAGGTGCAGGCATTTTGCACAAGAACAATAACAGAGATTGTCGAAACATTTCATCTCGAAGCATAAGGATATTATAGTGCTGACAAATAACAGAACGAGAATATTATAATGAAGCACTGTACAAAAGGAGAACTGTAGATGACAAAGTAGACAATGTGAAACCTAAGGCAAACAGAATAACGGTGTCTTAGCACTGGTAGAAAAAATGATAATGAAAGAGAAAAAAACAAGAAAGACTATATACATTTGTTCAGTATGGTGCATATTATATTCACATTTGTTAGAAGATATAAGCTTTATGTTGAAGTTTGATTCCGAAAACCAATGGTGAGCATGCACGTTGAACTGAAGTTCAACAGAGCTAGGAACAACGAGGTTATAAATTACCGACAGTCAGTTGCAACGTCGCTGGCATGCCGGCGAACCAGGAAGCGGCCGGAGACCAGGTGGAATGGAAAAATGGCTCTCTCTGTTGGGCAACGGCCACAAGGTTCTCTATACGAAGTCTTGAGAGGAGACGCTCCCGAAAGTAGCAGAGTAGTTCCACAGAAGCTTGGTGGATGGTATAAGGAGATGAGATATCTCGGCAGCGCTAATGAAATACGCAGATGACGTGTTTCACTAGGATGAAAATATATGAGCAGATGGGTGGAAGCTTGACTGGCGGAGAGACCTGCAGGAGGAGTGTCTTACAGGCATCGAAAGGAAGATCAGTTGTGGCTGAACGTTGAGCAATGGAATATGCAAGATGGAGTAGTGGAAGGAGAATGACACAATGTAGATAAACGTGAGAGACATCAGCTACTTGAGCACAGAAGGGGCAAAGAGGTGAGTCAAGAATGGTCATGCGGTGGAGGATGGATGGAACGGGAAGACGGCGGTGGAGAAAAAGCCAGTGAGTGTTTATTTCAAGAGGAGAAAGGGTGGCAGACCAGACAGCGGTGAGAGAGGATTGGGAGACATCAGGGATGTGAAGGGGAGGAGAGTGGGATTTTAAAAGTAACCGATAGAGAACTGAGGTTGAAAGAGAGGAGAGTGGAAGTGTAGATCTGCCGACTGAAAGAAAGAAAGGAAGGGAGAGGTAAGGCGGAAGGAACAAAGGTCAGGCCGGTGGTGGTTGCGAGATGAGGAAACTTAGCAATGATGGTACAGAGTAGGGAGTCATAGACAGAGCGAGAAGAGGGTGAAAGTAGAACGGTGGGTGGGAGGCTGGCGTAGGGTCGCCAGGATAGATCTGAGGTTACAAGGTCTTTGACGGTTACAACTCCGACTCGGAGCCAAGAAGGATAGGCGAAGCATGAAAGATGAGGGGGTGAAGAAGAGAGGAGAAGAACAGGGGTTCGGCAAGGAGTTCAGTGGTGGAATCGGGTGGGGATCGAGTGAGCGGGAGAGAGCGGAGAAAGGTAAGAGTCTCCCGTAAGGCAGGAGGAAGGCGAGAGTGAGTGGTAGTACGGAGGTCCATTAGAATGAAAGAAATGAAAGTGAAATTAGTGTTGCTCGAAGAGGTGATGACATTCCTTGCGGCAACGGCGTCGGCAACAGGTGAGGTATGAAGACGGAGGAACGAAGAATTCCGGAGAGCTTGATAGTACAGTCGTGTATCAATGAGGCCAATGCCACCTTGGTCAGGAGGAAGGCTGAGATTGGGGGCACTGAGCCAGTGGTGTCCGGTCCAGATAACTGAGGTGAAGCAGCGAGGGATATCATTGAGACGAAGAAGTGGGGATTTAGTAGCAAGCCAGGAATGTGTGCACATGGAGAGAAGATAGGTTTGCGCAAGACGTGCACGTTGAAAATATGAGGTGCAGAACTGCGCTTTTCGCCAAAACGCAGTTGACCGATGAAGACGTGGCTGGATGGTATTCCACGTTGTGCTGGAGGCTTCACCTGGGACGCCAAGATGTACGCCAAGGAAACGTTGAGAGGCTGAAAACCAGTGCGCTCCCCATGGGGAATCCAAGCGGTCAACCCATGAGCTGCACCACAGGCCTGTGCTTTTGGTTGTATTAATCGCAGCTCCGGAGCAGGAGGCGTAATCGGCGAAAAGACTTTGGAGCAAAGAGAACTGTGAATCCAGGCGTATACAGAAGGTAACGTCGTCTGCATACGCCACGGAAGTGGTGACATGGTGTCTCGTGCGGGCGATGAGTGGCGGCAGGGCGGCTTGAAAGGAGCGTTGAACGGAGCGGAGAAAAGGTGACCGAAGAGTGGGCAGCCTTGCCTCACTCCACGGCGGAAGAGGATTGGTGCTGTAAGTCCTGGTAGAGGGAGGTGAGAAAGAATATGCAAGATGGCGTCCTGGTAGAGGGAGGTGAGAAGAGAAATAAACGGAGATGGAAATCCAAATCGGAGAAGTGTGGCGGAGAGATAAGTGTGGGAGATATTATCAAAGGCGGACTGTTGGTCTAAAGAGAGGAGGGCGAGTGGTTCAGAGCGGGAGCGCGCAAGGTGAATTAGATCAGTCAGGATCGCGCAAGGTGAATTAGATCAGTCAGGATGAATATGCCGATGTACATCATGAAGAGCGTTGTTGGTGACAACTGTCTGGAGCAGGTTCGCCAGGGCATGGCGGCGCTCTCTATTTGTAGAAGACTTATCCAGAAGAGGATCCAGGGTACAGTTAAAATCCCCACCAACAAGAACATGGTCTGACGGTGGGATACGGTCGAGTGCTCTGCGAAGACGCGTGAAGAGAATTGATAAATGTGTTGTAGTGCTTGGAATATAGATATTGAATAATTGGTATCTGGAAGACGCGATGGTAAAGGATGCATGCTGTGAAAGATCTCGACAAATATTTCGCACAGAGAGGGATGTGATAATAGATTTGAAAGTATGACTAATGCCGATGGCAAGACCGCTATGAGATGTTAGTCCATAGGCGTGATGAAACACAAAGTTCCACTGGCGCCATCGAGAATAGACGGTAGTTGGTTTGCAATTTGTCTCTTGAAGGAGGAGAATATCAGCCCCCAACGGGTTGAGGTCTTCATATGCCAGAGAGTTGCTGAGGGGGTAGTGAATCCCCTGCAATTAAGTGACACGATCTTGAATTGTGGGGTTCCTTGCCTCTAGCTGAAGATCTTTCAGAGCTGGAGGAAAAGACTTCAGACGATTATAGAAGATTTGTGCCCACGGATGGGTGGGAACATTCTGGCAGCAGAAATGCGACACATTGAAGATCTGCTCCGGCACAAGTTGGCGAAGCGATGGATTCTTGACTGCTAAGGCACGTGCTATTGCGTAGCTTGTCGGATTCGTTAAGTATGTATGGAGATCAATGTATGAGAGTGGCACGGGAGGTATATTGGCTGTCTGGAGAAATGCAGCGAACTCTTCGACCGTGGGAAAGGAGACTTCCGCTGGCGATTTGTGTCGAGGAGAACTGCTGGAGAGGGAGGTTGAACGAGGTGAAGTAGAGATTTGCTTCTTCGCTACTCGCCTGCTGCGGCCAGAGCCGCGGCGCTTCAGTGGAGGCTCGGTCGTCTCATCCTCACACTGCGTCTCTGGACCAACGGACTCCACATCAGCTGTTTCGGAGGTTCTAGTGGTAATAGCTGGTTGTAAACCTGAAAGGGACTCAGTGGTGGAGCGACGACGTTACGGGAGTGAGGAGGCAATTGTAGGAAAGTCCTCTAGTGAAAAAGAGGAAGCGGCTGTGGGAGCGTTACATTGACCGTCTGTAAGCGAACTTTTTTCATCATATCTTGGCTCCGAGGCCTGCTGTGCTGAAGTAGATGGTGTAGTACGCTTCGAGGTAGGAATAGTACCTGTAGGAGCGCCAGTCGGAGTCGGTGGAACTTGATGTGAGCAGTGCACGCGAAGATGGTTTTCGCCATGGCAAAGCGTGCAGTGCAAGGAGGTAATGACGTCGATTCTCCGACGTTGCTGGCCACACCGTACGGTTAGGATCTTCGGGCACGCAAGCAGATGATCGTCCGACGGAAATATGACACGGGCACTTCGACGAAACCCTGCAATGGATTTGTCATCGGGATCTCTGGGCGCCGCCGAAAGGGTCGTCCAACCACTCGGCCAAATTTGCCGAGTAAAGTGCATACAGCGACATCTGAGACTTCAGGAGGGACTGGGTGGAAAGTGACCTGGATAGGTCGCTGCGCCACAGGTTCAGCCAGAAGATGCACATCTTTGATGGATAAGCCATCAGTCATCACAAGGTCTGTATGTTCTTTACGGGCAAAATACACTAATACGGTTCGTGGCTTTCGAGCCATATGAGTGATATAAGCAGGGATCATAGCATACTTCTGGAAAATTTTAGGTAGGAATTTTAGGACTTTTTAGAAAAATTTTAGGAAAATTTTAGGAGTGTATTTCAATAAAAACTAGATGTATATAACAACTTTGTATACATTGTAAAGAGTTTGCTTCACACCCTTCAACCATATATACTGATAGACTGCGCATGACATCAAAATTTCTGGCTCCAACATAAAATCACATGACAACAGTCAAAAAGATGGGTTACACCTGCTGTGCTTATGGTTGCTCTGAGCGATATAGTAAAGAAAGTTCTATGATTTTTCATGGGTAAGAAACAAATTAAATACCTAAGTCAATAAAGTTCAATTACTTAACCAGAAACTTGCAGCTATTGATATAAAAATATAGTAACTTAAGAAAAAAATGGAATGCATGTTCCAAATTCTTCGCAAATGTTCATCACATTATAAATCACAAAATGTAAACAACACGATCATGCATGTATATAGCTCATAAGTAAACTTACCTGAAGAGTTTTCATTATATATGAGGCGCATTCACATAATACACCGAAAACACTGAAGTTCTGCAGCCTAAATTAGTAATAATAACCGCATTTTTACACGAAATTTGGAGTCTGATGATGACGTGCCCAATGTTTGAGCCATGGCGGCTTTGATGCAGCTATTGCCAATGCGCAGTCCTTTAGTATATATGGTCGAAGTTCACACCCAAATTTTTTGCATAACGTCTAATGTCTAAAGTTTAAGTATGATTTACTTCTAATGTTCAGTTCTTATCTTTTCACGTGTTATTATCATATTCAAGTATATTTACCACATTCAAGTTTCACTTTGAACATTAATATGCTGTTGAACCAGAAGCAATTCACGATTTTCACAGTAAAGTTTTCAGGTTTCACATTAAACTATAATATCCTAAAAAGGTAATTGAAAACCAAGAACTATGTACAATTGTTCACTAAATTACTTTTTTCATATTATTGTTTTAACCTTTTCCTGATTAGCCTATCTTTTTCTGCTTCCACCACAACTACTTTACTTTCAGTTTTCTTTATTTCAGCTGAACCTTGTATGATCAAGTTAGAGGCAACTGCTATTTCAACAGTATTTTGTTTTTCTACAGCTTTTCTCATTCTTTCTGTTCCCTCTTGAATTACTGCTAGGGAGGCTTCTTTATCTTTTTTAAGCCTATTTATTTCTGCATCATTTTTTTTTATTTTGTCATCAAACTCAGCTTTTCTTTTTTTCTCTAGCTGCTTTTCCTTATTTTCCCTCTCTTTCTGCTTCCTTTCTTTTACCTTTTTTATTCTTCTTCCTTCAGCTTATCAACATACTCTTTATAAAATTTATGTGAATCACGAACACTATTTAACAAATTTCTTGTTATGGGAACTTTACTTACACATCCATAGTGTTTAATGGCCCCTTTAACTATTCTTAATGATGTTATAGTTGAGTCTTTTAAGTTAGCCTTGTCCTTCCTTAACAGAGCAGTGTTAACCAAAAATCCCCTTTCTGCATCAGCATTACCATGAGGTAAAACTAATATTGACTTGATGATAAATTTTATAAGAGTATGTTGATAAGATTTGAGTATTTTTCTTTTCCGCTAGAGTCTTTAATACTAAATATATTACGCCAGTAATGATCAATCCGCACTGGAATATGCCCTTCCTCTGAAAATTTCACTAGTTCATCTAGAGTTGGCTTATCGCAATTTAAAAGTTTCCACTCTTCTCTTACTCTATCAATTTGTTCCTCAGAAAGATGCAAAACACTTGAAATTCTGGTTATTTCCGAAAGTCCTTCAGTGACTGAAAGTTGAGTTGACTCTTTCTTTGGTTCTTTTACCTTTAAAACTTCTATGTCTCTTAGCTTTTGATAGCAGAATTGCAAATTTGACTTTAAATATTTTGTGGTTGCAATTAGTGATGATCTTACATCTAAGAGAAATAATTTCTGCCTGGTCTCCTGAACATTCCTGAGGAGATTTTTTGTCTTCATACCAACTTTTAACTCCCCTAGTTTTTTCCATGAATTTTTGTTTTCAAAATCTACATTCTTTAGGTCTTCTCCAAATTTCCCTGCAATAACGTCATCTTGGATAAACTGAGCCATAACATTCCTCATTAAAGTATTTAAATCAGAATATAAGTGGTGTATTTTTGGTTCTTCACTCTGATAACATAATGAAAACTTTTCAAAATTTTGGTGTGAGATTGAAATTAATGCTAAATAGCAAGGAGTTAGCTCATTTTTCAGGAAACAGTGAATTCTTTTATACCTTGACGAATTGCGTAGTTGTTTTTCAAATATTTTTTGAGATGGCAAGAAGTTTAAAAAATATTCTGTAATATTTAGCCATTGATCCAAGAGCCTCTGGGCTACAGAACCAACGGTTAACCATCTGTTGCTGACACGACGCAAAAGAAATTTGGCTGTGACCAATGTTATATCCTCGACAAATTTATAATCCTCTCGTCTTGCAGCACTACTCTTTAAAAAGGAATGCATATCAGTAGCAAATTCGTCAAAATCTATATTTAAGCTTGTCAAAAAAATTTTAAATGCATTACTAACAACATGCAGGTTGCAAAAACCTAGTTCCAAAGATTTCTGGCCTGTTTCTTGTTTTACAACTTCATTGAATTTGCGTAAAAAGCACTTATTTACATTTGGGCTGTCCATGGACACACAAATAATTCTGTTCAACAAAATATTGAAGGATGATAACACATCAAGAATTTCTTTTAGCAAAATATCTGCTGTTGCATGACCCAGAAAATGCTTGTTAGGTATCTGCAAGAAACTGAATTTATTTCTGAAGACCAGTACCTGAGATACACATCCAACTGTCGTTTCACTTGTGTATTTGTAGTTTCATCAAATGCTATAGTAACCTTTCCTGGGCTACTAGATGCAATGTCTTTTTTCAAATCCTCTTCAAAATATTTTGACAATCCATGTGATATCACATAAGCAACTTTTTTCTTTAAGTTGCATTTTAGCTGCAATAGCAGAATCAGGAAACATTTCTTTGAAAAGTTCAACTGTTTCAGTGCATGAAACAAAAGACATATTGTCCTTAGCAACTTTCATGGCCCATAATGCTTCGGCTTTAGCCAACTGTAAATCATGACTCAGTACTTCACTAATATTTGTTTTGGGCTGAAGATCCCGTCCTCCAAAGGCTTTCAGGATGGACTTATTTTGAAATTTACTTTGAAATTTCTGCAAATGTTTTTTTCCTTTATGATGCGCTTTTACTTGTGAAAAGCCACTATTAGAAATGTTGAAAATTTCTGAACACAATATACACTTAGCAGAAAATATTGTTTCAGTTGCAGAACACCATTCTTTCAAATTCACTCCGTCCAATTCTTTGGCGAACCACAAATCTTGAAATTTCGTTTTGGATTTAGGCATCTTAAACACTTGTATTACTAACCAAAAAATGAAAGGGAAGTACAAAAACACGTTCCAATATTGCAAAACCAGACAACTTCCCGAAATTTGGCTGCGAGGATGTCAGAAGATAGGAAAAAAAAAAGCAGGTCACCACTAGAGAACTGAACCTGCACACAACACAGAGAACACCATAAAAGACGCAAAACCAGAAACTATCATACGCATCTCACGCAAGTTCAGTCAAAGCGAGTCGGAGCCGAGATATATTTCGCATCGAAGGTCGCCGTCGCACGATCGAAGGTCAATCATCATGTGCTCTACTGCCTGCCACGATAACACTCAGCTACCATCCCATCGTCATTACCGGAGGTTACGGAAGGAGACCACATGTTTCCTCTTTGCTTCCACCCACCTGCGGTTTACAATAACAAAACATCAGCAGAAAGAGGAGGTTCCACAAGGCATGTACAAAAATAAAGTACGATCTTCTGCGTGCCACAGAGTTCGTCTGCAAAGCGCAAACCAGGGGTGAAAATGATCCCTCCCCTTTTCCCTTAGATCTCTTGTTACTCTCGAAAACTGTCCGAAGGCAAAAAAGTGGAGCGCCCGCCCCGAAGCAAGTGCATCTCGATGGTGTCATTTTCCCTTCCTTCAGCAGCACAGCATATAGGCTGTGTTTCTACAATAACAGGTCTTTTTACCTTACCGTAATGGTAAATTTATTGGCGTTAATAACGGTTGTATTTTTAATAAATAAGCTTACGAAAATTTTAGGAAGAATAGCAAATTTTAGGTATAATTTTAGGAATTTAAGGAGGGTCACAAATTATTAGGAATTTTAGGAGGAATGCGATCCCTGTAAGCTCCTGTAGGAAGCATCTTCTTTAGGGCAATACTATATTCCTTGAGTTTCGTGTCTGATAATGCATCAAAACAGACACCGAAATCCATTGTGGAGAAAAATTGTTTCCCGGCTGGGGAATCCTCTGGGATATCGATGCTGGCAGAACTACCCTCAACACTGACGTAAGAGTCAGGAAAAACGGGAGCAATAAACTTGGAAGGAACTCTCGCTCCGGAGGTCACTTTGGAGTAAGTGAGAGACGTAGAGTTGGCAGCGGAAGTATGCGACACAGTGCTGATTGCTGGTAGCGGCTTGGTAAACTGAGTTGAGCCAGTTGAAGGCAACGCAACCGTGCAATCGGTCACATCCATAGCTTCGGCAAATGAACCAGGGACGTGCGTCAAGGTGACGTCACTCTCCTGGGCAGGGATATCAGCTTGAGCTTTTGCAGAGGAGTCGCGCGTTACATTTTGTATGTGTATGACGTGCATAAATGCTGATTGGTCTCCTGAGAGTGAGGAGGAGGAGGTTGAATGAGCATCACTGATGTGGGCGTGGACATCACCCTTCTCAGTGCCTGCCATTGAAAATGGCGAGGATTAACTTAAGGATCGATCAGCTTGATCGAAAATTATAAAACGCTGAATGCAAACAAAATATGCAACTCACCGACTTGGGAGCTGAGCTAAAAGAATGTACAGATCTTCTTCTTGAAGGGGAACACAAAAATAGGAACAAACACCCACTATACACTTCCAAAAACTGGACACAAACACAGAGCTCGAATGGAACGTGACTATATGGGTTATACGCTTCTTCAACCTACGGTGTGTGCCCCCGCACCCCAGTTGGTGTTTTAAGTTAGTTTGACACAAGGTCTTTGGATTAACCCAACTTGCGTAAATGGTTTATATAATGTGCCACCGAATGCCGATACACGACCACCGATAAAAAAAAATGCGATAGATGATTTAGCCATCGACAAACGCCATTGGCTGCCCCAAAATGTGACGTCATGAATTCCTGCTGCGCACGACCCCACTGGCCGGTAATGGAACGAGTGGAATCTAAGTCTTGGGAAGACGGCAATGACATCGTACAATGCAAGGTTCTGTTGGAGGAAAGAATAGGTGGAGGTTCTAAAATGTATAATCCCTGAAGTCAGTTTGGATGTACTGCCATATGTGGTCTGCTGCGATAGAGGAAGGCGGAATCACGGGTAATGACATTTCCAGAGTAATATAGTGCGACATTTTTTTTTTTTTGATTGGAGGTTTAACGACCACCGTGAGCAACTCAAAGGGCTATAAGCAGTCGCCCGTCCCTAATTTAGGGTCACTGGTTCCAGGGAAGGGAGAGAGCCAGTGCCGTAAGACAAACACAACATCCATGCCTGACCGGGATTCGAACCCGGACCCCTTATGGACGAATGATCAGAGGCCAGCACCTTAGACCACTGCGCCACCGGGGCCGCATAGTGCGACATGAAAAGCAGCTTGCGGTGTATTCACGATACGAACGTTTCTGAGGTATTCTGGCTGGGATTTTGTTCGTATTCTGAAACATTTACAGGGACAGTAGAAAAACGTTTTTGAGGTATTCTGGCTGAGATTTTGTTCGTATTCTGAAACATTTACAGGGACAGTAGAAACCTATTTCGTGCAGAATTAAAACCTGTCTTGTTGGCATATAATTGAATAAATTAATTACGTCCTGGAAAGAACAGTTTTCTAATCCGAATCATGACCTCAAAGCAATGTTCTGGCGAAACACGGTAATTCCGTCCGAATAAATATTCAATAATATGGTCTGCCAAATGAAGTACGTTAGTTCCATCTGTAAGTTTGTGTTTGAGAAGTCGCCAATTGCTCTCAACACCTTGGGTATGAGCCCCAATACTAGGATCCACGAATTTCAGTGAGTGGTTAACTGTGAGATGTTCGTATCCGCAGCTTCCGAGGTTACGATATGCAGTCCACTGATCTGTTATGACAGTAGTTCGTGGTTGCACATGTTTGTGTATGAGCGGCAGCAATGTGCTCGCAGATCTGTCATTCTCAGGACAGATTTCAACCCTGAATCGCTTAGTATAACGTTTAAGGTGGACGTCAAGTAATTTTGCTTCCTATACTTCCAATGGAAAAACTTTTGTACACATTTCCTTCACAATTAGTGTGTTCCCAACAATGGAAATTTGAACATTGATTTAAAATAACTTCATATTATAACTTGGAATACTTAATATTTTCTAAAACATAACGATAATTATATTAAAAATCAATAACTTTTCCTTTGGTGGTGTTGAAACCAGAAAAAAGATGGTGCGACCTGTACTTTGATGACGTCTGTAGACAAACAAATGTTGGATTGCATAATTAAGGTTATGTTTTAGAAAATATTAAGCATTCCAAGTTATAATATGAAGCTATTTTAATCGATATTCAAATTTTCTTGGGAACGCATTAATTGTGAAGAAAATGTGTACAGAAGTTTTTCCATTGGAAGTATAGGAAGTAAAATTACTTGACATCCACCTTAAAGATACCAAGTACCCAGGCGCCCCATGTCTCAAGTGCACGGGAAGACTGCTCATATTTCCCTAAAACGTGATTCCTCTGACACCTAGATTGTCCATGACAGTAGTTCGTAGTTGAACCACCTGTTCGACATTTTCAATAGCCACCCAATGAAGCAAAAATTCTGGAAAAAGCCCCTTTGCCCAACGAATTTCTAAAATGCCAAGTTTTTTTTTTTTTTTATTTTGCTTATGACAGAAAAGTATATCTGGAATTTAACAGATACAGTTGGTAATAAAATTATACACTCTAATAGAAAAACTGGATTCGTTGGCTTTGTAATTTGCATTCACAGTACCATAAAATTGTATGAAAGTCTTGTCATTGCATCAGGAAGTCTGCAATATTTACCCACATATAAACTCTCTCAAGATCATATAGTTATTCTTTGGATCTATTCGATCATTAGGAAAGTGCAATAGCAATCCTGCCAGTTTCAGTCAGCATACAAACACCTACTCATTCATTGCGAATCGCATGAAGATCGCCGAGGCAATTGCCTTAAATTAGAAAATATTAGCATTTTGTAAAACCAAAGCTTAAACATGAATATGAAATCTGAAAAAATCATAAATTTGTCATCTGAAAAAGGAAAGGTTTTAGATAAAGATTGTAATGTAGAATCGGAATCAACTATAAAATATGAAAAGTCAGAAGAACTAACAGATAGTGTTGAGACCCTTGTAGGATATATTGCTGGTTTTGTTGTAAGAAAACTTAAAAACAAACTGAACTGCGAGGAATGCATTAGCACATTAGAGCAAGAAGTACTAATAAAATCTTCAAGACTAAACATTAGAATACTTGAAATCGTCATATCATGCGTAAGTCACGTTAAAAATTAACAACAGATGCTTTTACCACGTGTCTCATTCCATGACTGATGAAAGTAGAAGTCGCTACCGAAATGTCCAGTTTATAAATTTCAACGTAACTTGATATGACGATTTGAAGAATTCTTCTAATGTTTTGTGTGTTACGTGTTTCCCTGCCAATTCTTCTCACTATGATTCAAGACTAAAATGTGATTTATTGATAAACATAAAGAATAAGGGTGTATAACTTTTCCTTCAATTGATGTTATACGCATTTGTCGCCAGTACTAAGAAGATTTCAAATGTACTTTTTTAGAGTCAAAGTGGAAAATTAAACCTATGCACATACCATTACAACTTACAACAACAGTGTGGTTTTGGAATTTTTCATTGGGAAAAAGATCTTTAATGACCACCAAGGATCACCCATGCAACAAGCATATAGTTCAGTTAATTAAATGTGTCAATTAAATTTTGCTGCATTGTTTGGTATGAGTTGTATATTTACTGTTTTATTTTTATGTTTATTGTGATAAGAACATGAAAAGCAGTAATGTATTTAAAATGGTGCCATTAGTTTCTGGGCACCCACTGTCTGTGATCTTTCCTCACTTTGCCTTTCCGGGTGTGGTTTGCCTGTGTGTTTGCTTTTTGGGTGGGTGGTGTGTGATTGCTGTTTGTGGTGTGTTGGTTCTGTGTGGTTGTGTGCAGGGTTGGGAGCCATTGGTGAGTCGAAAGCTGGTCTTTGTGCCACGCAGACGGCTCGGCGACCCTTCTGGTGGGTGTCTCGGTTGGGACGTCATCATAGGGAACCCGTGAAGGAGAGCCTTCTCCTACTGGAGTGTTTCGGAGTGGCCTCGTTATTCTTGGTGTCCCTGTCTGCAAGAGTGAACTGGGGCCTGTTCGAGTTCTTCGGCAGGCCAGTGTGATTTGGGGATCTGGATGTGCTGACTGTGGAATCGTGGTTGGTGCATTGGGGTTTGAGTGAAACACAGGTGGAACCAAACTCATGTTTTATATGTGGGTCGGCGAAGCGAGTGTGTTGGTGTTGCTGGGCAACAAAATTTCGTGCCGGGAGAGGGGTCGCCGTGCTCACGCACAATGGCATCCCCCTCTCTCGGATGCCAAGTCTTGGTTCTCCAAGTGTTGGTTTTAGAGGACAAAAAAGTTAATAAAATATTTTCACAAGATTTGCTCTGTGTCAGGAAATTTATTTCTGTGAATGCATGGATTTCTTTCTGTGGCATTTTTCAGTTCAAAACATCATGCTATTGATATGTTAAAAGACAATCCTGTAAATCTGATTTTTTGTGGAAGTTAACGAATAATAATTTTTGTATTTTTGAACTTCCCTTTTTGTTGGTAAAGTTCGATTAACACTTACCACACGTGGGGCTTGGCTTTCAATTCTTATTTCCATTATGTGGATGCGGCATGGGGGTTTTTCATTTAGTTGCGGGGTTTTTTTTTATATATTTTTTCCCGTTGGTATTTATCTGGCCTTGTCACTAAATGAGTTTTTTTCCTTTGCTCATTTAGTGACGAGGCCAGATAAATACCAACGGGGAAAAAAATGAAGTGGACCCGCAACTAAACGAAAAACCCCCATGTCGCATCCACATAACGGAAATAAGAATTGAAAGCCAAGCCCCACGTGCGGTAAGTGTAAATCGAACTTTACCAACAAAAAGGGAAGTTCAAAAATGCAAATGCATTAATGCACATAAAAAAATAACCTCCAATATCGGAAGTAAATTGAAATAATTTTTGTGTTAATATTCTGCTCAGTTTGATCTATTTTACTATAACTTAGCGTTCTTTTAGTGATTTCAGCAAGTAACAGCTGAAAGTGTTGAAAATTAAATCCCCTTCGCATCAATTTTATTAATAATTGATGTCATGGCTATTCCTGGACTTGAGTTTTTAGACTGGAACTATACTATGCAGTAGAAGTGCACACTCAGTAGCTTTAACTGCATAGTCAGGTTAACTTTGCCCCGAGTATAGGACAGAACAGTTTATCTCCAAATTTACATCAAATTTTAGTTGTTATGAAAACTTTTACAAAAACCTGTGGATCTACTACCATAATTTTACAAAAACAAATGCATCAATTAATTATTTAGATATTGGCTATTTAAGAAGCGAAAATCTGCTGGGGGTGCCTCAGTCATCCCCCGCTGCGTCCACAACTGCGAATAGTCCTTAGAGTTGGGCTTATAGTGGTCATCAAACTCCAAAATAAATAAATGAGTAAAGAGAGGTAAACATTCAATTGCAAAAAAATTTCTCACATGTGAAAAGTGTATGTTTCTGTATTATAAAATTACTTGCCATGGTGCATTTTCAACTTTTTTTTTTTTTTTTTTTAATATTCAGGGTTTAACGACCTCTGTGAACAACTCATTGGGCGCTAAAAGCTGTCGCCATTTTCAACTTCAACACCATTCCAGCCTTTTTGATGCCCCTTCCAGGGTACAATAGCTCTTGTTTGCCACCTCTGATTTCCATTGTTCCTTTGTGCTATAAAGTATGTTTTTCTTCAACAGAAAAAAAGAACAATAAATAATTTTTTTCTCGAGCTCTACTTTATTTATATATAAATTGACAATAAAAGGAAATAAAAAAGATTATAAATTAAGTAGATAGTGCGGAAGAAAATACAGTACTATTTTATGTCGGAGTGCATTATCACAAGATGCCTTTTGAGCGATGCTTTGAGGGAGAATAATTTCCTACAACAATGGCATTTAAATTTCCTTTCACCCGAATGTTTTATCTGATGTCTGTTCATATTTGACTTCCAGATTGTTGAATATGAACAAATAACACAGATGAAACGGCGAGACCTTTCGTCAAACACGTACGCTTTTGTGGGCATGAGCTCGAGTGGGAAACAGCCATCTTCACCGAAGTCGCGGTCTTGATCATTTAGACCTGTATCAAAATGAAAACATGGATTAAATTAGATATAACTATCATTTAATTATATTAACACTTGGTTTTATTTCAGTTATTTACAAGTGGGTATCAAGATATCCTAAAATTTTACAAACCGAAGCTATCAAAAATTTGTTTGTATAATCCTTTATTGCACAGTTACTGTAACACATCAAGATTGAAGTTCTGATATTTCTTCCACATAGCAGTACAAAGGCACAACAATACAAGTTTTTATGCAACCATGCAATGCAGACTACTGCAGCAAGTCTAAATTTGCCATGAAATGCTTCTATAATACAGGAGTGTCCTTGGTAATATTCATATTTTTAAGTGCTTCTGGGAATTTCTGAGAGAGAGAGAGAGAGAGAGAGAGAGAGAGAGAGAGAGAGAGAGAGAGAGAGAGAGAGAGAGAGAGAGAGAGAGAGAGAGAGAGAGAGAGAGAGAGAGAGAGAGAGAGAGAGAGAGAGAGAGAGAGAGAGAGAGAGAGAGAGAGAGAGAGAGAGAGAGAGAGAGAGAGAGAGAGAGAGAGAGAGAGAGAGAGAGAGAGAGAGAGAGAGAGAGAGAGAGAGAGAGAGAGAGAGAGAGAGAGAGAGAGAGAGAGAGAGAGAGAGAGAGAGAGAGAGAGAGAGAGAGAGAGAGAGAGAGAGAGAGGGGGGGGTATAAAATAATTTTACTTCTGTCTTGTATGAATTCCACTTGGTCAGAAACAGAGGCTGGAAGACGAACAGATTTCAAGACAGTGACTCACCAAGGGTAAAAAGGTTTCATGTTGCTGTGTACAGCGGGGTTGGCAAGACAGTTTCAGCTTTTTCACTACCATCCTCCCACATCTCCTAATTTACACTTGGATCATTAATGGTCAAAGCCCCCTGTCACTTCACATTGTATAACAGAAAAGATGCACTAAGAAAAGTATACATGCTGAAAATCCAAGACAAAATCTAGGAATCTTCAGCTTTTAACTAGTGTTCTTGTGAGAACAATGAAAAAAATACAGTGACTTATAATGAAAACACTGCAGAAAATTTAGTAGTTACAGTTTCATTTTTTAATGGACTTCATAATAATTCCCTTTCATAAGTTTTTTGGGGTCCACTCAGATGTCTTAGCCTTGGGGCCCACACAAATGTCTTAGCCTTGGGGCCCACTCAAATGTCTTAGCCTAGGGACCCACTAAGGCCTTAATCTGGCCTCTACATATTGTAAACTAAGGGCCACGGATGGCTTTGTGTTTAGCACATCCGTCAACTGGCCAAAAGTTCTCAGGTTCAGTCCCAGTAGATTGTGATGTATTGAACCACAAAATATCTGCAGTGAGTCAGATGGGCACATTAAGCTGTCTAACCAGGAGTACTGCTGGACCCCCTAAAAATAAAGTGTTTTTTCCCCAGCCTGTTTTTCTTTCCCCCTAATATTAGAGTGTCCTTTGATGTCAGTGATGTAGACTAAGTCTGGCAGTCCTACTTCTATGTCTACATATTTTTCTCTTTTGAGCCTCTAGGTTCCACCTCATGTCACTTCATTTCTAATACATCGCACAAAAGGCTTTCTAAACCTTTCCCATGGGTGTAAACCTTATGCAATATTGTTAAGTTATGGTGATGATGATCCTGGTGTATTTGAAGCTCATTAACTCGTCTTACCATAAACAGGTTGATCCACTAAATGAGCATGAAGATTGGAAACCAATCATGGAAAAGTACCAACCACAGGTAAAGACAGTGATGTGAGTGAGTTTGACTGTGGCCATAAAGTAAATGCAAGGTAGACTGGTTGTTCAATCACCATAATTGCTGAACTGTAATAATTTCTATGTCAGACAGTCACACGTGTATACCAAGACTGTGAGATATTGCAAAACTTCCAACCAATAGAAGAAATATGGCTGTAAACATGCAATTTAATCTTGAGATGAGAGCAGATACTGACATGTATTGTTACAAGGATTTGCATGGCTAACATGGAGCCAAAAACATTGGAATTGAATGAGGGCACATCCACAAGGGCTCCTGCACAAAGACTATCTGTTGTACTGTTGGGGGGGGGGAGGCTTCAGCAGTCAACATCCACATCACATCCCCATGTTGACTGCAAGACACTATAAGATTATGCTGCAGTTTGCTAAGGCCTATCACAACTGGAGTGCAGAGGAATGGAAACATGTCATCTGGTCTGAAGAATTCTGGTTTTAACTCTGTCATGCTGATGGGAGGGTGCATGTGTGGTGTAAACTATATGAAGTGATTGACCCATAGGTCTGGCAACCAAGCCTGGTTGATTTACCATCCAGCATAGTCAATTGATGTTGTAAGCAACATCAACGACCATGCTCGATGGCAAATCAACCAGGCTTTGTTGCCAGACACCTGGAAGTAGTGAGACACAGGTACCTACTCCTGATGATGACCTAGTTGAGAGGTAATGTACCCTAATGAATTTATCTTTTATAACTCCTGTTAAGTTTTTTTCATCTACACTTGTTTGAAACAATTCTCTTTCCATACCATGACACTATCCTTCCACATGACAGTTCTATACCACATACTTCTCGAGTGGTGACCAATTGGCTCCAGAAGCAGTCACTCAATCGCTAGACCTGAAACCCATTGAGAATTTGTGCAATGAATTAGAAAGATCTGTTTGAGCCCGCTGAAACCCGCATCAGCAATTGTGAATGCTCTATGACAGATGATCCTCACTTCAAGGGTGGTAATATCTCTGTGTGTTTAATGCCTTATTGAGTCCATACCAAAATGTCTGGTTGCTGTTGTGAGAGTAAGAGGTGGAGCAACATGTTATTATGTAGGTCATTCATATATACACATCACTAAGCTGTTCTCTGAGATTCAGATGTTAGCTCCACAAAGAAAGACAATCCACCAGATAAGTTTTTAGCTGATTATTCACTTACTGTTGCTGTACCAAAAATCTTCATTTGCAGCGATCTCAGCACACAGTATGAGCTTCACTAACATCCATCACACGACGCACACAAGACCTTCTGTACTTCATATTCATAATCTTTTTCTCATGCAGACACTCCTGAATCTGATTTTCCCATGACTTCCTTGGCATTCCTCTTTTGCCACCTGGGCAAAAAATTTCTTAGTAAGCATCTCATCACTCATTTTTTCAACATGGCCAAACCACCTAAGAATATTACTCTCCACCTCACTGACAACATTTTGCCTCACAACTGCAACACATCTTCACTCCTCACATGATTAGAGAGTGTCTTGCCACAAACTCCCTGTAAGTAACGCATCTCTCTAGCGTACAAACGACCCCTATGTCTCTTCTGCAGTACCCAGGTTTCACTGCCATACATCAGAGTAGGAACAATTACACTTTCATACACAGACATTCAGGATTCCTTAGGTGGAATAACCAACTGGAGCTGTCAGCTATGAACTACTGCCCCCGCGTTGGTGTAATTTCCTGTTATTAGGGAGGTGTATATAATAATTTGTCCATTTAGTTTAAACCAAAATAAAGGTACAACAAATTACCATAAAGGAAGCATGCTCTATGTTTTGACCACTATGCAAGTAGTTATCGAAGGAACCCATCCACAAATGAGAGCAGTGAAAATTCGGATTATTCAGTCATTAATTCAGCTTTCATGATGCCATGTTTTTATTGTGTCATGAGTTACAGCACTTCTGATTGATACTGCAAAGATCTTATTATTTTAGCATGCCACCCTTACAATACTGCAACTTAGAATTTATTTTTCTGTTACACAAAACACTCCTAGGGAACTATCACAAATAGCATCTGTGGGTTTCACTACACATGCTTGGAAGGAAGGAAGGAAGGAAGGAAGGAAGGGGAGGGAGGGAGGGAGGGAGGGAGGGAGAGAGAGAGAGAGAGAGAGAGAGAGAGAGAGAGAGAGAGAGAGCACTATGATATACATATATATGCATTGTTTATCCGCTTATTAATAACTTTTTCTTTTCTCATTTAAACTTCTTTTATATCAAATGGTTACTTTTTATTTCTCAACTCATTTTTGTTCAGAATTCAAAATTCTACTTCATTCTGGAAAATGCATGCTTACTCTATTTCTGGGACTCCGCAGTAGTGATGGTGTAAGTCATTCATTCTTGGGAGTTCATTTATCATTCATGAAAAGGAGTCATTCACGAATACTCATTCAAGTGAATGGTCATTTACTTTGCATCCACTCACTGCTGGTTGTCTCACTACATTCACTGAGCAAACCATTCTTTGCTCCAAAGCTCTTCCAGCAATGGTTGAAGAGTGTTTATCTCTCCAATGTTTCTTGCCTTATACGCCAACGTACATCCGTTCCACGAAGCAGAAAACGTGACTCATCGGAGAAGACAATCCTTTGTCGATCAGCGGAGGTCCAAATCCGATACTGCCGTGCAAATGTAAGCATTCTCTGCCAATGCACCTTCATTAGCATAAGTGCAGTGACAATCCGTCTGCGTCGGAGCCCCATATGCAGCAGGTTCGCTGAACTGTTGTTTTAGACACACTTCCGGTAGCCCCATGGTTCATTCGGCATTGAGTTGCTCCACAGCAGCATGTCGATTGGCCCTCACGTACCTCCGCACCCGACGTTCACCTCTCTCATCAATGACACATGGTGCCCCATAGTTTACACGTCGCTTATTCGTAATGGTGCCATTTCTCCAATCACGATACACTGAGTTGCTCCACTGTAGAGTGTCGATTGGCCCTCACGCACCTTCACAGCCGACGTTCACCTCTCACATCAATGGCACGTGGTGCCCCATAGTTTACACGTCGCTTATTCGTAATGGTGCCATTTCTCCAATCACGATACACTGAGTTGCTCCACTGTAGAGTGTCGATTGGCCCTCACGCACCTTCGCAGCCGACGTTCACCTCTCACATCAATGGCACGTGGTGCCCCATAGTTTACACGTCGCTTATTCGTAATGGTGCCATTTCTCAAATCACGATACACCTAGTTGCTCCACTGTAGAGTGTTGATTGGCCCTCACGCACCTTCGCAGCCGACGTTCACCTCTCACATCAGTGGCACGTGGTGCCCCGTAGTTTACATATCGCTTATTCGCAATGGTGCCATTTCTCAAATCACGATACACCTAGTTGCTCCACTGTAGAGTGTCGATTGGCCCTCACGCACCTTCACAGCCGACGTTCACCTCTCACATCAATGGCACGTGGTGCCCCATAGTTTACACGTTGCTTATTCGTAATGGTGCCATTTCTCCAATCACGATACACTGAGTTGCTCCACTGTAGAGTGTTGATTGGCCCTCACGCACCTTCGCAGCCGACGTTCACCTTTCACATCAGTGGCACGTGGTGCCCCGTAGTTTACACGTCGCTTATTCGCAATGGTGCCATTTCTCCAATCACGATACACTTTAACCACAGCAGCACGCAAACAGTTCACAAACTGTGCTGTTTCAGAAATACTGCCACCCCTGGCGCGAAAGCCGATAATCATCACTTTTTGCAAATCTCATAAATTGCTCCTTTTATCCACGACAGCAATGAGTGATATGTTTTCGGAATGCCTACAGCACACTTTATATGCCCTCCATGCCAGCTCACGACACATGCCTTCTTTCATTGGCTATGCGCTGTTGACGTCAGAAGTAGGAGGGGCTCACAATAATGTGACTGGATGGTGTATATACTGCCAACCCCTGATGTACTGCCACCAGTTGTTACATTACACTGTGGAATCACATCGTGAGTGGCATTACATCAAATTTGCCAATGATTTTTAAGTAACCCAAATTTTGTTAATTATGGTTCCCCAAAAATCATAATCAGCATTAAATTAAAAGCATGTTAATTAAAACAAAAATGCAGGTATATGTTGTGAACTTAGTACATGCAGTATTTCAAAGTGTTGTTTCTATCTTGGAAAGTTCTGAGTACGCATTAATTGCAGAATTTTACTTTGCATATTAGGAAGACACAGTTTACATTTTAATCATAATGAAATCAATAAAAGATCATGTTAACATTACTAAAACTTTATCAAGTGAAAATGAATAGCATTTTACATACCTTAGTTCTTTTAAGAACCTCGTGTATTTTCATTTGTGATTTAGATTTCAATCTAATTATTTTCAGAGCACAATCTAATTTAACAAGTGCACATTTGAAATATCACCATCCTGTGAGTTTTTCTCAAATAATTTTCAAAATGCTGAAAGACACTGATTTTCATTTTTGATTAAATCAGTGTCTTTAAAATTAAGGTGTGCCACATTAGAATCATGGTCCCAGAAAACAGGAAGGGAATTCTCATACAGCTTGCAAGTGGCATACATCAAGTATGTTTTGTGTTGGAAAAGGCAAGTTGTCTCCATAATATATGTTGGCAGATGACGAATGCCAAGGGTGTGGCAGTATATCAAGGGATGTTTTTTATAGAGCATATCTGTTCAGACACAAGGGGTGGTGTTGTGCAAGGGTGGCAATAAATCAAGAGGTGGCACACTGAGGGTTGACTGTATATACAGAAACTGACTGTACTAACTTACAATGTAACTACACAAGTTAATAAATTTCGATGTGAGATCCCTTGGTTGCTCGTAGTACGTCCAAGCGATAGTCGATTTCATGGCGTGTATTGGCAAGCATCTGAGGAGTTATGTAATTAACAGCAGCTGTGATACGCTGCTTCAGTTCCTGCAAATCAGTACAAGGCGTCTGATAGACATGATCCTTCACATAACCCCACATCAAATAATCCAATGGAGTCAGATCTGGAGAGCGAGGAGGCCACGGAATGGGACCATCACGCCCAACCCATCTGTTGGGAAAATGCTCATTTAGGCACTTACGTACACACGTTGACCAATGCGGAGGCATGCCGTCTTGTTGGAAAACGACGTTGTCATATCTTTTGATCTGGGATATAGCGAAATTTTCTAGCATACCCAAGTAAATGCCACCATTTATTGTTTTCCTGCAGAAGAAAGGGCCAATCACTTCTCTTTTTGATAGGGTGCACCACACATTAACTTTTGGAGAATCACGTTCCAGTTCACTAGTAGCATGAGGTGGTTCACTGCCCCATATCCTACAGTTGTGATGATTCACAATACCTGATACATGAAATGTGGATTCATCACTAAACATTACAGTACTGAGAAAGTTTTCGTCGTTTTCCACTCGATTCAGCATATCCACAGCGAAATCGTATCGCAGAGTGTGATCATTTACATGCATCTTTTGCACTATTTGAATTTTATAAGTATGAAACTTTAATTTCTTGTGCAAGATATTGTGAACTGTCGATTTCGGAATGCGCAGTTCTCTACTTGTTTTACTAACATATTTCCTGGGGCTTCGTCAGAAACTTTCATTAACTTGGTCAACCGTCTCACCGCTGACGCTAGGCCTACCAGCTCCTCCACGATGTTCCACATTGCCATTTTCTTTAAACTGTTTCATTCACTGTTTAATTGAATTTGTTGAAGGAGGATTACAACCATACTCTAAACGGTACCGTCTTTTAACTTTAATGACAGACTTTAATTCCGCAAGCCATAACACACGCATCGCCTTCTGCTGTACGGATGACATGACTACTGATTGCACATTTCTCATTCATTTCTCATCAGGCCTCACCTAGCGCCATCTATCGTTTTCTGGGAACAACAATTCTGCAAAACAAAAATATAGAAACTGTGTTAGTAATATGTTACGTAGAAAAACAGACAATGCTCATAGGGTTTTTTTTTACATCATTTTGTAGTGTCCAATAATTCTTGGACACCCTGTATAATCAACCATTATCAATGCATTGCTGGATGAAAGTCTCCCCAAGATTCTTCCACAAATTTTTGCCTTGAGCCAATCACTTCCATGTCTCTCCAATATTCTTTTCGAATTTCATCACCTCATCTCTCACATGGTCTTCCTCTGGGTCTTTTCCTGTCCCTTGAAATCCAGTCAAGTACACTACGTGGGCAAAACAGATTGGACACTTCCATGCAGCTGCAATGGTAAGCTCCCGCAGCAAACATGTGGTTGATAAGGAATAAAAACAGTAAAGGGAGTACGCTCACATAAATTGCTGTTAAAATGGCTAGCAGGCGACAGCTCTCCGAGTTTGCAAAGAGAGTTATAATAGGCTGCTCAATTGAAGGTACGAGCATAAGGAGCATTGCTGATGTCAGATAGGTCGCTTAAATCCACTGTGTGCTTTGTCATCAACAAGTGGAGGAAGATGGGACATTACATGCAGGAATTCACCTCACCCTGGTTGACCCACGAAACTGCAACCCAGGCACCGGAAGGTGCTGCAGAGGGAGATATGGAAAACCAGGTATCGACCAAAGCACACCATAGCACATGAGTTCCAGATGGGCAAAGATGTTATGGTCTCCACCAAGACACTTCAAAGGGAGGCTCATGCACTCGGGTCTCATGGCCACAGCCGCCTGTAAACCTCTCATCGCAAAGATCAATAAAGCCACGTGGCTAAGATGGCATCAACAGAACAAAACTCGGACATTGGAGCAATGACAGCAGGTGTTATGGAGCAACAAATCCTAATTCACATTATTCCAGGGTTCATACCTTTTTCTGCAGAAAAAAATAAGGACTTTGTAAAAGACCTACACTCCAATTGATATTTTGCATCATTGGAATATCACCAGATGTGTGTGTATGTATACATACATACATATGTAAGGGATTAAACAGCGCTACTGGCCATTTACCAGGCATTTTGCACCAAATATAAACTCCTTTGCCTGCAAAGAAGAAAATTAAATACACACACACACACACACAAAAAAAAAAAAAGGACAAGCAGGAGACACAGCAACAATGAAGCTAGGTGAGTTGAGTAGAGCAGTAGGCACTAGATAGATCAGACCAGATGAGACAACTGACACCATAAATTGTGAAGAAGCCAAACAGACCCCCCCGCCCACTTCGACCTTTGACCCCTGAAAAGACACAACACAGATGTTAATCCCACTGGTAAGATCACACAAGGTAAGTCATGCAGGCTACAATGGGAAAAGTTGGGGGTGGGGGGTGAAGGGAGATAATTTCTAAGAACATTGCAGGGAATTATCTCCCTTCACTAAGCTAGAAGAAAGCTCCCCTAGTGAACAGGTTAGCATATTTACACACACACACAAACAAAAACAGGGCAGGGTTGTGATGCCCATTACTGCAGTGCAAAAACAAGACCAAGACGGGGGAAAAAAATAAGCACTTGTTTTTAAAAATAAAGACTTTTTTTTTTAAGGAGTTTAGAAATGGAAATAAAAAATAAGGAGTTCTTAAGGACTTTTAAGGACCATTCGGACCTTGTATTCTGATCGGACGGACGTGCCTGGGTTTTGTTGGTTACCCAGAGAATGTCTGCTTCTGGAATGTACAGTGCTGGCTGTGAAGCACGGAGGTGGTGAAGTTATAGTATGGGGCAGTGTCAGCTGGTACAGTGTGGGTTCACTGGGTGTTATTCATGGCAACATGAATTCTGTGCTGTATAGAGATATCCTGGATAACCCAATGCTCCCAACGTTGTGGCAGTTCTACGGATACGATGATTGTTTCTTCCAGGACGACAATGCCACTTGTCATGTTTCCAGGGCTACAATGGAGCGGTATGAGAAAAATCAGGTCTTGTAGATGAACTGGCCTGTTCAGAGCCTGGACCTCAATCCCACTGAAAACCTATGGGATGAACTTGAATAATGGATGAGGTCTAGACCAACAAGACCTTTTTTACCGACAGAGTTGGCCGATGTACTCAAGGCAGAATGGAGGAACAGCCCGCTCTCCATACTCCATGGACTTGTGGACAGTTTATCTCGAGGGGTGGTTGCTGGAATCTCTGCTAGTGGAGGACCTACCTGCTACCGATGTAAATACAATACTGCGTTTTCTATTTTCTTATAGTGAGTGTCCAATCACTTTTGTTCCCATAGTGTATTTCAGTTGCCCAACTGTGGTCAGTTTTTCTAGCAATATGTCCAGCCCATTGCCATTTTAGGGATTTGACTTCGATCACGATGTCATCAACTCTTGTCATTTTCCTGATCTTAGAGTTCCTCTTTTTATCTTACCAGTTTATACAAAGCATGCATCTCCCCATGCTTTTATATACACTGGCGTGCAAAACTTAAGGACGGACACTTGTGCCGCAGTTTATAGCCGCACAGTGAAACACATAAGCTCGAGGCAATTTGCATAACGCAAGCGGATCAGTAGAAAGACGATATATGCAAATTTCCGAAATGTGATGCATTAGGTCACATGATAGAGCTGAAACGGACATAAGGAGCATCTCACAGCAAGGTAGGAAATGGAAAGTGAAAGCGTGCGGCGTTGTAAAGAGGTTTGAGTATTTCGTTTAGAAAATGTCCGCGCGGAGACATTTAGATGACTTTACACGTGGTCGAATAATCGGAAAGCTGGAAGAGGGGTGAACCGTAACCAGTGTCACCAACAAGTTCGGAGTTACCCACAGCATTGTTTCATGTGCGTAGAAGACCTTCCAAACGACAGGAACAGCTGTTAGAAAGGTCAGTGGTGGTCAGCCACAGAAAACAACAGCAAGAGATGACCAATATATGGTCCTACAGACCAAACGTGATCGACGCCAGACAGCGGGCAATATCGCGAAGCTACTGCAGATGACCACAGGATGTGGCGTATCACGGTTCACCATTGCCAGACGTCTACCTATAGGTGGACTATTTGCCCAACGACCTGAGCGTTGCATCCCATTAAAGCCTACCCATCAGAGACATCAATTACAGTGGTGTAAGAACCACAAGATTTGGACCATAGAGCAATGGGGTACGGTGCTCTTCACGGATAAGTCGTTTCAGTACCACAAGCAATTCTAGACGTCAGCTGATCTGGAGAGAGGTGGGAACACGTTATCAACAGGCTAACATTATCGAAAGAGAGCGGTAAGATGGTGTTGGTGTGCTGGTCTGGGGAGGCGTTATGCTGAATGGTCGTACTGAGCTCCAAATTTTCAAAAGAGGTTCCGTAACCGCAAACCGCTACTGCGATGAGGTGCTCCTTCCTCATGTGCGCCTATTCTGAGGTGCCATTGGTTCAGAGTTTGTGTTTATGGATGATAACATGAGACCCCATCGTACACGTGCAGTAGACGAGCTGCTGGAAAGTGAGGATATCACTAGTATGGATTGGCCTGCATAACCCCGGATCTAAATCACATAGAACCACAAAACATGTGTGGGATGCTCCTGGCAGCTGTCTTGCAGCGGCACGCTCACATCCGCTGAAAAATGTCCATCAGTTGAAACGTGCACTATGAGAGGAATGGGCAAAGTTGCCCCAAGAACTCATCAACAGCCTCATGTTAAGTATGGCCAGACACTGCAAAGCAGCCATTGCTGTTAGGGGACATCATATTCCTTACTCACGACTACCTCTTTGCTGTAATCTATCTGTGGAAACCATGGATCTGTACCATGGTGTGTACTGCTTCACGGTCATTTCTTAGTAAAGTCCCAATGTACACTTTTGTATTCATTTTTTGCACATGTGTTTGTTCATTCCCCCATTTGGTACAGACTGAGGTCTCTGTGATATGACATTAATCTATCCAGGCTGCTTCATCATGAAGCTACGGCAAAAAAAAAAAAAAAAAAAAAAGAACGGTCCGTAAAACGCATGCATACAGAAGTCCTTTTTGTAGGAACAAATACAGATAATGCAATTTTTCCAGCCATCATGAGCTAATACGATGGTTTACCACTTTAACCACACTACACCACAAACAAACACAGTAATTTACAAATATTAATAATTGACACATTTTAATATCAAGTATTGGGATATATGAAATGCCAAAGACTCTTATGTGTTTGCTTTGCATTACTTCCCGAAAACATCTTTAAAAAACATTTTAAATGCACAACTTTGAAAAACAATGTTATCCAGTGCTAACCTGCAACATTAAGCCTTGCCCAAACTAACATCCATATTATAAATTAAAAATACTAACAACTGCTAAAACTTTCTATTTACACAGTGTTACAAAGATTTAATGCTATGAAACACAAATATATATTAGCATACACATTTTTTTACAATTTCATTTCCACTGACTTCGCAAATAATGTCAGTAGAAATAAAGGTGCTAGTTTACTTTAGGAGCTACATATACCAGAGTTTCTTAATAAATGAATATAATATTTCTTGTTCCTTGTGATCTGACAATCCTATATATTATGCGATAAATGGTTGCCATTTTATGCGTGATTAAAATACCTATAGAAGCTAAACATAGAACTGATGAACCTAAACACACCAAACCTAGTGAAATGATCTAATTAACTGACAATTAAAAGCAACATAAGATTTTTCGATCCCTCTTGGGATCATCGTCAGATGTGCTCGTGAACTGGAGTTTCTGACCCTTAAGTAACAGAAGGGTACAGTGCCAGGATTCAATCTCTGTGTTCATTGCGCATGCCTGGGTGCTCACAAGGGATGGGGTGGGGAGAGCTCTGGTTGCAGAGCGACTGATTCTATCATCTGGCATTAAGGTGTTGTCATCCTGAGGTGTCTCATCCTCTCTCTATATATATTTGATACCCTTGGTAGGATATTTTTCCAAGGATTGGGGATATTCATTGGTAGATAATCGTTACAACAATGACTCCCCTAGATGAAAATTATCAAACTCTCTGCAAAAAGCAATGATGACATAACCAGCCACTTGGCAACCAGGATTCCCCATGAACACCCAGGCATGTGCAATGAACACACAGATTGAATCCTGGCACTGTGCCCTTCTTTTACTTAGAGGTCAGAACCTCCAGTTTATAAGCACATCTGAGGATGATCCCAAGAGGGATCGAAAGATCTTATGTTGTTTTTAATTGCCAGTTAGATCATTTCACCAGGTTTGGTGTGTATAGGTTCATTAGTTCTATTTTTAACTTTTATGGTTACTTTAATGGTGCATAAGATGGCAACCTTTTATTCCATGACTTATTAAGCATGAATTTTTCATCAATTTGACTCCTATATATTAGTCGATAGAGCACATATTTTTGGTGTTCAAATTTGTCAAAGTGAAATTTGAAAAACGGTACCTACCCACCCGATGCTTCACCAGCTGCCATATGCAATAGCATGCAACATTGTTTTCACTGCACTATTGTCGTCTGCAACACAGAACTTTCAGTTGCCGACTGCAAAAACACTAGATGGGTAAAAGTCTGAACAAACTTACTACATGTTCCATTAGACAGGAGAATGGCTCGTGATGTTTTGAGTTGTATGTTAATCTATATAACCCATTTTTTTTTTTTTTTTTTTTTTTTGGCCCAGCATGACTGTCAGCTTAACTTTATGAATTGATCTTGCTATGATACTATCACTGATGATATAAAAGGACATGATCATCCACAGTGGCAAAAGCAGTGAAATGTCCTAGAAAGATCTGTTCATAAAGTATAGCACAGACTGTCTGTCGCACAGGGACCGAAAAAGGAATATACAGGGTATTGGTTAACATACAATTTGAAGCATCACAAGCCATTCTCATGTGTCATGTGACAGATTTTAGTTGAATGTTTTTTCTGTTCAGCTGTAATATGACAATAATTTACCTAATGACTTCTTTTTCAGTTGGCAACTGAAAGTTCGGCATAGCAACTGACAGATCTTCTGTGAAAGCAATTTTACTTGCTATTTGCAAATGGCGATCATTGAAGCATGTTGGTATCGCTCAATATAGTATAACTATACATATATATAACATATAGTTATGTATTAGTAAACCAAATTTCTCGGCATAGATCATAAATCAAAGTTTCCAAGCTTTCACACATCAACCAGATGGCTTTTTAAAAGAAGGTACACAGGAAACTGAATAACAGAACGCTTCAACAATTTGATCGCTGTGATTTGACTTGACAATAAACGAACAGATGCTAAGTAACTATTCATTCAAAGACTTGAGGCGTCGTGTTCGTTTAGCACGCGGAATCATGGAAGGAAAGTAAAAGGCATTCGCTATTTGAAGAACTGGTTCCAAACTCGTGGCAACTCCAGCCGAAACGCTGTCATTGAATGACTCGCTCTTGGTGATAATCTCTAAAGTTTTGCGAATGGCAGTAGATTTTGGGGTGGAGCAGGAAGCTAATTTCTTTACGTCATCCCACATAGGAGTAGCGGACTTGAACAGGACCTCTCTGGATAGTGCCATTGTTATTTGCCGTTCTTCATGTCCCTTTTATGCTCATAAAAGAACAGCAAAGTAACAAGGCACATTCCAGAGAGGTGCAGTTCAAGTCCACCACTCCTATGTAGGATGACGTAAAGAAATTAGCTTCCTGCTCCACCCCCAAATCTACTGCCATTCACGAAACTTTAGAGATTATCACCAAGAGCGAGTCATGCAATGACAGCGTCTCGGCTGGAGTTGCCACGAGTTTGGAACTAGTTCTTCAAATAGCGAATGCCTTTTACTTTCCTTCCATGATTCAGCGTGCTAAACGAACACAACGCCTCAAGTCTTTGAATAAATAGTTACTTAGTATCTGTTCGTTTATTGTCAAGTCAAATCACAGCGCTCAAATTGTTGAAGTGTTCTGTTCTTCAGTTTCCTGTGCACCTTCTTTGAAAAAGCCATCTGGCTGATGTGTGAAAGCTTGGAAACTTTTATTTATGATCTATGCCAAGAAATTTGGATTACTAATGTAGTTACACTATATTGAGTGTAATTGGTGTACAGTTCCTCGTTATTAGTTAGGTTGGCACCAATTCTCAGATTTCATTCTGACAAATTTAAAGTCAAAATTGTGTATTCTGTCAACTGAAATACAATCAGAAGATCACAAGAAACCAGAGAACATATGCTTTACTAAGTAATTCTGATAAATTATATCAAGCTGCTAAAGGAAACTAGTATCGAAATGAATTTGTAAAAAAATGTGTATGTTAGAGGTGGGCTTAACAGTGATTTTCCTGTCACAGTGACAATGGTGACAGTTCCATGGAAGTAAAAGAGATTTTAAACAGTGACAAAATCACCATTTACGACAGGGATGACAGAACTGTAACGGGATAACGAGTCACCGTCTTACCACTAGTAGTAGTACCAGTGACAAAATCACTGTTTACGGCAGGGGTGACGGAGCAGTAACAGAATGGCGAGTCAAACTTTTGTAAGAAAGTTTTTGCTTACAAATATCACACGGAACAAAATTTTTATCAATGACGGTGAAATAATTCCACATCACTAGTTTTTCTACACTTGGCATCAGACATTCTATTATGTTGAATGATGAACAATATTACACTTTATTTTCATTCATGTCCATTCCTCAAGACTCCTCTGAAAAGACGGGCACAAAAACTGGTTTCTTCTGAAGAAAGCTGGCATCACTAGCAACCTTTGTGATGTTTCAACCGAAATGACATAGTGACATCATAGCTCCTGATAAGTAAATGCCTTATGTAATTGCAAAAAACCGGGCAACAATTTGTGCCTTCAATGCTCACCAGGGGTCGTTGGAGGCAAGCTGAGCCTCGATTGATTCGTACGTACGGTTTGATATCGTTATGAATGCATCTTTATAAGGCACATATTTTGTTGTGATTAACTTCAGAATTTCTATTTGCGTATGGATATTACTCAAAGGTAAAGATTTTATCTGTGGATGCAACCATGGTATACTGCATTGTGCTAGGTTGTTTAATAAACAATGAGAATTCACACCAGCCGCTAAGAATTTTCTAGCGACAACTTATAGACCACGTGCAGTGGCTTGAAAATAATTGTAAATATTTATTTTTTTTACCTAAAATCTGCCAGTATGTATGAAAGAAAGATTATTCTGATAATAAAATTGCATTCAAATTATCAAGCACTACTGCACTTAATATACAGGTGGTCAAAAAGTTCCCTAGGGATTTTGATCGACAGTTGCACAAAAACGAACAGATCTACAGCAATGCGGTTTGCGGCATTTGAAAGAGTAAATATTCGAGTTTTCAATGTCATCTCTTTCCAACAGATGGAGTTACATGCTCACAAATACCGACACAGACTGCAAAACAACTGAAAATGTCGCCGCAGGAGATAGCAATGTGTGTGCATTGTTTTTTTGAGGCGAAGTCTGTGATTACGGTACAAAGAAATTACCGTCGGACATATGAAAAAGATCATTTCAGTATCAGAATGTGGCAGAAGAAATTCTTGGATACTGGTAGCATCCTGGACCAGCAAAGAAGTGGCAGATCCCCTGTCAGTGAAGAAACTGTGCAGAGCATACAGCAAGTTTTCGTTTGCAGTCCAAGCAAGTTCACGAGAAGGGCCTCTTTACAACTGAATGTTCCACAATCCACATTGATGGGAGTGCTTCACAAATGCCTGAAACTAACTGCATACAAAGTGCAACTCCTACACCAGATTAATAAAACTGAACAATGGACCTCAGCACTTAGCATTCACTCCGGTTATGTTGGAGCGGCTGGAAGTTGATGAAAGTTTCCTACACTGTATAATGTTCTCGGACGAGGCAACCTTTTACATGCACCCTGGTCCCCGGATATCACTCCTTTAGACTTCTTCCTCTAGGGCTAAGCCAAGGACATGGTTTACCAGGAAAGATTAAGCAGCCTTCAGGAGCTCAAACAGCGCATTACAACAGTGTTTGATAGAATCGATCCTGACATGTTGGAGCGCACATGGCCAGAAATTGAATACCGACTGGATGTGTTACGTGCCACCAAAGGTGCATATGTAGAGGTGTATTAAGATAAGATTATTAAACTCGAATATTTACTCTTTCAAATGCGGCAAACTGCATTGCTGTAGATCTGTTCGTTTTTGTGCAGTTGTCAATCGAAACCTCTAGGACTCTTTTCAACCACTCTGTAGAAATAATACAAAAAGACCATTCTTTACAGGCAGATTTTGTTTAAGACTCAGAATTGAAGTTGTTAGTGCATGTGCAGGCATACTTGAAACATAAAATATTCACAATCCTTGAATGGGTAGTATATCATAAAAATACATAAATTTTCTGTTCAGGTACGTACTATCTGAATCCTGCATATTAAAAACTACATATTAAAAAATGCTGCCAATTTCGATGTCCAACAATTCTTTCATATTACAATTAAAGGGGCTAACATATTTTTTTCCTACAGATCTGATTGTTGGCACAAATCGTAAAAAAGTTTGCAATTAAACAAAGCCTAGTTATTAATATTTGAAAATGTATCTATTTTGAATGGTATTTTTTTATGATCGCCTTATGTCAGTTTTTAAAAATTGAAAAGGTTATCACGAATTGAAATTATGAATGTATCAAGGGAATTCTATTTTTTTATCTTAAAGTAATGCTTATGTCTATGCCTTTTAAAATAACATTCGCACATTGCTCTCAGCTACAAGTATTCCTACTGCGTGGTATAATAATATACATTCTACTAACGCTCCATCATCTATGAAGTGTCCAAATATCAGTTATTTACATGAAATATTAAATTCACTCACAACCAAAGGTGCCGATTACATGTGAGCTCTGAGGCTTCATACAATATGTTGATATGGACATAGAAGATGATCTATTATAAATGACTCCTTCCTTGGGATCATCCTCAAATGACCCCAAGGAAGGAGTCATTTATAAAATAGAGTGTTCGTGTGAATTACCATATATAGGAGAAACAGGACTAAGGTTAACCACCAGAATTAAAGAACACAAAGCAGCAATAAGGAATAATTGATTTTGGTTAGTAAAATAACCTAAAATAAAATACGTGGTATTATATAATAGAATAATAGCTATATACTATATTCACTACTGTTTCACACGTTATATACGTTCTGTGCGTTGTGTGCACATTTGCAGCTAAATCATCCTAGCATTTATATATCATATGAATAGGAATAATATTATAAGTTTTAATTATTATATTATCAAGGACTCACCTTGTATTGGCATTGCACCTTTGGTTGTGAGTGAATATAATATAATAATTAAAACTTATAATATTATTCCTATTCATATGATATATTAATGCCAGGATGATTTAGCTGCAAATGTGCACACAACGCACAGAACGTATATAACGTGTGAAACAGTAGTGAATATAGTATATAGCTATTATTCTAGCAATAAGGAACATCTCAAATAAAACAGGATTAGACAGGCACATACAACAAACAGGCCACAAAATGGACTGGGACTCCTTAGAAGTGATCAAACATCAATTCCACGCAATTATCCGGAAATTAGAGGAATCACTGGAAATTTACAAGACACAAGGTGGCAACATCAATGACCATGCTGGATGGAAAATCCATCAGGTTTGGTTGCCAGACCTATGGAACCAGTAAGATGCAAGAACTCCTGATCCAGATCTAGTGTACAGATTGAAAATTTAAGAGGTAATGTACCTTAATAAATTTATCCTCGATAATTCCCATTAAATATTTATAATACTGAAAGTAATAAGAGGAAACCATGAAGTCATTAATTACTAGGCATTTACTATTACGGGGCTACAGTGACATGGTAACCTTGGACCCCAAGCATTACTCTGGCATGGCTAACGGTGACATTCTTATCAGTGACTTTGGAACTGTTATTTTTTGTCACTGGTCGTAATGGTGACAGTGATTTTTGAGTAATGATGACAAAGTAACAGTTACGTGATTTCCGATCCATCTCTAGTGAACGGTATTTTACGTTTCTGTGTATAATAGTATTAGGTCTTTGTAGCATTGCATGAATAAAAAGTTTTACTAGTTTTTAGTATGGATGTTAGTTTGGGCAAGGCTCAATGCAACAGGTTATCACTGGGAAATGCTGTTCTCAGATCAGATCAGATGTAGAGGATTTTAGGAAGGGAGTGTCTCACCCCCAATCTTAAACAACTCTTAGAAACAGAAAGCTAAGAGATTTGGGCTCGAGTGTCCGATAGGAAAGTGACACAGAAGCAAGGCAGAAAGGGAGAGGAAGATGCCCTGACTTATTACCAGGGAGCCTGTACCCGAGGTGCGATGGCTTAACGTGCCCATCCGACACATGGCAGATATTTGGTGGTTCGAGCATTTGTACCTGCCTTGTTCTGAGGTTTTCTCCATAGCAGTCACGGCCTGAAATGTTGTCCTTTAAAGTACATTTAAATTTTTTTTTTTTTTTTTTTAGAGTTGTTATTGGGAAGTAATGCAAAGCAAACATGTAAGTCTTTATCATTATGTATATCCCAATACTTGATATCTTGCTCATTATTTATTAGCAAATGCAAACCTAGATGCACTGATGTTTTCTAGGGGTTCTAGTTATTTACATAATTCACATCATCATCATTGTCAACCATTATCAATCCACTGCTGGACGAAGGTCTCCCCAAGTTTCTTCCACAATGGTCTGTTTTGTGCCAGTCTCTTCCATGTCACTCCCACATACTTTTGAATTTCATCCACCCATCTTCCATGTGGTCTTCTTCTGGGTCTTTTCCTGTTCCTTGGAATCCAGTCTAAAATTTCAGCTGTCCATCGATGGTCTGTCTTTCTGGCAATATGTCCAGCCCATTGCCATTTCAGGGATTTTACTCTGATCATGATGTCTTCCACTCTTGTCATTTTTCTGATCCACGAGTTCCTCTTCTTATCTCTCCTGGTTACACCAAGCATGCACCTCTCCATGCTACTTTGAGTTGTCTGCAGTCTTTGTATGCCTCTGTTAGTTAAGGTCCACGTCTCTGCACCATATGTAAGCACTGGAAGAATGGATTGATCAAACACTTTTCTTTTAAGACATAATGGCATATTGCTCTTGAAAATTATACTGTTTCTTCCAAACGCTCTCCAGGCAAGTTTTATACGCTGATTAATTTCTTCATCAATGTGACCCTCACTTGATATCTGCTGTCCAAGATAAATGTAGGTATCGGTTGTCTCCAACTTTTCCCCATCAATCGATAAATCTTCATCTCTTGTAAAAGCATTGTACATCACTTTATATTATGAAAATTATTTACTTCTCCAGTTAGATAAACATTTACCATAATAACAATTAAAATCCAAAAACATTGTTGCTACAAACATGGTATGTACACCCAGTGTCATGAACACTGAATACACTAAAGTAAATAGCAATTTTTGTTCCTTTACTTCATGCAATAAAATTTTTATCAGGTATCTCAGAAAATTCCAGTAAAAAGAAAAAAAAAAAAAAAAAAACAGAAGGCATGAGAATAAGCACTTTCTTGTTTTCATTCTAGTGTGAGTGAAGCTTTCTCCTATGTGCCCACAGTTTATAATAAGTACGAAAAGCTACGCCACATATTCTACATAGATGGTTAAGTTCCTTTGAATGTATAGCCATGTGAGTTCTAAGATTGTCTGCCCTTGAAAAAGTTCTCTTGCAGATGTCACATTGGAATGGCTTTTCACCAGTGTGCTTCCTGAGATGTTTTATCATGTCCTTTCTCAGAAGGGTTGAGTAAGAGCAATCCTGGCAGAACAAAAGTTTGGATTCCACATCCATGGTGAAAGATCCCTTCTGAGATGGTAGTTCCGTGGGGAAGTCAATATAAATAATGTCATCGAGAGAATCACAATCTGTAAAGAGAGGAGTGCTGTTGCATTCTGATATATTTAAAAACACATCAGGATTTTAAATTTTCATATATAACTTAAAATAGCAAATTATCTCTAATAAAAAAAAAGCAAAGAAAGAAACAAATAACACTAGAAACAGTCCACTTAGGGTGCTTACTTACCATACAGACAAAATGGCTTTAACCCTTTAAGCGGCCGATGTACCTGAACATAATAGTGTCCAAAATTTACTGAGCTTCCCAAACAGAAATGTTCATGTAATAGCATAGTTTAAAGAAAGCTACTACAAAACAGCCTCTTTTCCCATTTTATGTCAGTAGTACTCAGGGCCGGATGGACATCTTGCGGGGCCCTGGGCGAAATTTCATTGCGGGGCCCAGAGCAAAATTTCATTGTGGGGACTAAAAAATAAATCTCATATTTTAATAAAGTCGTTTCTGAAAATTATCGTTCGTGAGAAAGACAGACATACGAACACTACCGTAAAGACAAAATGATTATCTCAAAGAAGTATTTGTTTTAAGCTTAAGAAAAAGACCATAATATGGACTGAAAGTTCAGAGAGAGAGAGAAAGAGAGAGAGAGAGAGAGAAAGATAGAAAGAGAAATAGAGAGAGGAGAGAGAGAGAGAAAAGAGAGAGAGGGAAAGAGGGAGAGAAAAGAGAGAGGGAGTGAGAGAAAGAGAGAGAGAGAAGAGAAAGATAGAAAGAGAAATAGAGAGAGGAGAGAGAGAGAAAAAGAGAGAGAGGGAAAGAGGGAGAGAAAAGAGAGAGGGAGTGAGAGAAAGAGAAAAAGAGAGAGAGGAGAGAGAGAGAAAGAGAAAAAAAGAGAGAGGAAGAGAGATAGAAAAAGAAAAAGAGAGGAAGAGAGATAGCGAAAGAGAGAAAAAGAGAGGGAGAGAGATAGAAAAAGGGAGAGAGAAAGAAAGAGAGAGTAAAAAGCGTTAAAACCTACGATTTTCTTTCCCGGGAGAAGACGTTTTAGGTTGCATTGTGACTCTTATAACAGCTTATTCACAAAATGATAAAAGGATATCTGCTTAGAGAATATTTTCTCATTGCGAATATTTTTGTATAGGAAATATAATAAGAATCCCTCTAAAATAAATTGTTATAAACAGTTTTTTCCCCTTATACATTTTAGTGATTGATTTTTAATGCACAGTGGAGTAACTGACAAAGTAGTGACATTCTAAACTTTTATACACGTTCATATATGAAAGTTGCCTTCTTTTTTTTTTTTTTTTTTTTTTTTGAATTTCTTGTGATGTTGGAAAAGTGGCCTCCATGTGTAGTCCAAAAGTAACTTGGATATTGTTCTTTTTATTTCCTTAAATTTAAGTATCAGGTTTTCACACAAATTGTTGGATATATAAAAGTAGGGGACACAAAATGATGAAATTTAATTTGCTATTTCGTGAATGCGGAAAAGATTAAGGTGGTTACAAAAATCATTTTGAATATGCAAATCTCAGGGTCCATACGACAAACAGGGGGGGGGCAACATATTCAAAAATGGGGTGATTGGAAACAAACAAAAGACTTGAAAAATACATTTTTATGGGGCCTTGTGCCCCAAAAGTAAAAAAAAATGTTTAATTTTTTTTACCAAAAATTATTTTGTTTTTTAAACTGCGGGGCCCCCTGAAGGTGTGGGGCCTGGGGCTTCCGCCCGGTTGCCCCCATGGTCCAGCTGGCCTGTGCTGTGACAAGAGAAACAAAAAGACCCAAAATGCCACCATGCTGTGACAGATTTATGGTGGGAACTACTGAGTGCTCCTTTCTAGTCTGCTCTATGACCTAAGGAATGAAGACTTCTTTCTACCTAGTGTCATGGTGTTAGTGCCTTGTCCCCCTGACACGGACATCAAACCACTAGGCAGAAACAAAAGACCCAAAATATCATCTCTCTCTCTCCTTTCGACGTCATTGTTACAGCCCTTCAGCAGGTACTCAGTCAGAAAGGACCGGAGTCAATCATTCCCTTAAATGACACTTTGAATAACAAAGCTAACGGGAAAGCAAAGCTTTTGATGAGCAGGCTCCCTTCTTCCATCCGCATTCCACTCACTTCTTAGATAGCAAATATATTGGTTCGAGCTGATTTCAACCCATTTTGCTAACTCCGAGTTAATTCATTCCAGCCGGTTAAAGGGTTAAGCAGTCAGAGACATAACTGCCAACACTGAAAAACATTTTAAACGTTGAAATGATTTGCACTCATAGTAAGAAAAAAAAAGAAAAAAAAATCACCATTAAGAAACTACACTAAAAGTGAGACAAAACAGTTAAAATGAGCATAAGAAGTATTGCTGCATTGCCAATATTCATTAAGTGAACATAAGAGTATGGATAAGCATACATATACGAATATCAATAATTGAGATACATCATGATGAGAAAAGTAAACAACATATAAAAATATATGAATTAATAAGCATACTAAAGAAAATTTACAGATATACAGGGTGATTCAAAAGTCCCCGAACTCTGAATTCAAATATTTCTAACACGAGTATAGTGATGTATAACTATTTTTACGTACTGTTATTTTGACACTCAAACTTACAGGTAATGAAAACCACTTTACAATAGATGCTGAAATTGTCCACCATTCTGTTGAAGACACAAATTCACCCGATGACACATGCTGGCAGACACTCTTTTCAGCATGTTGGCTGGTATGTCCCTCATAGCTGTAATTGATGTTGTTCCGCATGTCCTGTACCATCTTAGGGCTGTTGTGGTAAACTGTGTCTTTCAGATAGCCCCACAAATAAAAGTCTGGTGAGAAAGGCGGCCAAAGTATTTTTGAGATTAAAGAACTCACGGAGCATCTTCATTGTGTCATTTGATGTGTGGCACGTTGCCCCATCTTGTTGAAACCAACAGTAACGTTCATGTTCTTCCAGCATCGCTACAAATTGATGGATGATGTCTGCATACACAGAGGAATTTACAGTTGTGTGGAGAAAAAATGGCCATACAATTCACCGTCTAGACATGGCACACCACACTCCAACTTTCTGACAGTGAAGTTCAACCTCATGCAATGCGTGTGGATTCTCCACAACCCATATGCGAGTGTTTTGGCTATTGACATATCCATTCAAATGAAATCATGCCTCGTCACTGGAAAAAGTGTTGTTAAACTGGTTAGTCACATTGTTGCGCGTGAAACTCTTAAACCATTGCAGTAGGCAATGCGTTTTTCCGAGTCCAAAGGACACTACTTGAATTCTGTACAGCCATAGCTTTAGATGTTTAGTAGTCCTCTGGCAGGCTGAATACGATGCCCCTAACTCTTGAGACAGCCGCCGAAGTGACTTCCGGGGAGAGCGCTGCAGGGAAACATGAATTTTCTCTAGAAACATGGTCATCACCATGGACAGATGGACACTTTTAGGCTTATCCTGAACACTGCCTGTCTCGCAAAACCGGTTCAGAAGGTCATACACAGTTGTTTTCCCTCATACAGGAGCATCAGGAAACTTCCTTTGAAAGAGCTGGATGCAACGATGGTAAGATTTTTCCGCAAAATGAACTTCTAACAAAGTGACTCTCTATTGGTGAGACTCATGGTTGACTGAACGTTACTGCTTCTCAGCGCCCGCGCAAGCGTGGTGTTACGTGGTGCTATCACATGGCGCAGCTCGTTCCCCAAGGTCACGCACAACAGCCACAAGCAGCAATAATCGGATATCTTTTATGGTTTTACAGCAAATATGTTTTTAAAAATAGAGTTCGGGACTTTTGAATCGCCCTGTATTATAAATTGTTGCTATTTCCATATAAATTAGATGTGCCACATTTAATGGAGTTTACTCAGATATCTCTAAAATTTCTTTTTTTCTGAGGTTTACAGTATCAAAAATACTATTGATAATGACATTCAAGCTTTTTTATTTGTTTTGTGGTTTAGTGACCCCCGCAAGCAACTTTAAGAGCTATAAGGAGTTGCCCACCCCTGATTTTAAGCCACTGGCTCTACGGAAAAGAAAGAACAAATACTAAAAGGATAAACTCAATAACCGTGTCTTGTCGAAGGATTTGAACCTAGTTCTAGAAGTACATGAAGCCAAAAGCCATATCCTAAAAATTAAAGCTTTTCTTTTGTTGTTGATTTAATAACCACAATGAGCAACTCAAAGAGCAATAAGCAGTCGTCCATCCCTAATTCAGGGCTACTGGTTCCAGGGAACATAGAGTGAGCCAATTTTTTAAGGCAAAACACACAAACTTATGCCTCATACAAGATTTGAACCAGCTCAGATGACTTGTCAGAAACCTACACCTCAGCCACCAGGGGAGCAAATATCCTTAGCATCCTCAATGCATTTATCATACTCTTATAAGTCAGCACTTTTAAAAAATCTTATCAACATCTATTATAATATGCACTGTACAAATTGTGGAAGTCATTCAACTGCCATGTCAAAATCATTTCAATGTCAAAATTTGCAATTCAATTTTTCACAGGTCATCAAGATCAAGATCATTAACAGTTTAGTTACAAATTCGATTCCTCAATAACACTCCAGATTTCTGAAACAATTTAAGACAGTTACAGGCACACCTTTCATCAGGCAAAGTGAATCTATTCAAACCCTTTGCATCTACTTATTCTTCTATCTCAAGAATCAAAAACAGCCTCAAATATCTCTTGAAGCTCTTGAACAATTGAGTTTTGAGAGAGAATTGAACATACATACATACATATGTGTCACTAAGCTGTTCTCTGAGATTCAGAGGTTAGCTCCACAAAGAAATACAATTTCAAATCGTTTATTCAGAGCAAAAAATAGATGGGCTGCAGAAGACACTGAGCATATTGTGCCAAATAAAAGCATACGACGATATTTACAATGTGAACGCGATATATACAGGAAAAATATTTACAATATGAGGAGACTGTTCAGAAAAACTGGATAATATGCATGAAAGATCGTACATGTACAGGTATAGCGAAAAAGCAAGTGGCAAAAGTGAAAAGACAAAGAATAATGCATAAGTGAGTGAAACAAAGTGGTAAAAACAGCATTACTACATGAGCATGTTGCATAAGCGAATAAAGGTATATACAAGCAAGGCAGAACATTTTGGATGAAGCTAGAATTGAGGCTATAGAAGACACAAAATGGTGATAGTGCCAAATTTAAGCATTGGAGTGCTATTTACAATTATAACACAACGACTCAATAGCGATATGTACAAAGATACAGTATATGTATATATGTCGTGGAACAATAAATACACATAATGAGCAAATCACACAGATATATCAAAAAACAGGATATTGACAAAGACAGATATACAAATAATAAAATACAACATTGTAACTAAAATAAGCAATAGCGCCATTCTACCGTGAGTACATGGCACGAAGGGTACCATATAGTAATTAAGGTATAAATGTGGAAAAATGGCAATATTTACACTACAATTCAGAACAACAGGAAAATTAAGAGGAAAGGCGCTATGATTGCACCTCATGCACATATCAACACACTTATGATGGCGCCAAAATAAGTGTCATAAAAAACAGTAAAGGCATTGTGCAATAAAAAAAAAACTTAAAAGACAAGATCACAATGCATTAAGTAATATACGAAACGGGAAAGATATATACATAGAACAGAGCGAATGTGCAAAGTTTTTTCAAAAGTGGCATAATGAGCAAAGGCATGCTGATAAACATTGGAGTGTGAAAGTAAAATCAAATCATCATGTACAACGCTGTATTTGGAGCGTGTGTGACGAAAGGAACAATGCGGCAAGAAAAATACAGATCAACTAAATAACTACAAGTACAATACAGATCAACATAATATTGCAGAGTAGGGAAGATTCACAGTGGTCCATAGGACGGCGGGATGACATGCCAGCCTAAGAGCTGGAGCGCACCACACAGGCAGAAGCAGGATGGGCAAACAACTGTTGAGAATCCTGAGAAGACAGGAGGGAAGAAGCCAAACAAAGAAAGTCAAACTATCAGATAATTTTTACTTACTGTTGTCGTATCAAACTTCTCCACTTGCAGTGATCTTGACATACAACTCGGGCTTCACTGACATCCATCACATGCCGTACACAAGATCTTCTATACTTCATACTCATAATCTTTTTTCTCATGCAGACACTCCTGAATCTGATATTCCCATGACTTTCTTGGCATTCCTCTGCCTTTCCTTCCTTCCTGCCACTTGGGCTCAAAAGATGTTCTTAGTAAGGCAGATAGGAGCTTCATAAGAAAACTAGAGACAAATCTTTATGTCATACATTTTAAAAGTTCCTACAAAACAATTTGTTTTTGTTTTTTTGAGGGGAAGAGCAATTCTGCCCAGTAGATGACAGAAACGAGCTTTGCATACAAGGAATTTTGAAACTAAGATCAAAACTAGAATTAGCTTCTCAGGTAAATTCTGCAGATCTGGCTTCGATTCCCACTTGAATTAATTAGCACATCAGGAAATTGGGAGAGTCCGGTTCGATTCCCACTCCACGGGAATGCAATTTTCAAGTTTTCTGATGTGATAAATGTTTCTGATGTGATTAATGTTATGTGAGGAACACTAAATACAAGCAATTCAAAGATGTCCGATTGCTGTGTTAGTAATTCTAAAATTAGTATTTGCCTATGATGCTCATCCCACTTTCATGTAACACTGTTACACACATACGTAATTTGCAATTTTCTGAACAGAAAACAAATAAAAAGAAATAAAATCACAATTAACTGAAAAGTTCAGGATAAAAGTACATCAGAACTATTGAGACAAATGTGTTCTGACAAAGCATGCAGGAAAGACTCAGGGTGGCAACCTACTAAAGAAACAACTACCCAGGCTGAAAAAACTTTAACTATACTTTGATTCACCCTAAGATGACACTGAAAGGGAAGGTTCCCAACATTTCCCATGAAAACCAACACATTTATTGCCCAGAATCATACTTTATATTGTCCTGGTCGCAGGTGGCCTAGTGGTCAACATTCGTGACTGCCATGGAGATAACCTCAGGTTCAATCCCAGGCAGATACGAACGCTCGAACCATTAAATTTCCCCCATGCGCCGGATGGGCACTTTAAACCCTCAGACCCTGGGTACTGCCCCCTCCCTGGTAATAAATAAGGGCGTCTTCCTCCCCCTCCCCTTGTACCTCCCTTTGGTGTGACTTTCCTATTGGGCACTCTAGCCCAAATCCCCTAGTTTCCTATTTCTAAGGGTTGTTTAAGAACTGGGGTCAGACACTCCCTTCCTAAAATCCTCTTCATATAATCTCTCTCTTTATATTGTCCTACCTGTGTAAGTACATATAGTTATTTAGACAAATCTAAAAATGATCTATTTTCAGAAATTAAGTTTTAAAATTAGACCAACACATGCATGCATAGATATGCAGTGTTTGGGAGACAAGGATGCCAATGAGTTGATAGGGGAAGTGATTGACAGCTGCTAACAGCAGGACCCAGTGGGGAGTGACGAGGATGAACAAAACTCTCAACTGTCCCTGAAGGCTTAGTGAGTGCGTAGGTTCTTGTACCTTAAACTGCAGTATCATCTTAGGGTGAATCAAAGTATAATGTGCCACAACATGCTAGATAGTATTTATAATTGCCATAAAAGCAATTCAGCATTTTTGGCATTATATTCATTAGCAAACCCCTCCTTCAGTCCAAGTAATGTTCACAATTACTGCAGGTTAGCTTCTTATGCTTTTAAGGGTTTCACAGAAGCGGTTGTACTTGCAACACTTACTTAAAATTAAGCTACCAAATCTGGGCATATATAGAATTGGGGGGGGGGGTGACGAAAAATGGAAGTTTTTGAAATCCACCAGAACATATTTTTCTTTTAATGTCAGTTGATGCATTTTTATTTCTAATGTAAGTCGCATTTTCACCAAAAACTTCGGAAAATGAACCCTAACCCTTTCGGGGAGGAGGAAGGCCCCCTGTCTTCCTCTAAATATGCCCCTGTACCAAATCAATTTCAAACCTGGTTAAACACAGAATCCATTTTAGCAGACTCCAACCCTAATTGGAAATTTTCAGTAGTAAACACTAAAAAATTCCAAAGTTTTTAGCTTTTTCCAGTAGTGAAAATCTACAAAAATTCATAGTTTTCAGCATTTTTCAGCAGTAATGAATAAAATTATATTACACACTCAGTAAAAAAATCAATGTATGCTCCAATGAGAAGAACCTTACAGTAAACAAAGTGCCTACACAGAATGGAAGTTGTTCATCATCATCTTCAAACCCCCAAAAAAAGAATTCATAAAAAGTTTTTTTTTTTTTCCTGCAATGAAAGAAGAAAAAAAAATTCACTGCAAGAGAGAATTCTACATGGTCAAGTCACATTATTGTGATGATTAGCTAATATCCAGAGTAACCACAGTGTGCAGTGTGGACAGCAGATAGATGGGCTAGGAGTGACATTTGTGCTGGAAGATGTTCACAGGTGTGTGGAGCCATGCTGGTTGCAGCACATCTGACAGCTGCTGGAGGGCGCATGCTGGAGGATCCATAGAGCGAACAACACGATTGAGGTGGTTCCACAGATGCTCAATTGGGTTTAAATCTGGGGAATTAGGGGCCAGGGAAGTACTTTGAAGTCTTCATCGTGCTTTTCCAACCACTCTCGGACATTTCTAGCTATGTGACACGCCGCATTGTCGAGCTGGAAGATCCCATCTGCCCTAGAAAAGACAATCAGCATGTATGGGTGCACATTGTCTGCAAGGATAGATTCATAACAAATTCGGTCCATAGTGCCTTCCACAGGTAGGAATGGACCCAGAGAATGACATGAAAATATTCCCCAGACCATAACACTGCCCCCACCAGCTTGTGTTCCTCCAGCAATGGTTGAAGAGTGTTTGTTCTCCAGTGTTTCTCGCCTTATATGCCAACGTCCATCCGTTCGATGAAACAGAAAATGTGACTCATTGTAAATCATCGGAGGTCCAAATCCGATACTTCTGTGCAAATGTAAGCATTTTCTGCCAATGCACCTTTGTTAGCATAGGTGCAGTGACCATCCGTCTGCATCGGAGCCCCATACAAGGCAGGATTTGCTGAACTATCATTTTAGACACACTTCCGGTAGCCCTCTGGTTCATTAGGCCACTGAGTTGCTCCCCTAAAGTGTGTCAATCAGCCCTCGAGCACCTTCGAAGGTGACGTTCACCTCTCACATCAATGGCATGTGGTGCTTCGCAGTTTCCACATTGCTTATTCGCAGTGGTGCCATTTCTCCAATCACGATACACTTTAATCACAGCAGCACATGAACAGTTCGCAAACTGCTCTGTTTCAGAAATACTGCCACCTCTAGCCCGAAAGCCGATAATCATCCCTTTTTACAAATCTGATAAATCGCTCCTTTCGTCCATGACAGCAATAAGTGGTATGTTTTCAGATTGCCTACAAGCACACCTTATATACCCTCCAAGCCAGCTCACTACATGTGCCTTCTTTCATTGGCTAAGCACTGTTGACGTCAAAAGTAGGGAGATGTGACTCGATTGTGTAGTACTACTCCAGGACTTAAAGCAAAAATATGAAAAATTAAGGGCTTTCCAAGCTCTGGAAAGGAAAAAACTTTCAGGACGTTTCCGAGATTCAATGGGCAGTGATAACTCTGTACATGGCCAGAGACACTTAGGCATCCAAAACATGTAAAAAAAATGCAACAATACTGAAAATATTCAAGAAACACTCTCCAAATTATTTAATGAATGCCAGAATCTACAAAACATGAAATAAACTTGATGCACGTCATTAAAAAAAGTAATTTCACTGAAATTTTTTATTTCTGTAGTATACCAGATGCTTTCTGTAATCCGTAGCAGCCCTATGATTACCGTAGTGACTACAGAGACTCTGTAGTAATTGGAGTTTCTGTTTTAGTAATAAGTAATAACATGGCTATGATCCCAGAAGTTATAACTATAAAAATTTCAACCATTTTAAGAATTATTTCTAGGGAATATATGATTTTTTATTTCCTTATGAGTAGGTCTACTACCCCAAAATTTTGAATGTGAAAAGATCATATTTCCTACAAAAAACACCATAAAATACTACAGCTTTACAGAATCCATGACAAATAGCAAGACATGTGCATACATATCCCTAAGATGTTCTCTGAGATTCAGAAGGCAACTCTTGAAAGGAAAGCTCATCTGCCAGATTAAAGTTTAAAACACATGGAACAAGATTTTACTTATTGTTGATGTATCAAACATCTCTATTTACAGCAATCTCGACACATAACTCAAGCTTCACTGACATCCATCACATCTCAGAACAAAAACCTTTTGTACTTCATACTCATTGTCATTTTCTCTAGCAGATGTTCCTGAATCTGGTTTGATCATGATTTCCTTGGCACTCCTCTACCTTTCATTCCTGTCACCTGGGCTGAATAAATTCTCTTAGTAAGCATCTCACCCCTCATTCTTTCAATACAGTCAAACCACATAAGGATATCTCTACTTTACTAACAACATTTTGCTTCACATTACACATCTGCAACATAGATTAGGTGTACAAATAAGTTTTAAAGCAATTTTTGTGTGACATATACTGCTAATTTACATATCCGACATTCCTCCAAAGTTGTTATCATGTGACTGCAACTGGTCCAGAGTATAAAATGTGACACAGAAGTTTGCCCAACAGTCAAACAAACTTGCACATTGGTAGGTGAAAAATGGAAAGCGATGCTGCATTTATTCGACACTGCATATGTTACAAATTTCATCAAGGAAAGAGTGCTGCAAAAGCATGTGCATCGATCTGGGGGAGAATATTGTATCGAAAAGCACATGTGAGTTTTGGTTTAGATGGTTTAAAGCAGGTGATTTTGATGTTAGCAATCAATAACGTAACGGCGCCTCGCAGAAGGTTGCACATGAGGAACTGCAAGCAGTGCTGCATGAAGATTTGTCTCAAATGCAAAAATAACTAGCTGAACAACTGGGGGTAAGTTAACAAACCATTTCCAATCATTTATGTGCAATGGGAAAGATTCAGAAGGAAGGAAAATGGGTACCACTTGACCTGAGCCAGAGGAACAAGGATGATTCCAGTGGAAAATCATTACAGGTGATGAAAAGTGCATATGGTACAACAATCTGAAACGCTAAAAATATTGGGTAGACCCCGGTGAAGCAACGACTTCAACACCGAAACGTAATATTCACTCCAAGAAATTTCCGCGTGCATCTGGTGGAATATAAAGGGTGTGCTCTATTAGCATGAACTATTGGAACAGAGTCAAACTGTTACTGCTGATCGCTAAAAGCAACAATTGCTGTGGTTGAACCACGAAATCTGTCCGAAACATCCACTCACAGGCAAAGGATTGCGTCCCGTGAAATTGCTGCATGACAATGCTAGGCCGCATGTCGCAAAATCGGTCAAGGAAACATTATTGGCGCTTGGCTGGGAAGCTTTGGAGCACCCGGCGTATAGTCCCGCCATAGCGCCTTCAGAATATAATTTGTTCTGATCGATGCAACATGGTTTGTCTGCTGTATGGTTCCGGACATGTGATGAAGTGCAAAAATGGGTTCACGACTTCATCACGTCACACAATGAAGTATTCTTCATGGCTGGAATCCGTCAGCTGCCCGACCGATGGCGGAAGGTGATAGACAATGATGGTGAATATTTTGATTCGTAAAGGCATTGTTGTTTTCGCCCAAATTACATGTTGTTTGTCTTAAAATGGCTTTAAAACTTATTTGTACACCAAATATTTGTTCCTCACATGATCAGAACATCTCTTGCCACAAACTCCATAACTTAACTAACACATCTCACCAGCACACAAACAACTCTTATGTCTCTTCTGTAGTATTGAGGTTTTACTGCTATTCATCAGATTAAGAACAATTACACTTTCATGCGCACAGCCACTCAGATCCTTTTTTTTTTTTTTTTTTCCTTTGGAGAACCCATCATTCCTGTGAAATTACAGCAGCTGTAACTTTCAGAGATGAATTCACTCGACTACTAATTTCACCATCTAATTTGTTTTCTCTGTCAAATGTGCTTCCTAAATACACAAATTCATTCACCTGGTTTATCTCTATACCACTTACACTGATCTTGCATTCAGAACTAATAGTTCCCCACTCAAAAAATCACAATGTTTTGTTTTTTTTGTTTTTGTTTTTTCTTTTTAATTTCAATGTTTTTTTTTTCTCTTTTTTATACTCAATTTGAATTTCATGCAGGTTTAGTATATCTGGGACAACATACTCTGTAACTCACTTCTGCCCTCTACCAACAAGACTGAGTCATCAGCATACAGCAATCTGCACAGAAGCACTATAATAACTAATAACAGATTTTGGGCAACTTACTATTCTCTGGGTCTTTGCTTCATATTTCACATTTCCAGCACATGAGACAGCCATGGTCATAGTGTTGCATGTTTTGTAGAAGTAGCATGGGGGCTCTTTAACTTTTTCAGCTGAAGTCATTCACTATTGTTACATTCTATTCTTGGTCATTATGGAGGCTTCATGTAGTAATCTGCATATATTTCACATATACCAACACACATCAAATATACCAACACAACATAGTTGCTGTCCTATTGTACATATCAACATTCATAAAACTATCGGGTTGTTTTTCTCCCTTGTCACACATACATACCTTACATTCATACATTTCTTTATACACTATATACAATCTGTAAATATTCAAACAACTCACTATGTGTATACATGACGCTTCCACCTCAGTTAACTACATCTACTCAGGGTAAGAAACTTGCTGTTAACGCACGATGTACAAACTTGCTGAATGGTTCCAGTTATAGGCAAACTTTAATAGCTAAAAACACACACAAGGTAAAATATATTTACATGGTTAAAAAGACACGAGTACTTTCGTGCTCGCTACGAGCACGAAAGTACTCATGTCTTATCTCCAAAAAATGAATTCTTGAGATTTTTACTCAAGATGTTAATAGATATATTATTAAAACAAGTTTAGCATTCAATCAGCCAATTGAGGCATTCGCAGAATGGAAATATAATATAATTAATAGCTTCTCTAATAATTTGGCAGGTCTTGATTTATGTTTTGACAGAAATCTTTTTTATCTGGAGATGCCAAAAGGTCACTCTCTAAACTACAAGATCAATATATTTTTACAACTACAGATAAAGCTAGCAATAATTTTGCAATTATCTGCAAGAAATTCTATTTTGAATTGTTAAATCTAGAACTCAACAATAGAGTAACCTACGAGCCGGTAAGTTATTGTACCAAACAGCTAGAAAATCGTTACAAGGCCTTCTTCAAGAAGCTAAAAATTCCACAAATGAGGAGATATGAGCCTGAATTTCCCTTTCTTTTTGCAACTGTCAAGTTTCATAAAGATCCAGTAAGGTTCAGATTCATAACTAGTGGAGTTAGAAGTCATAAAAAGAAAATTGATCAAGCTTTTGAAGCAATCTTGAAGAGGGTCTTGAAACATATAAGTAACTGTACTAATATGAAAGACAGAGATTTTTGGATAATAAATAATAATTCAGAAGTAATTTCCACTATACTCAATATAAATCCCATAGACATTAATAGTTATGATTTCAAGAACCTATATACTAATCTGCCTCTTTCAGATATCATCACTACCTTTAAAGAGCTGTATGTAGAATTTAAGCTTAGCCAGTTTGTTAATGTAGGTGGCTTGGAACTCTTATCTCAATTGTTGCATAAACAAAAACCATATTTTATATAATAATACTCTCTATAAGCAAGTTAACGGGATCCCTATGGGAGTAGCTCACTCCACAAATATAGCGAATCTATTCCTATTCTTTAAAGAATATAAGTTCATTAATAAAAGCTCCTCATGCTTAGATAACTACCTATACACTTATAGGTATATTGACGATTTGCTTTGTATAAATAATTCAGAAGTTATAGAAAGTGATTTTCCGAATATCTATTATAGCTCTCTTAACTTGTGTAAAACCAACCACAGTAATCAGGAACTAGAGTTCCTTTAACTAATGAAAATCAGGAACTAGATTTTCATTAAACTTAACTGTGGTAACCCGTCCATCAGCCTTTTTGATAAAAGAGTTAATTTCCCTTTCAAAGTAATAAAATATCTGCACTGGAACAATAATATCTCGACCAAAGTAATTGAGAATGTACTAATTTCTCAGGTACTTAGAATTTCAAGAATTTGCAGCAACAATTTGGATTTTAATAACCACATTAGAATCTTATTAAACTGTCTTCTAGAAAACAAAATTCCAATTATTTTCATCAAAAGAACTTTAAGAAAAATTGTTCTGAATAATAGAGTTAGGTTGGCAGATCTGTTTTAATTTCTACACAGTTAATAAAATGATTCTGGCTAATGAAAGCCTTTTGGAAGTTGGTCTGGAGGATGCATATTAAGTACAAAAAGGAACCTTTAGTGCAGGGGTGCACAACCTTTTTATAAGTGGGGGCCAAGTTTATTTTTACATAATAAGTGGCGGGCCGCAAGTTACCTTTTCACATAGGCACTTGCCAAACCCTACCGCTAAAGCTAATTTTACTATTATCCGAATAACCTATTTTACCAGCAGACAAAAAATGTGTTTCAATACCATTTTTGTGTCCTCTAAATGGTTTAAATCCATTTTTGAAGTTTTTTGGCAAATTGCGTTATTAAGTTATCAAATTACTGATTTACAATCAACTTACTCTTAACTGGAAAAGGTTTAGGGGTATATAAAATAAAATAATACTATCACAAGGTTGTAAAATTTTTATTTTTACAAAAAACAGAATTCTTAACATCAAAGTATATAAAAAATTAAAATCAATATATCGTCAAACTGACCATCAAATCAAGTAGTAGCCTAATGCTCCTAATGAGATGCTTGGCATTGTTTATTTTTCAATAGTCTGTCAATATCAGGTTCAATGTTAGAGATGGTAATGCGCAAGTTTCCCTCCAATAGTGTATCACTTAAACGGGAACGACACTTTGACTTTATTTGTTTCATCAAAGAAAACGATTGCTCGCATAAGTAGGTACTTCCAAACAACGTTGCCGTTTTTAAAGCATGATCTTTGAGCAATTTCATTTCTTTCGGTAAGTAATTTTTGTAAAATTCTAGGAGAGAAACTTCAGAGTATTTTGTTTTTAACTCATTGTTCCATCTGGAAATCATTAATTCCATCTGGAAATCTAGTGGCACTGATGCAACGTCAGTAGTGAATGGTAGAGAAAACATATCAAACAAAACCTCAAATTTTCTTATATCTTCAAATCGTCTTTTAAACTCATTGTGAAGGTCCACTACAAGAGATGCATATTTAGCCACATTTACATGGAATTCAGAACTTTCAACAAAACTTTTCATTGTTGGAAAATTTGCTAGTAGTCCATTGCTTAGTTGTGACTGCCATAAACTGAGTTTAACCTCAAATGATTTTAATATGTAACACATGTTGTTGATCATGTTGTTTTTACCTTGAAGCTTAATGTTTAATTCATTGAGATGTTGGGTCATATCAACTAAAAAACATAAATCACTCACCCATTCGCTGTTCTCAAAATGTGCTGCTAGTTGAGACTCATTACGACTGTGTAAAAACATTATGATTTCTTGATGCAAGTCATACACTCGTTTCAGCATTTTCCCAGCACTAAGCCAATTAACTTGTGTAAAATAAATAACATCATCATATTGGGATTCCATGTCTGATAAGAATTCTCTGAACTGGCGGTGATTAAGAGCTACGGCACGAAGAAAATTGACCACTTTAATCACAACCTTCATCACATGCTCCATACGTATGCTTTTAGCACACAGATTCTCTTGGTGTAAAATACAGTGAATAGTAACTAGATCACTGCACTCTTTAGCAAAATAGCTGACAGCCCCTTGTTTACTTCCAACCATGGCAGGTGCACCATCAGTTGATATGCCATGTAGTTTTTCCATATTTAAATTAAACTTCTCTAAAATATTTTTCACTTCACGATAAATATCACATCCTTTAGTTGTGTCTTTCATAGGAACCAATGCCAGTAATTCTTCTGAAATATGAAAATTCTCGTCAACACCACGCACAAAAATACAAAGCTGGGCAGTATCAGTCACATCTGTGCTTTCATCGATTGCCAGTGAGAAGTACTTGAAATCCAATATTTTTTCTTGTAGTGTTTGCTCAATGTCCACTGCCATTTCTTCTGCCCTCCTGGAAACTGTCATTCGATTAAGGCTAATTTTTGATATAATACTTTTTTTCTCTGGGAATGCCACATTTGCCACTTCTTCCAAGCATTCCTTAACTAGCTCGCCATCTTGAAACGGCTTCATTCTTTTTACTAAAATCTTTGACACAATAAAACTTGCTTTTACCGCAATTTGCGATTCATCGTTAACCTTACGAAAAAGATTTTGTAGAAATTTTAATTTTCTTTGCAGTTCTTTTACTTTCTCTTTTCGCATATTACCATAAAATTCGTTGTATTTTGAAGCATGTTTTGTCTCATAATGCCTTCTTACATTGTACTCTTTCATAACACCAGCTGTTTCTTTGCAAATTAAACACGTTGCTTTGCTGTTGTATTCAATAAAAAAATATCTCTCACTCCAGGTCTCTTGAAACACTCGACACTCGTCCGCCACTTTACGCTTTTTTACAGACATGATACTGATATTATAATAATAATGTACAAACTCTGTAAACTGCACACAAGCTGTAACAACACACAAACAACTCACAAACGTGAACTCTGCCACGACAACAATGATACTCCCAGTGCACGACGTGGAGTCCAGTCAGAAATAACAAACCTATAAATAGCCTTGCGCTACACCACTTCAAGGTCACACAGCGCCCTCATCCTCCCCTGCCGCACAACGATGAGTCGGTGTGTCAGTCACGTGCTCACATCCACTTGTATTGCAAGAGTGACTCCACAGTCAGTCTGAACCTTGCAGCAGTCTGGTTATGCAAAACTTAAAATCTGTCCAATAATTGTTTACTTTTTAATTTATTTTTAACAAACATTTTTATAATTTTCTTATTTCAACTAGGGCCTACAATAATGGGAAAAAAATCTCATCATTCACAATATATATATTCACGTTTTCAATAGTATAAAATATTTATCCGCGGGCAGCATAAACTGACTTTGAGGGCCGTGGGTTGTTCACCCCTGCTTTAGTGCTATGGACAGGACAGTCCTATTAAAAATAAAAAATAAAAATAAAATCACGCAAAAAAAGTTTATAATTTGATTAAAAAGTAAAATAAAAATAAAGAAAAAGTAAACTGGGTATTCGCTCACTAGAATAACTATCCTAAAAATAGAAAAACTTACGTTAAAATAAACAGGATCTTGAAGTGTCTGTAGAAGAACAATAAGGTAATTAAATACATATAAAGGTTATTGAATACACTACAAGTGTATTTGACAATCTTTTCATGTATTCTGGAGAGTTATTCTACTCTATCTGGACAAGCAGGACTTCATTCTTAGTTGTATAATTCTCTTGGTGGAAATTTAACGGGCAGGGTCTTTTATGCGGAGTAAAGTTGGGAATCTCCCCCACCACCCCCTGCTTCAGGGAGTGGCCGAGAAGAAAGTTCGGCCATGTTTTTAACACTTAAGCTGCAAGTGTGGCTTGGAAGGTAAGCTCTCATTCTTTGTTCTTAATCTTACTTCGTTTTAAGTTTAATTAATGAAAATTCTTGGCAGAAATTTTAGTTTTTTTAGCATCAAGAATTAGGAGCAAGCATTTTTCTTAACTTCTTGAGTTTTTTGCTCTTTCACTTAACTTGGAATATTAGCGTGATTTTGGGCACTTTGTTTGGTAGTTAGCCACTTTATTGTTCTTGTTGTCAACGATGTTTTTTCATTGTTGGTAGGAACAAAATATCTACATGATCATACTCTTAAAGCACTACTGGAATATTTGTAAATATCGCAACTAATTGTTAACTTCATATAATTTTTTCTCAAAGCATTTTTTTTTTCTTGTTATGTCAGTTGTTGAGTAAGTTGTGGGTTCCGAAACAAAATCCTGTTTCCTTTTAGGAATCTCATTATAAAATTTTTTTATTCATTTGGTTTTTATTTTAAGGCATTTTGAATAAGCTTTTTTCACCACAAAGCATAAGACCTTGTAGTACTTTGGTACTGTTATTCATGTTTAAAATCTCTCTTAGGTGGCTAGGTTGCTTGGCAACATGTTTTTTAGCTGAATAATTCTGATGGCTTATTCAGACAATCTCACAACTTGTGGTTTTTGTAATTGTTTTTCTGTTTTTTGTGGCAGATGACGAGCGTGGGTTGGGCCAGGAAAGTTATAGATGCATGCAAAAACTTTAACTAAATGATTCCTCATGCAACTCTGAGGAAGTTAAGTTAATTATAAAAATATTTTTGTGGGCTTTAAACTTGCATCTATGGCTTTGCAGAAACCCATTTCCAACTAGGTCTTTGTAAAAGTGAGAAAATGCAGAGTTTTGCTGGTCCTTGATAAAGCCAAGGCTCAGCATTCTTGACACTTTCTACATTCAGGTTGCTATTTCTTTATCTTCTTTTTTACTCATACCTGTTGGTTTTTGAGTATTTCTTAGTGTTTTAGTACCAGATAAAGTTTTTTTTTTTGCATCTATCACTTCTTAATAGTATATATATATATACACTGGCAGAAAGTGAAAAAGAACACCAAGAAGGAGATGTCCAAGAAAGAGAGGTCAGGTGATGCTTAACATCACAGCCTCTCCTTGACAAATGTCAACCCCGCCTTCTCGTGGTACATCCTGTTCCCACTAAAGGGGCTCTGACGACCGCCAATAGCGGTATAACTATACCATCGGGATTAGAGGAAATGCTATCCCACACTCACCAACCCGCTTGGCCAGCGTGGTGAGTTATGGCCAAACCCCTCCAAAATGATTCCACAACTTAAATCTTGGCCCTCAGTCTCCGTCAGCTGGAATGTACCTGGCCAAGGCAGCGGCCAGTACGACATGAAGGCAGAGGGTGCTAAGAATCCCAGGAGGACCAGACTAGGCTGCCATCTGATGCTGACCTAAGCTACGTATAATGGACGCTCAATATCTTCTGATTCAAGGCTTCTTGAATTGGAAGAGGAACTACAAAGGATCAAGTGGGACATCGTCGGGCTAAGTGAGGTAAGGAGAAAAGGAGAAGATCTCATTGAACTGAAAAGTGGACATCTCTTCGACTATCGTGGGACTGATACTGGCAGAACTAGCAGTGTTGGATTTATAATAAACAAGAAACTGAAGGATAAAATTGTAGAAATTGAAAGTTCCTTTGACAGAGCTGCACGACTCGTTATCCAACTCTCGAGAAGATACCAGGCTCAGATTATTCAAACTTATGCACCCACCACAAGTCCTCCTGAAGAAGAAATTGAAGAATTTTATGAGGATATTCGTCATCTAAATAATAAAGGTAAGCAGCACTTAAAGATAATTATGGGAGATTTCAATGCAAAAATAGGGCAATGGCAACAGAATGAAACTTCAGTAGGTAAATTCGGTCACGGCAACAGAAACCAGCGTGGAAATACTCTCGTAGAGTTTGCAGAGGCAGAAGGGTTTTTCATCTTGAACTCCTTTTCCAAGAAAAAGCCACACAGGAAATGGACATGGAGACATCCAAATGGGACGACAAGTGAAATTGATTTTATTATGTGTAACAAAAAATTCATCATAGAAGACTGCAGTGTGTTAAACAAGTTCAACACAGGTAGTGACCATAGATTGGTGAGTTGTAAGATGCACCTCAACACTAAACTCGAACGTGGCAAGCTCATAAGACAAACAAAATGTATTGACATAACCAACCTTAAAAAACACCATAATACCTTCAAGTTGGAACTGAAGAACAGATTCTCTGCGTTAGAAGGCCTAACATCGGAAGAAGTGGATATTTCTGAAGTTAACAGAAAAGTAACTAAAGCTCTTATGGAAACAGCAACAAAATTAGCTGGGTCTAAGAACAAGTTGCATGTGAACAAATTATCAGGAAAAACCAAAATGTTGATGCAAAAAAGAAGAGAGATGAGGACAACTAAAGAAGATGTGACTTCCAAAGTGGAATATATAGAGCTATCCAAGACAGTACGAAAAAGTATCACTGAAGACGTAAGGAAATTCAACTGTGAACTAGTAAGGAAAGCAATTGAAAACAACCAAAGCCTAAAGATTGCAAAGGGACATCTCAGTAAGGGAAGAAAACAGATTATGACACTGAGAAAAGAAGATGGTTCTGTAACAAGAAATAGAGGCGAAATTTTGACAAGAGTGAAAGATTTCTACTCCAAATTATATGAAAGGGATGATACATGTACTCCAGACATCATGAAAGGTACCAGAGTTCTTCCAGTCCTCCCAGCAGAAGTTGCACATGCAATCAAGAACATGAAGCGGGGAAAAGCTCCAGGAGAAGATGGAATTACTGTAGACATCATACAAGAAGCAAGTGGAGAAATTGAAACAGTACTCGCCCAAATTTTCACTCGATGCCTTAATGAAGGGAAGATTCCTGAGAATTGGAACAACGCTACAATGATTTTGCTACATAAAAAAGGTGACATTGAGGATTTCAGGAACTACAGACCTATCAGCCTTCTATCAGTGGTTTATAAAATCTTCACTAAAGTTCTTTCACACCGCTTGAAGGTGACACTGGACATGGCTCAACCGAGAGAACAAGCTGGATTCAGGAGTGGCAACAGCACTATAGATCATATCCACGTACTGAGAGAACTAATTGAAAGAGCGAGATAATATGAACTTCCATTGTGCATGGCTTTTATCGATTATGAAAAAGCCTTCGATTCAGTGAAACCATCAGTAGTTACAATGGCTCTGAAATCCTGCGGTATTGAAGATGCATACATTAATATTATTAATAACATCTATGAAAATGCAAGTGCAAAGATTCGGCTGTTTGAAAACACAACACACATAAAAATTGGAAAAGGAGTGAGACATGGTGACACCATATCTCGGAAGCTCTTTAATGCCACATTGGAAAATGTCTTTCAATTACTGAACTGGGAAAACAAAGGGATAAAGATTAATGGAGATTATCTAACTCACCTTTGTTTTGCTGATGACATAGTCATTTTTGCAACTACCCCATCAGAGCTACAGAGTATGATCCAGGAGCTTGCTGACAAGAGTAAAGAAGTGGGATTAAAAATGAACTTTCAGAAGACAAAAGTGATGTTCAATTCTTTCACAAGAAATGAAGATTTATCGATTGATGGAGAAAAGCTGGAGATAACGTTTATCTTGGACAGCAGATATCAAGTGAGGGTCACATTGATGAAGAAATTAATCGGCATTCAAAACTTGCCTGGAGAGCTTTTGGAAGAAACAGCATAATTTTCAAGAGCAGTATGCCATTATGTCTTTAAAGAAAAGTGTTTGATCAATGCATCCTTTCAGTGCTTACGTATGGTGCAGAGACGTGGACCTTAACTAAAAGAGACATACAAAGGCTGCAGATAACTCAAAGTAGCATGGAGAGGTGCATGCTTGGTGTAACCAGGAGAGATAAGAAGAGGAACTCGTGGATCCGAAAAATGACAAGAGTGGAAGACATCATGATCAGAGTAAAATACCTGAAATGGCAATGGGCTGGACATACTGCCAGAAGGACAGACCATCGATGGACAGCCGAAATTTTAGATTGGATTCCAAGGGACAGGAAAAGACCCAGAAGAAGACTACATGGAAGATGGGTGGATGAAATTAGTAAGTATGCGGGAGTGACATGGAGGAGACTGGCACAAGACAGACCGTTGTGGAAGAAACTTGGGGAGACCTTCGTCCAGCAGTGGATTGATAATGGTTGACAATGATGATGATGATGATATACACTGGTGGAAAGTGAAAAAAGAACACCAAGAAGGAGATGTCTGATACCAATGAAATTTATACAGCATAATAACGGAATACAGAGGATAATGTGATAAAAACATTATGGCAAAATACAGCTGTATTTGCTGGTAAACTGAAAAATAACATTTCCATGTAACATGGTTAGTACGAGGTTGAACCGCCATGAACTGCGTCACACTGTGCAATTCTGGCATGGAGTCTGTCGTACAGATGTTGGATGTAAGTTTGGGGTATTGAGTTCCAAGCATTCTCAACGTGGACGCGTAAATCAGGGATGGTCGTGGCTGGCCGTGGAGACCGGATAAGTCGTTGTTCCATAAAATCCCACACATGCTCAATGGGGGACAAATCCAGTGAAGGTGCAAGCCATGGAAGTTGTCTCACACCCTGAAGTGCATGTTGTGTTGCACGTGCCGTGTGTGGGCATGCGTTATCTTGCTGGAAAACACCACAATGGAACGACCTTACAAATGGCACAACAACGGGCTGAATGATGTTGTTGATGTAGGAGGTGCTGTTTAACGTACCCGGTACAAACACTAGTTGTGTACAAGAGTGATAGATGATCGCTCCCCACACCAGGAGACCAGGTGTAGGCCTGTGTGTCGCTGGCGGATGCAAGAAGGGTGGAGACGCTTCCCTGTGCGTCTGCAAACACGCATACGGCCATCGGAGGCTCCCGAGCAGAATCTGCTTTCATCGCTGAACACGACAGATCGCCATTGCATTCTCCAGTGAAGACGTTAGCGACAGCACTGCAGCCGTTCCTGACTGTGGGCTGGAGTCAGAGGCACACATGTACGTAGTCCTGCATCCAGTAGACTGTTGCGGATTTTTCACACAGTCACCTCAGGTGCAACGGCAGCTCGGATTTGCGTCACAGTGGATGTTCTGCTTGACAATGCCGCTCTTCTCACGCGTCGATCGGTCCGCTCATCAGTCCATCTGTGACTCCCGGTTCCACGTCTTCTCGTGTGGGAATGTTCCTCGGACCATCTACGCCACCATCGTACCACCACCGATACTTCCCGTCCAATTCGCTCCGCAATACGACGTACGACCACCTGGCCTTGCGGAGTCCGACTAGACGACCTCGCTCAAAGTCCGATAACTGCTGAAATCGTACACGTCTTCCATGTCCAGGCATTGCAGCTTCTTCAGGGTCTTCGCACGTGTCCGTACGCCAACAACTGATTACATTCACTTTGCCGTACTCCTTAAATACCACCGACGATAATATGCATATTATTCCGTGCTGTGGCGTAAGCGCTCACCAGTTGGTCCCGAAATTAACATCACACCTACGTAAACGCGACCCCATTAACATATGTAAATTTCATGATCGTCCGCCAATTCCTTCTTGGTGTTCTTTTTTCACTTTCCGCCAGTGTATATATAAATATTTATATCATCATCATTGTCAACCATTATCAATCCACTGCTGGACGAAGGTCTCCCCAAGTTTCTTCCACAACAGTCTGTCTTGTGCCGGTCTCCTCCATGTCACTCCCGTATACTTTCGGTATATCATCATTGTCAACCATTATCAATCCACTGCTGGACGAAGGTCTCCCCAAGTTTCCTCCACAACGGTCTGTCTTGTGCCAGTCTCCTCCATGTCACCCCTGCATACTTTCGAATTTCATCCACCCATCTCCTATGTGGTCTTCTTCTGGGTCTTTTCCTGTCCCTTGGAATCCAATCTAAAATTTCGGCTGTCCATCGATGATCTGTCCTTCTGGCAGTATGTCCAGCCCATTGCCATTTCAGGGATTTAACTCTGATCATGATGTCTTCCACTCTTGTCATTTTTCGGATCCACGAGTTCCTCTTCTTATCTCTCCTGGTTACACCAAGCATGCACCTCTCCATGCTTCTTTGAGTTGTCTGCAGCCTTTGTATGTCTCTTTTAGTTAAGGTCCACGTCTCTGCACCATACGTAAGCACTGGAAGGATGCATTGATCAAACACTTTTCTTTTAAGACATAATGGCATATTGCTCTTGAAAATTATGCTGTTTCTTCCAAAAGCTCTCCAGGCAAGTTTTGTACGCCGATTAATTTCTTCATCAATGTGACCCTCACTTGATATCTGCTGTCCAAGATAAACGTACGTGTCTGTTATCTCCAGCTTTTCTCCATCAATCGATAAATCTTCATTTCTTGTAAAAGCATTGAACATCACTTTTGTCTTCTGAAAGTTCATTTTTAATCCCACTTCTTTACTCTTGTCAGCAAGTTCCTGGATCATACTCTGCAGCTCTGATAGGGTAGTTGCAAAAATGACTACGTCATCAGCAAAACGAAGGTGGGTTAGATAATCTCCATTAATCTTTATCCCCTTGTTTTCCCAGCTCAGCGACTGAAAAACACCCTCCAATGTGGCATTAAAGAGCTTCGGAGATATGGTGTCACCTTGTCTCACTCCCTTTCCAATTTTTACGTGTGTTGTATTTTCAAACAGCCTAATCTTTGCACTTGCATTTTCATAGATGTTATTAATAATATGAATGTATGCATCTTCAATACCGCAGGTTTTCAGGGCCATTGTAACTGCTGATGGTTTCACCGAATCAAAGGCTTTTTCATAATCGATAAAAGCCATGCACAATGGAAGTTCATATTCCCTCGCTCTTTCAATTAGTTCTCTCAGCACGTGGATATGATCTATTGTGCTGTAGCCACTCCTGAATCCAGCTTGTTCTCTCGGTTGAGCCATGTCTAGTGCTACCTTCAAGCGGTGTGAAAGAACTTTAGTGAAGATTTTATAAACTACTGATAGGAGGCTGATAGGTCTGTAGTTTCCGAGATCCTCAATGTCACCTTTCTTATGTAGCAGGATCATTGTAGCGGTGTTCCAATCCTCAGGAATCTTTCCTTCATTAAGGCATCGAGTGAAAATTTGGGCGAGTACTGTTTCGATTTCTCCACTTGCTTCTTGTATGATGTCTACAGTAATTCCATCTTCTCCTGGAGCTTTTCCTCGCTTCATGTTCTTGATTGCATGTGCAACTTCTGCTGGAAGGACTGGAGGAACTCTGGTACTGGTATCTTTCATGATGTCTGGAGTGCATATATCATCCCTTTCATATAATTTGGAGTAGAAATCTTTCACTCTTGTCAAAATTTCGCCTCTATTTCTTGTTACAAAACCATCTTCTTTTCTCAGTGCCATAATCTGTTTTCTTCCCTTACTGAGATGTCCCTTTGCTATCTTTAGGCTTTGGTTGTTTTCAATTGCTTTCCTCACTAGTTCACAGTTGAATTTCCTTACGTCTTCAGTGATACTTTTTCTTACTGTCTTGCATAGCTCTATATATTCCACTTTGGAAGTCACATCTTCTTTAGTTGTCCTCATCTCTCTTCTTTTTTGCATCAACATTTTGGTTTTTCCTGATAATTTGTTCACATGCAACTTGTTCTTAGACCCAGCTAATTTTGTTGCTGTTTCCATAAGAGCTTTGGTTACTTTTCTGTTAACTTCAGAGATGTCCACTTCTTCCGATGTTAGGCCTTCTAAAGCAGAGAACCTGTTCTTCAGTTCTAACTTGAAGGTATTATGGTGTTTTTAAGGTTGGTTATGTCAATAGATTTTGTTTGTCTTATGAGCTTGCCACGTTCAAGTTTAGTGTTGAGGTGCATCTTACATCTCACCAATCTATGGTCACTACCTGTGTTGAACTTGTTTAGCACACTGCAGTCTTCTATGACGAATTTTTTGTTACACATAATAAAATCAATTTCACTTGTGGTCCCATTTGGATGTCTCCATGTCCATTTCCTGTGTGGCTTTTTCTTGAAGAAGGAGTTCAAGATGAAAAACCCTTCTGCCTCTGCAAACTCAACGAGAGTATTTCCACGCTGGTTTCTGTTGCCATGACCGAATTTACCTACTGAAGTTTCATTCTGTTGCCGTTGCCCTATTTTTGCATTGAAATCTCCCATAATTATTTTCAAGTGCTGCTTACCTTTATTATTTAGATGACAAATTTCCTCATAAAATTCTTCAATTTCTTCTTCAGGATGACTTGTGGTGGGTGCATAAGTTTGAATAATCTGAGCCTGGTATCTTTTCGAGAGTTGGATAACAAGTCGTGCAGCTCTGTCAGAGGAACTTTCAACTTCTACAACTTTATCCTTCAGTTTCTTGTTTATTATAAATCCAACACCACTAGTTCTGCCAGTATCTGTCCCACGATAGTAGAAGAGGTGTCCACTTTTCAGTTCGATGAGATCTTCTCCTTTTCTCCTTACCTCACTTAGCCCCACGATGTCCCACTTGATCCTTTGTAGTTCCTCTTCCAATTCAAGAAGCCTTGAATCAGAAGATAGGGAGCGTCCATTGTAAGTAGCCAAGGTCAGCATCAGATGGCAGCCTAGTCCGGTCCTCCGGGGATTCTTAGCACCCTCTGCCTTCATGTCGCACTGGCCGCTGCCTTGGCCAGGTACATTCCAGCTGCCGGAGACTGAGGGCCAAGATTTAAGTTGTGGAATCATTTTGGAGGGTTTGGCCATAACTCACCACGCTGGCCAAGCGGGTTGGTGAGTGTGGGATAGAATTTCCTCTGATCCCGATGGTATAGTTATACCGCTATGGGCGGTCGTCAGAGCCCCTTTAGTGGGAACAGGATGCACCACGAGAAGGCGGGGTTGACATTTGTCAAGGAGAGGCTGTGATGTTACGCATCACCTGACCTTGCATCCCCGGTATATTCGGTATATATAAATATTTATATATATAAATATATATATCATGAGAAAAAAGAATTACGATTACAGGAGAAACCTTCACTCCATCTAACTTCCGTTTCTGAAAGTTTCAAAAGGCAGAATTCTTTGAATCCACGGAAGAATCTTGTGCCTGAAGATTGCACAGAAGTTTTTGGTCCGTCTAACTTCTGTTTTCGGGAATTTTTCTTCTATTTTCAAGCTGAAATGCAGATATTTAAATACTCATGGAATAAATTCATATTTAACAATATTACTGCGCAGAAGAAACATCACGAGGAAAAGAAATCACGATTACGAAAAAATCTTCACCCCGTTTAACGTTCGTTTTCAAAAGAGTTTTGAAAAACGAAATAACATCCCCTGATGAAAAAATGACCCCCCCAACTTATCTTCCAAAATTTATCTTCATTTTTGCATCGATCTCGAGGATAACCCAAAAGATGACAAAAATCAACAACAGAATTCTGCGAATCTGCAGAAGAATCTCATGTATGCTTAAGATGTTACAAGCTAACAAGGACAACTGTTTCTAATGCAAGCGATAGCTAACATCACCAGCAATGCAAATCTGAGCCTGATATTTAATTGTTACTTTGTGACATCAGAAGCAGATACTGTGGCACACTATTCAGTGTGCAGTTATCGTTTTCCGCTTACTTGTCAATCAGACGGTTAGTTTCCCAATTTGAATATAGCCCGTGCTGTGTATTTCCAAGCAAACTTTCTACTTCAGCAATGGATTAGTTTGTCGATAAAAAGTTTTAGGAAGTCGAATTTAAATCATAATGAAGTGGAACTGATAGCCTCCACAGTATTATACACATAAATACCCAGATCTCTCCCCCTCTCTCTCTGTTTACCTAGAACACTTTACGTCACAGCAACGTCTGCATTGTTGTGTCATCACGTATCAATCAATTTGTGTGTGTTCTCGAGATGTCAAAGTGATTCCCTGCTATATAATAGCATGCGATCACTTTTAGATGTCAAGGTGCACATGCTAATTCAAAAACATTGGATTATAAATTACTTGAATTTTATTAATCCGATCTACAAAATTCTAACTGAATTCTTAATATCACGACAAGTTACAATTGTACATTAATTTAATTTAGCACAATTCGAAAATTAATTTGTACACTTTATTTTTTACCTTTTCAATTTAACTTACTTTCCGAGATTAGTGCTGATAATATTATGCATTTTGCACAATATTGATCTATCTAAATGCTCTAACCTACAATAAAAACTGAAATCTTGAGATGTCAAAGTGAGCAAGATTCCATCTACAAGCAGATGTCGCCCTAATAGCACATTGTCAAGAATTTAGGTAGTTCCGATGTCGCATTATTTTGTAGAAAAAGTTTCGGTATGAAGTTTCAAACTAACCGTTGAATAGGACAGTCTAAAATAAGCTGTGAAGGGAATAATAAGTGTGACAGAGAAAAAGCAATTTAATGCGAGAAATCAAAGTAAAAGTTATTAAGGTAAATTTACATGAAAACAACTTTCCGAGTTTAGTGCTGATTATATTACACATTTTGCAAAATATCGATCTATTTAAATGCTCTAATCTACACTTGCTAAACGACAAATATTTTACACAGAATGTTATTTATTGCGAGGTCTTTTGAAAAATAGAAATAAATAGCAAATAATTTTCAGTTCTAACATGAATGAGTTCTTACTATATAAAGTTTTTACTGTATTTCCTTATAGAAATCCTGCGTCTATTTAATTTGTTTTCAATCTGCTTCAATTAAAAATTTTACTCCATCATAGGATGGGCAACATCCCCTATATATTAATATTTATTTAAAGCTTTAAAACAACCATCCTACAATGGGCTATATGCTAATTGAAAAATACTAGTATTCAAGACAGCAAATGAAGTATTCAAGATGGTGTATGGATACCCAGATCTCTCATGACTTAACACACCCTCGCAGAAATGCTATGTTGCCAGATGGTGAATATATCCTTATTTGAAAAAACATGATCACAAAATAACTGCACTTTTTCATGGCATAACTTATAATACTTATTAACAATGCACATGTTAAAACATAACTTATGCTAAAAGTGTATAAACATAAGTAATTAAATGTACTGTCACACAAAATTATAGAACATAAATATTAAATTAAATTTAACACCCTTTTTTTGCATTTATTACTAACATAAAATTATTGCTGTAGTACCCATAAAAACCTAAATGCCCCTCCAATGGTTCCTTATGATTTATCGCTACCCTAAAAATCACAAACGCCCCCTGGGTGTGGTACCACCCCAGTTGGGAAACACTGGTCTAGAATATGTTACAGGCATGAATATGAAATATTTATAATCAGTATTTATTTTTTACAGGCCTCCTGAAATCCAGGAGAGGCAAGATGAAAGGGGATAAATTCTAAACTCACTATGTGTTTAATTATCAGGGCCCAGATGTTGATTACTTAGAAATTCCTAAAAAATGCTTTTAAAAAAATGAAAAATGCCCTTAAAAATTGAAGGAAAAATCCCCTAAAACAGTTTGTATTATATTAAACTAGAATTTTGTCTTTTCTTTATAAAATGCATTATGAAATCACAGAAGAAAAGAAAAAAGCAAGTAAGTACCTGTTACACATGAACTGCAATATGATCTGTAATCTAATCACTTGCAAGTACATCAGAATTACAATGAATAATTAGACATTTTTTAATACTGTCAAAAGTAAAGGACTGTCTGTTGTCTGAAAGCAAGTTCTTACACCTTGAGAAGCTCTTCTCTGCTCTCAACATATCAGTAAGTTTTTATAGCTCCAACATGTGTGACAGCAAATCTCTTCTCTGCTGCAATTTTAATTTCACACACTTTGCAAAACAGAATTACTACACCCATGGAAAAAATATCTGCTCCAAATTTTGTAACTAGCTTTTGTAAACAGCAAGATTTGGCAGGTTTGCACTTAAGCATCTTTTAAAATGAACTACTACTACTTCCCTATCCAAATATTGAAAGTGATATTTTCCCACAAGTTGTCAACCGTCCTGGGGAAAGATTGCACCCTAAAATCTAGTCAGAACCAGTTACTATAACCTATTCTGCCAAGTAGTACATAATGGCCTAGTGGTCAGTGTTCATGACTGCCACAGAGGAGACCTCAGGTTCAATCCCAGCAGGTGCGAACACTTGAACCACTAAATATCTGCCATGCGTCGGAAGGGCACATTAAACCATCAGGCCCCAGGTACTGCCCCCCCCCGGTAATAAATAAGGGCATCTTCCTCCCTCTTTCTACCTCACTTCCATGCCACTTTCCTATCGGGCACTCTAGCCCAAATCTCCAAGTTTCCTATTTCTAAGGGTGTTTACACCTGGGGTCAGACATTCCCTTCCTAAAATCCTCTACAAAAAAAAAAAAAAAAAAAAAAAAGGTAGTACATAAAGTCGTACTTCTGCCAGGTAGTACATAAAATGTTTGGAATGTCAGCAACAGTACAAGAAGCTCTGAATTTGAATTTTTTGTTCACTATCCTCTCTCACAGCCTCCCCCCCCTAACCTTTTTAATTGAGGTTTAACGATCACCGTGAGCAACTCAATGGGCAATAAGCAGTCGCCCGTTCCAAATTTAGAGCCACTGATTCTAGAGAAGGGAGGGAGTCAGTGCCATAAGACAAACACAACATCCATGCCTCACAGGCATTTGAACCTGTACCCATCTTGGATGAATTGTGATAAGCCAGCACTTAGACCACTGTGCTACTGGGGCAGCACAGTCCCTTCCAAAAGCAGACAATGGGGATTCACTTTCCCCAAAACTGATGGCACTAAACAATGTCTTGAATAAAGTTGCCAGAATGAGCTACTTTTTAAGGTTTTTGCTTGGGTCATGTGGCAATCCTGGTTTTGAGTGTTTCAATTTGAAAGCATAATCCTTATGAAAATTTAATTTTTTATTTTAAAAATGACAGAAAATACAAAAAAATGCAAATATCATCAAAGTCCAGACCCTGTTAATTATCATGTGAGGAGAGGGTATATAAATGATGAAAACTTTGTATTAAAAAACTGTTACAAAATGCTGGGATTTTTTTAATATAAGAATTTAATATGATATCAGCATGTAAATTATGTTTTGCATTTTGTACCACGAAACAAAAATAAAGCTTTTTAAAGAATGACATTTAAATTTTCAAGAAATGAGTTTTTTATTAGATCCATTCCCCATCCTCCTTTTACAACACCAGAAAAAAAAAAAAAAAAAAGCACTGTACATAGCTTATCTGTTTGTGTTAAACATCAGTTTTCAAGTCTCTCACGGAAACTATTCATTTTTGGCCATGAAATTCAGTTCTTATACAGATGTGCACAGAAATACAATATAGAAATATGCTTTAACCCGTAACAAATTCATATTCAAAAATTATGCAAACTTGCTATTTATATGAAAGTGAAACATAAAAAAGTTTTACGCATGAAGAAGACATATATGTAAGGACATTATTTTAAACATTAAAATCAAATGCTTTGTATAGTATTTAAAAACACTTTTATTTTATTTATTTTGCTATTTGATAGTAATTTCAAGACCCATTGTGGTGAAGCTTTAAATGATGAGAAAGTCGAGAAGGTGTATTGAAAAATGCTCCACATATATTGCATGCTTGTTGGCACAATCCAGTATGCACTAAAATATGTGCATTTAGGCTTTTCTTTAAGGAAAATCTTTCTTTGCAATATGTGCACTCAAAACTTTTTTCTCTGGTGTGTGTTACCAGATGAGCTTTAAGGTTGCTTCGATGAACAAAACGTTTTACACAAAAATTGCACTGAAAGGGCTTTATTCCAAAGTGTTTTCTTTGATGGTAAGTCATACTACCCCTATTAATAGTGGAATATGAACAGTGGTGGCAAAAAAGACGATTAGTGCTCTTATCTTTGTGAAAGTTTCCTACTGGAAGCACATCTTCAGGGATAGGTTGATTTTCGTCAGTGGTAATTTCCGCACTCATACCTACAAAAATAGACATTAAAGCAATTTCAAAAACATGCAAAAAAAAAAAAAAATCTGCAAAAAATCATTTTGAGAGAAAGTATAATAATCACAACTGAGACATTTGTAGAAAATCAGCAATGACGAACAGTAATGGAACATCATATATTCATACAACATTGAAAAATACATGTTGGAAATGTGTAGAGACGAAAACCTCCAAAAAGATTTAGGGAATAAAGGTGAGTAACCTCAAAATATAGATTATAAGTAATGGAACAGTTATGATTCAATGAATGGTTGCACACACTCAGCCCTCCTTTAAGGTAGCTTTCAGAACATGACAACATGAACAAGTTCCTTATTATACTTCCCCAATTCATGCATTACATGTAAAAGCCACTTTGAAACAATCTGTAGCTCATACCACATTGTTTTTCATGGGTATAACATGACAGTAACTATAATTGTATATCAGTTCTTATGTGGTTTAGAAATCACTTTTGAGTAAGCCTAAGTGCACGTAAAACTCTAATAACTAGCCTGTATTTAGTAAAAGCTTAGATTTAAGAAGGAAAACTGAAAAAAATTGTTTAGTATAATATCAACCCCCACCCCCCTGGTTAATTTGTTACTGAGAAAAATTTAATGAACTGACTGGCCTTAATGATGAAAAAAATATATATATATAACTATGAGTGTGAGCTGATCCTTCTTAATCAAAAAAATTTAGTGAATTCTATTCAACTGGGGACAGAAAATCTGCTTTGCATTAACCTGGGGGAGGGAACACGAGAAATGGTTGTGCATACGATGAAATTTGGAGAGAATTTGACCGAAGGAAAGAATGGTGGTAGTTTTCTTAACAGACCAACTTTCATGACACTCCCTAACCCCATTTACTGTGAGCATAAAGAGAACTGCACAAGAATGGTTAAAAATAAATGATTTGCTCAAACACAAAATGAATATGGCTAAGATGCAAGGACATATAAGGAAGCTTTTGGAGTGTCAAGAGTGAAATGGTATGGAGAATGATGTAACATAGATGTCACATGAGAAGAAACAGAAAGCAAATGCTCCCAGAGTTGTGCCCACTGCCAAACTCTCTAAACACAAGGTGTTTCCAAAGAAATGAAAGGTACCACTGGGATACAAAGCAATAGGGAGGAATAGAAATGAAGTGATTCCTTGTCACACTGCTGCTGTTTGCAAAAGATAAGTAATGCTTAGTTTTTTAGTCATGCAGCGGGGTGTTTTATGTACCACTTTATTTACATCAACTACAATAGGTATTATTAAATCACTAATAAATCAACAGGTATTAAACACTATTAAATCAACAGGTATTAACTAACTACATCAGGTATTGGAAATCAGAATTAAGGAACATCAAATGGCTATTAATAACAAAGATCAAAATAGTGTATTAGCAAACCATATGCAGTTATGCAAATGTGAGCCTTTATGGGGAAAAACTAAAATATTGGACTATGAATCTCATAAAAACAAGAGACTAATCAAAGAAAGTTATTACATAAAAAAAAAAAACTGTGCCATCGATGGCCTTCAAAACTAATAAATGGTGTTTTAAACAAATTAATTACAACAACAACAGAATTACAAAACACACAATGAAAACATTTCAATTTAGTAACTGGCAACAGTATGAAGTACTTGGAAACAGTATGAGGAACCTAGCAACAGCATTTAAAGTCTTCAGAAGTAAATAAAACTTGATAAGATATCAAATAAACAAAACAATCACACTAAAAGTAAACAACACTTTTGTTAATCCTTCTATACATCGAGAACAGACCTTGACTAAGATCAAGAGGCCAGAAATGCCTGTAAATATAAAAAAAAAAACTCAGAGCGAAGAAAGATTAAATGAAAATTTCTTCAACTAGAACTACAACAGGTAGTAAGACTGGTAATTACATAATTTCCTTTAAACATCCTTTTATGCCTTAACAGTAGGTGAATAGACGCCAACTTTATGTAGCTGTTAAGCGGCAAATGCTAACCTTTTGTAAGTGATAAAATGCCAAAAAGAAAAGCATTACGTATACACATGTAAACATAATTTATGTGTATCTTTACATAGTGGAATCTTCATTCCCATAACTAATTGAGTCAGAATTTTTGTCAGCCCAAAGCTTTTGCTTAAAAGTAGGTTCAACTGTACTGAGATCAAGGAATTCTTGTTAAGTTGACAAAGGATATATAAATATCACTTCAAAATATGGATAATGTAATATTTATTATTGGCACTAAGAACTTAGAACCAGGCCATGACAAACCAAATTACTATGGTCCATACAGACAGTTCATACACTGGCAGAAAGTGAAAAAAGAACACCCAGAAGGAATTGGCAGACGATCATGAAATTTACATATGTTAATGGGGTCGAGTTTATGTAGGTGTGATGTTAATTTCGGGACCAACCGATGAGCGCTTATGCCACAGCACAGCATAATATGCAAATTATTGTAGGTGGTATTTAAGGAGTACGGCGAAGTGAATATAATCAGTCGTCAGCGTACGGACACGTGCGAAGACCCTGAAGAAGCTGCAATGCCTGGACATGGAAGACGTGTATGATTTCAGCAGTTATTGGACTTTGGGCGAGGTCGTCTAGTCGGACTCTGCGAGGCCGGGTGGTCGTATCGTCGTATTGCGGAGCGAATTGGACGGGAAGTATCGGTGGTGGTACGATAGTGGCATAGATGGTCCAAGGAACATTCCCACACGAGAAGACGTGGAACCGGGAGTCACAGACGAACTGATGAGCGGACCGATCGACGCATCAGAAGAGCAGCATTGTCAAGCAGAACATCCACTGCGACGCAAATCCGAGCTGCCGTTGCACCTGAGGTGACTGTGCGAACAATCCGCAACCGTCTACTGGATGCAGGACTATGTGCACGTGTGCCTCTGGCATGTGTACCTCTGACTCCAGCACACCGTCAGGAACGGCTGCAGTGGTGTCACCAACGTCTGCACTGGAGAACGCAATGGCGATCTGTCGTGTTCAGCGATGAAAGCAGATTCTGCTTGGGAGCCTCCGATGGCCGTATGCATGTTCGCAGACGCACAGGGAAGCGTCTCCACCCTTCTTGCATCCACCAGCGACACACAGGCCTACACCTGGTCTGGGGAGCGATCATCTATCACTCTTGTACACAACTAGTGTTTGTACCGGGTACGTTAAACAGCACCTCCTACATCAACAACATCATTCAGCCCGTTGTTGTGCCATTTGTAAGGTCGGTCCATCGTGGTGTTTTCCAGCAAGATAACGCATGCGCACACACGGCACGTGCAACGCAATATGCACTTCAGGGTGTGAGACAACTTCCATAGCCTGCACGTTCACCGGATTTGTCACCCATTGAGCACGTGTGGGATTTTATGAGACAACGACTTATCCGGTCTCCACGGCCAGCCACGACCATCCCTGATTTATGCGTCCAGGTTGAGGATGCTTGGAACTCAATACCCCAAACTTACATCCAACATCTGTACGACAGACTCCATGCCAGAATTGCACAGTGTGACGCAGTTCATGGCGGTTCAACCTCGTACTAACCATGTTACATGGAAATGTTATTTTTCAGTTTACCAGCAAATACAGCTGTATTTTGCCATAATATTTTGATCACGTTATCCTCTGTATTCCGTTATTATGCTGTATAAATTTCGTTGGTATCAGACGTCTATTTCTTGGTGTTCTTTTTCCACTTTCCGGCAGTGTATATATATACAAGGCAGATTAAAAAAATACCTGGAAATTATTTTTATACAGAAAGCAATAATAACATTACCATTAAATAACAACACAAGAATATCTACATTTCATTACTTTCCATACCGTTTTGAGAAAACCATCGCTTGATGTGTGAAAACTTGGAAACTTTGGTTTTTATTCTATGCCAATAAATTTAGATTACTAGTACAGTTAGACTATCTTAAACATTACCATTATTTACACTGCATTCCCTTCAAAATAAATTCTTTGGGCAGCTATAAACTTTTGCCAATGTCTATAAAGCCGTCTGAAGCATTTCTGGAATCCATTCTTTAAGGTGGTTCCACTTAAAATCTCTGCCTTATGTTTCCAATGATAAAATTGCTTAACATATTTTCTTTGCAATTAGTGTATTCCCAAGGATGAAAATTTGCCCTTCGATAAAACTAACTTTAAGTTATAGCATGGGATATTTAATACTTACTAAAACATAACCATAATTATATTAAAAATCAATAATTTTTCTTTGACTAATGTTCAGACCTGTTAATAGATGGCGCGACTTGTACGTTGATGATGCTAGTAGGCAAACAAATGTTGGATTGCTCATTTATGGTTATATTTTAGCAAGTATTAAGTATCCCATGCAATAACTTAAAGTTAGTTTTATCGACGTGCAAATTTTCATCCTTGGGAATACATTAATGGTGAAGAAAATATGTAAAGAAGTTTTACCATTGGAAACACAAGGCAGAGATTTTAGGTGGAACCACCTTAAAATCTCTTTCAGCACATTTGCAGTATTTTCAACAATGTACTCAGCAGACTTGTGAATTGTCATCCTTTTAGGCAGTGGTGGTTATCACATTGTGCTTTGCAAGGAACTGTTTAACCATTAGGGATCGATGTGCAAGTGCATTGTCATGAAGAAACAAAGTGTTTGTTGTCTATTTGTCCAGGTGTTTCCTTCAGATTGCATACCTGAGGCAATGGAGGATATCAACATACATTTCTTTTGAAGATGACAATCTGATTTATATGGCGTAATCCCGTATTTCTTTCATGATACATTTCTTTATTCACTGTCTTCTCTTCTGGAATAAATTCATAGTGGACAAGGCTAAGATAGTGAAAGAAAACTTCCACAATTACTTTTCCAAACTGGGTGATAATGTTGAGGGTTCCTTGTGATCATTTTGCTTAGAAACTTGATCTGCCATAATGATTAAGTCTCCGGCAATGGCCATTCCCATTTCTTGCTGTTCAGAAGTCAGCATTTTTGGAACCAAGTGCTGACAAACATAATGCATATTGCAGGATGCTGCGAACACTTCCAACTCACACGACCATCACAGAAATGCTCATGCCACACGCAAACTTTCAATTTTTTTCATTGCGATTTCACTATATGCTTGCTCAATCATACTAATGTCTGATGGTTATTTTTGAAGCAAAATGTAAAATTTGATATTTGCATGTTGCTCAGTCCTCAATTTTTTCTACTATTCCATGACTAAATGCAAGGTAAACAAAGAAATTACTGGTGCTCCATACAAACAGGAAATGGGACAGCACCACATGCCATTAGTAAACATCATAGGTGCTGCAAACATCTGAAACTGAAAAAATCCCCCAAGGTATTCTTCATTCCCACACTTTGGGGTGATTGCAGGAACTTTTTGAACCTACCTTGTATCATTTAGATGCACATTTTACATATTGGAATTTTAATCTTAAAACATATTCAGTGATCAATTTTGTCCTCTTTGTTAAAGACAGATTCTACTGTGCTGAAATCAAAGAATTCTAAGCTGATAAGCGATATACATTATTTCAAAATATGAGGTATTTGATATTGATTATATACAATGTTCAGGAATGGGTTTGACAAGCAAAAATGACTTTGGTCAATGTATCATTAAAGAAGAATAGGAACAGGATGGTCAGCTTCTGGAAAACTGAACAGATTTTTAATTAGTAAAATAAAGCCTGAGAATAGAGCAAAACTCTTCAACCAATGTGTATTGCCTGTTATGATATATGGGGCAGGTAACCTGGCCAATCAAAAATGAAATAATAGACAAAGTGCAAAAAAACAGAAAGAAGAATGGGAAGATGTCTGCTAAACATAAGACTCAAAGATAAAGATCAAAAATGAAGAAATAAGGGCTAAAACAAAATTTTTAAATGTTGGAGAAAATATACTTTAAAAGAAATGGAAATGGGCTGGATACACTGCAAGGCTGAAGGACAATAAAGTTATACTGGAGAGGTGGCCATATGATATAAGTAAAACAATTGCAATTCTTTGGCACCAACAAGCTCACGATAGAAATAGGGGGAAAGAATTGGGAGATACCTGTATAGCCAGAAGTGACTATAAAAAGGGTTGAAAGAAAGAATATTATTTTTTATCCACTTTATATTTTTTTGCATTTTTTTTCATTAAAAAAGTTCAATGAGAAAAAGATGTTTACACTTTTTTCACAAGTCCAAAATTAATTCCCATTCTTTGAATTAATTTGCAGGATTTTATGGTACAAGTGCCAGATGCAGCCAACTGTTTCTCACAATGATTGAAATAAATGGACAGTCCATTTAAGCTGTACCTCAACTACAGAAAACATGTTGTGCTTGTACTGAAAAAAAAAAAGACCTGATGGATACATATGTCACTGCAGCAATGCTAAATCTACTAGCATCCCTACCTTAAGCTAAGTTTGAACAACATAACTGATCCTTAAAACACATAATTTTACTTTAATCTGCACAACAATTGTTTTTTTTTTCTCAATTTGCATCTCTCTTATTATTGGTTTCACCTTGATCAACACAATTTTAATTGCCTGCTATGATAAAATTAGATGATGCACTTAAGATGAAGTGAAATGTCACAGCTTGCTCGCACTCTGAATAAAATGAAGTGTAAACTTGAAGCATGAAATACACATAAGACAGTGAAGAGGAAGTAATTGAAATCTTCAATTAAAGAAAACTTTAAAATATCTCTGAGTAAAGCCAATAAATTTATCTTCCTAATACAAATAAAACATGGCATTCACAAATTTTTATGAATCTATCAACATTTTGATATTTCCAAGAAGAGATATGCCTCCCACCTACAAGAAATGGAAATATTAAATAAATGTGCACACACATAACATGCATATACTTCACTAAAGATGTATATGTTTTAGAGCATGCATGCCTTTTAAGTTTGTTACAAAATCAGTTTACATGCAATATATTTTCCCACACATAACAGGCATAGTTTATTACTTAGTAGAGTTACAGCTCAAGAGATTTGCTTAGTCTGAAGTAGTGTTGCAGAAGACTTAGCTGAAATCTGTACACCAGAGTTAAACAAAATCAGTAGATCAGGTTTTTTTTTTGTTTGCTTGAAATATGCTCTACCTGACAAAGGTAATGTAGCATTGGATGTAATCACAATACTAATTAACACTTAAACATATTAAATCTACTGGTATTTCAAATAATACCTGTGGGAACCCACTGGGTTCATCTACTTCTGAACCCAACAATTTTGTAATCCCAATGGTCCCGATGTAGGTTCTTTCCACATGTAATGCAGTAAACGGCTGAGTGAAGCAGAGAACGCCAACGACTAGTCTTTGCTAATGATAACAACGAGATTTAATAGGACATGGAAGATAATCTCCAGCAGGCGGACTGACCTCCGAAGAACCCAAAGCCTCCAGACACATGCTACCCTCGCTGTACCGAAGAGATTTTTGGTCAAACACTACCAACGTCCTAGGTTTGGTGTGGGAACCTTGAGCCAGGGCACACGCTGCCCAAGGTTTTCACACCAAAATTGTCCAAAAGCCAAAAAGCTCTGAAGCCAACCAGCCCTGCTCCTTTTATACAGGTGCATTCCTATTACCCCCATTTATTCCCCAGTCTCTGGAAGCTATGCTCTCACGGAGGTTACACGAACTAGTCAAGGGCGAGGATCTAGCCTCCTTACCCACACTTTAGAGAGCAAGATTAGCTGCGTCACACACATATGGTCACTTATTGCCAGTGGCGATACACCTGCTTGCCAGAGAACCATATGCAGTTCCACACATTACACAAAGCATATAGTTAACACATTCGCTAAATATCTAAAATATTACTATGCACATAAATAATTTCAGAGGCTGGAATTCACACAACCCTACAATACCAGTACTCTACAAAGTACTGTTTAACACCTGAATGAAAATTCAAACCAATACAGTCCTGGGTAACTTTTTTTCACAAGATATTACTGATGATCAACTTTATAAAATAATGCTCACCATTGCAAGTAATGTTGGTGCAAATAAAGATGGCACTGGCCCTTTAATGTAGACACAATTGTATCGGTCCCACTTCTTACCTTCCCCAAAATCAAATAGTTATATTATACTTACACTTCTTACTAAACGATACCCAGATGTTCCCAAAGTACGTGAAATAAGTGCAATGCTCAAAAAGGTATGATTAACACAAATATCTTACTATAGATGATTTCCTAATATTTTGCATTTTAACGAAATACAGAGGAGAATTTTTGTATAACAGACTGATTAGCAATGGCTGATTGCCAGGTGAAGTGCCACTTCACCTAAAATTTATGAAAAAAAAACAATTCTGGGAATGATTTATCGGATTCTTAAAATTAGTCACTTTTTCGTTTACAAGAATGATTTCTGGAAAATGTTGTGACTTTGAAATGAATGCTCGCCTGTTTCTAAAAGCAAGCGAAGATGTGTGCACACATCGTTTCAAATGGCACTACAAGTTGATGAACAGACGACCTTTGACTGTATGTAGGCCACGTGAAGAGATCCTAGCAGCAGTTCCAAATTACTGCACTCCAAGGGTGCCGACACAGGAACCTGGAGTTAATTGAATAAGGGTGTTGCTATAGCAACCAATGATGTCAATGATCGAGGTGAAGTGATGGCTTAGTCCCCCGGTGGCGCTGTGGTCTAAGCGATGGCTTCTGATCGTTCGTCAGAGATGGGTCTGGGTTCGAATCCCGGTGAAGCATGGATGTTGTGTTTGTCTTACGGCACTGGCTCTCTCCCTTTCCTGGAACCAGTGGCCCTAAATTAGGGAAGGGCGACTACTAATAGCCCACTGAGTTGCTCACGATGATCGTTAAACCTCTAATAAAAAAAAGTGATGGCTCACTCCATTGGTCATCCCTTTACCTCAATTGAGTGAAGTGGCAGCACTTGCAGTGTGATTTTGTGCTCAGACAATTTTGTTTTTGTCTGTTGTATTAATGTATAATAACTGCAAGTGTGAACTTCAGGTTCAGTGCTGCTTCTTCATTATACTCTGTGTGTTCTGGATTCATGTCTCTGTTTGAAGGAAGGAAGGAAAAAAAAAAAGCAGCTTCAGTGCTGCTTCTTCATTATACTCTGTGTGTTTTCTGGATTCATGTCTCTGTTTGAAGGAAGGAAAAAAGAAAAAAAAAAGCAGCTCAGAAAATGATACAGTGTGCACATTGTTACAGGCATAAAATCAGGGTGACCAGACTTCCGGCTTTTGGAAGACATGTCCTTCTGTCCTCCAGGCATTAAGGGAAATAGACCAAATGTATGGCTTTTTCAATAAGGAATAATTCAAATACATTTTGATCATATTTTTCTATTGCATACCTGCCAACCTGGGAAAATGTACATCATTAAAATTATATGTGCACATCAGTAAAATTGCACATCACATCAGTAAAATTAAAAATGATGTAAATAACAATTAATATTCAATTAAAAATGACGAAAATAGCAATTCAGCACACAGCACATCTGACTGACAGTCGCTCGCCTTGAAATAAGAGTCCACTTTCACACTTTTTTCGACACATTGTGCATTGCTTATGTGCTTGGGCCCTTTCACGTGCCGAGAAATATCGTTTTTTCCCAGCATGGGAAATGTTTAAGTCAGATCGGCACACTACACAAAATGCAAACTTCGCACCTTTTTGCGATCGTTTTATGCAGCGAAATTCTTTATTATAACTGTCCTTAAACGCCTGAAAATATTTATTTGCCTTACTCAAGGCCATTGCACGGTTAAGGGACAAGTAATGATAATACGAAAAACAGCAAGCACGTGCATAACTTTCCATGAATTCTCTTCCCCTGCTGTGCAGGAAGTACCAAAGCTGAAGCGCTTGATCCGCTGCGATGTGCACGCGCAGCCTTGATGGCATTACGAGTGGCCCCGATTACCACGTGACCTAAAGCGGGAGTACGGTAGAGAGAGCTTGAATCTGACTCACTCCTCGGTGCACTGAGCGAGGAGGCGAAGGCAAAATTACGCAGAAGTAAATAAAAATCTCAAGACATTAAAATCGCCAAAAATCCATAAAATCGTTCGAGTCTTCTGTACATCCGTAAAACAGTATCAAAGTCCGTAGATTTTACGGATGATCCGATAAAGTTGGCAGGTATGCTATTGTAATCCTATATCCTATCTAGCGACAGCTAAAATGTATTTATTTATTTCTGGATTCTCACTTGCATCTTTCCCTGGTCGCTTTATTCCTGCAATCCTGCAGCTGCATCACTAGTGAGTCAACTAAACAGCGCAGAGAAAACCCTCTAGTGCACGTTAGCCTGTCTGTCGTTCATTGCATGCGGAGGGTGGTCAGGGCTGTGCGGTGTAGTCATGTAAACAGTGAGCTCATATTGCTTGTTTCGTATGATGTGAGTTTCTTCTGTTTATATTTCAAATTTCTGAATCAGTCAGTGAGGGATATCATCATCATCATTGTCAACCATTATAAATTCACTGCTGGACGAAGGTCTCCCCAAGTTTCCTCCACAACGGTCTGTCTTGTGCCAGTCTCCTCCATGTCACTCCCGCATACTTTCGAATTTCATCCACACATCTCCCATGTGGTCTTCTTCTGGGTCTTTTCCTGTCCCTTGGAATCCAATCTAAAATTTCGGCTGTCCATCGATGGTCTGTCCTTCTGGCAGTATGTCCAGCCCATTGCCATTTCAGGGATTTTATCTCTGATCATGATGTCTTCCACTCTTGTCATTTTTCTGATCCACGAGTTCCTCTTCTTATCTCTCCTGGTTACACCAAGCATGCACCTCTCCATGCTGCTTTGAGTTGTCTGCAGCCTTTGTATGTCTCTTTTAGTTAAGGTCCACGTCTCTGCACCATACGTAAGCACTGGAAGGATGCATTGATCAAACACTTTTCTTTAAAGACATAATGGCATATTGCTCTTGAAAATTATGCTGTTTCTTCCAAAAGCTCTCCAGGCAAGTTTTGAATGCCGATTAATTTCTTCATCAATGTGACCCTCACTTGATATCTGCTGACCAAGATAACTGCTAGTTAAACACGATTCGAAAGACATGTCATGCTCTGCATTTCACAAATATTTGTTAAAGAAACCCGATCTACCGAAGAAAATCTCTTCCAGTGAAAAATATAGGTAAAAATGTCTAGCAGACTAAAATATTTCTATTTTTTTCAGTTTTACATGTACAAACTCTTAAAGTGTAAAATTTAAATACAGAGTATGTGCATACATATTTATTTTATTACATATTATATTAGGTCCTCCTTTTTCTCGAAATGTCCTCCCATTCCAAAAAGTCATCTGGTCAGCCTGCATATAATGTGCATAAGAATGTATTCAAAGAAGTGTATAAATTGCTTTCTCTAGTTCTTACTTGACTCTCAACCACTGTGCTAGCAGAAAGAAGTTTTTCCTTTTTGAAACAAATAAAAAATTACTTAAGGAAAACTATTTCACAATAAAGACTATCATTATTATCTAATATCACGATACAAAGAGAACTTCTTTCTGAACTTGTGGCTGAACAGGCATTTTATGATGACATCACTGACCGCTATGCTTTCTTGAAAGTTAGAAGAATTGACCTTCATAAGAATAGATGCACTGTTTCATTGATTCTCATTTTGCAACACTTCACCTGTTTTTATGGTCATGACTTGCCACTGCTAATTAGTTATCTAGAAAAAAAAATTTATGACAACCAGCACGGATTCTGAAAAAAGAAAAAAAAAGAAAAACCATAAGCAAAAAATAGATAGCAGATGTTTAATAATTTTAAGTCTTCATCAGCGGTTTTTCTTTAGAGCAGTTCTAAGGTGAGTCTTGTCTGTTCAATCGGTAGATGGTGAGTATTGACAGGATGTAGACATTCTTAGAATATTCCTGAGAGTGTCAGATAAAACACATAGATACTGAAATACTACTTTCTTTGACAGCTCCATCACTTACAGACAGCGCCATAGCTAGAAAGAATTTTCGGGGAGGTTCTGAATTTGAAAATTAACTTTCACCATGCATTATATTTTACATACATGGAGTTTTTTCTTTGCCACATTTTATTTGCACATGAAATTCTTCCATTTAATACTCCCCATTTTTTAAATACTGGCTTATGTGCTACATTAGTTACAAAGATTTATAAAATTCATAAAACAATTATTTTATTTTTGAGACATTTTAAACATTTTGGGGAGAGTCTAAACCCTCAAAACGTCTTCCTCACTAAGGCTCCTGCCTACAGAGTTTCCTTGCCTGGCCGTCTAGTGACTATAAACTAAGACCTTTACACTCCGTGGAATCTGGGTGGAAGATAGAACTGACTAATAAACATGTATCGTTTTGTACTTCACTTTTGCGTGTCTTTCCCCCTTGGCATTGTAGCCCAAATCTCCTAGCATTCTACTCCTAGGGGCTGTTTATGATCTAGGGCCAGACACTCCCTTCCTAAATTTCTCTCCAACAGCATTGTTGGCGAGGAATTCAGAAATTGTTGGTTATAGTTTCAAGCTGAAATACTGACATTTATGCAACAAAGTGATATTTAATAACAATACTCGGACTGAGAGAAACACCACACACACACAAAAAAAAAAAAAAATGGTTATAGGAGAAATGTTCACATCATCTATAATTTCCATTTTTTAAAGATTGGCTAGGAAGTATATAAGAAAACCTACACCAATCCCCCCAAACTTTCACCCCCAGATGGAAAATGACCCTGCACTGATCACCCCAAAATTTGTTTTCAGTTCTGTGTCAATCTTCAGAATGATCCAAATGATGATGAAAAAAGCAGAATTCCATGAATCCATGAAAGAATCTCATGCCTGATATAGTGTTTAAACCTGGTTTCTGTGAATCACTTTGCAGTCATTCATAGAAGCTTTCTTTGTTAATATATTCAAAACTATTTAAATTATTAATTCTGTAATCTCATATATTTTGCTTGCTCCATCTCTCTCGAAATCTGATGAATAATCATCTGTATTTAGAATATTCCTCCATGACCAAGCAAGTGTTATGGGTTTTAGAGACAGGACCATGCCTGACACACTTTGTACGCAGCATACAGTACTACAGGAGGGATCCTAGATGTACCGTATCAGTTTCTATAGTTAGTTTATATACATTTACCGTATGCAATTTTATGAACAAGTTGCAAAAAATCATGTATAGATAATCCACAAACTGGATAATCTAGAGTATGCTGTATGGGTAAAAACAATTTTTCCTATTTAAAATGGAAAACCATGCAGACAAATTATTTTAATTTGCTCTGTACAGTCAAACCCATATATAAACAGGCTTGCATAATCAGTTCTTACAGATCCTTTGAACTTCGTAGTATTCTCCCTTGTTATTTTAACAGCATAGCATGAACAACAATTTCAGGAGAAACTGCATATATTGAAGTTTAGCATGGTTATCATTAAACAAAATAAGTGACAATCACCCAGTTTTTAACCCTTCCTTTTTCACTGGAAAACTAAAAATTACCTGATGTTGACAACACCACATCTTCCCCTTACAGAGAGGTCAGTTTGCATGAAGAAAAAAATGTTTCAGTTCTACTCTTCCTACCGCCCACTGCTTTCTCTCTCTGTTTATCACACATAAGTCTCCTAGGCAAACGTCGACTTTTACATCCATCCTTCCACTGCTACCTTTTTAATCACTTAATCTCTGCTTAGAAAATATTAACAGTTTGTTCTGTATTTTGAAACATCTCAACCGTCACATCATAGGAAGTTAAAAACATTTAAAACAGTTATCATGATAAGCACAAAACAGTCTTATTTTTGACGTAACTGGTAAACAGCAAGTAAAAATGCAACAGGTGAACTTTTGAGTTTTTAGCAGTCACTTAAGTTCTTAAATTAATTAAACATTTTATATATTGCAGATTTCACATATATTTTCATTGCTAGCAATAGTTTTTAATGAACGAGTATTGTTTACTTTCGATATTGATAAGCAGTTCATGACTAATTTTAAATTGACATAAATACAATATGCCAAAAATAGCCTGTTTTTGATCTGTCTGTTTATAATGAACTTTGCTTATATTGAATGTTTTTAACTCTCCCTTCAATTCAATTCTGTTATACATGGGTTCGACTGTAATTACAAAAAAAAAAAAAAAAACTTGTTCCCTATTTGTTTAACATTATTGTTTTGCAAAAGAAAAAACTAATATCCATTATTTAGAAGTAATAAAAGAATAACTGAATAGAAAAGAAGAATCCGTATAAAATGTTCACGAATGAAATGAATATTTTAATTTTTGTTATTTCTATAGGTTCACCATGCCAATTCTCAAGTTTCAAAATTGATGAATATCCATGGTGAGCCTATAGAGATTATATACATGTAGAATTGAATCAAACTTTGTGAGCATTGAAAATTTTCAGTCAGTTTAGATTACGACTGTGAAGTTGCCTGTTTTTTTATATTATAATTTGGCAAAAGATGGTTTGTAGATCTCTAACTGTTTTACGATTTAGAACAGGGTCATGACATCAATGCATATGGTTTGACATAAAACAGCAGCAGGCTTTGGTGCTGCTTAATTTTAAATCAGTTTCATAGAATTTTTACAGCATTTTAACTTTTCTGGCAAAATTATCTTCACTTTGAACAGTAAAGCTAAGCCATCCTTTTGAAATTTTGGTTCCTAGGTATCTGGACCTTACGACCTATCAGCATTTTGAACAGTGAAGCTAAGCCTCCCTTTTGAATTTTTTTGGTTTTCCGACTTTTCTAGCTGCAGTAGTAGTAGAAAAATTCAAGCAGACAATATTCTAAAGCTACCATTTTGATTTTGGGTTTTTTTGTTTGTTTTTTTACTTTTCTAGGTATCTAGACCTTAAGACCTAACAGCATGCCAATTTTCAGATCTCTCGAACATTTAGAAGTGGCTAAACAATTTGCGGACAGACACACTTGCATTTTTCCACTTTGCTTTATCTATACAGACAAATGAGCGGAAAGCCCACAAACTTGCTATGCCATCTGTTTTGAACAAAAATGAAAATTTTGGTTAGATATGAGCATTTATTTATTTATTTATTGGTAGTACTGATCCATTACCAGTATTTATCACAAAACTTTATTTAGTTGCATGCAGGGCTCCAAAAATTCCTTAGAAACTGGTAGTCAGCAATATTTTCTAATATGTAGCCAATTCTACAAGTAGCCTCTGATGGTGCATGAACATTATTTAATGAAGAGTTCATTAGAATTTAACAAACACAAAGAAAGACACATCCACAGCTCTAAAAAAATGTTTAATTTAGTTATCAGGAATTCCTTTTTGTCTGATGTATTATTAAACAAAAAGCAGCAAAGATACTTGTCTGTGAAGCTTTTTTATTTTTGGCAGACTTTCTGACAATGGAGAACAACAGTAACAAAACAATAATCGGTAAATTAGCATTTCTTCTCTTGTGCATAAAATAGGTGCCTACATCTGTTACTGATTAATAATGCTCTGTTACCCCTTAACTTCCCCCTTCATTAGGACAGCACTCAACACATTAATCCAGTGGTTCCCAAAGTGTGCGCCGCGGTGCCCTGGGGAGCCGCGAAATATTACAAAATTTTCATTATTTTATTTCCATTTTCAATTCAATGTGATAGGACATGACATCGCAACATCTAGCGGACCTGGTGCAAACCAGTAACTCACTTAGTAATAACTGTTTGCAGAAGCCTCTGCAAATGGTTACTAGATGGCGCTCTACAATAATGTTACAAACGTGAGCTCCCAACCGCATGATTGCCGCCCGACGGGCGAACGTGTGTGTGTTCCGCGCGGCCGCTACAGGAAATAACCTGAGCTTTCGCACTAGCCCCTGTACTTCTGATAAACATTTCTCCCTCGTTCTCCGGGCGTCTGGAAATGAAACTCTCAGTCCAGATTTTTCGAGGTCACCAGATCCTTTAAATATGCTCATCCGTTGACATTTGTGACTCATTTGGCGGTTAGCAGTCTGTTGTGTTGATGCTCTGTCGCTGAGTTTCGGCGTTTGTAAGCTTTCAGCATATCAACTGAATATTGTGATTACGTGAAGTGAAGTTTTTCTTCTCGTATGTATTTTTAAAAATAGATCGGTTTTTACTAAACAGTAATAAGCATTGTGAAACTGAAAATAACGAGGGCAAACCATCAAATAGTGGCAAGAGTGTGAAGAAGCGTAAATATCGAAAATATGATGACTATTATTTGGACTTTGGTTTTACGTCGACAGAAGTCAATGGTGAAGAGAGGCCGCAGTGTGCACTGTGTTAGAAAGTTTTGGCACCAGAGTGCATGCTACCAAGTAATTTGAAAAGCCATTTAAAATTCAATCATCCCAGCATGCTTAGTAACTCTCGTGATTGTTTTACAAGAAAGTTACAAGAGTTAAATCAACAAAAAGGTAGTTTTTATAAGCAGGCATCAATACCAAGCAATGCTTTGCTAGCAGCTTACACAGTGGCACATACAATCGCAAAATGTAAGAAGCCTCATACCATCGCAGAAGAACTCATTCTACTGGCTGCTGTAGATATGGTGAACATTATGATAGGTGAGTCTGCTGGGAAGCTGCTTTCAAATGTGCCTTTGTCCAATAACACCATCAGTCACAGAATACAGCATATAGTGGAGGACCATGATCAATTAATTGAAAAATTGTAAGGTAAGGAATTTGGGTTGCAGCTAGATGCGGCCACAGATAATAATAATGATGCTCACTTGATTTGCTATGTATGGTTTATAGATAGTAATAACATTGTGGAAGACCTTCTCTTTTGTAAAAGTATCACTGGTAGTGCTAAGGCTCCAGACTTGCTTGAGATCCTTGATACTTTTATATCCGAAAATAATTTGGAGTGGACTAAGTACGTTGGCGTCTGTACTGATGGTGCTCGTTCTATGTCTGGCTGTTATGGAGGATTGCAGGCACTTATTCAAAGCAAAGCCCCTGGTGCACTGTGGGCCCATAGCGTTATTTACAGGGAAGTGCTCGTGTCAAAATATCTGAGTCCTATATTGAACCAGGTCTTAGAATATGTAGTGAATGTAGTAAACTTTATAAAAATTCGGCCGTTGAAGGTAAGGTTTTTCAAAAAACTATGTGAGGATATGGGATCCGAGCACATGCCTTTGTTGTACTACAGCACTTCGCGATGGCTCTCTTGTGGTAATGTTTTGTCTCGTATGTTTGAAATGCGACAGGAAATTTATAATTTTCTTAAAGAGGAAGACCACAAGTATACCGAAAATTTTGTGAATGAAGAGGTTTTGGTAAAACTAGCATACTTATGTGATATTTTTGAAAAGATGAATGCTCTGAATCTCTCCCTGCAGGGAAGCAATATGCACCTTTTTAAGTAAAGTTGATCGAGAAAATTTCAGCTTTTATAAAAAAACTAAAACTATGCAAAAGAAAAATGAATGAAGACGGAGGTAAAGAATGTTTCCCCTTGTTGCAACAGTTTTTGACCTCCAATGGAGTTTATTTCTCTCGAGGCAGGAAATCCGTTTTTGAAGAACACTTATCACAGCTTATCACCTGGTTTGAGAAATATTTTCAAAATGATAATATCGATAAATTCATATAGATTCAAGATCCATTTCATGCCACTGCTCCATCTGAATGTACTGCTGAAGAAGAAGAGAATCTTATTGAGTTGTTTTGCGACAATACGTTGAAAACAAAATTTAGCAGCATGGAGTTACCTGAATTTTGGATATCAGTAAAAGATGAATATCCGCTTCTGAGTGGTAAAGTTCAGAGAATTTTAATTACATTTGTGACTTCTTATTTGTGCGAAGCTGGGTTTTCAGCGGTCGCTGTGATAAAAACTAAGCATCGCACGAAAATCAATGTGGAGAAGGAAATGAGGGTGGCTGTGTCTAGTTTGATTCCAAAATTTGAGAAAATGTGCAGTGATCATCAGGCTCATCCATCCCACTAATTATACTCAGTTGAATTTTTTCAATTACATTTTTTTGTGATCTTCAATACGTGTTTTATTTATTTTTACCTAAGTGTACTCGTTAGAATTGGACATAGGCAAAGATTACTTGTTAGAATTTGACATAGGGCATCTTGGGAAAACCTGGATTCAGCAAGGGCGCCGGGAATCGAAAAAGTTTGGGAATCACTGCATTAATCCATGGCTGATGATATCTTGTTGACCTAGTACCTCTTATGCCCTATCAAAAAGACCTAAACATGTCACACCAGTCCCTGTCTTCATCAATGTCTTAGACTTGCCTGTCTCTTTTTCTTTTTTTTTTTTTCCGTTTCTTCGAAGAAAATTGTGGTAACTTTCAGACATTCCTTTCTTGATACATATTTAAAAGAAAATTACTGCCATTCATTTAACGGTAAAACAGAATAATAAAATTTAGTATTGAAATTGTGGTCACCAAAACTATTTATTCAGTCACCACTGGCAAGTAGACAATCACATATTTGGAGCCTTGACTGCACATATATGAGCTTTCCAAATTATTCCTATAAACGATTGCACCATGACATAAATTAAACTAGATCACACAGCTCATGTGCTGCTTTTTCTGCAGCACAAAGACAGCACTGCAGTTATCTATTAAGGTATGCAAAAGTTTTTGCCGCCCCTGCTAGCAGGCACTGTAGGGGTCTAACTGGCCGGCGACCCATGCTATCAGCTCGTACATGAAGCCTAGCATGGTGTTCGCTAAAGTTCATTTGTGGCACTGTTTGTTATTTATGTTTAATTTACGGAAAAGTGGGAGTGAAGCATACGGTTCAATATGTCAGGCATATGGCGAAATGGTTATGGGTGAGCGGACGTGTCGAGAATGGTTTGCCAGGTTTAAGAAAGTTGATTTAAGCTTGGAAGGCAAGCCAAGTGCAGCTAGACCGCAGGAAATCGCAGACAAGGAGCTGGAATCACTGTTACAAAAGGATGCCACACAATCGACCACGCAGCTGGCGAAACGTTTGAAAGTGGCTCAATCGACGGTGGTACGGTGTCTACATGCCTTGGGGAAGATCCAGAAGATTGGTAAGTGGGTTCCACATACTTTAATGGAGTGTAATATTGGTTGACAATTGAGCATCTGCATGGCATTTCTGAAGACGTTTCAAGGGAAGAATTTTTTGTGGAATGTTGTCACCAGGGATGAAAAATGGGTCTACTGCAACAACCCTGTATGAAAGCGATTCTGAGTCGATCCAGGCCAGCCATCAACATCCACTGAAAAATAGGATATCCATGGAAAAAAGGTGCTGTTGTGTGTGTGGTGGGATATGCATGGAGTGCTGTACTTCGAACTGTTGAAACCGGGTGAAACAATCACTGCACAACGATATAGCGATCAGTCGATGAAACTGAATGCCGTAATCGAGCAAAAAACACCCATGGACAGGTGAAGGATGCTGCCCAGTCATCCTGTTACACAATAATGCCAGACCCCATGTCAGTGCCACCACTAAATCAACACTTGAATAATTACACTGGGAGGTTTTACCGCACCCAGCTTACTCCCCTGACATTGCACCCTCAGACTTTCATCTGTTTCGCTCTATGCAACATACCCTAGCTCAACAGCAGTTCACCACAGTTACAGAGGTGGAAAATTTTGTCACTGCATTCTTTAGCTCAAAACTCGAGTCCTTCTATCACAGGGGCATTCATTTGTTGCCTGAAAAATGGCAAAAGGTCATTGATGCTAACGGCTAATATTTCGTTGAATAAATGTGAACTGGTTTCCTGACTGTTCCTATCTCCTTTCAACAGAGGAAACTTTTGAATACTCCTAATAGATTTTAAGATTTTGTTATTTCATCTGGTAATGCCTATGTGATTTTGGCTTCTGATTACATTATTTTTCTTAAAATTCTGTAGTTTTCTTTAGTAGCAATATTTAATTTTCACTGTTTTCCTCTTTTTCAGCTTTTGTTTTAATGCTGGCATAATCATTTTTTCACACAGCTCTGACCAAGAAGTAAATCAACACTTAAAATTAGTTGCTATTTTTAATGAATCTTTAAACTATCCCTAAAACCCAAAACTAACAGCAAATAATTCAAACGCACAAAATGTCAATCTCAAGATCAAAAGTTAATATGTACATACAAAAAGATTTATTCTTTCTAATCTTTGCTGTGCACTTCCTAATTTGTTCTTAAGAAAGATGACTTACATTGTAAAACTTCAAAAATTAATTTATAAAGCTTTTCAAAATCATTGAAATCCTAAGCAATGATGACTCATACTGCTAATCTGAATACTTTAATTCCAGCATAACTTTTGCATTTTTTATTATAATACCTCAGCCAGCAGTGCTGAGTTCAGGCTGAATTTTAAGAGCCCAAGTCCGAAGCATGTCAGCCCAAACCCAAATTTTATATTGCTCGAACAAGCCTGAAAACTACAATTGACCTGTTTAGGCATTAAAATTTTTTTTCCTCTTCCAGACTTCCACTCTTTCCTCCCCGTAAAATTAACCGATGCCTTTCTCAACTACGGAGTGGGGAAGGGATATCTATCTATTTCTATAGTTTCTTTGACCATTCATTTCTTCCCGAAATGCTTCGGGGGCAGGGCATCAGGAAAAATCGGGGGTACAACAATCTACGTCATACGTTGCTCAATAGAATTAGCAGGGGAACTGCTGCGTGAAAGTAGGGGCCAAAAATTTTTCACTGAGCTATCTACTACCTATATTTCTTGAAGAAATTTTTCCTTTGCAGAAATCCAGTAATTTATGGCCTATTGTATTTGTTACCCAAGACCAGAATTAATAGCCTTGCCGAGTTCTAACTCCCCATCCAAACACAGTTGCCAAAGAATTCTCTTTAACAACTAGAAGATGTAAAAAAGTATCATGTGCTAAATCATGCAAAATCACATTTAAAAAAGGAAGAAACTTCTCTCCCCCTGTCTCAGACCCTGAGCCTTCCCGAGCCTGAACTCCAGTAAGTATTATGCAGCTTGAGCCCGCCAGAGCCTGGTTTGGGCTCGGCCTCAACCCGTCTTAGCACTGTCAGCCACACATCTTTGTTTTTCCATGTTAATGAAATTTTGTGCACACTTGAATCTTTCTAGGGAATAACAAGCTTCCCTTGTCACATGCAAAATGAAACATTTCAGTTTAACAAGCCTGCCAACTTTCAAGAACTAAAATCCAAAAAACATCTCTCTATCTCTATATCTCTCTCTCTCTCTCTCTCTCTCTCTAGCATTTTCAGTGAATGTTTAATTGATATGTTCAATTGACTGATGTATGGAACATACTGATTAAATGCACCGAACATACTGTTAAAAGCTGATTTGTCATGCAAATCATTCATCAATTTCAATTGATTTTATATGCTACAGTGAAATTACTTGGCACTATTTCATGCTTATAGCAATTATAATGTAATCAATATATAATTACCTCATTAATACACTTAATCCACATGTTTGACTGAGTGATGTATCAAATGTGTTGATTAAAAGCCAATTTATTATACAAATGATTTATTTAATCGATTTCATATACTATAAATTACAATATTTGGCACTATTTCATGTCTACATCAGTGACTAAATTGCAATCAATACATAATTACCTCATTTGTACGACATCATAAGGCTACATTCACAGATTAAAATGTCATTTGTAACTGAAATTATTGAGATATATTGCAATAACTTTTTATTTTAACTTACTGGGGTTTTGAAATAAAATTTTTGAGCCAAAGTGTTAGAATATCTTTAAAAAACACAACTTTAAGTCTTTTGTGAGGAAGTTCTTCACTTCTCTCTCTCTCTGGCACTTATTGTTAATTTTAATCCTACAGCACAGGGACATCACTAGACTTCAAAAGCAGGACAAAGAGGGGGTGAATATTATTTTTGCTGGTGGACAGTCTGATAGCAACTGTATATACAAAACACTGAAAGAAAACATTTTTCATGCTTTGCACTACCTGCTACAAAGGAATCCATGCAATCCCCCCCCCCCAATCCTGATAAATACACCTGGATCTGACAAGTTACATGACTGGTAAACCAACAAGATAACATGACAATGACTAGTAGGTTAGTGGTGTAAAATACAAGAGTTGGTAGAATGTCACCAACTTTTTTCTTGCTGTGAATGCATTGTCTTATTTGCTTTTCAAAATTTTGCATTTCTGCTTGTGAAAACAGTACAATTTCATCAAAAAAAGTATTCTTTTTGCTTATCAAAATCAAATATTTATTCAAGTACTTAATGACTTTCTCTCATTACTGTCAATAACAAAAAACTTAACAGGAATTACAGAGAATAAATTTGTTAGGTACATTACCTCTCAAATTTTTGATCTATACACTAAATAACAGTCAGGAGCTTCTGCATTCTACACTGCTGGACAATTGCTAAGGACGGATCATAAACGGCTACATAGCGCATAAAAAAGTAAGTGTGGTTGGATGCCAAGTGAAATAAAATAATGTCAGAATGCCAGGACATTACAAGAAAGACAATTTATTGAGCTCTGAAATCCAGAAGGCTTTGGAACGTGTTCAAGGGACAAACAAGGCAATTTTGTGCAGAATACGTAAACGTGAAAAAATGCAATTACCGTCCGCAGGCGTTCCGGCGTAAGATGTCAATACGGGATATGGCCACCATGGAGGGCGATGCAAGATTCCACACGTCGTGTCATGCTTTGCACAACATTATCAAGCAGCTGTTGGGGTAATTTATCCCATTAATCTGTCAGTGCACGGATGAGGGTGTCCTTGTTTATTGGAGGACATTGGCGACCAGCAAGACTCCTCCCAAAAAGCATCCCACACATTTTCAATGGGATTCAGATCTGGAGAACGTGCTGGCCATACGAGGCGTTGAATATTCTTGCTCTCAAGACACTCCTGGACAGCGACTGTTCGATGACATGTTGCGTTGTCCTCCATGAAAATGAATCTATCATCGACAGCACCACGGAACATGCGAACATGAGGTAGCAGAACATCATTAATGTATCGTTGGCTGGTCATAGTCCCAGTTGGAAGCACATAGAGGGACATACGGCCATTGATCATGATGCCAGCCCATACCATGACACTACATGTCGGATATCGGCCCCTTTCCTGTATGTTTCCTGGACAATATGCAGTACCACTATCACGCCAGATCAGTTGTCGTCGACAATCAGACGATAGACTGTATCTACTATCATCTGAGAAGATCACAGCAGACCAGTCGTTATCAGTCCAATTGCGATGTTGATGGCACCATTGCAAACGGGCGGTACGGTGACGTCTGGACAATGGGATGCACACAACAGGACGGCGGGCGTATAGTCCTCCTTCATGCAAAACTTCTGGCGACAGTTTTTCAGGAGATCCGCTTGCCAGTAGCAGCCATAAACTGATTTGCTACCTCACTAGCTGTGCTGCGCCGGTATCTTTTTGTTGATAGCACTATGTACCGATCTTCTGCAGGTGTCGTACTGCGAACACGACCTTCCCCGTGACGTTTGCTACACACTCCATTTGTTTGAAATGATTTCCAAAGCCTTGAAACAACACTGTGGCTGACGTCGAACTTCCTGGCAACATCTGTTATTTTTCGCCCTTCTTCAATCTTGCCAATAATATGGCCATGCGTAAAATCATCTAGGTGATGTCAGGAAGACATACTGAAAATTGCAAGTTCGTCAATTGATTCTTTCCCTTTCAACTTTGCGTTTGAACAACAACGGTCAATATGCGTCAAATCCTTTATATCTCTTATCAGCGCTATGACGTCATGAACAAGTTCGGCAATCTAAAATTTGCATGCGCACAACACGTCTTACTGTATACCGCACTTATGCTAATTTCCACATTTTCCTGCCTTCCATTTTATCATTGCTATCGTCATCCGTCCTTAGCAATTGTCCGGCAGTGTACTTCTTCCATAGGAAACATGTGGAAGATCAAAAACTGTGAAAGATCTTTCATAGGTCTCCTCCACCCACAGGCTTGTGGAAGAAGTTTTTTCCTACAGGAGACCTGTGAAAGAAGTAGGATGCAGGAACTCCTGACCACGATCTAGTTCGTAGATCAAAAATTTGAGAGGTAATGTACCTAACAAAGTTAACCTCTATAATTCCCATTAAGTTTTTTTTCATTACTGACACATTTTAATATCATGACACACAGACACAATACCTTTGCTTTTCTTAACTCCCTTCCATCAAGCCAGCAACCTTGCCTTGCATTCCTCTGTAGATTTAGACTCTACTTTCCATGTTGGAATCTACTCAGTAACACAAACAAACAGCAGAGCTATTAGTAATGACCTTCATTAAAGAATTACTATCCATCCTCATTTGCCCCTGGCTATATTAATATGTAAAAAGGCTTAAACAAAGGATATGGAATAGTAGAGGAAAACTGAATTTTTAAGTCCTTGTGGATGCTACACTGCTGGCCATCCAAAATGCAACACCAAAAAGGACACGAGATAGCAAAGCCAGATTTACTGGACACATAACAACAGATACAAAGACAAAAAGATTGAACTTACAGGCCCGTGCGACGTGTGGAACACGCAGACGTCAATAGTCCGTGTGGCCACCATGGCTGGCAATAACAGCTGCTACATGCCACGGCATCAAACGAAAGAAGCTTTGGATGTGGGCTTGAGGTATGTCGGTCCAGGCTGCTTCCACACGTTGCCACAGTTCATCAAGCGTAGCCGCGGGTGATGCTTGCTGGGCCACTCAGTTGCCGATCAGCGACCAGACGTGTTCGATGGGCGACATATCAGGAGAACAGGCGGGCCACGGCAGCAGCGACACCTGGTGGGTTGTGAAGAATTATTGCACGATGTGTGCCATACGCGGGCGCGCATTGTCTTGTTGAAACATGGCCGCTGGCAGGTCCTGCAGGTAACGGAGGACTACAGGCTCCAAAACGTCAGAGATGCAGCGGTGGCTGTTGAGTGTAATGGCAATGTGTACCAGAGGGGTGCGGGTGTCATATCCAATTGTGCCCCAAACCATAACGCCAGGCAATGAACTGGTATGGCGATGCGTTATTCAGGCGTCATACAGTCTCTCGCAGCGGTGCCGCCACACACAGATCCAATCATCGTTATGTTGCAGGCAGAAGTGGGATTCGTAGGAGAAGACAATGTCGTGCCATTCCATAGTCCAGGTGCGGCGTTCAACGGCCCACTGCCACCACACTCGCTGGTGGTGAAACATCAATGATAATTGGAGCAATGGCCGCCGTGCAACAAGTCCCCGCTCCTGCAGACGACGTCGAACGGTACGTGCTGACCAAGGTTGTTGCACAACACCCCCTAATTCCTGCGCTAACGTTCGTGATGTGGCGGTGCGAACTATCAATGCCCGCTGTACAACATGCCGGTCCTCTTGTTCGGTGGTGTGCCGCAGCTGCGGCAATTGCTCACGTCGGTTCTTCGGTCCCTCGTGCATCCACCGAATCCATACTCGCCTCACTGTGGCTGGATGTAGTCCCATATGGGTGCCAATGTCTCGGTACGATAAACCGCTGTCGCGATAAGCCACTATTCGTCCTCTGTCGAACTCCGAAACGTGCTGGAATGACTGCCGTATTCTGCGACGAGGCATCAGGAAGCTTCTCACACACAGGTCCAGCAGCACAACACACTTCCACTACTTACACCCCGGCTTCTGTGCACACTTCTTATAGTGCTTCTCGGTGGCGTGCCGGGCGTACATGATTTGCATATGCCCTGCAATGCTAATCGTTTACATGTCCTCTCGCGGGCGACACATGCTGCGAATTTCAGGCCAATCGGATGCTTCCTTCTTGGTGTTGCATTTTTTGGGGGGGCCAGCAGTGTATACGTATGTGTGTATGTGTAGAGAGAAAGAGAGGCTTGGTATGATACAGATATTACTAGCATGACAGCTGTGTAAAGGAAATAATAATCTCACCCACCAAACTGATGTTGTGACTTACGACCATCTCTTAAAAATAAAACACAACCAGTAGTTAGTGTTCGTGTAATTCCATCCGTTTTAACCAGAAATCTTCCTGTAATTCATCCATTGCTGGGAAGATGTTTGTCTATGATTTGATTGAAATCACCTCATCATTGAAAATACAGCAAATTTAGTGATGTTATGAAGTGCAATTGATATCAAAAAAGAAAAGATGCAAGAAAGAAAATGCCATTAGAAAAAACCTGCCTAGAAACTAAAAAAAATTTACACCGGATTTTAATCAGCTTTCAGACACTTCAACACATATCATAAAACTTATTTCAAGATAGGATTTGCTTGCTGTTCAAGGATCTTGTATAAAACTCATTTTAAAATTCTGCAGAAAGAGTTTCCTCTAAAGCGACAAAAAATGATGCCTGTGCACATGATGACTATGACATAATATTACTGCAATATTATATCTAACTTGACATAGTGGATTTCTAGACACATGAAACATATTCATTACTTGGCAAATAATATCTTTTCATAAGCATGGTACAATTAACACCAGACAAGCTACTACTAATCTGCCTTCTCTTGAAACAGAAAATAGGATTACAAAAAAAGTTTTCATCAGTATTACAATAAATTGTTTTACCTATAAAAGTAATTATGCTTTCACCTTCTACAATTATATTACTTTATTTTTCTTTGATTGTTCTCATATCTGAGTGTTTTGAATAGCTGAACTTGAATATGTAGACCCTCTAGCCAGAGCCTGATTTACACAAGGGCACACGGGGTCCCTGCACAGGGCTCCCATAGACTGGGAGCCCCCAATTTAAGCACTAACATTTAATTTTTATTATTATGGGCAGCAAAAATGGCGACAGCGGCGTGCATCAATTAATTTTCACCAAACACAAATATGCATCGATATGTTGCTTAAAAAATTTGATTAATATCCATTTGAAAGATGGAGATAAAATGTTTACTTTTAATTTACAATTTTTGAACATTTATTGTTTCTTGCATTTATTAAAGTACATAGTACTTGTGCATTAAGGCAGCACTTCTTGTGCTTTATACAATTATACGTGCAATTATAGAATAATTCATGCCTGGGGATGGGGAGACCCCAAGTTGTTTGTGCCCAGGGCCCCACTAGTCTTAAGTCATGGGCCCTGCCTCTAGCAGAAAATGGGTGTTCAAATGTTTGAAAACCTTTTGCATCTACAACTCGGTTTTTACACATTCTGCAACCTTTTATTTCCCCTCCCCCATAAAAACAAAACAGCTGCTTGAAGACTGATGGTGTACATAAAACTGTTGGTTGGTTGGTTTGCGTTTAATGGCACGGGGACCCCAATGGGCCAAAGAGCGCTATATGTCAGATAATTTAAAACATTAAAATGTGGACTAAAACAACAAAAATAAACATAACAAGCAGTGTAAAGAACCAATGAAACAATAATGTACTATACAAAAAAAAAAAATAAGAAGAAAAGAAACACCAGTACAAGAATTCAGTGATTTAACATAATAAAATGACAAAAATCAAAGATAACAATGTGATAAAACTAATCAATAATAGGTATAAAGAACAAAAAGTGCAAAAGTCAATAAAACAATAACACATTACATAGAACTGAAACACCTGTACAACATAGAAATGATAAAATGGATGACATGTCACAATGATCATTTAAAAGATGACCCAGGATCACTGAGTCATCTGCTAAAGTCAGTAAAAGAAAATGATGAACACACCTACGTAAAAAAAAAACATAACATGAACATAAAATATAAACGATGGTTAAAGGAACATCATACGTCCCACACATCGAAGCAGTGTCATCGCACAGCAAATAGCGGCGAGTGAGACAACAATGCTCCATGCGGAGGCGTGCTAGTACAACGTCCTCCCTACGGTTCCGGTGACATGATGAATTCCAGACTCCAAGAACTGGTTTGAAATGATGCAGTTTATTTTCCACCTATTAGTCCCACAGACTCTGCAACATTTGCTTGACATGATCATGGATCAAAAAACACAAATACCAGTGAACAGTGGCAAGGGTGTGATGATTAAAGAGGAAGCAGATCTAGTAGAAAAGCATTTGCAGACTCGTTACCCGAGATTCCAATGTGGCCAGGAATCCAGTAGAAGTGGATCCAGAAACCAACCTCATGCAAAGAATGGAGTAAACGTCTCATGTTAAACAAAAAAGGAGGGTCACTGCAATCCAGAGATGAGACAGACTATGAAAACACTCAACGAATTATTTGTACATCATAGCACGCTGATGAGAGCTCGACTACATAAAACAATGTTTCTCAATGCAGCTGTAAATTTATATACATTCTTGCAGCTGCTAACTTAAAAAGAATTAGCATAAAAAAATGTTCTCACATTCAACATACAGTAGAACTCGTTTATAATGAACACGCATTTAGCTAGATCTCGGATTAAATGAGCAAAAGAGGAACTTTTGTTTAGTATAATGTTAATTCAAAGTTAATTTGATCATTTTCAATGAACAAAATTTAATTAAGTCACTACATTTAACAAAGCAGAGAAAAGCTGAACAAGCAAATAACAAAGTTTAGTGAAATTCCATATTTTATGAGGTAGACAAAATCTGCTGCACACTTTCCTGTAATGCAGGAATAGAAATGGTGGCATGCAGGATGAAACTAACAGTGCAGGGGAACTCCTGCATGCTAGTGGAAGAATGCTGATAGAAAAGCAATGAGGGAGGGGGAAAGTGCATCACATACTCAAAAATGAGCTGTGCAAGAGATCCCCTCAGCCACCCAATCCATGGGACACTATGCCTCAGGATTATCTTATTTTAAAAATATTTACACGTGATGTTTGCTTCAGGATTAGCTGCTGATACTGTACTCATGTAAGTGCTTATTTTAATTTGTACTACTGTAATTAATTAATCATTTAATTATTTTTTGTTAATTCAAAGCTAATTTGAGCTAATTTGAATGCTATTGGATGTACTATCACATTTCACCCATACCGCACAATCTGCAGGAACTGCGTGTGAAGATTCAAGATGTATGGGATGGCTTATTGTAGGACACCATTAGGAACCTGTACAACTCCATGCCAAGACATCTGGCATGTTGTGTGATAAAACATGGCGGCCTAACGCCATACTGAGAGACACTACTTATTGGTGTGTAGCTCAATAAATATTGCCCATATCAGTCTCAACGTTTCATCATTTATTGCTCCTGATAGCCTTTACCTTCCTCCCGAATAGCATTGCAATCCGACACGTCCTAATGGGTGCAACAATTTTTTTTTTTTTTACGATCAGCAGGTATATATATATACAGGGGGGATGTAAGGTCAGGTGATGTGTAACATCACAGCCTCTCCTTGACAAATGTCAACCCCGCCTTCTCGTGGTACATCCTGTTCCCACTAAAGGGGCTCTGACGACCGCCAATAGCAGTATAACTATACCATCGGGATTAGAGGAAATGCTATCCCACACTCACCAACCCGCTTGGCCAGCGTGGTGAGTTATGGCCAAACCCCTCCAAAATGACTCCACAACTTAAATCTTGGCCCTCAGTCTCCGGCAGCTGGAATGTACTTGGCCAAGGCAGCGGCCAGTGCGACATGAAGGCAGAGGGTGCTAAGAATCCCCGGAGGACCGGACTAGGCTGCCATCTGATGCTGATCTTGGCTATGTATAATGGACGCTCCCTATCTTCTGATTCAAGGCTTCTTGAATTGGAAGAGGAACTACAAAGGATCAAGTGTGACATCGTCGGGTTAAGTGAGGTAAGGAAAAAAGGAGAAGATCTCATTGAACTGAAAAGTGGACATCTCTTCTACTATCGTGGGACAGATACTGGCAGAACTAGTGGTGTTGGATTTATAATAAACAAGAAACTGAAGGGTAAAGTTGTAGAAGTTGAAAGTTCCTCTGACAGAGCTGCACGACTCGTTATCCAACTCTCGAGAAGATACCAGGCTCAGATTATTACAACTTATGCACCCACCACAAGTCATCCTGAAGAAGAAATTGAAGAATTTTATGAGGAAATTTGTCATCTAAATAATAAAGGTAAGCAGCACTTGAAGATAATTATGGGAGATTTCAATGCAAAAATAGGGCAACGGCAACAGAATGAAACTTCAGTAGGTAAATTCGATCACGGCAACAGAAACCAGCGTGGAAATACTCTCGTAGAGTTTGCAGAGGCAGAAGGATTTTTCATCTTGAACTCCTTTTTCAAGAAAAAGCCACACAGGAAATGGACATGGAAACATCCAAATGGGACGACAAGTGAAATTGATTTTATTATGTGTAACAAAAAATTTGTCATAGAAGACTGCAGTGTGCTAAACAAGTTCAACACAGGTAGTGACCATAGATTGGTGAGATGCAAGATGCACCTCAACACTAAACTCGAACGTTGCAAGCTCATAAGACAAACAAAATGTATTGACATAACCAATCTTAAAAAACACCATAATACCTTCAAGTTGGAACTGAAGATCAGATTCTCTGCTTTAGAAGGCCTAACATCGGAAGAAGTGGATATTTCTGAAGTTAACAGAAAAGTAGCCAAAGCTCTTATGGAAACAGCAACAAAATTAGCTGGGTCTAAGAACAAGTTGCATGTGAAAAAATTATCAGGAAAAACCAAAATGTTGATGCAAAAAAGAAGAGAGATGAGGACAACTAAAGAAGATGTGACTTCCAAAGTGGAATATATAGAGCTATGCAAGACAGTACGAAAAAGTATCACTGAAGACGTAAGAAAATTCAACTGTGAACTAGTAAGGAAAGCAATTGAAAACAACCAAAGCCTAAAGATAGCAAAACAACATCTCAGTAAGGGAAGAAAACAGATTATGGCACTGAAAAAAGATGGTTCTGTAACAAGAAATAGAGGCGAAATTTTGACAAGAGTGAAAGATTTCTACTCCAAATTATATGAAAGGGATGATACATGTACTCCAGACATCATGAAAGGTACCAGTACCGGAGTTCTTCCAGTCCTCCCAGCAGAAGTTGCACATGCAATCAAGAACATGAAGCGGGGAAAAGCTCCAGGAGAAGATGGAATTACTGTAGACATCATACAAGAAGCAAGTGGAGAAATCGAAACAGTACTCGCCCAAATTTTCACTCAATGCCTTAATGAAGGGAAGATTCCTGAGGACTGGAACAATGCTACAATGATCCTGCTACATAAAAAAGGTGACATTGAGGATCTCAGGAACTACAGACCTATCAGCCTCCTATCAGTGGTTTATAAAATCTTTACTAAAGTTCTTTCACACCGCTTGAAGGTGACACTGGACATGGCTCAACTGAGAGAACAAGCTGGAGTCAGGAGTGGCTACAGCACAATAGATCATATTCCACGTACTGAGAGAACTAATTGAAAGAGCGAGGGAATATCAACTTCCATTAAGCATGGCTTTTATCGATTATGAAAAAGCCTTCGATTTGGTGAAACCATCAGTAGTTACAATGGCTCTGAAATCCTGCGGTATTGAAGATGCGTACATTAATATTATTAATAACATCTATGAAAATGCAAGTGCAAAGATTCGGCTGTTTGAAAATACAACACACATAAAAATTGGAAAAGGAGTGAGACAAGGTGACACCATATCTCCGAAGCTCTTTAATGCCACATTGGAAAATGTCTTTCAATCACTGAACTGGGAAAACAAAAGGATAAAGATTAATGGAGATTATCTAACCCACCTTCGTTTTGCTGATGACATAGTCATTTTTGCAACTACCTCATCAGAGCTGCAGAGTATGATCCAGAAACTTGCTGACAAGAGTAAAGAAGTGGGATTAAAAATGAACTTTCAGAAGACAAAAGTGATGTTCAATGCTTTTACAAGAAATGAAGATTTATCGATTGATGGAGAAAAGCTGGAGATAACAGACACGTGCGTTTATCTTGGGCAGCAGATATCAAGTGACGGTCACATTGATGAAGAAATTAATCGGCGTACAAAACTTGCCTGGAGAGCTTTTGGAAGAAACAGCATAATTTTCAAGAGCAATATGCCATTATGTCTTAAAAGAAAAGTGTTTAATCAATGCATCCTTCCAGTGCTTATGTATGGTGCAGAAATGTGGACCTTAACTAAAAGAAACATACAAAGGCTGCAGACAACTCAAAGAACATGGAGAGGTGCATGCTTGGTGTAACCAGGAGAGATAAGAAGAGGAACTCATGGATCCGAAAAATGACAAGAGTGGAAGACATCATGATCAGAGTTAAATTCCTGAAATGGCAATGGGCTGGACATACTGCCAGAAGGACAGACCATCGATGGACAGCCGAAATTTAAGATTGGATTCCAAGGGACAGGAAAAGACCCAGAAGAAGACCACATGGAAGATGGGTGGATGATATTCGAAAGTATGCGGGAGTGACATGGAGGAGACTGGCACAAGACAGACCATTGTGGAGGAAACTTGGGGAGACCTTCGTCCAGCAGTGGATTGATAATGGTTGACAATGATGATGATGATATATACAGGGTGCCCAGTAAAGTCCTTTCTCATCCCCGTAACTTTCGAACGCCGACAGCTATTGCCATAAAAATGGTGTCTAGGTATAGTAAAGTGGCTATGCGCTATCCGATGAGACAGCTTACAGTGCCTCCTAGTGGCAAAGCCAGGAGTTAACATGCCGATCTCGAAAACTATACGAGATATGGGAAAACAGTCAATTACAAAGTTGTAGAGCAGCATCGATTTAGTATCAAAAGACACCTTGCGCACATGAATGCTAAAAATAGAACACATACAACGCTCGTTTGTTTGTTCGCGATGTCAAACACTGTTACGTCACGAAACGCGTCAGGGAGGAGATAATATCGCCTTCCGCAAAGCACTAGCCCGACTCGTGGCCCAGTGGTAGCGCGCGCTCTTCGCATGTGATAAGACCTTGGTTCGATCCTCGTCGGGTGCATGTTATAGTTAGGCACTGTCTGTATGAAACGAATGGACTCGGTGGTGATCGTGACAATTAGTCTCGCATCGGCTAACCAACTCAACTCAACTCAACCCGCGGTTGGTATGCGATTCGCATGCAACTTCTGTGATATGCAAATAAGTATGAAACGTAATACCTTTTCGGCAGGTATAAAAGAGAATTCCCGAGATGTATGTCAAATCTCGCTGTCATGGAGAAATATTCCAATGATGAGCATTGCGAGATGTTGCTCCTATACGGTGAATGTGGTCGCAATGCAAGAAAGACAGAACAGCTATATCGTGAACATTTTCCTGCAGGACCGCATCTATCATGGAAGACCATCCTCAATGTTGTTAATAGGTTAATGGAGACGGGCTGCATGACCAACCGACCTCGATCCGGCAGATCAGCTGCTGTAGGCCGTCAAGTGCAACCAGAGGATGTCTTAGCATACGTCCTCAACAATCCTGAGAGCAGCACAAGAGAGGTTAGTGCAGAGTGTGGCCTCTCAAAAAGCCGCGTACGGCAAATCCTGCGGAGATCAGGTGCTCATCCGTTAGGTCTAACGCCGTTGCAAGCACTACAGCCAGGGGTTGCTGAGCGATGTTACGACTGGTGTAACTTTGTCATGAACAAATTAGAGGTCTAGCCAACATTCTTTGCCGACATTATTTGGACAGATGAGGCGTGTTTTAGGCATAATGGCATCTACAATAGGCAAAACACCCATTACTGGGCACTGGAAAATCTTGCACATGGTCTACCAGTTTGTCATCAGGTGCGGTGGTCCATTAATGTTTGGTGCGCCATTTTCAAGGACAGCCTCGTTGGACCTGTGTTTTACGAGGGTACATTAGCAGGAGCCCGATACTTGGAGCTTCTACAGTACATATTACCCGATCTTTTGGACAACCTGCCGTTGCCTCAACTGCAGAGTGTTTGGTTCCAACATGACGGCGCCCTCTGCATCAGCCAGGAAACGTAAGAAGGTACCTGGTCGAGACATTCAAGCAACAAATCATCGGCTATGGTAGTTGCGTAGAGTGGCCTGCACGCTCACCGAATCTCACCCCATTGGACTTCTTCCTGTGGGGCTACCTAAAAGAGCAGGTGTATCAGACCCCTCCGACAACATTGCAGGACCTTCGACGCCATATAACTGATGCTTGTTCCAGCATGTCACCTGACATGCTGCAAAATGTGCCTAGTGAGAACTAATTGCTCCTTTCTGATGCGTTTCGTGACGTAACAGTGTTCAGCATCGCAAACAAACGAGCGTTGTACGCATTCTGTTCTTAGCATTCATGTGCGCAAGGTGTTTTTTTGTACTAAATTGATGCTGCTCGACAACTTTGTAATTGACTATTTTTTCGTATCTCGTATAGTTTTCGAGATTGGCAAGCTAACTCCTCACTTTGCCGCTAGGAGGCATTGTAAGCGATCTCATCGAATAGCGCATAGCCACTTTACTATACCTAGACACCGTTTTTATGGCAATAGCTGTCGCCGTTCGAAAGTTACGGGGATGAGAAAGGACTTTACTGGGCACCCTGTATATATATATGATGAGTTAGCTTTTCATTAGGAACACCTACCTAATAAAGCGTTGATCCATCTTTCTGTGCAATCATGGCTTGCAGATGCCTAGAAACAGATTCTACAAGGTGTTGAACATCCTCTGTGCATAACTGGACCTATGTCCACAGCAGCAGCTCCGTCAGTTTATACTCATTCTGTGGAGGAGGATCAGCAGTTTTCACACCCCGTCGTATTATATCCCACGAATGCATAATTGGGTTACAGTCAGGAGAGTTTGGAGGCCAAATGTAGCCAATTTGTTGTTGTGTTCTTCTAACCATTCAGTACAGTTATATGAGCCCAATGACATGGAGCGTCGTCCTGTTGGAAGACGTGGTCCGGGTAAACCTCAAGCAGATGTGAATGGAGACAGTTGGCTAACAGTTACCTGTAGTGTCCACCATTCAGTGTTTGTGGAATGATAACCAACAGACCTAAGACTTTCCAGCAAAAAGCTCCCCAGACCAGAAGACCACCTCCACCAGCCTGTTGAAACCCAACTGCGCAACCAGAGGTTAGGGCTTCATGCTGTTTACGCCATATGTGAACCTGGCCATCAACATGGTGCAACAGGAAATGGGACTCATCACTCCACCTTCTTCCATCAGTCAAGAGCACATTGCCATATTCCTTGGCCCATGCGAGGCGATGTTTGCGATGACCGGGCATCATCCTGGGTTCCCTTGCTGGTCTCCAGCTGTAGAGCCCCAGGTGAAGCAAGGCATGATGCATGTGGAAATAGGTCAAACTGCACCACCGTTGTACTGGTAGGTGACTGTTGCATGTTGTTACTGAGATACCAGTCACGACATGTGGCACTCACCTCTAGGATCAAGCATGCCTGGATGACCAATGTGAGCCCTTATGCTGTATGTTTGTACATGGTTAATCCAGTCCTAGTACATTCTTAATACAGTAGTACAGGATCAGCCAACAAGTGCGGCTGTTTCCAAAATACTGGCACCTGCCCTCCGGGACCCAACTTTCTGGCTGTGGTCAAATTTGGCTTAAGTCTCCATGTTTTTCCATTACTGGCCCTACCAAAATGTCGTCCCAACACTTGTAATTTTTAGATAACTGAAGCGTGATATGTCGTCATCAAGAATTATTCTAATGTTTTGTGTGTTACATGTCTCTGCCAATTATTTTCACTATGATATTTATTTATACTTTTTTTCATGAATGTTCTTCTATAACAAATGGCTATTTAATATTTTTAACTTTTAATTCAGATAATTTCTGATAGCACAAACAAGCAGGTTTGAATAAGATAATTTGGAGATGCCCTCATCTGTGGAATAGCATCACTTTGCGTGAAGCCTATAACCTTAAGCGGAGGCCATTAAAGTGTGAAAAAGCTGGTAGTTTTCAAGGCTATTGCAACGCATTTTGTGTTGGCCGAATCGTATCACTTTGTCGTAAAGGCTTTTAGATTGTATTGTGATTTGCTGCCGATGGGTGAGAAAATTCTGGATTTAAAAAATTGTTTATTATTTTGAGGCACTTTCCCATTTATATTTTAAATTGAAATACATAGTGAAAGTTCAAAACAAAATGTTAAAATTGAAAATTTTACTTCTCTGTGGAGCATAAATCTTTCCAGTTTAGTATTAACATGGTTTCTGCAAACCAAAACCACGCAATTCAGAAATATCACACAGCTGAAACACCATAGTTATCATGTAAACAACATCAGAATTCCTACACTTTATGGCGTCATGATTAATAAAATGAATAGGTGAGGTGAATAAAGAGAAATGAAAGTAGAAGGGGTAGAGAACCAGGGCATCTCCAGAAGTCTTATTCTAACTTCATTGAACACAAATCCAGTCATCTACTTTTCAACCAAAAATAACACCAGTAACTCATGCAACAAAAACTGTACTTTCAAGCTGAAATTCATGTATCACTCTCTGAAAACAACTATCAACCTCAAATAAATAAATAACATTATAAAGGAAAGAACATCCAGGATTTTCAATGACATCATCCATCTCATTCAAATAATATTTCCCCTTACTCACCCTGCACTCGCCTTTTTGCTTTGTGCAGTAGAAGTCACAACTTAGCTCTGGAAGTTCAGCTTTGGCTCGCCAGCCCCGACATATGAGCTATAGAGGTGTTGGTGGCGCGGCAGGTGACACCCAACACATGAGGTACTTGGCGAAAAAGAAATGTCTTACGAGTCCTGACGTACGAGCTATAGGGGCATCATCAGCGTGGTGGGTTTCGACACGTGAACTATTTTACGATTTCGTAATGTTGGGTTTCACCCGACAGTCGAGCGAAAAGGACTAAATTACCAAAAATAATTTATAAGATATTATGAAAGATGACTAAATATATGCAGGTAGTTTAGATAGCGATCCAAATACATTATGAGGTTATTTGTTGAAGTTCTTATTTTTTTTAATTTTTTTTTTGATTGGAGGTTTAACGACCACCGTGAGCAACTCAATGGGCTATAAACAGTCGCCCGTCCCTAATTTAGGGTCACTGGTTCCAGGGAAGGGAGAGAGCCAGTGCCGTAAAACAAACACAACATCCATGCCTGACCGGGATTCGAACCCGGACTCCTTACGGACGAATGATCAGAGGCCAGCGCCTTAGACCACTGCGCCACCGGGGCAGCAAGTTCTTATTTCATGAGCATTACAAAATTTTGGTGTGCAACACTTATGCTGGTATGGCTCTTACAATGAATTTATTTTAAAAATAGTGATTTTTGTCATGTGCAGCCAATGTAGAGTTTAGCCAGAAAATTACTGTAATTCCAATTTGTTTAACTTTGCAAATGTTCTAAACTCAACTTCAAATTAATTACTTTCATTAAAAAAAAAAAAGAAACAGCACATTTTTCTATTCACAGTTTGCATTTTCTTTCCTTTGTCAGCTTTCTATACTGAAAGCAAATGAAAAAAAAAAAATTCTTAGAGCACACAATAAACACATCTGTCATTTTAACTTCATGATTCTTTCTTATTCTATTGTTAGTATCCCAGTTTGCAGGGTTTCAATTTTACATTAACATCATCCTTTTGCTTTGAACTATTAGCAAAAACCCATTACCAACTTCAATGACTTGTACTCTAAATGGATATTTTAATTAACCTCAAAAAGATAACTGTGTGTTCAAAAAGAACCGTTTTCATCTAGCTTCCTGAGAGAAAAAACAAAATAAAAATAAATTCTACAGGTTTCAATCTTTTCACAATCAGTTTTCTAAACATAAATTTGTAAAAATTACTTTTTATAAAAGAAAATATTCATTTTAATAAATGTCATAAAGAATACACATATATTTAAGGAAGCCATCCTTCAAATCATTAAATATTTTCACATTTCACGAGGTCCAATATGTTAGCTTGTTTCTGAGGTCGTTTTTGCTCATAAGATTTATGCAGTTAGTACGACACATTCGATATATGTACATATAAATTTCCTTTAGCTGATGATAATATACAATCTGCTAGATCTCTAGAGCTGAATGAAGTTTCATGTGCTGATTGAGACGAGACAAAGTTCGAAAAGAAGCACTACACACGTGACATATCTCGTGGCACTGCCCAGTATGCACCGCTACATGTGACTTCAGATGGTGTTTTAGTGAAAAACGCTGCTTGCACACAGAGCATTCAAAGGGCTTTTCTCCAGAATGAATGACCATGTGTGTAGTCAGATTGCTTTTTTGGTGGAATTCTTTGTCACACAATGAACACTTGTACTGTTTCTTCACTGAGTGCTTCCTTTGGTGGTACCTCATGCAATTTTTGCTTGCAGTTGAATACGGACAGCAAGGGCAGACTAGTGTCTCAGTGCCTTGTTCCTCTTCAAGCAAACCCAGTGTAGGCAGCAGCATGTCTTTTGAAAACTGAATGCTGTCAATAAAACTGTGTGACTGGGTAGTAAAACCTAGAAAGAACAAAAATCTCGATTTACGAAGTTGCAAAGTCAAGTTTCAAACAAGCTACATGATGCAGTGTGTATATTTTCAAGCAACATTCAACACACAAAGAAAAAATGGCTAGACTTCCAATTATCGGCGATTCAAGCAGCTTTGTTCTGTTCCACGCATTAGTTGGTTGTTGTTTTTTTGTGTGTGTTTAATGGCATAAGGGCCTCAGTGAGCAAAAGAGCACCAAGTCAGGTAATTTAAAATATCAACACTAATAGAAAATAAATAAACAAACAAGAGAGATATGCAACACAACAACAGATGGCGTAAAAAGCCAATAAAACAATAACCAATTAATACACACAACTGACATGAATTAGGAACATCAAACAGAAGTCATCGCTCTTTCCACGTTTATAAGTAAGTCATAGAAAAATTCTCATCGGTCGCCACTGGGAATCGAATTCAGGGTTTTCCAGTTATGCGCCGAACATGCTACCACTGCACTACAGTGGCCTTGAATTCTCCAGACTTACATAAGACTAACTGCCAAACCACATGGCAGGTTGCTTCTTGGATCCCCGCACAATGCTGGGGATTCGCCAAAGATCGTAAGCAGCAACTGAACAAATAACTAGGAGGCAAATGAATAATTAATACACACAATTGACATAGATTAGAAACATCAAACAGAAGTCATCACTATTTCCACGTTTATAAGTGAATCACGGAAAAATTATCATCGGCCGCCACCGAGAATCGAACCCAGAGTCTTCCAGTTACGCGCCAGACAGGCTACCACTGCACCACAGAATTTTTTTCGTGACTCACTTATAAACGTGGAAAGAGTGATAGCGATGGCTTCTGTTTGAAAACAATAACCTACCTTACAAAAGCAAAAACACTCATACAAGGGATTTCCTGATTTAACATAATAACAGAACAATATTAAAAGATAAATGTGAAAAAAAAATGGAACAATATAAAAGGTGTAAATGGTCAACAAAATAATTACAAACTATAAAAAATGAAAACCACCGGTATAGCAAAGAAATTATAACACAGACACATTACATTGATCGTTTAAAAGGTGACTCAGGGTGTTTCCATGCATTGCCACCATCACTGGGCTAAGAAATTAGACTTCTGCTGTAGAAAAACAAAGAAACACAACAGCAAAAATGAATTGCATTACTTTTTTTTTTTTATGAAAAATAATATATTTACAACTTACTTTTATGTTGCTTGTATCATTTCTTGAATTGTGGGCACTTAATAATGCTGATTAACAGCAAGTCAGGAAAAAAAAAGGAACAAAGCAGGTTTGCATAAAAATTCCTTTTGTACAAAACAGATCTCATTTTTATTTACAAAATTGCTACTTATTAGTGTAGAATTAATTCCAATTAAAAAAAATGCATAAGCGGTAGTGGCAGAACTACTTCCTTTGTTCTGTGAGCATAAGTTCCCACAGGTGTCATATGTAAACAAAGCGGAGCGACCTATGGAATGGAACTACTTGAATCACTGATAACTGGAACTCTAGCAAAGAAAAATTACTGCATAGCTTTGTAATTTTCTTTTCTCTTTGTTTTGAATTAATGAAGTCATGGGCGAATTGTAGAGATGTTATTAATATTTAAAACTGACATATTTTATTGGTATTGCAAGAATGCCTTTTTTTATCATTTATCAAATTTTTGGGTTGTACTCCAACCCATTTGTTGGGATGCACTGAAGAGAGGTGTTGCCACTTGTGTATTAATACACTCATTGTCGTAAAAATCTGTGCACCAAGAAGGAGACATCGGATTGAAATGAGATTTTAGTAGTGAGATGGTACATACCAAGGACGATTTACCGCATACATACGGTACACAGTCCAGTCAACATTAGTACCGTGTCGGACAGCCTTGTGCTCAGATACATGCGGTGATACGGTTCGGCATGGAGTCTAAGAGACAACGTAAGTTATCCTGGGACAGACTAGCCTACATATCTTGCAACTGACACTCTAAATCATGAACAATGGGACATGGAGAAAGCTGGCTTCCCATTTGGTTCTATACGTGCTTGATGGGCGAGAGATCAGGCAATCTGGCAGGCCACGGAAGCATCGAAGCATGACGTAGAAAGTCCTGGGAAACACGAGCCGTGTGCGGATTGCCATGATCTTGTAAGAAAATGTCTCCGGGCCGCCCAGCCAAGAAAGGCAGCACATGGGGCCACAGGATCTCCTGTACGTAGCGCTGGGCTGTCAACGTCCCTCGGATCACTGCGAGGGAAGTCTGGCTATCATAAGCGATAGCTCCCCAGACCATCATGCCTGCAGTTCGAGACGTGTGCTGCTGTACAGTGAGGTTGGGATTGTAGCGCTCACCTGCGGTCCTCCACACTATGACACGGTGATCGTCCATTCCCATACAGAAGCGGGATTCGTCCCTGAACATTATACATCACCAGTCCGTAGCATTCCACGTTGCTTGCTCCTGACTCCACTGCAATCGACGCCAACAATTGTCAGGTGTTAATGGCAGAAAACGTAAGGGCCATCGAGAGTGCAGATTCGCTTCTGACAGGCATCTGGGAATGGTTATGGCATACACTGGAGTCCCTTGTACAGCCGCCACATGTCTCTGGATATTAGACAAGGGTGTCGTTGCATCTGTGCATGCCGCTCCCATTATCCCATGGTCCTCTCTGCTGGTGGTATGTCTGGATCGTCCAAAACCAGTCCACCGTGTCTGGGTGCCTTCCTGTGTCCATTGCTCCCAACACAACCGCACCGTACTGTCCGACTGGCCCAAATGGCAGCTAATTTGGAACACCGGCCACCCTGCCTCTCTCATCCCGACAATACGCCCTGATCAAACTCCATCAGTTGCCAGTACGCACATCTACGACTGCTCCTCAGCATGTCTATCACTCAGGGATTTCACCTGACTCTTACCGTTCACTTCGGAATACATGTGGTGTCCCCTGAGCAGCACCTTATAAGCCCCAAGGATTGTGATTGTAGTGCCGGTCTTGGACGCGCAACCATGCAGAATTGCACGAAACTTTAATCATTTGCATGTTGCCCTCCCCGTAGCTATACGTCGAGTTTCGCATTAACCGCACGCTTTTTTCTTGGTGCTCAGACTTTTATGACAATGAGTGTACTTAGCCTTTCTGATCATCAATGGCAGTACCTCCTCTTTCAATTTCCACACTTTTGTCCAACTTCCTTTTCTCCAAGCGCTGCTGGTGAGATAACGATTTTTGCATAAGAATTTGTTTCTCTAATGGCATAAGTTATTTAAGAAATACAAGATTTTAGTGAGCTTTGAGAAGTACACTTTTCTTATGTTCTTTGATTGTATGCATATCACCAATAGTGTGAAGACAAAAGGGATGCACCAGAAATTTAGCAAATTTTGTTTGATTCACCAAGTTTTTGTTAAATCACACTTAGCAGACTAACAATCTAAAGGCAGTAGTTCTGGGACACATCATGTATACCTTTCACAGCAAAGTCCACCACACTATAGAATATGGAGACATTACTTTCATTGCATGGTACAAACAAATTGAATTACTTTTGGCTACCATGAAACAAAAACAAATTGGATTACTTCTCGCTACCAGTGCAAATCGGATTTAGCAGGCCATGAAACAAGAATATAGGTAGGGAATTTGGGGGATTCAAAAGTATGCCTGAAGGTCAAGTGATTTAATTGGGTCCCTATCACACTGGTATGCAAAAATTAAGGACGAAGATGAGAAATTAGCATAACAGCGGAACGAGCAGGCAGAATGAACCGAAAGACCACTTAGGAGATAGACTAGGGTCCGGTAAGGTAGGGCATGCGCATATATGCAGCATGACGTGGGGGGAAATGCCGGAAGGGTATAAAGCACACGGACAGTGTACGCTCAGCAATTCGGTGAAAGCTATTGCACCGTGTACATCGGTTTGAACGACGTCGAGTTGCTGCCACCATGTGATATGGCCAACAGGCAATCCAGTAGACGACATCTGGATGACTTTACTCGAGGTTGCGTCATTGGGAAGTTGGAAGAAGGTCGAAGTGTGACTAGTGTGGCCGAGTTCTTGATTGCTCACAGCATCGTTTCACGAGCTTGGAGAGCATTTCAAACAACAGGAACAGCTGTCCAAGAGTTTAGCCATGGTCGTCCACGAGCAACCACGGTGGCGGACGACTAGTATTATTGTCCTACAGGCGAAAAGAGACAGACGGCAGACAGTGGGAGAAATCGCAAGGCACATGAAACAGACAACTGGACGTCTGTTATCGTGTTTTACTGTGGCCAAAAAGCTGCACAAAGGTGGTCCATTTGCACGACGACCAGTACGGTGTGTGCCATTAACGCCTGCTCATGGGAGACGGCGGTTTCTGTGGTACCAGGAACACAAGAACTGGACACATCAGCAATGGGATTGAGTTCTCTTTACGGATGAGAGCCGATTTAGTCTGACGAGCGATTCTGGACGTATACACATCTGGAGAGAGCAGGGAACACGCAATCACACCTCCAGCATCATCGAAAGGGACCGGTTTGGAGGTGGTGGAGTTCTCGTTTGGGGCAGTATCATGCTTGGTAGCCGTACTGACCTCCACATCTTCCAAGGAGGTTCAGTCACTGGTGTCCACTATTGTACCGAGGTTCTTCTGCCTCACGTGCATCAGTTTAGAGGTGCTGTGGGTCCTGAGTTCCTCTTCATGGATGACAACGCTACACCTCATCGTACAGTGGCTGTCACAGAGCTGTTGGAGAGTGAAGATATTCAACGCATGGATTGGCCCGCAAGGTCCCCGGACCTAAATCCAATCGAATACGTGTGGGACCTACTCGGGAGACGCTTGGCAGCACTTCACCAGCCGCCAGCAATGATTCTGCAACTGCGATTGGTGCTACAAGAGGAATGGGCCGCGATGCCTCAACAGCTCCTTAACAACCTTGTCCTCAGCATGGACAGATGTTGTAAATCCTGCAACGCAGTCAGGGGTGATCATATCCCCTACTAAAGACTGGATTTTTCTTGGCAGCCGCCTGTCACATGGATGTTTCTGTCTTATGTCCAGTTGTGCTCGAAGCTACCTTTTTAATAAAGTGCCTTTGTATCCTTTGGATTCCTTGTTTGGACGGTTTTGCTCACTTGTCCCATATTCGTACATCTTGGGGATCTTATGGTACGATTTGAGTCAATGTGGAGCACTTCTGCACGACGTTACATTTGAAAAACCGTCTCGTCCTTAATTTTTGCACGCCAGTGTATTAAGAATGAGTTTGAGAAGTTGGAGAGGTGGTTAGACTGCTAGCAAGTACCCGAAAGATTTAAAGATTTTGCAAAGCTTGTAAAAGCAAGAAGGGTCAAATGGTATGGCACCCACAAAAAGGTGGGGTGGATGAGTTTCGGAGACTGGCCCAGTGGCCTTTTTATGAGATTCAAAGTTACAAATCTACCTATGGGTTAAGGAAGGGGGGGGTATGTGCACAACCAATACTGATGTGTTTTGATATCCTTCTTATATATTAATACAAATATCTGTATACTGAATTTATATGATTCAATTTACAAACATTTTGTAACACTAAGTTTTGAATTCTATTAAGTTTGTAAAGGTACATTATTACAGCTGCAGTGGAAAGCCAACAGAATTTGCTACAGGAAAACATAAATCACTTACATCATCTAAAAAATTAGTGTGTTCCACAAATTTTTACACAAGAATCCATGAAAAACAAGAAATTAATACCCATGAAATGAACAGTTTAAATATCAAACATGAAAGTATAAAATAATATGAAAATTCAAATGTGCATTATGTTAATTTTCCCAATTTAACACCGGTAACAAAGAATTTTAACAACAATGGAAGATACAAGATTCTCAATGTATAAAGTAAAACCAATGTAACACAAATTTTCACAGCCTATTCCTATATGTAAGAGACACAGCTAAGTGCTAAAGAATATTGAAAAAAAAAAAAATTAAATGCTATACTAATAATTTTACAGACCAAAACTGAAAATATTTGGAAGCATAAAGATGGCCCTACTATTAACAATTATTTAACACTTAAGAAATATTATAATCCTACACATATTAACATATAATATAATATATTGGTTTTATTGTTTTTAACATAATTATAATTCAAACAAGATGTACAAGTTTCTAAAACAATTTCAAACAGAATTCTTCACATAATCAACTAAACAAAGCAGAACAAACAAATAAAACTCTTATGAAAGTTCCGCAAAATTCAATGGTTGGAGAGCAAGTGTATCCTGAAGAGAAATGATGAATAAAGTTAACATCTCTGAATTTCTTGCTCTCTTAGTAGGTAACATGAAATGCCCAGGTTTGAAGTTCAGGTATCATGTTACCAATAACAAACAGATACCATGTTATCTTTAGGATGAATTTTCTGATTCCAGTAAACCACTACTTTTACCTGAAAATAGAGAGAAATCCTACATGATATAATATACAAACATTTTGTACAAAAAAGTTTTTAATTCTTTCAAGTTTCTAAAGGTACATACAGTTCTCAACATTACATGCTCTGAAATAGATAAAACAAATATATTCAGTCATTTTCTAATCCTTCTCAGACCCTTTTAAGTTTGAAATGGTACATATAGTTATCAACATTACGTGCCTTGAAACAAAATGAATATATTTAATAACTTTCCAATCCTTACTAGATATTTGATTCAGCTGTAACAGATAATTTCAACGAATAATTCATAACACAAACACGGGACTTCAAAACAAAACATAATTATTGAGCAAATACTGCTATGCACCCATGAAAATAAATACAAAAAAAAAAAAAAAAATACATGCAACACTTCAAAACTGAGCAAATATTACCAGTCATTCATGAAAATAAAAAAATAAAAATCGTACATACTACAATTCAAAAATGAGCAAAGATTACCACTCATCCATGAAAATAAATAAATAAAAAAAAACTTATCACAATCCAAGAAACCTTACGTCAAATTAAGTATAATATGTTGTATCAATAATTGTAACAGTTGTTAACATAAATACATACTCTATATTTTGAGGTTACTCACCTTTATTACCAAAATCTTTTAGGTTTTCGTCTCTACACATTTACAACACATATTTTTCTTATTTACATCATGGTTCAAGGCTGCAAAAAAAAAAAAATCTTTTTGAACTCTCACAAACTTTGTTTCCTTTGAAAAAGAAGTTTTTTTTTTTTTTTTTTTTTTTTTTCAGCCTTGAACCACGATGTAAATAAGAAAAATACGTGTTGGAAATGTGTAGACGAAAACCTCCTAAAAGATTTTGGGAATAAAGGTGAGTAACCTCAAAATATAGATTATGTCTAAATAGCACGTGAATAAAAATTAAGCAGCTAGATGACATTTGACATTTGCAATGCTGTATGAATATATGATAAATATATACATTTTTCACATGGTGTATTGATCCATAGAAGTACTGAAAGAAGGAGAATTATTTCATCATTGTTACCTCTGTTACTTGTGTTTGAATTGGATAAACATAGCTACTAGACGATGTGATATATAATCCTAGTTGTAAGTGAATTTATGGCACCTCTATTAATAGTGTACTGTGGAATTAACTTTTTTACGGGTCTTATAGAGGTTATCATTAAAAAAAATTTACCACCAACTTTTTTGAATAATAACCTCTATAAGGCCCGTAAAAAAGTTAATTCTACAGTGATATATAATATATATATAATTCAGATATAATGAAAGAAAATATCTTAAAAGGAAAAGCCTACAACATAGCCATTTTCAAAATTGAACCTTGAAGTTAACATTGCAGTTGTCATGAGAAATTGAACGTTGATTACAGCAACTGCAGTGAGGACTCCAAGGTTCCATTTCGAAAATGGATAAGTTGTGGGCTTTCCTCTTAAGATATTTTCTTTCATTATAACCAAAGTATATGTATCACATCTTCTAGTGACTATGCTTAACCACTTCAAATGCAAGTAAAAGAGGTAACAATGGAACCCTCCTTTTTTTCACTACTTTTATGATTATGTCAAATTATTCTCTTTTGTTTCAAGGTTTAAACCATCACCATGAGCAACTTTTATGGCTGCAAGCAGTTGCTTGTCCCTAATTTGGGGCCACTGGCTCTGAGGAAGAAGCAATGTGTGCTTTCAGACATGTACATCACTCATGTCTCATCCAGGATTTGAAACTGGGTCCCATCTAGATAAATGGATTAGAAGCCACCTGGTCACCAGGGTGGCTCAAATTGCTCAAGAGGGTTTATTTGAGCAATAAGGTCTTTTAATTGTAGCATACAAAGTTTTATTTACTTTTAATGGGTGACTGGCAATATTGGTTCAATGGTTGTGTTTTGTTTTCCATTTAAGTCCTGTACCAATCAATTAATCACCAAGCTGTTTCTCTGAAATTTAGAAGTTAGCACCACAAAGAAATACAAACTACCAGATAAATTTTTAACTGATTATTTACTTACTATTGCTGTATCAAACTTCTCCGTTTACAGCAATCTTGACACACAACTTGGACTTCACTGACATCCATCCTGTGATGTACACAAGACCTTTTACATTTCATACTCATAATCTTTTTCTCATGCAGATCATCTTGACTCTGATCCTCCCATAACTTCCTTGGCCTTCTTCTGTCTATCCTGCCACTTGGGCTGAAAATATGTTCTTAGTAAGCATCTCATCACTCATTCTTTCAACATGGCCAAACCACCAAAGAATGTTAGTCTCCACCTTGCTAACAACATTTTGCTTCACATTACACAACAGCAGCACGTCATTTCTCACACAATCAGAGAGTGTTTTGCCACAAACTCCCCATAAATGATGCATCTCTCTAGCACACAAACCCCCCATGTTTCTTCTCCAGTACCCAGGTTTCACTGCCATACATCAGAGTAGGAACAATTACACTTTCATACACAGCCATGCGGGACTCTCTTGGGAACCCATTATTCCTGTGAAATCCACCTAAAGCAGTCATGACTTTCAATGAAGAATTCACTTGCCTACTAATTTTGCCATTTAATTTGTTCTCTCTGTCAAACATGTTTTCTAAATACACAACTCATTCACCTGGTCAATCACTATGCCATTTAGATTTATCTTGCATTCAGTACTAATAGTTCCTCACTCAAAAACCATAACTTTGGTTTTTCCCTTGTTTATACTCAGTTTGAATTTCATACAAACGTCATACATCCAAGACAGCATATTCTGCAACTCACTTTTGCTTTCTACCAACAGGACTGTGCAATCAGCAATCTGCACACATGGATATTACCAAGACGTAAACCAGTATTGCCCATTTGCTATCACACATGCATACATCCATAAATATGTTAAACAGCCATGGTGACAATGCACAACCTTGTCTGACTCCTGAACCAACAGAAAACCATTTTTGTTACAACACCATTCACTCTTACACAATGCCAGCGTACACAGCTTTTACACTATTAAGTAGATTCCCCAAAACATGATATTTATTCAATCCTTCCACCCAAGTATCCAATTCACTCAGCTGTAAGCTTTCTCTAAACCTATGAAGGCAGCAAAAACTTCTTACCAACAGACAGGTACTTTTCGATCATCATGCGTAATGCAAAAAATTTGGTTAGTGCAGCCTTTATCAGGCACAAAACCACTCTGAACATCCCACACTTTCTCTGATGTAAGACCCCGTACTTTTTCAATAACAACCTTACCAAACACTTTCCCCGGCACACTTAATAGGCTAATACCATGATAGTTCTTGCAGTCAGTAGGATCACTGGCCAAAAACATCAATTACTAAAAATCTTTGCCACCTCTTTAACAAATTTCCAAGAAAAATGGATATTTCGTTTGCACCAACCCAATATTTGTTTTCTTGTTGAGAAATTTCCATAACCAAATAGTAGATAAATAGGCCTGGATTTCTGAAGAAAGAGTCTCGCTTCACACGATGAAAATTTGGTACTTAAATAATGCTTTTTCTCTTTTTTATTATTTTTTTTGTGATTTTTTAGTAAGTATTTGTAGTAATAAAAAAAATGGTAGCACCTGAGGATAGGTGTCTCAGTAAACTTGATGAGTATGTAGAGAATTAACCAATAAAATAATTAAACAATACAGATTCAATGATAATGTGCTACTCTTTATATTTTCCTAAATAGAAAATGGATGCAAAGAATATTCAGTCTGCCTGTCCTATACAAGTGCTTGAGTATTTTTTAAATAGCTTATAGCCCATCCTAGGACTGTTGTTTTTAAGCTTTAAATAAATATTAATATATAGGTAATGTTGCCCATCCTGTGATGAAGGGAAATTTTTAATTGAAGAACATTGAAAACAAATCGAATAGACGCCCAATTTCTGTAAGGAAACATAGTAAAAACTCTGTTTTCAATCTGCTTCAATTAAACATTTCACTCCGTCATAGGATGGGCAACATACCCTATATATTAATATTTATTTAAAGCTTAAAAACAACCATCCAAGGTTGGGTTATAAGCTAGTTAACAAGAATACTCAAGCACTTGACATAGGACGGGCAGACTAGTCTTTGCATCCATTTTTCATTTAGGAAAACACAAAGAGTAGCACATTATCATTCAATCTATATTGTTTAATTATTTTATTGGTTAATTCTCTACATACTCATCAAGTTTACTGAGACACCTATTCTCAGGTGCTACCATTTTGTTTATTACTACAAACACTTACTAAAAAAACACACACAAAAAAAAAAAAAGAAGAGAATCGCGCAAACGAGCAATGGAGACAGGCCCCCACCACAGTGGAATGGAACCACCCACAGGTGTTGTGGGTATTACGTCACAGAGTTACTATAAATAGCTAGCACGTGTGTGAAGAATAAGGCTCAGGCGTGGTTTGTTTGGATGTAACGTGGCTTGCAAAGGAAACATGCAGACGCCAGATTTGAGAGTCGTCTTCCTGTATGAATTTAAACTGGGCCATTCTGCAGGAATTGCCACTCAAAATGTTAACAAAGCGTTTGGCGAGAATACAGCTAACGAACAAACCATTTGGCGATGGTTTGTGAAGTTTTGAAGCAGAGATATGGACCTGCAAAATGAAGCATGTGTTCACCGACCTGTTGCTGTTTCTGACAATGTTCTGTTACGTGTGATTGAAGCGGACCCCCGAAAAATGTGTCGTTAGATAGCGGCAGAGGTAGGTGTCCGCCACACGACAGTTGTTCGACGTCTGGCTGTGCTGGGTGAGGTCAAAAAGCTGGACTGGCTGCCATATGAGTTGACAACTTGCCAACAAGACTATGCGTTTGGAAGTCTGCATGTCGCTGCTTGCCAGGAATAAACAGGAACCTCTACTGCATCGAATCATCACCTGTGGTGAGAAGTGGGTCCTTTATAATAATCGGAAACGATCTGCACAATGGTTATGCGAGGCACAGCCTGCCTTAAAGCATCCTGAGCCACCCTTACACACCAAGATGATGATGTTCCTTGTCTGGTGGTCCACAGCTAGGATAATTCACCAGAGTTTCTTGGCAAGAGGTCAAACCATCACTGCAGAACATTTTTGTGCTGAATTAAACCAGAAGCACCAGAAATTACTGCAGAAACAACCAGCTTTGGTCAACAGACATGATGTTCTGTTCCAGGACAATGCCTGTCCTCACATCGCACAACGGACGATGCTGACATTAAGTGCCTTGGGCTATGAAGCACTGCCTCATCCTGCCTATTTCCCGGACTTGTCTCCGACAGACTATCATCTGTTTCGTCGCCTGGATCACTTCCTGTCCCGGAAACAGTTCACAACAGACAATGAGGTTCAATGTGCAGTTGATGACTTCTTTGGGTCCCAGCCACAAGATTAATTTTGTTCTGGGATCATGGCCTTGCCAGACAGATGGCAATTATGTGTTGATGCCAAGGAGGATTATTTTGCCTAGATAAGTTGTCCTACTTTTCTGTTCTCGCCATCTACGCAGGGCCTGATTACTGCACGTGCGCAGGGCCTGATTACTGCAAGTGCGCAGGGCCTGATTACTGCAAGTGCACAGGGCCTCAGAATTTGGAGGGGCCTCCAAACTACCTTAATAGTAGTATAAATTTTCAGAACCAAAATATATTTTCCGTTATAGCACGAAATCATTATACGTTTCGGTTTCAAAATTCAGGGTGACACTTTGGAAACCAAATTATTATTATTATTTCGTATAATAAAGCTCAAGTGTTGCACTGAGCTGCGATCGGCCAGTGTAACATCTTAATCTCACCCTTATTTGTAACAATCAAAATGCAACGGGAACAGCCTATATTCGGAGCAATACAGTATATTATACATGAAAAGCATTTTAGCAAACATGTAGAATTTGCTAAAAAAAAAATATTATTAGTATTAGTCTTTTGAGAACAAAAATTGTGAATCAATATTCATAATTATGTAGGGTTTATTTTTACATAAATAAAAATACAAAAAGTTCAATTGACACTACTTTATTTAAAGACTGTTGTAATAATTTACATGGAGTGTTGGAATAATTTATCCCACAATGTGTGTGATAAATTATGGTAAACTAAGTGTTTTAAATTATAAATAATGTTACGGTAAACTAGGTGTTTTAAATTATATCTGGGAGGATAGTTATTTGTTTCCGCAAATAATACTATACAACAAAAAAAATAAAAAAAAATTCCAGAGTAATTAATGTTACAGCTGTAAGCTCTGTGGGTATGGGGAACTACAAGCGGTGTGAATGCTCGTCTATTACAAGCCACATTGGCTATAAAATTTACTAGCATGTGGGATGTGTTTTAATGTTTTTACAGCTAGAAAAACTGCTTGCAAAAAAAAAATATTTACCAGTAAATATTTTTTTCGACTGATTGACTGAAAATTTTAATCGCGGGGGCCCCAGACATAGGATATGCACAGGGCCTCGACAGACCTAAGTCAGGTCCTCCATCTACGTGTGCTGGTCCTTTGCCAAACATTTCATTCATACCAACCCAATATATATAAAATCAAATTTGTCTAATTTGAATGTATATAATTCAAATTCATGTTTAATTCAAAAATTTCCCTTGGTCCCTTGAATTTTCTATTTAAAAAATGTAAAAAAGTCACCAGTAAATCTAACTTTTGTTGAATAATTTGAAGTAAAAATGCCAGGCAGGCTACAAAAAATAGCCTGCAGTATCACATAGGCTATTTCTTGCAGTATCACGTAGGCTTTTTTCCATCGCCAAAACAATTTTTTTTTCACAAATTGCAAAGAATGCGATCAGCAGCTTGCTCCCTGGCACAGGTAAACACATTATATGGCTAGGCAAGCAGCGATCGATATTGTCACATGGCATGCATGTGTGGTGGCAGAGTCCACCATTGCTCTATCAACAACTGCTTTCAAAAAGGGGGTTTCTGCCACATTAAAGGTGAAAAGCAAAATGAAGCTGTTGAGAAGATCTTAACCACTGTGGACAACTGGGAAGATGTTGCACACGAGGCAGGTGTTTCTTATGAGGATTTTATGAACTTGGACAAGAACTTAACAGTTTGCAGCAAACTGACAAATGCAGAATTTTTTGCAGATGTTATGAACAATAGAAATGACAGTGCATCTTCAGATGAAGAAGGAGAACAACTGGAACTTTCAGAGAAGCTGATCCCAACTTTCGCACAGACCACAAACCACATCCAAGAGTTGAGATGGTTTGTTGAGGGACAGCAGAACATATGTGACTCTATTTTCCATGGTGCTCACTAAACTAGAAGAGCTTACTACAACCCAGAAAATCAACCCTAAAAAACAATCAAAAACTTCTAGCTTCAGTCAAGAAACTAAAGTGCCATCGCTACATGACAATAATTAAAGTACATATCCTCTCACAGTCTAAAATCTTTTAATTACTAAGACATATGTACAAGATGTACAGCGCCATGTACTCCATCCTCAGGTACGAGAATCAACAGAATGGATCAAGCAAAGATTCAAATTATAATAGACCATGATGTAAATAACGTAAATATGTGCATACATAAACATGCAATTAAATTGATAACAATATCATATGAAAGAATGCATTATAAAATCAATAATGTGTTGATTGAAATTAAATGACTTGGAACAAGAAATATATTATATAGGATCTACCATGCGTCATTTACATTCAAGAATTGCTGAACACAGATATGCTATTAAAAATTACTCAGAATTAGCTTCCCTTTCACGGATCGTTATGTCAGGCTCACATCACCCGGACTGGAACCAAGTAAAAATTTTGGCTCCTGCATATTCTAAGAAGTCACTATTATTAACCGAAAGTTTTTTTATACAAACCTATGGTTCCAGCTGTTGTAATGATGACTTACCAAGATTTATACATACCATTACCTTGAAAAATGTTAATTCAAAATTTGTCCATTGACAATGTTAATACAGAACTGTAACTAATTTGATAATTCAATCTAAAATATTTTCTCAAACAGAATCTAAATTTGTTGGAATCTAAAAATATCTTTACGCTATAATTGTTATGATAGTATGAGTGTATAATTTATTTATTTACTTAATTTCAATCAACATATTATCGATTTTATAATGCGTTGTTTCATATGATATTGCTATTGATTTAATAGTATGTTTACGCATGCACATATTTACGTAATTTACATCATCGTCTGTTATAATTTGAATATTTGTTTGATCCATTCTGTTGATTCTCGTACTTGAGGATGGAGTACATGGTGCTTCGAAAGGTCTTGTACATATGTCTTAGTATTTAAAAGATTATTAAACCGTGAGAGGATATGTACTTTAATTATTATCATGTAGTGATGGCACTTTGGTTTCTTGAATGATGAATAGCATGATGAATTGAACTTTGACAACTTCTAGCTTTTTTTAAAAAAAACTATAAATATGCTGTACTGTACATATTGCCATGAAAAATCTTGGAATAAAATGATACTGTATTTTACTACAGAGAATTGATGTTTGAAGTTATTTTTTTAGTCCATATTAAAACTTCCCTAATTCGAATTTTTGGATAATTCAAATATTTTAGTGGTCCCTTCAGCTTCGAATTAAACAAGTTTGACTGTATATATGTACTGTGCATTAATTCAGTCGTGATCCAAAACACAATATTACATTCATACAGAGCCATCCCAAAAAACTGCAAAATGTAATACAGTCAACTCTGGACAGTGACGCCCATATGAGTACTGGGGCGGGGTAAGAAAAATCCTTACCTCCTTCAAGGCTGTCAAACATTTTAGTAAATGTACAAAATACTAAAATACAACAAAAAGAATTGATACAATCAATCATTAATATCTTATTATTTTAAAAAATGCTTTAAAAAAAGGTTTCGTCTATTTTAGTGTTTTAAATTTATCAAAAATGTGGGTATACCAACGGCTGGTGGGGGCTCAAGCCCCCCTGGTGCCCTTGACTCTCGATATAGCGAACTCTGTTATAGTGAACATTCGGCTACAGTGAACCTAAATCATTAGTCCCGATCCGCAACATCAGAAATGTACATTAAAATTTTCGTTTATAGTGAACCCCCAACTTCGGTTATAGTGAACCTAAAAAAAATAAAACTTCAAATAAAAGGTTCTACTTGTAACATGAAATTGTAATTTACTTAAAAAAAAAAAACCCCCTTCCTGTAAAAATTTGAAAGAGAATGTGTTGAGAACAATACTGTAGGCTTACTACTCCTTAAGCGCATTGACGAACAAAGGTAGGATTAAAAACCTCAGCAACATCATGCTGGTGTTCCTGCCTGCCAACACAATGTCATCCTCCAACCCATGGATCAAGGTGTGATTTGCAGCTTTAAAGCCTATTACAGAAGGGAAGTAATGCTTCATTTTATCCAAGCCTTGGAATCAAAGAACACATCAATAAATGTTCTGAATGCTGTACGTTTTGGAAACAAAGTGTGGAGGAGTGTGTCAACTGTCACTATACAGAACTGTTTCCGGAGGTCTGGTTTGGCTACTGAACGTGTGGCATTCAAAGAAGAGGATGATGTGCTTCTCAAGAACCTCCTTCAGCATAATGGTGCGAATTCCACTGAAGCTGAAGATTTTATTGATGCTGACTGTGAAGTTATAACGAATGAAATCCCGTCGGATGAAGATATTGTCAAGGCTGTGAAAGGCGGTTGCAGCATGGAAGAAAACGAGGCTGAAGATGATGAGGACGATAATGAAAAGCGTGCTCCAACAATGAAAGAGGAGTTGGAGGGTGTCAGGACTGTGCTAAAGTTCCTAGAATGTATTGGAAATGTAGAATCAAGTGTAGCAAAAGCACAGACTCTAGAAAAGGACATAGAGAAAATATTTATTGAACTGATTGAAGCAAGCAGCAGCACATAACAGACTATTTTCATGTTAATTACAGTAATGTAAAATTTATTTTGTTTACTTAATCTAATGAATATACACTACGTACATAAAAATATTATTTTTTAGATACATATGTACATATTTTATTTTCTTGCTCATTATTCCACTCAATTCAGGTTAAGGGAAGACACTTCGGTTTTAGTGAACCTAGGACGTAGTGAACGAAATATGCGAGTCCACAGAGGTTCACTATAAGCGGTGTTGACTGTATTCTGTTTCCAAGAACTTGTTTAAAAGAGTGCTGAAACAGATACTTCTGTTCGAAAGAAACATGACCAAATTGAAGTGCCGGCAGTGGTATGTTAATTGCATCCCCATCACAATACCTCCGAGATCCCATGAGTAGCATTCAGCCCTGGTTTTGCAAAACCGTGATACTATCACCAAAAGTCGATGCTATGCAAGGTTGGAGTGCACTAAATGCCGACTTGTAACAACCTGTTCAAGAATGACACGTGGAAGTCGGCATTTAGTGCATGCCAATCTTGCATAGCATTGACTTTCTATGATAGTACCACGGAGGATGACCGTGACATAGACGGATTGAAACTATTATGGTTTTGTTTAAGTACTGAGTGCCTATGCAAAAATTGTCTGCCTTCTATTCAACGATAAAATTTTATGCAAACCTTGTAATCTGTTTATGCAACTTCGGATACTTGCTTACCGTTCGATTTTTAACCAATGATGACATTGATAAGAGCTAAGGATTTTATTCATACTGTAAATAGTCTTTTTTATCTCTTTAATCCTTTTAAACTTCACCTTCATTTTTTCATAATCTTGACTCTGGTTGTATATTGTCAAATAAATCGGTGAATGTTTTTAGTTCAACGAACCAACTTCTCATGAACTTGTCAACTTGGACGTCGGCGATTTGTATTTGAGGAATAAATCAACCAACAATAACCTTCCAAATTGTGCTACAATATTGGGTAAGAGTAACATTCTCAGGACAATTTAATAACTGTTGAAATGTTTTATATTTCATCTTCTTGAAAACTTATATAATAGCAAAGGTAATGAAGCATAGAGCACTCGACTTGAAGATACTTTATAACGTGTGCAACAGTAGTGAAACAGTTACACAACTATTGACCTTGCAATGAACAGCAGTTTGCAGTCCTCCCCCCTCCCCTGTCAATCTCTGAACCATATCCCTCAACTGAATTAAAATCAATGATTGCTTCAATTTATTATGCATACACATTTGTTTCATGCTTCCGAATGAAATCAAAAGCTCTTTTGATTTCTGATTTCAGTCGGACTTTGGGAGAAAGACGCAAATGATAATGTGCACGGCAGAGAGCAGAGGCGACTTTAGATCTTTTGGGGTCCTAGGCGCTAAAAGATTCAGGCTTTCTTCCCCCTTCTTTTCGCCTCAAAACTTTTCAACAAAAGAAATGTCAACAAAAAGTTTTTACCTGTTTTAAAATGCCATTATATCTTTCTATTATTAGAACGTTTTGTAAGAAACAGTGCTAATGCAATCTAAGCTGACCAGAAGGCTCGAATTCTTGAGGACAGTCCTTGAATTTAGTCTGCTGTACCCAAAAACGTCTGATGCCTTTGGGGACGAAAATTGTCCTCAAATTTTAGATCTTTGTCCTCAAGTGTCCTCGAATTTATACTTTCTCATTAGCTCGTTAGATTTCTAATGAAAAATGTTCTTTAAAATAGTTTTTGTTGTACTAATTTTCCAATCATGCTTCTTGTCAAAACAAATTTTGTTTTTTGTTTTTCTTTTCTAAGTTTAAAGACCACCCTGAGCAAATCTAAAGACTATAAGCAGTCCCCTGTCCCTAATTTGGGGACATATATTCCGGACATCTCTTCTACTATCGTGGGACAGATACTGGCAGAACTAGTGGTGTTGGATTTATAATAAACAAGAAACTGAAGGATAAAGTTGTAGAAGTTGAAAGTTCCTCTGACAGAGCTGCACGACTCGTTATCCAACTCTCGAGAAGATACCAGGCTCAGATTATTCAAACTTATGCACCCACCACAAGTCATGCTGAAGAAGAAATTGAAGAATTTTATGAGGAAATTCGTGATCTAAATAATAAAGGTAAGCAGCACTTGAAGATAATTATGGGAGATTTCAATGCAAAAATAGGGCAACGGCAACAAAATGAAACTTCAGTAGGTAAATTCGGTCACGGCAACAGAAACCAGCGTGGAAATACTCTCGTAGAGTTTGCAGAGGCAGAAGGGTTTTTCATCTTGAACTCCTTTTTCAAGAAAAAGCCACACAGGAAATGGACATGGAGACATCCAAATGGGACGACAAGTGAAATTGATTTTATTATGTGTAACAAAAAATTCGTCATAGAAGACTGCAGTGTGCTAAACAAGTTCAACACAGGCAGTGACCATAGATTGGTGAGATGTAAAATGCACCTCAACACTAAACTCGAACGTAGCAAGCTCATAAGACAAACAAAATGTATTGACATAACCAACCTTAAAAACACCATAATACCTTCAAATTGGAACTGAAGAACAGATTCTCTGCTTTAGAAGGCCTAACATTGGAAGAAGTGGATATTTCTGAAGTTAACAGAAAAGTAACCAAAGCTCTTATGGAAACAGCAACAAAATTAGCTGGGTCTAAAAACAAATTGCATGTGAACAAATTATCAGGAAAAACCAAAATGTTGATGCAAAAAAGAAGAGAGATGAGGACAACTAAAGAAGATGTGACTTCCAAAGTGGAATATATAGAGCTATGCAAGACAGTACGAAAAAGTATCACTGAAGACGTAAGGAATTTCAACTGTGAACTAGTGAGGAAAGCAATTGAAAACAACCAAAGCCTAAAGATAGCAAAGGGACATCTCAGTAAGGGAAAAAAACCGATTATGGCACTGAGAAAAGAAGATGGTTCTGTAACAAGAAATAGAGGCGAAATTTTGACAAGAGTGAAAGATTTCTACTCCAAATTATATGAAAGGGATGATACATGTACTCCAGACATCATGAAAGGTACCAGTACCAGAGTTCTTCCAGTCCTTCCAGCAGAAGTTGCACATGCAATCAAGAACATGAAGCGGGGAAAAGCTCCAGGAGAAGATGGAATCACTGTAGACATCATACAAGAAGCAAGTGGAGAAATCGAAACAGTACTCGCCCAAATTTTCACTCGATGCCTTAATGAAGGGAAAATTCCTGAGGATTGGAACAACACTACAATGATCTTGCTACATAAAAAAGGTGACATTGAGGATCTCAGGAACTACAGACCTATCAGCCTCCTATCAGCGGTTTATAAAATCTTCACTAAAGTTCTTTCACACCGCTTGAAGGAGACACTGGACATGGCTCAACCGAGAGAACAAGCTGGATTCAGGAGTGGCTACAGCACAATAGATCATATCCACGTACTGAGAGAACTAATTGAAAGAGCGAGGGAATATGAGCTTCCATTGTGCATGGCTTTTATCGATTATGAAAAAGCCTTTGATTCGGTGAAACCATCAGCAGTTGCAATGGCTCTGAAATCCTGCGGTATTGAAGATGCATACATTAATATTATTAATAACATCTATGAAAATGCAAGTGCAAAGATTCGGCTGTTTGAAAATACAACACACATAAAAATTGGAAAGGGAGTGAGACAAGGTGACACCATATCTCCGAAGCTCTTTAATGCCACATTGGAAAATGTCTTTCAGTCACTGAACTGGGAAAACAAAGGGATAAAGATTAATGGAGATTATCTAACCCACCTTCGTTTTGCTGATGACATAGTCATTTTTGCAACTACCCCATCAGAGCTACAGAGTATGATCCAGGAACTTGCTGACAAGAGTAAAGAAGTGGGATTAAAAATGAACTTTCAGAAGACAAAAGTGATGTTCAATGCTTTTACAAGAAATGAAGATTTATCGATTGATGGAGAAAAGCTGGAGATAACAGACACGTACATTTATCTTGGACAGCAGATATCAAGTGAGGGTCACATTGATGAAGAAATTAATCGGCGTACAAAACTTGCCTGGAGAGCTTTTGGAAGAAACAGCATAATTTTCAAGAGCAATATGCCATTATGTCTTAAAAGAAAAGTGTTTTATCAATGCATCCTTCCAGTGCTTACGTATGGTGCAGAGACGTGGACCTTAGCTAAAAGAGACATACAAAGGCTGCAGACAACTCAAAGTAGCATGGAGAGGTGCATGCTTGGTGTAACCAGGAGAGATAAGAAGAGGAACACGTGGATCCGAAAAATGACAAGAGTGGAAGACATCATGATCAGAGTTAAATCCCTGAAATGGCAATGGGCTGGACATACTGCCAGAAGAACAGACCATCGATGGACAGCCGAAATTTTAGATTGGATTCCAAGGGACAGAAAAAGACCCAGAAGAAGACCACATGTTAGATGGGTGGATGAAATTCGAAAGTATGCGGGAGTGACATGGAGGAGACTGGCACAAGACAGACCGTTGTGGAGGAAACTTGGGGAGACCTTCGTCCAGCAGTGGATTGATAACGGTTGACAATGATGATGATGATGATTCAAGGGAAGGGGGAGAGCAAGTGCTGTAAGACAAACACACCACCCAGGCTTCATTCCGGACTCAAATCCATAACAACTGGTACAAATTGTCAGCGGCCAGCACTAAGAGCACTGCACCACTGGACTGTACTTGTTCCGAGTTCCTCTAAAAACCTTTGGCAAAATAAAAAATTTGCCATGCAATTCGTTCATTAGTGTGCAGCTTGATTTTTAATTCTGCACGTTTACCTAAGGTAAACCATTTCACTTTTGCTAATATGTTTTTGCCATCATAGCTCTGCTTTGTCAGACAAATTACCAACATTCTACAACATATATCCTTCTAAGACATCAATTTCCATATGTAATATCACACTCATAGAAACAATACAGTTTTTGTGACAAAAGGATTTGCACATTTATTTTAAGTATCAAAGTATTTATGTGTCCCCAAATGGTCTGCTGATTTAGGGGCACCACGCCATTTTGTCCTCAAATCAGTGTTCCAATATCTGGTTACCTTCATGTAATCACTTTGTCTGTCAGTGCACATCGAAGTTTATCTTTCTTTGGAGATATTTCAAAAATTATTTTTGCGCAGAATAAGTAAATCAAAGGATATTAAGTTTGACACTTAAAATATTCCATATACTTCATGAATTTCCCCCTAAGGGCTGTCAAAATCGAAAATTAAAAAAAATTAAGTTCTGTTGTGAAGAAACTGTTGAACTAAAAGGAAAGCTAAGGGATTTTAACTGTTCCTTTTAAAAAAAAAGTATGTCGATAAGAACTCGAAAATTTGGAGTATCAAAAACAACATGAAAAATACAGAATATGTTACTAATATGAGAAAGCAACATATCAATTGATAATACAAATAAAGTTGTCGTTTTAAGGAATGATTTGTTTCAGTCTATGAAAACTAGAACAGAACTGGCAATCCAGTTACACCTTTTTTGGGCCCCTCACACTCTGGGGCCCTAGGCACGTGCCTAGTGCACCTAGTTGGAAATCCATCCCTGGCAGAGAGGGAAGGAATAAGGTAACCTCAAATTCATAAGAAAAAATAAGCTTACAAAATTAAAATTTTTGCTGAAAAAAAACAAAGAGGAAGTTACCTCATTTTCTTTTCCTTTTAATATTTACTCAAACATTAAAATATAGTTACAGAATTTTGGAACACTAACTGCATTTGTTCTAGCCTTGTCTTATATACAGGATTGACTTACACATAAATCAAGATGTTGAAATAAGAAAATGTAATCCATTTGACTTATATGCCAAAAAATAGGGTAAAATTATTTTAGTCTGAAAATCAGATTAAGTGGTTTAAATCTAATATTCTGGAGTAAAGAAATCATGCAGACATTTATTTGTTTGGCAGCAGAGCTCTTTTATGAGCCCTCCACCCTAAACCCATTTTATATCCAATTATGATCTGTCTTTTACACACACACACACACACACACACACACACACACACACACACACACACACACACACCTCACGAATTTTGCCTACAGAGGGTTGGTGAGTCAAAAGTTTTTCAATATTTGCATAAACACATGTGCTGCAGTGGGTATGTGTCACATGTTTAAACTAGTTCTTTTTTTTTTTTTTTTTTTTTTTTTGATTGGAGGTTTAACGACCACCGTGAGCAACTCAATGGGCTATAAGCAGTCGCCCGTCCCTAATTTAGGGTCACTGGTTCCAGGGAAGGGAGAGAGCCAGTGCCGTAAGACAAACACAACATCCATGCCTGACCGGGATTCGAACCCGGACCCCTTACGGACGAATGATCAGAGGCCAGCGCCTTAGACCACTGCGCCACCGGGGCGGCATTAAACTAGTTCAAGTCGTACACTGCAGTCAGCCGAAAGGAATATAAAGTGGTAGTCGTTGCTGTGAACAGCATTGCATGTCGTCATTCTGTCTGTGGTTGAGACGCCTAAAAGATGAACAGCCACAACGGGCTAATTACGGAACTTTTACTTTATGAGTTTGAACTCAGCCATAAAGCTGCTCAAGCAACGCGAAACATTTTTCGTGTGAAAGGGGAAGGTTCCGGGGACCATGACACCGCAACCAGATGGTTCAAGAAATTTTGCTCAGGTGACAGAAACCTTGACGATCAGCAGAGTCAGGTAGACCGCAAACTGTGGATTCGGAGGCCATGGTTCCGGGGACCATGACACCGCAACCAGATGGTTCAAGAAATTTTGCTCAGGTGACAGAAACCTTAACGATCAGCAGAGTCAGGTAGACCGCAAACTGTGGATTCGGAGGCCATGCGTCAGGCCTTAGAGGCAAATCCGACAACCAGCACTCAGAGATTATCAGGCGAGCTGGGCATATCACAGACAACCGTGGTTCGATATTTTCAGGACCTCAGTAAGGTCTACTACAGGAGCTGCTGCATTGTCCCTCACGAACTGACGCCAGCTGAAGCAAACTGCCTAGTGGAAGTGTGAACGAAACTCCTAGAAAACCTGAGCAATGTACGTTTCATCAAAAGAATTGTTATGTGAGTTGAAAAGTGAGTCTACTTCCATAATCCTAACACACAACAGCAGTGGTTGAGCCCGGGCCAGCTTCCAGAACCTGTTGCCAAACTTGGGCACTTCGAGCACAAGGTGACACTCTGCGTCTGGCAAAATTTCGAGGGGATAATCCATTACGAATTTGTTCCAGATGGTTAGACCGTCAATGCCAACCTCTACTCTGAACAGCTTGAGCAGATGTATGCCGTTTTGTTGACGAACCCAGCACTGGTGAACAGAAAATGCACTCTCCTACAGTAGGACAATGCTCTGCCTCATACCTTGCGAACGACCTACGCAAAACTCCAAGAACTTGAGGGCATTGAACTGATGCCACACCCAGCATATAGTCCGGACCTTACCCCATTGGATTATTACTTGTTCCGGTCCATGGCCCACTGCCTTCGCGGGCGGCACTTCAACAACCAGGAGGTGGTGGCAGCTGGGGTGAAGGAATTCTTCGCCTCGAAGGACAAGAACGAATACCGCTGTGGAATCGAAGAACTGGCAGACAGATGGCTAAAGATGGTGTAACACGATCGCCTGTACTTTGAATGCTAGTCAGCTGTCATCGTAAAGGTATGTATGAAGACATAAAGTGATCCAAATATTGCAAAACTTTTGACTCACCCTCTGTATTTTTAAGGGAGAAAAAAAAAAAATAATGAAGTCTCACAAAACTGTCACACTTTTTCAATTCGTAATCTGAAGATTTAATGAATAACCATATAATGATAAAAATATGAAGTACACATATACACAATTTATGAATCATTATAAATCATGTACTTTGCCCACACATATTCATAGAGTAATTGGGAGCAATAAAATAAAGAAAAAATATATATATACATATTAAAACAGATGTCAAGGAAGGGCCACACATGTGAAGAAATAAATAGGCATGAAAACTTGGTTGGAGAGCTTTTGGAAGAAACAGCACAATTTTCAAGAGCAATTTACAATTATGTCTCAAAAGAAAAGTATCTAATCAATGCATACTTCCTGTTTGTACTTATGGATCAGAGACATGGACCTTAAGTAAAAAAGACATGATATGAACTACAGAAAGAAAGACTCTTCCTTAATCAATAAGAACCATAATACAACCCTCGCCCAATGTGAAGATAAAATAACATAAAAAAACATTCTAGCCCCATTCGAATGCAAAACTCACACCAACCAACCTCTATTTATATCTCGTATGATATGAACTACAGACGAGAAAGAGAGATTTACATCTCCTGATATGAGACCATGTGAAATGGGTGGGTGAATTCTGAACGCACACTGAGGGTGCAAACAACTCTGAGAAGCATGGAGAGACACATGCCTGATGTAACCAGGAAAAGTAGGAAGAGATACACACATGTTAAGGAAATGACAAGAGTTGATGATGACATGATCCAGGTGAAAACCATCAAGTGGCAAAGGGCTGGTGGACATATTGGTAGAACAACTAACCACCAACAGACAACTGAAATATTAGGTTCGATAACAACGGACAGGGAAAGACCCAGAAGAAGACCATGCGAAATGGGTGGATGAAATTTGAATGCATGCTGGAGCAATTTGAAAGAGACTGATCCAAGACAAAACATTATGGAAGAGACTTGGGAAGACCTTCCTCCAGCAGTGGATTGTAATGAATGATGATACATCAAAACAGGAAAATGTGTAAGAAAGAAAGAACTGTGCATACGGGGAACTTCAAGAAAGATATTGTTTGTTTGTTTGTGTGTGTGGTTCAATGACGACAACCATGAGCAACTTTGAGTACTAAAAGCAGTCACCAATCCCTAATTTAGGTCCACTGGTTCCAGAGAAAGAACTGAGTCAGAGCCATCAGGCAAGCACACATCTCATACCTCACCTGGGGCTTGAACATGGGTCCTTTTTGGATGACTGGTTAGAAACCAGTGCCTCAAACCACTTAGCCACTAGGACAGTTCCAAAAAAGATGTCATTACTTGTTCATTAAATTGTCATTAGCAAAGTGTCTTCTTGTCACACACCAGAAAATGTTCCTATATGACTCAGAAAGCTATATGAGGATCTATATTACATATAATAAGATAGGTCAGTTTTCATTTGTGATTAACAGATAATTAAAACTAAATTAGATTAAATTTATATATGTTTGCATTCCATTCCATTCATCTTTATTTTGTTTCAGATTTTTTGTATCATCCTTTTCAATTTCCTTTATGAGGCTGTTACAATCTTTCCACACTCCATACATCCTTCTGTTCTTCTTTCCAAGTTATTCCTATTTACGTCATACTGAGCAGCTTTTCTCATTTCAAGGTGACCTGAAACTCACGAAAAACAGGAAGAAAACATGTAAACACTTCACGCATTATGAAGAACAGAAAACAGTATTTAGATTCAAAACATAGCACACTCTATGCATCCTTCAACAAATGTTTGAATTTAGTTTGTGGCTCAATGAACATGTTTGCACAATAGTTTAATAAGTACCTATTTTCACTACATCCTACATCTGCACTAACAGATTTGTCCTTTTCTTTTAACTAATTTCATCACTTATGAAGGAAAAACAAGAATTTCTGCTAACTATTTCATGAGAATAATGAAATAAAGCAACAAGTTAAGATCACTTTAAATCTGCAGTAAATTAGGGTATGAACAATACTGCAGCAATCTGCGTGATACATATTATGAACTGAAGCAGCAGTATGCACATTAATGGTTTGAACTTTGAAGTACCAATTTGCACACACACACACACACACACACACACAAAATTATTTCTGATTGATAAAATTACAGAAAATTGGTGATTAGATTATTCTTTTCTTTTTTGCACTGGCATGCAAATTTTTACATGTGAACGCCAAAGGCGGCAAATAGCTTTTGTTACAGATAATTATATTTACATCTTTCATTGATATAAAATTTTTCTATATAAAATAGGCCACCAAAAACCAGAAGTCACAGTCAGTTAACCAATGATATGACACTAACTCAATGGAGACAAGACATCCAGCAAAGGAAGTTTTCTTCATTTGTTGACTTCACTCAGATCTCTGAAAATAGGACTCCAGTGAGTCCAGAAACTTGAATCAGTTTTCTAAAAACTCTTTATTAAACTCTTTTTTTGGATTGTGTGAACAAGAGCAGCATCAAAAAGAACTTAAAAAGATACTTGATCATCAAAAGAACAACATCAGGAAGAACTTAAAAAAATACTTCATCAAAAGAACATCAGGAAGAACTTTAAAGGATACTTCATCAAAAGAACAACATCAGGAAGAACTTAAAATGATACTTCATCAAAAGAACAACATCAGGAAGAACATAAAAGGATACTTCATCAAAAAACATCAGGAAGAACTTAAAAAGATACTTCATCAAAAGAACAACATCAGGAAGAACTTAAAAGGATACTTCATCAAAAGATCAACATCAGGAAGAACTAAAAAGGATACTTCATCAAAAGAGACAGATAAATGTTTTAAAATTGGAATAATATATTTACAGTTTTTAAGAACTTTCGACTTCTAAAAGAATCCTATGAAGACAACATTTGTAAATAAAGTTAGTAACAAGCAGCAATTTAAATAATAAACAATGAAAATATCAACAACTAGTGTCTCATATCCAAAAAAGAGTTTGAAAAACATGAAGAATATTGAAAAAGTGAGTATTGGCATTATATTCCAACATACACTGGTGTGTAAAAATTAATTAAGGACAAAGAGGAGAAATTAGCATAACAGCGGAACGAGCAGGCACAACGGACCGAAAGAGCACCCAGGAGATAGACTAGGGTCAGGTATGGTAGGGCATGCGCATATATGCAGCATGACGTGGGGGGGAGGTCGGAAGGGTATAAAGCACACGGGCGGTGTACGCTCAGCAATTTGGTGAAAGCTATTGCACGGTGTACATCGGTTTGAACGACATCGAATTGCTGCCACTGTGTGATATGGCCAACAGGCAATCCAGTAGATAACATCTGGATGACTTGACCCGCGGTCGCGTCATTGGGAAGTTGGAAGTAGGTCGAAGTGTGACTAGTGTGGCCGAGGAGTTCGGGATCGTTCACAGCATCGTTTCATGAGCTTGGAGAGCATTTTAAACAACAGGAACAGCTGTCCGAGAGTTTAGGAGTGGTCGTCCACGAGCAACCACGGTGCTGGACGACCAGTATATTGTCCCACAGGCAAGAAAAGACAGATGGCAGACAGCGGGAGAAATCGCAAGGCACATGCAACAGACAACTGGACGTCCATTATCGCGTTTTACTGTGGCCAGGAGGCTGCACAAAGGTGGTCTATTTGCACGACGACCAAAGAACTTTCAATAATTTTTTACCTCTTCCAAGTTCTTCTGTTTTTACAGATATATTTGGCCTCTAGATTTTATCAAGGCCTGTCCTCAATGTACAGGAACTGTATCAAAAGTTCTGTTTACACAGAAATAATTAAAACTTTGTCAGGTTCCTCTTTCAGTTGCCAGTTATTAAATTAAAATCTTCACCTTATGCATTTTGTAATTCTACTATTTTTGAATTAAGTTGTTGAAAATGCTTCTTATAATTTCTGAAGGTTCACTGGCAGAACTATTTTTCTGGATATAAAACCATTCTTTACTTAGTCTCTTGTTTTTATCAAGTTCATAGTCCAATATTTTAATATTTTGCCATAAAGGTCCATTTCATGCACACTGCAGCACATTCAACTACTATAATGTACTTATTTTGTCCTCGTTGGAACTATAATGTTCTAATAATTATTTATTGTTTTATTAATTTTTCTTTAAATTATCTTATTCTACTGTTATTGTGGTTCTCACTTCACAGGTTTTCAGCAAGTTTTCTGTTTCAATGGTTGTGTATGCAGATACTTTTTATTTTTATACATCTCTGCTGTGAACTTACTAAATCAAATGGAATTAAGAATTCTGCCACTCTACAATAGCAAAGGTGTAAGTAATCTGGCCGGAGTCAAAAGTCCTGTGGCTATACATGCTGACAACAAAGGCTATTGAATTAGCTGGGATAAGGGGTGGAAAGAATATATGATTTCAGGTGACGATTGCTGTCAGCATTCTTTTGAACTGGACGCTTTTTAATCCCACAGGAAGGTCAGGGATGAAGTCACTTAGCCCTTTACATAGAGTAGGCTATTTTCAAATGTAGGTGATGGACAGCTAAGGGGATCCTACTATGTGTTGTTTCATTTTTCAGAGGTGCTTGCATTTTCTTTCTGCAAGAAACCACACACACATACAAACTATCTGCATTTCGTGCAATAAAACGAAAAGATATCGATAAACTTCTTAACAAGAAAATAAAAAAATTAGCAGGGATACTAATAAGTACAGACTTCACATACTTTTACATTTTTCAATGGCATTATGGTCACAATGAAATTACAGATTTCTTTTGCCAAATAACTTAAGCTTGATCAGATTTATCGTTTTCTTACTTTTAACAATTGTTTCTATTTCCCAGTTTCATGAGGTAATACTCGTAGCATTTCTTTTTCTTTTTTCTTAAATAACATAATCTTTGTAAGATTTACCATTTTCTTTCAGTTTTGATAGTGGAGGCCGAATTTTTATGCTCTTACCATCTTCTCCCCATACCTTGTTTTTGCACCATGGAAGTCTGTATGAAAAATGGTTGAAATCAGTAGGCTTTGTACAACAATAAAACAATAACCACCATAAAATTTTATTGATAGGAACTTCAAGGAAATCTTTTCTAAGTTCCCATCAATAAAATTCACCATCAATGAAGAAATCACTGCATGGCAATGACTTTCTGGATGTCCATTTGACAAGAGAGGAGAATTGTCGCGACAGATATGTTTAAAGAAAACCCACTACAATGACAAACATAATACCATCCTCATCCTACTAACCTACTGCTCACAAATTGGCTGCTTTAAAAACTTATATTAATCTTGCCGGGATTATCTGCAACATTGAATCATCCTTCAAAGAAATTTCAACAAGTTAAAAAAAAATTGCAGAAGCCCATCAGTTCCCAACTTCTACAATACACAAAATTCTCCACAATTCCCATATGAACTAATACTAATTAAGAGAAACCCCCATTCATTGGTTCAATGCCTTTCCATGGACTCTTTTTCTTCTTTTTATAAGATTTGTAATCTCTTTTGAACTATAGGCTACACTCTCACAGTTAGACCTGATCCTCCTGCGATAAAGTGCCAGCTAAAAGACAGATTCTATCCCACCCCTGGAGTTTATGCCATTCCTTTCAACATCCTCTGGACTCTCAGTGTATATTGGAAGTACATACTGAAGCATCAACACAAGACTTCATAAACAGAAACAAGATGTTTTATTGCAAAGTTCAAAAATCTACTTTCGCTATTGAACGAAAAACATATGTGGTACGTTACTTATTGTATTTACTACATATAATGTGTAGCAGGAAATTACTGTTACACACGTTTTTATTACATGTGTAGTGGTTGTTGGACGAGGACGCATTTAAGGATATGCTATTGTTGTATTTGATAAGAAATTTGGACTTACCCTAAACGGCCTTGGAAGCTCGGCATTTCTTGGGTAGGTTACGAATAGCGTTTGAATCACTGTTCTGACTTCACTATTTAAGTCTTCTTTTTAAAAATATCTTGTCATAATGACGCAAGCCATGACTGATAGTGAATCTGCACGATCCTTTTGAGCTGTAAAGATCGCATATTTCGAATGCCAAAGTACTCCATTGAAGAAGACATAGCCTAATGTCGAAACATGTTTGGATTGTGGTGGTGATGTTGGAGGAGGATTTTGTTTGTTGATTTCTTTTAGGATTCAGGTTTTAATTTGGTTTTATCCTTCATTGATTTTATGTATCTTTTATTGTAAATTTCATTCCTTTTAACAAGACTTTGCGTGTTGTTAACCTTATATTGCATTCCCGGCAGTCAATACGTTCCAAGCCTAAATGCTTTTTTTGTACATAATTTCATTTACTAAAAGATATTTTTAAAAAGACTGAAATAGTGAAGTCAGAACAACGATTTGAACGCTATTCGTAACCTAGCCAAGAAATACCAAACTTCCAAGGCCGTTTGGGGTAAGTCCGAATATGCATCAGTTTTGGACCTTAGCATTGATGACCCCACAGTGGTGTTATGTAGTGAAGGCAACGATTAGGTAGGTATGCATAAGGATTTACATCATGCTATCTCATATTTTAACTGTAACTGTTACAGAAGTACGTATAGATTGTTCTTTGTAAAATACACATTATACTGCAATAGATATATGTAAGCAAATAATACCGTACATATATAATGAAAAAAAGCGTGTGAAGTAATTTATTCTATGTAGTTTTATTATTGGTTTTGAATACACGCAGTTTCGGCTTTTCGAGGTCTCGTCGGAACATAACCCCCGCATAAAATGTGGTACTACTGCATTACTATGTGTAACTTCTCTGTGTGTTTCTCACCCAATTCTAGGGTAGTTACTATTCAGAAAAATGGGTCACCTGACAATGTCAATGGTCGTTTATGAAGATAGCCTTAAGATGCCATAAGACTATCTTGATAAACAACCCATTTTTAGTATGCATGTTGTTGTCATTTTTGCTGTGATTGGCATTTTACTGATAAATGACCCATTTTCACCTGATAACTGCCTATGGTGAGAAACAGATATCTTGATATAACATAGGTAAGTTATTTTTGTTGTTGTTATCGTTCTTTTTTAAAAAATATTCTAAAAAAGTCATGGTTACTGATAGTCATTTCTAGAAGGTGGCACTGAAAGTGATATTTGCATCAGTGATGATAGAATGATATAACATAAAATTACTTTGTGTCATGTTAATTGCTATGCTCTTGTCTCCCCTACCCCATTTCCCAATGCTCAGTAATTTTTTTCATTTCACTAGTACAATTTAGACCCTACTAGCTACAATGGCTTGGAAAAAGTTGAAAACTTTATGTTCTATATTATGTACGTCTTTCCAAACCTAATATCGGTTCAAATCGTTATGTCTAACCCCTTGAACGTCATTACCTGGCTTATAATAATGAATTTTGGCAAGATATCGCAAAAATCCTGTCATTCTTCTGTTCCTCACATTTTTTAAAAAGTTCATTAAAAATCCCGATGTCCGGATCCCACAGCTCCATATTTAACCAGTGGGCGTCATACTGATAGTGAATGATATAAATAGTAAAATACGAACCGAAAAAATAATTAACTCTTAAAAATGAGGATAAAATAATAGTTTGTTACCTTTCATTGGTCAGTAGCTCCTTCCCGGCTAGTTGCATTTGGTAGAATGCAACTAGCCGGGAAGGAGCTACAATGATAATGACGAAATTCTACCAAATGAAACTAGCCGGGAAGGAGCTATTGACCAATGAAAGATAACAAGCTATTATTATATCCTCATTTTTAAGAGTTAATTTTGTTTTTGTTTTTTTGGTTCGCATTTCACTATTTATATCATTCACTATCAGTATGACGTGCAACTGGTTAAATATGGAGCTGTGGGATCCGGACATCTGGATTTTTAATGAACTTTTTAAAAACGTGAGGAACAGAAGAATGACAGGATTTTGCCAAAATTCACTTTCCAACCCTGTTTTGTTTGACACACTTTAATCTAGTTTTAAGCCATCTGTCTGTTTCTCCTACATAGCTGACTACACATTCAGTTTTTTATATTGTAGACCACGCCATTCTGCAGTAGGACGCTTTCTACTGTTTGCTTTAAATTTCGGAGATAATTACTAACTTCATTTTGTATTCCTGAAGCCAGTCTGAAATGAAACCTGTCAATCATCCTCTGAAGTTTTTATCGGGTTGGAAAGAAAATAATGTTTGCAAATGCAAAGTAACAGAACAGTGCTAATTACCGTATATACAAGCACAAATCGTTCCAAAATGTGGTTGCCATCATTTGCCACGGCCCTCTCCCATCGGCTGGGTAGCTGTTGGATACCGTCCATGTAGAATTGTGGTGGCTTGGATGCAAAGAAATGGGTAAGTGTGCATTTGATATTGTCCTGGTTGGTGCACCATTGTCCATCCAGTAAATGTTGCAACAATCGGAAAAGGTGATAGTCACTTGGGTTGGTGCAATGTCTAAAGAATGGGCTAGGTGCAGTAGCAGCATCCAGATCTCGCGACAGGTCACCCACGCTGTGTGAGGTCTCACTCCATCCTGCTGATGAAGGACACCCTTGGAGTTCAGCAGTGCTGGTCGTTTCAACGTGAGCAATGTGTACAGATCATCAAGCTGATGGCAATACACACTGGCAGTGATAGTGCCGTTGTCTAGCAGCAGGCCAAAAAACACAACACCCCACATATCTCACCGAACAGGACCTCACGTGGGTGTAAGCCTGCTTTGAAAGAAAACATGGGCTTCTGTTTTGGGTCCAACCACTGTTCCTGGGCACCGACATTGTCATACAGGGCCCATTTCTTGTCACCTGTCACAATGTGATTCACGAACGGTTTGCCTTGGTCACATGCAAGCAGGGAAACGTATGCACTCGTGCGATTTACTTTTTGCTCAACTGTGAGTTGATGGGGGCACCGAAACCCTCCTCTTGTGCACCTTCCCAAGTAGATGCAGGTGCGTGATAATGCTTATATAGGTAGTCCCCAGCTGTTTGGCCAACTCTCGCATAGTCGCATGTGGGTCAGTCTCCAGTAAGGTCTTCAAGCATGTCCATATCCACTGTTGCAGGTCTTCCACCTTTGGAACAGTCGCCAGATCAAAATTTCCCTCTTGAAACTGTCCGACCAATGGCAGCACTGACAATGTGATATGGCATTGGGGTACAACACTGGCAGCCCTTGCAAATGTCAGCAGCAAGTTGCCAAATGGCGACCAGATATTTTGTAGTGGCTAGTAAATTTCTTAAATATGGTAGCCAACACTCCAAAGACGCATACAGCGTATTAAGTACAAAGATTCGCCAAGCTTTCGCACTTTACTGGGAGGCTTTCTCAAGGCAGTGGTAGACATAAAAATGCAACAAATTGGAACACGTAAGGAACAAAGATGATTTTTGAAAATAGTGCAGGTGACATCACGAGCGCATTACACGAATTTTTATCACGCAATTATATGGTGCATTGCGATGTGCTTCCATCTTTTAAAAACGCATGCCAAGCTCTTGGTGGTTTGCAGTAGAAACTATATCATTGCATGCTAATTTGCTGGATAGGATTTCGACTGTTTCCCTGATGAAAGTCTCTTTAAAGTTTGTGTATGGGGGCAATTCTGGTGCGGGCTGTATTTTGCATGTCCTGGTTGACACTTCGCACGTGCTCTTTACATCTAGTGTCCAAGGATCGCTTTGTCATTCCGATATATATCTTTTCCGTGTTGTCAGGATATACCAATGGTATAGCGTACACACCTGCCTTTTTATAAAATAAACAGATTTAATACACTATACGCGTCTCTTGAGTGTTCACAGTGTGGTGTATTTATAATTATTTATAATTATGTATAGTAGCCAACGATAGCCAGTAGATTTTATCCCCCAAGTGAGCAATTATTTTGCCCAACTTCTCCCCCCCATTGTGAATGAATATATGAATATAGAGTTCAGTTTTCTCACTCACCAGTGTTTTTGCAGCTGCTTCGAAAATGAATGGAATTGAAGGTGGGCTTCGAGAGAAACTTAATCTGGTGAGGGAACAGCCTGGAAAGGCCAAAGGATCAAGGTTACTGTAGCAACCTTTGCCATGGTATACCTTGCACGAAGTATGTCATCTACAGGTAAAAGAATTACCTTTCAATCTCTGTTTAACCATATACACTATCTACCAACAAGTAATTGGACACCCCTGCAATCGACGATATCTGCGGTCCTGATACACGTCACGGCCGCCGCCGTTAAATGTCGTGTGGGAAACAACGCAACCAGTCGCATACAAGATGCCACGCAGTTCGGAGCTCTCTGATTTCAAGAAAGGTGTAATCGTGGATATCACCATAGCACACTCATGCAGATATCACCATAGCACCATACCAGTCATGCGGATATCACCATAGCATACTGTTGGCGGCATTGGATAGAGCAAGGCACACAGCAGTGAGAGCAAGGGTCTGGGAGATTTAGATGAACCACGAAGAGAGAGGACTGACGGGTTGTCCGAACAGCCATGATCGTCAATTTTCAGCAAGCATTGGTGCCCTTCATGCATCGTCTGATTAGTGCCAGCACCATTGGCGGATGGCTGCATGATGTAGGACTACACGCATGCAGACCATTACGATGACTGCCCTTAACACCACTGCATCGTTGCCAAAGACTGCATTGCCGACGTGCCAGACTGTCATGGAACCACTAGACTGGCAGTGGGTGATCTTCAGTGATGAGTCCCGCTTTTGTTTTTTGATTATGGAGGATAGAGGGAGGATTACACCCCTTCCCCCTATTCAAAGTTCAAGTTTAAGCCAGTCAGCTGTGATGTCTATGGCACCCCCCCCTCAGCCATAAACAACCTCTTATTATCAGTGCATTCATAACCAGAGTGACCTTTCAAACTCACGCAGATCACACCACCAAGATGGAACATGGATTAGGAAAGAAAAGTGTACCCTAGAGCAGGGTAGCCAAATTGATTGGGAATAAATTCTACTTTTTTCTCCTCTTGACTCCAAGTGATCATCTACTTTACTTCACAATTTCAAATTTCTTTGTCCAAAATTTGTAGCTCTCTGCTATACCTATATCATTGTTGCCCTGTAGGTAGAACCTATCGATTTATGCATGTATTTGAGGTAAATAAAACAATTTGAATTATTTTATGATTTTTATTCAATATTTATACAATGATGTCCAAAATGAAGGTCACAAACACATATTCTGTGATATCTTCAAAACTAAATGATTTATTGCAATGAAATTTTGTACTGAGATGCATCATACTATGAGACATCCAATAGCAACACAACAAAATGAACAGGAGGTAAATTGTGTGCGATATGCAAATTAGACCAAAAATGGTCCAAACATGATGCGTCATATCTCGAGAACGGTCCGGAGTGTAGCCATCCTGCACAGCTTTACAAGTTGCACAACGAGCGCTCATACTATAAATGAGGTTGTTGATAACAGCTTGTGGCAACAAATCCCATTCTTCTAAAAGTGCAGATTTTAATGCCTAAAGGGTCCTGGGAGGGGGTTGACGTCGTGCAATGGCTCTTCCTAGAGCATCTAAAACATGTTCTATAGGATTTAGGTCCAGCAACTGTGCTGGCTACACTATACGGTGAATATCCTTTCCCTACAGAAAATAGTCAACAAGCTGAGCTCTGTGTGGCCTTGCGTTATTATCCATAAAAATTAAGTTTGGTCTGACAGCTCCCCGGAAAAGTCTCACATAAGGTTCAAGGACCTCATTCCTATACAGCTGTGCGGTCACAATGGCTCCATCGAAGCCGTGCAGTGGTCTAAAGCCGTCCAACATGATCAGCCTTCCCACACAAGGATTTCACTTCCACCAAAGTGGTCAATTTCCCTTATGTAGTAGGGATGATAGCGGGCCCCACGCCGTCTCCAGATGAAGACTCGTCGAGAATCACTTTGTGTACTGAATCTTGACTCATCACAGAAAAGTACACGGCCCCAATCTTGCTGTGTCCAAGAAAGATGTGTTTGGCTCCATGAAAGACGGGCTCTCTTCTGCGATCTGGTGAGGGGGACACGCACCAGTGGTCGCCGGACGTAAAGGACCTTCTCTACTAGGTGTCTGTAACTCTGTATACAGTTTGCCTCGAAATTGTTGTTCCAGTTGCAGCAGCAAGGTCCTGAGACAGGTCTCAACCCATTATCCGTCTATGGCGTTTGGCAGTTAATGCCACGTAACAATCCTCCACAGGTGTCGTGGCTCTTGGACTTGCCTCCTGGTGATGGTACCCATTGTTCCGAATTGGTGCCATAACCCGTATACCACCTTTCGTGCAACCTGTAACCATCGAGCGAATTCCGCTTGAGACTGGCCAGCTTCAAGCCAGCCGATGGCTCTCCATCTCAGTCCATCGTCTAAACGATTCCAAGCACTCATTCCAACTGAAATCAGTCAATCTTGTGATTTTTCTTGCAAGAAACACAACTCTGAAGACGAAATTCGCAGATGCAGAAAACGGTCACTTTCACATTCTCTTACCAAACTCACCCTGGATACCACCTTTCGTGACATCTGTAACCATCGAGCGAATTCCACTTGAGACTGGCCAGCTTCAAGCCAGCCGATGGCTCTCCATCTCAGTCCATCGTCTAAACGATTCCAAGCACTCATTCCAACTGAAATCAGTCAATCTTGTGATTTTTCTTGCAAGAAACACAACTCTGAAGACAAAATTCGCTGATGCAGAAAACGGTCACTTTCACATTCTCTTACCAAACTCACCCTGGATACCACCTTTCGTGACATCTGTAACCATCGAGCGAATTCCACTTGAGACTGGCCAGCTTCAAGCCAGCCGATGGCTCTCCATCTCAGTCCATCGTCTAAACGATTCCAAGCACTCATTCCAACTGAAATCAGTCAATCTTGTGATTTTTCTTGCAAGAAACACAACTCTGAAGACAAAATTCGCTGATGCAGAAAACGGTCACTTTCACATTCTCTTACCAAACTCACCCTGGATACCACCTTTCGTGACATCTGTAACCATCGAGCGAATTCCACTTGAGACTGGCCAGCTTCAAGCCAGCCGATGGCTCTCCATCTCAGTCCATCGTCTAAACGATTCCAAGCACTCATTCCAACTGAAATCAGTCAATCTTGTGATTTTTCTTGCAAGAAACACAACTCTGAAGACAAAATTCGCTGATGCAGAAAACGGTCACTTTCACATTCTCTTACCAAACTCACCCTGGATACCACCTTTCGTGACATCTGTAACCATCGAGCGAATTCCACTTGAGACTGGCCAGCTTCAAGCCAGCCGATGGCTCTCCACCTCAGTCCATCGTCTAAACGATTCCGAGCACTCATTCCAACTGAAATCAGTCAGTCTTGTGATTTTTCTTGCAAGAAACACAACTCTGAAGACAAAATTCGCTGATGCAGAAAACGGTCACTTTCACATTCTCTTACCAAACTCACCCTGGATACCACCTTTCGTGACATCTGTAACCATCGAGCGAATTCTGCTTGAGACTGGCCAGCTTCAAGCCAGCCGATGGCTCTCCATCTCAGTCCATCGTCTAAACGATTCCAAGCACTCATTCCAACTGAAATCAGTCAATCTTGTGATTTTTCTTGCAAGAAACACAACTCTGAAGACAAAATTCGCTGATGCAGAAAACGGTCACTTTCACATTCTCTTACCAAACTCACCCTGGATACCACCTTTCGTGACATCTGTAACCATCGAGCGAATTCCACTTGAGACTGGCCAGCTTCAAGCCAGCCGATGGCTCTCCATCTCAGTCCATCGTCTAAACGATTCCAAGCACTCATTCCAACTGAAATCAGTCAATCTTGTGATTTTTCTTGCAAGAAACACAACTCTGAAGACAAAATTCGCTGATGCAGAAAACGGTCACTTTCACATTCTCTTACCAAACTCACCCTGGATACCACCTTTCGTGACATCTGTAACCATCGAGCGAATTCCACTTGAGACTGGCCAGCTTCAAGCCAGCCGATGGCTCTCCATCTCAGTCCATCGTCTAAACGATTCCAAGCACTCATTCCAACTGAAATCAGTCAATCTTGTGATTTTTCTTGCAAGAAACACAACTCTGAAGACAAAATTCGCTGATGCAGAAAACGGTCACTTTCACATTCTCTTACCAAACTCACCCTGGATACCACCTTTCGTGACATCTGTAACCATCGAGCGAATTCCACTTGAGACTGGCCAGCTTCAAGCCAGCCGATGGCTCTCCACCTCAGTCCATCGTCTAAACGATTCCAAGCACTCATTCCAACTGAAATCAGTCAATCTTGTGATTTTTCTTGCAAGAAACACAACTCTGAAGACAAAATTCGCTGATGCAGAAAACGGTCACTTTCACATTCTCTTACCAAACTCACCCTGGATACCACCTTTCGTGACATCTGTAACCATCGAGCGAATTCTGCTTGAGACTGGCCAGCTTCAAGCCAGCCGATGGCTCTCCATCTCAGTCCATCGTCTAAACGATTCCAAGCACTCATTCCAACTGAAATCAGTCAATCTTGTGATTTTTCTTGCAAGAAACACAACTCTGAAGACAAAATTCGCTGATGCAGAAAACGGTCACTTTCACATTCTCTTACCAAACTCACCCTGGATACCACCTTTCGTGACATCTGTAACCATCGAGCGAATTCCACTTGAGACTGGCCAGCTTCAAGCCAGCCGATGGCTCTCCATCTCAGTCCATCGTCTAAACGATTCCAAGCACTCATTCCAACTGAAATCAGTCAATCTTGTGATTTTTCTTGCAAGAAACACAACTCTGAAGACAAAATTCGCTGATGCAGAAAACGGTCACTTTCACATTCTCTTACCAAACTCACCCTGGATACCACCTTTCGTGACATCTGTAACCATCGAGCGAATTCCACTTGAGACTGGCCAGCTTCAAGCCAGCCGATGGCTCTCCATCTCAGTCCATCGTCTAAACGATTCCAAGCACTCATTCCAACTGAAATCAGTCAATCTTGTGATTTTTCTTGCAAGAAACACAACTCTGAAGACAAAATTCGCTGATGCAGAAAACGGTCACTTTCACATTCTCTTACCAAACTCACCCTGGATACCACCTTTCGTGACATCTGTAACCATCGAGCGAATTCCACTTGAGACTGGCCAGCTTCAAGCCAGCCGATGGCTCTCCATCTCAGTCCATCGTCTAAACGATTCCAAGCACTCATTCCAACTGAAATCAGTCAATCTTGTGATTTTTCTTGCAAGAAACACAACTCTGAAGACAAAATTCGCTGATGCAGAAAACGGTCACTTTCACATTCTCTTACCAAACTCACCCTGGATACCACCTTTCGTGACATCTGTAACCATCGAGCGAATTCCACTTGAGACTGGCCAGCTTCAAGCCAGCCGATGGCTCTCCATCTCAGTCCATCGTCTAAACGATTCCAAGCACTCATTCCAACTGAAATCAGTCAATCTTGTGATTTTTCTTGCAAGAAACACAACTCTGAAGACAAAATTCGCTGATGCAGAAAACGGTCACTTTCACATTCTCTTACCAAACTCACCCTGGATACCACCTTTCGTGACATCTGTAACCATCGAGCGAATTCCACTTGAGACTGGCCAGCTTCAAGCCAGCCGATGGCTCTCCATCTCAGTCCATCGTCTAAACGATTCCAAGCACTCATTCCAACTGAAATCAGTCAATCTTGTGATTTTTCTTGCAAGAAACACAACTCTGAAGACAAAATTCGCTGATGCAGAAAACGGTCACTTTCACATTCTCTTACCAAACTCACCCTGGATACCACCTTTCGTGACATCTGTAACCATCGAGCGAATTCCACTTGAGACTGGCCAGCTTCAAGCCAGCCGATGGCTCTCCATCTCAGTCCATCGTCTAAACGATTCCAAGCACTCATTCCAACTGAAATCAGTCAATCTTGTGATTTTTCTTGCAAGAAACACAACTCTGAAGACAAAATTCGCTGATGCAGAAAACGGTCACTTTCACATTCTCTTACCAAACTCACCCTGGATACCACCTTTCGTGACATCTGTAACCATCGAGCGAATTCCACTTGAGACTGGCCAGCTTCAAGCCAGCCGATGGCTCTCCATCTCAGTCCATCGTCTAAACGATTCCAAGCACTCATTCCAACTGAAATCAGTCAATCTTGTGATTTTTCTTGCAAGAAACACAACTCTGAAGACAAAATTCGCTGATGCAGAAAACGGTCACTTTCACATTCTCTTACCAAACTCACCCTGGATACCACCTTTCGTGACATCTGTAACCATCGAGCGAATTCCACTTGAGACTGGCCAGCTTCAAGCCAGCCGATGGCTCTCCATCTCAGTCCATCGTCTAAACGATTCCAAGCACTCATTCCAACTGAAATCAGTCAATCTTGTGATTTTTCTTGCAAGAAACACAACTCTGAAGACAAAATTCGCTGATGCAGAAAACGGTCACTTTCACATTCTCTTACCAAACTCACCCTGGATACCACCTTTCGTGACATCTGTAACCATCGAGCGAATTCCACTTGAGACTGGCCAGCTTCAAGCCAGCCGATGGCTCTCCATCTCAGTCCATCGTCTAAACGATTCCAAGCACTCATTCCAACTGAAATCAGTCAATCTTGTGATTTTTCTTGCAAGAAACACAACTCTGAAGACAAAATTCGCTGATGCAGAAAACGGTCACTTTCACATTCTCTTACCAAACTCACCCTGGATACCACCTTTCGTGACATCTGTAACCATCGAGCGAATTCCACTTGAGACTGGCCAGCTTCAAGCCAGCCGATGGCTCTCCATCTCAGTCCATCGTCTAAACGATTCCAAGCACTCATTCCAACTGAAATCAGTCAATCTTGTGATTTTTCTTGCAAGAAACACAACTCTGAAGACAAAATTCGCTGATGCAGAAAACGGTCACTTTCACATTCTCTTACCAAACTCACCCTGGATACCACCTTTCGTGACATCTGTAACCATCGAGCGAATTCCACTTGAGACTGGCCAGCTTCAAGCCAGCCGATGGCTCTCCATCTCAGTCCATCGTCTAAACGATTCCAAGCACTCATTCCAACTGAAATCAGTCAATCTTGTGATTTTTCTTGCAAGAAACACAACTCTGAAGACAAAATTCGCTGATGCAGAAAACGGTCACTTTCACATTCTCTTACCAAACTCACCCTGGATACCACCTTTCGTGACATCTGTAACCATCGAGCGAATTCCACTTGAGACTGGCCAGCTTCAAGCCAGCCGATGGCTCTCCATCTCAGTCCATCGTCTAAACGATTCCAAGCACTCATTCCAACTGAAATCAGTCAATCTTGTGATTTTTCTTGCAAGAAACACAACTCTGAAGACAAAATTCGCTGATGCAGAAAACGGTCACTTTCACATTCTCTTACCAAACTCACCCTGGATACCACCTTTCGTGACATCTGTAACCATCGAGCGAATTCCACTTGAGACTGGCCAGCTTCAAGCCAGCCGATGGCTCTCCATCTCAGTCCATCGTCTAAACGATTCCAAGCACTCATTCCAACTGAAATCAGTCAATCTTGTGATTTTTCTTGCAAGAAACACAACTCTGAAGACAAAATTCGCTGATGCAGAAAACGGTCACTTTCACATTCTCTTACCAAACTCACCCTGGATACCACCTTTCGTGACATCTGTAACCATCGAGCGAATTCCACTTGAGACTGGCCAGCTTCAAGCCAGCCGATGGCTCTCCATCTCAGTCCATCGTCTAAACGATTCCAAGCACTCATTCCAACTGAAATCAGTCAATCTTGTGATTTTTCTTGCAAGAAACACAACTCTGAAGACAAAATTCGCTGATGCAGAAAACGGTCACTTTCACATTCTCTTACCAAACTCACCCTGGATACCACCTTTCGTGACATCTGTAACCATCGAGCGAATTCCACTTGAGACTGGCCAGCTTCAAGCCAGCCGATGGCTCTCCATCTCAGTCCATCGTCTAAACGATTCCAAGCACTCATTCCAACTGAAATCAGTCAATCTTGTGATTTTTCTTGCAAGAAACACAACTCTGAAGACAAAATTCGCTGATGCAGAAAACGGTCACTTTCACATTCTCTTACCAAACTCACCCTGGATACCACCTTTCGTGACATCTGTAACCATCGAGCGAATTCCACTTGAGACTGGCCAGCTTCAAGCCAGCTGATGGCTCTCCATCTCAGTCCATCGTCTAAACGATTCCAAGCACTCATTCCAACTGAAATCAGTCAATCTTGTGATTTTTCTTGCAAGAAACACAACTCTGAAGACAAAATTCGCTGATGCAGAAAACGGTCACTTTCACATTCTCTTACCAAACTCACCCTGGATACCACCTTTCGTGACATCTGTAACCATCGAGCGAATTCCACTTGAGACTGGCCAGCTTCAAGCCAGCCGATGGCTCTCCATCTCAGTCCATCGTCTAAACGATTCCAAGCACTCATTCCAACTGAAATCAGTCAATCTTGTGATTTTTCTTGCAAGAAACACAACTCTGAAGACAAAATTCGCTGATGCAGAAAACGGTCACTTTCACATTCTCTTACCAAACTCACCCTGGATACCACCTTTCGTGACATCTGTAACCATCGAGCGAATTCCACTTGAGACTGGCCAGCTTCAAGCCAGCCGATGGCTCTCCATCTCAGTCCATCGTCTAAACGATTCCAAGCACTCATTCCAACTGAAATCAGTCAATCTTGTGATTTTTCTTGCAAGAAACACAACTCTGAAGACAAAATTCGCTGATGCAGAAAACGGTCACTTTCACATTCTCTTACCAAACTCACCCTGGATACCACCTTTCGTGACATCTGTAACCATCGAGCGAATTCCACTTGAGACTGGCCAGCTTCAAGCCAGCCGATGGCTCTCCATCTCAGTCCATCGTCTAAACGATTCCAAGCACTCATTCCAACTGAAATCAGTCAATCTTGTGATTTTTCTTGCAAGAAACACAACTCTGAAGACAAAATTCGCTGATGCAGAAAACGGTCACTTTCACATTCTCTTACCAAACTCACCCTGGATACCACCTTTCGTGACATCTGTAACCATCGAGCGAATTCCACTTGAGACTGGCCAGCTTCAAGCCAGCCGATGGCTCTCCATCTCAGTCCATCGTCTAAACGATTCCAAGCACTCATTCCAACTGAAATCAGTCAATCTTGTGATTTTTCTTGCAAGAAACACAACTCTGAAGACAAAATTCGCTGATGCAGAAAACGGTCACTTTCACATTCTCTTACCAAACTCACCCTGGATACCACCTTTCGTGACATCTGTAACCATCGAGCGAATTCCACTTGAGACTGGCCAGCTTCAAGCCAGCCGATGGCTCTCCATCTCAGTCCATCGTCTAAACGATTCCAAGCACTCATTCCAACTGAAATCAGTCAATCTTGTGATTTTTCTTGCAAGAAACACAACTCTGAAGACAAAATTCGCTGATGCAGAAAACGGTCACTTTCACATTCTCTTACCAAACTCACCCTGGATACCACCTTTCGTGACATCTGTAACCATCGAGCGAATTCCACTTGAGACTGGCCAGCTTCAAGCCAGCCGATGGCTCTCCATCTCAGTCCATCGTCTAAACGATTCCAAGCACTCATTCCAACTGAAATCAGTCAATCTTGTGATTTTTCTTGCAAGAAACACAACTCTGAAGACAAAATTCGCTGATGCAGAAAACGGTCACTTTCACATTCTCTTACCAAACTCACCCTGGATACCACCTTTCGTGACATCTGTAACCATCGAGCGAATTCCACTTGAGACTGGCCAGCTTCAAGCCAGCCGATGGCTCTCCATCTCAGTCCATCGTCTAAACGATTCCAAGCACTCATTCCAACTGAAATCAGTCAATCTTGTGATTTTTCTTGCAAGAAACACAACTCTGAAGACAAAATTCGCTGATGCAGAAAACGGTCACTTTCACATTCTCTTACCAAACTCACCCTGGATACCACCTTTCGTGACATCTGTAACCATCGAGCGAATTCCACTTGAGACTGGCCAGCTTCAAGCCAGCCGATGGCTCTCCATCTCAGTCCATCGTCTAAACGATTCCAAGCACTCATTCCAACTGAAATCAGTCAATCTTGTGATTTTTCTTGCAAGAAACACAACTCTGAAGACAAAATTCGCTGATGCAGAAAACGGTCACTTTCACATTCTCTTACCAAACTCACCCTGGATACCACCTTTCGTGACATCTGTAACCATCGAGCGAATTCCACTTGAGACTGGCCAGCTTCAAGCCAGCCGATGGCTCTCCATCTCAGTCCATCGTCTAAACGATTCCAAGCACTCATTCCAACTGAAATCAGTCAATCTTGTGATTTTTCTTGCAAGAAACACAACTCTGAAGACAAAATTCGCTGATGCAGAAAACGGTCACTTTCACATTCTCTTACCAAACTCACCCTGGATACCACCTTTCGTGACATCTGTAACCATCGAGCGAATTCCACTTGAGACTGGCCAGCTTCAAGCCAGCCGATGGCTCTCCATCTCAGTCCATCGTCTAAACGATTCCAAGCACTCATTCCAACTGAAATCAGTCAATCTTGTGATTTTTCTTGCAAGAAACACAACTCTGAAGACAAAATTCGCTGATGCAGAAAACGGTCACTTTCACATTCTCTTACCAAACTCACCCTGGATACCACCTTTCGTGACATCTGTAACCATCGAGCGAATTCCACTTGAGACTGGCCAGCTTCAAGCCAGCCGATGGCTCTCCATCTCAGTCCATCGTCTAAACGATTCCAAGCACTCATTCCAACTGAAATCAGTCAATCTTGTGATTTTTCTTGCAAGAAACACAACTCTGAAGACAAAATTCGCTGATGCAGAAAACGGTCACTTTCACATTCTCTTACCAAACTCACCCTGGATACCACCTTTCGTGACATCTGTAACCATCGAGCGAATTCCACTTGAGACTGGCCAGCTTCAAGCCAGCCGATGGCTCTCCATCTCAGTCCATCGTCTAAACGATTCCAAGCACTCATTCCAACTGAAATCAGTCAATCTTGTGATTTTTCTTGCAAGAAACACAACTCTGAAGACAAAATTCGCTGATGCAGAAAACGGTCACTTTCACATTCTCTTACCAAACTCACCCTGGATACCACCTTTCGTGACATCTGTAACCATCGAGCGAATTCCACTTGAGACTGGCCAGCTTCAAGCCAGCCGATGGCTCTCCATCTCAGTCCATCGTCTAAACGATTCCAAGCACTCATTCCAACTGAAATCAGTCAATCTTGTGATTTTTCTTGCAAGAAACACAACTCTGAAGACAAAATTCGCTGATGCAGAAAACGGTCACTTTCACATTCTCTTACCAAACTCACCCTGGATACCACCTTTCGTGACATCTGTAACCATCGAGCGAATTCCACTTGAGACTGGCCAGCTTCAAGCCAGCCGATGGCTCTCCATCTCAGTCCATCGTCTAAACGATTCCAAGCACTCATTCCAACTGAAATCAGTCAATCTTGTGATTTTTCTTGCAAGAAACACAACTCTGAAGACAAAATTCGCTGATGCAGAAAACGGTCACTTTCACATTCTCTTACCAAACTCACCCTGGATACCACCTTTCGTGACATCTGTAACCATCGAGCGAATTCCACTTGAGACTGGCCAGCTTCAAGCCAGCCGATGGCTCTCCATCTCAGTCCATCGTCTAAACGATTCCAAGCACTCATTCCAACTGAAATCAGTCAATCTTGTGATTTTTCTTGCAAGAAACACAACTCTGAAGACAAAATTCGCTGATGCAGAAAACGGTCACTTTCACATTCTCTTACCAAACTCACCCTGGATACCACCTTTCGTGACATCTGTAACCATCGAGCGAATTCCACTTGAGACTGGCCAGCTTCAAGCCAGCCGATGGCTCTCCATCTCAGTCCATCGTCTAAACGATTCCAAGCACTCATTCCAACTGAAATCAGTCAATCTTGTGATTTTTCTTGCAAGAAACACAACTCTGAAGACAAAATTCGCTGATGCAGAAAACGGTCACTTTCACATTCTCTTACCAAACTCACCCTGGATACCACCTTTCGTGACATCTGTAACCATCGAGCGAATTCCACTTGAGACTGGCCAGCTTCAAGCCAGCCGATGGCTCTCCATCTCAGTCCATCGTCTAAACGATTCCAAGCACTCATTCCAACTGAAATCAGTCAATCTTGTGATTTTTCTTGCAAGAAACACAACTCTGAAGACAAAATTCGCTGATGCAGAAAACGGTCACTTTCACATTCTCTTACCAAACTCACCCTGGATACCACCTTTCGTGACATCTGTAACCATCGAGCGAATTCCACTTGAGACTGGCCAGCTTCAAGCCAGCCGATGGCTCTCCATCTCAGTCCATCGTCTAAACGATTCCAAGCACTCATTCCAACTGAAATCAGTCAATCTTGTGATTTTTCTTGCAAGAAACACAACTCTGAAGACAAAATTCGCTGATGCAGAAAACGGTCACTTTCACATTCTCTTACCAAACTCACCCTGGATACCACCTTTCGTGACATCTGTAACCATCGAGCGAATTCCACTTGAGACTGGCCAGCTTCAAGCCAGCCGATGGCTCTCCATCTCAGTCCATCGTCTAAACGATTCCAAGCACTCATTCCAACTGAAATCAGTCAATCTTGTGATTTTTCTTGCAAGAAACACAACTCTGAAGACAAAATTCGCTGATGCAGAAAACGGTCACTTTCACATTCTCTTACCAAACTCACCCTGGATACCACCTTTCGTGACATCTGTAACCATCGAGCGAATTCCACTTGAGACTGGCCAGCTTCAAGCCAGCCGATGGCTCTCCATCTCAGTCCATCGTCTAAACGATTCCAAGCACTCATTCCAACTGAAATCAGTCAATCTTGTGATTTTTCTTGCAAGAAACACAACTCTGAAGACAAAATTCGCTGATGCAGAAAACGGTCACTTTCACATTCTCTTACCAAACTCACCCTGGATACCACCTTTCGTGACATCTGTAACCATCGAGCGAATTCCACTTGAGACTGGCCAGCTTCAAGCCAGCCGATGGCTCTCCATCTCAGTCCATCGTCTAAACGATTCCAAGCACTCATTCCAACTGAAATCAGTCAATCTTGTGATTTTTCTTGCAAGAAACACAACTCTGAAGACAAAATTCGCTGATGCAGAAAACGGTCACTTTCACATTCTCTTACCAAACTCACCCTGGATACCACCTTTCGTGACATCTGTAACCATCGAGCGAATTCCACTTGAGACTGGCCAGCTTCAAGCCAGCCGATGGCTCTCCATCTCAGTCCATCGTCTAAACGATTCCAAGCACTCATTCCAACTGAAATCAGTCAATCTTGTGATTTTTCTTGCAAGAAACACAACTCTGAAGACAAAATTCGCTGATGCAGAAAACGGTCACTTTCACATTCTCTTACCAAACTCACCCTGGATACCACCTTTCGTGACATCTGTAACCATCGAGCGAATTCCACTTGAGACTGGCCAGCTTCAAGCCAGCCGATGGCTCTCCATCTCAGTCCATCGTCTAAACGATTCCAAGCACTCATTCCAACTGAAATCAGTCAATCTTGTGATTTTTCTTGCAAGAAACACAACTCTGAAGACAAAATTCGCTGATGCAGAAAACGGTCACTTTCACATTCTCTTACCAAACTCACCCTGGATACCACCTTTCGTGACATCTGTAACCATCGAGCGAATTCCACTTGAGACTGGCCAGCTTCAAGCCAGCCGATGGCTCTCCATCTCAGTCCATCGTCTAAACGATTCCAAGCACTCATTCCAACTGAAATCAGTCAATCTTGTGATTTTTCTTGCAAGAAACACAACTCTGAAGACAAAATTCGCTGATGCAGAAAACGGTCACTTTCACATTCTCTTACCAAACTCACCCTGGATACCACCTTTCGTGACATCTGTAACCATCGAGCGAATTCCACTTGAGACTGGCCAGCTTCAAGCCAGCCGATGGCTCTCCATCTCAGTCCATCGTCTAAACGATTCCAAGCACTCATTCCAACTGAAATCAGTCAATCTTGTGATTTTTCTTGCAAGAAACACAACTCTGAAGACAAAATTCGCTGATGCAGAAAACGGTCACTTTCACATTCTCTTACCAAACTCACCCTGGATACCACCTTTCGTGACATCTGTAACCATCGAGCGAATTCCACTTGAGACTGGCCAGCTTCAAGCCAGCCGATGGCTCTCCATCTCAGTCCATCGTCTAAACGATTCCAAGCACTCATTCCAACTGAAATCAGTCAATCTTGTGATTTTTCTTGCAAGAAACACAACTCTGAAGACAAAATTCGCTGATGCAGAAAACGGTCACTTTCACATTCTCTTACCAAACTCACCCTGGATACCACCTTTCGTGACATCTGTAACCATCGAGCGAATTCCACTTGAGACTGGCCAGCTTCAAGCCAGCCGATGGCTCTCCATCTCAGTCCATCGTCTAAACGATTCCAAGCACTCATTCCAACTGAAATCAGTCAATCTTGTGATTTTTCTTGCAAGAAACACAACTCTGAAGACAAAATTCGCTGATGCAGAAAACGGTCACTTTCACATTCTCTTACCAAACTCACCCTGGATACCACCTTTCGTGACATCTGTAACCATCGAGCGAATTCCACTTGAGACTGGCCAGCTTCAAGCCAGCCGATGGCTCTCCATCTCAGTCCATCGTCTAAACGATTCCAAGCACTCATTCCAACTGAAATCAGTCAATCTTGTGATCTTTCTTGAAAGAAACACAACTCTGAAGACAAAATTCGCAGATGCAGAAAACGGTCACTTTCACATTCTCTTACCAAACTCACCCTGGATACCACCTTTCGTGACATCTGTAACCATCGAGCGAATTCCACTTGAGACTGGCCAGCTTCAAGCCAGCCGATGGCTCTCCATCTCAGTCCATCGTCTAAACGATTCCAAGCACTCATTCCAACTGAAATCAGTCAATCTTGTGATTTTTCTTGCAAGAAACACAACTCTGAAGACAAAATTCGCTGATGCAGAAAACGGTCACTTTCACATTCTCTTACCAAACTCACCCTGGATACCACCTTTCGTGACATCTGTAACCATCGAGCGAATTCCACTTGAGACTGGCCAGCTTCAAGCCAGCCGATGGCTCTCCATCTCAGTCCATCGTCTAAACGATTCCAAGCACTCATTCCAACTGAAATCAGTCAATCTTGTGATTTTTCTTGCAAGAAACACAACTCTGAAGACAAAATTCGCTGATGCAGAAAACGGTCACTTTCACATTCTCTTACCAAACTCACCCTGGATACCACCTTTCGTGACATCTGTAACCATCGAGCGAATTCCACTTGAGACTGGCCAGCTTCAAGCCAGCCGATGGCTCTCCACCTCAGTCCATCGTCTAAACGATTCCGAGCACTCATTCCAACTGAAATCAGTCAGTCTTGTGATTTTTCTTGCAAGAAACACAACTCTGAAGACAAAATTCGCTGATGCAGAAAACGGTCACTTTCACATTCTCTTACCAAACTCACCCTGGATACCACCTTTCGTGACATCTGTAACCATCGAGCGAATTCTGCTTGAGACTGGCCAGCTTCAATCCTGACGATGGCTCTCCACCTCAGTCCATCGTCTAAACGATTCCGAGCACTCATTCCAACTGAAATCAGTCAGTCTTGTGATTTTTCTTGCAAGAAACACAACTCTGAAGACAAAATTCGCAGATGCAGAAAACGGTCACTTTCACGTTCTCTTACCGAACTCACCCTGGATACCACCTTTCGTGAAACCTGTAACCATCGAGCGAATTCCGCTTGAGACTGGCCAGCTTTAATCCTGACGATGGCTCTCCACCTCAGTCCATCGTCTAAACGATTCCGAGCACTCATTCCAACTGAAATCAGTCAATCTTGTGATTTTTCTTGCAAGAAACAACTCTGAAGACAAAATTTGCAGATGCAGAAAATGGTCACTTTCACATTCTCTTACCAAACTCACCCTGGATACCACCTTTCGTGACATCTGTAACCATCAAGCGAATTCCGCTTGAGACTGGCCAGCTTCAAGCCTGCCAACGGCTCTCCACCTCAGTCCATCGTCTAAACGATTCCAAGCACTCATTCCAACTGAAATCAGTCAGTCTTGTGATCTTTCTTGAAAGAAACACAACTCTGAAATTTACAGATGCAGACAACAGTCACTTTCATGTTCTCTTACCAAACTCACCGTGTTAACCATTTAACAAACAGTGGATGCTTACCTTAGATTCAGATCAGATCATATGTAGAGGATTTTAGGAAGGGAGTGTCTGACCCCAGGTCTTAAACAACCCTTAGAAATAGGAAGCTAGGAGATTTGGGCTAGAGTGCCCGATAGGGAAGTGCCACGGAAGCAAAGTAGAAAGGGGGAGGAAGATGTTCTTATTTATTACCGGGGCCAGTACCTGGGGGTCCCGTAAAACAGGCAGCAACAGCTCCACTACATTTTGAGAGATGATATGCTCTGCGAGAAAGTTAACATTCAGGAGCAAAACATGTTAGGGGGACTACGGCAGTGAAGCTTTTCTTTGATCCATGATGGTTTCCTTCGATCTGATGACTATTTGCTTAGAGCAGTTTTTTGTTGTTGTTGTTTTCTGATATCCTGCCCATCCCTTATTTCGGTGCGAAAAATATGCAATAACATTAGTATTACTATTTAAATTAAATTTCAGCAAATATTACAGTTAGGCCTAAGGATCCGTACAAATTGCAGATATTTCATAGTATTTGACATAACTGAAAAAACTGGAGAACAAACAAAAGCCTTAACTAACCCTATTAGCGTAACAAAACTAACATATCTGATTTGCGAAGTGATTATGCTACCGAGAAGGTTACAATCACGTGCTGTGAGTCTGAGTAGCTCGGCTGACTGTCCTTTACCCAAATAATTGAAGTCAACAGAAATACGCATGCGCAGTCTGCTCCAGCATCAGCCTGTATGCTGGCTTCTGTGCACTGCATGCTTTCCCTGAGGATATGGCTACGCTAATTACGTCTGGCTGAGCCTTAACTTCTTCTCGTTAGATATTCTTTGTTCGAGCTTTCGTACCTGCCCAGGATCGAACCTGAGGTTATCTCCATGACAGTCATGAAAGCTGACCACTAGGCCACCCGTGGCACAAAGTGTGCATCAGATTCTGATCTGATCATATGTAGAGGATTTTAGGAAGGGAGTGTCTGACCCCAGGTCTTAAACAACCCTTAGAAATAGGAAGCTAGGAGATCTGGGCTAGAGTGCCCGATAGGAAAGTGACAACGAAGCGAAGTAGAAAGGGGGAGGAAGACGCCCTTATTTATTACCGGGAGGCCAGTACCTGGGGTCCGACGGCTTAATGTGCCCGTCCGACGCACAGCGGATATTTAGTGGATCGAGCGTTCGTACCTGCCTGGGATCGAACCTGAGGTCCTTTCCGTCGCAGTCACGACCGTTGCCCCCTAGGCCACCTGCGGCCCATACGTTAGACTCAGATCATATGTAGAGGATTTTAGGAAGGGAGTGTCTGACCCCAGGTCTTAAACAACCCTCAGAAATAGGAAGCTAGGAGATTTCGGCTAGAGTGCCCTATAGGAAAGTGACACGGAAGCGAAGTAAGAAGGGGAGGAAAACGCCCTTATTTATTACCGGGGGGGGGCAGTACCCGGGGTCCGACGGCTTAACGTGCCCATCCGATGCACGGCGGGTATTTAGTGGTTCGAACCAAGGTCTTTAGATATATCTCATGGTATAAGGTTGGGCTCGCTACGATGTCAGCCTCTCATTGGCTGCTGAAATGACGTCGGCGTGGACGCTGGACGCATGGCAGCCAACATGGCAGCTTTGAGCGTCTTGTGGCATGGGGTTACGGCATACGAAACGATCGTGATAATCACACTTATTATGATAATAACGAAATAAAACTGAGAAAAACTCCTCACACATAAATAAATCTCATAAATTCAAAGCATTTATCTTCCTTGAAGCGCAACATTTCCAAATTTATTTGCATATATGTGAACTCACATTTTAATACTTACTGAATAACGAAATTGGTAGCCAATCCACTACAAATAAAACAGCTACAAGTATTAAGGTTAGACACTGATACTTAAATTAGTTCTGAAACTTACTTCATCAAAAAATGCCAACAAAGGCGGCAAGACGTATCGCAGCTATATCAATCACTTCCGTACTAGGAACAACACGAAAACTATTCTGTCTCTCTTCATACATTCACTCTTGAAAGATTTTTCAACATTCCTTCATGGTGTGTATGTATATAACACATAAGCAGGCAAAAAACAAATTTAAGCGTAAGAAAACCAAGATACAAAGAGAGAGTTAAGTGTTATTATTATATGCCTTTTTTTTTTCAAAATTATTTTTTTCCTGTAATGTTTAATAAGCTTATTTTGCTCAAAGTTTAGGAATGTGGTTTTCACTTTAAACCTTTTCTACCAGCATATGTGCTAGCTGGTTGTCTTAGTAGTTAACAGGTTTAGTAGAATTTAATGTTCAAGGATTTTATTAACTTACAAAATTTGTTTTTAGTGCACTTAAGCAGATGTATAATAATATGTAAGGTCAGGTGATGCGTAACATCACAGCCTCTCCTTGACAAATGTCAACCCCGCCTTCTCGTGGTGCATCCTGTTCCCACTAAAGGGGCTCTGACGACCGCCAATAGCGGTATAACTATACCATCGGGATTAGAGGAAATGCTATCCCACACTCACCAAACCCGCTTGGCTAGCGTGGTGAGTTATGACCAAACCCCTCCAAAATGACTCCACAACTTAAATCTTGGCCCTCAGTCTCCGGCAGCTGGAATGTATCTGGCCAAGGCAGCGGCCAGTGCGACATGAAGGCAGAGGGTGCTAAGAATCCCCGGAGGACCGGACTAGGCTGCCATCTGATGCTGACCTTGGCTACGTATAATGGACGCTCCCTATCTTCTGATTCAAGCCTTCTTGATTTGGAAGAGGAACAACAAAGGATCAAATGGGACATCGTCGGGCTAAGTGAGGTAAGGAGAAAAAGAGAAGATCTCATTGAACTGAAAAGTGGACATCTCTTCTACTATCGTGGGACAGATACTGGCAGAACTAGTGGTGTTGGATTTATAATAAACAAGAAACTGAAGAATAAAGTTGTAGAAATTGAAAGTTCCTCTGACAGAGCTGCAAGACTTGTTACCCAACTCTCGAGAAGATACCAGGCTCAGATTATTCAAACTTATGCACCCACCACAAGTAATCCTGAAAAAGAAATTGAAGAATTTCATGAGGAAATTTGCCATCTAAATAATAAAGGTAAGCAGCACTTGAAGATAATTATGGGAGATTTCAATGCAAAAATAGGGCAACGGCAACAGAATGAAACTTCAGTAGGTAAATTCGGTCACGGCAACAGAAACCAGCGTGGAAATACTCTCGTTGAGTTTGCAGAGGCAGAAGGGTTTTTCATCTTGAACTCCTTTTTCAAGAAAAAGCCACACAGGAAATGGACATGGAGACATCCAAATGGGATGACAAGTGAAATTGATTTTATTATGTGTAACAAAAAATTCGTCATAGAAGACTGCAGTGTGCTAAACAAGTTTAACACAGGTAGTGACCATAGATTGGCGAGATGTAAGATGCACCTCAATACTAAACTCGAACGTGGCAAGCTCATAAGACAAACAAAATGTATTGACATAACCAACCTTAAAAAACACCATAATACCTTCAAGTTGGAACTGAAGAACACATTCTCTGCTTTAGAAGGCCTAACATCAGAAGAAGTGGATATTTCTGAAGTTAACAGAAAAGTAACTAAAGCTCTTATGGAAACAGCAACAAAATTAGCTGGGTCTAAGAACAAGTTGCATGTGAACAAATTATCAGGAAAAACCAAAATGTTGATGCAAAAAAGAAGAGAGATGAGGACAACTAAAGAAGATTTGACTTCCAAAGTGGAATATATAGAGCTATGCAAGACAGTACGAAAAAGTATCACTGAAGACATAAGGAAATTCAATTGTGAACTAGTGAGGAAAGCAATTGAAAACAACCAAAGCCTAAAGATAGCAAAGGGACATCTCAGTAAGGGAAGAAAACAGATTATGGCACTGAGAAAAGAAGATGGTTCTGTAACAAGAAATAGAGGTGAAATTTTGACAAGAGTGAAAGATTTCTACTCCAAATTATATGAAAGGGATGATACATGAAGAGGAACTCGTGGATCCGAAAAATGACAAGAGTGGAAGACCTCATGATCAGAGTTAAATCCCTGAAATGGCAATGGGCTGGACATACTGCCAAAAGGACAGACCATCGATGGACAGCCGAAATTTTAGATTGTATTCCAAGGGACAGGAAAAGACCCAGAAGAAGACCACATGGAAGATGGGTGGATGAAATTCGAAAGCATGGAGGAGACTGGCACAAGACAGGCCGTTGTGGAGGAATCTTGGGGAGACCTTCGTCCAGCAGTGGATTGATAATGGTTGACGATGATGATGATGACTCACGTCAAAGCGTGGACCCAAGATTATGGTGGTGCAGAAAATTATCACTACAATTACATTAAAATAAAACTAGGTAAGAGCAATTACATATATACATCCTGAGGTTGTCACCATTTTCCCACTCGAATATACCATAATTTGTTCAGTCTTAGATGTTCAGTGGTTGTGTATTGCAAATTGTCCTATGGTGACCATTATAAAGCGATAAGCATGTAAAAGTAGTAGCTGGCCTCAATATCCATGCTGTATATTGCATCGTAAACTCAAACACCATAAAGCAGAAACATGGTTCCATATTACCATGATCCTTGTTTCTGCTTTATGGTGTTTGCTTGATAGTTTGATCATCACCGTGTACAACTCACTCAGTGGTCTACAAACAGTCTCCTGTCTCTAATTTACGAGCATTTGCTTCAGTGAAGAGAGAGAACTAGCACCGTAAGACGAACACATCATCCATACCTCATTCTGGATTCAAAAATGGATCCTCCTTGGATGCATGGTTAGAGGTCAGTGTTCCAAATTTAGGGATGGGGCACTGATTTATAGCTCTTAGAGTTGCTCACGGTGGCCATTGAATCCCAAAACAAGCAAACAAAAAAAGACAGATGGGGTGCAATATTTTGTGGTTTGCTCTGGGCACAGAAATGCCTAGTTGCACCTCAGAATTTACCCATAGCAACAGCAGCACGTGTATGATAGATAGCACTGGGGGTGGCGAGCAGCCTCTAAGGCAGGGACGGCCTACACGTCAATCACCGAATCATTTCTGATTGATCGCTAATGTTTTGTGGAAGAAATATAAAAAAATTCAGTGAGTTTATAAAAATAGGAGATCATATTCAATTTGCCATTTACCCATTCAAGGAGGACACTGACTGACAACTGATCGCATGTAAATTTGCAGAGCTGTTTCAACTGGACAAAATTTCACTGGAAGACGAAATAATAACACTGTGGTGTGACATATTTCTAAAAGCCAGATCTTCAGAAGATAATTTCTGGAATTTTGATTCCAAAGAAAAGTACTCCAATGTGACAAAATGTAGTGAACATTTACATTCCTGCTTCGGGTCAACATATTTATGAGAATCAACATTTTCTTACTTAAAACAAACAGAAAATTAGCATCGCTCAAATTTGACGGATCAGCACACAGAAGTTTTCTTGAGATTGGCGTTGTCCGATTATACTCCTGTTTTTTTAAGCCTTGGCAGAAAAAATGAAGGTGCAAACTTCACATTAATTTCTTATTCACCATAAAAAATAAGCATTTGTTCATAACATTTGAATTTGTACTAAGGCCTATGTACACTGATGTCCAAAATTAAAGTCACAAACACATTTTTTACAATAATTTAAAATAGCAACCAGTAAAATGTTTAAAATTGCAGTCATTATATACTTTGGGGAACAGTGAGTCTAACGTGGGCCGCGGGTGACTTAGTGGTCAGCATTCGTGACTGCCATGGAGATAACCTCAGGTTTGAACCCAGGAGGGTCCCGCTTGAGCTGCGCAGTATCCGACGCGGTTAATTTGAAACAGCTCATGACGTAGGCGTGGACGCCCAGTCTTTTGGCTTCCCGCATCACTGTTTGTTTACAATTGGTGTGATGGAGTTTCCGCTATGAACGTAATTGATGTGCAACTGTTTGAAGTTTGTATCTCTAGTTTGATGTTTATGTTGTGTTTATTTTGATACTTATTTACCACTGAGATTCATTGTTTGAGTATTTCGTAAGAAACGCAATAATGCCAGGTTGTGCAGTGGCCTGTTTTAGTACGTGCAATAGGAAAACCAAGAACACTGACATAGATTGAATTCGTCATAATCAAGATTAGGAACTAAGTTTTATGTTCCTGAAAAGTCTATATCGGTATTAAATAAGTCCAAAAACGAAAGCGAAGCAAGATGTTATATTGCCGTCTCCCGTTGTAGGATATCTTAATATACTATAGTCTAAGGTCCAATTGACACCTAAAATTATATATAATTTATGACTACAAAACTTGTGGTTTTGAGATAAAATCAAAATACCAATGTTTACCACAATCAAAGGCTTATTATATATCGACTATAGTTTCGCAGAGCTATTAGCTCGGCATTATCAGGACAAATGGAGCGTAAACATTCAAATCATTGTGAAATTTTATTTTATCAAGAATGCTGACATTATGCACCATGTATTTCCCAAGGATTTATCACTTCAAAAATTGTCAGGATTCCTTCAAAGTTTCTAATGCAAGAATGTGTTCCCAACATTTCACACATGTTACGAGGGTGACTTAAAGGCAGAGTTACTTGGGGTGACTAGCAGAAAAGTGTTGAAACCTGATGCTGTATGTACATTAAACATTCCCACAAGCAATAATACTAGTATTAATAAGGTAAGTACGAGAACCAATATTGACATTTTAGGATCTGAGACTGCAACTCCAACTGCACTTAGATGTCATGACCGTACAATTCGGAAGCGTGCATTGGAAGCCCTTGTTAATCTATCTCCAAAGAAGAGGAATATTGGGGGGGGTGAGATTTCGGATATTACACTACAAGACTCTACAGGTATTCAGGTACCGCCTTCTATTCCCCCCCCCCTTTTTTTTTTTATTGGTAGGAAAATGCATCAAAGGAATGGTGTCATGGAATATTCTGCAATCAGAAAGCTAAGTTTTTATTTATTTTAATTTTTCATTGTTTATATGAATGCATGCAAATATTTGCAATTTTTTCTGATGGCTTTTAAATATGCTTATGTGAAAAAGAAAAGTTTTATTTAAATACATCTGTCATGGGAACATTGTTTTAAAGATGAAATCTGGAACGGAAAAGTTGTAGAATTAAATTAACACAGTATTAGTGGTAAGGAAAATACCAACTTATTTGCTAGTCATTAATATAAAAAAAATAAATACACACACCACACACATATACGAGTATATATATCATAATCATTGTCAACCATTATCAATCCACTGCTGGACGAAGGTCTCCCCAAGTTTCTTCCACAACGGTCTGTCTTGTGCCAGTCTCCTGCATGTTACTCCCGCATACTTTCGAATTTCATCCACCCATCTCCCATGTGGTCTTCTTCTGGATCTTTTCCTGTCCCTCGGAATCCAATCTAAAATTTTGGCTGTCCATCGATGGACTGTCTTCCTGGCAACATGTCCAGCCCATTGCCATTTCAGGTATTTTACTCTGATCATGATGTCTTCCACTCTTATCATTTTTCTGATCCACGAGTTCCTCTTCTTATCTCTCCTGGTTACACCAAGCATGCACCTTTCCATGCTTCTTTGAGTTGTCTGCAGCCTTTGCATGTCTCTTTTAGTTAAGGTCCACGTCTCTACACCATACGTAAGCACTGGTAGGATGCATTGATCAAACACTTTTTTTAAAGACATAATGGCATATTGCTCTTGAAAATTATGCTGTTTCTTCCAAATGCTCTCCAGGCAAGTTTTATTTGCCAATTAATTTCTTCATCAATGTGACCCTCACTTGATATCTGCTGTCCAAGATGAATGTAGGTATCAGTTATCTCCAGCTTTTCTCCATCTACCGATAAATCTTCTTTTCTTGTAAAAGCATTGTACATCACTTTTGTCTTCTGAAAGTTCATTTTTAACCCCACTTCTTTACTCTTGTCAGCAAGTTCCTGGTTCATACTCTGCAGCTCTGATGGGGTACTTGCAAAAAATGACTACGTCATCAGCAAAACAAAGGTGAGTTATATATATATAAGCGAAAAAAAAAAGATGTAAAATTTAATTGAAAAGATGAAACATTTTAATTTTCACCATTCCTCATTCCTTCATGGTGTGTGTGTAGACAGACAGACAGACAGACAGACAGACAGACAGACAGACAGACAGACAGACAGACAGATAGATAGATAGATAGATAGATAGATAGATAGATAGATAGATAGATAGATAGATAGGTAGGTAGGTAGGTAGGTAGGTAGGTAGGTAGGTAGATAGGTAGGTAGGTAGGAATATTTTTCAAGAGATGTCATTATTTAAGTATTCCATACAGCTTCTATACTTCACTTTCAGGAAATTTTTCAACATTCCTTCATGGTGTATGTGTGCAAATAATTTTAAAATTTTAGAAAAAACCTAAAATATATATATATATATATATATATATATATATATATATATATATATATATATACTTAAGAGCAAAACTGAAGACTAAGGAAAAAATTTTAGAATTTAAAACGAAGGGCCTTGATAAAGCCAAGGCTCAGTATTCTCGACACCTTCTACATTCAGTTGTTTTATTTTATTTTTTTATCTTTTCTCCTTTTACTCACACAGGTAGATACATAACCTTTTCTATGTTGTATTAGGTGTGAGTCAAAATTATATATGTATTTTTTTGCTTAGGTATCTTCTTTATAGAATATATATATATATATATATATATATATATATATATATATATATCCAACTCTCGAAAAGATACCAGGCTCAGATCATTCAAACTTATGCACCCACCACAAGTCATCCTGAAGAAGAAATTGAAGAATTTTATGAGGAAATTTGTCATCTAAATAATAAAGGTAAGCAGCACTTGAAAATAATTATGGGAGATTTCAATGCAAAAATAAGGCAACGGCAACAGAATGAAACTTCAGTAGGTAAATTCGGTCAAGGCAACAGAAACCAGCGTGGAAATACTCTCGTTGAGTTTGCAGAGGCAGAAGGGTTTTTCATCTTGAACTCCTTCTTCAAGAAAAAGCCACACAGGAAATGGACATGGAGACATCCAAATGGGACGACAAGTGAAATTGATTTTATTATGTGTAACAAAAAATTCGTCATAGAAGACTGCAGTGTGCTAAGCAAGTTCAACACAGGTAGTGACCATAGATTGGTGAGATGTAAGATGCACCTCAACACTAAACTTGAACGTGGCAAGCTCATAAGACAAACAAAATGTATTGACATAACCAACCTTAAAAAACACCATAATACCTTCAAGTTGGAACTGAAGAACAGGTTCTCTGCTTTAGAAGGCCTAAAATCGGAAGAAGTGGACATCTCTGAAGTTAACAGAAAAGTAACCAAAGCTCTTATGGAAACAGCAACAAAATTAGCTGGGTCTAAGAACAAGTTGCATGTAAATAAATTATCAGGAAAAACGAAAATGTTGATGCAAAAAAGAAGAGAGATGAGGACAACTGAAGAAGATGTGACTTCCAAAGTGGAATATATAGAGCTATGCAAGACAGTAAGAAAAAGTATCACTGAAGACGTAAGAAAATTCAACTGTGAACTAGTGAGGAAAGCAATTGAAAACAACCAAAGCCTAAAGATAGCAAAGGGACATCTCAGTAAGGGAAGAAAACAGATTATGGTACTGAGAAAAGATGGTTCTGTAACAAGAAATAGAGGCGAAATTTTGACAAGAGTGAAAGATTTCTACTCCAAATTATATGAAAGGGATGATACATGCACTCCAGACATCATGAAAGATACCAGTACCAGAGTTCCTCCAGTCCTTCCAGCAGAAGTTGCACATGCAATCAAGAACATGAAGCGGGGAATAGCTCCAGGAGAAGATGGAATTACTGTAGACATCATACAAGAAGCAAGTGGAGAAATCGAAACAGTACTCGCCCAAATTTTCACTCGATGCCTTAATGAAGGGAAGATTCCTGAGGATTGGAACACCGCTACAATGATCCTGCTACATAAGAAAGGTGACATTGAGGATCTCGGAAACTACAGACTTATCAGCCTCCTATCAGTAGTTTATAAAATCTTCACTAAAGTTCTTTCACACCGCTTGAAGGTAACACTGGACATGGCTCAACCGAGAGAACAAGCTGGATTCAGGAGTGGCTACAGCACAATAGATCATATCCATGTGCTGAGAGAACTAATTGAAAGAGCGAGGGAATATGAACTTCCATTGTGCATGGCTTTTATCGATTATGAAAAAGCCTTTGATTCGGTGAAACCATCAGCAGTTACAATGGCTCTGAAAACCTGCGGTATTGAAGATGCATACATTAATATTATTAATAACATCTACGAAAATGCAAGTGCAAAGATTAGGCTGTTTGAAAATACAACACACATAAAAATTGGAAAGGGAGTGAGACAAGGTGACACCATATCTCCGAAGCTCTTTAATGCCACATTGGAGGGTGTCTTTCAGTCGCTGAGCTGGGAAAACAAGGGGATAAAGATTAATGGAGATTATCTAACCCACCTTCGTTTTGCTGATGACGTAGTCATTTTTGCAACTAGCCCATCAGAGCTGCAGAGTATGATCCAGAAACTTGCTGACAAGAGTAAAGAAGTGGGATTAAAAATGAACTTTCAGAAGACAAAAGTGATGTTCAATGCTTTTACAAGAAATGAAGATTTATCGATTGATGGAGAAAAGCTGGAGATAACAGACACGTACGTTTATCTTGGACAGCAGATATCAAGTGAGGGTCATATTGATGAAGAAATTAATCGGCGTACAAAACTTGCCTGGAGAGCTTTTGGAAGAAACAGCATAATTTTCAAGAGCAATATGCCATTATGTCTTAAAAGAAAAGTGTTTGATCAATGCATCCTTCCAGTGCTTACGTATGGTGCAGAGACGTGGACCTTAACTAAAAGAGACATACAAAGGCTGCAGACAACTCAAAGTAGCATGGAGAGGTGCATACTTGGTGTAACCAGGAGAGATAAGAAGAGGAACTCGTGGATCCAAAAAATGACAAGAGTGGAAGACATCATGATCAGAGTTAAATCCCTGAAATGGCAATGGGCTGGACATACTGCCAGAAGGACAGATCATCGATGGACAGCCGAAATTTTAGATTGGATTCCAAGGGACAGGAAAAGACCCAGAAGAAGACCACATGGGAGATGGGTGGATGAAATTCGAAAGTATGCAGGGGTGACATGGAAGAGACTGGCACAAGACAGACCGTTGTGGAGGAAACTTGGGGAGACCTTCGTCCAGCAGTGGATTGATAATGGTTGACAATGATGATGATGATGATGATATATATATATATATTATTATGTCACTCTCACAACTTGAGTTCTCTTTAATCTTCTTCTTTCTGTTTAGTAGTAGCAGATGAAGAGCATGGGTCGGGCCATGAAAGTTATGGATGCAAGCTAAATTGTTAACTAAAGCTAGGTCATACAACTCTGCGGAGGTCATGACATATATATATTTTTTAAAACAATTTTTGGTGGGCTTATTACTTGCATCTATGGCTTTGCAGAAACCCATTTCCAACTAGGTCTTTGTGGAAGTGAGAAAATGCAGAGTTTTTGCTGGTCCTTGATAAAGCCAAGGCTCAGTATTCTCGACACTTTCTACATTCAGTTGTTTTATTTTATTTTTTATCTTTTCTCCTTTTACTCACACCGGTAGATACATAACCTTTTCTATGTTGTACTTGGTATGAGTCAAAAATATATATATTTTTTTGCTTAGGTCTCTTCTTAATAGAATATATATATATATATTCTATTAAGAAGAGACCTAAGCAAAAAAAAATACATATATATAAAATATATATATTTTTTTGCTTAGGTCTCTTCTTAATAGAATATATATATATATATTCTATTAAGAAGAGACCTAAGCAAAAAAATACATATATATTTTTGACTCATACCAAGTACAACATAGAAAAGGTTATGTATCTACCGGTGTGAGTAAAAGGAGAAAAGATAAAAAATAAAATAAAACAACTGAATGTAGAAAGTGTCGAGAATACTGAGCCTTGGCTTTATCAAGGACCAGCAAAAACTCTGCATTTTCTCACTTCCACAAAGACCTAGTTGGAAATGGGTTTCTGCAAGGCCATAGATGCAAGTAACAAGCCCACCAAAAATTGTTTTAAAAATATATATATGTCATGACCTCCGCAGAGTTGTATGACCTAGCACTAGTTAACAATTCCGCTTGCATCCATAACCCTCCTGGCCCGACCCATGCTCTTCATCTGTTACTATTAAACAGAGAGAAGAAGATTAAAGAGAACTCAAGCTGTGAGAGTGACATAATAATTAGAAATAATTTTCAGCTATAACGAAATGCCAAGTTCGCCTGAGAGAGAATTTAAACCTGTAAAGCAATGCAAAAGAAATCCAAATTTTTACATTGCAATTAAAAAAGGAAATATTAAATTTTTTAAAAAATCAGATTTTTGAAAGAAAACTTGATTCTAAAACTCCCTACTCTACAACTTCTGACAACACAAAAACGAGAATAAGTTAAAGACAATAATTAACTAAAGAAAAGCTTTGTGAAAGTTATATGACTTAAACAATTAGTTGCAATATGTACAAAGTATTTCAGCAGTGCTTTAAGTGCATAATTAATTAGTTATTAAGAACTTAACTACTTTGAAAATACAGCGCAAAGAAAAGGAACTATGCTTAGCCATCTGCTGTGCCTAAGTTTCCTAAAAGACGCGCAAAGTTACCAAGAAAAGAAAGAGTTAAAACCCGCAAAAATGTTAACAGACAAGCCAGTGCCTAAAAGCTGAAAAGCAAAAAATGGAACTCTTATCTCAATTGCTGCATAAAAAATAACCATATCTTATATAATAATACTCTCTATAAGCAAGTGAACGGTATTCCCATGGGAACATCAACCTCCACGAATATCGCTAATCTATTCCTGTTCTTTAAGGAATATAAATTCATTAAAAATCACCCCACCTGCTCAGATAACTACCTTTACACATTTAGATATATTGATGATCTGCTGTGTATCAATAATTCAGAAGTTATAGAGAGTGATTTTGATAATATCTATCCTAGCTCTCTTAACTTATGTAAAACCAACCACAGTAATCAGGAACTTGAGTTCCTAGACTTAAGCATTAAGCTCAACAGAGGTAACCCATCTATTAGCCTTTTTGATAAAAGAGTTAATTTTCCATTCAAAGTAATTAAATATCTACACTGGAATAATAACATATCAACCAAAGTAATTGAGAATGTACTAATTTCTCAGTTCCTAAGAATTTCAAGAATTTGCAGCAACAATTTGGACTTCAATTACCACATTAATATACTATTAGATAGTTTTCTAGAGAACGAAATTCCTTCTTCTTTCATCAAAAGAACTTTAAGAAAAATTATTCTGAATAATAGAGTAAGGTTGGCAGATCTGCTTTAATTTTCTACACAGTTAATAATATGATTCTGACCAATCAAAGCCGTAAGGAAGTTGGCTAGAGGATGCCTATTAACTACTAAAAGGAACCTTAGTGCTATGGATATGAAGGTCCTATTAAAACAAAAAATTAAATAATATAGACAAAATCACAAAAAAAGCTTAAAAATCTGTTTATAAAAGAAAATAAAAACAAATAAAAAAGAAAACTAGTTATTCATCACTAGGATAGCTATACTAAAAATAGTAAAACTAACATTAAAATTAATAAGATTCTGATTAATCTATAGAAGCTCACTAAGGTGATTTAATACATGCAAAGATTATTAAATACACCACTCGTGTATTTTATAATATTTCTCATGTATTCTGGAGAGTTAATTCTGCTCTTTCTGATCATACAGATCCACAGTCTTAAGTATATATATATTTTTTTCTCTGGTTAAAATCTCCGCGAGTTGGTTTCTTTCAGTATGAGGAGGCCATCAGCCCCACCCACACTGCCCCCCAGCGACTAGGGAGTGGCAGAAGTGTTAGGACGCTTGGGGAAGAGGTCAGCCATGTTTTTCTCTTGTGTGGAGAAAGTTTAGTTGCATAAGAGGTAAGCTCTCTTCCTTGTCTTTGGGTTTTAGGTTTTATAAGTTCAAAGTTTGTACTTCTTGTACTTTTTTCCTCTGTTGATTTTTTGCTTTTCAGCTTTTAGGCACTGGCTTGTCTGTTAACATTTTTGCGGGTTTTAACTCTTTCTTTTCCTGGTAACTTTGCGCGTCTTTTAGGAAACTTAGGCACAGCAGATGGCTAAGCATAGTTCCTTTTCTTTGCGCTGTATTTTCAAAGTAGTTAAGTTCTTAATAACTACTTAATTATGCACTTAAAGCACTGCTGAAATACTTTGTACATATTGCAACTAATTGTTTAAGTCATATAACTTTCACAAAGCTTTTCTTTAGTTAATTATTGTCTTTAACTTATTCTCATTTTTGTGTTGTCAGAAGTTGTAGAGTAGGGGGTTTTAGAATCGTTTTCTTTCAAAAATCTGATTTTTTAAAAAATTTAATATTTCCTTTTTTAATTGCAATGTAAAAATTTGAATTTCTTTTGCATTGCTTTACAGGTTTAAATTCTCTCTCAGGCGAACTTGGCATTTCGTTATAGCTGAAAATTATTTCTAATTATTATGTCACTCTCACAGCTTGACTTCTCTTTAATCTTCTTCTCTCTGTTTAATAGTAACAGATGAAGAGCATGGGTCAGGCCAGGAGGGTTATGGATGCAAGCGAAATTGTTAACTAGTGCTAGGTCATACAACTCTGCGGAGGTCATGACATATATATATTTCTTAAAACAATTTTTGGTGGGTTTGTTACTTGCATCTATGGCCTTGCAGAAACCCATTTCCAACTAGGTCTTTGTGGAAGTGAGAAAATGCAGAGTTTTTGCTGGTCCTTGATAAAGCCAAGGCTCAGTATTCTCGACACTTTCTACATTCAGTTGTTTTATTTTATTTTTTTATCTTTTCTCCTTTTACTCACACTGGTAGATACATAACCTTTTCTATGTTGTACTTGGTATGAGTCAAAAATATATATGTATTTTTTTTGCTTAGGTCTCTTCTTAATAGAATGTGAATTCTGAATTTTCAAAACTGCTGCGTTGCGCGTTTTGATCTTCAGGTTATTTTGCAACTTTCGTTTTAAATTCTAAAGTTTTTCCTTAGTTTTCAGTTTTGCTCTTCAGTATATATATATATATATATATATATATATAGAAGAATATCAGAATCCAGTCACCAAGCTATATTGTCCCTTTGATGAGGGCAAAAACTAAAAAACAGTAACCCATAAAATTTTGAGTTCATAAAAGGAGCCATGTACAAATTTGTAATGTAAAACATCTTGAGAATAATCACTTATAGCTTCTTCAGGGTCTAACAGAAATGCTACCTGTCACATTTCTACAAAGACCTGAAAGTGGGTTTCTGCTATATCATCATCATCATCATCATTGTCAATCATTATCAATTCACTGCTGGACGAAGGTCTCCCCAATTTTCCTCCACAACGGTCTGTCTTGTGCCAGTCTCCTCCATGTCACTCCCGCATACTTTCGAATTTCATCCACCCATCTCCCATGTGGTCTTCTTCTGGGTCTTTTCCTGTCCCTTGGAATCCAATTTTAAATTTCGGCTGTCCATCGATGATCTGTCCTTCTGGCAGTATGTCCAGCCCATTGCCATTTCAGGGATTTAACTCTGATCATGATGTCTTCCACTCTTGTCATTTTTCGGATCCACGAGTTCCTCTTCTTATCTCTCCTGGTTACACCAAGCATGCACCTCTCCATGCTACTTTGAGTTGTCTGCAGCCTTTATATGTCTCTTTTAGTTAAGGTCCACGTCTCTGCACCATACGTACGCACTGGATGGATGCATTGATGAAACACTTTTCTTTTAAGACATAATGGCATATTGCTCTTGAACATTATGCTGTTTCTTCCAAAAGCTTTCCAGGCAAGTTTTGTACCCCGATTAATTTCTTCATCAATGTGACCCTCACTTGATATTTGCTGTCCAAGATAAACGTACGTGTCTTATTTCCAGCTTTTATCCATCAATCGATAAATCTTCATTTCTTGTGAAAGCATTGAACATCACTTTTGTCTTCTGAAAGTTCATTTTTAATCCCACTTCTTTACTCTTGTCAGCAAGTTTCTGGATCATACTCTGCAGCTCTAATGGGGTAGTTGCAAAAATGACTACGTCATCAGCAAAACGAAGGTGGGTTAGATAATCTCCATTAATCTTTATCCCTTTGTTTTCCCAGCTCAGCGACTGAAAGACACCCTCCAATGTGGCATTAAAGAGCTTCAGAGATATGGTGTCAACTTGTCTCACTCCCTTTCCAATTTTTATGTGTGTTGTATTTTCAAACAGCCGAATCTTTGCACTTGCATTTTCATAGATGTTATTAATAATATTAATGTATGCATCTTCAATACCGCAGGATTTCAGAGCCATTGTAACTGCTGATGGTTTCACCGAATCAAAGGCTTTTACATAATCGATAAAAGCCATGCACAATGGAAGTTCATATTCCCTCGCTCTTTCAATTAGTTCTCTCAGTACGTGGATATGATCTATTGTGCTGTAGCCACTCCTGAATCCAGCTTGTTCTCTCGGTTGAGCCATGTACAGTGTTACCTTCAAGCGGCGGTGTGAAAGAACTTTAGTGAAGATTTTATAAACCACTGATAGGAGGCTGATAGGTCTGTAGTTCCGGAGATCCTCAATGTCACCTTTTTTATGTAGCAGGATCATTGTAGCGGTGTTCCAATCCTCAGGAATCTTCCCTTCATTAAGGCATTGAGTGAAAATTTGGGTGAGTACTGTTTCAATTTCTTCACTTGCTTTTTGTATGATGTCTACAGTAATTCCATCTTCTCCTGGAACTTTTCACTGCTTCATGTTCTTGATTGCATGTGCAACTTCTGCTGGGAGGACTGGAAGAACTCTGGTACTGGTACCTTTCATGATGTGTGGAGTACATGAATAATCCCTTTCATATAATTTGGAGTAGAAATCTTTCACTCTTGTCAAAATTTTGCCTCTATTTCTTGTTACAGAATCATCTTCTTTTCTCAGTGCCATAATCTGTTTTCTTCCCTTACTGAGATGTCCCTTTGTTATCTTTAGTCTTTGGTTGTTTTCAATTGCTTTCCTCACTAGTTCACAGTTGAATTTCCTGACGTCTTCAGTGATACTTTTTCGTACTGTCTTGCATAGCTCTATATATTCCACATAGCTCTATATATTCCACTTTCCTCATCTCTCTTCTTTTTTGCATCAACATTTTGGTTTTTCCTAATAATTTGCTCACATGCAACTTGTTCTCAGACCCAGCTAATTTTGTTGCTGTTTCCATAAGAGCTTTGGTTACTTTTCTGTTAACTTCAGATATATCGACTTCTTACAATGTTAGGCCTTCTAAAGTGAGAATCTGTTCTTCAGTTCCAACTTGAAGTTATTATGGTGTTTTTTAAGGTTGGTTATGTCAATACATTTTGTTTGTCTTATGAGCTTGCTACGTTCAAGTTTAGTGTTGAGGTGCATCTTACATCTCACCAATCTATGGTCACTACCTGTGTTGAACTTGTTTAGCACACTGCAGTCTTCTATGACGAATTTTTTGTTACACATAATAAAATCAATTTCACTTGTTGTCCCATTTGGATGTCTCCATGTCCATTTCCGGCGTGACTTTTCCTTGAAAAAGGAGTTCAAGATGAAAAACCCTTCTGCCTCTGCAAACTCAACGAGAGTATTTCCACGCTGGTTTCTGTTGTCGTGACCGAATTTACCTACTGAAGTTTCATTCTGTTGTCGTTGCCCTATTTTTGCATTGAAATCTCCCATAATTATCTTCAAGTGCTGCTAACCTTTATTATTTAAATAACGAATTTCCTCATAAAATTCTTTAATTTCTTCTTCAGGATGACTTGTGGTGGGTGCATAAGTTTGAATAATCTGAGCCTGGTATCTTCTCGAGAGTTGGATAACGAGTCGTGCAGCTCTGTCAGAGGAACTTTCAACTTCTACAACTTTATCCTTCAGTTTCTTGTTTATTATAAATCCAACATCACTAGTTCTGCCAGTATCTGTCCCACGATAGTAGAAGAGATGTCCACTTTTCAGTTCAATGAGATCTCCTTTTTTCCTTACTTCACTTAACCCGACGATGTCCCACTTGATCCTTTGTAGTTTCTCTTCCAATTTGAGAAGCCTTGAATCAGAAGATAGGGAGCGTCCATTATATGTAGCCAAGGTCAGCATCAGATGACAGCCTAGTCCGGTCCTCCGGGGATTCTTAGCACCCTCTGCCTTCATGTCGCACTGGCCGCTGCCTTGGCCAGGTACATTCCAGCTGCCGGAGACTGAGGGCCAAGATTTAAGTTGTGGAGTCATTTTGGAGGGGTTTGGTCATAACTCACCACACTGGCCAAGCGGGTTGGTGAGTATGGGATAGCATTTCTTCTAATCCTGATGGTATAGTTATACTGCTATTGGTGGTCGTCAGAGCCCCTTTAGTGGGAACAGGATGCACCACGAGAAGGCGGGGTTGACATTTGTCAAGGAGAGGCTGTGATGTTATACAGAGATACTGAATCTCTTCATATCAGGTGCTAATTAACTGGACAGATAAAATGCCATATTTGAACTACGAATTGTGTGTTCCAGTAAGAAATTGCAATGTCCTGGCAAGTGATAAAGATTTGGATTTTAAGCTTATTTGATCATGATTTTAGAAATAAGACCTTATCCATTACTTATCTGTTAGCTGTATATCAATGTATACTGCCCAATACAGTTTGTTCTCTTTAAATGTGTTAGCATCTTCCAAAATAATTAGTTTTCCACTAATGTCCAAAGTGTTGTTCGTGCGAACAATAAACTGATGTTACCATTTTCCAAGCGACAAAAGGGACTAACTTTCTTTAGCTCTGCCGCAAGACAAATGCAACATTCACGCCTTACTGAGATATGAACCTGGACCCATCTCGAATGAATGGTCAGAAGAAAGTGCTTAGATCACTGCGCCACTACTGGAGGGGCCAAAATGATATGCACATTGTGAATCGCTCCACATTTCCGCAAATAAATTTACCGTCAAAATACTTCTGACACTGGTTGTTTATTATTTCTGACTCATAATTACTTCTAGAACATTTTAAAAAACAAATCATTCCTGATCAATGGCTTAACTCAGAGGTGGGGGAAACCTTTTCATGTTGGAAGGCCTCATTAAGTTAGCTGTAATCTAATAAGGCCACATTCAAGAAACTTCAATTAGATATATTTCCAAATGTTCATTATTTTGTAAAAATCTAACTACTGTGTAGTAATTTAAAAAAAAAGGGGAAAAAAATGTCAGTTCTAAAGTTAACTAAGCTTTTAATGATTTTGTCACGACTGCTTTTTGTTGGAAAGCATTTGAATATTTGGCTGCAACATGGAGGTCTATGTTTCAGATGATGCTCTAGATGAAGATCCATCATTTGTGACCTTAGGGGCGTCTTGATTTGGGTTAGGTAGGAGAATGTAGTAGATTCACAGCAATAAGTGGTTGAAAACCAAGAAAGCATTTTTCATGCATGTTGCTGAAGGTGTGGGTATTCTATTGCATTCTTCCATATTTCAATTGGATCTTTCTTGGCATCAAATAAGGACTATAAAATGCCCATCTTCTGAGAGCTCAGTCAATTCCATCTGTAGTTCATTAGGAGTCATGGAGACACCAACAAGGTGAGGTTGAAATGCTAATTTGAGCGTGATGTCATGATTCTCACAGTCAGTGAACCTTTCACTGTTTTCTCCAATAAAAAAGTCTATATCAGCTGCATATTCAAATAATTCAAATGAATCCTCCTGCTCATCAATGACCTTAGGTAACTGGGGAAAATGTTCATTTGATATTTCATTTTGAAGAAGAAGTTTTGAAAATAGCTTTTTTTCAAAATGCTAGGATTTTTTGCCACATATCATACATAGACTTAGTTTTAACTTGCAAAGAAATATTCAAGTCATTTGCTTTAACATGATATCACACACACGGATACAGTAAGGCTGTGTTACTATTCTCAAACTCACTTCAAACGGAAAGACACATGCACCATTTTCAAAGGCTGATGGTCGACTGGAGTCTCCCACAGACCCCCACCCCGCCTCCAGTCCTTCCCAAACTGCAGACTCCACCCCCACGCCAACCACGCGCCAGTCAGGCAGGGAAGTTAACGTGCATTCTAGAGTCACGTTAGAATGAAATCAAGAGCGTAGCAAGTGTTAAAACAGCAACTGTGGGCCGTCAGTCAGGGAGCATTATTTCGTTGAATCTTCTTTTACTCTTTGGTATTTTAAATAATGTCATTTTACGATCAAAAAAAAAAGAAAAATAAGAGATGAAAAAATGCATATTAATAAAAATAAAAGGATTTGTTCCGCAAAATTTGGATTTACTCAAAAGGGCACACTTAATGGCCTAGAAGGCTGCAGTTTCCCTACCCCTGGCTTTTTTTTTTTTTTTTTTTTTTTTGATTGGAGGTTTAACGACCACCGTGAGCAACTCAATGGGCTATAAGCAGTCGCCCGTCCCTAATTTAGGGTCACTGGTTCCAGGGAAGGGAGAGAGCCAGTGCCATAAGACAAACACAACATCCATGCCTCACCGGGATTCGAACCCGGACCCCGTTCAGACGACTGATCAGAGGCCATCGCTTAGACCACTGCGCCACCGGGGCGGCCTACCCCTGGCTTAACTATTGTGTGTGTGTGTGTGTGTGTGTGTGTGTTTTATTGGAGGTTTAATGTCCACCGTGAGCAACTCAGTGGGCTATAAGCAGTTGCACATCCCTAATTTAGGGCCACTGGTTCCAGGGAAGGGAGAGAACCAGCACCATAAGACCAACACAACATCCATGTCTCACCGGGATTCGAACCCGGAACCATCACGTAGGAATGATCAGAAGCTATTGCTTAGACCACTGCATTACTGCGGCAGTGAAGTGCGGTTCAGCAATGTTAAAGGACTTGCAATGTTGTATGGGGCCCAAACACAGAATTAAGAAAAGAAAATTTTTAACTCAAATCCACCTATAAAAAAGAAAGATGACACATGCAGGGGAAAAAAACAGCTGCAAAAAGCAAGGTAGACAGAAAGGAGGGATTTTTCCAGTTTGCTCATCTGCTCTTGCATAAAGCAGAGCACGGGTTGGTCTTACATCAAACATTGGATTCCAGATTTATTTATTTTTTAAATAGTTGATGATGCATTTAGGTTGAATCAAATTATAGAAATATTTATTGGAAAGCACAAAATTTTCAATATTTTCACATTTTTTGAGCCTGCATCAGTCCTTGCTTACTCTAACAAAAAACAATATTTAGACAATTTACAAAAAAAAAAATTACAATAAAGATATATGTAAAAATTTTGCCTTTCTCAAATAATTTAAAATAGCTTCATAAAGAAAAGAATCAAACCACTAAATTTAATGAAACAACTTACAGTGAGCCTATAGCTTTGTTTTCAGGTGGGGGCAAAATGAAAATGTAACTACAAATGACATACACAAACACCATATGCAGATTTTCCCTTTATATTCTTGTTATCCAACTGTTTTTACCATACACTCAATGCATAAATTCTATTGAAAATTTGGATACTCCTCTCCTCAAAACTGAATAAAGAACCAGATAAATGAAATTAAGACAGAAAATTGAAATTGGGATAGAAAATTGCTTTGTTTTTCTTTTGAGCCTTGAACATTTTGCTTACTTGTCACCTGTCCACCACAAAACCCCACCGGTAATGCAATCAGTCAGCAGAAAAAAAAATTTAAAAAATACCCTCTACATGAATTTCTGAAAAACCTTGAGGATATCATTTTCAGAAGTGAATGGGCTGCTGCAGAAGATGATATATTTTTCATTCTTTTCACCATACTGTATGTACACTATCTGCTCCAATATTCAATATAAAAAACAATCAATATTATTGCTTTCTATAGTAACTTTCTATTTCTACTGTAAATTTCTGTTTCCCCCTTTTTTCACGTATGTTATTTTTTTTTATTGGAGGATGAACGACCACTGTGAGCAACTCAATGGGCTATAAGCAGTCACCCGTCCCTAATTTAAGGTCATTGGTTCCAGGGAAGGGAGAGAGCCAGCGCCATAAGACAATCACAAAATCCATGCCCCACCGAGATTCGAACCCGGACCCTTCGTGAATGTACGGCCATGAGGCATCATTTAGACCACTTCGCCACTGGGGCGGCATATGTGGATGGGGGTTTAACGATCACTATGAGCAACTCGACGAGCTATAAGCAGCCATCCGCCTGTAATTTAGGGCCACTGATTGGAAGAGAACCAGTGCTATCAAACAAACATAACATCCATGCCTCACTGGGGTTACAGCCCAGACTCATCTTGGACGAATGGTCAGAAGCCAGTGCATAGACCACTGCAGCATTGGTACAACTTTCCCTATTTTTACTGCATACACATGCATGCAGATCCAACAGAAAAATTAGAAATCAGAAAAAATGTTATTGTGCAAATCTTTGTAGTATTTTCCAAGAACAGAAATGTAAGTCAGATTTCATGGGAAGGGCAAGTTCCTCCCTCTTACCCCTCCATATACCTATGTGTAGAACTGTTAATAATAATGTTTAACAATTTTTCATGAAATTACCAAGAAGGTTAGAATAAGAATTCTGGATATGCCCTGGGTCTCCTAACCATGAAGCTGCAAAGTGTGGGAACTTTGTTGTTGTTTACAATACCCTATGGAGTTTTATGCAGTTTAATCGGTACTTTCCCATTATACTGACCTACTGAATATCTATTCGACCATCGTTTTTACGTATTGTAGCAACATGTTACCAAGGACTACGCCACTTACCAAAATGTGCTCATGTAATATGTCATGTACTGACTGAACCTGTTTTCAAGGGCTTGTTGACAACTTTCGAACGCAGATGGTTTTCAGAATGGCGATTTCTAAGGTCAAGACGTGGTGGGATCTTCCAACTAGTGAACAACAATATGCAAGTAGTGGGAATTTTACCTTTTAACACTTTCACTACCGCGCGACGCCGAACGGCGTCATACAATACTTAGCCCAGGTGCCGCCGCCAAACGTCATCTTAATAATGCATATTTTGCTTCCTAAAACCTTCGGCACTTGAAGAGAGTTATCTATTTTGTTACTGGCACTGAAAATAAGCCTCTGACTGTCTAAAAGTGACCGCGGTTTTAGGATAACAGATTTTTTCCCACATGGTTTAGGGAACGGAAAGTAAGTTGATTTCCCATAGACTTAACACAGCACGCGCTTTTCACTGCAATGTTTATTTTCCTTTGAACGTCACTGGTTTTGCGGTGAAGGGAATTATCAATAAATAAATGCTTGGATGGCAATAAAAAGCATTTGCTACTTAAGAGTTTATACATCACAGGGAGGTTTATTGAGGAGGCTAAAGGGATTTCAAAGAAACCCATATTCACTTCAATACTTAGTTTTGCGGAAACAAGGGATATATTCGGACACGCTATCGCTGGTCCCTCTCAAACAAAAGTTCCTCGGTGGGCACATTCTTCCGTAAAAATAGGAGATGATGCTGATAATCTGTCATCAAGTACAGAAACTTATTCTTTTACTAGCTGTAGTACAACCAGCAGTGAAAGCGAGAATGAAGAATGCAGTGTTCTTTCTCACTTTCTCATACTCCGCCTCAACGGATTTTAGCTACACATTGGTGTGATGGTCCCGACATCGTGAGAAGAATTCCGTTCACTGGTGTACCAGGACTGAAAATGAATATGATCTTGAGCAAATGAGGAATTTTATGATCTATTAGTTAGAGAAAGTAATGCATATGCTGTAGAAGTGTTTATCTCGGGAGTTACTGAAGGTTCACGAATAAATGAATGGAAGGATGTGTCGGTAGATGAGATGAAAGTTTTTCTGACCTTCTGTTTCATACGGGCATTGTACAAATGCCCCATCTCCAAGATTACTGGAAAACAGATCCATTATTCAAAATGGACTGCTTTTCTTCAAATATGAGCAGGAATAGTTTCCTTCTGATCATGAGGTGCTTTCATTTTGCAAGAAATCCTCACCCTGGCAAAGCAATTACAATTACCAACTGCCCTGCAAAAATAATGCCTTTACTGGATTTATTTATTGATACCATTGTAACAATGGGGGAGGGGGGGTTACAATGACCCAGCACCGCGACCTAAGGTCTATTGTGCATCCAATGATATCATAGAGAGCATATACTAGCCTGTAAAAGAACTTACGATTGATGAAGCAATGGTTTTATGGAGAGGTCGTTTGATTTTCAAACAGTACATGAAAGGAAAACGTAAATGGAAAATGAACGATGTCATCGCTCTTTCCACCTTATTTTTTAAACAACGCATAGCGACTGAAAAATTGTATTCCGGCACCGCTGGGATCGAACCCAGTGGTGCCGGAATACAATTCAATCCTATATGTGCCGGAATACAATTTTTCAGTCGCTATGCGTTGTTTAAAAAATAACGTGGAAAGAGCGATGACATTGTCCATTTACATTATCTCCACGTATTTGATATATATTAACCATTAAAGGAAAATGTCATAAATATGGGGTGAAACTTTATATGCTAACGGAACCAAATGGTATGATTCTAAAAGCTTCGGTTTACACAGGGCAACTGGACACCCTGGGGGGGGGGGGAAAGGAGTCATGCTGCTAATGTAGTTTTAAAATTGATGGAAGGGAAGCTAAATGTTGGTCATGCTATTTATATGGATAATTTTTATAATAGTTACAATCTTGCATTGCAGTTGTTGAACATGACCCATGTTGCACTGGAACTCTCCGTGCAGACCAACGAGATCTTCCTAAGGATATCACAAAAGTTAAACTTTTGAAGGGGGAACGGAAATGCCAATATTCTAATGCTGTTGCAGTGTGCAAATGGAAAAAGGGATGTTCTCTTCATTACGACGGAGTTTGAGGACGATTTAGTTCAAACTGTAAATAAAAGGGGACAGAAAAAAGAAAAACCAAAGACTGAATAGTGCTATTTTTTAACTATAATAAATTTGCCAGGGGTAGATTGTCAAGATCAAATGCTAGCGTACTATCTTTGTGAAAGGAAAACCATAAGATGGTACAAGAAACTAGGAATACATATATTTCATATGATGATAATCACTTCCCACAACTTGTAAAATAAATTATCAGAGAAAAAGATAAGCCTCTACGATTTTAGGCTATCCATTATACGTCAACATTTGAATCAAGAGCCATCAACTCATCAACTTCCCGAGTGAAGATATCTAAATCACTAAAAGTATGTGGCTATCTTCCAGTAAAAAAACAAAACAAAACAAAAAGAGACTTTTTTTGAGGAGACGATGCAAAAAGTGCTCTGCCAAAGGGATTCACAGGGACACTCTCTATTACTGCGCCCAGTGCCCAGAAAATCCTGCACTGTGCTTTCGGCCATGCTTCAAATTAAATCATCGTAGATAAGGGATAAATATTTTGTCTTCCTATTTTGCTAAAAAAAGTATGTTCTAAGTCGAACTGCATGTTTGTGTGTGTGGGATATTTTTCCCTACCCAAATCAAAATGTGTGGTGGGAGATTTGCACGGGTTTCATAGTGGCACTGCGTGCTTGCCGCTGATATAGTACGGCGGCAGCGAACGCGTTAAAAGAATATGCAAAAAAGGCCATTCTATGAAACCGTATTTTGGAGCTAAAGAAGTATTTTGGAAATGTCTGTCATATGTGAAAAAAGTGGGAATTCGAAAAGGGACATGGATGGAAGGAAGTCATTTGCCATTCGTAAGATCCATAAGATTCAGTGTGAGGGTTTGAGCTCTACAAAGTTTTGCAAAAAACATCTGTCAATGTCTATAAATATAACTGTTGACTGGAGCAATTATATGCGAGAGGTTATAGCACTTGGAGATTTTCAGCATGGAAAGGTTATAGTGGAGACTTTCAGCATGGAAAGAAAAAAAATCAGAGGTGAAGGTAAAATTGTAGAAGTTGATGAAACTTTGTTTACTAAACGTAAGAATCAAGCTGGACGTATTTTGCCCGAGCAATGGGTGGTTGAAGGAATATGCTGTGAAACAAAACAAGACTTTGTACAAAAAGTAGTAAATTGAAGTGCACATTGCTTCGCATCAGTAATACAAGAAAATATATACCGACTGCCAGGGGTGCAGAATATGTCCGAACGCGCGAACAAGGTTCGGGGGAAATTTTTGCCCGGGGGTTAAATAATGGTAGTAATAATAAAACGAAAAATGGACTTATTAACAAAGAATATAGCGTGAAAAATAGGAGTAATTTACTTCACGGTAATCAGGTAATAATTTTGAAAAATGTGTCGTTATGAATACAAGAATAAATGAACTGAAGTTTACGTGCAGATAAAACTAAAAACAACTGTGTACAAGAAACCTTCACACACGTAACTCACTCGAAGAAAACTCTGTAGTGATTTTTAAGAACTTTTAATAAAAGTCATACGACTTCACAATCTGTGAGATCTTTCGGGACACCTTGTTCACATCTTCAGACAGATTGTCTCAGTCGGGTGCGTCCCCTATATATACACACTGAAGTTACAGCAACGATGCACGTTCTTAAAAATCACTACGGAGTTTTTTTCGAGTGAGTTACGTGTGTGAAGGTTTCTTTTACATAGTTTTTAGATGAATACAAGAGGTTATGAGGGCTATGATGTACTGCAAACTGCCACTCGCAAATGATTCACCGAGCCTAAACGACTGTACTAATGCCAAGGCCTGGAGACAGCGTGGCACGAGTAACAAGTACGACGTAACCACTAGTCACGCTAATAAACGTTTATGAAACTAATGGGCCACCTCAGTGGCACAGTGGTCTAAGCGATGGCTTCTGATCATTCGTCCCAGATGAGTCCGGGTTCAAATCCTGGTGAGGCATGGATGTTGTGTTTGTTTCATGGCGCTGGCTCTCGCCCTTCCCTAGAACCAGTGGCCCTAAATTAGGGACGACTGCTTATAGCCCACTGAATTGTTCTAGGTGATCGTTAAACCTACAATAGAAAAATAATAATAATAATAATGGCAGCCAATGTGTCATTGGCGTCGATTTGAAAAATTATTGGGGGTTCCGGATATTTTAAAGCGAATGACCCATGCATTTTGCAAAGGATTTAAGTCAAATTTAAATTTCATTCGGTAAAATTATCTGGCACAATTAGATGCCTGGAATGCTAGAATGAAATAAATTATAGTTAATTGCAGAATTTTTTAGCTGTTTATTTTTCAGCCTCTCTGCTCCAGGCTACTTCTTGATTCGCCTATTCTTCGTATGTCGAAAGTTAATGGGTTCCACCATTTTAGGCGAGGAAAGAATTCTTGATTCGCCTATTCCTGTCTCGCCTAAAAATTTCACCTGCTAGAGGGGAGGGATTCACCTGGAGCAAACTTCTTGATTTGCCTACTCTTGTTTCGCCTATTCCTCGTGCGCCAAAAGTTAATGGGTTCCGCCATTTTAGGCAAAGAAAGAATTCTTGATTCGCCTATTCCTGTCTCGCCTGAAACTTTCACCTGGAGCACTAAATATTTCGTGCGTAAAAAAAAAGGACAATGTTTTCTGTCAAAAAAAAGAGCTAGTTATTCATTGGAATAAATATTAGTTGCTTATTTTTGTTTGTTTTATCAAATTTTTAAGTAATAGGCTTTAAGGATAGTTCTTGATCATCGATATGTACTCTAATAATCGTCTAAACTTGTATAAAAATCCGCTACGGTTTTGGGGGAAATTTCAGACAAAAAAAAAAATTTGTTCTGGGAAAATATTGGGCCCTGAACATTTTCTGCAACCCTGCTGACTGCTGGCTCAATTATATACACTGACTGCTGGAAAGTATATGAAACACAGAATTTGTATGATGCTGGTTATACTCATCTGACTGTTAATCATAAATTACATTTCGTTGATCTGGAAACTGGAGTTCATACTCAGAATATTGAGACTTTAGGGTTCATGCGAATGGCTAAATAAAAAACAAAGAGGAACACATAGAGCTCGTTTGGATTCCTATCTCGCTGAATTCATGTGGAGAGAAACTCTTGGTACAGATCCATTTGAAACTTTATTAAAATCAATTCCATTGTTGACATCTCTAAAAATTGAAATGTAAATTTAAAAAATTGTTTTACACACTGATTTGTTAGTCTTGACGCTAAAACCAATTCTGATGTTCGTGCGTTGAAAAGTTGTAATTCTAAATAAAAAATTAAGAAAATTTTTCATTTTATTACTATTTTTTTTATTTTAATAAATTAAATCATTATATTTACTGATTGATCTACTTCCGTTTATAAAGTAATTCGTTGATCTGAATGTTATGCGTATAATAGGTCAGTATAATGGAAATGTCAACGTCTTAGGTCTAAATAATGGGAAAGTACTGTTTAATCTATGTGATATTTTTGAACTGTGGTTTTTGGTTGCAGAAAATATGTTAATACATTACTTTATAAATTTTCTTAAGTGCCAAAAATTTCTAGCTATGCCATTGTCCCTGATTTACTGACAATTCAAGAAAGGTATACAACTAGAATATAAACAAGATTCAAAATCTCACTATAGATTATTCTTTACATTTCTTAACATCTACTTCATAAATTTTGGTTTAATTGTGCAAGTTCTTTAATTGTAATTAATGATATGTTTATTGTAATTGAGTTATAACATACTAGGGATACATTACTGAAACTGTATTTTGTTTTGTTTAACTGCTTAGCACAGATTTACTGTAATAATGTACTGTTGTGTTGAACTTTGTCATGTATGGTATAGCTATGATGAATGGCAGAATATTCAGTAAATTCAAATTTATGGTTACTCTTGGCACTTTTCTTAATTTTTTTTAGAATTAGATCACAATTTAATTCTAACAGCAATATATATGCACACACCCATCAGAGTTGCCCATTCCAGTCCCAAACACACCACCATGTGCTACTGTTTACAAATGTACAGCACAAGTCATCAGAGTAGATATAATTACATTTTTTTGCCTTAAAAGTTTTTGTCACTTCTTTCTCGAACAAAAATTTACAAAACATTAATAACATGAAAACTACTTCACAAATCACAGCCTCATGCATGATCAGATGCACTTCAAAATGATACTAAAACAATTCCTGTAATACTGCATAAAAATCACACAATTTGTAAAACTGCATATTTCTACCTGTGGTGGCATTCACGAGTGAAATATTACTCCATGTTAGTGAACAAACGGGAATACAAAAAAATCAAAAATTTTACTAAGGGCCTAGCTAGCTAATAGAACGAAAAAAACTTTTTCGCAATTCCACTACTGTCCAGAGCGACAAGGGATCAAACTTCGAAAAGTTTTGCTTACTAACACTTCGAATGATACAGGGTCAAATCTAATTATTTGACCCTGTATACGAAATCAAATACCTCACTCAATTGGAATCGAACCCGACCTCTGAAAGAGGAATAATTCCTGCCTCTAAGTTCACCGGGTAATAAACTTACCACTTACCTTCACCATTAAATTGTGTTTTTCTTATTCTTGCGAACAAATTTAAAGAACAAACTCATTTGATGCCGACACACGTAAGAATTCCACAATTCAAATCAATATTATCTCCACCACTTTAACCATCACAAACAACACCTGACATCAACATCGATTCAGCAACAATCAACATACAGGGCGACTTGTAGCAGCTCACGAGCGATATGACAGCAGAATTCACCAACTTAACGTTTTATCACTTGGACATGTAAATAGGATAACACACGAGACCCACTTAGTTGCTCTTCAGAGCAATTCATTTATTGGCTCCTGTTCTTACCATATCTATAAATCTTTTTTAAAGATATTTCAAATAGTTTTGATATATTTAGAAGTGAATTTTTTTGTTGCTGTTCGACATCTGCAGAAGAATCACATGTGAAGGCTGTCTTCGTTCATCTTTATTTTTCTAAATCGATTTAGTCATCTGATTTCAATGAACATTTTAAATTGCTTATACAATACGAAACTACCTTGCTACATCCCTTTATAAAAAACTAACTAATAGATAAGAAGGAAATTGATTTCCTAAGAAGAATCTGTGACTCTCCCGGAAGCGTATTTCACGATTAAGGCCATTTTCGCCATGCGATTGGTTCACAGCTACTTTGGAAATTTTAAATAGGTGGAGCCTATGGTGAGAGTCATGTGACGAAGACATGTAGACTTTGCTGCACTCCCCATAAGCCATTTTAATGTTCGGGTGTTTTCCTTGCGACAATGGTTGGTTACCTTCAATTGTTTTACCTGTACAGTCGGAATGCGACAGGAGGTAAATAGAGAGTGTAGGGAAACTTTTGAGTTTTTATATCAACATTAATTTGTGACTTATCTTTCGAAGTACCTTCACTCTATCTAGTGCTCACAGAACCGAGAGATGTTAGCGCTCACTCCTCCTTTAGCTCAGGATTAGTACTGATGTGTTTTGTATGGAGAACCCATGAGTTGTTTAAGGTTTGTTTTAATTTTCGGGGAGAAGCGGAGTTGCAATGTGGAATGAAAGGCATTTTCGGTGAAGTTTGGAAGGACAAAAATATGAAGATTTCCTAAATATTAGAAAAATATACATATGACAGATCACTTATTATTTTATCAGACACAGTATATGGTCAACAACATTCTGGAGTATTTATTCCAACGGAACTGTCTTATAGAACACTGTTTCGAGGTCTTACTTCGTGTCATTACTCATTAGGTAGTTCTTTGCTAATACAAAATCACTCTATTTAATTATTTTTTTCTTCTTATTATTTTTTTTTTCCAGCTAGACCTCTTCACATTCATGAGGAAAAAAACTTGATCGTTAGAATAAATATTTCGGAGTGGAGACACGCTTTTCATTGTTAAAGGCCCTTTTAAGAGTATTAAAAGGGTATTTTTTAATATCCTAACACACGCACATTCACAATAGTACACATCGTGATGGTTACTAGGTAGACGTGCTGCCATCTTTTGGCCGATACGGAGTATGATCATGATCATGATCATATGTAGAGGATTTTAGGAAGGGAGTGTCTGACCCCAGATCTTAAACAACCCTCAGAAATAGGAAGCTAGAAGATTTTAACTAGTGTGCCCGATAGGAATGTGACACGGAAGCGAGGTAGAAAGGGGGAGGAAGACGCCCTTATTTATTACCGCGAGGCCAGTACCCGGGGTCCGACGGCTTAACGTGCCCATCCGACGCACGGCGGGTATTTAGTGGATCGAGCGTTCATACCTGCCTGGGATCGAACCTGAGGTCCTTTTCGCGTCGCGGCCCCGATACGGAGTATGGGATTCAACTAGCTATTTATCGAAGTCATCCTCAATTTTAATATTGAGATAGATTTCGACTTGTACTCATGTGAGAAACTGCAGACATGGGCGCCCATATAGGGGAGCAAGACGTGGCATTTGCCCTCTCCTGGAAATCTGACCATGCCCTTTCTGTTCTTGGAAGGTACTAAGGATATTTTCGTGATAACACTAATTTTTCGGTTGAACTTCTGGATGTGTGTCTACACAACAAAAATTGGGAAAATGATTGGTAATTTCCAATAGAAAATGCAGAAATTTACAGCAGAAAGTAATAAAGAGTTTTGGATAATATTTTATAAATAAATTTTTCATTGCATGTTGGAGCAGAGTGTACATATGTACAGTATGGAAAAGTATAAAAGGTTAAGCAGCCATTGCCAGGTTAGCCTCTGCAGCAGCGATTCACTGCTGGACAAAGATCTCCCGGAGTATTTTTACAACTTTGTTTGCAGGTATCTTTTTTCTTCTTGATGACCAATTGAGTGAGTTCGAAATCATCAGACACAATTGGAAAAATAATAGAAATAGCAAAGAAATTTCCTTATGGTCCTAATATGCTGTTTAATTCCATTTATCCATCTTTTTTACATAGTTTTTAGGTTTTCTGCTTTCCAATTAATTTATGTGTTTGACGTGTGTTAAAACGGTTACATAACAAGAAGGCACATGGAAATTTTCGTATGGTGTTTGTATATGTTATTCTCAGTTACAATTCCTGTTTGCCCCCTCCTGAAAACTAAGCTATGGACACCCATGACTGCAGATATCCCTTATGACATCGTGCACAAAATTACTTTACCGTATTATTCAATATGATCATTTGTCACATATGTTAAATAACCTCACAGTGAATTTCTAAGGAAGCAGAACTTCCCACGATATAATTCAATATGATCATTTGTCACATGCACTAAAGTGCCAGAAAAACTGTTACAGACGAGCTTATGCAAAATACATACCAACGTCCCCTATGTGCGTACTCGGTTGCGTCCGCCAGTGGATATATAAAGCGATAGACATCCTTGCCAGCTGTCAGAGCTGTTTTAGGCATCAGAATGACAAGTAATAACGATTTAAGCGATTTTCAACGCGGTGTCATAGTTGGCGCTCGTTTGATGGGCCATAGTATTTCGGAGGTAGAAACGAAGTTCGGATTTTCACGGGCGACCACTGCAAGGGTGTACCGTGACTACAAGAATTCCGGCAAAACCTCCAACCTATGATACCAGTGTGGCCGTAAAAAGACATTGGGTGAACGTGACCATCGTCGGCTGTCAAGAATCGTTACGCGCGATAGGCGTGCAACACTCTCGCAGGCATCATCGGAATTCAATGCTAGAGTTTCAACAAACATCAGCGTCCGGACTGTGCAACGTATCCTGCACGATATGGGCTTTGGGAGCCGAGGCCCAACTTGAGTCCCTTTGATGGGTGCACGATACAGAGCAATGCGCCTCCCTTGGGCACGGTAACACCGCCACTGGACACTTGATGACTGGAAACAAGAAGCCTGGTCTGGCAAGTCGCGTTTCCAACTGTGTCGGGCAGATGGAAGGATCCGTGTGTTGCGCAAATCCTATGAAGCTATGGATACCGCATGTCAACAGCGAACTGTACCGGCTTGTGGGGGTCCGTAATGGTATGGGGTCTGTTGGGCCTGTTCCAACAGGACAATGCACCTCCACACAAGTGTCGGGACGGCCCGTTATGGTTAGAGGAGCATTCATCTGAGTTTGTGGTGTTGCCATTCCCACCCAAGTCCCCAGATCTGAAAGTGATAGAACACATTTGGGATGCCATGCAACGCGCTATCGAACATAGGAATCCGAGACCGCGGAATACACCCGAATCGTGGAACGCTCTGCGGGAAGTATGGTGTGCATTGCCTACAGCATATTTCCAGAAGCTAGTGGAGTCCATGCCACGTCGTATTTCTGCAGTCCTGCGCTCCCATGGGGGACCTACCAAGTATTAGACTGGTGTACCAGTTTTTTTGTCACTTCAGTGTATGTTAAGTAACCTCACAATGAATTTCTTAGCAAACAGAACTTCCCCGATCAAAGACAGTGTTCCTGTCACATGACTCTCCTCATAGGCCCAGCCTACTCACAATCGTCAAAGTAGCTCTGAACCAATCGCGTAGCGATAATGGTCTTAATCGCAATTCCGTACATTCACTTGTGAAATACGCCTCCCGGGCTCCCCATCACCACCCAGCATTAGGCGAGGCTGGTGTTTTAATTGTGGCCATCAGTCGGGGAGCATTATTTTGTTGAATCTTCTTTTAGTCTTTGGTATTTTGAATACGGTCATTTTAAGATTAAAATAAGAAGAACAAAAGACGAACTCAAACATCAACGACGAACTAAAACATCAACGACGAACTCAATACTTTAGACATCACAAGAGATTTGTTCTGCAAAATTTGGATTCACTCAAAAGGCCACAGGTTCCATACCCCTGGCTTAACTAATAGTTTTTTTTTTATTATTGGAGGTTTAACGACCACCGTGAGTAACTCAATGGGCTATAAGCAGTCGCCCGTCCCTAATTTAAGGCCACTGGTTCCAAGGTAGGGAGAGAACCGCAATCGTAAGACCAACACAACATCCATGCCTCACCGGGATTTGAACCGGGACCCCTTTCGGACGAATGATCAGAAGCAATCGCTTAGACCACTGCGCCACCGGAGCGGCGAATCTCTCTTCAAATTTGACGCTTTAGATTTGAGCAACCACAGATCTAGGTTTGAGCTTCCATGTATTGTATATCCGCATTTTTTATACACATATTGCAGGAAGTTAAAGGTGACAATAGAACTGAATTTTGGGTACGTACCAGGTGGCTATAAAATAAATATCCCTACTCTCGGCTCGGATAACTAGAAAAGCGGGAAATTAAGATATTGAGACGAAACTTAATAGATAGTTATTGAAGGATGAGGGCACTGAAAAGCGATTTTGAGGGAAACAAAATTAGTTCGGAATTGCACGCTAGGAAAACAATTGCGCCGAGGGCTCAAGAAAAGAACAGATACGTGCGTGAATTTACTGTTTACAACTGTTTCAGGACAAAATCTGCTGAATACGCTGGACACCCACTGCAAACAAAGAAAGCAATGTGACACAGCTGCTCGCAGCATGTATCAGTCAATATTGACCTCTTCGTATCTGATACTCGTTTTCAGATTTGAGAGAGAGCGTATATCGTCCCCATAAACTCTATCTTTTAGTTATCTCCAAAGCCAGAAGTCGTAAGCAGTAAGTTCCAGTGAGCTGACTTGCCAGGAAGAGGATACCCTCTGGAAATTATGCATTCATTCCCGAATTTTCGACTGAGCAGTTCCTTCACCTGCACACAGACACGTGGATGTGCACCGTCCTGCATGAACATGGTAGTGTTCAAACATCACCGATCCTGCAAAGCGGGTATAACATGTCGCAAAAGAGCGCAGTACCCTGAGGAGTGGTGTTTCGAAAAAACCTGGTCCAATGATGAAATCTGCGGTGCAACCACAACATATCGTCACACATGGACTCTGCAGAGGTATTTCGTGAATAGCATCTGGTCGTGAAGTTCCGCATTCGACAGTTTTGCGAGTTCACAATTTCAGTAATAGTGAAATGTGCCTCATCTGACCACATGACAGCCCAAAGCCATAGGCTGTCAACCTAAGTCTGTGCCACGAATCGGAGAGCGGAGTCCAGGTGTTCCTTGTCTCCCGGGATCAGTTCTTGCATCACACGTATCCTGTACGGATACCAACCATCCCACCACAGATCGAAGTACTTTGCGGACTGCCGACCATGGAAGGTATACACCTGCCGGCCACCGCGCTGGCATTGCTGTGTGACAGTGCGTTCCGGATTGCCTTGTCGGCACTGACAAGTGCAACTTCATCGACATTTTCAGAAACTGGTGGACCTCTTCCAGACGCTATACCCAATTCTCCAGTGTCTTCGAACTTCCGAAACAATACCCTCAAAGCCGCGGGTGTAAGGGGTCCTCTCCGTAATCTTTTGACGCTTCGATACCGGCGTAGTGCGCTATTGGCATTACTCTGAGTTCGATAAAAATATCACCTTCCTTCTTTGCAAGAGTCATAAAGGCTACCGGCAGCCTCGACATTTTTCGCTTTTATCCTGCCAGAGACAACATGCCAAATTTGCTTGTGAACATTTTTATACGAAACTTCCCATGTGAACGACCTGCAATTTCTTGGATTTCAGCAGTGATACTTATGCTGTGCTCCCACAGATAATTTCTTGTGATGGCCAGCATATTGAGCGGATTTTGCAATGAAACATTTGTGGTGTCAATAAACAGTAAATTCAATCACGTGGTTGTTCATTTTTTGTGTCTGCAGTGCCATTGTTTCACAAGCGGAGCAATTTTGAACAATTTTGTTCTTCTCTAGACTGTTTTTGCAATTTTGAATGCATTTTAATTTATGTGTACCCAGTACCCTGCGAAAATCCTAACTGTTTTTCCATGGGCGTACTGACAGCTTCCGCAGCGCTGGGGGAGGGAGGGAGGGAGGGAGGAAGTTCACGGCTAAGATGGCGTGTAGCCTCAGTCGAAGGATTTTTCAAAATTTCTGTGAAAACTTCATGGTTAAAGAAATAGCCAAGAATTTTTGACAGCAGTTTTGAATGAAGAATTAAAAGAAACGCATTTTTTTCTAGTTAATGAGTGAAATCTTCTATCAATCATTTTCGCTTTAGTTTATAAAAACTGGGTGACGGAAAGCACCTATTCCAGAGATCTTGAGACCTCTTTTCACAGGGATAGCAATAGTTCCTATATATACATGTATGATAACACGTGAATGTGAATGAAATATCAGTTAAAGAAATGAAATTTTTATACCAATGAGGATAAGACATTATACAAGGTGATTCATAAAGAAGTATACAGTTTCAACGCACTATAAAATATCTCCTTGGAGGGGGCTTTGGGGGTTTAAGTCCCCTCCAAGGAGATTAAGAGCGACGTACGTCACAAATTAAACATTCAAAAATATTATTCTGCATGTTCAAAAACTTAGTGTGTAACATAGTGTCTTCTTCCTGAAGCCCCAAAGAGATTAAGAGCGACGTACGTCACAACCGTATAAAAACTATAGGTGACACTATATATATGTGTACACACATTATATACGTATACTATATATATAGCCCCCTCCAACAAGAATTCCTGGGTGTGCCACTGTACCTGTAACAGAATTGCAGGGGAATGTTTCAAGTTTTTTTTAGAGACAGTCACAGATGTTCTATGTGTGCACGCTTAGTCACACGACACACATCGAGCCGGTAATCCATTTCTGCCCAAACGTAAGGTAAGATATCTGAAACAAGTGCAGTGATAGTGGCTGTGGTACTGACTTAACACCTTGTGACTTTTTCCACCTGAAGAGGCTAAAGCGATTACTTATTTAAACAGGACCAAAAATATTGGGTGGGCACTGCCCCCAGTAAAATTATTGGAGGGGCAAGATTCACCTTGCCCCCCTCCCTATAGTCGGCGCCTATGACAGTGATTGACCAGGTGAAGAGTTTATGTATTTAAGAAGCATATTTGACAGAGAGAGAGAGATCGAATTAGGTGGCGAAAATAGTAGGCGAGTGAGTTCTTCATTGAAATTCATATCTACATTAGGAGGATTTCACAGGAATGATGAGTTCTCAAGAAAGTCCCGAATGGCTGTGTATGAAAGTACAAGGTGATTCATAAAGAAGTATGCAGTTTCAACGCACTATAAAACAAGAACAATGTATAAGATATTTTATGTTACCTGTAACAGAATTGTAGGAGAATGTTTCAAGTTTATTTAGAGACAGTCACAGATGTTCTATGTGTGCACCCTTAGTCACACGACACACATCGAGCCGGTAATCCATTTCCGCCCAAACGCAAGGTAAGATATCTGAATCAAGTGCAGTGATAGTGGCTGTGATACGCTATTTCAGCTCCGCTAGATCAACGGGAAGGGGAGGGGAGAATACCTTGTCCTTTACGTACCCCCGGAACCCTCCGCGTTGATTTTCCCGGGCTTCGTTGAATATCGGTATGCAAACACTATCGACGACTTCTTCTGATACACGCAGTCGTCCAGGACTTTAAGTCTGCACAAACAGCATGTAGTTTCAAATCTTTTATGTCAATCGTAGATAGATTTTCTGGTTGGAGGTTCTTTTCCGAATCGTGATCGAAACTGCCGTTTCGCGGTTGTGGTCCGTGTCTTCAACTGTTACTGTTTTACAGCACCTGGAAACTGTATACTTCTTTGTGAATCAGTGTGTATATTACACTCGAAACTGTATACTTCTTTGTGAATCAGGGTGTATATTACACTCCTTTAGAATATAATGAGTTAAAAGATGTTCTTCGAGAGAACGAAAAAAACAGTGACCTGTGACATTTCTTTTTTTTTTTTTTATGTAATACAAGGTCAAAAAAAAAAAAAAAGACTTTTGCTATGTGCAAAACATTATGGCATTATGTCAAGATGGGCTTTTTGTTATGTTCAAGAGTAAATAATTTAAGTTATTTTACTATTTTTGTGCCATAATTCTTAGCTATTACTTTTATATTTGCTTCCTTATCCATTTTCGTATAAATCGGAAAAGATCTACACGGCAGTTACGTGCTTTGTGTGTGTGACCGTGAGGCATTTCAAAGAGACTGACCTTAGTTCTCTAAAAGAATAAAATTTGAATGATATGATTAACTTTTGGGTACGGTAAGTGTTTTGTAATATTAGGTGTACAAATAAGTTTTAAAGCGTTTTAAGACAACGCAACATGTAATTTGAGAGAAAACAACAATACCTTTGCGAATTAACATATGCGCCGCCATTATCTATCACCTTACGCCATCGGTCGGACAGCTCACGGCAGTGGCGTAGCCAGGGGGGGTTTAACCCATCCATTGAGGGGAGACTGAGCACGAATTTAAAGCGATATATACGTGTATGGGATGTAAGGTCAGGTGATGCGTAACATCACAGCCTCTCCTTGACAAATGTCAACCCCGCCTTCTCGTGGTGCATCCTGTTCCCACTAAAGGGGCTCTGACGACCGCCCATAGCGGTATAACTATACCATCGGGATTAGAGGAAATTCTATCCCACACTCACCAACCCGCTTGGCCAGCGTGGTGAGTTATGGCCAAACCCTCCAAAATGATTCCACAACTTAAATCTTGGCCCTCAGTCTCCGGCAGCTGGAATGTACCTGGCCAAGGCAGCGGCCAGTGCGACATGAAGGCAGAGGGTGCTAAGAATCCCCGGAGGACCGGACTAGGCTGCCATCTGATGCTGACCTTGGCTACTTACAATGGACGCTCCCTATCTTCTGATTCAAGGCTTCTTGAATTGGAAGAGGAACTACAAAGGATCAAGTGGGACATCGTGGGGCTAAGTGAGGTAAGGAGAATAGGAGAAGATCTCATCGAACTGAAAAGTGGACATCTCTTCTACTATCGTGGGACAGATACTGGCAGAACTAGTGGTGTTGGATTTATAATAAACAAGAAACTGAAGGATAAAGTTGTAGAAGTTGAAAGTTCCTCTGACAGAGCTGCACGAATTGTTATCCAACTCTCGAAAAGATACCAGGCTCAGATTATTCAAACTTATGCACCCACCACAAGTCATCCTGAAGAAGAAATTGAAGAATTTTATGAGGAAATTTGTCATCTAAATAATAAAGGTAAGCAGCACTTGAAGATAATTATGGGAGATTTCAATGCAAAAATAGGGCAACGGCAACAGAATGAAACTTCAGTAGGTAAATTCGGTCATGGCAACAGAAACCAGCGTGGAAATACTCTCGTTGAGTTTGCAGAGGCAGAAGGGTTTTTCATCTTGAACTCCTTCTTCAAGAAAAAGCCACACAGGAAATGGACATGGAGACATCCAAATGGGACGACAAGTGAAATTGATTTTATTATGTGTAACAAAAAATTCGTCATAGAAGACTGCAGTGTGCTAAACAAGTTCAACACAGGTAGTGACCATAGATTGGTGAGATGTAAGATGCACCTCAACACTAAACTGGAACGTGGCAAGCTCATAAGACAAACAAAATCTATTGACATAACCAACCTTAGAAAACACCATAAAACCTTCAAGTTAGAACTGAAGAACAGGTTCTCTGCTTTAGAAGGCCTAACATCGGAAGAAGTGGACATCTCTGAAGTTAACAGAAAAGTAACCAAAGCTCTTATGGAAACAGCAACAAAATTAGCTGGGTCTAAGAACAAGTTGCATGTGAACAAATTATCAGGAAAAACCAAAATGTTGATGCAAAAAAGAAGAGAGATGAGGACAACTAAAGAAGATGTGACTTCCAAAGTGGAATCTATAGAGCTATGCAAGACAGTAAGAAAAAGTATCACTGAAGACGTAAGGAAATTCAACTGTGAACTAGTGAGGAAAGCAATTGAAAACAACCAAAGCCTAAAGATAGCAAAGGGACATCTCAGTAAGGGAAGAAAACAGATTATGGCACTGAGAAAAGAAGATGGTTCTGTAACAAGAAATAGAGGCGAAATTTTGACAAGAGTGAAAGATTTCTACTCCAAATTATATGAAAGGGATGATATATGCATTCCAGATATCATGAAAGATACCAGTACCAGAGTTCCTCCAGTCCTTCCAGCAGAAGTTGCACATGCAATCAAGAACATGAAGCGAGGAAAAGCTTCAGGAGAAGATGGAATTACTGTAGACATCATACAAGAAGCAAGTGGAGAAATCGAAACAGTACTCGCCCAAATTTTCACTCGATGCCTTAATGAAGGAAAGATTCCTGAGGATTGGAACACCGCTACAATGATCCTGCTACATAAGAAAGGTGACATTGAAGATCCCGGAAACTACAGACCTATCAGCCTCCTATCAGTAGTTTATAAAATCTTCACTAAAGTTCTTTCACACCGCTTGAAGGTAACACTGGACATGGCTCAACCGAGAGAACAAGCTGGATTCAGGAGTGGCTACAGCACAATAGATCATATCCACGTGCTAAGAGAACTAATTGAAAGAGCGAGGGAATATGAACTTCCATTGTGCATGGCTTTTATCGATTATGAAAAAGCCTTTGATTCGGTGAAACCATCAGCAGTTACAATGGCTCTGAAAACCTGCGGTATTGAAGATGCATACATCAATATTATTAATAACATCTATGAAAATGCAAGTGCAAAGATTCGGCTGTTTGAAAATACAACACACGTAAAAATTGGAAAGGGAGTGAGGCAAGGTGACACCATATCTCCGAAGCTCTTTAATGCCACATTGGAGGGTGTTTTTCAGTCGCTGAGCTGGGAAAACAAGGGGATAAAGATTAATGGAGATTATCTAACCCACCTTCGTTTTGCTGATGACGTAGTCATTTTTGCAACTACCCCATCAGAGCTGCAGAGTATGATCCAGGAACTTGCTGACAAGAGTAAAGAAGTGGGATTAAAAATGAACTTTCAGAAGACAAAAGTGATGTTCAATGCTTTTACAAGAAATGAAGATTTATCGATTGATGGAGAAAAGCTGGAGATAACAGACACGTACGTTTATCTTGGACAGCAGATATCAAGTGAGGGTCACATTGATGAAGAAATTAATCGGCGTACAAAACTTGCCTGGAGAGCTTTTGGAAGAAACAGCATAATTTTCAAGAGCAATATGCCATTATGTCTTAAAAGAAAAGTGTTTGATCAATGCATCCTTCCAGTGCTTACGTATGGTGCAGAGACGTGGACCTTATCTAAAAGAGACATACAAAGGCTGCAGACAACTCAAAGCAGCATGGAGAGGTAGGTGCATGTTTGGTGTAACCAGGAGAGATAAGAAGAGGAACTCGTCAATCCGAAAAATGACAAGAGTGGAAGACATCATGATCAGAGTTAAATCCCTGAAATGGCAATGGGCTGGACATACTGCCAGAAGGACAGATCATCGATGGACAGCCGAAATTTTAGATTGGATTCCAAGGGACAGGAAAAGACCCAGAAGAAGACCACATGGGAGATGGGTGGATGAAATTCGAAAGTATGCAAGGGTGACATGGAGGAGACTGGCACAAGACAGACCGTTGTGGAAAAGGAAACTTGGGGAGACCTTCGTCCAGCAGTGGATTGATAATGGTTGACAATGATGATGATGATGATGATGATACGTGTATACGAGGCTTTCACCAATGAACCAAGCCCATGGACACCCCCTTAAGAAATTTTTGGCTACGCCACTGGCTGACAGATTCCAGCCGTGAAGAATACAATACTTCGTCGTGTGACGCGATGAAGTCGTCAACCCATTTTTGCCCTTCGTCACATATCCGGTACCGTACAGCAGGCAAACCATGTTGCATCGACCAGAAAAAATGACAGTCTGAAGGGACTATATCGGAACTACAGGCCCGGTGCTCCAAAACTTCCCAGCCAAGCGTCCATAACGTTTGCTTGACCGATTTCGCGACATGTGGCCTAGCGTTGCCATGCAGTAATTTCATGGGACGCAATCCTTTTCCTGTGAATGGACGTTTCCGACAGATTTCCTGGTTCAATCGCAGCAGTAGTTGCTTGTAACGATCAGCAGTAACAGTTTGACCCTCTTCCAATAGTTCATAATAGAGCACACCCTTCATATCTCACCAGATGCACAGCAGAACTTTCTTGGAGCGAATATTGCGTTTCGGTGTTAAAATGATTGCTTCACCGGGGTCTACCCAGTGCCTTTTGCATTTCGAATTGTCGTACCATATCCACTTTTCATCACCCGTAACGATTTTCCACAGGAAAGACTTTCTGTGTTGTTTATTCAACAGATTCAAACACTTCATGACACGTTCATCCTTGTTCCTCTGGCTCAGGTCCTGTGGCACCCATTTCCCTTCCTTCTGAATCTTTCGCATTGCGCTTTAACGATCGTAAATGGTTTTTTGAGTTAACCCCAGTATTTCAGCTAGTTCTTTTTGCGTTTGAGATGAATCTTGATCCAGCAATGTTTGCAGTTCCTCATGTGCAACATTCTGCGGGGCGCTGCTACGTTCTCGATTGCTAACATCAAAATCACCTGCTTTAAACCGTCTAAACTAAACTCACACATGGTTTTCGATACAATATTCTCCCCCAGAACAGAAAAAGATTGATGCACATGCTTTTGGAGCACTTTTTCATTGATGTAATTCGTAACGAATGCAGTGTCGAAAAAATGCAGTATTGCTTGTCATCTTTCTCCTACCAATGTGCAAATGCGTTTGATTGTTGGGCAAACTTCTGTGTCACATTTTATACTCTGGACCAGTTACGGTCACATGACAACAATGCGGGGGTGCCGGAAATGTTAATTAGCAGTATACGTCACACAAGAAACGCTTTTTTTTTTTTTTTTTTAGATTGGAGGTTTGACGACCACCGTGAGCAACTCAATGTGCTATAAGCAGTCGCCCGTCCCTAATTTAGGGCCACTGGTTCCAGGGAAGGGAAACACAACATCCATGCCTCACCGGGATTCGAACCCGGACCCCTTTCGGATGAATGAACAGAGGCCATCGCTTAGACCACTGAGCCACCGGGCGGCAAGAAAAGCTTTAAAACTTATTTGTACACCTAATACTTTGTATTTGGTATAAAGCTAGGGCAATCATTTTAATTATAGTGTGTACAATTGTGTTACACAAAATAAAGTGCAACGATTTGGGTTTTACGTAAAATTATTATTATATGATCCCAAAAATTTTAATTATTAAAACCCCCGTAAAACCTAAGTAATTATATGGAATTTAAAATATTCAGTAATTGAAAGCAAACAGATTTTTGCAAGGAGGCCTCGAAGATATATTTTGCAGGGGAGCCCCCGAGTTTTCCGGGTACGCCACTATGTTTTTCACAGTTTTGTCATAGGCCATTGGTTTGTGTGATGCAATCAGTGCTGTAGTCGTAAAATCAGCAGAGAGTATACTACACTGACGTGCAAAAATTAAGAACGAGACGGTTTTTCGAATGTAACGTCGTGAAGAAGTGCTTCACATCGACTCAAATCATACCATAAGATCCCCAAGATGTAAGAATATGGGACAAGTGAGCAAAACCGTCCAAACAAGGAATCCAAAGTATACAAAGGCACTTTATTGAAAAAGTAGCTTCGAGCACAACTGGACAGAATTGGAAGACGTTTTTGGATGAAGTTGCTAAGGATGAGGAAACGTGTATTTCCTGGTATGAACGACAGGGTTTGTTTTCCTCCTCAAGATGTTACGAGGTCTATCACATGACTCTCCGTGTCGAAGCGTCTCTTCGTTTCGGACAACACAACTCAGGTGTCGGAAGCAGCACGCTTCAGTGAATGTTGTCAAAATATTTTTTTCCCAGATATGGCACAATCCCTATTCAAAAAGGTTCTTTTAAGGGTCACTAAAATCCATATTATTCACTTCCTTTAGCACTTTCGCAACGTAACGGACCGCTAAACGATGCCGAGTTAACATGTCGCCATCTACTGTCGCTTTGGAAAACCAGCTTAGGCGGAATACAGACCAAACCGGAATGAAACATAGGCGATTTTTCTTTTTCATTAGCGGGGGGCAAAACTATGCATGCACCGATGGCTGGAGCCCACCCTGAAGTTTATCTCGTTGCCCTCCCAGTTCGAGATGCGCCAGCAGCTCAGAACTGGGTGGGCTATTACGTGGGGGCTAAGCCAGGGGGCGTTGGCTAAGCGTGTTGAAGGGAAGCATAAATTTTGGCAAAAAATTCCTTCATGTGGATTTCACCCGACGCTGATAATGTTATCCCTAGTCAAAAAAAGTTTTTAGATGATACTGTACGTAGTATTTATTCACCGTATGTAGTATGGGAACCTTGGATACGAATCTCTGTGGCAAGTTACTATTTCTTCGCAATTTTAGCTTACTTACGTAGTTTTTTTATTTATTTCATTTTTTTTTCTGTCATAAGTAGTTTCTGAATTTTAGTTTGTAACCTAGTTTCAGAATTTTAGTTTGTTGACAGGGACCACCCCCCTCTCTATCTCTTTCTCTCTTTCTCATCTTTTAAACTATAATTATAAATATGGTATGTTTCTTCTATACTCTCTTAGAAATTCTCTCAGAGGACTACCTCCATCCCAGAAGCAAAAACACTAAATTTAACAAAAAATTCATTGTAATAGAAACAAATTTTAGTGCATTAGAGAAATTCCCATACATTTATCTAAGTTCCCTAAAATCTTAATCATCCACGTTTCCCTAGAATCTAAGATAGTTGCACGTACCATATATTCCAACTACTTAAGTATTGGGGGCGGGGGGGGATTAAAGGGTTGGCTCAAAAAAAAGTTCGGTGGGTTGTAGCTTCGCGCCTGCATTACGATCACAAAATATAAGTACACATCTCTTTATTTTCGTGTTATAAATTTTGCAGACATAATAAAATAACGCGTGAACATCTACTGTTTCAGAAACCCATGCTAATTCTCCTTTGCTTTATCCTGATTTAGGGAATAATAAAAACGAATGGTTACACAATTTTTTTATGATGGGTTTTATTAGATATTTTTTTTTTCTTTTTCATTTAATTTAACAAATTTTTGAATTGGGTACATTTAAATCTTTAATTAAAACTATCTCTAAACTAAAAGAAGGACCAGAAATAATAATGAAATAATGAAAGAATCTATCATTAATGACCACTCAGGTTTGACCCTCTCACATCAATGGAATCAAATCCTCTCTTGACCATGACAAAACAGAAGCAGACAGTGAAGACTTTTACCTGCCGCAAAAGTAAACAAGCAGATATGATAAAAAAAAAGAAAACTTCAAAAATTGGTGTAAACTCAATTTTAAAATAACTTATAAAAATCCAGATTAAAGCTTTTGTTTATCCAAATCATCTACTGTAATATCCCTGGCTAGTGTTTCACAAATATAGTCCAGTGTTATTACTATTCGTCTCCATAGGTTTATCCAGGAATTTCTGTGAATTAAATTTTTTTTTCTGTGAATTCGAAAAATTCAGGTACACTTATATAAGTTCCCTAAAATCTTAGACAGTTGCACCAGCCATATGGCTGGTGCAACTGTCTCCCCGGTGGCGCAGTGGTGTAAGGGATGGCCTCTGATCATTCGGATCAGGGTTTGGATCCCTGTGAGGCACGGATGTTGTGTTTGTCTTACGGCACTGGCTCCCTCCCTCCCTTCCCTGGAACCAATGACCCTACATTACGGACGGGCGACTGCTTGTAGCCCATTGAGTTGCTCTTGGCGGTCGTTAAACCTCCAATAAATAAAAACAAAAAACAAAAAAAAGCAAAACCAGACATACGTTCTAACAACTTAAATATTTTGGGGGGCTCAAGCCCACCCGTAGCGTCACGCCGGTAAGTCAGTTTTGAATTTTTTAAACTTTAAAATTTGGGTTTTGCCAATAAATGATGTCTCATGTTTTACGTCGTGTAGCGCAACGTATTTCCGCTTAGGAATTGCGTTGTTTACTTCTCTACTCTTCCGAATCCTTAGTTTAAGTCTTTTTTCATGTTAGTGTGCCCATGGGCAAATGAGGAGGGTGGATAGAAATTCATTAAGGGAGGTCATTACTAATTGCTCTGCTGTTTGTTTGTTCTACTGTGTAAGTAGGGAATTCCGACAGGGAAAGTGAAGTCTAAAGCTGCACGAACGCTCTTAATCCTGCCATGGGATAGTGAGGGAACAGAACGTAGCTGACGATTGGTTTGGAGGAGAGGAATGCAAGGCAAGGTCGCTGGCTTGAAGGAAGGGTGTTGGGGGAGGACTGTGTCTACGAGTCACGATAATAAAATTTGATGTACTGTTTTCATAAGCAAAAAGGCAGAAGTTTGAAAAGCAATTAAGACAATGCATTCATTACAAGAAAAAAAGTTGAAGGCCACATTCTACCAACATTTGTATCTTACACCACCAGTGGCGAAGCGTGACTTTGTAAGTAAGGGAAGCAATGCAGTTATTATGCGATAAATGAATGGCAAAAGTGATATGAATGAAAATTTGTAATAATTAAAATCCACAAGTGGCCCGTAGTTTATATGCTACGTTGACAATACGGCAGGGCAGAAATCATCGTCAATGGAAGCAATGCTTCCATTGACGCTTCGCCACTGTGCACCACTAACCTACTGGTCATGGTCATGTTAATTTGTTGGTTTACCAGTTGCATAACTACTCTGCTTCAGGTGTGTGTGGGGGAAATTGCGCGAATTCCTTTGTAGCCGGTAGTAAAAATTCTTTCTTTCAGTGTTTCGTAATTAAAGTTGCTGTTAAACTTGCCCCAGTAAAAATGCTACTTGCTCACCCGTCGTCCACCTTGATTTCGAAGTCTAGCGACGACTAGACTTGAAATCAGGTTGTAGTCGTCGATCATGCTGACAGCTATCGTCTTGCGCCCTGGGAGGAAAATGCAGAGATGTCAGAAGTCCCAGGCTACACGTTTCTTAATGAGATCTCTAAAATTTGTATCCCCCCCCCTCCGGAGGAGTGCACGTTAATTACTTAACTCACATAAAACATCAAAACATCTTCGTCCATTCAACCAAAAGTCACATTTCAAAATGTACCAAATAAAACAAAAGTGATAACTAAAAGATCTATCACAAAATCCACCATTGTTTATAGGTATCTGAAAAAAATGTCGCCGAAATAGGAATCCTGTCGACGTCCCTACCCGTGTGACTCATGGGCAGGGACGTCGCCAAGGGGATGCGAGGGTGGGCTGGAGCATACACTGAAATTTGTCTTGCCCACCCAGTTCAAGATGTACCAGTTTTCAATTTTTTTAACTTTGAAATATAATCTGAACTTTGCCAAATAATAATAAATCTCGTATTTTTCTTCATCTAGCCCCATGATGTATTTCCCCTTCGAAGTGCGTTGTTTACGTCTCCGTAGAAAGGTTATCAAAATAGAATTCCCAGGGCCATGAAATGTAATTGTCCCTACTCTTCCAAATCCTTAGTTCAAGCTCTTTTTTCACGTTAGTGTGGCCAGGAGTGATTGAGGAGGGAGGATAGGACTTCACTGAGGGATGTTATTATTAATTGTTCTGTTTTTTTTGTTTTTGTTTTTTCGTGCTACAAAGTAAGGAACCCCAACACGAAAAGTGGAATTTAAAGCTATACTATGCCGCCCTCGTGGCGCAGCGGTCTACGCGCTGGCTTCTAACCCCAATTCCCGTAAGGCATGGATGTTGTGTTTATCATACTACAGTGGCTGTTTTTCTTCCCTGCACCCAGTGGCCCTAAATTAGGGTCGGATCACTTTATAGGTATCGCTTATACCTCATCGAGGAGTTTCTCACTGTGGTCGTTAAACTCGCAAATGGTCAGAAGCCAGCGTTAAGACCATTGCCCTACTGGGGAGGCTAAAGGGAGTTAAGGAGGGGTTAGGTATTGTGTCTGAGTGTTTCGACGTTGAAATTTGATTCGGATAAACAAAAAGGATATTTTCCTTTTAAAAAATTGTTCAAGTACAGTACTATTTTTATGAGCAAAATTTTGGAAAGCAATTAGGACAATGCAGTCACAGCAAGATACAAGTTGAAGCCGGCATGCTACCAACACTTGTATCTTACACCAATGATCAATAATGGTCGGGGAGGGATTGCAGGAATTCCTTTGTAGCCGTTAGTGAAAAGCATTAAAAATTATTTCTTTCAGTATTTCGTAAATAAAGTTGCTATCAAACTTGCCCCACCAAAATTACTACTCGCCCACACATCGCCAACCCTCATTTCGAAGTCCAGCAACGTCCCCGCTCACGGGTCACAAAAATTGGGGACTTTTTTTCTTCTTTTGTTGCGTGCCTCTTACATAGTGGCGCAGAAACATTCTGAAACAAAAGGAAACAGGTTTCCATAAAAGAAAAATTCAAGATAGAAAAATCTTGTCTCCTAAAATATAAAGTTTCCCAGTGAGACACACTCGGGCGGGATCTCAGAAGTCCGGTATTCTTCTTCCCCGAAGGCGAGGAGAACACAGAGGTAACATTTTCTCCGCCATTCAATTACACACAACAATAACAACGCATCTATTATTTCGCACATGCAAAATCACGCTGTCTGAAAGCCACAAATGCTGCGTGTTCAACCGCTACACAGAGAATTACTTACACGGATCCCGTGAACCTTACCAGACAGAATTAACACTCTGAGTCAAAGTACATGCGAATACATACAGCACAACTTTGTCTTCGTATAAGACCCCCAAATCATGGGGGGTGGGAGAAGGGAGCTCCCTAATGTGCTCTCGCACGACGTCCCCTGCCTCATACACGAACTTTGTTGCAACACATCTTCACCACGCCCAAAATAAACAGGCGTCTCCCAGAAAACGCCTAGCATACCTAGGCGTTTTCTGGGAGACGCGGGTTCGAGTCCCGCTCCAGGACGATGAAAATTTTCAAGTTTTCGCATATTATCTGACTTACCATCCTTGTCACATTTACGCCAAAAATCGGATTGTCATCTTCAAAATTTGTATGGCTTACTGATGTTTACACACACTCCCACCACCAGACAAACTCAAAAGGACTCGGCGCAAAGAGCCGACGAGGTCACCTAGAATTGCGGGTGCAGCCCGAAGGTACACCGGGACATCCATGTGGACGAGCAAATCTCTTTTATTCATACACTCCCCTGTCCAAACGCGTATAGCTCTAGACGGGCGTTTAATACAATGAAAAGGAATTACCAAATCGTACTAACTTGAAATGCTAACCTTTTATTAAAATATAACATTTTTTCAAATATGTTGACGGTGATAACACATAGCTAAAACATTGTTCACGTGTCAATGAATTTTATAGAACAGCTAAACTCCTAAAACCGATCAGACTTACAAATATCACATACGGCTTACAAACTATCACGAGAAAGATTGAGTTTTCAAAGGTAGTGGCTGTTTTATTTTCAACTAATCTTCAACATTCATGTTTTAAATTCCCCAGTTTGAAATTACTTACAGCCACACACATTCATTTGCAGTGTTGGAGAAATTTCAATTTAACCTAGCACCTATAACAATTTACGAACAATCTTCAGTTACCAAGATTAAATTTACTAAGATTAGTATTTTGCTACGAATGGTCTGCAACATTATTTGTCCTTTGAGGTATCTATTCAAGTTTACATTTTGTTCCTTGCCCCTAACTGCTTTCATTTACATCTGCCTCTTGGTTGGTCAGATCAGATCATACGTAGAGCATTTTAGAAACGGAGTGTCTGACGCCAGGTCTTAAACAACCTTTAGAGTTAGGAAGCTAGGAGATTTGGGCTACAATGATGCCCGATAGGAAAATGACAAAAGTTCGTCAGTGTGAAACTCAGCTTTTCTGTTCTTATTAGACTGGCTCTGCAGGGGCGTGGTTAAGTAAAGTTACCACCTCCCTGAAAGTCTGGCGTGAAGAAAAGTAAAGATCTGCATCTACGATATAATTTTGGGCCATTTCTTTTACGAGCTCCTATTGGCTGATGCTATGACGTGGCATGGAATCAAGCAACAATCATTATTCGTACGGATTATATTTTAGAAAAGAAATGTAAACCAATGATGCCACGGAAAATGTTTTCACATTCTTGAAATTCTATCCTTTAAAATTTAGCCTAGTTTACAGTGATCATTTATGCTTCGTTTCATGAATTAGAAATCAATTTTAAAAGCAACAAAATTACTAAACAGAGTGAGAATTAACCGTAAAATCTAGGTTAGTAGTTATAAACAAATCTAATGCTGCTGGACCTGATAATTCTCATAAAATTATATTTCGAAAACTGCAGCCACTAACTTATCCATATGCCAATAACCTTTACATATCATGCCACCCTAAATTATATTTGCATATACGTTTTGTTTTTTGTTTCTCCTGGAACAACTGCCCGCTAACGTAAGCTGCAACACCCGTGATGACACATTAGCTTAAACCGGTTAATGTGCACTTTTCATTTAAACTGCAACGCTTTGAAATTCACCTCGACTCAGTTTATCATCCAAACTTCCGTTAAAGAGCAATATTTACAGTTCACGATACTCAGGTGGTCTCATCTTTTTTCGGTTGAGACTGATATAACGAAGAATTTGAAAAAAATCGCTCTGGCGCCAATACTTTTAACTTTTTTAAACTCTCCCAAAATTATTATTTTTCCGGACAGACCCTAACTTCAATTTTTTGTGCGAAGGCATATGCTTCATGTATAAAATTATAAATTGAACTCCCTATTATTCGTGTAAATTAATGCCCGAAAACCTTACACACACAAATTAGGAATTCCTTTTCAGCACCCCTACGCACATAGGCATACAGTGGCGTCACAGGAATTTCTGTTGAGTGGATATATACACTCATTGTCATAAAAACCCGTGCACCAAAAAAAAAAAACCCGTGCGATTAAAGCGAAACTCGGCGAATAGCTACAGGGAGGGCAGACATACAAATGATTAAAGTCTCGTGCGACTCCGCATGGCTGCACGTGCAAGACCAGAACTGCAATCGCAATCCTTGGGGCTTAAAAGGGGCCGCGCAGGGAGACTCCACATTCGTGCCAAAGTGCACGGTAAGAGTCAGATGAGATCCCTGAGTAATAGAGCCGCCGCAGATGTGCGTACGGGCAACCGACGGAGTTTGAACGAGGCCGTATCGTCGGGATGAGAGGCAGGGTGGCCGGGGCGCCGAATCGGCCGCCATTTGGGAGAGTCAGACAGTACGGTGCGATAGTATAAGGAGCAATGGACACGGGAAGGCACCCAGACACGGCGGACTGGTTCTGGACGATCCAGACATACCACCAGTAGAAAGGACCGTGTGATCGTGAGAGAGTCACGCACAGATTCAACAACGTCCTTGTCTAATATCCAGAGACATATGGCGGCTGTTCAAGGGACTCCGGTGTACGCCAGAACCATTCCCAGACGCCTGGCTGAGGCCAATCTGCACTTTCGACGGCCCTTACGTTTTCTGCCATTTTAACCTGACCATCGTCAGGGTCGATTGCAGTGGTGTCAGCAGCGAGCGATGTGGAATGCTACGTACTGGGGACGTATAGTGTTCAGGGACGAATCCCGCTTCTGTATGGGAATGGACGACCACCGTGTCATAGTGTGGAGGACCGCAGGTGAGCGCTACAATACCAACCTTACTGTAGAGCGGCACACGTTCCGAACTGCAGGCGTGAGGATCTGGGATGCCATCGCGTATGGCAGCCGGACTTCCGTTGCAGTGATCCGAGGGACGTTGACAACCCAGCACTACGTACAGGAGATCCTGCGGCCCCATGTGCTGCATTTCCTGGCGGAGCTGCCCGGTGCCATTCCCCAACAAGATAACGCAGGTTCGCACAGGGCTCGTGTTTACCAGGACTGTCTACGTCATGCTTCGACGCTTCCGTGGCCTGCCAGATCGCCTGATCTCTCGTTCATAGAGCGCGTGTGGGGGCAGATGCGACGCCAGATTCTCTATGTCCTGGTGTCTGTAATTTAAAGCGTCAGTTGTAAGAACTGTAGGCCAATCTGTCCCAGGATAACATACGGCGCCTCTTTGACTCCATACGGAACCATATCACAGCATGTATCCATGACGAGGCGATCCGACGCGGTACTAACCTGACAGGAATGTGTACCGTATGTCCGTGGGAAATCGTCGTGCTGCTGTGAAATTGTAATCACTTCTGTCCTTGGTATGTACCATCTCACTACTTAAATCTCATTTCAATCCGACGAATCCTTCTTGGGGCGCCGTTCTTTGTGTGTGTGTGTGACGGTTTCCTCCAGCAGTGGATAGATCTCTTCCTTGCGAAAGATTTGACTCACTTGATAGCAGGAAATAATCTCTCAATGATAGCCGATATATATCATTATGAATACACTGCTGGATGAAGGCCTTCCCAAGTTCCTTCCACAACTGTCTGTCTTAAACCACTCTCCTCCATATATTACACTCGCATGCTTTCGAATTTCATCCATCTATCTCCTATGTTGTCTTCTCTGGGTTTTTTCTTGGTGTCTATTTCGGTTGTCTATTTGTGATTTGTGGTCCGTTCTTCTGGAAACATGTGCAGCCCTTTGTCATTTGAGGGATTTTACTCTGATCCAATTGTTCTGATCATGATTTCGTCCATTCTTGTCATTTTCCTTATCCACGAGTTTCTCTTCTTATCCTTCCTGGTTGCACCAAGTATGCATCTTTCCATGTTACTTTCAGTTGACTAAAGCATATTCAGCGTTCGCGTCTGCCATGGAGGAACCTCAGGTTCGATCCCAGCCATGTACGAACGCTCGAACTCGAACCACTAATTTCCGCCGTGCGTCGGATAGGCACATTTAGCCGTCGAACCCCGAATGCTGGCCCCCAGGTAATAAATAAGGGAGTCTTCTTCCCCCTTTCTACCTCACTTCCGTGTCACTTTCCTATCGGGCTCTTTAGCCCAAATCTCTTAGCTTCCTATTTCTAAGGATGGTTTAAGACCTGGAGTCAAACACTGCGTTTCTAAAATCCTCTACATATGATCTGATCTGAATTAGATATATACATAAGTAGATAAATAAAAAAGAGTTGACGTACGTCTTTGTTAATCTCCTTGGGTTGGGGGGGGGCTTAAACTCCAAAGGCATCTCCGGGGGTGCGCCACTGCACACACAGGTGTATATTGTATTAAATCATGATTCTTTAAAGAGATTACAGATACCTCGCCTTTTTGAAGAATCTTTAAAGAGATTACAGATACCTCGCCTTTTTGAAGAATCTTTAAAGATGAAAAGTACACCAGCAATTTGACCCTGAAGCCAGAAAGTGATAAGAGGAAATATACATAACCTAAAATAAACGTTTCTTCAATTGATGATTAAAATTGAATTTTGAATTTTCTCAGCTACGTCGGTTAATGGAAAGATCCGGTTAAAAGATCATCGGATAAACCGAGGTTTTACTGAACTTTGGAATTTTACTATTTCGAACATTTTCGTTTGCTTGCTTGCGATGAACTGATAATCGGGAGTTCAGTATATCATCATCAGCACAATCAACTGCTGAATGAAGGTCTCCCAAAGTCTCTTCCACAACTTTCAAACTTGAGCCAGTCTCTTCCAAGTCACGCTAGCATGCTTCGGAATTTTATCCACCCATTTCCCTCGTGGTCCTCTCCTGGGTCTTTTGCTGCTCTTTGGTATTCAGTCTAGTATATCAGTTGTCCAGCGGTGGCCATTTTTTTTAGCAATATGTCCAGTTTGATGTACTACAGCGGTGACACACATGTCATGACGGCAAGTAACAGAGATAACCCATCGCCGATGTAGCTTAATTAGGAAATAATTTATCCCCAGAGCAAAAGGATGTGGATTCATCTCACCACCGCACCGGCAAGTTTGGATTTCACCTTGCAGCCCGAACGTTAAAATGGATCTACTGGCCATTAGGTTCTTTGAAAAATGTGTGATGTTCCTTTTACGCATTGTCCGGAATTAGTAAGAATTCCTTCTTCTATAGAGAGTTACTTCAAGCATGGTTTGGGGCGGATCCGAAACCTGAATTATGACCAACTACCTAGTACTGCGTACGTCCTCCTTTCGCCTATAGTACAGCAGCTATCAGACGTGGCACCGATTCAACTTACACTGAGTGATCACTGAATTATGACCACCTACCTATTACTTCGTAGGCCCTCCTTTCGCCCTCAGTACAGCAGCTATCATACGCGGCACCGATTCAACATACACTGAGTGATCACTGAATTATGACCACCTACCTATTACTTCGTAGGCCCTCCTTTCGCCCTCAGTACAGCAGCTATCATACGCGGCACCGATTCAACATACACTGAGTTATCACTGAATTATGACCACCTACCTATTACTTCGTAGGCCCTTCTTTCGCCCTCAGTACAGCAGCTATCATACGCGGCACCGATTCAACATACACTGAGTTATCACTGAATTATGACCACCTACCTATTACTTCGTAGGCCCTCCTTTCGCCCTCAGTACAGCAGCTATCATACGCGGCACCGATTCAACATACACTGAGTTATCACTGAATTATGACCACCTACCTATTACTTCGTAGGCCCTCCTTTCGCCCTCAGTACAGCAGCTATCATACGCGGCACCGATTCAACATACACTGAGTTATCACTGAATAATGACCACCTACCTATTACTTCGTAGGCCCTCCTTTCGCCCTCAGTACAGCAGCTATCATACGCGGCACCGATTCAACATACACTGAGTTATCACTGAATTATGACCACCTACCTATTACTTCGTAGGCCCTTCTTTCGCCCTCAGTACAGCAGCTATCATACGCGGCACCGATTCAACATACACTGAGTTATCACTGAATTATGACCACCTACCTATTACTTCGTAGGCCCTCCTTTCGCCCTCAGTACAGCAGCTATCATACGCGGCACCGATTCAACATACACTGAGTTATCACTGAATTATGACCACCTACCTATTACTTCGTAGGCCCTTCTTTCGCCCTCAGTACAGCAGCTATCATACGCGGCACCGATTCAACATACACTGAGTTATCACTGAATTATGACCACCTACCTATTACTTCGTAGGCCCTCCTTTCGCCCTCAGTACAGCAGCTATCATACGCGGCACCGATTCAACATACACTGAGTTATCACTGAATTATGACCACCTACCTATTACTTCGTAGGCCCTTCTTTCGCCCTCAGTACAGCAGCTATCATACGCGGCACCGATTCAACATACACTGAGTTATCACTGAATAATGACCACCTACCTATTACTTCGTAGGCCCTCCTTTCGCCCTCAGTACAGCAGCTATCATACGCGGCACCGATTCAACATACACTGAGTTATCACTGAATAATGACCACCTACCTATTACTTCGTAGGCCCTCCTTTCGCCCTCAGTACAGCAGCTATCATACGCGGCACCGATTCAACATACACTGAGTGATCACTGAATTATGACCACCTACCTATTACTTCGTAGGCCCTCCTTTCGCCCTCAGTACAGCAGCTATCATACGCGGCACCGATTCAACATACACTGAGTTATCACTGAATTATGACCACCTACCTATTACTTCGTAGGCCCTCCTTTCGCCCTCAGTACAGCAGCTATCATACGCGGCACCGATTCAACATACACTGAGTTATCACTGAATAATGACCACCTACCTATTACTTCGTAGGCCCTCCTTTCGCCCTCAGTACAGCAGCTATCATACGCGGCACCGATTCAACATACACTGAGTTATCACTGAATAATGACCACCTACCTATTACTTCGTAGGCCCTCCTTTCGCCCTCAGTACAGCAGCTATCATACGCGGCACCGATTCAACATACACTGAGTGATCACTGAATTATGACCACCTACCTATTACTTCGTAGGCCCTCCTTTCGCCCTCAGTACAGCAGCTATCATACGCGGCACCGATTCAACATACACTGAGTGATCACTGAATTATGACCACCTACCTATTACTTCGTAGGCCCTCCTTTCGCCCTCAGTACAGCAGCTATCATACGCGGCACCGATTCAACATACACTGAGTTATCACTGAATTATGACCACCTACCTATTACTTCGTAGGCCCTTCTTTCGCCCTCAGTACAGCAGCTATCATACGCGGCACCGATTCAACATACACTGAGTTATCACTGAATAATGACCACCTACCTATTACTTCGTAGGCCCTCCTTTCGCCCTCAGTACAGCAGCTATCATACGCGGCACCGATTCAACATACACTGAGTGATCACTGAATTATGACCACCTACCTATTACTTCGTAGGCCCTCCTTTCGCCCTCAGTACAGCAGCTATCATACGCGGCACCGATTCAACATACACTGAGTTATCACTGAATTATGACCACCTACCTATTACTTCGTAGGCCCTCCTTTCGCCCTCAGTACCCTCATACGCGGCACCGATTCAACACACTGAGTTATCACTGAATTATGACCACCTACCCAGCCCTCAGTACAGCAGCGCCATCATACGCGGCACCGATTCAACATACACTGAGTTATCACTGAATTATGACCACCTACCTATTACTTCGTAGGCCCTCCTTTCGCCCTCAGTACAGCAGCTATCATACGCGGCACCGATTCAACATACACTGAGTTATCACTGAATAATGACCACCTACCTATTACTTCGTAGGCCCTCCTTTCGCCCTCAGTACAGCAGCTATCATACGCGGCACCGATTCAACATACACTGAGTTATCACTGAATAATGACCACCTACCTATTACTTCGTAGGCCCTCCTTTCGCCCTCAGTACAGCAGCTATCATACGCGGCACCGATTCAACATACACTGAGTTATCACTGAATAATGACCACCTACCTATTACTTCGTAGGCCCTCCTTTCGCCCTCAGTACAGCAGCTATCATACGCGGCACCGATTCAACATACACTGAGTTATCACTGAATAATGACCACCTACCTATTACTTCGTAGGCCCTCCTTTCGCCCTCAGTACAGCAGCTATCATACGCGGCACCGATTCAACATACACTGAGTTATCACTGAATTATGACCACCTACCTATTACTTCGTAGGCCCTCCTTTCGCCCTCAGTACAGCAGCTATCATACGCGGCACCGATTCAACATACACTGAGTTATCACTGAATTATGACCACCTACCTATTACTTCGTAGGCCCTCCTTTCGCCCTCAGTACAGCAGCTATCATACGCGGCACCGATTCAACATACACTGAGTTATCACTGAATTATGACCACCTACCTATTACTTCGTAGGCCCTCCTTTCGCCCTCAGTACAGCAGCTATCATACGCGGCACCGATTCAACATACACTGAGTTATCACTGAATAATGACCACCTACCTATTACTTCGTAGGCCCTCCTTTCGCCCTCAGTACAGCAGCTATCATACGCGGCACCGATTCAACATACACTGAGTTATCACTGAATAATGACCACCTACCTATTACTTCGTAGGCCCTCCTTTCGCCCTCAGTACAGCAGCTATCATACGCGGCACCGATTCAACATACACTGAGTTATCACTGAATAATGACCACCTACCTATTACTTCGTAGGCCCTCCTTTCGCCCTCAGTACAGCAGCTATCATACGCGGCACCGATTCAACATACACTGAGTTATCACTGAATAATGACCACCTACCTATTACTTCGTAGGCCCTCCTTTCGCCCTCAGTACAGCAGCTATCATACGCGGCACCGATTCAACATACACTGAGTGATCACTGAATAATGACCACCTACCTAATACTTCTTAGGCCCTTCTTTCGCCCTCAGTACAGCAGCTATCATACGCGGCACCGATTCAACATACACTGAGTGATCACTGAATTATGACCACCTACCTATTACTTCGTAGGCCCTCCTTTCGCCCTCAGTACAGCAGCTATCATACGCGGCACCGATTCAACATACACTGAGTTATCACTGAATAATGACCACCTACCTAGTACTTCATAGGTCCTCCTTTCGCCCTCAGTAAAGCCGCCATCGGACGTGGCATCGATTCAACATACACCGAGTGATCACTGAATTATGACCACCTACATATTACCTCATAGGTCCTGAAGACTCTGAAGAAGTCTTCGTCTTCCTGGATGTCTTCTCCTGTCGAAAAATGTAGAAAAAGCAACAGACAATTCATACCTGTTAAGATATGCCAACCAATTTCAGTATATTATTTTAAAAGTTTTGTTTATTAGCATATTTAGATAGCATTCTGCTGGATAATTCAAGCAACAATATTTCACGAATTTTAAGTACCTGTTCAGTGTGCTTATGGTACGAAAATGATATCCAATCCTAATGATTTAACCACAAGGGCAGTCAGTCTCCACCAACCGTTTCAGTTTTCTTCGGAAGTTGCGGCTGGTGACTTAGACTAGCGACAGCGGTATTTACATGTATCGAGTTATCTATTGCCCACCAATTGGCGACAGGGGCCGAAACGTTATTTGTACAACAAGGCAGCGAAGAGGTAAGTTTAACAGAGTAAGTAAGTAGGTTTAAGTTAGTAAGTAAGTTTTCTTTTATCTGTTTGATTTTTATATTTGGATGGATACTGCGAACAGGTTAAGTTGATTTGTGGTGTTTCATTCGGGCAGAAATACAATTTGAACCAGCATGTTAAAAAATTTCATATCATGGACCATTACAATGTTCTGATCTAAAAAACATTGCTATACATCATGTAATTGCAATAACAAAGTATAATATATGGTAAAATAGAAATGCCCTATCATTTGAACAAATATAAAAAAAATAATGAACAAATTAAACTAGCAATCAAATGTGATCTTAGGAGATATTTGGAATTTCAAACAAGAAAATTTGGCTCCAATCATATTTAAGAAGGGTGCAAGAGTTCTACACAAAATCGTCGAATAGAATAAACGCAGTCTAAAAATTATAAGAGCGGAAATGTTATCCAATACATCTTAAAGGTATTAAAAGGTTCTATCATCTTAAACGTGTTAAATCCTAGTGTTAATATAAAATAGCACATAAAATCCTAAAAGGAAAATTCAAAATAATACCGTTATCTTGGATTTATTTTTAGTAATTTGTTTGAAAAAAATAAATATAATTTAGAATTCAATTTTGACTATATGATAACTATTCCAATAAGTTACTAAAAAATAACTTGAAGCAGATGTAATGAACTCTGTCATAAGCCAGCGCTTAGCCCAGAAGCAGATATAATGAACTTGTCATAAGCCAACGCTTAGACCACTGTGCCACCAGGGCGGTAACACAGATTTTAGCCAGTTTTCATCAACACTGATGGTGTATGTGGAAATAAGTTTTTCATTCTTACTATTATGTGCTATGTGAAAACATTCGTTAAAGGAAATATAGCTGGGCGGCAGAAAAAATTAAGTGACAGGGCCGCCCAGTAAAAAGGCTCTAGGGAGAACACTAAACATAAAATTATTGCAATTGCACGGGTTTTCATTTTAAATTATATGATATCAAGTCTATCATACGATATCAAGTTACATCTTAAAAATATTTTTAAAATTAAGGCAGAAATTTTTTTCACATGTCTCTGCTCTATCCTGTTTGTTTGAGGCCTTAACAACCACCATGAGCAACTTGATGGGCAATAAATAAGCAGTCACTCATCTCAAATTTAGGGCCACTTGTTCCAGGGAAGGGGACAGGCCAATGCCATAACACATCAACTGCTTCATCAGGATTTGAGCACAATATGTTATGATGCATGAATTAATGCGTGCATCATAACATATTAAAATATCCCAAACCTATCTTGGATGAATAGATCAGAAAGCAGTGCTTAGACCACTGCATCACTGGGGCAGCTACAGAATGTATTTCATATAGATTAACTTGAAGTCTTCCCTAGAGAGCCAGGCTACACTTGGCACAGAGGGACCAGTGCGTCCCGCATTGATATGTTTCTTGTCTCCAAGATTGATTGGATTGACAAAGTTGAAATTTTCAGCCCTAACTCCCCTGTGAGGTACATTTCTGACCACTCGGCCGTCATGATGAATGTCTGTGTCCCGGTTCCGAGAGAGAGGGGTGCTACCCCTGGCGAATGAACGTCTCCATGTTAGAAGACGAAGAAACGCTGGTGCACCTTCGTTCTATTTTGAACGCTGGGATAGCCACGATTACGGACGATGAGTGTGGCGTGTGGGAGAGGGTTAAAAAAGAGATTAAGGATTACCTTATGAAGAAAGGTAGGCTGGCTGCCATGGAAAGGAGGAATCGTCACATGATTTTAATGAATATCCTGAATGCGGCGATTCGTGGAGAGGAAGGAGGTTGTAATTCCTCTCTGATTAATAACGTTAGAAGTAGGATCAGTCATTTTTTTAAGGAAGAGGGTTCGGCGGTCAAATTGACCGGCTCCCTCGAAGTGCTCCGGCAGGAGAGTGACATAAACTACATTTTCAGGAAGATGGAGGCTGAGAGAGTTAGGGAGAACCTCCAATGTCTTGATATCGACAACAGGGAAGTCAGAGATCTCCCCGTCATTCGTCATTATTACGGTGAGTTGTTCAGCAAGGAAGCTGTGGCCTCTGATGTTATGGATGCCTGGTTGGAAGGCACGCCGGTTCTTGCGCAGGAGGATAGGAATCTCGTGGAAAGGGAGTTTACTGATAATGAGGTCAAGACTGCGATCCTGGATCTCAAGCTTAACAAGTCTCCTGGTATTGATGGCTTGCCGGCCGAGTTCTATAAGAAATTTTCCAATATTCTGGCTCCGTGGCTTTGTAGAATTTACAACCACATTGTGAATAGAGGAATCATGACTGAAACTATGAGAACCAGTATTGTTTCTCTGCTTTGTAAGACCCCGGAAAATCCTGCCAGGGATCTTGGTGGGTGGAGACCAGTGTCTCTGTCTACAATTGATTACAAGATCATGGCAAAAATCATCAATGCTAAGCTATTGCGGGTTGCGGAGAAGCTGGTTGGTGTTGGTCAGACCTGCAGTATACGTGGGAGACAAATGTTTCACAACATCAGGTGCGTAAGAGACTTGGTCACTTACGTTACCGAAAGAGATCTTAAGCTGGGAATGTTTTCTGCGGATCAAAGCAAAGCCTTTGATCGGGTCTCAAACGATTTTATCAGGAAGTTGCTGGAAGCTCACGGCTTTGGTGAAATATTCCGAAGGGCTGTGGACTCGTTGTATAGAGACCTCAATGGGAGAGTTATTGTTTCTGGCCGTCTTTCTCCCCTCTTTGAGGTTGGAAGAGGAGTGAGACAAGGCTGCCCTCTCTCTCCATTGTTGTTTGTTTTGGTCATCGAGACCATGCTGAGGAAGGTTCTGGCGCACCCGAACATCAAAGGGGTTCCTGTGCCTGGTTGTGCGTACTCCATGAAGTACTTGGCGTATGCTGATGATGTCACCTTCTTTGTGGACTCGGAAAGAAGTCTGACTAAGGTCCGGGAGGTCTTCGCGGGGTACTGTGGGGCCACCGGTGCTAAGCTGAATGATGATAAGTCCAGTCTGGTGCTCTGGGGAAGATGGGATTGCACTGCCGTTCATGGGCTGGAGGTGACCGATGGACCCGTCAATATACTGGGTATCCTTTTCGATAAAGACGGTGTTCATAAGAAAACTTGGAGGAACATCCTCTCAAACGTGCGGAAAGAAAGGGATAGGTGGCAGAAGCTTCATATTTCAATGACTAATCGTGCTAAGTTGGCCAATGCCCTCTTGGTGTCAAAGTGTGCTTTTGCCGGAGAGCTTGAGTCACCCCCTCGGAGTCTTCTGAGGTTATTGGAGAGAGGAGATTTTTGCCTTCGTCTGGGCTGGTAAGGCCGTTGAGGCGATAGCCAGAGCCGCCCTTTTTTGTCCTAGGGAGGAAGGCGGTTTAGAGGTTAAACACCTTTCCTCTTGGTTCAGCGCACTCCAGTTTCGTAGTACTAAAGGGGCTCTTAACTCCTCTCATCCGTGTAAGAACTTTGTGTCTTTTTTGACTGGATTATCCGCGGACAAGTTCTTGCGTGGCTATCGTTTTTTCGGGCCCCGCAGGGAAACTACCCATAAGTGTTACAAGCTTGGTGGGCACCTTCAGGCCCTTGCGGAGGCCAACCGGAACGGGAATAACTTGAAGCATATGTACTTTCATATCCTTCCTAGACATAGGGAGAAGATCATTGAGTTCAATGTTGTTAACTTCGATAAGAGGGAGGCGTGGATGTGTGTCCATGCTGCTGGGGTTGATTGCAAAAACGGGACTTTAAGTTACGTTTGGCGCATGATGTCCTTCCTACGAGGAAACGGCAGTGCAGGTGGGGTGGTGCTGTCACTGACAGGTGTCTTTCCTGCAATCTTATCGAAGATAGACACCACTTGTTTTTTAGTTGCCCTATGGCTGTGCAGGTTTGGCGGTTGGTCTGGGATTGGGCCGGCCGCCCTCAGCAGTTTATGCCTCAGCATGTTTTCTACCAGTATCCCGGTCCCAAAGTGGGAAGGGATGTCTGGAGACTCATCATTACGGAGACGACGTACAAAATCTGGAGAGAGAGGAACAGAGTTCTTTATTGTAATCACGGTAATGTGGGATTCAGCCCTATAAAAGTTGCCTGGCAGGTCAAGTGCGAGATCCGGAACAGGGTTGAACTTGACGCCCACTCCCTTTCAGACCGTGCCTTCAGGTATCGGTGGGTCTTCTGGCCTCGGATTGTTACCGGTACTAGGGAAAAGTACTTCTTCCACTGGAGAACTTAACCCCCTCCCACCCCCTTGTTTCGGCTTGCAATCCTGCATTACCGGATCCTTTTGAATTTTGGTTGATGTTTTGTTTCGTTGATACATGGTTTGTGTGTTCTACTAACTTCTCGGATCGAGCGTGAGGGGCTCCGGAGACGCCGTTTTCCGGACCCCCGATCGGTCGATTCGGTGCTTTTTGTTTCGTTTCAGCCACTTCTGCTTTGCGGTTTGGATCCAGCTTCGGTTTCCGGACCCCCGGTTTCCGCGTTCGGTGTGCTGTGCTTCGGGGGTGTTATTTGCGAGAGTGTTTTATTTATTTGTATGTGTATGCGTGTGTTTTTTTTTTTTTTTTTTTTGTGTGGAGCGGATGCTTTGCGGAGTTTTGTTGTTGTCTGGTGTGTGTCTGGCGTGTGCCGGTTCTGTGTGTGTGTCTTTAGGGGGAGGCTTCCTCGTTTTTGGAGATGCCTGTTGCACTCCGCCGTTGCCTCCTCTGATGTTGTCATCCATTGGGTGGCTATGTCACTGGGTCTCCTCCGAAGGAGGAACTTCCTACTACATGAACGTTTCGAAGGGCCTTGTCCCTTCGTCGTTCTAGGAGACTCCGCCGTCGGTATGTATGGTGTTGCGTCGGGGCTTTAGGGGGAGGCTTCCTCGTTTTTGGAGATGCGTGTTGCTCTCCGCCGTTGCCTCCTCTGATGTTGTCATCCGTTGGGTGACTATGTCACGGGGTCTCCTCCGAAGGAGGAATTTCCTCCTACATGAACGTTTCGAAGGGCCTTGTCTCTCCGTCGTTCTAGGAGACTCCGCCGTCGGTTTGTATGGTGTTGCGTCGGGCGTGTGAGTGTCCTTGCTTGTGGAACCGTGGTGTGTGTATCGGGGCGTGTGTGAAACACCGGTGGAACCGATCCCATGTTCATACATGGGAGCGGGGAAACAAGCGTGTTGGTGTTGCTGGGCAACAAAAGTTCGTAATGGGAGAGAGGTCGTCGTGCTTTTGCACAATATGACGTCCCTTTCTTTCTGTTTCCAGTGAATGGTATTTGAAGACAAAGCAGATGTAATGAACTCTTAAAACTAATAATGAAAATAAATAAAAATTGGAACCATTCATACTTCCTGTACTATTGTTGCTTCACCACTATTCTATCCTTTTAGTTTCATCGGTATATAACAGCCTCAAGGCAAAACGTATTCATTCATATAACAGCCTCAAGACAAGACCTAATGTTCTGAAAACGATCACAAACAAACAGTAAGCTGCAAAACATAAAAGCACATCAAATAAATCCAATTTCACCTTAAAATATCAATTGTACAGGACTATCGACAGCCGCCAACGAAGAAACTGTTAACTAAGACGTAAACAACCTGTGTCACGACTTCGACGACGGTTCAAATTGTATTTCTGCCCGAATGAAACACCACAAATCGAACAACTTTACCTGTTCGCAGTAACCATCCAAATATAAATATTAACCAGATAAAAGTTTTAAAGAAAACTACTTACTTATTCTCTCAAACTGACCTCTTCTCTGCCTCGCAGTAGCCATTATCAGCCAAACTAATGCCGTTTCAGCGCCGGTCGCCAATTGGTGGGTACGGGTTTTATTGCTGCCAATGAGATAACTCCATACATGTAGATATCGCTGTCGCCAGACGCTAGTGTGACTTAGCTAGGATGCATCGCTGAGTGTTCGCTTTGCTCTGTGCGGGAACTCTGATGATACAACCACTGAGCTGCCGAATATGGTGAAATGATTTAAAGAAACAAAAGCAGTGAAGCGGAATATATTATTGATTGTTTCCTCTTTTAAATATAGAGAGAGAATTTCCTATCTGAGGTTGAGAGACCCGAACCCTCAGCGCTCTGCGCCTTTTGTCAGGTGAAAAAGAAGAAGATAAGATATTTGGGAACAGAATTCCCTGATAGAATAGTGCGAAAGGAAAGTATAGAAATATTAGAGGAGAAGGAGTAGACGGTTACCCGTTAAGAAGTGAAGTTGTAAGCTGCCCTACATACTTACCTGCAACAACAAGCCATTCCAAGCGATATTTCTCTCCGCAGAAAAATGCCCGGTACACCTGTGCCACAGATGAGTACAGGGGGAAAAGAAGGAAAAGACACGGGAAAGGGGAACATGAAAAAAAAAAAAAAACCATCACACACAGAATAAGTTTCCCAGAGGAAAATCGACGTTCAACACCGGATAAGACAAAACAGGCCATTTTCTCAGCGTTTCTCTCGGGTCCTCTATTGCTTCGTTACTCGTTAGCCAATGAGAGAAAAGATTTTTCCCCATTGGTTTAAAAAAATTTTTCTCAGGTTTACTTTTGTTGATTATTGCCTTGTCTTCAAATACCATTCACTGGAAACAGAAAGAAAGGGACGTCATATTGTGCAGAAGCACGACGACCTCTCTCCCATTACGAACTTTTGTTGCCCAGCAACACCAACACGCTTGTTTCCCCGCTCCCATGTATGAACATGGGATCGGTTCCACCGGTGTTTCACACACGCCCCGATACACACACCACGGTTCCACAAGCAAGGACACTCACACCCCCGACGTAACACCATACAAACCGACGGCGGAGTCTCCTAGAACGACGGAGAGACAAGGCCCTTCGAAACGTTCATGTAGGAGGAAATTCCTCCTTCGGAGGAGACCCCGTGACATAGTCACCCAACGGATGACAACATCAGAGGAGGCAACGGCGGAGAGCAACAGGCATCTCCAAAAACGAGGAAGCCTCCCCCTAAAGCCCCGACGCAACACCATACATACCGACGGCGGAGTCTCCTAGAACGACGAAGGGACAAGGCCCTTCGAAACGTTCATGTAGGAGGAAATTCCTCCTTCGGAGGAGACCCAGTGACAAAGTCACCCAACGGATGACAACATCAGAGGAGGCAACGGCGGAGAGCAACAGGCATCTCCAAAAACGAGGAAGCCTCCCCCTAAAGACACACACAGAACCGGCACACGCCAGACACACACCAGACAAAAAAAAAAAAAAAAAAAAAACTCCCCAAGGCACCCACTCCACCAAAACACTACACAGGAAAAAAAAAAAAAAAACACGCATACACACAAAAATAAATAAAACACTCGCAAGCAACACCCCTGAAGCACAGCCCACCGAACGCGGAACCCGGGGGTCCGGAAACCGAAACTGAATCCAAACCGCAAAGCAGAAGAGGCTGAAACGAAACAAAAAGCACCGAATCGACCGATCGGCGTCTCCGGAGCCCTTCACGCTCGATCCGAGAAGTTAGTAGAACACACAAACCATGTATCAACGAAACAAAACATCAACCAAAAATTCAAAAGGATCCGGTAATGCAGGATTGCAAGCCGAAACAAGGGGGTGGGAGGGGGTTAAGTTCACCAGTGGAAGAAGTACTTTTCCCTAGTACCGGTAACAATCCGAGGCCAGAAGACCCACCGATACCTGAAGGCACGGTCCGAAAGGGAGTGGGCGTCAAGTTCAACCCTGTTCCGGATCTCGCACTTGACCTGCCAGGCAACTTTCATAGGGCTGAATCCCACATTACCGTGATTACAATAAAGAACTCTGTTCCTCTCTCTCCAGATTTTGTACGTCGTCTCCGTAATGATGAGTCGCCAGACATCCCTTCCCGCTTTGGACATGTCAGAGTAACCATAGCTGAGGTGGTGTGATCACAATATTACACCGATCGAGGTTTAAGATACTCATTTTGAGTAAACAACCGAAAAATAAAAAAAAGCCACAATCAGGGTTCTTATTCCTTATTTAGGGAGCCACTAGTATAAGGGCCAATCATTTTTTTTTCCCTTGGCTACTTGTCTGCTTGTTGCACAATTATGTGCAACAAGCAGCGGAAAAAATTTGTGCAACAGCGGAAAAAATTTAGTCCTGTTTTGTTTATTTATTATTATTATTTATTTTTTGTCAGAACTAATGCGTAAGAAAAAAAATTTAATTTAAAAGACAAGACCAACAACACCTTATTAGTTGCGGGGAGAGATATTCAGTCAAAAAAGATGTCTTTTATGCAACGTTTTGCTCGGCTCTTAAAAGAGCCGTTTTTTTGTTGTTGTTTTTTGTTTTTTTTTTTAATCAGGAAAAAACAACAACAAATTTTAATATAATAGACAAGACCAACAACACCTTGTTTGGTTAGGGGCAGAATATTCAGTACAAGAAAGATAAGTCTTTTGTGCAACATTTTGCTCGGCTCCTAAAATGGCCCCCTTTTTTTTTTTTTTTTTTCTTTTTTTTTCCCAAAACTGCTATTCAAATTTTTGCTTTCCTCCTACGTGTGAGGAATAACTTCAATTTAGTCCCAGTTATTATTTATTTTTTTGGAAGTATAACTGTGAACTGGATTCTTTTCAGGAATTTTATTTAAAATAGCCTTCGGTCTTTTAAATTTGTCAGTATCATTGACAACATAATTAAGGGCCTCCCTGACAAGAGGATTGGGATGTTTCTTGGCTTTCTCGTAATACCTTTGCGCTAGATCATACATAGTATAATGTATAGAGCTGATATTTAGCATACTACGGATAGCATTATTGGATGTTTTTCCATCTAGTCCTACCATCAAACGAAGAGTTTTATTTTGAAACGAGGTAATATTATTTTTTTGCTGCTTTCTGCAGTTACCCCAGATAGGACAGCCATAGGTAATCACCGGGCTGAAGCATGCTTTCCATAACAAGGTTTTATTTTTTTTGCTAAGCCTTTTATTTTTAATTATGGGTTGGAGACATCTTCTTAATTTAAGAGCTTTAGCCAGGGTTTCCTTAATATGCTTGTTCCAATTCAGATTATGATCCATAATGAGGCCTAAATATTTGACATCCTTTACCCAAGGTATTTTTTTACCATACAATTCAATTTCAAAGTCAGGATTGTAATTGTATGTTTTACGGGAGAACAGAATTTCTTGTGTCTTGTCAGTATTAATTTTAATTTTCCAGTCTAGGAAGTAATTCTCCAGTTTTTCCACATAGTATTGCAACATAAATGTTGCTTGATTTTTATTCATGGAAGTATAGGCCAGTGCAGTGTCGTCAGCATAAAGTGCTGTAGTCAGATTCCTGTTGTTAAAATTCGGAAAATCTGAAGTAGAGTATAGCGTAGGAGCAAGTACACTGCCTTGTGGAACACCGGCTTCAATTATTTTTTTCTTGAAGATATCTTCCCATTAATTTTTGCACAAAATGTTCTGTTTTCAAGATAGGATTTGATTATATGAATAATTCACGGTGGGAAGTCATGTGCTATTAGTTTGTAGATAATTGCCTCGTGTGGACATTTATCAAAAGCCTTAGCTACATCCAGGAAAATGGCCGCTGTGTGCTTTTTATTCATTATTCCTTCTGCACATTTTTCAGTAACTCTCGAGAGCTGGTGCACCGTGGAGTGTTTGTCACGAAAACCTCCTTGAATAAATGGAATAACTGGGTATTCTTCACAGAATTGTTGCATTCTAACAAGTATAATTTTTTCAAAGATTTTTCCCATGGCTGGGAGCAACGAAATTGGTCTGTGATTTTTGTCTCCGTATAAGACCCCCAAATCATGGGGGCTGGGAGAAGGGAGCGCCGTAATGTGCTCTCGCACGACGTCGCCTCCCCCATACACGAACTTTGTTGCAACACATCTTCACACTGTTCACCACGCCCAAAATAAATACCTGGACATGGTTCACTGACTCCCACCACGGCCCAACAAGCAACACCAGACTAACCCCCGAGTAATACAGATCCTCCGAAGAACTCGAAAGGACCCGCACTCAAAGAGCCGGCGTGGTCACACGGAACGTCCATGTAGGGGGACATGTTTGCGCACTCAAATTCGAGAGAAATTTTTACTTAAATCATCTGGAAGAACTAACCCTAAGTATACAAATAAAATTAACTTTTAAAATAATATACTGAAAATATGGGGTTTACCTTAAGCAGGTATAAATTGTCTGTTGCTTGTTCTACATTTTTTGGACAGGAGAAGACATCCAGGAAAAAAAAAAAGTCTTCAGAAAATGCGTACGGGAAAATACACACACATTGTATATCTATGCGTGTATACGTATACATAACTATACCATCGGGATTAGAGGAAATGTTATCCCAAACTCACCAACCCACTTGGCCAGCGTGCTGAGTTACGGCCAACCCCCCCCCCCCCCCGATGCTTACACAATTTCAAACTTGGCCCTCAGTCTCCGGCAGCTGGAATGTACCTGGCCAAGTCAGCGGCCAGTGCGACATGAATGCAGAGGCTGCTAAGGATCACCGGAGGACCGGACTAGGCTGCCATCTGATACTGACCTTGGCTACGTATAATGGACGTTCCCTATCTTCTGATTCAAGACTCCTTGAATTGAATGATGAACTCGAAAACATAAGCTGGAACATCGTGGGACTAAGCGAGGTAAGAAGAAAAGGAGAAGAGCTCGTTGAACTGAAAGGTGGACATCTCTTTTACTATCGTGGGACAGATACTGGCAGAACTAGTGGTGTTGGATTTATACTAAACAAGAAACTGAAGGATAAATTTGTAGAAGTTGAAAGTTCCTCTGACAGAGCTGCATGACTCGTTATTCAACCCTCAAAAAGATACCGGGCTCAGATTATTCAAGCTTATGCACCCACCACAAGACATCCTGAAGAAGAAATTGAAGAATCTTACGAGGAAATTCGGAATCTAAATAACAAAGGCGTTGTAACTTTAGCACTTGAAGATCATTATGGGTGATTTGAATGCAAAAGTAGGGCAACAGCAACAGAATGAAACTTCGGTTGGTAAATTCGGTTATGGGAACAGAAATCAACGTAGAAATACTCGCTTAGAGTTTGCAGAAGCAGAAAGGTTTTTCATCATGAACTCCTTTATCAAGAAAAAGCCACACATGAAATGGACATGGAGACATTAAAATGGGATGACAAGTGAAATTGATTTTATTATGCGTAACAAAAATTAGTCATCGAAGACTGCAGTGTGTAAAACAAGTTTAACACAGGTAGTGACCACAGAATGGTGAGATGTAAGATGCACCTCAACACTGAACTCCAACGTGGTAAGCTCATAAGACAAGCAAAATGTATTGACATAACCAACCTTAAAAAACATCATAGTACCTTCAAGTTGGAACTGAGGAACATATTCTCTGGTTTAGAGGGCCTAACATCGGTAGAAGTTGATATTTCTGAAGTTAACAGATTACTTACCAAGGCTCTTATGGAAACAGCAACAAAAATAGGTGGTACTAAGAACAAGCTGCATATGAAGAAAATTTCAGGAAAAGCAAAAATGTTAATGCAAAAGACAAGGGAGATGAGGACAAATAAAGATGTAACTTTTAAAGTGGAATATATAGAGATATGTAAGACAGTGCGAAAAAGTATCACTGAAGACATAAGGAATTTCAAATGTGAACTAGTTAGAAAAGCAATTGAAAACAACCAAAGCCTGAGAGCAAAAGGACATCTCAGTAAGAGAAGAAAGCAGATTATGACTCTAAGAAAAGAAGATGGGACTGTAACAAGAAATGGAAGCGAAATTTTGACAAAGGTGAAATATTTCTATATGAAAGGGATGATGCATCTATTCCAGACATTACGACAGGTACCAGTACCAAAGTCCCTCCAATCCTCCCGGCAGAAGTTACATATGCAATTAAGAACATGAAACGGGGTAGAGCTCCAGGATAAGATGGAATTACCTTGGGCATTATACAAGAAGCAAATGGAGAAATTGAAACTACTCTCGCATAAGTTTTCACCAGATGTCTCAATGAAGGATAGATTCCTGAGGATTGGAACAAGACTACAATGATTCTGCTACATAAAAAAGGTGACGTCGCGGATCTCAGGAACTACAGGCATGTAAGCCTGCTATCAGTGGTTTATAAAATCTTCACTAAGGTTCTTTCACATCGTTTGAAGGTAACACTAGACATGGCTCAACCAGGAGAGCAAGTTGGTTTCAGGAGTGGTTACAGCACTGTAGATCATATCCAAGTACTGAGAGAACTAATTGAAAGAACAAGAGAATATGAACTTCCATTATGCATGGCTTTTATTGATCATGAGAAGGCCTTTGGTTCCGTGACACCATCAGCAGTAACAATAGCTTTGAAATCCTGCGGTATTGAAGATGCATACATTAGCATTATTAATAACATCTGTGGAAATGCAAGTAAAAAGGTTCTGATATTTGAGGATACAGCACAAATAAGAATTGGAAAGGGAGTGAGACAAGGTGACAGCATATCTCCCAAACTCTTTAATGCTACATTGGAAATCCATCACTGAACTGGGAAAGCAAAGGGATAAAGATTAGTGGAGATTACTTAACTCACCTTCGTTTTCCTGATGACGTAGTCATCTTTACAAGTACCTCTTCAGAGTTGCCGAATATTATCCAAAAAACTTGCTGACAAGAGTAAAGAAGTGGGATTCAAAATGAACTTTCAGAAGACAAAAGTGTCATACAATGCTTTTAGAAGAAACGAAGAATTATCGATTGATGGAGAAAAGCTTGAGACAATCAGTACCTACATTTATCTTGGGCAGCAGATATCAAGTGAGGTTCACATTGATGAATAAATTAATGGGCGAATAAAACTTGAATGGAGTGCTTTTGAAGAAACAGTGCAATTTTTAAGAGCAGTATACCATTATGTCTTTAAAGAAAAGTGTTTAATCAATTCATCCTGCCAGTGTTTACGTATGGAGCAGAGGCATGGACCTTAACTAATAAAGACGTACAAAGACTGCAGGCAACTCAAAGCAGCATGGGGAGATGCATGCTTGTTGTAACCAGTAAAGATAAGAAGAGAAACTCGTGGATAAGGAAAATGACAGGAGTGGACGACGTCATGACCAGAGTGAAATCACTGAAGTGGGAATGGGCTGGACGTGTTGCTAGAAGAACGGACCACCGATGGACAACCGAAATTTTAGACTAAATTCCGAGGGACAGGAAAAGACCGAGAAGGAAACCCCGTGGGAGATGGGTTGATGAAATTCAAAATGATGCTCGAGTGACGTGGAGGAAACAGGCTCAAGACAGACAATTGTGGAAGAAACTTGGGGAGATCTTCATCCAGCAGTGGATTGATAGTGTTTGTTGATGATGATACGTATATGATTTTTCAAGGAAAGAAGATTTCGTGATTGACGGAAAAAAGCTTGAGGTAACCCATACCTACGTTTATAATAGTTTGGACAACAGATATCAAACAAAGGTCACATCGATAAGGAAATTAATCATGGTATAAAACTTGGATGGAGAGGTTTTGGAAGAAACAGTACAAATCTTTAAGATCAATATGCTACTGTATTATGTTTTAAAAGGAAAGTGTTTAATCAATACATTCTTCCAGTTCTTACATATGGAACAGAGACATGGATCTTAACTAAAAAAAGACATACCAAGGCTGCAGATAGTTGAAAGAAGCATGCGAAGATGCGTTCTTCGTGCAACCGGGAAAGACGAACTCGTGCATAAGGAAAATGAGAAGAGAAGAAGATATAATGATCACAGTAAAATCCCTGATGTGGCAGTGTGCGGAACATGTTGCCAGAAGAACGGGCCACCTATGGACAATGGGAATTTTAGACTGCATTCCAAGTGACAGAAAAAGATCCAGAAGTAGACTACATGGGAGATGGATAGTTGAAATCTGAAAGAATGCCGGAGTAAAATGGAAAAGACAGGCTCAAGACAGACAGTTGTGAAAGGAACTTAAGGAGACCTTCATTCAGCAGTGTATTGATAATGATATATATCGGCTATTTTATTTCCCACTATCAAGTGAGTCAAATCTTTTTTTTTTTTTTTTTTTTTTGATTGGAGGTTTAACGACCACCGTGAGCAACTCAATGGGCTATAAGCAGTCGCCCGTCCCTAATTTAGGGTCACTGGTTCCAGGGAAGGGAGAGAGCCAGTGCCGTAAGACAAACACAACATCCATGCCTGACCGGGATTCGAACCCGGACCCCTTACGGACGAATGATCAGAGGCCAACGCCTTAGACCACTGCGCCACCGGGGCGGCTCAAATCTTTTGCAAGGAACAGAACAGGGGAAGAAAGATTGAATAGGACTGGAACTAACGTCAATTCATTGGGACATATTATTAACACGTCACAGGAGTGCTGGACAAAATGTCAAGAATATAATAGACGGTTTAACATTACTGTATGAGCTGTTGAGCATGTTGGATTATATTTTTATATATCTGTACTCTAAATTTATTAGGTAAGCAAATTTGTTTTTTTAATTTCATTGAAGTGTGTTTTCGTAAAAAAATAGTCTTGTAAAAAATTATTAACGTTAATTTATTTACCTGTAAATGTATAAGCAGTGCGCAAAAATAACTATTTAAAGCAAGAAGTCGTTTTGCACAATTTTAAACATCTTAAAAAGGCATTAAAAAAAGGGCTCTTTTTGTTTCCACGTGTTCGTGGAATTAGAAAAGGATATATTGCACACACACACACACAAGCGTATACATACATTAGTGGCCAAAATTGTGGAAACCTATTGGAAAAAGTGTATTTTTGAGGTTTGATGTCTCATAACACCATCTGTTTTTGGAATAATGCCATAAAATTATATATCAATGGAAAGATAATTTCATCAAGAATGTAAAGCAACAAAAAGTTTTGTTCAATTATCTGTATTCTATTTAAAGTTATAGCCAAATAACCAGAAAAAGGAAGCACAACTTGCTTAAGTTGATATGAAGTAGCTTTCCTTCATTTGAATGTAGCCAATGAGCATGAGTGCTTAGAGAGCCAATTAGATCACAGTAGGATTCAGCTATTGATGTCTTGTATTGGAGCTGAGAGGAGGACATTTGTCAGGGTGTTATGTGATTGCAAACAAGTTGGTTGGGTTTTTTTGTTGTTGTTGTTCTTTCATTTAGTGAGCTTGTAAAACGTAATAAAATTAAAGAAATGGCGCAAAGAGTTGACTGGTCATCCAGGAAGCGATATAAAATAGTACTATTAAGTGAACAAGGCTTCAGTTATGAAGGAATTAGAAGAAAAATTGGTGGAAACTTAACTGAAGGTGGCATTTCTAAATTTTTGAAGAGGTGTAAGGAGAATCAGTCACTAAAAAACCAGACTGGTAAAGGCAGGAAAAGGTGCACAACAGTAAGTGATGATAGACGAATTAAGAGACTGTACCTAGGTGACAGAAAAAATCATCTGGATGTCTAGAAGATGAAACGGCGCAATGCAATGTGAAGTTGAATGCAAGAACTGTTCGGCGCAGACTGCAGGAATTAAAGAGGTTTGTGACCGAAGGAGGAAGACCATGGCGACGAAAGTGACCGCTGAGCTTAATGCACATCTCCCAAACCCAGTGTCGACCTATACCGTGCTAAGGGAATTGCATTTTTCAGCACAATATTTACGGCACAGCTGCGATTGCAAAACCTCTGGTGTCACAGGTGAATATGAAATGGAGACTACAATGGTGCCAGGAACATAAAACGTGGACTGCGGATCAATGGAAACATGTCTTGTTTTCCGATGAATTAAGTTTCTCTTTATTCCCCACCACAGGACGTGTTTACGTGTGGAGAACTCCCGCAGAAGCCTACAGCCCAGACTGTGTCCTTCTTACAGTGAAGCATGGGGGCGGTTCCGTAATGGTTTGGGCAATGATCTCGTGGTTTTCAGCAGGTCCCATTATCACCTTACACGGACGGATCACTAGCGGTGACTATGTCACTCTTTTGACCGACCATGTGTATTCAATGGCGCAGACATTGTTTCCGTCAGGGGATTGCACCTTTCAATATGACAATGCCCCGATTCACAGAAGTCGAACTGTTCAATCATGGTTTGAGGAATATGAGGATGAAGTTGCGCACCTTCCCTGGCCTGCAGAATCACAGGACTTAAGCATCATTGAGCCCCTGTGGTCTGTCTTGGAAAACAGAGCGCGATCCCGTTATCCTCCTCCAGCGTCCCTCAAGGAATTGGAGCAGTTTCTGCAGGAAGAATGGTACAACGTACCACCATCCAGGACTTGTATGCGTCCATTCCAAGGAGGATTCAAGCAGGTTTAAATGCCAAGGGTGCTCCCACACCATATTAGGTGCGTAACACCTATTGTTTCAAGGGGTTTCTATTATTTTGGACAACCCTTGTGTATATTACGTTTATTTGTACCCGGTGCGCGATATAAAAGTGGCCCCGTGGCCAGACGTTGTTAGGCGTGTTAAAGTTGTTTGACAGGTTTCCAGTTAAAATCGCTTTGTTACACTTCTAACCTGTTTCTGCGCGTGCAGCTGCAAATGATTCTCCAGAGTGGTTAGTCACAGCGGATGGCCTAGTGGTCAGCGATCGTGGCTGCCTTGGAGAAGACCTCGGGTTCGAACCCAGGCAGGTACGAACGCTCGAACCACTAAATATCCGCCGTGCGTCGGATGGGCACGTTAAGCCGTCGGACCCCGGGTACTGGCCTCCCGGTAATAAATAAGGGCGTCTTCCTCCCCTTTTCTACCTCGCTTCCGTGTCACTTTCCTATCGGGCACTCTAGCCCAAATCTCCTAGCTTCCTATTTCTAAGGGTTGTTTAAGACCTGGGGTCAGACACTCCCTTCCTAAAATCCTCTACATATGATCTGATCTGATCTGATCCCAGACAGAGCAGTGTAGGACGCGGTCATAAGTGTAAGTAAAGAGAGAACAAAGGCTACGGAAATGGTTTTAAGTACGGAACAGCGGATTTCTATTGTGGAACAGTATTTCAGGAATAACTCATACAAGGTTTTAAATGTGTTCTTTACAGAAAATTTTCCACATTGTGCAGCAGCGGCGAAATCAGTGGTACAGAAGTTAGTGCGGAAATTTCGTGAAACCGGTACGGTGTGCAACAGGAAAAGAAACAAATCCAAGACGATTCGTACTGAAGACAATATCAAGGATGTGCGCACAATGATGTTACAAAACCCTCGGAAGTCGATTCGCCGATTATCGTTTGCAATGGGAATATCTGCCACGTCATGCAGACGCATACTTAAGGTGGATTTGCATTTTCGGCAGTACAAGGTTATGACGCTCCAAGAACTTAAAACTCCTCATTATGCAAAACGGATGCAACATTGTAAGTGGTTTCAGGAGACCATTGTCAGTTATGAAATGAACCCAACACTTTAGTACATGACAGATGAAGCATGGTTTCATCTGTCCGGGTATGTCAATGCTCAAAACAGCAGGATTTGGACTGACACGAATTCCAGACGGACAATGGAGACTCCTCTGTCAACTAAAAGAAAGACGTCTGGTGTGCTGTGTCTGCGAAGAGGATAGTCTGCCCATTCTATTTCACTGACACCATCAACTTTGAGCGCTATGTTCAGCAACTGTTCAACCCATTTGTTACCGCACTTATAGATAGAAAAAGAGCAAACATAGGCTTTCTTTCAGCAGAATGGTGCAACGGCGGATACTGGGCGGAACAGTCTACGTGCTGTGCATGAAGTGTTTGGTGAGGGCATAACTGTATCAAAGAGACTATGGCCACCCATATACACCGATCTCCCCACCTGTGACTTTTATCTTTAGGGAGCATTGAAAGGGAAAGTGTACGCAACTGATCCGCACACCCTTGATGAATTAAAAGTGAACATTACTGATGCCATAGCGCAGTTTACTGCCGATGAGTTGTGGCGCGTTACGAACAACGTATCTTGATGTCGGAGAACAGCGCTTTCAGCAATTGTTGTAAACGCAGGCAAATTACTCCTGTTTTCCATCATTTCAACTATTCTTTACCATGTAGACCTATAGTAACATTGCCTGACTGTTGTCGTTCATTATACTCGGGCCTCTTTTATATGGCACACCCTGTACATATGTATAAATTGAGTTTCGAATTTATAGTTCACAGCAGATTTTTCCGGGTCCGGATCGGGTCGGATCCAGTTATGGGATGTCCGGGTTCAAAATTTTTGACCCGTTTCCAACTCTATACTTTGGTCATTGTCACCAGAACTCCACCGGAGAAATTTCTTGACAACACAGTAGAAGGTGTTGCTGTGCAAGACGGTCGTCACGCCAGTTTTCACCTACAGCTCCCCCATCTGATTAGGTGCAAGTAAGTCACGCCAGTGCTCACCTACAGCTCACCCATCTGATTAGGTGCAAGTAAGTCACGCCAGTGCTCACCTACAGCTCCCCCATCTGATTAGGTGCAAGTAAGTCACGCCAGGGCTCACCTACAGCTCCCCCATCTGATTAAGTGCAAGTAAGTCACGCCAGTGCTCAACTACAGCTCCCCCATCTGATTAGGTGCAAGTAAGTCACGCCAGGGCTCACCTACAGCTCCCCCATCTGATTAGGTGCAAGTAAGTCACGCCAGTGCTCACCTACAGCTCCCCCATCTGATTAGGTGCAAGTAAGTCACGCCAGTGCTCACCTACAGCTCCCCCATCTGATTAGGTGCAAGTAAGTCACGCCAGTGCTCACCTACACTCCCCTATCATATTAGGTGCAAGTAAGTTCCAGAGGGTGGAAAGCCATGCAGCACGAATGATACCGGGGCTCCGTAGTGGTACCAACTTAAGAATTTGAGGGAGAGACTTGGTGTTAAGTAAGTACTTGAGTTTACCATCAGACTCGCCAAGAAGTTTTTCAGGAAAGTGGAAGCCCTTTCCACTGAAGTTTTAAGGATGCGGTTGAGTATGACACCACCGTGATCTTTAGGCTTCCTAGAATTAAGGCGGTGAATAGGTGTTGGGTGTATTTTTCGGAAGAGTGTGATGCGTCGTGTAATCGTGCGCAAATAAAAGTAGTTCAAACGTGTTATACTAATTTTTGACAAAGATATGTACGGAATGTCGTTATTGTTAGTTAAACAATGTCTCCGAATGGAAAGAAATTAAGGAATGCTAATTAGTATGTACGACAGAAGTTTTGAGGAAGAGGTTTTGGTTCCTGTTGAACTAAAAGTTTTGGTTATGGTTTGGAACCTCCTTGTTTTGTAAGATGTGCAGGGCTAGGTGATTTCTTCAAGCACTTCATTTGTAGTTCTGCTGTTGTTCCGTACATCGTAGCTCATATTTCCCCCTCGTAAAACGGATATTTTTCAAAATAAACTATTTCTTTCAATTCAGATATCGTACTATGGCAGGTAGGCCTACAGCTTCTTGCATTGTTATACGACATAAAGTGTGGAGACTGAAGATTTTGTACTACCACTTTTTTAAAATTACCGTTTAAAAAAAAAACTTACAATGCTGCGTATTCCTACAAGACGCTTCGATGAAAACGTTTTGCTCAACCGCTTCCTACTGTATTCTTCCGCCCATTACTTGCCCTTCTGAACGAAGTTTCCATTCACCGGACTCCACTTTGACGCCGTCGCCGTTTCGTCGTCTTAGAATTACTCTTCCAAACTATCGCACTCCCAGGTAAATGCTTCGGAAAAAACCTTTCCTTTTATCTAAAAATATTATATTTTTTCACCTTTCCTCATTATTTTGCAAGCTTAAAAAATAATACGTCGCACTTTTCTCACACAGTAAAATATTTTCGACGAAATAATTTAGGACGCTAAAGAACACATTTACCGGTCATTTTCGACTTTACTCCCCTACCCGAAAGAACAAAGGGATAGCAAGTACTGGTTCTTTTCTGGAATAGTAAGATCAGAATAGTACTGATTCTTTTTCTGGAATAGTAAGATCAGAAGGAGAAAATTATCGGGTAGAGTGGTAAGTCTATGTGGAGGTTCCGTGGGTGTTACAAAGACCACTAGGAGTGAGTTATGACTAGGAGAACACCTTACTTTCACGTCGGTGTTCATGGTGAGTGCTGGAGGCTACTCGTGCTCCGGATGGGGTTTTGTGGGAGTTTTACACAAATCATGGGCTTGTGGATGTGCCTTGTGGTGTCCTAGATGTAGTGGTTTTAACCCAAAAATGAGTGCTTTACTTCACTTCTTCCAGACGAGACGCATCAGTTTTTTCATAAGATCTGTTCCTATACTTATCAATCACCTTTCTGCTTGTCTTTTCTATCCAGTTCACTTAATTCTCTATTCCTCTAGTTTCATAAAGGGCAGGTTTAGCTGTGGGGCAGACACTCCTCTACTAAACGTACTTATCGTTATATGTACAGTCGGTCACTTCCGAAAGTTTAAGACCACCTGTTGGTTATAGTAGAGTTCTCCCGATTGCGTCAGCTACTGTCTGTATTACTCAACTTCCTTTCGGTATTGCATCATCCTACAGCGGCAGCTGTTGATAGAGTTGGGGGAAGCGTGCAAGAGTCAGTTTATTTCTGGTTTTAATGCTGATGAGTTTTGTACGTATTTTCTTTATAACGAAAAATGGGCAGAAAAAAAAAAATGCGTGTTACTCAGAGGACACAAATAGTGACTTTATTTCATGGAGGATACTCGGAGCATGACATAAGCAGAAAGGTGAATATGAGCATAACTGATATTCATAATACGATCATGAAATATCGAGATACTGGTGAATTTAGCGACCGAAAGAGAAGTGGAAGACCAAGGAAAACAACTCCGCGCAATGACAATACCATAACGCGAATAGTTATGCGTTCTCCGAGGAGTTCTTGCAAGAAAATTAAGGCCTTTCTACTTTCAAATGTTCCTGATATAAGTATCAGCACTGTTTCCCGACGTCTTAGCAAAGATTTTGGTTTAAAGTCTTATAAATCTGCACATAAACCTAGACTAACCTCTGTCATGAGAAAGAAGAGACTCCAGTTCGTGAAGCTTCATTAATCGTGGACTGCTGAAAATTGGAGCCAAGTTCTTTTTTTCCGAGGAATTAACTGTGCATCGATTTATATCGTGTGAAGCACATGTTCGACGACCAAAAGGCAAAAGGTTTGATGAAAAATCAAACCTTTTGCCTTTTGGTCGTCAGCACCGTGAGACATCCGCCTATAGTCATGTAGATATGGGGTGTTATGTCAGCATCCGGTACTGCTTCATTATCCTTTTTGCCGACAGGCACTACCTTGATTGGTCCTTTTTATGTGGAAATGTTACGTGAGAAGCTGTTAACTCATATGCAAGTGCACAGATGCACAATCTTTATGCATGATGGTGCTCCATGCCACAGGTCAAAGACAGTAAAGGACTACCTGTAGAGGAAAAACATAACTGTGCTTGACTGGACCGGTAACAGTCCCAACCTTAACCCCACCGAAAATTTGTGGACCATTTAAAAAGACAAGGTGGCAGAAAAACAGCCATCAAAATCCTAAGCTTTGATTGACGTTATAAAGTAATACCTGTGGTGCAAAGACATTTTAAGTGACTACTTCAAATCCCTCATTGACAGTATGCTACATCGTATTCTGTCCGTTATAAAAAACAAATGTGGCAACACAAAGTACTGATTTCGGTCTTTTTGTGTTCTAGAGAATGTAAATATTCATCTGTGGTGTGATTTTTCAAATATCTCTGACTAGTAATTAATTGTTTCTTCGAAAATATAAATTTTCAATAAATTGTCAGATGGTCTTAAACTTTTGCAAATGACTGTTGACTGTGCAGGATATTTCACTACAAATTTACGAGAAAAACTCCACCTTAATCAATCAATTAGTTATGATGCTCACAAAAAGCAGTGTTCAGTCCTTCTTATTTTTGTTATCCTCTTGTGAGGTTTGCCTGTAAATTCAGAAATGCGTCTTCAAATTCATGTAAGTTATATGAATTTCAAACGTGTTTCAGTATTTAACTTGAATATTGATTTATATCCAAATATATTTTATAATTGTTATTATATTTCTGAGTCCAATCAAAATAACAATCATATCGTGGACGTTGGTGGCATCTTATAGGTGATTGCCGGCGTGAAGATCCATTGAGATGCTTTCAGTAGAGCGGTGTCGTATTCGGGTGGGACGCTTTGTTCTCTCTTTAAAGTATTATGTGTTTGTCTGTTCTGCTCCGGCATCAGCCTGTATCAAAGAATATCTAACTGAGAAGAAGTTAAGGCTCGGCGAGACGTAACAAGCGCCGGCATATCTTAAGGTGGACGTCAATTAATTTTGCTTCCTATACTTCCCATGGAAAAACTTCTGTACAGATTTTCTTAACAATTAATGCGTTCCCAAGAAAGAAAATTTGAACATCGATAAAAATAGCTTCATTTTATAACTTGGAATACTTAATATTTTCTAAAACAAAAGCATAATTATGCAATCCAACATTTGTTTATCTACTGACGTCATCAAAGTACAGGTCGCGCCATCTGTTTTCTGGTTTCAACACCACGAAAGGAAAAGGTATTGATATTTAATATAATTATGGTTATGTTTTAGAAAATATTAAGTATCCCAAGTTATAATATGAGGTTATTTTAATCGATGCTCAAATTTTCATCCTTGGGAACACACTAATTGTGAAGGAATTGTATACAAAAGGTTTTCCATTGGAAGTATCGGAAGCAAATTTACTTGACGTCCACCTTAAGAGTTAAAATGCAGAGCACAAAAGCCAACATACAGGCTGATGCCGGAGCAGACTGCGCATTTCTGTTGACTTCAATTCTTTCCGTAAAGAACAGTCAGTCGAGCTACTCACAGCACGTGATTGTTAACTTCTCGGTAGCATAATCACTTCGCAAATCGGGTTAGTTAAGGCTTCTGTTTGTTTTTCAGAAACATTTTCAGTAATGCCAAATGTAGGGAATGTCTGAATTTTGTACTGATCCTTAGGCTGACTATAATATTTACTAAAATTTAATTTAAATAGTAATTGCATATTTTTCTCACCAAAAAAAAAAAAAAAAAAAAGGTAGAAGCAGAATAACAGACAACAGCAGCAACAACAACAAAAAAAAACTGCTCTAGCCAAATAGTCATCATATAGAAGGAAAACATCATGGAACAAAGAAAAGCTTCACTGCTGTAGTCCCCCTAACGTGTTTTGTTCCTGAAAGTTAACTTTCCCTCAGAGCATATTACCTCTTAAAATGTCTTGGCGCTGTTGTCGTCTGTTTTACGTTATCTCTATAAGGCTTGGCGTTCTTCAAGCTTTATATTCTTCGCAGGCTGATGTCACGTGATCACATCTGAAGGGGACTTTGTCAGCCTACATGCACGTACAGCGTGTACCTTCAGGTCACACCCGCCGTTCTACGTGACCTCGCTGCCAATATGTGTAGAGTCCGTTCGAATTCTTCGGCGGACTGAATGTCTCGTGGGTTTGACTGGTGTTGCCTGTTGTGCCGTAGTGGGAGTGTGTGTAAACATCAGTGATCCAAGTCCAGGTGTTTACCTGCGGCGTGGCGAACATATGGAAGATGTTGCGTAGCAACGAAAGTTCGTGTATGGGGAAGGTGACATCGTGCGAGAGCACACTGTGTCGCTCCCTCTCCTAGCCCCCATAATTTGGGGGTACTATACGAAGACAAAAACCGAATCCCGCATTTGCCGTCGTCTTCTAGAATACGATACCAATCGCTAATGTTATCGATTGTCACAAAACATTAAATTTTCTTGTCACATAGGCAATTTGTGGGGTGCTCTTCCAGAGGCCTAGACGAAATGATTCCGGACTCAGGTGAGTGCCAGGTTTATTTTCTGGAAGCCTCGCAGTGAGCACTAACTGCTTTGTTAACGGAAAGTTCATAGATACGGTTACATACACTTACTTTGTTGCCATTTTGGTTCATTTTTATTTACAGTAAAAGACCATTTTTGATCATGTAATTAAACTACATTTGATTGTTTTCATCTTCTTATAGATTTTTCTTTCCTGGGTGGGGAGGGGCGGGGAGATAATGTAAAATTGCACTCATATTCATTTAAATTCCAGATTGTATTTTGGTCTTTTATGCTGTGTTCCATGAAAAGTCGATATTGGCTAAAAATAATTCTCAGAATTACATTCTATGTTTTCATCCAAAAAAAATGTATTTCCATTAAACAATATGTACAATACTCGTACGTAAAATGTCAAAGAAGCTTTGCACTTCAGGTATGTAGATGAACGAATTAAAAAACAATGAAGATTTGTATGAATCTACGTTCATTCACGAAGAAGGGTATGATCTGTAGCTGTGAAGATTTCATTTTTACAATATTTTACATTCTCTTGTGTTTTTGAAGATGAACATGTGATCAGCGATGAGTGTATTTTATGGCAGCTTATTGCTCAGAAGCAAGAGATGGAGTGATTTATTTTCTAGAACGACGCCAACAGGAGGGATTCGATTTGGAGAGCACACTGGTCACGACACGGCGGGTAGTGCCAACATTTTTTTCCGCTGTGCAACATTTTCGTAATTCCATAAATTTGCAATTTGTTACTGAGAGAAGGCCGAATAGTTACTATGAATTTATTTCGTTTCAAACCAAGATGTCTCCAAATCTCTTGGAAGACACAGTACCCAGCCCACTGGTACTGCAGTAACTGTTGCAGAGACGCCTCGTAATGAAGAGTCTTCCGGTACTGAACAGAACTGAACGTGTCATCAGTAAGGGAAACAGCAAATCCCGAACAACTTCATGTTCTCTCCCTCCTCTAGCTCGAAATTTGCCTGCTGGAAAGTGATAAAATAATTTCTCCTTTACCTGCAGCAAAGAATATCCAACTGAGAAGTTGGGGCTCGGCGAGACGAATTTAGTGCAGACATATCCTGGGATACCAGATGCGGTGCACAGAAACCAACATACAGGTTGATGCCGGAGCAGAACAAGCAGACTGCGTGTTTGTGTTGTTTCGTTGATTTCTGGCAAAGAACAGTCAGCAGAACTACTCACAGCACGCGACTGTTACCTTCTCGGTAGCATAGTAACTTCGAATATGTTAGTTTTCTTGCTCCAAACGGGTTAGTTAAGGCTTTTGCTTGTTTTTCAGAAACATCATGAGAGATGCCAAATACTATGGATTGCCAGCATTTTGTATGGATTATTATGCCTAACTATAATATCTTCTGAAATTTAATTTAAATAGTAATATTAATTGTTATTGCAGGGCGGGATATCAGAAAACAACAACAAATTAAGAAAAAAACTGCTGTAAGCAAATAGTCATCAGGTCGAAGGAAACAATCCTGGATCAAAGAAAAGCTCAATTAACGACATTTGCTCCTGGATGTTTGCTTTCTGGCAGAGCACAAACCTCCCAGTTTACGGGGAGGGGGCGCTGTGGTCGCCTCTTTTAAATTATCTCAAAGAGTTCTCCACGCGCAGCTTTGTATTCTTTGCCTGCAGTATCACAAGACTTCGACTTAGGAACTGCAGGAATAAAGAAACGATTTTATATAACTATTACTGTAACGATAGTTCAATCACTTTCTTCGCTTCATATGAGAGAAATTTCTATATGAAAATTTGCGAGTTTTTAAGGCTTCGTGGCAACGAAATGAACACAGCAAAAGAACAGCATGGCCTGCTGAATATATGTTGTTCAATGTTTCGCAGAATAAATGAAATGAAACAGAAATAACATTTTTTGTAAAACAATTATGAAAAAAATAAATAAACCTACTCAAATGTTTTGTATTAAGAACTAGTCACGGTGTGATGCGAAATGCACCTCCTTGTGACATTTCCTAAATCTTCTTTCACAGGGCACACCTACCGGAAAGGGCGTACCCCTAAAAGGGTTTTTCCAAGAGAAACGTGTTCGGGTCCAGTTGGTGAAAACAAAAACTTTGAGTGCATTGCTCTTAATGCAGTACATACACATAACTCTCTCTATATAATACATCATGACCAGAGTAAAATCCCTGAAATGCAAATGGGCTCGAAATTTTGCCAGAAGGACAGACCATCGATGGACAGCTGAAATTTTAGACTGGATTCCAAGGGACAGGAAAAGACCCAGAAGAAGACCACATGGGAGATGGGCGGATGAAATTCGAAAGTATGCGGGAGTAACATGGAGGAGACTGGCACAAGACAGACCGTTGTGGAAGAGGCTTTTAGAGACCTTCCTCCAGCAGTGGATTGATAGTGGTTGACAATGATGATGATATACGGTTGAGTCACATTATTGTGACCACCAGCTAATATCCACAGTAACCGCCGTGTGCAGCGCGGACAGCAACTACACGGGCTGGGAGTGACTCAATAAGTTGCTGGCAGGTGTTCACAGGTATGTAGAGCCATGCTTACTGCAGTGCATCTGACAGCTGCTTCAGGGTGCGTGGTGGAGGATTCATAGAGCGAACAACACAGTGAGGTGGTCTCATTGATGCTCAATCGGTTTTAAGGCTGGGGAATTAGGGGGATAGGGAAGTACTTTGAAGTCTTCATCGTGCTCTTCCAATCACTCCCGAACATTTCAAGCTGTGTGACACGTCGCATTGTCGTTCTGGAATATCCCACACGCCCCAGGGAAGACAGCCAGAATTTATGGTTGTACGTGGTCTGCGAGGATGGATTCATAAGGAATTAGGACCATAGTGCCTTCCACAGGTATGAGTAGACCCAGGAAATGCCACGAAAACATTCCCCAGACCATAACGCTGCCCCTACCAGCTTGTGTTCTACCAGAAATGGTTGAAGAGTGTTGGTTCTCTGATGTTTCTCACCTTATACCCCAGCGTCCATCCCTTCGATGAAAAATAAAGCGCGACTCATAGGAGAAGGCAATCCTTTGCCTATCAGCGGAGGTCCAATTCCGATACTGCCATGAAAATGTAAGCCTTTTCTGCCGATGCACCTTCCTTAGCATAGGTACAGCGCCCATTCGTCAGCGTCGGAGTCCCATGCGCAGTAGGGTTCGCTGGACTTTCATTTTCGACACACTTCCGGTAGCTCTCTGGTTGATTCGGCCAGTGAGTTGCTCCACTGTGGCGTGTCGATCGGCCCTCACGCACCTTCGCAGCCGACGTTCACCTCTCACATCAATGGCACGTGGTGCTCTGCAGTTGCCACATCGCGTATATGCAATGGTGCCATTTCTGCCATCACGATACCCGATACCCTTTAAGGTGGTTCCACCTAAAATCTCTGCCTTGTTTCCAATGGTAAAACTTCTTTGCATATTTTCTACGCAATTAATGTATTCCCAAAGATGAAAATTTGCACATCGATAAAACTAGCTTTAAGTTATAGCATGGAATACTTAATACTTGCTAAACCATAATTATATTAAAATTCAATCATTTTTCTTTGAGTAATGTTCTGACTTTTTAATAGATGGCGGAACCTGTACATTGATGACGTCAGTAGGCAAACAAATGTTGAATTGCTTAATTATGGTTATGTTTAACGTTAGTTTTATCGATGTGCAAATTTTCTTCCGTGTGAATATATTAAATGCGAAGAAAATATGTAAGGAAGTTTTACCATTTCACAAACTGCGCTGTTGCAAAATACTGCCACCCTTGTCCCAAAAGCCGATAATAGCTCCTTTTATCCATGACAGCAAAGAGTGTTATGTTTTCAGAATGCCTACAGCACACCTTATATGCCCTCCAAGCCAACTCACGACACTTCTTTCCATGATTGCGAGCTGTTGATGTCAAAAGTAGGAGGTGGACAATAATGTGACTTGACTGTTGGTTGATGGGTTTTTATGGCGCAAAGGCAAAATTTGGCCAAAGAGCGCCAGATAGGAGACAAATAAATAAAACACTTTAAAAGCGTGGTACAATAGTTACAAAAAGGCTAATGTAGGAAAATTTTTTAAAACTAGATGTATTTTAAAAAGGCAATGTATTTAAAAAACGAAAAGACTGCCAACGTATCGCACCGGCCTCCCAAAATCTTCCGCAGCGTAACTGCTCTGTTATCCAAGGATGTCATCCAACTCACGACACTAAACACGAAGACTTGATTTCCATAAACCGATCTCTGGCTTTAATTTAAAGAGCTTGTTCTCTGTCTGCTGACGCCACCGATTCTGCCACTGAAGGCGAACGTAGTGTACAATAGCTGACTTCAAATCCTTGTGAAACAGTGGTAGAATAGTGATGGGCAAAGGAGACACTGACTTAGCGGAAATATCCCCCAATTCGTTTCCTTTGATGCCAACTTGACCGGGAATCCAGCAAAATCGAACACGAAAACCAGTCGCGGTTAAAGTCCTCAAAAGCCTCCTCACATGATAGAAGCACGGATGGTCTCAAACAGACACCGAAGCAAGCGCCTGTAGAACACTCAGGGAATCCGTATAGACAACAGCCCGTCGATGGGGTTTAGCCTGAACGTGACGAAGACACAGGAGAATAATATACAACTCTACTGAAAACACGGTCGCCTCCGAAGGGATGTATATAATCTGTGTATTATTTGTACTGTAGCGACATAACCTACTGGGCCCAAAATTATTATAAAATAATCACCTTACAAACGTTAGGACCCAGCAGAAGCGTAGCCAAGGTGAAAGGGTATCCTCGGGCTTTGGTCTGGACCCCCTTGAAGTTCGATGGAGTACGAATGTAAACCGATGTATATATAAGGCGCCATATCACGCAAGATCTCGGCGTAACCAATCTATCAAATCTATGTACCGCCCCCTTAAGGAATTTCTCGTCACATGAGATCCAGATATTATCCATAAGTGAGCCGTTTACTGCGTGGGATATAAATGATATAGCACAGGTCAGAATGCTAAGTGAAACTACCGATATCGTTTTAACAGTCCCGAGATAACAGCTCGTGAAACAGAGATTACAGATATATGAAACTACAATTTACAGCGGAGTATTATAATCTAACGGTACACGCAATTTGTTACTACGGGAAAATTCTTCTGAGCTTCACGAAATTAGTGTTTTGCGATACGGTTGTTTCATGTCTTCCTCCCAAAATGTCTTAGAATAACATATAAATATTCTTGTGTTGGCCAAAGCAGTGGTGTCTATTCGAGGCTAGGCTAGGCTAGCTGCGAAGCCCAGGGAATGCACAAATAAAAGTTAATTAAATATACACAAATAAAAGTCAATTATCAACGATATTAAGAAATGTCAATGCTTTCGGTGCAAAAAAACACAATCGGATTCGCTTCTTTCGATTATGAGAATCAGTCTGGCCAGCGATGATCAACGGCTTCAACGTAACGCAAATAGGTCTTCGAGAGACTTTGCTGTTCTGATGAGAAGAGCTTCAATACTATTCCCTGCTAGCGTTTCCATGACAACATGAATGTGCTACGGAGCTCGTGAGTGTCCATTGCTTTGGCCAAGGGTTCGCTCCGAAAAAACAAAGACTTCGTACTAACTCAGTCCCTCCATGCTTCCAGCGCGTGTTTCGCGAGAGTTGTTTCAGTTTGTGTGAAGTGTCAATGAATTAAAATCAGTGATATTGTATCTTAAATTCCTGACTTTCTTGGATTCGAATTGTTTTGATAAATTTTGTGAAAGCTTCCCTAAACATCTACTATCAGAGCTTAAAGAACTCTATGCTTCAAATTTTGATACAGCTCGATTAAAAATTGTTCTGAAGGTGTTTAATTCCCTTGATGAATACAAAAAAATCAATAAGAAACATTACTTGTTACATAAAGTTGAATAATTGGACATAGTGTTTATTGAGGGGTACAAATTAGCAGATCAATATTAAACTGTTCATCAACAACTGCAACTGCCGAAAGAAGTTTTTCCGTATTAAAAATAATCAAGATATATCTTAGAGCCACACAAGGACATGCACATTCGAGCAACTGGGCTGGTTTGTTAATAGAGAAAAACATTTTTAAATATGAAAAAGTACTCAGAAGAAAGATTTTGTGAAAACGTAACACTCAAGTTCCCACAAAAGGAAAAAAGAATGGAGTTCGTGTATAAATAAGTGTTCAAATCCTAATCCTCATAATAATTTGGTATCATGTATACCTAAAATTTAGAAAAATAAATGTTACTTCTATTACTTAACAATAAAAAAATAAACATCGCAATATTTTAAAAACAGTATTTGGTGGGGGATATATCTTGAGCCAAAGTAGTGTGTGCACTACAGAAGGAACAGTGAAAGGAATTGTAGATTACCTTCGTAATCTACAATTCTTATTTATTTTTTTGGAGACGAGGGGGGGGAGGTGTGTAACGACCTTTGTGTGCTGCTTCATTTTGTAAAAGTACTCTTCTGTTTCACTAATTCAGGTTCCCTGTCCCTGCATTTCTCTGATTTCCTTTCCTGTTAAGTTTACTTACTAAAATCGCCTAGTTTAAAAACCATTTTAGGACAAAAAGTAAAATTCTGTTTTAATGGCTTAGATGTGCCGAAAATATATGTTTGTTTTTTTTTTTTTTTTTTTTTTTCTCCATTTTAGTCGTTTAGTACAATTTTGCAAGTAAATAGAGAAATTTGCCTACATATTTATAGTAATACCAATTACAGTAACTAATTTGAAAATTGAATTATATAATTATTTCTTTAGAACTGGAAATCAATTTTCTGATTAATGAAAAAAAATGTCATGTGTGTTAGTGTTGGAGCCAGAAGGAAACGTGTTAGAGGGGTGAGCTTGCTTGTGGAACCGATCCTATGTTCGCACATGAGAGCGGAGACAAGTGTGTTGGTGATGGAAGAGAGATGACGTCACTTTCTTTCAGTTTCCATTGAATGTCATACGAAGCTTCTTTCCGAGGGACTTAAACGAAAACAAAGACAATGTTTTAGAGTGCTTTTTCAAAAGTGAAATAATATTGTGTTTCAAAATGCCCTTTTCACACGACACCAGTTATAATGGATGCTAAATAATTCTGCTAATTTTTATGGATTTTAAGCAAAATATTATATATCTGTGACCTCATATATCCAGCCAATAGTAGCATGTAACCGAAACGGCACAAATTTATATCTTCTAAGTACCTCATTCGCTAAGTTCCACAGCGTGTTGCCGAACGGTTCATGATTATTGCGATTACTGTTGTTGATTTAAAAGCATGTAATTCAACCAAAAAAATACAGTTACGCATTTGTATCATCCGGATCTACGGACATTCTTAGGCAGATTATAAGTACTGAGAGTCGGTTTACAATTGTACACTCATCAACCAAGATACTGAATTTTAAAATTTGGGAAACGATTCACAGAGCTTTTTACGTATGTCATTTTCTATAGAATCGAAAAATATTCTTACATGTCTTCCTAGACTGCAATCCCTACCCATCTCAGTGCCTTTTTTTTTTTTTTTTTTTTTTTTAAGATCAATTAAACCAGGAAAATAGGTAAAAGGTCTGCCATTCTTTGATATGTAATATGCGGTATTGAGTATTTTGTTGGTATTGTGCACTTCTTTCTCACTTATTTTATCAACAACATTTTCCAAGACTCCAATAGCCGTTTTTCTTTCATTTTACAAGCTTCTTTATGGGCGTGACTTTCTCTGAGCTCTTCTATGTTTTCCCTTAGATGTCACCGCCACCCGCTTGTCCGCTCGGCCGAAAGCGAACTGGCTGCTGCGTCTTATTCGCTGCAGTGGAAGGAAACTGAATGGCCAAAATTTTGGCATAACTTTTTCCCCTGTTAATTTTTTCCTGTGTACTGGTGCGTACCATGAGGTTGGGTTCCCTAATTGAGGGTCGACGGGTGCACTGCTTTGTGTTTCATATGGGAGAACATGAGAAACCCATGCTTTTCCATATGCCACTTTAATGATAAAAATTGCATTAAGTAAAGTTTGGGAAACTAAGAGATGACTGAATTACAAAATAAACCTACTACTAAAACTGAAAGTATTAGTTTTCTTCTTAAAAAGAAGAAAACTAATTCTGAACTGCAACGTTGGTGATTTGGATGATTTAGTGATAAGATGTTTACAGGATTCCCTCTGTAAACAATTCTGGAGAGCTTTGAGATACTCTGGCAAAATTCAAGAACAAAGACAGATTTATTCTCAATTTGGTTTCTTAAAGTAGATACATGGGTACCGGTGGAGTTCTATTTAATCAAATATCAGATAGTTATTTTCCAGCAGTCAATTTCTAAACTTTACTAGTACTCGCATTTCACATATACAAAAAATTCAGTAAGCGCTTGCAAGAGAAATGACTTCAACTATTGAGATTTCATGGGAAAATGATCATGCACACTCACGCTATTTGAGGTATTATACGTTTAAGAAGTCTCACTTAAATATTGCTGCCGTAAACAAATCGTTTCGGTTGGCTGCTTGGTAGATTTTGAAGCCTGACCTGAATTAACTAGCTATTTTACTCAGTACCCGTGCTTAGAAATTATTATCATGATTCTCTCCGGTCCTCGGGGTTACTTTCCCCGACCTCGACTGGTGCATTACTGCATCTCTAACTTCTGCGTCTGTCTCGACGCACATTCTCACACTCCTATTTTGGAAGAATTGGAAAACCCCTCTTCATCAGGTGAAGGTAACAGCATAAGTCATACTTTTGGACTGCACTCCGAAAAGTCCAAACGAATTTCCTCTTCTTGCGTCCCCCCCCCCCCCAAACGTCCTGTCGATTTCGTGGGGGTGGGGTTTCCATGACTCTTCCACGAAATACGCTTCCCTCATTGGTCACGAGCCATAATTCCTCGTTCTGCATTGGACCCCCCTCCCCTCCCCCCGCGGATCATCCTGATACGTCGGTTAAAGAGTGAAGGGTTAGGGATGTTGAGAGAAACATGCTTCATTTGACCCGTCAAGCACGCAGTTTGGGGTCCGTAACACTATAGTGACCTCTGCTCCACTTCCTGAGTGACCCCTTCTTTGTTAACCCGGGTACTATGTTCTGTTCGCCTTTTCTTTTTCTTTTTTTTTCTTTTTTCGCCAATGTTCTGAAGTAGAAGTATGTTCTGTTCGCCTTTTTTCTAGCTGGTAAGGATGTGCTTTTTTCAAAAGGAATTGCACGGCTAATGACTCCCCCCCCCCCGTGGCGCGAAAGATCTCGGTGTGAGAAACGCTTGCTTGTTCTATGCGTATTTCTCACGTTATTTCATTTTACTACTGAAGGGGTGGGGTACGCTTGGCTATTCCTACCTGATTTTCTGGGAGCTAGAAAAAAGAAAGGAATTTCCTCATGAAGGAGAAAACTTACCCAGAAAACGGTGCTTAGCCGAGATATGAAATATAAAAACTTTATTTTTTTCTTTATGATACATGAACCCCGGATCTCTTTTATGCACCTTGTATATTTTCTTCCTCTTGGGAAGCCCTAGATATTTCCTTCAGTTAAGTCGTCTCTGATTTGGTGGCGCTCCTTTCCTATCACTCCCATCGCGCTGTACCGTCTGAACTAACTGCTGAATGGCGTAATTCCCGTATTAAAAATGTTTATGGCCCCACAAATGTCTACTAACGGAATCGTGGTCCTCCAATGTTGCACGTTATTCCGCAGGATATATGGGTAACACAGAGCCCTATTTTGTTTCTTCTTATCGTCAGCCATAGATCTAACTTGACAATGTATCGGTAAATGTGTAGATCAGCGTCCTAAATTATTTTGTCCGAAAATTATTAGTACCTGGAAAAAGTGCAACGTACACCTTAACCGTATCGGTAAACGTGTAGATTGCCGCCCCGGTGGCGCAGTGGTCTAAGCGATGGCCTCTGATCATTCGTCCGAAAGGGGTCCGGGTTCGAATCCCGGTGAGGCATGGATGTTGTGTTTGTCTTACGGCACTGGCTCTCTCCCTTTCCTGGAACCAGTGACCCTAAATTAGGGACGGGCGACTGCTTATAGCCCATTGAGTTGCTCACGGTGGTCGTTAAACCTCCAATTAAAAAAAAAAACGTGTAGATTAGTGTACTAAATATGTTAGTACCTGAAAAAAGTGCGACGAACAGATTTCTGATTATGAAAATTAAGGGCAAATGGTGCAGGAAATTTATGTTTTAATTGTCTTTTAAAGATTTTTATCGTAATATTTACCTGCAAGTGCGATGCTGTGAAGAGACGCTGCGGAAGGCCTGAGGCATCGCTACCATGTCAAACTTTGTTCCGTTGAAAGGAAGATTAGCTGCGACATCTATTTTACGAACAGATGACTACAATAGCAGTCGCGTTTATTTTTCATAGAGGAGCGAAGCATCATGTACTCATACGTTACAGAATATAATTCGTTCACGTTTTGTCATTGTTTTTAAAGCAGATGTCGATAAATGTTTCGTTCTTTTACACATGATTCCCTAATTCGAAATAGAAAGTACGAATATGGCTTTCTTTGTTGTACAGGAAACTTGTGAAGTGTAATTTTCGGTTCTGCTTTGAACGGCTTTCATTCATAGCTGATTTGCTATGCCGCTGTACCTTGGTTCTCCTGTTGATACGCATATTTTGCAAATCAAAGAGGTTTTCTCCGGTTTTACCTGTCATCAACGTACAGGATACAACAAAATAAAGAGTGGATAATCTGCACCTATTTTCTGTAGCATATCACAACAACATTTATCGTTCTTCTGCGAACAATGTAACCGGTTTCTCTTATACTTTTCCGCCCGTCATTTCCGTACAACAACGAACCTTCCATTTAACTGAGGAAAGGTTGATATAGTCGCGGTAGCGATGCGTTAGGCCTACCGTAGCGTCTCGTCACCTCATCGCACTTAGAAGTAAATATTACGACAAAAATCGTTAAAGTTCTGCAATTTTGCCGTTAATTTCCATACACCAAAATTTGTACATCGCACTTTTGCCAGGTACTGACATTTTTCCGAAGAAATAATTTAGGACCCTTATCTACACATTTACCAAAACATCATGTAGTTTGATTTTGTGCCAGGAAAGAACTACGTAATGATGAGAAGTAAAACCTGAAAACAGTGTTCTGTTGATATTAGACAATTTCGTTGTAACTCTACACTATTGTCTGCCATATATTGACTCGAATTAAATAGTAAGTGATCTCTGTTGTATATGTACATTTTCTAATGTTTAGGAAATTCCTCATATTCTTGTTCCTCCAGACTTAATCAAAAATGCTTTCAATTCCACATCTGAAAAAAAATCTGGTACTAATCTGGAGCTAACAGGCTGAGCGCTGACGTCTCTCGGCTCTGTGAGTACTCGGTCGAGTGAGGGCACTTAATGTAAAAAACTCAAAGGTTACCGCATGTCGCATTCCAACTGTACGGGAAGAACAACGGAAGGTAACCATTGTCACAAATTAAACACCCGAGCATTGAAATGTCTTATGCGAGTGTAGCAAGGACTACATGTCTCCATTATGCCTCATCATAGGCTTTCTAGCAATCGCCCAAACAATTCTGAACCAATCCCGCGTTCCAAGTGGCAATTCCCCATAAACAGATAAATACGAGTAAGGCCGTTTCTCTTCTTTAATCAAAGTGATGCCACCGAAAGGTCACAGCCGTTGCCGCTATGTTGGAGCATTAGAGCCGCCAAACTTGTTTGGAAAGTTCTTTATTTGGTTTAAACCGCTCATTCCAACAAAATGAAGTTCTGAGCGGGTACCGAAATTAGCAAAATCGAGGTTTTCAAATCATAACGAACCATACTTACCTTTTATATAAATAAATTTTGTTTTTCACATTTTAACGGTGATAACATACAGCTAAACCCCATGTTCACAGCACCTTGACATTTATAGAACAAAAACTCCTAAAACAGCTCAGACTTTCAGTTCTCACATACAGTTTACAAAGAATCACGAAGAAGACTCAGTTTTCAAAGGTAGTGGAAGTTTTTTCTTCAGCTAATCTACAACACTCATGCTTTAAGTTTCCTAGTTTGAAATCACTAACAGCCAAGCATATTCATTTGCAGTGTTCACGGCAGTTTCAATTTAACCAGCGCAAGTAAAAATTGTACTGTACGAACAATCTTCAGTTACCAAACGAAGTTTTAATTATTTTGACCAGTGATTTGCTACGAATGGTCTGTCACATTATTTATCCTTTGATGTATCCATTCAAGTTTACATTTTGTTCTTTGACCCTAACGGCTTTTATTTATATCTGCCTCTTGGTTTGTCAGTGAGGAGATCTCAGGTTTTCTTTTACTTATTAATTCACCTTTTTATGAATGGCATTATGGGAGCTTGCCTAAGTGAAAGGCAACGCCCCTGGGAATGTCCTGGCGTAGAGATCAGATCTTACATGTATAATTTTGAGCAATTTCGTATACAAACTTGGCTAATGCAATGACGTGAGAATGAAATCAACCATTATTCGTACGGACTGTATGTTGGAAAAGAAATGTAAACCAATGATGCGACGAAAAATGTCTTCACATTCTGGAAATTCCAAACTTCAAAATTAAGCATAATTTCCAATGATCATTTATTTTTCGTTTCTTGAAACAGAAATCAATTTTAAAAGCAACAAAATTAGTAAAGAGAGTGAGAGTTAATCGAAATATCTAGGTTAGTAGTGAGAAACAAATCTAATGCTGTTCGACGTGATAGTTATCATAAAATTATATTTCGAAAACCCGAGCCACTAAGATATCTATTTCCCAATAGCCTTTAATGATCATGCCACACTAGATTTTACTTGTATTTAAGTTTTGTGTCTTGTTTCTACTGTAACAACCGCCAGCTAACGTAAGCTGCATCACACGTGATGACACATAAGCATAAACGCCACGACTTAAACTGGTTAATACGCACTTTTCATTTAAACTGCAACATTTGAAATTTTCCTCGACTCAGTTTTCCAGCCGAATTTCCGATTAAAGAGGGATACTTACAGTTCACGATACTAAGGTGGTCTCATTATCTTTTTCTCGACTGAGACTGGTTGGCAGAGTTGTACGTTAAGAAGAAACTGATATTATGTGCGAAACATTTCGCAGTGGAAACACTGACGAACAAAGAAAGAATTGTTCAAATCGGGTTCATAGAAGCAGAGATATTGAAAAATACATGATATCGCCTCTACGCCCCCTGGCGGAAAACCATGCATTATTTTAAGCAGAAAGTATTTTCAAAAGGTTTCTATATGTGATCGGTATCTGTGCACGAATAACTTTTTTCAATTGAGTTTTCAGGAGCTCCGATTTTACTGCAAAACATCAAACGTAGAAATTAAACCTTACGCACCCTGGTGGCCAAACCGTTCTTTATCAATTATTAGAAATTATATGCAAAACATTTCCTATCAGAGGCTATATCCGGTGCAGAAAGAATTTTTCAAATCAGAGTTTTGGAAGCAAAGATATTGAGAAAAACAAAACTTATCTTTACGCCCCATAGCGGAAAGTCTATGCATTACTTGAAAATTTTGAAATTATATGAGAAACATTTTACACCGGAAACGCCGTCTAACAAAGATGGAATTTTTCTAATCCAACTTTTAGAGGCAGATATATTGACAGATAAAAGGTAGACCTTTACGCCCTCTGGTGGAGATACCATGCATTATTTTAAGAAGAAATATTCTCAAATGTTTATCGACATGAGCGGTATCGCTACACGAAATAAGTTTTTTAAACGGGGTTTTAGAATCTGAGATTTTGCTGCAAATACCCACAAAGCAGAAATTAACGCTTACGCTCCATGGGCGTAACCTTATTTTATAAAAAAATAACAATTTACAAAATATAATTTTCCGTCAGCAGCTGTATCCTGTGCTGGAAGAATTTTCCAAATCGGAGTTTTAGAAGCAGAGATATCGGGGAAAGCGCAATTTACCTTTACACCCTCTAGCGGAAAGTCAATGAATTACTTGAAAATTTGGAAAAATATTAGAAACATGTCGCACCGGAAACTCTGTCCAACAAAGAAGATTTTTTTAAATCGGACCACTAGAAGCAGAGATTGTGACAAAAACAGGATATATGTCTACGCACCCTGGCAGAAAAACCATACATTAATTTAAGAAGAAAACATTCCGATAAGGTTAGTTTGCGTGAGTAGAATCGGTCCACGAAAGAATTTTGCCGTCGAAATTTTAGAAGCTCAAATTTTGCTCCACATACATCAGGATGAGAAATCATAGGTTACGCCACCTCATGGCCAAGCCATTTTCTACCAAAAATTAGAAAATATATGCAAAATATTTCTCATCAGGAGCTGTGTCGGCTGCAGGAAAATTTTTCAGGTAAATGTGTACTTTAGCGTCCTGAATTATCTCGGGGGAAATATTAAACTGTGTGGGAAAAGTGCGACGTACAATTTTTTAAACATTCAAATAATGAGGAAAAGTACAAATATTTGGTATTGTAGACAAAAATAAAAAGAGTTTTTTGGAAGTATTTACTTGCGAGTTTGATGGTTTGCAGTAGTTGGCGTGGCAGAGTCAAGCGATGCTAACGGCCAGGACGTCGTGGGTCCGTGCGTCGGAAGGGAGTAAGAGTTGGTTGTGAATGCGCGGAAGAATACAACAAGAGTGGGGTCTATTTTTCGGAGGAGTGTGATGCGTCATGTAATCGTGTGCAAGTAGAAGTAGTTCAGAGATGTTTTATTAATTTTTCAGACAGACATAAGCGGAATATCGTTATTATTAGTTTCACAATGTCCCCTAATTAAAGGAAATGAAGAAATGTAAAAGTTTTCATGTACGACAAAGGTTTTGGTTCCGGTTGGATCGCAAGTTTTGATTATGATTTCTAAGATGGGTTAACGTGAAGATTATTGTGTAAAATTCAGAGACGAAATATTTCAAAAAAATGTGACATACATCTTTTTGAAATCAAAAATGAAGTAAAATTAAAAAAAAATTCATTGATATAGTCATTTTTGAAAAAGTTTTACGTAAAATGTGCCTGCCTGAAAGGCACGAGGAAATCCAGTCAGCGGCGACGTTGACGCTGTGACTGCTGCTAGAACGTCTACTCATTGTCTCAGCCGATGCCGAAGATCCTCGCAAAACAAGTTAGGCCTAACCGTCCTACACGTGCAGTGCGACCGAGGAGTTGAAGGGATCCGTTTTGAGTGAAGCCAACATAGATCAGCTGTTTCTGTCCTCTCCCTGAGGTACAGTGCGTAGAAGAGATAGTGTGTCCTGCTGGCAGAAAAACTTGCTGCCCGGAATCATGTAAGCGGTAGATAGCGCTGCCATGGGATTTCACGTCGCTTTTCAGGGAGGAAGGACGACGAAAACGCACATCTTTCTATGACACATACCGAGCTCGTCAGTATTATGTGTACTTCTTGAACGATATTTTATGAGCAGATAACTTAAGTATATCCAAAATAATCGACACACCTTTTTCACCTCCCTCCTCCCCAAAAAAAGAACGAACGAACGGGGTGCTCAAGATACATTAATAAGCGTATCGTAATTTAAGTTAAGCTTTGCACTGTGCTAACATCAACATTAATGTCAGATAATTCGGAAGTTTTAGTCATACACGGGTTACATTATGAAAAAAACACCGGAAACCAAAATGCAGTTTACAATCACTGAAACATCAACTTAGAGTATAAAATAAATATAAAAAAAATGAAAATTGTTTTGCCCCTCAAAACCGGTTAATGTACAGGGGTACTTGATTTCTTCAACCAATCCATTTTTAGTTGTGCTGTTATTCGGTACATCGTAGCTTACATTTTTTCATCGTGAAACAGATATTTTTGAAAATGAAGGGAGTTTCTTCAATTCAAAAACCGTAGTATGGTAGGGAGCCCAAGAGCTTGTTATTGTATTGTGCCGGATAATGAAATTTTAATCCCAGACGAAATCCGAAAAGAAGTATGGAGACTCACGTCTTTGGAAAGACCCACTAACGCTGTTGAAAAAGCTACTAATACCACTTACAATGCTGCTTAAAGCAGACTTCTTTCTTTCAGTGTATTCCTACAAGACTCTTCGATGACTACGTACTGCTCAACAGCTCCCTGTTGTATTCTTCCACTCATAACTTACCCTTCGCAACAAAGCTTCCGTTCACCGGACTGATAAAAAAAATGATCCTATGTAGAGGATTTTAGGAAGGGAGTGTCTGACCCCAGGTCTTAAACAACCCTTGGAAATAGGAAGCTAGGAGATTTGGGCTAGAGTGCCCGATAGGAAAGTGACACGGAAGCGAAGTTGAAAGGGGGAGGAAGACGCCTTTATTTATTACCGGGGGTCCAGTACCCGGGGTTAGACAGCTTAACGTGCCCATCCGACGCACGGCGGATATTTAGTGGATCGAGCGTTCGTACCTGCCTGGGATCGAAAATGAGGTCCTCTCCGTGGCAGTCACGAACATTGCCCACTAGGCCACCCGCGGCCCTCGTTCACCGAACTACACCTTGACGGCGTCGCCACTCTGTCGTCCAAGGCCTACCGCACGTACTCTTTCAAACCATCGTCCTCCCAGGTCAATACTTCAGTAAAATTCTTCCCTGCTCTCTACAAATACTATATTTTCGCGCCTTTCCCCATAATTTTACATGCTTAAAAAATTGTACGTCGTACTTTTTCCACATAGTTAAATTTTTCCGACGAAATAATTTAGTACGCTAAAGTACACATTTACCGCACTGTGTAGTCGTTCTTTTTTCAGAGCAACTAATCCCATATTTTCATCAAATCGACAAGTAATAATATTATTTTTAAGTGAAACACAAAGTCATCGGTTTTACACATACTGACATCTGATAAGCACAGCGTCAAAAAATGTGACTTAATAACGACTCATGGCATTTCTAAATTATATCTGGACACGTATAGTGGTTTCATGTTTAATTTAGAGTACACATTAAAATGCTTACAAACAGCTGTTTATTTTGGGTTGTTTTTTTGTTTTGTGTTTTTTTCAGGATTTGTCGTTTATCTGACATAAAGAAAAATAGAAAAAAATACTATTTTTTGCTTTAAGCATTTAGGCATTAGCAAGTCTATTAACTTTTTTGCGGATTTTAACTCTTTCTTTTCTTGGTAACTTTGCGCGTTTTTTAGGGCACTAATACTAAGCAGCCGGCCGTTCCATTGTTCTTGTAGTCTACGATGTGTTTTCAATGTAGTTAAGGTCTTAATAACTACTTAATTATGCACTTAAAGCACTTCTGAAATACTTTGTACATATTGCAACTAATTGTTTATGTCATATAACCTTCACAAAGCATTTCTTTAGTTCATTATTGTCTTTATTTTATTCTCGTATTTGTGTTGTCAGAAGTTGAGGAGTAGGGGGTTTTTATAATCCAGTTTTCTTTCAAGAATCTGTGCTTTAGAAAAAAATTAATATTTCCTTTTTTATTGCAATGTTTAAGAATTTGTAGTACTTTAGTATTGCTATTCAGGTTTAAATTCTCTCTTAGACGACTAGGTAACTTGGCAATTTGTTATTGCTGAACATTATTTCTGATTCATTATGTCACTCTTACAACTTGAGTTTTCTATAATCATCTTCTTTCTGTTTATTAGTAACAGATGAAGAGCATGGGTCGGGCCAGGAAAGTTATGGATGCAAGCTAAATTGTTAACTAAAGCTTGGTCATACAACTCTATGGAGGTTATGACATATATATATTTTTAAAAAAATTTTGGTGAGCTTATTACTTGCATCTATGGCTTTGCAGAAACCCATTTCCAAATAGGTCTTTGTGGAAGTGAGAAAATGCACAGTTTTTGCTGGTCCTTGATAAATCCAAGGCTCAGTATTCTCGACACTTTCTACATTCAGTTTTTCTATTATTTTTTCCTCTTCTTACTCACACCGGTCAATACATAACCTTTTCTATGTTGTACTTGGTATGAGTCAAAAATTTTTTTTCTTCAGTCTCTTCTTAACAGAATGTGAATTCTGAATTTTCATAACTGCTGCGTTGCGCGTTTTGATCTTCAGGTTATTTTGCAACTTTCGTTTTAAATTCTTAAGTTTTTCTTATGTTTTCGGCTCTGCTCTTAAGTAACTTATTTCAACTTACTATTTAGCAGCTTATGCGTAAATTCTAGTTGAAATGTTTTTTTTTTTTTTTGCTTCATTTTTTATTTATTTTCGTTTTTCATTATTAGTTTTAATTTTTATTTTAGCGTGTTTTGGCTGATGTCTTTTTGGAGTGTAGTTAATACTCGAGTTTTGGTAATTTCTTGGACTGCTTATTTCCAGTTGGTTTGCTCGGAATTTTGTATGTTTGGCCCAAGTGGCGTTCTAAGGACGATGAAATAATTGGAGGTCAACTCAGATAATTTAAGTCCTCCCCCTCGGTTAGGCTAGCACCCTTTCCCATAGTGTATGAACTCGCTGGCAAAGGTAATCTAAAGTTATGAAATGACAAACGTTGTTTGACATGTAAATCTGCGGATCCTAACCTGTATTCTTCTATTGCGGAAAATTGCTCCAACAAGTTTTGCAAAGCCTACAATACCATTTATAAGCTCACCTGTACTATCTGCAGCCATAGCTATATTGGCCAAAGCAAAAATCCTCTTCATCTTAGGATAAATGGTCACAGGTCTCTAGTTAACAAGTTCTCTACTTCTGGTGTGAACCCCTCCACTAATGCTAGCCAGTACTCTACCTTTGAATTAGAGCATTTCCATACTCATGGTTTTGACAAAGTGAAAATAGAGGTACTGCATATTATCCCTGACCTCTATGCTCGGCTTGAAACTGAATCCCTTGAAATTTTGCAGCATCAGTCTCTTTATCCCTATGGTCTTAATTCCACTCTTTCTGACAATAAGCATAATCCGCATAAATTTTCTATACGTGAACTCTTCTTTCTTGTTAACAACAAAAGCTGCACTAGAGGTAATAGACGACAGAGGTTATTTCGCACTTCAAGCAAGGTTGATTTTGCTAACTTGCAAATAACTCTGGAAAGGTTTAAAAATGATACTAGTTTTGTTAAAAATACTTACAAAATACTTAAGTCCTTCAAGCACTCTGTCCTTAAAAGTTTTTTCAAATTCTGGAAAGAAACAGCTGACCATGTTGATAAGCATGTTTTTGCTTTGGTTCTAGACATTCTTAAGCATATTTTTAAAGATAAAATTTATCTTAAAGAAATTTCCAGTAATTATGTAACCATCAGGTTTCTAAATAAAACCTATGATCATCTCAATGTTAGGAAGCTGTTCTACAATAATGCAATTTTTTTTCCCCATCCACAGGCACCAGTCTATTGTAAGTTTTAAATATGTTAAGACCTTAGGGTCAATAGTTAAAAACTACAAACTTAATTCTTCGAGTTCCATACCTGTAGTTACTACATGTTCTTGTGATGAATATAAAGACACAGTTCACTATGATAAGAATTACAAGCATATTATCACTGGTAACTTGAGTTTTGTTGAAAATGACAAGCTTAGGAATTTATTAGAGTATGGTTCTAAATTTAGACCTTCCTTCCAAATCTCCAAAGAGAGGATTCTTGAGAGCTTCACTCAAGATGTTAATAGGTACATTATAAAAACCAGTTTAACATACAATCAGCCTATTGAGGCCTTCGCAGAATGGAAATATAATGTAATCAATGGCTTCACTAATGAGTTGGCAGGTCTTGATTTCAGTTTTGATAGAAATCTATTTTTCTCTGGAGATGCTAAAAGGTCACTCTCCAAACTACAAGACCAATTTATTTTTACCACTACGGATAAAGCTAGCAATAATTTTGCAGTTATCTGAAAGAAATTCTATTTTGAATTGTTAACTATGGAACTCAATAATAGAGTAACCTACGAGCCCATAAGTTATTCTACCAAGCAGTTAGAAAATCGTTTTAAGGCATTCTTCAAGAAACTTAAAATTCCACAAATGAGAAGATATGAGCCTGAATTTCCCTTTCTTTTTGCAACTGTTAAGTTTCATAAAGATAGAGTGAAGTTCAGATTCATAGCTAGTGGAGTCAGGAGTCATAAAAAGAAAATTGATCTAGCTTTTGAAGACATCTTGAAGAAGGTCTTGAAACACATTAGTAACTGTACTAATTTGAAGTACAGAGATTTTTGGATAATTAATAATAATGCAGAAGTAATTTCCACTATACTCGAAGTAAATCCGTTAGATATTAATAGTTATGATTTTGAGAACCTATATACTAATCTGCCTCTGTCAGATATAATCACTACCTTTAAAGAGCTGTATGCAGAATTTAAACTTAACCAATTTGTTAATGTAGGAGCCTGGAACTCTTATCTCAATTGCTGCATAAAAAATAACCATATCTTATATAATAATACTCTCTATAAGCAAGTAAACGGTATCCCTATGGGAACGTCAACATCCACAAGTATTGCAAATCTATTCCTGTTCCTTAAGGAATATAAATTCATTAAAAATCACTCCACTTTCTCCGATAACTACCTTTACACATTTAGATATATTGACGATCTGCTGTGTATAAATAATTCAGAAGTTATAGAGAGTGATTTTGATAATATCTATTCTAGCTCTCTTAACTTATGTAAAACCAACCACAGTAATCAGGAACTAGAGTTCCTAGACTTAAGCATTAAACTTAACAGAGGTAACCCATCTATTAGCCTCTTTGATAAAAGACTTAATTTTCCTTTCAAAGTAATTAAATATCTACACTGGAATAATAACATACCAACAAAAGTAATTGAGAATGTACTAATTTCTCAGGTGCTTAGAATTTCAAGAATTTGTAGCAACAATTTGGACTTGAATTACCACATTAATATACTATTAGACAGTTTTCTAGAGAACAAAATTCCTACTTCTTTCATCAAAAGAACTTTAAGAAAAATTATTCTGAATAATAGAGTAAGGTTGGCAGATCTGCTTTAATTTTCTACACAGTTAAGAATATGATTCTGACCAATGAAAGCCTTTTGGAAGTTGGTCTAGAGGATGCATATTAACTACAAAAAGGAACCTTAGTGCTATGGATTAGAAGGTCCTATTAAAAATAAAAAATTAAATAATATAGACAAAATTACAAAAAAGCTTAAAAATCTGTTTATAAAAGAAAATAAAAATAAATATAAAAGAAAACTAGTTCAACAGACTGTAGACAAACTTCGTGTTGCAAGTGATATTCATATGGAAGTAGACATTCGTCATACATAACACGATATGCAACTTGCCCATTAACCACCTTTGACGAAATGATGAAGATCACTTCTACATTTAATCAAATTAAAAACGGTATTTACAAGTTAAAACATATGATAGATTAAAACACTAGATATTTCGATCACACTAGTGATCTTCATCAGGTCACTCACCTAATGACATCAAGGTACGTCGACACGCAATACATAGGGATTTTTGATGACCCAAACAATGGGTAAAGCGCATGCTCACGAAAGTTGTTGTGAACACAGAGAGAGACAGGTAACAGTACTGCAAACGAAGAAAGTAAAAATGATGCTACACAAGTATTAATAATTCAGCTGTAATGATTATTTCCGCAATGTTCAAGAAGAGCAGTCCATGTTCGTGGGAGGAACTCTTTCTGCACCGATGAGAAATCGTTTGCCCACAATTTCTAATGTTTGTAAAAATGGTTTGGCCACCAGGGGGCGTAAATCTTAATTTCCGCTTCTGATGTATTTGCAGCAAAATATGAGCTTCTAAATTATCGATTGGAAAAAAAAAGTCGTTTGTAGACCGATACTACTCATGTTGACAAACCTTTTAGAAACATTTTCTTCTTAAAATAGTGCTTGGTTTCTACGCCATTGGAGTAGATGAATATTTTATTTTTGTCAATATCTCTACTTCTAGGAGTTCGATTTGAAAAATTCCTTCTTTGTTGGATAGTGTTTCTAGTGTAACATGTTTTTCATATAATTTCAAAATTTCAAGTAATTCAAAGACTTTCCGCTAGGGGCCGTAAATGTAAATTGCGTTTCGCTTTTATATCTCTGCTTCTAAAGCTCCGATTTGAAAAATTCTTCCTGCCCCGGATACAGCTCCTGATGGGAAATCCTTTGCACATAATTTCGAATTTTTGTAAAAATTATTTGGCCACCAGGTTCCGTAAGTCTTAATTTCCGCTTCTGATGTATTTGCAGCAAAATATGAGCTTCTAAAATCTCGATTGAAAAAAGTCGTTTGTTGACCGATACTACTCATGTCGACCAACCTTTTAGGAACATTTTGTTCTTGAAATAATACATGATTTCTCCGCCAGGGGGCGTAGATGTATGTCTTATTTTTGTCAATATCTCGACTTCAAGGAGTCCGATTTGAAAAATCCTTCTTTGTTGGATAGTGTTTCCGATGCGAAATGTTTTTCCTATAAATTCAAAAATTTCAAGAAAATCATAGACTTTCCGCTAAGTGGTACAAAAGGTAAAGTGCGTTTTCTGCGTGATTTGTGCGTCTAAAACTCCGATTTGAAAAATTCTTTCTGTATCGCATACAAGACCTGATGGAAAATATTTTTTACATAATTTCTAATGTTTGGTAAAGAATGGTTTGGCCAAAGCGTTACTTTCTGCTTCTGATGTATTTGTAGCAACATCTGGGCTCCTGTAAACTCGACTAAATTTTTTTTTTATTAGACCGATACCGCTCAAATGGAAAAACCTTTTGAGAATACTTTCTTCCTAAAATAATGTATGATTTCTCCACCAGGGGACGTAAGGTCACATCTTATTTTTGTCGATATCTCTGTTCCTAAGAATCCGATTTGAAAAAAAAATCTGTTTTGGAGAGCGTTTCCGGTGCGAAATGTTTCTCATATAAATTCATGTTTTTTTCTTAACGCACAAGTCTGCAACCAGAGGGCGTAAGATCACGATTCCGTTTACAGCAATATCTGAGGGATTAAAAAACCGAATAAAAACTTCTTTCTTCCATCAGATACTGTTGTTTTCCATACCGGTTCCATTGATTTTAAATAGTTTTGATAAATTTAATTTGCGTCAGGACGGATTCAAAAGACGTGCTTATAACACCCGAAAATTCGGTGTCATCTATCTTATTCTTTCTTGCAAGCATCAATTTTTTTCCCGATTTTTTTCAGTTACATATAAGCGATAATGAAATTAAATAAGTTAAATCCCGGGCAAAGCCGGGTAGTAAGCTAGTTATTGTATAAAGATGTGCTTACCTGTCGTTGACGGTCTTGTATTGGAGTATTTAGGAATTTTTTCAGTGATCTGAAATGATATCGTGACTAGATAACTACACAATGGGATTAAAAAATGTGTTTTATTTTGTCAGTTTGGTCTTAATATATATATATATATATATATATATATATATATATATATTTTTTTTTTTTTTTTTTTTTTTGGGTATCATATATACTTTGCGGTCTCCCGGTGTTGATGGCTTGCCGGCCGAGTTCTATATGAAATTTGCCAATATTCTGGTTCCGTGGCTTTATAGAATTTACAACCACATTGTGAATAGAGGAATCATGACTGAAACTATGAGCACCAGTATTCTTACTCTGCTTTGTAAGACCCCGGATAATCCTGCCAGGGATCTTGGTGGGTGGAGACTGGTGTCTCAATCGACCGTTGAATACAAAATCATCAATGCAAGGCCGTTGCGTGTTGAGGAGAAGCTGGTTGGTGTTGGTCTGACCTGCAGTATTCGTGGGAGACAAATGTTTCACAAAATCAGGTGCGTAAGAGGCTTGGTCACTTACGTTACCGAAGGAGATCTTAATCTGGGGATGTTTTCTGCGGATCAAAGCAAAGCCTTTGATGGGGTCTCCCACGATTTCATTAGGAAGTTGCTGGAAGCCCACGGCTTTGGTGATTTCTTCCGAAGGGCAGTGTACTCGTTGTATAGGTACCTCAATGGGAGAGTTACTGTTTCTGGCCGTCTTTCTCCCCTCTTTGAAGTTGGAAGAAGAGTTAGGCAAGGCTTCCCTCTCTCTCCATTGTTGTTTGTTTTGGTCATCGATTCCATATTGAGCAAGGTTCTCGAGCACCCGAACGTGAAAGGGGCTCCTGTGCCTGGTAGTGTTAACTCCATGGAGTATTTGGCATATGCTGATGATGTCACCTTCTTTGTGGACTCGGTGGATAGCCTGACTAAGGTAGGGTAGGTCGTGGCGGATTACTGTCGGACCACCGGTGCTAAGTTGAATGAAGTTAAGTCCAGTCTCCTGCTCTGTGGCATATGGGAGCGCAACGCCGTTCATGAGCTGGCGGTGACCGATGGACCAGGATATCCTTTTCAATAGAGACTGTATCCATAAGAAAACTTGGAGGGACATCCTCTCTGACATGAGGAAAGAGAGAGAAAGGTGGCAGAAGCTTGACATTTCAATGGCCAATCGTGCTAAGTTGGCCAATGCCCTCCTGGTGTCGAAATGTGCATTTGCCGGAGAGCTAGAGTCTCCCCTCGGAGATTTATAAGGATATTGGAAAGGGAGATTTTTGCCTTCATCTCGGCTGGTAAGGCCGTCGAGGCGATTTCCAGAGCCGCCCTTTGTTGTCCCAGGGATTAAGGCGGTTTAGAGGTTAAAAACCTTCCCTCTTGGTTCAGCGCACTCCAGTTTCGTAATACAAAAGGGGCTCTTAACTCCTGTCATCCGTGTAAGAACTTTGTGTCTATTTTGATTTTACTATCCGCGGACAAGTTCTTCCCGGGCTACCGCTTTTTGGGGGCCCGCGTGGAAACTATCCATAAATGTTACAAGCTTGGTGGGCACCTCCAGGCCTTTGCGGAGACCAACCGGAACGGAAGTAACTTGAAGCAGATGTACTTTCATATCCTCCCTAAACGCAGGGAGCAGATCTTGGAGTTCAATGTTTAAAACTTCGATAAGAGGGAGGCGTGGATGTGTGTCCATGTTGCTGGGGTTCATTGCAAAAAACGGGACTTTAAGTTACGTTTGGCGCATGATGTCCTTCCCACGAGGAAACGGCAATACAGGTGAGGTGCTGCTGTTACTGACAAGTGTCTTTCCTGCAATCCTATCGAAGATAGGCACTACTTGTTTTTCAGTTGCCCTATGGCTGTGCAGGTTTGGTGGTTGGTCTGGCATTGGGCCAGCTGCCCTCAGCAGTTCATGCCACAGCACGTTTTTTACCAGTATCCCGTTCTCAAGGCGGGAAGGGATGTCTGGAGGCTCATCATTACGGAGACGACGTACAAAATCTGGGGAGAGAGAGGAACAGAGTTATTTATTGTAATCACGGTAATGTGGTATTCATCCCTTTGAAAGTTGACTTTCAGGTCAAGTGCGAGATCCGGGACAGAGTTGAAATGGACGCCCGCACCCTTTCTGACCGTGCCTTGAGGTATTGGTGGGCCTTCTGGCCTCGGATTGTTACCGGTACGAAGGAAAAGTATTACTTCCTCTGGGGAACTTAATTCTCCCCTTGTTTCGGCTTGCAATTCTTCATTACCGGATCCTTTTGAATTTTTTGTGAATGTATTGTTTTGTTGATTTGTTTTTTTTTTAGTTCTGCTAATTTCTCGGATCGAACGTGAGGGGCTCCGGGGACGCCGTTCCCCGGACTGCGATCGTTCAATTCAATGTTTTTCTGTTTCGTTTCACTCACCTCTGCTTTGCTGTAAGGTTCCAGTTTTCGGTTCCGGACCTCCGGATTCCGCGTTCGCAGTGCTGTGCATCGGAGGTATTGCTTGCTGTAGTGTGTGTTTATTTATTCATTTTTTTTTTGCTTGCCTGTGTGTGTGTGTTTTGGGGGAGTGAGTGCCTTGGGGAGGTTTATTATTGTTGTCTGGTGTGTGTCTGGTGTGTGTCTGTGATAGCAGGGAGGAGGCTTCCTCGTTTTTTGGAGAAGTCTGTTGCTCTCCGCCGTTGCTTCCTCTGATGTTGTTATCCGTCGGGTGTCTATAATCACTGGATCTCATCCGAAGGAGGAATTTCCTTTTACACGCACATTTCGGAGGACCCTGATCTTCCGTCGTGCTAGGAGACTGCACCGTCCGAATGTATATTGTTGCGTCGGGGGTGTGAGTGTCCTGGCTTATGGAACTGTCCCGGTTGTATCGGGGCGTGTGTGAAACACCGGTGGAACCGATCCCATGTTCATACATGGGAGTGGGGAAACAAATGTGTTAGTGTTGCTGGGCAACAAAAGTTCGTAATGGTAGAGAGGGCTTCATTTCTGCACATTATGACGCCACTTTCTTTCAGTTTCCAGTGAATGTTATACGAAGATATTGATAAGAGAACGTGAAAGTGGCCGCTTTCTGCATCTGCGAATTTCGTCTTCAGAGTTGTGTTTCTTGCAAGAAAAATCACAAGATTGACTGATTTCAGTTGGAATGAGTGCTCGGAATCGTTTAGACGATGGACTGAGAGGGAGAGCCATCGGCAGCCTTGAAGCTGGCCAGTCTCAAGCGGAATTCGCTCGATGGTTACAGGTTGCATGAAAGTTGGTATCCAGGGTGAGTTTGGTAGGAGAACGTGAAAGTGACCGTTTTCTGCATCTGCGAATTTCGTCTTCAGAGTTGTATTTCTTGCAAGGAAAATCACGAGATTGACTGATTTCTGTTGGAATGAGTGCTCGGAATCGGTTAGACGATGGACTGAGAGGGAGAGCCATCGGTAGCCTTGAAGCTGGCCAGTCTCAAGCGGAATTCGCTCGATGGTTACAGGTTGCATGAAAGGTGGTACCCAGGGTGAGTTTGGTAAGAGAACGTGAAAGTGACCGTTTTCTGCATCTGCGAATTTCGTCTTCAGAGTTGTCTTTCTTGCAAGGAAAATCACGAGATTGACTGATTTCAGTTGGAATGAGTGCTCGGAATCGTTTAGACGATGGACTGAGATGGAGAATCATCCGCAAGCTTGAAGCTGGCCAGTCTCAAGCGGAATTCGCTCGAAGGTTACAGGTTGCATGAAAGGTGGTATCCAGGTTATGGCACCAAATCCGAACAACGGGTATCATCACCAGAAGGCCCGGCCAAGGCCGTCCAAGAGCCACAACACCCGCGGAGGATCCTTACGTGGCATTAACTGCCAAATGCCACAGACGGATGACGGCTAAAGACCTCTCTCGAGACCTCTCTGCTGCTACTGGAACAACAATTTCGAGGCAAACTGAGTGTATACAGACGCCTAGTAGAGAAGGCCCTTTAAGCCCGGCGACCAGCGGTGTGTGTCCTCTTCACCAGATCGCAGAAGAAACCCCGTCTGTCGTGGAGCCAAACACATTTTTCTTGGACACAGCAAGATTGGGGCAGTGTAAGTTTTCTGTGATGAGTCGAGATTAAGTACACAAAATGATTCTCGACGAGTCTTCATCTGGAGACCGCGTGGGGCCCACTGTCATCCCTCCAACATAAGGAAAGTCGACACTTTGGTGGAAGTGGAATCCGTGTGTGGAGAGGCATCATGTTGGACGGCCGTACACCACTGCACGTCTTCGTTGGGGGCACTGTGACCACACAGCGCTATAAGGATAAGATCCTTGAAACTTATATGAGGCTTTTCCGGGGAGCTGTCGAACCGAACTACATTTTTATGGATGATAACGCGAGACCACATAGAGCTCAACTTGTCGACGATTTTCTGGAGGGAGAGGATATTCGCCGTATGGTGTGGCTAGCTAAGTCGCCGGACCATAATCCTATAGAGTATGTTTGGGATGCTCTAGGAAGAGCCATTGCACGGCGTCAACCCCCTCCTAGGACCCTCCAGGCGTTAAAATCTGCGGTTTTGGAAGAATGATGTTTGTTACCACAAGCTGTTATCAACAACCTCATTCACAGTATGAGGGTTCGTTGTGCGACTTGTAAAGCTGTGCGGGGTGGCCATACTCCTTATAAGCCGGGCCGTTCTCGAGATATGATACATCATGTTTCGACCATTTTTGGTCTAATTTGCATATCGCACGCAATTTACCTCCTGTTCATTTTGTTTTGTTGCTATTACATGTCTCATATAGTATGAGACATTTATGTATCAATTTCATTGCAATAAACCATTTAGTTTTCAAAATATCTCAGAATATGTGTTTGTGACCTAAATTTTGAACATCAGTATATATAAAGAGAAAAAGTTTTTGTGTTCGAGGTAATCTCGAGAACTACTGAACAGATTTGATTAATTCCTTTAACGTTGAGAAACTTATTTCTTTCCGGTGGAAATCGCCTTATTCGTTTATTTTGTATTATTATTTTATTATTTCTGGCTGTACTACCGAATCAGATCCCTTTCAAGTAGTTCCGCTTTGTTTACATGCAATGTGATCACACCCAACATGAAAGAAAGTAGTTCGCGATAATCTACGGATTTTTTTTTGTTACTAATCTCGAAATCTATGAATTGATTTGGATAATACTTTCACCTTTGGGAAGGCTACTTCGTTTATTTAATTATAATTTTTTTATTATTGTTTTGGTATTCTTTATTATTTTCGACTGTACTACCGAATCACTTTCAAGTAGTTCGCGATTTTCAGTGTATCTTTCCGCTTTGTCTACATACAACCTGATAACACCCCACGTTAAAGAAGGTAGTTCACGATAATATACAGAATTTTTTTTATTAATCTCGAAAACAAGTAAACCTATTCGGATAATTGCAAGTATGTAGTTGATAGCAGAGGGCTTAGTTCCAAGTCCGACCACCGCAGAAAAGCATATGGCGCTGCAAATACTGAAGCGAGAACAAACCCCGGAATAACGGACGGCGGTTTGTACTTTTGACAACAAAAATTATTGATGACAAATCTGTGGGTCAGTAGCTTTCATTTAAAATAAAAATCATGAAAATCGCCCCAGTGGGTGGCGTTGGAAGATTGTAGAAAGAAACGGCTTTGAGTTTTAAATATATACACAGGCGGAAAGTGAAAAAAGAACACCAAGAAGGAGACGTCTGATACCAACGAAATTTATACAGCATAATAACGGAATACAGAGGATAACGTGATCAAAACATTATGGCAAAATACAGCTGTATTTGCTGGTAAACTGAAAAACAACATTTCCATGTAACATGGTTAGTACGAGGTTGAACCGCCATGAACTGCGTCACACTGTGCAATTCTGGCATGGAGTCTGTCGTACAGATGTTGGATGTAAGTTTGGGGTATTGAGTTCCAAGCATCCTCAACCTGGACGCGTAAATCCGGGATGGTCGTGGCTGGCCGTGGAGACCGGATAAGTCGTTGTCCCATGAAATCCCCAACGTGCTCAATGGGGGACAAATCCGGTGAACGTGCAGGCCATGGAAGTTGTCTCACACCCTGAATTGCATGTTGCGTTGCACGTGCCGTGTGTGGGCGTGCGTTATCTTGCTGGAAAACACCGCGATGGGCCGACCTTACAAATGGCACAACAACGGGTTAAATGATGTTGTTGATGTAGGAGGTGCTGTTTAACGTACCCGGTACAAACACCAGTTGTGTACGGGAGTGATAGCTGATCGCTCCCCACACCAGGAGACCAGGTGCAGGCCCTGTGTGTCGCTGGCGGATGCAAGAAGGGTGGAGACGCTTCCCTGTGCGTCTGCGAACACGCATACGGCCATCGGAGGCTCCCAAGCAGAATCTGCTATCATCGCTGAACACGACAGATCGCCGTTGCGTTCTCCAGTGCAGACGTTGGCGACACCACTGCAGCCGTTCCTGACGGTGGGCTGGAGTCAGAGATACACATGCCAGAGGCACAAGTGCACGAAGTCCTGCATCCAGTAGACTGTTGCGGATTGTTCGCACGGTTACCTCAGGTGCAACGGCAGCTCGGATTTGCGTCGCAGTGGATGTTCTGCTTGACAACGCCGCTCTTCTTATGCGTCGAGCGGTCAGCTCATCAGTCCGTCTGTGACTCCCGGTTCCACGTCTTCTCGTGTGGGAATGTTCCTCGGACCATCTACGCCACCATCGTACCACCACCGATACTTCCCGTCCAATTCGCTCCGCAATACGACTATACGACCACCCGGCCTCGCGTAGTCCGACTTGACGACCTCGATCAAAGTCCGATAACTGCTGAAATCGTACACGTCTTCCATGTCCAGGCATTGCAGCATCTTCAGGGTCTTCGCACATGTCCGTACTCCGATACATTCACTTCGCCGTACTCCTTAAATACCACCGACGATAATTTGCATATTATGCCGTGCTGTGGCGTAAGCGTTCACCGGTTGGTCCCGAAATTAACATCACACTTGCGTAAACTCGACCCCATTAACATATGTAAATTTCTGTTCTTTTTTCAGTTTCCGCCAATGTATATTGTGTATAGTGCATTTATTACTCGGGTCTCATAGGAAGCAAGTGTGCCATTCAGGGTGCAGATCACGTGGCAAACAATCTCTCTTCAATTGGCGTCATCCACAAAAATACAATAGCTAATGTTTTCATCAATGGAATGAATGTGATGATGACACAGCAGGAAGTTAAGGTGCATAACGAAAATGTGACTGTCTACGGTGGATAGCTAAAAAAAACCCAAAAACGTTTGTATTGACTTATACCAGAAATAAAACTTTTTCTTTTCGCTAATAATATGTTGTAGTCCACAATATCTTGCACCAGGCAGTTTACTTTTTTAATCTGCTTTTTACGTTTCGAGTTAGAATGAGTTTAATACGTTTTTTATTCTTAAAGCTTTTAGTTCTGGTTTCTTAATCAAGAGAATCCATTTTGATCTGATTTCTTATCAGCGGAGTTCCTTGTGATCCGCTGTAATCATTTGCTGGACACACAGTAAGAGTTTTCAGAAAGCTTATGTGCTGCAGTTCAGTGTTGGCATACTTTTCTCTAAACGTCTGAGAAATGCTCTTCTAAACTATTTACCCTAAAAATTGCTCGCAAATGTTCGGAAAACAATATGTTTACAAGAAGCATATGAGTGTTCTAAACAAAATTTTTCACAGCACAGCGTTTTCCACTAGCGTTCATTCACTTCAGTCAATATCAGACTTTGCTGGAAATTTTAGGGACTTTCTAAGTAAATTTCAAGCAAAATTTCTATTCGATTTTCTGGTACAATGCAATAAAGAACTAAAGCTCTAAGAATGATCACGTGTTAAACGTATTCTAATTTGAAATGTAAAACGGATTTTGAATGAGCAACAATACCTTGTGTAAGATAAAGTGGACTACAACATTTCAGTAACAAAAAGAAAAAGATCAATTTCTGGTATACGTCGTGACAAAACCATTTTTTTTAATTATTTTATCTATCTACAAGAAGATAAATCACATTATTGTTTTGTCTTCGAATAAACGATCACTAAGAACTGAAGATGGGTACGACCTGCTCCCACAACTGAGTTTCAATGCCCAGAAACACTAACACACTTGCTTCCCCAGGCCACATGTATAAGACATGAGTTTGGTTCCATCGGTGTTTCACTCACGCCCAGTGTTGCCAGGTGAAATTCTCAAAAATCAGTAGATTTCGTCCCAAAAATTCAGTAGATTAGTTTAAAAATCAGCAGGGTTTTTTTTTTCTCTAAAATACAAGTTATCGGAATGGTCTAAAGAATTAGTTCTAATCACAATATTTTCCACTTAATTTTCTTTCTTAAAAGGCAATTGTTAGCTTTTCTGCAATGATGGCAAACGTCTAATAAAATGGGGCAACTAAACTGTACAATCCAAAGACCTTTGGTAGAATCCTTACTGTCAGAATTTGGACAGTTGTCCTAATCTTGTTATAATCAATATCGCTATCACAGGTGCTGTTGTTAATTTTTTCTACAAAACCATTTCACCCGTTAAAGCTATGCCATGAAGAACTTGAAAGCATACGCTTTGCGTGCAGTAACCGACATACAGTTTTTGAAGAAAGTCTGTTTCTCTTATTTGTCTTCGGATGTTTATCATAAAAAAATATCGTTTCTACTACAGCCCTTATGAATGAAGGAAGAATATCAAACATGCCACAAATTTCGTGCCACAAGCATACTGTCTTCGTATAAGACCACCATGATTTGGGGGTGTTATACGAAGACAGTGTGCTTCCGTCACCATGGTATTATTTTTCGCACATGACCAAAAGTCATGCACACATACTGCAGAGTGTGTTTCAAGATTAGCATTTCGAAGCATTTTTCATTCATTATCTAGTGTTTGAATCTCAGTGGGAAAGAAAGAAGCTGAAGCAGCAACTGATGGTAAACTTCTCTCCTATGACACTGACAGGACTAGGTGCATCCAAATGTCGCATAGCATTATCAGCAAATGAAAATCTTTTGATTAAGTTCCCCTGTTAAAAAGCAATAGAAGAACAAGATATTGGTAACAATTCAATAAAATAAATATTTTCTTATTTATTGAATTGTTGTTACCTATTAGTCTACACTAATCAACCATTTCAAACAGATTAGATACTTCTAAATATTTTTTGCGAAAAATTAAAGGCATTATGTAAAAGTCCTGTTATACATATTTCCGAAAAATTGGAATTAAATGAACCATAAAAAAAATTGTTAAAAGGCGGCATAATTTAGAAAAAGTCACTAAATCTTCGTTTCTGCAATCTCTAATCACAAACGGGAGATTGCTGGTTTTCGGAGCTGAAATACTATATTACTGAGAAAAAATGTATTTCTTTAACAACTATATTTTATTTTTTTAATATATTACTGTAAGCTAATTACAACATTATTATTTATTGTATTTGTTTTAATAGTCTTATTATACAGTTCCACATCGAGAGATACCGTTTCGAGATCTTCTCTCTAACAGTAAAACTTCAGACCTCCTCGGCGATATTACAGTGTAATTGAGGAAAATATTTTACAAAGAGTTCGCTTAAAAAAACAACTTCAACGTGTGTTGCAGGGTATATAATAACTAAAAACAAAACACATTATGAAACGAGAAAGGCAACTCTACAATTGAGCTATTGTTTGATCAGTCTACTCGGATAGGTTTATCCTTTGTTTGTGTTTTTAACGGGATTTATTAAAATTTTAAATGCTCAAGATGGAAACATAAAACGTGGAATAAGAAAATGTGAAATATTTATCTTTCTCACCAGTAATTTTACATTTCAACCATGTGAGTCCATTCTAATGTTTTGACAACCTCCTAACCGTCCACGCGGACCAGAAAGTTCCTCCACACAGAGTTCTTCCATTGATCAGCCAACTGATGCGCAGTCTCACTGTTGTTCTAGCATTTATATGAGTGATGCTTATTGTCTGGAAGGACACAGTCCTCTGTAGATTTAAATTTATCTTTCAGGTCTTTGGCTTTAATCGGTAGCGAGTTTGTACTTTGCTTCAACGCCGAAAGATGACGATTAATTAATAGTGAAAATCTGGTTTACCTTTAGTCGTCAGGTCGCTAGCACTGATTAGCTAATGATTTGCTCTTCCTTTCATCGTTGGCAACGCCTTACGCTATAAACCACCACTACATAGATGTCAGACGATCGGATCTTGGGGAGCTTACCGCATAGCAACAGCATCTTGTAAAATATTTTGCGACAGGTTAAATGAACGATATAATAAGAAAATGTTAAAGCAATTTATTTAAGGAAATTTTATACTGAAAATTTTGCTCCCGGGAGGAATTCACTTACATTCGATGCTTCAGGGTTCTTCAAAGCATATATCAACATATTGTATGAAGCCTCTGAGCTCACGCATAATCGTCGCCTGTGGTTGCAATTCCATTTAATAATTCATGTAAATAACTGATATTTGGACACTTCATAGATGACGCAGTGTTAGTGGAATGTATATTATTATACCATGCTGTAGGAAAACTTGTAGCTGAGAGCAGATATGTGCGAATGATATTTTAAAAAGCATAAACGTAAACATTACATAAAAAAATAAAATCCCCTTCATACGTTCATAATTTCGATTCGTGACAACCTTTTCAATTTTTCGAACAGTTTTAAAAACTGACATTAGCCGATCATAAAAAAATACCATTCGAAATAAATACATTTTGAAATATCAGGCGGTACGTAAATCGCGAACCAAGTCCCACGACCGCTCTATGTAAATTCCGAACCCACTTCTCTAAACATCTACGGGAATTCAACATTTGGACCAATACAGAGAAAATTAACATGGCCCCTGCCCAAGGGTTTTGTTGTTTTCGTGAATACTATGCTTTAAATTGTTTTACATCGTTTCAATCATTATTTCTTCATACTGGTTTATTTTTTGATATCGTCAGAATGGGCGCAGAAAAGTTGTTGTTTTAATCATTATTTTTCATACTGTTTTTTTTTTTTTTTCTTGATATCGTCAAAATGGGCGCAGAATTAACTTGGGTTCTGTGCAAAGACTACAAATTAGTTTTTATGTTTTCAGAAATACATTGCTTTAAATTGTTTTACATTGTTTTAATTATTATTTCTTCATACTGGTTTATTTTTTGATATCGTCAGAATGGGCGCACAAAAGAGGACTTATTTCACGAGTTTCTTATGTTAAATTTGCATCGCATCATTATAAAATGTGATTGTGTCCGGAAATGGGGGAAATTACCATGGCCCCTGCGGAAGGATGACAAACTGATTTTCTTGTTTACGTGAAACATTGCTTTACAATGTTTTACATTGCCTTCGTCATTATTTGTTTACTTTTGATACTGTTTAAGTACATATATACACTTACTTAACACATTGGTTGTTTTCACGAATACACTGAATTAAGTACGTATACTAAATATGGAACATTACAGAGAAAATTAACATGGCCCCTGCCCAAGGATGATAAACTAGTATTGTTGGTTTCGTGAATACATTGCTTTAAATTGTTTTACCAAGTTTTAATCACAATTTTTTCATACTGGTTTATATTTTGATATCGTCAGAACGGACGCAGAAAGGTTGGTTCGCAACTTACACATAGGGTCTAGAAAAGTTGGTTCGCAATTTACACATAGGGGTCTTGGGCTTTAGTTCGCAATTTACATATAAGGGTCTTGGGCTTTAGTTCGCAATTTGCATACAGCGGTTGAGGGCGGTCCGATTTTGGTTCGCAATTTACAAGCTCCGGAAATATCAATAACTAGGCTTCGTTCAATTGCAAACATTTTTTTACGATTTGTGCTAGCAATCAGATTTGTAGGAAGAAACATGTTAGCCCTTTTAACTGTCATATGAAAGAATTGTTGGACATCGAACATTTTAAATTATGCTTTGACATTAGATATTGCTCAGCCGGTAAAACAACAAGAACTCGGGTTTTCAGAAGCACTCCTAAACAAACGCGAACAGTTTTTTTAAACAAATACAGATGGAAAAAAAAAACACCACACACAAAATGCTTAGTGACCCGGGCTAATAAATAAGTAACAGCGCAAACCCAACCTCATTTTTTTTAATTATCAATTCTTTGAATGTAATGCGTTTTGCAATGAATAAACCTCTCTATATCTGCTGCATTTTTACAATAACAACTAGTTGCAATTTCGGTAAGCACACTGCAATTGACAAAAGAAATGAAGTGCTTCTCACTGTGCAATATTAGCAAAAACATAATATTAAGTCAATAATAGTTGGGAAACTGCCAGCGTTTTTTAATCTATAGTTTTCAATATGCAGGATTTAGATAGTAGATGACCAGAAAATTTATGTATTTTTATATATTATTAAGTCATTAATAGTTGGGAAACTGCCAGCGTTTTTTAATCTGTAGTTTTAAATATGCAGGATTTAGTTAGTAGATGACCAGAAAATTTATGTATTTTTATATATTATTAAGTCATTAATAGTTGGGAAACTGCCCGCGTTTTTTAATCTATAGTTTTCAATATGCAGAATTTCGATAGTAAATGACCAGAAAATTTATATGTTTTTATGATATACTACCCACTCAAATATTGAGAATATTTTATGTTTGAAATATGCCTTCACATCCACTAATAACTTCGGCATGTTAAACCGTCGGGCCCGGGTATTGGACCCCCGGTAATAAATAAGGGGGTCTTCATCCCCTCTTTTACCTCGCTTCCGTTTCATTTTCCTATCGCGCACTCTAGCCCAAATCACTTAGCTTCCTATATATAAGGGTTGTTTAATACTTGGGGTCAGACACTCCCTTCCTAAAATCCTTTACATACGATCTGATGTGATCACTAATAACTTCAAATGTAAGCCTTAAACAAATCTGCCTGTAAATAATGTCCTTTCGTATTATTTCTATAGTCAGTGCAGTATTGCCAGTTTAAGAGTGTGAAGGGAGCCCTGGTCGCCGAACACCCGTGTGGACTTTTGGCCTCCTATTTCACGGGGTGGGACTCGTCCAAATACGTTCCTGGCCACAGATTTGTTGGCCCCCGGCGCGAGAGGATGCATAGGTCTTATCAGCTTGGTGGTCGCCTGCAGGACTTTGCGAAAGCTGACCGCGCCGGGAAGAACACGCAGCAGATGTACATTGACCTGCTCCTTAGGCCTAGGGAACACGTCGTCAAAGATTTCCACGTTCCTAGGAACTTCTGTATGAGAGAGGCTTGGATGAGCATTCACTCGACGGGTGTGGACTGCAAGAAGAGGGACTTTAGGTGGCAGTTGGCCCACAATGTCCTTCCAACCAGGAGTAGGCAGTTTCGGTAGGGTGGCATCTCTTCCGATAGATGCATTTCGTGTGCGGGCATTGAGGGCAGGTTCCATTTCTTTTGGGCTTGCCCCATGCGCACAAGGTTTGGCAGGGAATCTGGACTTGGGCTTGGCACAAAAGGCTTGACACCCTCCAGTTTCACCCGGCTAATGTGTTTTATCTACATCCTGCCCCTGTGGCGGGCAGGGAGGTCTGGAGGAGGATTATCACCGAGATCTGTTATAAGATGTGGAGGGAGAGGAATAGGGTTCTGCATTCCCGGACGGCTAACTCGGGCTTCTCTCCGACAACGGTTATCCTTCAAGTCAAGTGTGAGCTCCGAGACAGGGAGAGAGTGGACTCCCGCACTTTGACCGACCGAGCCTTTAGGTATCGGTGAGGGACTTGGCCTCGGATTGTTACCGGGACCAAGAACAACTACACCTTTCATTGGGGTAACTTACCCCCTTAGTTTCGGCCCTTGAAGCCAGAGGGATCTCTCGGGGAGTGTTGGGCTTTTTCTAGTGTTATGTTTTTGTGACTTGTTTTTGATGAAGGGTGTGGAGGTTAGCCTCCGACCCTTTCATCGGCGGTTTTATCTGTTTTCTCTGCGGTCGAGGTCGGCGGTGCTGTCCGCTGACCGAGAAGGCAGGAGCCTGTGTGAGTCGGGGGGAGTGAGTGTTTTGGTTCTGTCTCTGCTCTTTCTCTTATGATGTGGTGTGAATGGATGGTATCTGAAGGGAGGGTGTTGTGTATTTGCTGTTTGTGGTGTGCCGGTTCCGTGTTTAAGTTGGCCGGGGAGGCACCTGCCTTGGGTCGTGTGAGTGCCTTGGTTCACCCGTCGGCCCGGTGTCCTCTCTGACAGTCTCCCGTCCGGGTCGCTGTCACCTGGTCACCTCTGAAGGGGACATTTGTCCGCCTACATGGACGTTTCGGGTGTACCTGCGGGCTGCACCCACCGTTCTAGGTGACCTCGCCGGCTGTTTGTGTGCGGGTCCTTTCGAGTTCTTCGGAGGATCTGTATGACTCGGGGGTTTGTCTGGTGTTGCTTGTTGTGCCGTGGTGGGAGTGTGTGTAAACATCAGTGAACCATGTCCAGGTGTTTATTTTGGGCGTGGTGAACAGTGTGAAGATGTGTTGCAACAAAGTTCGTGTATGGGGGAGGGGACGTTGTGCGAGAGCACATTAGGGCGCTCCTTTCTCCCAGCCCCCATGATTTGGGGGTCTTATACGAAGACAAATTTGAATTCAGTTTTGTTATCAGAATAACTTTTCCATCATGCGTACTGACAGATTTAGGTAAAAAAAAAAAAAATATTTTCAATTATTGTCAAGCCACTGCACGCGGTCGGTAAGTTGTTGTCACTAGAAAATTCTTAGGAGTTGGTATGAATTCTTATTGTTTAATAACTGTTAATAATCGTGGGCGGCGAACACCAGCTACCACACGAATAAAGCTAGACAATGCCTTGGGCTGCTAGCTCCACTACTCCACCGGAGAAGCTTCCTTACAACACGGCACAAAGTACGGCTGCATAAGATGGTCGTCAGGTCGGCGCTTACCTACGCCTCCCCCGTCTGGATTGGTATTAGTAGGAATCAGCGAGAGAGAATCGAGAGGATGCAGATCCGAGCACTTCGGAACCTGAGGAACAGACTTGGAATCGAGAAGGTGCATGAGGCCAAGAAGTACTTCAAGAAAGCGGAAATCCACCCTAATGAACTTTTTAGGGGCGCGGTTGAATACAATCCCAGCGAATTCCTTAGATATCCCATAACTAAGGCGGCGATCGTTGACCCCGCTTGACGGAGAGAGCAAGTTTGCGAACACTGGTGGGTGTTAGACAGACCACCACCCCTTTCTTTTTCAGATTGGCAACGAGACGTTGAAAATGGATTCTGCTCGGGCATTTGGTTTTGGTCCCGTTGAGTTGCAGTGAACCCCTGGTGTGTCAGCTGGGTGATTTTGTGGTTCTCTGTGATGTGCGGTGCTTGGTTCCCTTTGGCCCCCTTCCCCCTTGGACTGGTGTCACGGTCCACAGTTTGAAAGATATATCACCCTCTCCTTTCACTCAATTTTTCTGTTTGTATTTCCTATTGAGTTCCATTACTCAGATCTCCTAGCTTCCTATTTCTAAGGGTAGTTATAGAACTGGGGTCAGACACTTCCTTCCTAAAACTTCTTCAAATATCGTAACAACCTGTCACAATGCAATGTACCATGATTTCGTCCATAGATAAAATTCTTACTTTGAGTGATATCCATACGCGAATAGAAATTCTGAAGTTAATCACAACAAAATACACGCCTTATAAACGTGCATTCATACCAATTTATAACGACACCAAACCGTACATGCGAATCAACAGGCGAGGCCTATGAGAAGAGTCACATGCAGAGGCGACTTTAGATCTTTTGGGGACCCTAGGCGCAAAAAGGTTTACTGGCCCCCTCACCTTTCTTATCCCCTCAGAAATTTTCATCCGTCAGATTAACAAAAACAAAGGGGGGTCAAGAAAAAGGTTTTTACGCTTTTTTAAATGCCATTATATCTTCCTATTATTCGAACGTTCTGTAAGACACAGTGCTATAGAATAATAATTCTGTCTGTCGATGCACATCGAACTTTTTGACTTTTTTGATATTTCAAGAATTATTTATGTGGCTAATAGGAAATCAATGGATATTAAGTTTGGCACTTTAAATACCCGTATCCCATTTATACCTGCACTGCAGTTATCAGAAGCAGAAGCATACGAATGAAATGCAAAAGGTCCGGTTTGAAAATGGAAAAGTAGGAACTGCAGGTTTTTGAGTAAGAGTATTGTTGAAACTTTTTATTGCTTTTTCAAAAGCTAGTTTTAAGTCGATTTAAGGAATAGAAAAAGTGAGAATATTGATAATTATCAGTATTAAACCAGGGGAGCAGAAAGTAATGAGAAAATGTTGTTGCAGTACAATACGAATTACTTTTAACACAATTAAATAAGATAGATAGTGCGATATTCTCAAATTTCTTTATTTTTTTGGCCTAAATATTAATAACTCTTTCTGTTTAAGATAGTTTACAGTGATTAGGGACGAGAAAGAACTTGATTGTCCTAAGAAGAATTATCCTATGAAGAATATTTCTTTCTTCATTGATTATCCTATCACGAAGGAAAAAAACAATTAACAGCAAACACCCCCGATCATCAGGCAAGCTTTTACAAGCACTCCTCATCGCAACTCGGAGGGTGGGTGGTAGAGATCCGAAGGTTCCAACATAGATGTGTTCCCTTGGCTGGAAGTAGCATGAAAGTAATTTATAGCACAGCAGGCTAGTTAAGAATTCGCCTTGAACAATGAAAAGTGTGGGAAGCGTGAATATCTCCTTTACCTACCACTAAAAGGGACTCAAAATTATTTTAGCAGTTCCTTTCAAAATAAGTACATCGGTAAGAACTCGAAAATTCGGAATATCAGCAACAGCAAGAAAATATATGTTATTATTAATATAATAAGGTAAAATATGAATTGACAATACAAAGTAGTCGCTTCAAGGATTGATTTGCTTCGGTCCGTGAAAACCAAAACAAAACTGAAAATCCAATTACATGTTTTCGGGGCCCCTCAAATAGCAAGGCCCTAAGCGCGCAAATCCGCTTCTAGGCACTAAATTCACCCCTGGTCACATGACGGGATCATGTGAGCATTGCTACACTTGGATAAGTCATTTTAATATTCCTGTGTTTTCTTTGCTACAATATCTACCTTCATGCAGTCGGAATGCGACAGGAGGTAAATAGAGAGTGTACTTTATTGGTAGCGGAACCTTTGAGTTTTCATATTAAGATGACTTCATGGATCCTGTGACTTAGCTTCTGAAGAATTTTCACTCTACCCAGTTTTCACAGCGCCGCCAGAAGTCAACACGTCAGCGCCCACTCCTCAGTTAGCTCCGATGTGTTTTATATGGAGAACCAATAAGTTGTTCAACGCCCTTTTTTAACTTTGGAATCGGGGGGTTAAAATGTGGGATTGAAGGCATTTTTGATGAAGTTTGGAATGATAAGAATATGAAATTTTCCTAAACATTAGAAAAATATATATATGACAGATCACTTACTATTTAGTCAGACACAAACTATGGCAGACAACATCCTGGAATATTTATTCCAACAGAACTGTTGTAAATTTACAGAACACTGCTTTCAGGTTTTACTTCGCTCCGTTAGACAGTTCTTTTTTTTTTTTTTTTTTTTGGCGCAAAATTATGCCTTTTTTAATCTTTTCCTGCTACCAAGACCTCTTCACATTCATGAGGAAAAGAGTTTGAACGTCAGATAAAACATTTCGGCGTGGAGACATACTTTTCATTGTAAAAGGTCCTTTTCAGAACCTTAATTTATTTAAGCACTTTCACAACAGCACATATCGCGGTGGGTACTGAGCTGACGTGCTGTCATCTATTGGCCGATACGGAGTTTATGGTACTTAACTAGCTAGTTATTGAAGTCGTCCTCAGTTGTTGTTTTTTTCTGCATAAATTGCCCGCGGACAAGTTTTACAAATTAAGCTCATAATTTCTTTTACTTGTGCAAAATTCATCTACTTTTAATTAGTACAGAGCTATTTGTTTACTATTTATGCCACGGGTTGCTTATTTTGAGATGAGTTATAGTTATCCTCAGATACATTCGAATGGGCAGTTTGTCATTTTCATGTAGGACTTCCGTCCACAGTGAGTAGAGTTTAGGTCCCAGCCACCTACAGCGAGATCGCCTTTTGGGCAGGACACAGAAACGGAATTAATGAGAGCAAGTCTAGCGACTTTTGACAGAACAGTTTGTAGTGAGATTAGAGTACAGTAGATGGCGCCACCGTACAAGTACGATATTTCACATAGATGGGTGAGAGAATTTCAGGGAGGACATAGGAAAGGATACCCATTTAACCAGTGGGTCCAGCCTGGGGGCCGTCACTTTACGTGCTCGTCCGATGCACGGCGTATATTCAGCGATTGTTAGTAAATCACACCATCTCTGAAGGATCAGCCCAGGCTAGAACCTGGGGACCCAGCATCGATAGTCTGAAACACTAACCACTAAGCCATCCGCGGCTCTACATTCGAATGGGGCGTAACAGCTGGGAATATAACAAGAGAGCTTCGGTCTAAAATATAGGTAAAAAGACTTATTTTGAAAAGTTAAGTAATATATTTAAATCAAACGTAAATCAAATACAACTGAAGGAACGTTGCAAATATCTGAAATAACATTTACGTTCTTATTTCAACGGTTCCGTTGTGCTGATTATATTTATAAATTCACAAAACAGCGTAGTGGTGAACATCTAAACCAACGAAGAACGTTATTGGCTAACGCCATCTTCGTTACAAAAGTACGCCATCTCTGTATCCTGAAAGCAAGCAAAATTAGAAAGTCAGTTCAACTGCATACTTACAGACATCCGAACAAATGAAGAGAGCTGTTTGACTTTTCGAAAGTCTGTCGTTATTCTACTCGCACGAACGCATGCGTTCTTTTGCATTACGTTGTGGAATTGTTTTTATAGCGTGGTTGCACACCGAGAATCATGACAAGAAACTTAATTGTAAGCCTGCCGACCCGAAGCAAATCTCAATGACAGCCCACGGATTATACAAGGAAAGCACAAGACAACGACACTGCAAATACGTGGGCTATCCACAAAGTAAGTACCGTATGAAGATAGAAAAAAAAACAAAAAAAAGAAAAGAAACGATAACAGATTTTTGATACGCGATGAACATGTACATGCAATACCTTAAAGCTTTAGCCGTCTGGAACAAACTGCCTCGGGGTCAGTAAAATGAGCTGAAATAAGGTCTAACGAATATCCTACAATCCAAGAAGTTGGCCGAATGCATCCGGAACGAGTGAACCTGCGAATCATAAAGCATTGCTTCCCTCTTTACCTTTGTTGTTCAACATGGTCGTTTAGGGGAATGGGTTAATGTGAAGATTAGCGTCCTAAATTATTTCGTCGGAAAAATACTAGTACCTCGAAAAAGTGCGACGTACAAATTTTAGTGTATGGAAATCAATGGCAAATGGTGCAGAAATTTCATATTTTAAATGTTTTAAAGATCTTTTATCGTAATATTGGCCTGTGAGTCAGACGCTGCGTAGAAAAGCTGCGGTAAGCCAAAGGCATCGCTTCGCCGAAGATGTGAAGCTTTGGTCCGTTTAAAGGAAGGTTCGTCCCTGTGCCGAAATGTCGAGCAGAAGAGTGCAAGAAAAAGAAGTTACGTTGTTGGCACTTGGCAGCACAACGATAAATGTTGTAGCGATGAGGTACAGAAAATGGGTCCACATAATCCACCCTTTATTTTGTTGTGTGCTGTACGTTGTTGGCAGGAAAAACGGATAAAACCTCTTCGATTTTCAAAAGATACGTATGCGTAAGATGCGAACACGCTATTGACAGGAGAACCAAAAGTGCAGTAACACAACAAATCAGCTACGAATGGAAGCCGTTCGAACCAGAATCGAAAGTTATAGTTTCCCAGTTTTCTGTACAATATAGAAAAGCATATTAGTACTTTCTATTTGGAATCAGGAAATCGTATGTGAAAGAACGAAAAATTTCTCATTATCTTCTTTAAAAACAATGACAAAACATGAGCGAACTATATTCTCTAGAGTATGAGTACATGATACCGCGCTCCCTTGGTAAGAACGTACGCGGCTTCACTTGTAATCATCCGCGCGTAAATTACATGCCGAGGGCCGCAGCGAATCTTCCTTTCAACAGAGCAAAGCTTGGCATCGTTGCGGTAGCGATGAGTTAGGCCAACTACAGCTTCTCTTTACAGCATCGCACTTAGAGGCAAATACGAGGTCCGATCAAAAAGTTCCGAGACTAGGCCGATATGCAACAAAGCACTTACGTTACTTAAGCCTGGCTATGATCTCATTCAAAGTAGTTTCCTTGGGCAGCGATACACCGCTGTCAGCGTTTTTGCCGCTGTTGGGAAGCTCCCTAGAAGTCCTGCTCGTAAATCGTGTCAAGTACCGTCTGCGATTCGGGCTGGATCTCGCCCACGGTTTTAAAATGACGACCCTTGAGCTTCAGCTTCATCTTCGGGAACAGGTAGAAGTCATAGGGGGCCAAATCCAGCGAGTAAGGCGAGTGAGGAAGGGTAGTCATGATGTTGCTGCTGTACAGCTGGCGTGTTGCTAACGCTCTGGGAGCTACTGCATTGTCGTGATGGAGCAGGAAATCGCCCCTGAGCCACATTTCAGGTCGTTTGCGGCGAATGTCGTCCCTAATACGCCGCAGAACATCGCAGTAAGAAAAAAGGGCGGTGACGGTCTGGCCCTGGGGTACGAATTCACTGTGCACAACCCTACGAATGTCGAAGAACACGACGAGCATGCTTCAGGTTGCACTGTTGACCTGTCGGGCCTTCTTTAGTCGTGGAGATGCCGGGCTCTTCCATTGCGACAACTGTTGTTTGGTCTCCGGGTCGTAACCGTTGACCCAAGTCTCGTCCCCAGTGATGGCCCGCGACAGGAACGTTGGTTCTTTCACCACCTTCTGACGAAGCCCTTGACAGATTTCGACACGGAGAGCCTTCTGTTCGGGTTTCAGAATCTTTGGCACAAACTTTGCAGCACTGCGGTGCATGTTCAAACAGACATCAGAATTTCTTGCACTGTTCTGTATGACACATTAACGATGGTAGCAATGTCTTGAATGTTTCTCCGACGATCCTCATGCACCAGTTCCCTAATTTTGTATACATTTTGGGGGGGGGGGGGTGTTGCTCGTAGACGGTCGCCTTGACCTCTCGTCGTCTTCCAGTGCCGTTCTGCCGCTCTTGAAGCGCGAGTGCCACTCAAAACACATCGCACGACTCAATGCTTCATTGCCATAAGCCTGCCACAGCAATTTATGCGTCTCCGTTCCCGAATTGCCGAGTTTGACGCAGAATTTAATGTTCGCTCACTGCTCTAGTTTGCAGTCCATACCGAAATCGCAGCTCTGTTTTGCACGTGGTCACCAAATATCGTGTAGCACAGCTCCCGGGGTTCACAGAACAACACCACTCGGCACAATGACTCATGAAGGTCACTGACCACGACCGCTGCTCGCGAATCCGCGTACTTCCATCTATTGGCGCGCTACGTACCTAGTCTCGAAACTTTTTGATCGCACTACGTATTACGATAAAAATTTTTAACACATATTTAAAATATGAAATTTCTGCACCGTTTGCCATTAATTTCCATACCATAAAATCTGTACATCGCACTTTTTCCAGGTACTAACATTTCTCCGACGAAATAATTTAGGACGCTAATTTTTCTGGTTCATTACCAGCTTAAAAAATGAGCTATAATAGTTGCGAATCATCTTAGAAAGAAGAGGGAAGTTGTTTGAGTCACTTATTCCTTCCCACTGGCATAGTGACTGTGTCATGGGGAGTAGTTCTTCCCCATCATGCTTTGGATCATGGGGAAGAGAATAAGGTACTAGAAATTAAGTTATTGTCGAAATACTCTAAAGAAATTAGGATATACTCTAAGGAGATTAGAAGTGAGCGCCTATCACCATTCACAGGGTTATGTCCAATACTTCTGAGACGTGAAGGACAAAAGAATTGCGTTACCGTAGCTTTCGTAAAACCCGGCCGCTTTGTGAACTTTTCTGTTTCGGAAGCGCTGCAAATTAAGGAAATCATTTGGTTCAGGAATATTGTCCGCTTAAAGGGTTCATCTACTTTACAACATATTCCCCGTGGATGTTAAAGCATTTGTCATATCGTGGCACAAGTTTCTAGATACCGTCCTCATAGAAGTCTGCCGCCTGAATTTTGAGCCACGGTTCAACCATGGTCTCCAGGTCATGGTCGTCATCGAACCGCTGGGTACTGTTTCCATTGCAGAGACTGCCGTTTCGATTTAGGTTGAATGTGAGAGACCCAAGTGTCATCTCCTGTCACTATACGGTTTGAAAGTTCGCCGCTTTCTTCCGTGTACCGCCACAAAAATTCCAAAGTACATATCATGCGTTTCGTTTTGTTCTCTTCCGTCAACATCTTTGGCACCCATCGTGCGCAAACTTCTGCGGTACTGAAGCTTCTCTGGAACGATTTGGTGCAGCAATTATTTCGAAACTTCAAGGAAATGTTCCGAAAAATCAGAAATTCTGAAGAGTTGGTTGAGACAAAATAGAATGGAGAGAAAGCTGTTAAGGAAAACATATTTCAAATTTTAGCCAGCATATGCTTAACTTTGAAGAAATCATTTTGGTGAAGAAGAGTTTTCTTCCTGCAGTTTTTTTTTGCTCTCTTATTTTTATTAGTGTAGGCTTTTGACTCCTCATACTGGTGCTGTATTTGACCTTCTGCTACTGTTTCTTTCCCATTCTTTCAATCAGTGGCTCAAAATTAAGGAAGAGTGACAGTTTTGCCTTTGATGATGCTCATGAGGGGGGGACACAAAACTTTGATTTCATTTTAACATGTGTAATATATTCAGACTCCAGGTCACTCTCTCCACCAAATCTTTCGGGAGCAGAGAAGGCCCACCACTGCGCAATTCCTTATGTGAACGCTCTGGCGTCCTTCATTAAACATTCGAACCCACTTCCGTATCACTCCTGTACTCATTTCGTTTTCTTCGTAAATTTGCCAATGAATCACAGTTGGTCTGACCAAAGCTGAACTGGATCATATACCATGTTGTAACATTAAGCAAAAACAGCAGGGACAAACGTTAGGATTCGGAACCGAGCGCCATCTATTGACGTGTGACTGAGAAACGGGCACATTGTTTCTGTACCATTATTTTCACCGTTCGAACAGATGTTTTTTATTTACATTCTGAACTCGCATCATTTGAGCGAGGGAATTATTCTATAGGGAATAATTTAATTTATATGTAAATCTGAGTCCTAATTAAATAGGTCATAAAAAAAATTCTTAGTTTGCAGGCTAAAATACGTGAACTGGCTGAATTTTCTACAAAACGCATTATCATGGGTCGCTAAGCCTAACATGGCTACTGATGAAATGATACGTGAAAAAAATCTATCATTGAAGTCATTCCCGACAATATTCACAAAATGAACTAATAATTATGCATTATCCAAGCATGTTATACTCGTTGTTTTCCTTTTTTATATTAGTACAGTTAGTTGGCAGCATCATTCCTTGTCTTAAGAACACGTCGCCTACTTCTTGAAGCTGGCACTTTCTATATAATATAGATAACCTTGAAACAGGCGCGGATTTAGACGGGGACTGTAGGGGATTAGTCCCCCCCCCTTTGTCTTCGCCGAAACCTACAAAGCTGTCCAAAATTAGATTCTAAAGCTGAAACTTGCATTATAGTATTAAAAAAATGGCCGCACACACAAAATAAATGAAAGTAAAAAAGAAGAAAGGGAAGAAGAAACATTTTGCACTGCATTTGATTTCTATTCAGACAAAGTAAAAATGCAGTCAAGGAAGAACAATCGCATTGCAACCTGAACCGCCAGTGTGTTGACACACACACATTCTGGCGAATGCCCTTTCCACATCCCTCATTGTTTGGTTAAATTCTCATGCCTGAAGACCCGGATGGAAGAGTAACAGGCAGCAGCGGCACTTGATATTTCGGAGTCCGGAACCGATGAGTTGCTCACTTTCTCCCATGTCGGCAATCTTTGTCTGAACCTGGAGCTCCCTGACTCGGCGCTTCGTTTATAACAAACACTTTCTGCTTGTTTCTTTTACGTAGTTGGTAAAAACAAGATGTATGAAAGAAAGGGTGGTCAGCAAAATGTCGATATGTTTTTTAAAAAGGTGAATGCAAGCATTTTTCCTGAAAACGTCAAAACGCAAGAGATAAGTGACTCTTCCCTCCCCACCCATTTGTACCTTCTTCTATTCTAATTTTTACCCCCTTTGTTTTATACATATATATACATGTATATATACAGGGTGCCTAGTAAAGTCCTTTCTCAGCCCCGTAACTTTCGAACGCCGACAGCTATAGCCACAAAAACGGTGTATAGGTATATTAAAATGGCTATGCGCTATTCGACGAGACTGCTTACAGCGACTCTTAGCGGCAAAGCGAGGAGTTTGCCAATCTCGAAAACTATACGAGATACGGGAAACTAGTCAATTATAAAGTTGTAGAGCAGCATTGATTTAGTACGAAAAGACACCTTGCGCACGTGAATGCTAAGAATAGAAGGCGTACACTGATCGTTTGTATCATTGCGCGGTGTTTACCTCAGCCTGCGCACACCACCATTACGGGGCGAAGAAACTAGCTCCACCGCTAAAGAAAGACAATAAAAACATAAGAGCAAAACGAAATCGTATGATTTTGATCTCCCTTCCCGCAATGGAATAAACTTAAAAAACATTAAATGAAGAATAAATTGATGTATGAGCTGCCGAGAACAGATCAGATCAGATGGGGGAGTGTTTGACCCCAGGTCATAAAAACCCTTAGAAATAGGAAGCTAGGAGATTTGGGCTAGAGTGCCCGATAGGAAAGTCACACGGATGCGAAGTAGAAAGGGGGAGGAAGACGCCCTTATTTATTACCGGGGGCCAGTACCCGGGGCCCGACGCACGGCGGATATTCAGTGGATCGAACCTGAGGTCTTTGTCTTCGAAAACCAACACTTGGAGAACCAAGGCTTGGTATCCGAGAGAGGGGGACGCCATTGTGCGTGAGAACGGCGACCCCTCTCCCGGCTCGAAATTTTGTTGCCCAGCAACACCAACACACTCGCTTCGCCGAACCACATATATACAATGTGAGTTTGGTTCCATCGGTGTTTCACTCACGCCCCAATGCACCAACCACGGTTCCACAGCCAGCACATCCAGACGCCCGGAATCACGCTGGCCTGCCGAAGAACTCGAACAGGCCACAGTTTTACGCTTGCAGACAGGGACACCAAGAATGACGAGGCAGGCCCTAGGCCACCCCTAAACACTCAAGTAGGGAAGTTTCTCCTTCGCGGGTGCCCCTGTGATGACGTCCCAACCGAGACACCACCAGAAGGGTCGCCGAGCCGTCCGCGTGGCACAAAGACCAGCTTTCGACCCACCAATGGCTCCCAACCCTGCACACAACCGACACACGACAAACAGCAAACACACACAGGCAAACCACACCCATTCTCCCGCTGAGTTTACCAATGGGTTTGTTTATATTTAGACCGCGGCTTTACGCATGTCACTGTGCGCTAATTTTCTGATCTTTTGAAAACTTTTCGCATGTCACTGTGCGCTAGTTTTCTGACCTTCTGAAAAAAATTTGCATGTCACTGTGCGCTAGTTTTCTGACCTTTTGAAAACTTTTCGCATGTCACGGTGCGCTAGTTTTCTGACCTTTTGAAAACTTTTCGCATGTCACTGTGCGCTAGTTTTCTGACCTTTTGAAAACTTTTCGCATGTCACTGTGCGCTAGTTTTCTGACCTTCTGAAAAAATTTTGCATGTCACTGTGCGCTAGTTTTCTGACCTTTTGAAAACTTTTCGCATGTCACTGTGCGCTAGTTTTCTGACCTTTTGAAAACTTTTCGCATGTCACGGTGCGCTAGTTTTCTGACCTTTTGAAAACTTTTCGCATGTCACTGTGCGCTAGTTTTCTGACCTTTTGAAAACTTTTCGCATGTCACTGTGCGCTAGTTTTCTGACCTTTTGAAAACTTTTCGCATGTCACGGTGCGCTAGTTTTCTGACCTTTTGAAAACAATCGCTTAGGGACATGATCATATCCTCAGCTGTGCCCCCACCTTAAATTTAAAGTTTAGTGACCTTTTGAAAACTATCGCTTAGTGACATGATCATATCCTCAGCTGTGCCCCCACCTTAAATTTAAAGATTTCTGACCTTTTGAAAACTATCGCTTAGTGACATGATCATTTCCTCAGCTGTGCCCCCACTTTAAATTTAAATTCGGCAATGTACTGAAACGTTTCCTTTTCGAAGGCATCATAAATAGCAATGAAGAAAAATATCAGCAGCAAAGACATTGGTCAAAACAGTAAAGGGCGAACTATAAACACAAGGCAAAGTGCAATGGAACTTTGAAAAGAAGCATGCATATGCAGATTCATGAAGCAAGTGCTGTGCGTGCATTCTCTTCGGCTGGTTGACAAAGACAGGGCACAAGCACAGTCAGAGTTTTGTCTTTCTCAAAAATACAAGGACAAAATTACTCCTGCCGTCCCTCCCTACAACTTCCTCAATCTTTCATTATGACACCCCTCCTCCTTCTCTTTGCTCCGTTCAAATTACTTAACTGAGAAAATTTTTTCCGAGAGAGTCCCTTCCCAATTATACCCCCTCTCTTGCATAATTACCCTGCGGATTTTTTTAAAAATCAAAGGGACGCAAAAACGTTTTGTTTGTTTTTTAAATCGGTGTTTATCTGCATCAGTGTATAATGTGCAGAACTTAAATTTTTTACTCTGGTAGCAGATAATACAGCAAAAATTACCGTACATGTTTTTCAGAGATGTTTTCCGTGGTGGCCCAGACAATTTTTTTGGTCACCCTGGGCGACCAGATGTTTCGACCCCTGAATTCGAGGCACAATTATACACCAAACTGATACGAGCTATTACAAAAAATTATATTCTGCTGGCATAAACAACTGATAGCCAACCTGTGGTAGATACAGTGTCTGCCTCAATAAACCCACCCGTAGGTATGTGAAAGCCGCCCCGGTGGCGCAGTGGTCTAAGCGATGGCCTCTGATCATTCGTCCGTAAGGGGTCCGGGTTCGAATCCCGGTGAGGCATGTATGTTGTGTTTGTCTTACGGCACAGGCTCTCTCCCTTCCCTGGAACCAGTGACCCTAAATTAGGGACGGGCGACTGCTTATAGCCCATTGAGTTGCTCACGGTGGTCGATAAATCTCCAATCAAAAAAAAAAAAAAAAAAAAGGTATGTGAAAACCAAGCAATACCATTTTTTTATGCCAATAAAAAATGTATTTTTCTGATAGTTTGAATTTCTATTTAAAGTACAAAGACTGTTTTCATCTCTTAGCACATAGACCAATGGAAATGTTTGGAAAAAAGTTATATTTTACATCGTGTTTTCCCCAAGAGCAGAAAGTAAACTACGAAGTGCGTCGCATAACAAAGTCCCCCCCCCCCCCCTTGCAGAACATTTTTATTTTTTATTTTAGATTTCAATGCCTTGTGGAATATATTTTTTTATCTTAGATTTCAATGCCTTGTGGAATATATTTTTTTATCTTAGATTTCAATTTCCTTGAGAATATTTTTATTTATAGAACATATTTTGTTAAATCTTAAATTCGAATCTATGGCAGAATTTTTTTATCTTAAATTTTCAAGCGCAGCACTCGCTCGCGTACCCTGATCTGTTGTGGAACTCCGGGCGACATTGTGATTCCTGTGATGCAGGGATATACTGGCTAAGCGCGTCAGCTTTACATCATTGATTACATCGCAGGAACCTCAACTACGCCGTCTCGTCCACGCGCGACAGCTTAATACGTTTCATTTACACTTTAATTACAAAAAGTTTTACATAAATACAAAAACTTTACATTTAAGAATCGACGTAATTTATATACACTGAAGTGCCAGAAAAACTGGTACAGACGAGCTTTTGCAAAATACATAGCAACGTCACCTATGCGCGTACTCGGTTGCGTTCGCCAGTGCGTATATAAAGCCATAGACATCCTTGCCAGCTGTCAGAGCTGTTTTCGGCATGAGAATGACAAGTAATAACGATTTAAGCGATTTTCAACGCGGTGTCAAAGTTGGCGCTCGTGAGATGGGCCATAGTATTTCGGAGGTAGAAACGAAGTTCGGATTTTCACGGACGACCATTACAAGGGTGTACCGCGACTACAAGAATTCCGGCAAAACCTCCAACCTACGATATTAGTGTGGCCGTAAAAAGACGTTGGGTGAACGTGACCATCGTCGGCTGCCAAGAATCGTTTCACGCGATAAGCGTGCAACACACTCGCAGGTATCATCGGAATTCAATGCTGGAGCCTCAACAAGCATCAGCGTCCGGACTGTGCAACGTACCCTGCAGGATATGGGCTTTGGGGGCCGAAGCCCAACTCGAGTCCCTTTGATGGGGGCACGGCAACACCGCCATTGGACACTTGATGACTGGAAACAAGTAGCCTGGTCTGACGAGTTACGTTTCCAACTGTATCGGGCAGATGAAAGGATTCGTGTGTGGCGCAAACCACATGAAGCCATGGATCCCGCATGTCAACGGGGAACTGTACTGGCTGGTAAGTAGTACATAATGGTATGGGGTGTGTTTAGCTGGACTTCACTGGTACCCCTGGTACGTCTACAAACGTCTGTGGCCGGCCAACGCTATGTGAGCATCCTTTCTGACGAGGTACACCCGTTCAGGTTCTGCATACGTGCTTATGGGTTGGGCCTGTTCCAACAGGACAATGCAATTCCACACAAGTGTCGGGACGTCACATTATGGTTAGAGGAGCATTCATCTGAGTTTGGGGAGTTGCCATTTTCACCCAAGTCCCCAGATCTGAACGTGATAGAACACATTTGGGATGCCATGCAACGCGCTATCGAACACAGGAATCCGAGACCTCGGAATACACCCGAATTGTGGAACGATCTGCAGGAAGTATGGTGTGCATTGCCTACAGCATATTCCAGAAGCTAGTGGAGTCCATGCCCCGTCGTATTTCTGCTGTCCTGCACTCCTGTGGGGGACCTACCAAGTTTTAGACTGGTGTACCAGTTTTTCTGGCACTTCAGTATATGTTACATAGCATCTTGTACACACAAACAAATGACATTAACTTAAGGTGTTTTAAAGAGTCTAATTGCCTGTAGCAAATGCAGCTTTGGCAGCTAGTGGAGTCACATGTCCTACTCTCAGGCTGTTGTTTGTGTGTGTGACAAGGTCTTTAAAGTTCTTTTGGTCGCGAATCAACTGTTTGAAGGCAGTTGTAGGTAACTTCAGTATCATTGCCATGGCGTCAGCGTGATCATAGGCTATGTCGTCTACTGACTTAAATAGAAGTTGCGAGAACTGCTGATCTCTTGCAATCTTTTCGAGGCCACTGGGTGACAGAGGTCGCTTGGCCAGTGTAATTTTTCTGCCTGGCAATAGCCTCTCCTGGATTTCCTGAAGGATGTGCTGGCCGATCTCTAGTGTGGTTGAAGGGCTGGCTGTTGGTTACATTTCTTCTCCTGGAGGTTCACGGTTTCTTGGGAGAAATGAGCTTTCCGTTGGGGTATCGAGGGTAGTGCTCTGTCCTGAGGAGGTACTACCGACAACTTGTTTTCGGCCTTCCCTCTTAGATTTACAACGGGTGCTAAGTTGAGGGTGCCAGTGGGTTCCTCTCGTTGTTCTTCTGTGTTTCCTGGGTTACAATTGCGGCTGTCCTGGTTCTCGGAGTTGTTAAATTTTTTGATGTTGCACTTATTCCAAGGTTAAGTCATCATCATCAGCAGCAGTATCATTGTGAACCATTATCAATCCACTGCTGGACGAAGGTCTCCCCAAGTTTCTTCCACAACGGTCTGTCTTGTCCCTGCCTCTACCATGTTACTCCCGCATACTTTCGAATTTCGTCCACCCATCTCCCATGTGGCCTTTATCTGGGTCTTTTCCTGTCCCTTGGAATCCAGCCTAAAATTTCAGCTGTCCATCGATGTTCTGTCCTTCTGGCAATATGTCCAGGCCATTGCTATTTAAGGGATTTTACTCTGGTCATGATGTCTTCCACACTTGTCATTTTCTGATCCACGACTTCCTCTTCTTATCTCTCCTGGTTACACCAATCATGCATCTCTGCATGCTACTTTGAGTTGTCTGCAGTCTCTGCATGTCTCTTTCAGTTAAGGTCCACGTCTCTAAACCATATGTAAGCACTGGAAGGATGTAGTGATCAAACACTTTTCTTTTAAGACAAAATGGCATATTGCTCTTGAAAATTATACTGTTTCTTCCAAAAGCTCTCCAGGCAAGTTTTGTACGCCGATTAATTTCTTCATCAATGTGACCCTCACTTGATATCTGCTGTCCAAGATAAATGTAGGTATTGGTTAACTCCAGCTTTCACCCATCAATCGATAAATCTTCATTTCTTGTAAAAGCATTGTACATCACTTTTGTCTTCTGAAAGTTAATTTTTAATCCCACTTCTTTACTCTTGTCAGCAAGTTCCTGGATCATACTCTGCAGCTCTGATGGGGTAGTTGCAAAAATGACTACGTCATCAGCAAAACGAAGGTGAGTTTGATAATCTCTATTAACCTTTTTCCCTTTGTTTTCCCAGTTCAGTGACTGAAAGACATTTTCCAATGTGGCATTAAAGAGTTTGGGAGATATAGTGTCACCTTGCCTCACTCCCTTTCCAATCTTCATGGGTGCTGTATTCTCAAATAGCCGAATCTTTGCACTTGCATTTTCGTAGATGTTATGAATAATATTAATGTATGCATCTTCAATACCGCAGGGTTTCAAAGCCATTGTAACTGCTTATGGTTTCACCGAATTAAAGGCCCTTTCATAGTCAATAAAAGCCATGCATATTGGAAATTCATATTCCTTCGCTCTTTCAATTTGTTCTCTCAGTACGTGGATATTATCTATAGTGCTGTAGCCACTCCTGAATCCAGCTTGTTCTCTCGGTTGAGCCATGTCCATTGTCACCTTCAAACGGTGTGAAAGAACTTTAGTGACGATTTTATAAACCACTGATAGGAGGCTGATAGGTCTGTAGTTTCTGAGATCCTCAATGTCACCTTTTTTATGTAACAGGATAATTGTAGCATTGTTCCAATGCTTAGGAATCTTCCCTTCATTAAGGCATCGAGTGAAAACTTGGGCGAGTAGTGTTTCAATTTCTCCACTTGCTTCTTGTATGATGTCTACTGTAATTCTATCTTATCCTGGAGCTTTTCCCCGTTTTATGTTCTTGATTGCATGTGTAACTTTTGCTGAGAGGACTGGAAGAACTCTGGTACGTTTTGTAATGTCTGGAGTACATGTATCATCCCTTTCATATAGTTTTGAGTAGAAATCTTTCACTCTTGTCAAAATTTCACCTCCATTTCTTATTACAAAGCCATCTTCTTTTCTCAGAGCCATAATCTGTTTTCTTCCCTTACTCAGATGTCCCTTTGCTCTCTTTAGGCTTTGGTTGTTTTCAATTACTTTCCTCACTAGTTCACAGTTGAATTTCCCTACATCTTCAGTGAAACTTTTTCGTACCGTCTTGATAGCTCTATATATTCCACTTTGGAAGTCCCATCTCTTTTAGTTGTCCTCATCTCTCTTCTTTTTAGCATCAGAATTTTGGGTTTTCCTGATAATTTGTTCGTATGCAACTTGTTCTTAGTACCAGCTATTATTGTTGCTGTTTCCATAAGAGCCTTGGTTAGTTTTCTGTTAACTTCACAGATGTCCACTTCTTCCGACGTTAGACCTTCTAGAGCAGAAAATCTGTTCCTCAGTTCCAATTTGAAGGTATTATGATGTTTTTTAAGGTTGGTCGTGTCAATACACTTCGTTTGTTGTGTGAGCTTGCCACGCTCGACTTTAGCATTGTGGTGCATCTTACATCTTACCATTCTATGGTCACTACCTGTGTTGAACTTGTTTAGCACACTGCAGTCTTCCATGACAAATTTCTTGTTACACATAATAAAATCAATTTCACTTGTCAATCCATTGGGGTGCCTCCATGTCCATTTCCTTTGCGGCTTTTTCTTGAAAAAGGAGTTCATGATGAAAAACCCTTGTGCCTCTGCAAATTCTACGAGAGTATTTCCACGCTGGTTTCTGTTGCCGTGATCGAATTTACCTACTGAAGTTTCATTCTGTTGTTGCCCTATTTTCGCATTGAAATCTACCATAATGATCTTCAAGTTCTGCTTATTTTTATTATTTACATGACGAATTTCCTTATAAAATTCTTCAATACTTCTTCAGGATGACTTATAGTGGGTGCATAAGCTTGAATAATTTGAGCCTGGTATCTTCTCGAGAGTTGGATAACAAGTCGTGCAGCTTTGTCAGAGGAACTTTCAACTTCTACAACTTTATCCTTCAGTTTCTTGTTTATTATAAAACCAACACCACTAGTTCTTCCAGTATCTGTCCCACGATAATAGAAAAGATGTCCACTTTTCAGTTCAATGAGATCTTCTCCTTTTCTCCTTACCTCACTTAGCCAGACGATGTCCCACTTGATCCTTTGTAGTTCTTCTTCCAATTCAAGGAACCTTGAATCAGAAGATAGGGAGCGTCCGTTATACGTAGCCAAGGCCAGCATCAGATGGCAGCCTGGTCCGGTCCTCCGGGGATTCTTAGCACCCTCTTCCTTCATGTCGCACTGGCCGCTGCCTTGGCCAGGTACATTCCAGCTGCCGGAGACTGAGGGCCAAGATTTAAGTTGTGGAGTCATTTTTGGAGGGGTTTGGCCATAACTCACCACGCTGGCCAAGCGGGTTAGTGAGTGTGGGATAGTATTTCCTCTAATCCCGATGGTATAGTTATACCGCTATTTGGCGGTCACCAGAGCCCCTTTAGTGGGAACAGGATACACCACGAGAAGGCGGGGTTGACATCTGTCGAGGAGAGGCTGCAGTATTGTGCATCACCTGATCTGGAACATATAGGTACTGGAGCATATGTTGGATATCTTGCAGGTCCAGCATCCTCCTCGGGCAGGTTCCCTGCACTACGCTGATCTGAATATCCGGTTGTTGCTCTGTTTTCCGTGAGAGGAGGGAACCTTACACTGTCGCTGCGTGGGGCCTGATTTAGCCAAGCAATATATACTGGTCCCGAGACGAGTCCGAGTCTGTTGAAGTCCGTATGTGAGGTGCATATCAGCCATTCACGGAAGGATCCAGACATTTTTCAACGGGGGGGGAGGCGTTATAAAATCGAGGGGGTTATGACTCATATACAGATATATAATTAAAGTGTCAAGAATTTTCAAAAACCGACGTCGCTTACCCTAAACAAAGTTTTTCTTGACTTCCGCAGTACATGCAGCTCTTCAACGTGTGGCAACTGATGACTCAGCGCTTCTTGATTTTATTTTCTTATAAGAGGTCCACGACACCAAGTAAGTTTTGTGGGACAACTGTTCTGGTGTTTTTTTAAAGCCGAATCCTTTTCAAGAACTTTTTTCAATTGTTGTAACCTCGCTGAGCGAAGGTGACCTCATGTTTTTCGTCGTCCGATGAAAACATTCTACACGGAAAACAAAAGGCGGAATCTCTCTTTATACTATATGTAAGCCATGGAAACATGTTATACTAATATGTCTGGAAGCTTCTTTGTTCTTTACCGTATGTTTTTGTGGGAACTGTTTTAAAATACGCTGTTTTGGTTGATCCGAAAGTGAAGTTGCTACACAGTGCGTCAAAGAATTTTTAAGACTGGCGCTAGATTTCAGCCTACGGTGGCGCCACCAGTGTAATCGCGAATGCGTTTTAAGCCGTGACCATCTGCTTGCTTTCTGCCAAAAGTACTGCGCAGTTGTTAAAGTAACTCAAACGAAACGGCCGTTCATTAGAGAAGTAAAATTTTCTTCAGGTTGAATTATTAAGATGAAACAAAGGGCTGTTAATAAATTTAACGCAAAACTTGGTAAAACTGCCTCGGAAACGTACCAAATGATGAAACAAGTTTATGGTGAGTTTTGTTTAAGTAGATCAAATGTTTTCCTGTGGCACAAAGGTTTTTTGTACGGAAGAGAGACGCTAGAAGATGATAAGCATACCGGAAGACCAAGTTCATCTAGGACACCTGAGATTGTTGAAAAAGTGCGTGATTTCGTGGCAAACAATCGATGAGCGTCACTAAGAATGATGGAAGAGTCTTTAAACATCGACAAAGAAACGATTCGAACCATCCTGCATGAAGATTTGGGCAAAAAAAAGTCTGTGCTAAATTTGTTCCACACACGTTCACCAATGAACAAAAATCAAGGAGAAGTGCACATTGCAAAGACATCATTTCAGCAGCTGAAAATGATCCAAACTTCGTAAAATCAATTGTTACAGGTGATGAAACATGGTGTTTTCAATATGATCCTAAAACAAAGCGACAAAGTGCGTAATGGAAGTCAAAAAACTCACCACAAGCCGAAAAAACAAGAAAAGTTCCATCGAAAATCAAAACAATGCTCATTTCATTCTTCGATAGTAAGGGTGTTATCCACAAAGAATTTGTTCCAAGTGGACAAACAATTACTGGTGAGTTTTATTTAAATGCTTTGAGGCGTTTGATGGGCAGAATTCGTCGCATTCGTCCAGAATATCGGGATGAAAGCAGTTGGTGTTTGTTGCACGATAATGCACCCAGTCACACCACTTCCTGTTCGTAGATTTTTGGCGAAAAATAACGTCTGTGTGTTGAATCATACACCGCATTTGCCTGATTTAGCACCCTGCGACTTTTCTTTATTCCCAAAATTTAAAATGCCGTTAAAAGGGTGTTATTTTGATGATATTTCGACCATACAAACAGCTTCAACGCATGCTTTGGAGGCAATTCCGCAAAGTAAACTGGAACAGGCATTCGAATCATTATTAAATCGCTGCAACAAGTGTATTGAAGTCGGAGGGACTTATTTTACAGACCCAGTCTTAAAAATTCTTTGCCACACTGTGTATATCAAGCTCTCCTAGTTCAACACTTTTTGTCTTGCGACCATGTGGTCCTTCGAGTGTTTTATTTTTACAAACATTGCGTTCATAAAAAATTTCCATTGAATCACTACAAGCACTTAAACAATCATAGTTGATTCCTAATGATTCTCCACACGCTGTTGATGAAGTTGTAGCCTTCTGATATTCATTATCCGCTTTGTAAACACTATCGCTTAATTTGCTTTTCTTCTTCTGATTAACCCTAGTTCCAAAAAATCATGGATTGGTAGTTTTGCGGACATGTTATTTCAAAGTTTGCTTTGGGAAGAAATACCCCACTTTCATGTATCACGCCCCGCACGGGGATAACTGGTTTTCCAGTTATTTGGGGAGCGCCTCCCCCACGGCCCGAGCTGACCTTGTGACGGATATTTTTTTTCATTTCGTCTCGTACGATTATGTAACCGAAGGGACAGCGGTTCATCCAGCTGCTGGGGGATGGCGTCCCCACGGCCCGAGCTGACCTTGTGACGGATATTTTTTTTCATTTCGTCTCGTACGATTATGTAACCGAAGGGACAGCGGTTCATCCAGCTGCTGGGGGATGGCGTCCCCACGGCCCGAGCTGACCTTGTGACGGATATTTTTTTTCATTTCGTCTCGTACGATTATGTAACCGAAGGGACAGCGGTTCATCCAGCTGCTGGGGGATGGCGTCCCCACGGCCCGAGCCAACATGTACTATATCTGATGATTTTCACATTTTTTATGTTTTTTGTTTTTTTACTTGACACGCTCCCGCCTCAGTTGTAGGTTGCTGAGGTTGTGATTATGCGCCAGCTCTGGATTTTAGTTTCTCGTTTTCTATCCTATCTTCTCCATTTTATGTTCCTTTCTTTGTTCTTCCGAGCTGGTTAGCTAGACCTACCTGCACGTTTGCCGTGTGCGGTGACCCGTAAGGTGGAAAACGGGATGTTGGAGGCTGAGGTTTCTGGTGGCCTGGGTGTTGTTGTCGCCAGTTGCCAACACTCCTCTTTGCCCCCTGCTTCACCCTAAACGGGCGGCTAGGAACTAACCCACTCCTAGTCAATGAGTTCTGTGGCCGAGTGGAGCCCAGACCTCTAACGGCTTGTCGTTTCGCACGACAGGGTGAGTCTGGGGATAGGGTGGGCATGCCAAAGGGGTGTTCCCCAGGCATGGGAAAGTCTGGGTGCACGCCAAGCGCATGTCTGCCCTATCAACTTGCTATATCCACTTGCTATCCCTAGAGACGTGTCCTGCGTCCACTTGGGCTTGCGGACCTCCGGCTCTCCCTCGTTGGGCTCGATTGTGGGTGGGGAAGTCGGCGGACGAATTATTAATTTTTTCATGGATGAAAATGAAGTTTCCCCAGAACCAAAAAGCAAACGAGGTATGGAGGAAGGCTCGTCCCCTTCCGCTAAAAAGCATGTGCCTGATTGCTCGAATGCTCGTTTCTTTTTTGTGCATTCATTGGACCTTTCAAAGCCTTTGAGTGCCAAAAGTCCATTTTGGATTAATAAAGCTCTTCAATCCATAGCAAGCTCTCCTAAGAGCGTAAAGAAGCTCCAATCTGGAGATCTTCTGGTAGAAATGTCCACTGTGGCCTACAGCTCTACACTTCATAACACCACCACGCTGCTTGAGACTCCGGTCAAAATAACACCTCATGGATACCTAAATTCATCTCGAGGTGTTGTCTCCTCTCAGGACCTCGTTGAGTGTACTGAGGAAGAACTACTAGAAGAACTGAGGAGTCAACACGTTACGGGTGTGCGGCGTATTCTCTTTAGGCGGAATGTGCAGTCTGTCCCATCCCGCAACATCATTTTAACGTTTGATAGCCCTTCTCTGCCTACGTCCATCAAAGCAGGGTATCTGCACCTTGAGATACGTCCGTACATCCCTAACCCTCTGAGATGTTTTAGGTGTCAGTCTTACTGCCATTCTCAGCAGTCGTGCAGGAGCAATCCTAGGTGTGGACGCTGTGGTGCCACAGAGCATCTTTTATCAGAATGTGTGGCCGAGGCTGAGTTTTGTGTGAACTGCAAGGGTTCACACGCAGCATCAGCCAAAGATTGTCCCAAGTGGAAGGAGGAGAAAGAAATCCAAAGGCTAAAGTCGGTGGAGAATATTTCCTCTCCTGAGGCCAGAAGGAGAGTAGTTCCTGCTTTTTCTGATCGGCGCTCATGTGCATCAGTGGTGGTTGCTAAATCTACAATCGGCATTCAAACCGACATTCAGATCCCTACTAAATGTCCCTATAAGCTGGACGATATCATCGCAGCCGGACTGGAGGCACTCCAGTCTCGAGCTAGGGGTCTGAAAGCGCCACGCACCACTTTGCCGAAGCAGACTCATCCCACCACCAACAAGGGAACTCAGGCCACTTCTTCTAACAAAAAAACCATAGCCCAGGATAAGAAAAGCATTTATTCTCCTCCAAAATCTCAGGAGACGACTCAACGTCGTGCATCTGCCGTTAAGACACTTGGGACAAAGCATGCTCCCATCTTAGCCCCTGGTCACACGCCTCCAGATCTGGGGGAACCCCGATCAGAGGCGATGGAGCCTGACTTCGTTTGATCATTTTCATTTTCATTTCATTTTTAACCATGGCTTCAATCATTCAGTGGAACTGTCGAGGTTTTCGGACGAGTTTTGATGAAGTGCAACATCTGCTTTTGTTCTACTCTCCGGTGTGCTTTTGTTTACAGGAAACAAAACTTAAACCATCAGACCTGCTTTCAGTTCGAGGCTACATTGCGTATCGGACAGATAATGCACTGGGAGACGTCGCCTGTAGGGGAGTCGCTATTCTTGTCCCTCACAGTGTTCTGGTGTCTTCCGTTGCGATATCCACAACTTTGCAGGCCGTGGCGGTGCGAAAATCTGTCCCTGGGCCTCTTACTGTCTGCAGTGTCTATCTGCCGCCGGACGAGAACGTAAGCGTCTCTGTACTGGAGATATTGGTTGATCAGCTGCCTTCACCCATTCTTTTACTGGGTGAATTCAATGCTCATCATCATTTGTCGGGTAGTGTTAGCATCAGCACGAGAGGTCGGCGCATAGAGTCTTTTCTGTCCTCGGCCTCTTTGTGCCTTTTTTAACACTGGTGCTGACACGTACTTCCATGAGCCGACAAGATCCTTCAGTGCGATTGATTTGACTTTGGGATCACCATCGATTATTGCTGATTGGTCGTGGACGGTGAGTAATGACCTCCACGGGAGCGACCATTTTCCAATTGTCCTCTCGCATCATGCGAACATGCCATCTTCTGCTTCCCGCCCTCCTCGGTGGAGGATGGAGCGTGCGAGATGGGAGGTCTTCACACCGTCAGCATTGATATCTTCTACAATGGTGACCCAAGAGTCAATCGACGCAGCGGTTCTTGAAGTCACAAATTGTATTCTTCAGGCAGCTGATCTTTCTATACCAAAAACATCTACGACACTCTCCAGAAGTCCGAAGCCTGAATGCGCAGCGGCTAGGAGAGCTCAACATGAGGCCTCGTCTTGGTGGAACCCTGAATGCGCAGCGGCTAGGAGAGCTCAACATAAGGCCTGGTCTACGTTTCGGCGTTATCCAACCGATGCTAATCTCGTTACATTCAAACGAGCAAAATCCTATGCTCGGTTGGTGCGTCGACGTAGCAAAAGGGTGTCTTGGATCCAGTATGTGTCATCTCTCACTTCACGTGCCAGTTCGAAAAGTGTGTGGATCAAGATTCGCAAGATCCGGGGTAACTGCAGCTCTCACCAGATCTCCATTCTCGAGGGTAACGGCTGCACATATGCTTGAGTCGGGGAGATTGCTGATTGTTTGGGGGAGGCGTTTGCCTCCGTGTCGAGTGACCTGGCGTATCCTTCTTCTTTTCAAAGAATAAAATCCACTGTGGAACGCCAGAGAAATCTCCTTTGCGCCCTTTCACGAAACGGGATATAACTCCCCCTTCAGCATGGTTGAACTCAGAGTGGCTCTGCATCGGTCCGGCGCTACATCTGTCGGTCACGATGGCATCCACTATGACATGCTCCGTCATCTCTCGCAGTCGTCTCTCGAGAATCTCTTAATCTTATACAATCGTATTTGGTCGGAGCACAGTTTCCCGGAATCTTGGCGAAAAGCTTTTGTTCTGCCTTTTCCCAAACCTGGCAAGGATCACAAGTCTCCTTCTAGTTATCGTCCAATTGCTCTCACTAGCTGTCTGTGTAAAGTTCTTGAACGCATGGTTAATTCCCGGTTAGTTCATTTTTTAGAATATGATCAAGTTCTTTCAGCATCACAAAGCGGCTTTCGCCGTCATCGCTCACCTCACGATCATCTCCTGCACCTTGAGACATCTGTGCGTGAGGCGTTCATGCGTAGGCAGCACCTGGTTTCTGTATTTTTTGACATGGAGAAAGCCTATGATCGAGCGTGGTGGCACGGTATTATCCGTGACCTCCATACATGCGGTTTGCGAGGAAATCTTCCAACCTTCATTGTAAATTTTCTTCACAATCGGGTGTTCCAGGTGTGCCTGGGTACGACGCTCTCGGCACCGTTCCATCAAGAACAAGGTGTTCCTGAAGGTTGCATTTTATCTGTCACATTGTTCATCCTTCGCATTAATTGTCTTTTCACAAATCTTCCTCCTGCGGTTTCGGCTACTGTTTATGTTGATGACTTGCACATTTTCTGCTCGTCATCAAGCATGCATTTTATTGAAAGGCAGTTGCAGTCTGCAATTAACCAGATCTTTAAAGCGGCGAATAGCAATGGTTTCGTTCTTTCTCCCAACAAGACAGCGTGTGTCCATTTCTGCCGGAGGCGCTGCCTCCATCCTGACCCAGAGCTGTTTTTAGACCGTGCAGCTATACCAGTTTTGCCGGAGACCAAGTTCCTTGGACTGACCTTCGACCGTGCGCTTACGATTTCCTGTCTGCGGGCTCTATCTATTCTTAAGATCCTTTTGAGAGTCTCGTGGGGCCCAGACAGGATGTCTTTGTTTCGTCTTTACCATTCATTAATACGGTCAAAACTGGATTATGGTTGTATCATGTATGGCTCTGCTCGTCGTTCCGTTCTCCGGCCTTTGGACACTATTCACCATCAAGCACGGCGTCTTTGTTTGGGAGCTTTTCGGACATCTCCCATTCCCAGCCTTTACGCTGACGCGAACGAACCATCGCTTGAATTACGCCGTCTGCAGCTGTCTATTCACTTCTACCTGAAACTTAGATCACTTCCAAACCATCCTTTATACGATGCAGTTTTTCATCCCTAGCATGCTCGTTTATTCGGGAACCGGCCCTCGTGCATTTCAACCTTCGGTCTTCGTATGACGGCCGTAGATCGTGATGTAGGGCTCGACTTGTCACTTGTTAGAGAGACCAGGGGTTTTGGGGATCTTCCATGGCACCCACTTGGTGTCATGGTTGATACCACCTTTACATCTTTCGATAAATCCTGAACCCCTGCGTCAGTGTACCAGCAGCTCTTCGCTGAGCACCGTGACCTCAATTCTGACTACACTCCTATTTTTACTGATGGCTCAAAGATGCATGGAGTTGTTGGATCCGCGGCTGTCTGTGTTGATGACGTGTCAGTAGCGCGGATCCCAGCTGAGGCCACGGTGTTTTCGGCGGAGATGCATGCTGTGTATCTCGCCCTTCTCCATGTTCAGTCGAGTTCTCATCATTGTGCTATGGTCTATACGGATTCTTTAAGTGTCTTGCTGTCCTTATCATCTGTGGTTTGCCGTGACCATCCTTTTCTCTTGGATGTGAGACGGTTGCTTCGTCGTTTGCTCGAGGCCGGTTTTCAGGTTCAGTTTTGCTGGATTCCTGGACATGTTGGAATCTCGGGTAACGAGTGTGCTGATGCGGCTGCTGGATTTGCTTCCTCTTTGGTCGTCACACCCTTGCCACTATTTCACCGGGATTTCCGCTTTCTTGTTCGCGACCATATCAAGCGAACGTGGCAAGGTCTGTGGGACCAAGAGGTGGAAAATAAACTGCATCGTATTAAACCTAATCTTGAAATTTGGAAATCCTCATATCGTCGGAACCGTAGGGAGGAAGTGGTGCTTGCGCGTCTCCGCATTGGACATTGTCGTTTCACTCACCGCTTTTTGCTGTGTGGCGACACTGCGCCGATGTGTGAGACGTGCAATTGCCGACTCACCGTCACTCATCTTCTGTGCACCTGTGTTCGTTTTCGTGATGTACGTTTTCATTTCTTTCATTCTCATTTGTTGACCGAGGACGCCGCTACACTGCAGTGGCTCCTCAATGACCACTGTGATAATGTTGCCGTGTTTTCATTTTTTAAAGAAATTGACTATTTTAAACGTATCTAGATTTTAGCCTTGTCATCATCCTCATTTCTTAGTTTTACTGAATCAGCTAGATTTTAATCATTGTATCATGTTTTTAATACTGTTTGTTTCATTATCTTTCTTAGCCCTTCCATCGTTCTCATTCTTCAGTTTTATTTGATCAGCCATATTTTAAGCTTCATAGCACGTTTTTAATACTGTTTGTTTGTCTGTCTTATGTCTTGCGCTCTTTGGCCAAACATGGCCCTTGCGCCATAAAAATCTAACCACCAACCACCAACCGACTGACGCTAATCATTGTCTGCTGTTTTCGACAATCGTGATAACGCCCACTATTTGCCATAGTCTGCAAGGGCGCCAGGGCGGGAATGGGATTGGCAGAGTGATGTTTATTCAACTTTTCAACCCAGTGGCACGAGCCGCGGCATCGGGCTGACGATGTTCTTTGAACTTCCGGCCGGTTCTCGACCTCCGTGTGCCAAAGCGGAAGCGCAACATATAAGTAAGGTGGCCAGTCTGAGTCATGGATCGTGGTCGGAGGAACATAATCGCATAATGCTACCATTCTCCCACTCCCACAGAAGAACATAAATTTCCGATGGTGAAGTGTACTACATTTTCTTCATTTATCCAAAAAATTCTGGATGGGCTCACCAAAATTGGGGTGCACCCGGTGGCGCCGTCCCTGCAGCCATCCTACTTCCTCTGCGAGTGCTTTAACAATGACGGTATAAAAATGACAGCGTTCGTGACTGTCATAGCGATGACCTCAGGTTCGATCCTGGGCAGGAACGAACGTTCTAAACACTAAATACCCGCCATGCGTCGGATGGGCACGTTAAGCCGTCGGACCCCGGGTATTGCCCCCACCCCAGTAGTAAATAAGGGCGTCTTCTACCTCGCTTCCGTGTCACTTTCCTATCGGGCACTCTAGCCCAAATCTCCTAGCTTCCTATTTCTATTTGTTGTTTAAGACCTGGGGTCAGACACTCCCTTCCTAAAATCCTCTACATATGATCTGATCTGAAGAACGTGTGAGCAGTCTCGCGGCCGAACAGCGCCATCTACCTCCTGAAAATGGCGTTTCCGACCCTTAACTGCTATGCGATTCCGATTTGTCTTGGGCAAGACCAGCTTTTATAGATATAACGTACCCATTTCACGTAGCTCCATGACCGTCTTGCGAATAAATTTGCCCCTAGATGGCGCTGCCTTTCGGCGGTTCTAAGTAGCTCTTACGTGCGTTTAACGCATTGGTTTAACGTTAGTTTCTTTCCTCTGTTAGCAGCTTAACACAGCAAAATGTCGTACTGTTCGGTGCCATTATGTAAATCAGATAAAAAAAAGAATGTGAAGGACATGCACATTTCTTTTCACGAGTTCCCGTGCGATATAGATGTCCGTGAAAGATGGATATAAGCCATTTCAAGGAAAGATGAGCGAAACTTATTACAGGTTCAATCCAATGACAGCTCTGAAATTAATGGAGTACACAGTTCGTAATGTAACTTGTCTACAAAATAAATTGAATAAACCTATACATAATACAACATATGATATATTTATTTCAAATATAGCAAAAAATTATGTTCAGTGTAAAGGTCTAAACAGCATAGTAAACACATACCTTTGACAGTTCAGGAGTTGATATTTACAAATATTTTGGAACTCATGTTCTAAAGATGTTACTCATTTATTCATCACAAGTTGGGAGATAATAACAGGTTTTTTTAGGGTTTTTTTTTGTAAAGAACTCTGTTTCTTGTTTCAACACAAATGATCTCATACTGGCCATTTACAAACAGTGGCACAGAATAGTCTTCAAATAATCACACAGATATGTGGATTTTCCCACGGGAAAACTAGGGAATTTGTGGTCAGCAACAAAATAAACTATTGATGGAAAAAAAATTAAAAAAGGCAAGTGCAGTGCACAGAAAAAATAGAACACCAAAATCCAATAATAGCAATTGTTTACTGCTCTGCACTTTTTGATTTGTAAACTCTAGTACCCCATATATATATAACCTGAATTGAAATATAATCTCAGAAATGCTGACAGTGGCAAAGCAAAATACAGTTTAACAGAATATTGGAAAGGTCAATTACATTCCATCTCCATCAGCTTTACTGCAGATTACATACAAGTATTGTCAAAATGTACCATAGTGTACCTCGTTCATTTCTAAATACAGTGTATTACAAAAGGTATTGCTTTTTATCAATACTTTTACACTGATTAAAGCAACATGCCACATATCCTGCAAAGAAATATTAAAAATCACCCATTGAAAAAGAAAAACAACAACCTTACTATGATAGTTCTAAGACATTTGGATATCCAAATAGGTTATGTACATACAAACAGGTATAACTTGCACATGCTTTATTAGTCAAAAGTAGACTTTTGCCTATTACAGAAAAAAAAAATTGCCTGTGGCTTTTTCCCTTTACAGAAAAAAATTGCCTGTGGCTTTTTTCCCTTTACAGAAAAAATTGCCTGTGGCTTTTGCCACAGTTCATCTAATAGTACCTGTCTAATTAAATTACCCCGGATTTTGGTAGAAAAAATTTTACACGATCTTAATTGCTTTTGTCAGGGATGAAGATTACCATTTGCCTTATCCAGGGAAATCTTTTAGTTTTTTTTATGGTTCTTTTTCGATGGGACTACTTTCTACTCCGCTGCAAGTTGTTTTAATTGTTGCGGCGGATGTTTACTGGTTTGTAGTTCACGCCGTTTGACAAACATGTGCGGTAGCCTTAAGTGTTCTAAAACTTAAAAAATCAATTTCACAGACAGTGCTGGTTAAAAAGTATATTAATCAACACCGTCAGTGAAATAGTTCTTAAAGAAAGATTACTGAGTGAAAAGCCGAGAAACTGAGAAAAGCTAAGTTGAGGAGCCAGGGTGTTCTAACTCTCTGTGAAAACTCAAAAGTGATAAAAGCATCTAAAGCATTCTGATAGGTGAAGGCGATAACACACTACATTTTTGCTGCAAGAAAAGTCCCGACATCCCACCAAACAAAAGCCCTGATGGGGGATGCAGAGTAGAAAAGCCCAAAAGATCAGCTCTGCCAACTGGGCATCCTTGAGTAGGAACAAAGAATTGTTCCACTAATGTCTCAAAAATACCTAAAAATACTTGCATGGAAGGTGAAGCTTATTCCCATAGACAGCAACCAGCAAATATGTTGCACACCCGCAGACATTAATAATTTCAGTACATTACAAAGAAACAAAATACCTCATTGCTTCCCACTTGTGCATGCTACATTTTGGTGTACATTTCTGGAAATGCAGTTAATCTTTCAATCAGTGGTGCAAACATGGCGTGGTGGCCCTGGCACCAACAGGCCACTTTGTATCCAATGATTGAGGTGCCAGATTACTTTTGATCTGAATGAAAATAATTTTTTTTCTGTTGATGTCTACCTAAAGCAAGTTTTATTTTTCCTGGTTGACTTTTCAGTTACCAGAAGTCAGAAACCTAAAACCTAATTAATTCTTTAGCTGGTGGATTTCATTAGTGCTAGGCAGCATGCTTAAGATAATATGCTTTGTTTTTGAAAGTACGGAGTACTGTAAGGTTTTTAAATTGCAGTTCACTCATTGCAAAATGATTGAACGACTCTATGATTTTGGAGTCAGTTGTTCGTATAAATAGTACCTTTGTTTTAAAGGATCTGCAGCATAACATGCTGTCGTGGAAAGGTCTGTGGCTCCAATCGCTGATTCATCTTGAGGCCTCATTCAAATTGCAGCTTACAAATTTGACGCCAATATATCTTCCCAAAACAAACTAGTTCCTACACATTCTCTTGCTATGATACTTTTATGGAAACAAGCAACAACCAAAAATTGTCCTCCTGATGTCAACTGGAGTGATTATGGTTGGATGAAGAATGACGAATCGAAATCTCTTTCACCAATTGCTATACCAACAGAAACTGCGGTAGAACCAAATGAACTTTTAAAGGTAATAAGTTGCAAGTGTGACAGTGAATGGAATTGTAATAGTCGTTGTAAATGCCAAATGAGTAAACTCTCATGTACACGATTTTGCACTTGCACAGGAAGTGAAGAATCTGAGAATTCATATACTAAAACGACTATGGAAATAAGGTGATAGCGATGATTCGACAACCTAACTGACTATAACCCATCAAGGTATGGTGGTTGGGATGGGTAAGGTGAATCTCTCTGCATACACCTCCACGTGGTGAAACCTGTATATATTTTTTACTTGTTTACTTCAAATTATTACTCAAGGTTAATGCTAACACTGCTAAGTACTGTTAACTCTGCCGCTGTTACAAGATGGCCTTTTTGATGACGTCATAAAAGTAATTTTATGAAAATGTAGTTTCTACATAATAGAGCTTTCATTTGATACCAAACACGGGCCGCGGGTGGCCTAGTGGTCAGCGTTTGTGACTGCCACGGAGATAACCTCTGGTTCGATCCTGGGTCGGTACGAACATTCGAACCACTAAATACCTGCCGCACGTCGGATGGGCACGTTAAGCCATCGGACCCCGGTTACCGCCCCCATCCGCTAATAAATAAGGACGTCTTCCTCCCCCTTTCTACATCGCTTCCGTGTCACTTTCCTATCGGACACCCTAGCCCAAATCTCGTAGCTTCCTATTTCTAAAGGTTGTTTAAGAACTGGGGTCAGACACTCCCTTCCTAAAATCCTCTACATATGATCTTATCTGATACCAAACACGATAGTACTACGTGAATTATTGTAATACAACAGTAAAATGATGAATTTAGAAGGCGGCCATTTTTATGACGTCATCATTCAAAACGCTCAGCAGATACAGAGTGAAACCCATCAAATTCGGATTCAGGATACATTCTTCGTATAGAAACCGTCGAAAAACATTTTATATACCGAAATTTTAGGTATTCTTGCTTCAGCACCAGACTGTAACATTCACCAGTATTTTATTAATATTACTACCGAAAGTCTTGTGCACATGTTTTCTCCATCGAATTCGTAATTTCTTCAATCATATTACAGTATCAGATGCAGAGATATCGTTCCTTCTGACAAACAGACAGACTAAGTATAAGGAGAACAAACGTTGGCAATACCATGCTAATGCCTTTCTCTATAAATCACAAAACGAATTTCTTCGCTCGGGCCATCAGAAGCAGAATCTGAATTTCTGCGGACGGACGTTCCGACAGATAGACAAAATGTGGAATCGATGGATGGAACCGGAAATTTGTGATATCTCACTCTCATGTTTTTCCCTATAGCACAGAGAAAAAAATTCTTTAATCCGATAATTAGAAACAGAGGTGTCGATTTTACTGACGGACAGGCAGACCAAGAAAAGAAGGGACAGATACTGATTGGTAATACCATACCTTTCCTTATAAGTCACAAAACGAATTTCTTTGTTCGGGCCGTCATGAGCAAAGATGGAATTTCTGCGGACAGACGGACTGACATACAGATCAACTGGGGAATGGATGGAAGGAAAGACTGATCTGTGATATCTTGCGCTTAAATTTTCCCCTATAGCTCAGCGAAAGCATTTCTTCAATCCAATAATTAAAAGCGGTGATATCGTTTTCACTGACGGATGGACAGACCAAGCTGCGGATGGACAGACATTGATAACATCATGCTCATAAGCCACGAAACGAAATTCTCACTATAAGCCACGAAACGAAATTCTTTGATATAAGCCACGAAACGAAATTCTTGATCTGACTGTCAGAAGCACAGATTGAACTTCTGCGGACAGGCGGACAGACAGACAAAGTGAAGAATGGATGGTTGGATGAATAGAAGAGATTTGTGAAATTTTGGACTGATGTTTCTTCCTTTGGGAAAATGAAGGATTTTTTCGGATCAGCATTTCTAAGCGGAATTATTATTTCTGCAGATGGATGGACAGGCGGAAGTGGAAGAACACACATCGATAATCTTGCCGGCCTTTCTCAGTAAATCACATAAAGAATTGCTTCGACCTCGTCGTAAGAAGGGGAGATACGGTTTCCGCGGACGGGCGGACAGATGGATGGACGTGTGGATAAACAGCGATAATCTCGTACGCATGCCTGTATCTATCAGTCACATATCCAGTGTCTTTCCTATCCGGTAAAAACAGAAATACATTTTCTGTGGACGGACACACAGAGAAACACTGGGAAAAAGATGGAAGGAGTAATCTGGAATCTTATAGAGTTCTTTCCGTCCATGAGAAAGAAAATATGAGCAGATCAACATTTCGAAGCTTAAGTACAGTTCTTGAAGGGCAGAGAGATGGATGGAAAGACAACCGAAATCGTATGCTTTCCTCCATGCGATTCGCAATAATACTAACTAGACTTGGTGTCTAAACTTTATGAATATGAGTAAAAACTGTTAAAAAGGCCAAAGCCTAGAACAAGGTATTAATATTTATTGCCCATGTTAAAGCGCAATAATACTAACTTGACATGGTGTCTAAACCTTATAGATATGAACACGATGGGATAAAAACTGTTAAAAAGGCCTAGGCCTAGGCCAAGGTATTAATGTTCAACGCCTAAGCAAAATCCCAATAATAATACCTTGACTTGGTGTGTAAACTTTATGAATATGAGCACGATGGAATAAAAACTGTTTAAAAAGCCGAAGCTTAGGCGTTAGGCATAGACGTATAAATTTATTTTTAGTGCCAAAGAAAACGTGTGATATTCCTAACCTGTCTGAATGTCCAAACCTTACAAATATGATCACGGCGGAAGACTTTCGAAATCGTACGTTTTCCTGCATGCGTTTTGTATGTAAATAAAATTTGTAAACGCGACGAATTTGTCCACGACGAATTGATGTAGTCGACGAATTTGTCAGCGATGAATTGACGCGCGAGTAATTGTCGTAGTCGACGAATTGACGTATAACCTAGTCACCAGGGGCACAGCATGTTTTCATAGAAAGTGTTGGTCAGGATAGCATGCACGCGTTCCAGTTTAGAAGTATTACTTAGGAAATGGCTGAACCCAAATGAAACAAACAAACGATAACAACAACAAGAAAAATTGTATGATCTCACCTGAGACGTCGCCAATGACGTAGAGGTGTGGGCTTCAGGTGGCAGAAATTTCGGTAAATGTGTACTTTAGCGTCCTAAATTATTTCGTCGGAAAAATTTAACTGTGTGGGAAAAGTGCTACGTACAATGTTTTAAACATGCAAAATAGTGGGGAAAGGTGAAACAATATAGTATTTTTACATGAAATAAAAAATATTTTCCGAAGAACTTGCGTGCGAAAACGATGGTTTGCAGCAGTTGGTGCGGTAAGTCAAAGCAATGCTAACGGCCATGACGTGAAAGGTCCTGGCGTCGGAAGCAGGTAACAGTTGCTAGTGAATGCGCAGAAGGATACAACAAGAGTGCAGGGCGGTGGAAACTGAAGTTCGTTGACCGGGCCTGAAATTTCTAATCGTGGTGCACCTCCCTCCCTTCCCGCTTCCCGGAACAAACAGAAGAAAAACGATGCCTAAGGAACTTTGTTAGGGATTAGGACCACCTGACCACCTACCTAGAGGAACTTTCTAAGGCACACCACAACAACAACAAAAAAAAAAAAAGAATCTTGGCTAAAATTATTGAAATTACTAGGGCCCGGGCGGTTCCGCCGCCACTGCAAGAGTGGGGTGTATATCTCGGAAGAGTGTGATGCTTCGTGTAATCGTGTGCACAGAGAAGGAATGTTTCATTAATTATTAATAAAGAAAAGTGCTAAATGTTTTTGTTTTTATTGAAAAAATGTCTGGGAATGTAATTAAAGGAAGTTATGTAAATGATGTAATGTGCGGCAGAAGTTTTGAGTAAGAAGTTTTGGTTCCGGTTGACCCTAAGTTTTGGTTATGGTTTCGGAGATGTTAAGGGGTTGGTGATTTCTTCGAGCACCTCATTTGTAGTTCTGCTGTTATTTTGTCCATCGTTCGTCCTTTTTTTCCCCTCGTTAAACGGATATTGTTGAAAATAAACGATTTTCTTATAATCAGGAAACGTACTTAGGCAGGGAGACCCAGAGCTTCGTGTCGAATTGTGGGGGAGTATTAAATGTTAAGCCTTTTTGGCAATTTTCTACTTACGATTTTGCAAAATTACCCTTGAAAAAATGATATTACAATACAGCATAAAAAGACCTCTTTCCTTCAGCGTATTCCTACAACCGCTTCGACAACTACGTACTGCCGAACCGCTTCCTTGTGTATTCTTCCGCGCGTAACTTGCCGTTCTCAACGACGCTTCCATTCACCGGACTCAACCTAAGGCACACCACAACAACAAACAAATAAAAAAAAAAAAAAAAAGATAGCCGTCGTCGCTCCGCTATCTTAGGCCTACCGCACGTACTCTTCCGAACCTTCGCACTCCACGGTAAGTTCTTCGGAAAATATTTTTACTTTCATGTAAAAATACTACATCTTTTCACATTTCCTCATTTTTCTGCATGCTTAAAAAAATGTACGTAGCTCTTTTCCCGCACAGTTAAATTTTTCCGAGGAAATAATTTAGGAAGCTGAAGTACACATTTACCTAAATTTCAGTTGCTTTGTATGCCTCCCAACCAGGTCAAGATTTGCCATTTTCGATAAGCTTCTTTGATTTAAATATAATCTGGGCTTTCCCAAGCAAATAGGAGTTTCGTGGATTTGGTACTGTTCCCTTACGAATTTTCCACTACGAAAAGCGCAGTTTACTTCTCCGTACAAAGATTACAGGAATAGGATCCGAAGGTACATAAAAATTTAATTGTTTTCCAGTCTTCCATATACTCACTATAAGTCTTCTTGAATGTTAGTACGGCTAGGGTGAAAGTCTGAGAGAAGATATTATTAACTGTTTAGCTGTTTACTTCTGTTTCTTATAAGGGGATTACAACACGGAAAGTGAAATCTAACAGCACCCGTGTCTGACGATCTCAGTGAGAAAGAGGGACGTGTGTGACGATTACTTTGGAAGAGATTGTTATTCTTTGAAAGTTGCAGTACATTATTGTTAACATTTTTTATATAAATAAAAAACTTAGTGAAGGTTTAATCGTTGTAGTCGCTTAGACACTCGTTCTAATTAAGCCAAATTGTTAAAATGACTACTTGGCGTATAATAATATAAAATGCTAGATTTTTGAATCCTTATTACCTGTCATGCGCATGTATGAAACTTAGAAATTTTCTCCCCATCTGTTAGTCTGTCACCCTTTGCCTAGGAGTGGACTGTCGATAACACTCCAGATTAATCCCACAGTTGCGGAATCCTGTAATGCGCATGCCCGAGACCTAACAGATTACTTGAACCTCAATTTCTCACATCACTTGCGCTTTTTCTCTAATCTACGGTGGACGATGCACCTTGTATGGAGAATAAAGATTGTTCTACATCATCACATTATTGCAATTACAAAATATAATCTATGGAAAAATAGAAATGCTTCATCTTTTGAATAGAAATCCAAAAATTCTGAGCAGATTAAATTAGCAAATAAATGTGATGTTATAAGATTTTTAGAATTCGAAACTAGAAAATACGGACCTCAAAAAACCTTTGCTAAATGGAAATCTTTGGCACAAGTTATATATAAGAAGTGCTTGAAAGTATTAAGTAAAATTTTAGAATCACTATTTCAAGTTTGAAAAATTGGAGCTAAAGGGTATAAACATAACATTTAATCATTTTTCACTTTGTTAAATACATTTATTTAGAATTCCGATTTAATTTTAGTAAATTGTTAAAGAAATCTAATATATTATTTTATTCGATTCAACTTCTTTCATTTAAACTCCATTATTGCACAAAACGATACTCGAGTAAATGAAACTTTTTTAATTTCATAATAGAATCCACCTTTTTAGAGAATCTTAACTTCTATTTTACCTGGTATTAATTTTTCCCTCGTTTTAATGAAAGAAAATGTTAGGTAAAAGATTAATTAACATCCTATACAATTCTTTAATAGTACCTCATGCGTCGACCTATTGTAAGTGTCGGACATGAGGTATAAATTAAAGAAACACGATTGATTTCTTGCACGTTTTGTAAGAAAATATTCATGAAGTCGTTTAATTTGTATCGACATATGAGGAATATTCATCCAGACCAAAGAACTGATTCATCGTCTCCAGAAAAAAAAAAAAAGTTAACTACAGATGTGCAGGGTGCGAGAAATCGTTTTCTCACAAATATAATTTTTAGAAGCGTATGAAAAATTCCAATCATCAAGTAGTAGAAAGTATGGCATCCGAGTGAAAGGTATATTCATGTTCGTTTTGCGAAGAAACGTTTTTACAGAAATACAATTTGGATAGACACGTAAATAACGTTCATCCGTCGCAAATCAAAGGTGAGTCCTCGGAAGCACTGTCTGTGCCCTTCAGTCGTGAACCATTGGTGAAAAAACGTTTACTTGTAAAAAAACATCTTAATGCTAATTTTAGGAACCATCATTCTGAAGAACAAAATACTGTAGTATCGAATGTGACGTGTTGTATTTGTGATAACAGTTTTTTGTTTTTTTTTTATCTCTGAAGACTACATACACACATTGAGGCAGAACATTTGGATATCTCTCTGTCATTTGAAAATAAGAAGTTTAATTGTATGAACGATTTTGCTGTGTGGAAAGAGAAAATTGAAATTGAGTCTCGCTCTCATTTTGTTAAATGCAGATCAGACTTCCTGCTAGCAGATGGTAGAACTGCTGTCCAATATAAATACCATCGAAGTGGGTGCTATGAACAAGTGCAAGATCGACAGATACGTCTAAAATTATCTGGAATTGTCACAAAAAATGAAGAAGTTCCAAAATAGGAGCACATTTCACCACTCACGTTGAAACATGGAATATGGGAATCATAGAGGAACAGATATTTGTTTACCTAGCGCCATATTGTGACGTCACACTTCGTATTAACACAGCATTTGAGCATAATGTTCAACGTGCACCTTAATCTGGGGCGTATATCGACTATCCACTCCTGGGAAAAGAGTGCGACAGCATCACAAGGAGGATAGAAATAAGGGGAGGGAGCATTTGCTCCCACCGGTGAAGCCAAATGAGTTGCGTGGCCGCCATGTTACCTTACCCTCAGTTGCTTGTTCGTGCCTTGTAAGTTACTCGAAGTAAAAGCTCGCAAAGTTCGAGTTTAGTGGGGTTTTTTTTTTCATTTTTTTGTGTTGTTTTTTGCTGGAAAGGAGCTTAGAAATACCAGCGTGCGCAGCTATAGGCTGCAGATAAAAAATTGACTGGAATCCCGTTTCATAGGTAAGTATTGCCACGGCTAACTGGGATTATCAACTGTAACTGTTACTGCTCAAGGCTCTGTCATTTCCGCGATCTAAACGGGGATTCGCGTATAAGAAAAATGCCACTTTTCGTCGCGACATGGTGCAGACGCCGACCCCAGTTAGTGTTGTTTTTTTCTTTTTGGCTGATTGTAATTAGTTTTTCATGTGCCGTCCTGTTTAAACGCTCATTATAGCGAGGTGAATCGAGTCTGGTTTAATATATTTTCGTGAAGTTAGACCCTGAATGTGCCCCCCAAGCTTATGGTGCTTGTCAATATTCTCTCTAAGCGGCCCCATAAATCGGAAGCCAGGTAAGAACTTCTCCGCAGACAATCCTGTCAAATACGCAACAAAGTTCCTACACGGGTACGAGGAGTTCAGAGCTTCCTTCACACTCCTAAACTGCAGTGCACTGAACCAGGAGGAGAGGTGTTTAACATCCAAACCACCCTCCTCCTTCGGGCAGCACAGGACCGCTCTAGCAACAGCCTCAACTTGCTTCCTGGCCCAAATAAAGGCAAAAACTTGCCTTTCCAGAAGCCTCATGAGACTCCGAGGGGGAGAATCAAGTTCTCCGACAAAAGCACATTTCGAGACCAGAGAGCGTTAGCTAACTTAGCACGGTTAATTATCGAAATGTCTACACTTTGCCACCTTTCCTTCTTCTCCTTAATAGCGAAGAGGATGTCCCTCCAAGTCTTCAAAAGGATACCGAGTATCCTGACGGGTCCATCCGTCACCGCCAGCCCTCGGACCGCAGCGCGATCTCACCTGCCCCAAAGAAGCAGGTTCGACTTATCCTCATTAAGCATGGACCCGGTGGCACCGCAGTATCCCGCGAAGACTTCCCGGACCTGCTTCAGACTCACTTCCGAGTCTACAAAGAAAGTGACGTCGTCAGCATATGCAAGATACTTTAGGGACCCCGCGCAGCCAGGGATGCGGTCCCCTTGAATGCTAGGATGAGCCTGAACATTCCTTAAAATTGTCTCAATGACCAAGACAAACAACAACGGGGAGAGTGGGCAGCCTTGTCTCACACCTCTTCTAACCTCAAAGAGGTGAGAAAGATGGGCAGAAATAATGACTCTTCCGTTGAGGTCTCTGTATAAAGAGTCCACCGCTCTCCGGAAAAACTCTCCGAAGCCGTGGGCTTTCAGCAGCTTTCTAATAAACTCGTGAGAAACATTGTCAAAGGCTTTACTCTGATCCGCGGAAAACATTCCCAACGTAACATCCCTGTCCAGTGAATTTTTTTTTTTTTTTTTTTTAATTATAAGCCATTTTTCTGGTGAATTTTACTTGTTGTTTTTGCGGGTTCTTCGTACCATTAAAATTCAGAAGCTTCTCAATTTCTTCTTTAGGATAGTTATTTTCTGCAAGCATGACTTTATAAAGTATGATATTCGTACTTTTAGAAAGATTCAAGCTTTCCAAACTAAGATGCTTTCGGGAATGTTCAATTCTCTTTAGAATTTTTGTATTTCTATCACAGTATCATTCACTGCCCTCTAGGAGGACAATTCATGAGGAAAGAATGTATCAGCTGGTTCTGCCGCCCCGGTGACGCAGGGGTCTAAGCGATGGCTTCTGATCATTCGTTCGAGATGGGTCCGGGTTCGAATCCCGGTGAGGCATGGATGTTGTGTTTGTCTTACGGCACTGGCTGTATCCCCTCCCTGGGACCAGTGACCCTAAATTAGGGACGGGCCACTGCTTATAGCCCACTGAGTTGCTCACGGTGGTCGTTAAACCTCCAATCAATCAGCTGGCTCTCAGTTATTATGTAGGACAGGAATATAATCCTATTTGGCACTCCTAAAGAAAATGTCGGTTACTACAGTGATACGGGTGAACTCGCCATCACCTTTAGCCATCACGGCTTTATTCTCATGACAACTTTTATTCAATTTCGATTATGTCTTTAAAATGTCCGCTGCATCACACAATTTGTTGTAGCTTCCAGTATTCAACAATATTTCCTTCATTAATACACACGTGGATTGGGAACATCAATGTTGTTGTTTCTAATCCACGTCAATTGTGAGTATTAATTTTTCATTCGCCTCCTAGTTATTTGTACAGTTGCTGCTTACCATCTTTGGTGAATCCCCAGCATTGTGCGGGGCTCCAAGAAGCAACCTGTCAAGTGGTTTGGCAGTTAGTGGTATGTGAGTCTGGAGAATTTGAGGCCTCTGTGGTGCAGTCGTAGCATGTCCGGCGAGTAACTGGATGAACCTGGGTTCGTTTCTCGCTGGCAGCCGATGATAATTTTTGCGTGAGTCACTTATAAAAGTGGAAAGAGCGATTACTTCTGTTGATGAATATTAACGATAAATTTCCAGATTTCAGAAATCAGAGAAATACCGTCATCTCAGCCAGAAATTATCTTTAACTTCATTATTAATATTTTTTATGCTTTTGAGGTAGAGTTATCTTTCGTGGAGTTCAAAAACTGGGGAAGTCACATGTCTAGGTTAAATTTCTGTGTTCGGCCCGCACGTGGTTGAAGAACTGGCGACGTGTATCTCTCCGCGTCTTTGCCATTGTGTTTGTTGAGGTTTGAGATAGTGCCTTTTACAATTTAAACCACGGTTTGTTAATTTTGAGATGAGCTTTTACAACAAGGGAGTCAACAATATAATACCTTTATGCTTAGCTATTTACGTGTTGAATGACATCATCCAATCCAATCCGACGACAAGTACTTGTGCTCACCTGCTGCCACAAAGTGCCCGTTTTGGAACTACTTGCGTGACGGCCCGATTTTTTCCCCTGATGGCTATCGTAAGCAAAAAGTAATGGAGAGAAACTTAGGTAGCCGCCTCGGTAGGTAAGTGGTCTGATGTGCTGGCCCCGTAACCTTCATCCAAGCCATGGATGGTCACTGCAGGTGTGTGTGCAGTATTCTTTCCTGATGGAGTTTACTCTGTGCCTTCCGTGAAACTAGTTGCATAAGTTCGCCAAGGGCGACAGCATATCGACCTTTGAGTTGTTCAGAGTAGTCGTTAAAACACTCCCCCCCAATAAGTTTTTTTACAGTGGTGACTGAATTAATTCAAGGAGAGTAAATTTTTGAAATGATTATATTTCAAACATTTAAACATGACAAAAAGTTTGAGTGATCCTAACAACCTTATATAAATTGATTTTATCCTAAGTACTAAAACTTTGGAATACCTTCCAGAAGTTCTGCCAGTTCCAAGAGAACCAGGATTTCATCTGGTGGCTTCAGGGACGTCGCACGTCGCCAAGAAGGTGCAAGCCCACCCTAAAATTTGTCTTGCCCACCCAGTTTTAAATGTGCCATTTTTCAGTGTATTTAACTTAAAAATATAATATGGACTTTGTCAATTAATAAGTCCTGTGCTTTCTTTCATGTAGCCGTACGTATTTCCCCTAGGAAGTGAGTAGTTTACTTTTCTGTAGAAAAGTTATCGAAATATCATCCTCAGGGCGATGAAAATTCTGTTGTTCTCCACTCTTCTAAATACTTAGTTTAAGCCTCTTTTTCATGTTAGTATCGCCAGCGAAGAATGAGGACGATGGACAGAATTTCACTGAGAGAAACCTAAACCTTCCACGTTCGGCCTAAAAATAGTTGTATGAAGCGAGGATAGATGGCGACACGTTATCGCAAAATCGTTAAGTGTTTTGTTGCGTTGTGAAAGTGGCAAGGAAGTGAATAATATGGATGAAAGGTTGCGCTTAAAAGGACCTTTTTGAATGTTGATTGAGGCATATGTGTGAAATATTTATTTTCACGGAAGAATATGAAACTGTGTAGCTAGCAGAATAAAAGCAAGGAAAGTTTTATCTGCTAGGGAAGAATAGTCTGATCGCAGGAATCAGGACTTCAAAGCAATGTTCAGAGGAAAGACGGCAATTCCATCGGAATAAATATTCCAGAATATGATCTGCCAAGTACATTACATTACGAGGCTACCATAATATGTGCGACTAGTTGTCTGCAAAACAAATACCAGTCGCTAACTGTCTCAGTGGATGTGGCCATGTGAGATTTCTTCAATCGCCTCATCGTAAGACAATCCTTTGGCGAAAAAATACGTGAGAATCATCACTCTATCAATAGGAATCTCAGTATTAAAAAAACAGGTACTAAGTGTGTGGGAAGAGTACTCGTCATTCCCTGAAGTGTACTTCTTCCGACACACGAATTGACCTAAACGATGAGAAGCATCGAGATGGCTGAATGCATTTCACGGGCGAGAAGAGCAGAGGATAGGTGAAGTGCTACCGTTGCGCCATCTATTATTGCTTTCGGAACTAGCAAGGCCAAACGTGGAAGTTTAGCCGAGAAATCATTACTAATTGGTCTGCTGTTTGTTTTAGTTACTAAATCAGGGATGTAGAAGAGCCTTAGCGTCGCTAAGGCACATTTTTTTCTAGGCTTAGCGTTGCTAAGGAACTTTTCATGATTAAAGCGTGACAAAGGTACTTTTAGATGGCCATGTAGGCTGAAATGGCAACTGCTGTGTTTTATACGGAAACACATATTATTACAACTCGTTTCCTGCCTGCCTTTTCTGGTCCTTTGAGGCTTGGGGTGTAGGAAACGCTAGGAATTACTTCCCGTTGCTGCTTCCTGTTTTTACTCCTTCGCTCCAGAAAGGAAGCCCCGTTGACTCTGCCACCTTTTTTTCATTCTTCTAAAAGACACGCCGCATGGTCAGATACCCTTTGTCGACATCAAGATGTGATAAGATCTATCAGGGTGTGGGACTCTTATCTACCAACAACCCACACCCTTTATCCTCCAGAGACCCAGTGGACCATTTAACACTGCATCAAGGGAGGCGATGCCGCTCGCCTTGTCCCTCCCGGAAGAGAGACGCCGCGAGTTGATTTCAACACAAACGAAGAAAGGAAACCAAAGAACGGAAAGGATCTCAACCCTACCACCCGAAGGCAAAGGTAGGTTCGAGAGAAAAAATTTACACACAAGAAAATACAACACAAAGTAGCACAAAGGCACCGCCCATTGGGTTCCCACACCCATGGAATACGTCCATGGATCATGGGTGGTTTCCCAGTTCTGGGCAGAGGAGAAAGAAACAGTGAGAGACCAGGAAAAAAACTGCACAAGAAAGCTTCAAGCGAAAAAAAAACAAAGAACAAACCAACCGGATGTTCGTGAAACAGGCAAGGCACACGGCCGACCAAGAAGGAAGCGGACAGGGACAAACGAAAGATACAATCCAACAGCACGCAGAATCATGAAAACACCAAGGCAATAACTAAAACAAAAAATGAAACCCTTATACCTTGAAGGAAGATAGACGGATTAAAAATCAACACATTGGTGCCGGAAATAAGCAGATAGCATCAGAGAGCGGTCAAAAAACCACGCCGGAAATTAGCAGCTTATCTTAATCCCTTAATCCTTGGACTCCTTAAAACCACCACACCCACCATTCCAGGACAGCAGCCAGGAGGACAGAAAACAAGGCCCCGCAGCCTAATCCGCAACGACCTGTTAAAACCCATACCCGAAAGAAGACAATAAAAGATAAAACGGAAAACAGGCGGGACCCCCAAGGGGAAGAAAAACCAGAAGCCGGGAAAAAAACAGGGACAACCCCAAAAAACCCAGAGACAACCTCAAAAAGGGAAAAAAAGGACGGTTAACTCATAGGCAGGGCAGGTAAATTTGTAGAAAGAATACACAAGATCCCTAACATACCAAGTGGATGAACAAAAAAAGGGGGAAATTTGGAGAGAGAGTTCTCCATCATCCAAGCAAGAAAACGCAAAAACCACAAAACAAAAACAAAACCAAGAAAAACCCACAAAGAACAAGTTTGTCCCATAGCCAGCCAGAGATGAATTACCAATGAAAGAAAAAATTCTTCCTAGTCCCTGTAACAATTCTGGGCCACCCCAACCATTTGCTTCTAAACTGGGAACACGTGAGACGACGGGAATCAACCCACACCCTATCCCTTATTTCGCATTTAGTCTTCCAGATCATCGTGTTAATGTTAGCCGGGGGACCCCCATTGACATCTCTGTAAATTAGTCTATTCCTTTCTTTCCAAATTTTAAATTTGGTGACCGCAACAAGTAGATTGTGAACCACTTTCCCTCTTCCCTCAATAGGGGAATGAAAAATGACCATATCCCTAGTAAACAAGGGCTTCCCAATCCATTTACAAATTCCTTCCCAAACTTTTTTTGCAATTCTACACGAGAAAAAAGATGCTCCCTATCCTCACACTGGTTACAAAAGGGGCACCTATCAGTTTTCGTGACCCCCCATCTAGCCATCTTCTTCCTAAGAGGTAATAACATCGTGAGCCAACCTCCACAAAAAGTCTCTTTCATTCATCCGACATTGAGTACGGAAAATATTATTCCACCCCTTTTTTGAATCAAATTCAGGACTTGTGCGAAATTCTATAACTTTTCCCTGAGGTTTTTCCAACAAAGAGTCATACACACTTTGCCAAGAGTGTTTGTTACCCCCGCTATTGTTCTGTATAATGTGTTTTAATTTTCCGTCAATTTTGTACATTTTGTCCCCCAACTCACTTTTAGGGCCCACATAATCAAATTCCACCCCATAATTACGTAGTTCGATCCCGGCAAAATAGGCAATTAAATTGCAACCCATGAAATTTCCAGCTAAGAGTTCCTTAACTTTAAAGAACTGCCCCGTACTTAACCATTTCCCAAGGTCTTTTACCCCGAAACCCCCTTCCTCAAGGGGCCTATAAAGTTTGATTCTACTCACTTCCTCCCCATTGTGCCCGCTCCATACAAAATTAAACATAACTCTCGTATAGATCCTTATCCATGCTTTCCCCGGCGTCATAACCAGCCCCGCAAACGTAATTTTACTGGTGAAAAGTGCGTTAACAAGTTTCCCTCTGTTTACCCGAGAGAGAGGAATTGTCTTCCAAAAATCTCTCTCAGCTTCAATCTTCGTTTGTATTTCAGACCAAGTTTTTTCGTGCACCCCTTTTCCATCAAAGTACAGACCAAGTTTTTTCGTGCACCCCTTTTCCATCAAAGTACAGACCAAGTATTTTAATTGGGCCATTCGTAATGGCCAAATTTCCAAACACCGTCCTGTCCCACCGACCCCATAGCAGAACCTGGGACTTAACATTGTTAACTACAGTTCCAGTACTCCTGCAATACCCTTCCAAAATCTTACTCATCCTGATGACGTCATTTTCAATTTTTTAAAAACAAGATAACATCGTCGGCGTAGGCTTGAAACTTAACAATATTCTTTCCCATCCCCGGCATTTTAAACCCCTCAATCTGATTATCATTGCGAATTTTCCGCAGAAATGTTTCTAAGATGATAACGAACAACAAAGGAGAGAAAGGGCATCCCTGCCTAACACCTTTCGTAATCTGGAAGCTTCTAGAATTAGCCCCAGTAATATTGATAACCCCTCTCATGTCTTTATAAAGAACTTTCACAGCTTGACACATGAAATCCCCAAACCCGTGCGCCTCCATAATTTTGACAATAACATCATGGGAGACCCGGTCGAAAGCTTTATTCTGATCCAAAGAAACCAGACTCATTTTGAACTCCTTTTTCCCCACGTACTTTATAACGTCCCTGACAATGTACAAATTCTGATAGATATTTCTTCCCTTAATACCACACGTTTGTTCTTCACCCACTAGAATCCCGGAAACCCTGGCAATTCGCTTCCGAATTATCGAAGCCAAAATTTTGTAATCAATGGTGGAAAGCGATACCGGTCTCCACCCCCCAATTTCTCTATTTACCGTTCCAGGCGTTTTATTTAAAAGGGTAATCTTACATGTTTTCATAGATTATGTCATTTCTCCCCTTTCAATGATCCTGTTAAAAACTCCAGTGAGCCAGGGGGCCAGATAATCATTGAACTCTTTATAAAATTCAACAGTGAGCCCGTCCAAACCCGGAGCCTTCCCACTATTCAACTCCTTAATTGCAGCCCTAACCTCTCCCACCTCAATTGGAATTTCCATTTCCTCTCTAAGCTCCTCCGAAATAACCGGGGAGTCACCAATCCAGTCCAAGATATCCAAATTGTTAATCTGGTCTTTCCTGTAGAATTCCTCAAAATGGTCAGCGACCTGACTAAGAATAGCTTCTCTATCACAACAAATCTTATCACTAATTTTCAATTCCCTCAGAACCTCCCTTTGCCTGTTTGCTTCCCTTTTTGCATAAACTTGGTTGATATCCTCCTCCTCCGATATTTCGTTATGCAAAATATCCATCCGATTTCTTTTCCCACTTTCAACATAAAATTCGTTCAAGAGGTCTTTAATTTCCTTTTTGGGACGAGAGTTATCAACGTTATCCTTTTCCCCTTTACAGAGTGCTCTCCAAACATTATTCAGGAAATTGTGATATCCCACCTCCTTCATATTTTTAGTCCTGGACAGGTTTTTTCCCATCTCCGCCACTTTACCTTTTTTCCTTTCCCAAAATTCCGGGTCATCCCCATTGTCAACATCCTCCCTTTCCACAAGAATATCAATGAAGGCTTTCCTAGCCGCTTCCTCTTTGAGAAGGGAATTATCCATTCTCCATAGCCTTTCCTTTTTTGAAACTTCCCCCCAAGGACCATTTTGACACGGAGAATCCTGTGGTCAGAAACAAAAAAATTGTCACTGTTTGGGTTATCAAGTTCAATCCCTTTAATGTCACTCATGTTCCTAGAAAAACAGTAATCGATGCGGGTAGCACAAATTCCCCGATACCAGGTATACCCAGGCTGATTGGGAAAAAATTTTCTCCAAACATCACCCATCCCAAAATTACTCATAACGTTCCTGAAAACCTTAGAGCACAGGGCTCCATGAGCCGTAGTCGTGGTTCTGTCTAAGTGTGGATCCATGACAGTATTGAAATCCCCCATAATAATGATGTTATCCCCCCATTAATAAAATGGGTCAGCCTACTGAAAAATATCTTTCTTTCCGCCGAAACATTCGGAGCATAAATACAAATGACCTTAACCCAATTATCCGGAAATTTAATCTTGACCGCCACAATCCTACCTTCTTCATCAATTTCAGGCCTCCCAACCTTCTTATCATGTTTTTTCTCAAAAATAATAGCCACTCCTTTGTACCCATGATTCCCGAGGGAGAACCTCACCCCTAAATTCGTGGCTTTCTTAAAAGCATAAACATCCTTAACATCCCGAAAATGGGTCTCCTGAACCAGGAGGAAATCAATTTTATTCTTCTCCATATAACCTTTTACCCAATCCTGCTTCGAGCGCCTTTTAAGACCGAAAATATTGCAAGAAGCAAAATTTATAAACCTCTGTGTGTTCATAATAACCTGTACGAAATTACCCCCTAAATATCTGATAATTCCCGTCTCCTCCACGTGTTTCCTCGGGAAACAAAACTTTCCCAGTAAGCAAACTCCCAATGGGAGAAACAAAAATAGTGAGCAAAAGGACATGGGGTAATGAAAAACCACTTTCTCCGACCAGGGAACACAAAACTAATTTCTCTTTCCCTTAGGTTCATTCTTATCTTTGAACACTGCCCCTCTGTTAGTAGGGGTAACATGTGACAGACCTTCTAACATCACTTCCCCCGCCTTCTTTAGGTCGATTTCGGCACGTATTTGAGCTGGGTTCTTTTTCCCGGCCTTTCCTCTAACCTTTGGTTTCAGAAATCGCCTTCTCATTTCGGATACGGTGGCATAGTCAATGTCGGAATCGGTTTCTCCCGATGTCTCCCCAGTTTTAAAAAACCTGGATTTTTCCTGCTTTTCATCGTTCTGTTCCCGAGATTTTTCCTCCATATCCGAATCCGCAGATTCTAAGTCTTCCGGAAAATATTTTTTAACCGTCACTTCAACAGGTTCATAAGGTTCTTCGACAGTCATTTTCGGTTCTTCCTCTTTAACATATTCTTCAGGTTCTTCTGTGCTCATACTGATCACAGATGCAACACGTAGTTGTGGCTCACCAGGTGTCCTCACTATCTCATTGATGATTTCAATTTCACCGTTTCCCTCTAGAGACAATCCATTCACTTCTTGTTCACTCTTTTCTTCACAAAATTCCATTTGCAAAGTTTCTTGTTCACCAGTCCCACAGACATAATTAGTCACATTGTTTTCTCGATCAATCCCATCTATCTGTAAGGACTTCATTGCTGGTAGCAAATCTTCTTGGTCACTGTTTTCACTCTCAGACAGTTGGCGCTTCCTAGTCTTTTGTTCTGTAGTATTGTCTTGTTCCATAACATCCGGAACCTTATCCTCTGTAGTTTCTATTTCTTCCGAAGGCTCTTTCTCCTCCTCAGCATGCGTTCCTTCCATTATTTCCTCCTCGGAAGGTTCCTTCTCCTGGGTCGCTCTCATAGCTTGCGAATAGCTTTTTTTTCCACAGTTTCCACGGTAATGTTCCGTGGAGCCACAATTTCCACAGGGTTCGTCACAGGTTTCAATAAGGTGCTCTGTGCTCCTACAGTTTTGGCAGACAAAATCATTACATTGGAAGGCCATGTGGCCTTCCTGTTCACATCTTCTGCAAACCTTTTTTTGGCCCGAATAAACATTCATGCACTTAACCCCTTTTATGACCATAAAATTGGGCACTGGAGTATGCATATCAATGCATATGATTCTAGTCCCAGAGTAGGCCCCCTCATGTGAGGTTCTTTATCTCTTCTTAGCTCATATTTTGAGTTCAACACTTTTCCATATTGAGCAAACACTGCTTCGACAGCCTCATTTGGAATTCCAAAATGCAGGTATTTGACATACACAAAGCGTATATCTTTACCTGCCCTTTCAATTGTAACTTTCTTTCCTTTAACAGTTAACTCAACTCCAGCAAGCAAATTAACATACTCTTTTTCTTAACGACCAGGTCAATTTTTCTATTAGTGACCCTTTGAATCACTTTAAACATCCCCTCAGTGGGTGAACCAACATATTCCCAGATAGCCCGGGTTATTTCTACTTCTGACTGTCCCTGATGGCTAACAAATAAAGCATCATCTCTCTGACTATGGGTGTTCCTACTCCCAAACATTTCCCTTCCAAAAACTATCCAGAAAGAAGGAATAGATAGGAAAAATAAAAAGCACTTACCATGACAAGAGATAATCCTGAAGAAAAAATATCCAAAAAAAGGCACAAACTTGAAAACACGCAGAACACACAAGCAGGATGACGATCAGGCAGTACGATAATCTCACGCAGTACGATACTGGTAATCCTTCGTAATCCCTTCCTGATGAGCTTCCTGCACAATACGGCTGTTACCAAATCACGGCTTTGCCACTCGGCTGCGGAGGCATTTTAAAAAAGTTTGTCGAGAAATGAAACAAGACTCCTCTTTTTATAACTCAGCGGGCGGACGAAGGAAAGGCAATAGCCAAAGTGCCCTGACCATAATGTCACTCAATATATTTTTCTCTACACTCATTTCCCCTACACATGTTTTTTTTTTTTTTTTTTCAGCTGCATTATTTGGATTAAACACTTTATAACACACAAGGTAAGTGAACTTTTTTTTCGTAGGGTATCCCAGGACTGCTCCGAATTATTATCTCTCCCATTCATTATTCTTAGCCTAGTGAAACCGCTATTTTCTGCTTAACTGCCCTAAGCAAATCTTCCAAAAGGTAATACTCTCCTGATATCCTCTACTCATGTGCTTGTCAAGAAAATTACTAATTTGCTTTACAATACCGAGACTATATATCATTACTGAACTGATTGAAGAATTAGCGATGAATTATTCATTCGCTACTGTAAACTGCGAAAAGCTGTCGAGAGTTGACCTCGCTAACTACTCTTTCTATCTTTACTACTCAAAATTGATATGCAACTGAATGTGCTAACTTTTAATAAGTATTGGTGACAATTATTATTCAATTATATAAGTGCCTCCAACTGCAGAATGTCCATCTAATAAAATTCCGAACACTACGGATACTACTCTGATGCAAATTACTGCTATTAGATTTATTCTTATCTAGGTAACTGAAATTTACGCATAAATAAGTTGATACTACTTAACCTACTTGGACAATTATGCTAATCATTAACCAACGTAGCGAACATAATTTTAACCTGAAAGCACTGAACTCAATCATTTTTCTCCTGCAACTAAAGTACCTAAACTATTCCTGGCTGATGAGTACTTGCCTTTCACGTAATCAATATATGCACTGATAGAACTGTTGGCTATTCAAAGTTACACCTTCCCAATTTATCGCATGAGAATTAACAATTACAAGTGATATACACAGTGAATTAGAAGAAATATACCTGAAGTAAAGTGACAATTATCATAAAGTGTGAACAAATCATTAACATTATTTGCAAAATGTTTTCAGAGAAAAAAATTATTTTCTCTAAATTTTATCCCACCAATTTACTTAACCTTTACGAATGCGTCTGTGAAGACAAAATAACTCTGACACACAGGTTCTTAAATACAATAAAATTTGATACCATACTGTGGTTGTCAACAATACTGTGCTGAAAACTTTGCATTACTTCGTGACGAAACTCAGCAGCTAACCCTGCTGAATTGCTAATCCTGAGTGCGATTTAAAATGTAGGCTTCTACTGATTTTGATTTTCAGCGTTCACAAACCAAAATTGAGCACTCAAGTTTTTTTTTTCTTCTTTTCTTTTTTCGGCTCTCCGCTTCTGCCTAGCTCTCCATGCTATACCCAAGATTCCTGGGATGTTCGTCGTACCTCAGCATATTTCGGATACACATACCGTACAGTATCATCATTCGGATTTTCTGCTGTCGAGCTTTCGCTTACGCTCTGAATATCCTGTAAGCAATTTTCCGCCTGCTCGATCCACGATTCTCCCGATGATTTAGGTGCTAGCTTCAGTTGAGCAATAAATTTCCCTATTAAGTCAGCCTTGTCCGTGACTCCAAACTTTTGATTCCTTTTAGCCATCTCCTGCTGCTCTGGTTTTGTGACACTCACACCTTCCGGGATATTGCTATATATTGGAGTATACACCGTTTTAGGCTTCGTAACATGATTCACAGTTGGCTCGGGTTGCGAGTTACGGTTTCTCATCATGTACGGTTCTCTAAGGAACGGCGTCCTTCTCACCTTTTCGGCGATCGGATTGCTAGCTTGCTGAGGCGTGCTCTGCACTGCCACCGCTGTCGGTGTAACCTCCAAATCAAATTGAGGAATAAATTCGTACTCTTCTGTCGAATCCGAATGAGCTGTTAAATCTTCTAACTCCTCATTATCGTTTTCTGCTTCTTCGACGTGCTCTCGCTCCGGTGAGTTATTCTCTAGGTGATGTCTCCGTAGAGGTGCTTTGAATACGCGGTTCTTATGCACTACCTGTTTTTTCCTCTCGTCCTTCAAAGATACTAGTCGCACATTGACGGCTGATGGAAAAGACACAATTTTCCACTCACCGCTGTTTTTTCTGGCAATTTTATCAGAAAGACCACGGCCGATATAAGGCGTATGCAAAAATACTCTGTCACCAATTCTCAGGTCCTTTTCTCTGGCAAACCTGTCTGCATACTTTTCCTGCTTTGCTGCAGCCTCCTGCAGATTTCCTAAACCAACTCGTAGGCTTTTCTCATCTTATTGTTGAATGCCTCTACATAATCCTCTTCACTATAATATGTTTGTCGGCGAGGCGGAAGTAAAATGTCGGATGGAACCGTTAAATCTCTCCCAAACACCAGATAGCTTGGAGCATATTTGGTTGCTGAATGGTTTGTAGTATTATATGCTAGTCTTATCATAGGAATGTAGGGGTCCCAGTCGTCTTGTCTCTCATTAACTAGACAACTTAATGATTTGTTAAGAAACCTTGTCTTCGTATACCATTCACTGGAAACAGAAAGAAAGGGACGTCATATTGTGCAGAAGCACGACGACCTCTCTCCCATTACGAACTTTTGTTGCCCAGCAACACCAACACGCTTGTTTCCCCGCTCCCATGTATGAACATGGGATCGGTTCCACCGGTGTTTCACACACGCCCCGATACACACACCACGGTTCCACAAGCAAGGACACTCACACCCCCGACGCAACACCATACAAACCGACGGCGGAGTCTCCTAGAACGACGGAGAGACAAGGCCCTTCGAAACGTTCATGTAGGAGGAAATTCCTCCTTCGGAGGAGACCCCGTGACAAAGTCACCCAACGGATGACAACATCAGAGGAGGCAACGGCGGAGAGCAACACGCATCTCCAAAAACGAGGAAGCCTCCCCCTAAAGCCCCGACGCAACACCATACATACCGACGGCGGAGTCTCCTAGAACGACGAAGGGACAAGGCCCTTCGAAACGTTCATGTAGGAGGAAATTCCTCCTTCGGAGGAGACCCAGTGACATAGCCACCCAAAGGATGACAACATCAGAGGAGGCAACGGTGGAGAGCAACAGGCATCTCCAAAAACGAGGAAGCCTCCCCCTAAAGACACACACACAGAACCGGCACACGCCAGACACACACCAGACAACAACAAAAAACTCCCCAAGGCATCCGCTCCACAAAAAAAAAAAAAACCACGCATACACATACAAATAAATAAAACACTCTCGCAAGCAACACCCCCGAAGCACAGCACACCGAACGCGGAAACCGGGGGTCCGGAAACCGAAGCTGGATCCAAACCGCAAAGCAGAAGTGGCTGAAACGAAACAAAAGCACCGAATCGACCGATAGGGGGTCCGGAAAACGGCGTCTCCGGAGCCCCCACGCTCGATCCGAGAAGTTAGTAGAACACACAAACCATGTATCAACGAAACAAAACATCAACCAAAAATTCAAAAGGATCCGGTAATGCAGGATTGCAAGCCGAAACAAGGGGGTGGGAGGGGTTAAGTTCTCCAGTGGAAGAAGTACTTTTCCCTAGTACCGGTAACAATCCGAGGCCAGAAGACCCACCGATACCTGAAGGCACGGTCCGAAAGGGAGTGGGCGTCAAGTTCAACCCTGTTCCGGATCTCGCACTTGACCTGCCAGGCAACTTTCATAGGGCTGAATCCCACATTACCGTGACTACAATAAAGAACTCTGTTCCTCTCTCTCCAGATTTTGTACGTCGTCTCCGTAATGATGAGTCTCCAGACATCCCTTCCCGCTTTGGGACCGGGATACTGGTAGAAAACATGCTGAGGCATAAACTGCTGAGGGCGGCCGGCCCAATCCCAGACCAACCGCCAAACCTGCACAGCCATAGGGCAACTAAAAAACAAGTGGTGTCTATCTTCGATAAGATTGCAGGAAAGACACCTGTCAGTGACAGCACCACCCCACCTGCACTGCCGTTTCCTCGTAGGAAGGACATCATGCGCCAAACGTAACTTAAAGTCCCGTTTTTTGCAATCAACCCCAGCAGCATGGACACACATCCACGCCTCCCTCTTATCGAAGTTAACAACATTGAACTCAATGATCTTCTCCCTGGGTCTAGGAAGGATATGAAAGTACATCTGCTTCAAGTTATTCCCGTTCCGGTTGGCCTCCGCAAGGGGCTGAAGGTGCCCACCAAGCTTGTAATACTTATGGGTAGTTTCCCTGCGGGGCCCGAAAAAACGATAGCCAGGCAAGAACTTGTCCGCGGATAATCCAGTCAAAAAAGACACAAAGTTCTTACACGGATGAGAGGAGTTAAGAGACCCTTTAGTACTACGAAACTGGAGTGCGCTGAACCAAGAGGAAAGGTGTTTAACCTCTAAACCGCCTTACTCCCTAGGACAAAAAAGGGCGGCTCTGGCTATCGCCTCAACGGCCTTACCAGCCCAGATGAAGGCAAAAATCTCCCTCTCCAATAACCTCAGAAGACTCCGAGGGGGTGACTCAAGCTCTCCGGCAAAAGCACACTTTGACACCAAGAGGGCATTGGCCAACTTAGCACGATTAGTCATTGAAATATGAAGCTTCTGCCACCTATCCCTTTCTTTCCGCACGTTTGAGAGGATGTCCCTCCAAGTTTTCTTATGAACACCGTCTTTATCGAAAAGGATACCCAGTATCCTGACGGGTCCATCGGTCACCTTCATCCCATGAACGGCAGTGCAATCCCATCTTCCCCAGAGCACCAGACTAGACTTATCATCATTCAGCTTAGCACCGAAGGCCCCACAGTACCCCGCGAAGACCTCCCGGACCTTAGTCAGACTTCTTTCCGAGTCCACAAAGAAGGTGACATCATCAGCATACGCCAAGTACTTCATGGAGTACGCACAACCAGGCACAGGAACCCCTTTGATGTTCGGGTGCGCCAGAACCTTCCTCAGCATGGTCTCGATGACCAAAACAAACAACAATGGAGAGAGAGGGCAGCCTTGTCTCACTCCTCTTCCAACCTCAAAGAGGGGAGAAAGACGGCCAGAAACAATAACTCTCCCATTGAGGTCTCTATACAACGAGTCCACAGCCCTTCGGAATATTTCACCAAAGCCGTGAGCTTCCAGCAACTTCCTGATAAAATCGTGGGAGACCCGATCAAAGGCTTTGCTTTGATCCGCAGAAAACATTCCCAGCTTAAGATCTCTTTCGGTAACGTAAGTGACCAAGTCTCTTACGCACCTGATGTTGTGAAACATTTGTCTCCCACGTATACTGCAGGTCTGACCAACACCAACCAGCTTCTCCGCAACCCGCAATAGCCTAGCATTGATGATTTTTGCCATGATCTTGTAATCAATTGTAGACAGAGACACTGGTCTCCATCCACCAAGATCCCTGGCAGGATTTTCCGGGGTCTTACAAAGCAGAGTAACAATACTGGTTCTCATAGTTTCAGTCATGATTCCTCTATTCACAATGTGGTTGTAAATTCTACAAAGCCACGGAGCCAGAATATTGGAAAATTTCTTATAGAACTCGGCCGGCAAGCCATCAATACCAGGAGACTTGTTAAGCTTGAGATCCAGGATCGCAGTCTTGACCTCATTATCAGTAAACTCCCTTTCCACGAGATTCCTATCCTCCTGCGCAAGAACCGGCGTGCCTTCCAACCAGGCATCCATAACATCAGAGGCCACAGCTTCCTTGCTGAACAACTCACCGTAATAGTCCGCGGCGGCCTTCAGAATGACGGGGAGATCCCTGACTTCCCTGTTGTCGATATCAAGACATTGGAGATTCTCCCTAACTGTCTCAGCCTCCATCTTCCTGAAAATGTAGTTTATGTCACTCTCCTGCCGGAGCACTTCGAGGGAGCCGGTCAATTTGACCACCGAACCCTCTTCCTTAAAAAAACTGACTGATCCTACTTCTAACGTTATTAATCAGAGAGGAATTACAACCTCCTTCCTCTCCACGAATCGCCGCATTCAGGATATTCATTAAAATCATGTGACGATTCCTCCTTTCCATGGCAGCCAGCCTACCTTTTTTCATAAGGTAATCCTTAATCTCATTTTTAACCCTCTCCCACACGCCGCACTCATCGTCCGTAATCGTGGCTATCCCAGCGTTCAAAATAGAACGAAGGTGCACCAGCGTTCATTCGCCAGGGGGTCGTTTTGGCCATTACTCCAGGGTGAAAAGGATGTCGTATTCAATCTTCTTATGCCCAATCTTGCCAATAAATTGGTGAATACCTCAGAGATGAAGCATCCACCGTTATCTGACAAATTAGTTTCCGGTGTACCATAAATACTTATGACATGGTCGAAATATGCCCTTGCGACTGTAGTTGCTTTTTGGTCTGGCATAGGCACTAAAACAGCATACCTGGTGAACGAATCAATCATGACAAGTAGGTATTTATTTCCGTCAGCAGTTGTAGGATACGGGCCACAAATGTCTAAAGAAATTTTTTGGAAGGGGTAAGAACCTGTTTCCACTCGCTGCAGTTTCTCTACCCCTTTTAGTTTGTGGTTTGTCCTTTCATTACATTTTTCGCAAGAAGCTACATAATTTTTGACATCCGCATACAAGTTTATCCAAAAATAACGTTTTCTAACATAGGAGACGGTTTTGTCTCCGCCGAAGTGTCCTACCGAGGGAATATCATGACAACGTTTTAAAACTTCATGTATCATAGCCTGAGGAACTACAAGTTGCTCCCAAAATTCATCTCCAGATGCGCTCCTGTCAGGATATTGGAAATGATATAACAATCCTTCAGAGTTTAGGAAAAAACTATCCTTAACCCTATGTTTGTCTACTGGGATGCGTTGTTTTTCCAGCATGTCAATGATCGGAGCGAGATCGGCGTCTGCTCTTTGCAGTGCTTTAACACGAGCTGTTTCCGATTGGTCCTCTTCAGCGGTCAGAAGAGACACGCCCCTGATTTCTCCTTCAGCGCTCTCCGGTGACTCAACTCCGTGCTGCCTGCTCAAATAATCAGCCACGACATTTTGCTTCCCTTGTTGATACAAAATTTTGTAAGAAAATTCACTAAGAGCCATTCTCCACCGATTCAATCTGCTATTTGCGTCTTTGATATTTTGAAGATACGTAAGAGGACGATGGTCGCTAATCACATAGCACTCTTTTCCTAGTAAATAATGTCTCCAATGCTTTAGGGCACAAACTACGGCCAACATCTCCTTTTCGATAACTGGGTAGTTCATTTCGGCTGGATTTAATTTCCGTGACATAAATGCGATTGGCTGCAATATGCCATCAGATGAGTATTGTTCCAAGACCGAGCCCACTCCTGTATGACTTGCGTCACAGTGAAGGTAAAAAGGTTTGCTGTAATCAGGATGAATTAATACCGTGTCGCTTAATAGACAATTCTTGATTTGAAGAAATGCTCGGTTGGCTTCTGGTGTCCATTTAAATTTCCCTTGTTTTGTCAAGTCGGTCATGGGTGCTACAATGTCAGAATAGGATGGTATAAATTTCCGGTAGTAATTGCATAAACCCAAAAATCCCCGTAAGCTCCTGAGAGTCTTAGGAGTTCCAAAAATGTTGACCTTATGCAGATTACTGGGATCTGGACGAATTCCTTCTCCGCTAAACACATGACCCAAAAATTTTACTTCCGTTTTCATAAATGAGCACTTGTCCGGTGTTAACTTCAAATGGTGTTCTCTGAGACGTTTAAAAACAGCTTCCAATTTGATAAGGTGTGTCTCTTCATCTTTTGACGCGATAAATATATCATCTATGAAACACATTATGTTAAAATCTGCCAATCCGTACAGAAGAGCATCACTCAATCTCTGAAAGCTATTCGGAGAAGGTTTGTAGCCAAAACACAACCTCTCGAATTGAAACAAGCCCCATGGGGTAGTGAATGCTATTTTGTGCTTGTCGCGCTCCGCTATCTCCATCTGATTAAAACCTGCTTTCATATCTAACGTGGTGAAGAATTTGTTGCCCTGAGCCTGCTCTAATAAGTCTTCTATTCTAGGCAAGGGATAGCTATCAGGTATAGCCGCTTCATTTAAAGCCCTGAAGTCTATACATAAACGAAATTGATGGGATGCTTTTTTAGCAACGAGCAACATTGGTGCTCTGTAGGGTGAAGCGCTCTCCGTAATAATGCCGGCATCCAACAAATCCTTGATTTGCTGTTGAGCTTCCTGCCTGAGGTGATGTGGAACTCTATACATTTTTCCTACGATTGGCACGTCCGTGTTCAGATTGATCTCATGGTAGAGTAAATTGCATTTACCCAACTCGCTCATAGAACTGACAAAAACGTCTTTATAATTCATTATAAGAGAAGCGAGTGGTCGCCTCCACTTGGGATCCACTTCTTCGAGATTAAAATCCTTCGGAGTAAGCGGAGGTAATTTTCCTCTTTTACTCTCCTGGAGTGTCCCCGCATCAACGATAGGCTGAACGTACACTAACTTCGTGCTTTTGTTAAGATGGAAGGGTTGCTCTGTTAAATTAGTCATTAAAACTGGAATTTTACCCGAGGTTCCTAGAGTATTCACTGAACGCCCTACCCTAACACATCCTTGACTAAATTTTTCCACTGGCTGCACTAACACTTGCCCTAAATAATTCCTCGAAAAAGGTGGGCAATTGACCCAAACGATTTTCTCTGCGCTCGGAGGAATTATTTCCTTCCTAATTAGCTTTCCTGCTTTGGTTTCATCCGGAGGATAAGTAATCTCCTTCCTCTTTATCTGCTCTTCTCTTCTCACCACTGGTGCAATCTTATTCACACGAGCTGCCCTACGTTTCTCTTCTCTACGCTGCTTACGGGCCCTCCTCTTCGATACCGGCGTTCTTCTCTCTAAAATCCCTGACCCTGCATCAAATGCAAAACCGTGGGCCTTTAGAAAATCCCACCCCAAGATAAGCGAATAATCTGGGTGCAACTTCTTCCGAGTAACGTGATAGGTATGTTTAACAACATCCTTCCCTATCTGTATTGGTAACTCATAACAGGCTGCTATTTCTAAAGGGGTTCCAGTTATTCCTGAGATTTTCATTCCTGATTCCTGAGGCCTGCACTGCATTCTCTTGCAAATCTCCTGCAACGCTGTAGGACACAAAATTGACACTCCTGCCCCAGAATCCAGTAAACCGCGATATCGATGTCCTGCAATTTTTACTTCAATCAGTGGCAAAGCTTCGTGCTCCTGGATTGAACAAGTGGTTAACACTACAGAGACCTTTTTCTTTCTATTTCTCCGGCAGAGAACGGTCCCGTTATCCCGACCTCCACCTAGTTTAAATTCCTCTGTCCTTGCCTCCTATCATTTGCTCTGCCAGAATAATTATCCTGGAAGTGCACCTGCTGATTCTGCCTACTATATCTTTCCACATCATTTCTCCTTGAATCGTATCCTCTATCCCTGTAATTTTCGTGTTCTGCTCCTCTATCGTAATTCGCCCCGCGCCCGCTAGGATAGCTGCTGCGTCCTCGAGTTCCTCTTGCATCTGGCGGAGGAGGCGAATGCACCGAGTGCCCTCCCGTAGGGAAATCCTGCTCCCGATGGCTGCCTTGGCTTAATGGGTTAGCCGCTCGCCTTTCCCCGGAAAAACCTTGCTCCCTAAAATTATTGTCTCCGGCATATCCATATCTCCTTGAATTATTTCCTACGTATCTATTACCAAAAGATGCTGGATTGCTAAGAGAGCACTCCTTTAAAAAGTGGTTTGGGCTTCCACACCTAAAACAAACTTGGTTCGGATCCCTTCTATCTACTCTTTGCTGATTATTATTTTCCTCTAGCCTTCTAATTCTTTGCACATGCTCCCGGTGTGCCCTCTCCGCTTGTTCTAACCTCCTGTTTAACTCCGTTGCTTCATTTCTCAACGTATTGACCTGTGCCTCGTGGTCGGCCATCTGACGGGCAAGCAAGTTGCATAATTCAGATACCGCACTATCTGTGTTATCTTTCGGTACTCCTCTCCGAACTCTATCTTGGTTCCACTCTTCAGTGTCTGTTACGTTTACACTAGAGGCAATAAGTTCATTATTCTGCTCCTCTAAGGTCGCCCGCTTGACTGCTTCAGCGAAAGTGTTCGGTGCAAATGATAATACCGATCTTTTTAACTTCGGGTCTAGCCCGTTAAGGAATTGGGACATTTTTGCCTGGTCTGCCATTTCCCTTACCTCACGGTTCGACTGATCTACCTGCCCTAGGTATTGGTGAGCTAGCCCCCTCAATCTGGTCACGTATTCCGAAACTTTTTCTCCTGCTCTTTGACGGCACGTTGTAAACTTATGCATACTGACCATCACCGGTTGCTGGGATTCGAATCTTTCAATAATGACTTCTTTGAACTTCTTATAATTGGTCTCCCTCCTGATATCAGCTACGTCTGTTAGAAATTGGCTCGCCGCTGCCCTGCATTTTGCTTTCGCAGCCAGAATTTTAACGGCGTCCGTCCATCCTGCTACCTCAGCCACACTATCAATCATCTCGAAAAATTGTTTTGCATTGATTCCCTCATCGGTATTTCCTGAAAAATTTGGCAAATAAGAGAGCATTCCCGCCATTGATTGGATGGTTCTTTGAGTATTTCTAGTTGCGTCTACTTGTCTATTGCTGTCTTCTTGAATCTCGTTACCTTCTGCTCCCCTAGCTTCGTTTGAATTTTCCTCACTATCACTATCCCCCATCTTGATACAATTAGAATTCTTACTGTTCCACTGACAACTTTATCTAATAACAAAATTCCTTGCTACTCACTACCACGTTTGCTACGCATATAAATACTCTGCAGTTACTACCCAACCAACTTCATGCCTTGCTTACTAGTACCCAATTATTTTTCTCAATACTTACCTGAGGATCAAAACATAACTCTTAGGTCACCCCTAACCCAATTCGACATCTGGGGAAAATTCCCTATACTTATCATGAAGTACTGCACTTTACACACTATACAGAAATACAAATTATATACATACACTTATCAACTGAATGAAAAATGAATTTTTCTCTTCTCGTTAACTCGTCGCCTATATATTTCCATTTAATCTTCATTTATTATTCCTATGTTGATTATTCTGAACTATTATCGTGAACTGTATTCTCATCACTAATATCAACCAACAAACAAATTTTTATTTTTACTTTTAACTTCTAATATTTCCTTTCCAGTCCGCTATAAGTCATGGTTCGAAAAATCCTGGTGACACGGCACCATTTAATGTTACCGGTGGGCGTTTGAATTGCCCCGTGTCATTATTAGTAATAAGGGTAATCACTCGAATCTCAAAAACTATGTTTTCCCAGTATTAGAGAAAACACAGGCTCGCTATTCGAGGATGGGCGTTGTGTTTCACCCAGCCGACGTTCCGTGTATCGGGGTCCGCTGAGTGCCGCAATGTTTAAAATTAATCGTCTAGCTTTTCATTTCTCTTTGAATAATTCGTTGACTTACAAATTTTGATTTGTTTACTAGCGCTGATGCGTAAGTTACTCAGTATTGCACTGGAGGACTTTTCTGAACATTCATTCCAAATCATTTACTCACACATCCAACTCTCAGTCGTGATTAACATTTTTACTTTACAAAATTGTACACTCAAATGAACTTTAGCCGACTCATAATAACGTGAAAATAAAATATGTTTATTTTGCCTGATGAAGGCTTGAAATCTAGAAAAATATACACTCAGTCATATGAAAATGTTTGAAGACCCTTTTAGCAAAATTATTTATTTAAAGGTTAACTTTAATTTCTTATTTTCATTTAATATAATTCTGAAATATTTCGAAACATAATTTACTAAAAATGATTCCCTATACTACACAATTTCCTGCTCTGATCAATGGTATTTACTTTACTCAACCATTTCATTTCTTCTATTTCTGCCCTACTTTTCTCAGCATTAATTTAGAGCTGGTTTTACTTTCAACCTTAACTTAGTCTACTATGCTCTTCTTTAATTTTCGGTTCAACATACTAATTATGTAAACAAGAGGAAACGCTAAGGTCGGGAATGTCCTACCTTCTATCCCACGATGAGGGCTGGCATTTCATTCTCCTCTTCCCGAAGTTTTCATGCAGATTCCCTTCTGTCCTGGATCTTTTATATCACCGTCATGATTTCAGAGTCCACTTTTTCCGTAATATATATCTCTCCTTGTTGGGCACATTCTCGGTCCTCGGCTAAATCCTCAGCAATAGCGAGGCGGTGATACAGCCTTCTCGCATCATTTCGATTTCCTCTATCTCCGATCCTCGTATCGGTAGGTCTTTCTCAACTTTCTTTCACCATGCTATATCTTCTCTTTCCGAAGTTTTCATGCCATCCCTATCTTTCCGAAGTTCTCATGCTATCTGTGTAGATTCTCTCATCATTCTCCCGAAGTTTTCATGCTATCTCCTCTCTTTCCGAAGTTTTCATGCCGACTCCTATCTTTCCGAAGTTCTCATGCTATCTCTCTGAATTCTCTTATCATTCTCTCGAAGTTTTCATGCTATCTCCTCTCTTTCCGAAGTTTTCATGCCGACTGTCTGAATTATGTCATCATTCTCTCGAAGTTTTTATGCTATCTCCTCTCTTTCCGAAGTTTTCATGCCGACTGTCATAATTCTCTCGCTCCTCTTCCTGTCCTACGAAAATTTGTTCTTCCCGGATCCTCCTACAAATTTACAGATTGGTCAAACAATTATCATTTCCCGATCTGATTTGCTCTGGGTTTCCTGCCATTTCTCTGACTTGCCATCCTTCGCCCTGTCCAAAATCTGTGTCCGCCCTTAAATTCTAGGAACTTCGTTGCCTACGGATCTCTGGGGTCGTAAATCTTCCTATCATAAAACTGCTATGGGTTTTCCTTGGCCTGGCGTCAAGCTATTCTTTTCTTCCAGACTTGGTGCATGAATTCTCAAGACGACTGGCTCCGAGCTCCAATAAAATGTCTACCCGCTATTTCTCTGACTTGAATTACTTCGCCTTACCCAATATTGCTGGCTCGTAGCAGTTAGGGAAAGGATGCCCCGCGGTCCCATGCCACAGCAAGCGGACGGCTGGAAGCCCTTCGACTCTGAGAGAGAGAGAGAGAGAGAGAGAGAGAGGGTGGGGGTTTGAAGGGGAAAGAGCGGTACTTTCCTGACCTTCCTAGGCGCGAATCCACGGAAGAAAATCTAAGGGGAAAATTAAATTGTGAAATGCAGAGCGCCTGAAGAGCGTGAAGTTTAGAAAATCCTTATTTTAATAATTCTTACACCAGCTCCCCAAAATCTCTCCCATTCATTTGATTAATTTTTTTAAAACCCATTTCTTTTCCGCTTTTTCGATTACTTCTCAATTTCCAATACAGGGAAAAGGTGCGCACTCGCTCACGAGTTCTGCAACATATGTACCGAAGTCGACATTGCTTCCGATTAAGGGCCGTTCCCGGCAGCGAATGTAGCGCCATCCAGTATGTGAAACAGATATCGCACTGTGTTCGAAAATACTTTGCTCACGGATTAAGTTCATTATTTACATAACGTCTGCCCGTTAATTTTGTAAGAATCACAGTTTTTTTTATTTTTTTTTTGGAGGTTTAACGACCACCGTGAGCAACTCAATGGGTTATAAGCAGTCGACCGTCCGTAATATAGGGTCACTGGTTCCAGGGAAGGGAGAGAGCCAGTGCCGTAAGACAAACTCAACATCCATGCCTCACCGGGATTCGAACATGGACCTCTTTCGGACGAATGATCAAAGGCCATCGCTTACACCACTTCGCCACCGGGGTGACTAAGCATCACAGTGATTTTACTCTTTCCTCCCAATACTATACACATACTGAATGAGTAACAGAACTCCATAAATAGTATTTATAAAGGGAAACATCTAATTCTTTTATCCCAAAAGGAAAATTCGTACCAGGAACGTCTGTAGACTTTTCCTTATTTCTCGCTGGACGGCCCCTAATTGGAAGAAATATCAAAAAGTTTCCATAATGTAGAATTTAACAGTTTTTCAACTGGAAGACGTTTTACCATTGGAAGCATAAAGCAGTTATTTTAGGTGGAACCACATTTAATAAATTGTTCAAGTACAATACTATTTTCGTAAGCAAAAAATGCAAAATTTTGAAAAGCAGTTTAGGACAATGCCTTCAGAGTGAGCAAAAAATTGAAAGCGACATTCTACCAACATCTCTATCTTACACTAGTGGCGTAACTTGTTAGATCCGTGTGTGTTTGTATGTATGTGTATTCAGGTGGGAATTGCACGAATTCCTTTGTAGCTGGTAGTGAAAGCATATAAAGGCAGGTCTAAACGCTGGCTACCAGCAAAAATAATATTCGTCCACCCGTCGCCCATCCTGATTTCGAAGTCTGGTGACTTCCCTGGCTGGCTTCCACACAAAACTTTTTTTCTATTAATTGAATTACTTGGTCTGATGCACCTACGAAGTTTCTCAATTCGCATTTCTCGTTTCCAATTCTGTTACTGTTTCTAATAATTTCTTTCCTTTAAAAATTTGTTTGCGCTGTTCGTCTATTAACGGAAGTTCTTGGAGAATAAAACTCCTAGTAATTGAATCAGGTTTTGACATGATTTATTAAATGAATTATGCCCTGTGTAGAAAACTTATTAAACCCTATTTGTCATCAGGACAATGGAAATTTGTGATGAATGTATCGAACCGTAACTAAGCATAAGGCTGTTCCTCCCTTTGCCGTTTTATAAAATAGGGAAAGTAAAAGAAATAGATTGAAAATCTCATTTTTCCTTTTATATTTAGCATTAAATTTTCCTTCTTTGAAATGTTTTACTACATTACTGAAATTTTACATAATATGTAACAGTGGTTTTAATAACATGCAGTAATGTATTATAAAGTTTATAGTACTAATTTAATTCTAATATAATAACTATTTTAACTAGCAATATCCATTTTGATTTCTGTCGTGATGGTGCTTGCTATTTAAGATGACGCACCTTTTCGTTTTTATCTAAGGATGAGAATTTTGGTCTTACAGCAGTAGACGTGCAAAATCTCTTGTCAGTTGTATAATAGTGATTACCAATAACATCGGATAATTAAAATTTATTTATGATCTTTCCTCACTTTGCTTTTCCATGTGTGGTTTGCTGCTTGAGGTGTGTCACTTCTGCGTGGTTGGGAGCCGCGGACGGCTCGGTGTCCCTTCTGGTGGTGTCTCGGTTGGGACGTCATCACAGGGCACACGTGAAGAAGAGACTTCTACTGGAGTGTTTCGGTGTGGCCTAGGGCCTGCCTCGTCATTCTTGCTCACACTGTCTGCAGGCCAGTGTGATTCGGGGGTCTATATGTGCTGACTGTGGAACCGTGGTTGGTGCATCGGGGTGTGAGTGAAACACTGGTGGAACCGAACTCACATTTTATATGTGGTTCGGCGAAGCGAGTGTGTTGGTGTTGCTGGGCAACAAAATTTCGTGCCGGGGAGGGGTCGCTGTGCTCACGCACAATGGCGTCCCCCTCTCTCGGATGCCAAGTCTTGGTTCTCCAAGTGTTGGTTTTAGAAGACAAAAGGTCTATATGTTGGTAGAAACCTCTGTTTTTTGTTCTATGTATCTACATCGGTGTAAACTTCGATGTTTTACTAATAAACTGAAGAACCGCACTTTTCTACCTTCACCAATTAATGGGCAAACGATTTGTTAAAACCATGGAGGTAGGAAATATAGGAGACGCTGTAACCGCAGATTTCTGAAGCTGACCTGTTAACTGCTATAATATCCCTCCGCGTGCTTGGTTACCCTCTTGACCGAGTCTTCCATAGGAAAGCATTGAAAGTTTGTGATTTTTAGGAGCTCATATTTTTCGTTAAACTGGTTTGTCAGCATAGGTTTTTTTCTGTGTTTGGCAACATACTTTAGCTTGTTCATATTTAGTTCCCATGGGATCCTGCGTGGCATTCAGCTGTGCAAATAAATTTAAAAGAAAATACCAGGTATGTCATTCCACCGGTTAGTATCACTTTATTTTCAGTTTGCTAGGTTTAATTAAGTTCTTTGGGATTCAATCGTCGAATGCAATTTACTGTGAATGACAACAGTATATTTTGCTGTGATTTACATGCTTTTAGCATATTATGTAATGTTCTAAATTGGTAGCAAATTTAAAGAAGTCGCTAGGTTTACGTAGGTTATGCAGATCTGTTTACGAAAGTTGTAGCAAATTTTTCTGGAATAGTGCAGGTTATGTAATCAGAGGGGTATTCATAACTGAACCACGTTTAAAAGGATGTTCAATATAACTACATTATTAAGATAATTGTCTTTGAATTATTCATAACCCACCTATAATTATGACAGTGTTCATATCCAAAAACTTTGCACTATAAACAACGGTAAACGGTAAAAATACCCCCGGGAAAAAATACCCCTGAAAACTAAAAAGCGGAAAAAATGTCCCCGGAACAAATGGTTCACTGTAAACAGCCACACAGGAACACTGATGTGTGTGGCAGAGTTCCGGTGTAGCAATTTACCTGCAGGCCTGCCACACATCTTTCAGCAACTTGGCCACAAAAGTTCAAAGAGGGGGGAGCTATAAAGATTGCCGTTTCTGGGCATATATTGAGAACTGAATTGGGAACTCCAAACGAATTTCGCGAAAACGTTCCATGTAAGCCAAGAGAGAATCGTACGTTAATTTAAAGAAATAAGTTGCCGAGAATACGAGGTACACTTGGTTGGGGGGAAAGGGGTGCTACCCTGAACTTCCGTAATATTACATGCTGGGCCGCCGGAGTCTGCCAGTGTATCCAGGATGTTCCCCTTGAAGTGCCCGCGAGGTCCGTGAGCTGGGGGAGTCCCCCAAAATGTTAAAATGGACGTAGAGCTGTAAACATTAGAACCATGCTTTACTTAATGATTCTGTACACGACCACGAATTTTCAGGAGGGTGGGGTGAATTCACCCTCACCCAAGTTTCTAAGAGCGCAGACAAGTGTTCAAGGTAAAGGGATTTGCTTGCAATTTCTATGCTTCATGTTGTGTTTAATGGCAAACTATGTATGCCCTTCCCCCTCCCCCAGAAATTTGGTGAAGCCTGTGAAAGGGATACGAGGTGCTTGGTTTGGAGGACTCTACCGCCAACTTCCGTAATTTTATATTCTGGATCTCTAGAGTCCATCAGTGTATCCTATCGATATTACCCCTGAATAGCTCTTAAAAACTGGGGGGTTACCCCACCCTCCTGAAAATTCGTGGGCGTGTACAGAATCATTATATAAAGCATGGTACCAATGTTTACAGCTCTACGTCCATTTTAACATTTTGTGGTAAGCCCCCCCAGCTCATGGACCTTGCGGACACTTCAAGGGGAACTTCCTGGATACACTGGCAGACTCAGGCGGCCCAGAATATAAAATTACGGAAGTTCAGGTTAGCCCCCCTTCCCAATCAAATGTACCTCGTATCCTCGGAAATTTATATCTTCAAATTAAAGTACAATTCTCGCTTGGCTTACATGGAACGTTTTCGCGAAATTCGTTTAGAGCACCCAATTCAGTTTTCAATATAGGCCCAGAAACGGCAATCTTTATAGACCCCCTCCCACTTGAACGTTTGCAGCCAAGTTGCTGAAGATGTGTGGCAGGGTTGCCGGTGAATTGCCACACATGTGTTCCTGTGTGGCAGTTTACAGTGAACCGTTTGTCCTGGGGGTATTTCTTCCGGGGGAATTTTTTTCCCGGGTCATTTTTTCCGCTTTTCAGTTTTCAGGGGTATTTTCTATAGGGGTATTTTTACCTACATCCATAAACAACAACGATAGGGGTTAGGAATTAGCTACATTTACCAAAAGTTCATCTATTTCTTTTTTCCTGTTTTAGGGCTTGACCGGTATACCAAATTACAGATTTGACCATTGCTAGTAAATACTCATTTTAAACTAATAGACAAGGTGTTTTTAATAGTGTGCTACAAGATCAGTTAATAGAACTGGAGCTCCTTTATTTAAAACTGAACTTCACAGTACAAATACAGATTCTCTGGATTAGCAGAGGACATTAAAACAGCAACTTTTGCATGTGAGACACTGCACTAACCATTTCTTGGAATTATATGACAATGCAAAACATCACTGTTAATATCTCCTGATTCACAACAAAAACACTTTGTATGTGAAACATAAAATGATGGTGATACTAAACACAGTAGATGAGAAAAGTGAAAGTTGAAACACAAAGGGTGCACAGATATTTAAAAGATTAAAAAAAGAAAAAAAAGAATAGAAGTAAGAGACAAATGAACAAGGAAACATTTGAAAGTGACTGAACATGAGTACCTTACAGTGAAGATTTGCACTTCTGACTCATCTCAAGCTATGACCCTGTAAACATATGTATGCACATTTTGATTTTTGAAGAAATATTCTCATAATACATGGAAATACATTATAATTATTAATACAGCAATCATACATCTCTAAATCGCCTGTATTTCCTGTTCATTCCAAAAATAGATTTGATTCTCTTCGGCCACCCCAATTCTAGGCACTGCGCATTTTTGGTATTCTAAAACTTCATGTTCTCTTATTCATTTTACAGAGCAGTAAACATTTTAGGATCATCAGTTACTTTGATATTCCATAAATAAGCTATCAGTCATATATTTCATTCACTTCTGGTACCAAATGTTTTCTTTAACTGATTTAGTTGCTATTCTGTAATGCATGTATATGTTCTGAGATTAAACATTGTTTTCATGCATTTTAACTCTCTCATGAATAATCTGCTTTTTCTGTCTAATATTAATTATAGCATTAATGCACTACACCATACATGCTCTAATTAAACTTTCCCCTTTTGGTGTCTGTTGATATTTAAAGTCCTTCTTGTTACCTTTTCTTCCTTTACATCATATCTTACTTTTTTTTTTTTTGGTAAAATCAGTGAGATGTAGCTAAAAGGTCATTCCTTGCACAGTGGTTGTGGCATATGTGTTTTGTCTATTGAGCTTATGATCTGTCTCTGTTTTATCAGCATATTATAATTTCTTCAAAGCCGAGGTATTTGTGGTAGCTGAAACATTCAAATATTTATAGTGGTTTATTTGCTCACAGTTCATGTTCTGATTAGCTCAGTGTAATTAGCCTGTACTGTTTCACACATCAATGTAAATCTCTTGTATCCAATATTTTGATAGTTGTTACAGATTTCCTGTATTGTATATATATTTTTTATATTCTTTGGTATTCTTGTTGTGTATCCATGCACCCCTACCCTTCATTTTGTTTTCCCATTAGGACTGAAAGTCAGTCATACCTGGTGTGGCACCCATTGTATGTGTAGGAAAGCATTTTGCTGCTGGTAGTGAAGGCTACTGAAGATGAGATTTAACTATTTGAGATAAGTGTTTTGTATTGGATGTACAGACATAAAAAAAAAACAACGAGCCACCCCCTTAACTTTGGAACCACTCGCCGCAGATAGACAAGTAAGGCACCGTTGGAAAGCACTCGAAGGGAACTATCTCGTGATGCGAAGAAAAATGCTAATTAAGCTAATTAACATGTTAATTAGCTCGCTATCTCCACATTTTTCCATATAAGAGGTATGTTATTTTATGCACATTCCATTTAGCGCACGGAAAAACCCATAAATTATAAATATCATCCAAATCGGATGATTAATAGTGAAGACATTTGCAAAAAAGTTAGAGGGGGCATTCATATATCTACATCTGGGAAAAAACACCTGGAATGTTTCTTTCCCTGCAAGGACAGTGATAATGCTGGAAAGTTGGCGTCTTACCCGAACCTCAGACAAATTGAATGCAGAGTACAGAGCAAAGGCCCTGACAGTGATTTGTACGGTAACTTGGGCCATCCAAGGACGGAGTTCATTTACCCTTGCCATTTCTTTTATAACAGCTTCATTTATTCGTATTAATAACTTGAATTAGTATTAGAATAAACAGTATGAATTTTTCTAATAACGGAAAACCTGAATCTGTGCAAGTTAAATTTGTTTTGAATTTTCTGGTTTCCGATTCTTACATTTTCTCGAGGCACTGAGCATTCGCGTATCACTGAAACGTTGTCTCATAATAGAAAATTGAGCAGAACTACGAAATCCGATTTTTTACGATTTCCAACCGTAAGTTGAAGAAGCGTATATGCTCCAGCTTTGTCCGTCTGTCTGCCTGACCGCACGATTACTCGAGTAAAAATGATTCGATTTCAATGAAATTTTAGTATGTGGTAGGGGACAACCTGAGGACGAACTCTGTAGAAAACGGTCGGAATGGGGTCAAAGGTCAGAACATAGGAGCAGGATCCATTCCATCGCCCTTATGCGTCATAACTTACGTAAAAATGCTTTGATTCCGACAAAACTTTAGCATATTGCTTCGTAGATATACTGAACCTGTCCTGTTGCATATTGTAGAAATGGGGTTAAAGGACAGAACACGGGAGCCAGATTTATTTCACAGCCATTATCCTCATAACTTGGCTAAAAATGATTCTATTGCAACAAAACTTTAGTATGTTGTTCCGGAGGTATACTGAACCAATTCTGTTTAATATCATCGAAATTGGGTTAAAGGTCAGGCCACAGGAGCGAGATATATTCCACAGCCATTATTCTTTTTGAAAATGGCTTTAGCAAAATGTTACGAAAGCGTGCAATCTGTTCCAAATTATTTGTTAATTTCCAACTCAAAAACGCACTTTCCTTTCATAGTTATGGTGCTTAACATACGAATTAAAGGGAACAGCTATGTCTTTTAATTTAAAATTGCACCTGTCATATAATAATTCCACGTGTCAATTTAAAACAATATAATTTTCTTTGTTCGAAAGTATGAACTTTTTCCCATTTTGTCACTCACAGCCAACGCCCCCTGCTCTCCGACGTCTGACGTCACCACAGGAAGGCCTGTTAAACTTGACGAACGGCCGTAAGCATAGTTAGCGTCTGTGATCTTGTGAGATTATTGTAGCGCTGCTCCATGAGGTTGTTCATTGTTCTTACAGCTGACTGATTCATATCATTCAACTCTTTCTTATTTATTTCACGGTGTTAAAATATTCTTTTTAGTTCTAATATGTCTTCATATTGTTGTGTACTAAATTGCCGTAGCAATTATGACACATGTCCTAAAGCGCCAGTGTTTAAATTTCCCGGGAATGAAGAACTACGCTCCAAACGGATTCGTGAAATTCGTCGAGATTTCCAGCCTAAAGGAGCTTCAAGGGTATGTATGTTTTATTAGCTCTTTATAATACAGTTCCTTTGCAGTTTTGTGTTTAGTCTAGTTGAGAGAACGACCTTAGTACTGTGCCGCAATAAAGTGTTTTATCTGAAGATGTTTGAACTGGCATTAAATCGCGTAGTAAATAATGATTACCAATCTGTAAACTAGGTTGTAATGTACTGTTAATAAAGTTAATTGTGGTTTTGCTAATTCTACGGCTGAACATTTTTCTATACACTAGAATTTCAGAATTTCAAACTGATTCATTCCTTAAGATATTCTGAAAACTCTGGTTTTTATACATTATTTTGGTGCACAATTTTTTTATTCCTTCAAAACGGAATAAAAAATGTGAAAACCGTGAATTGTTTCTAGTATATGGAACTGACCTTAAAGTTCGCTTAATCAAATCAAAAATCTTTCTTAACAGTAAAAAGAAACTTTTTGCCACGCAATAGTTTTGTAACTGTAAATGTTACATTTTTCGAAGACTATGCATAAAAAATCTATAGCAATTGGTGAAAATCCTCCAAATAAGCAAAGACATCGTTCTTTCTACGTTTTTTCAACACACAGCAACCGAAAAATTGTTATTTGGCCACTGCTTGGGAAAGGAATCCCAAATCTCTCGGCTGGATATCGAGAGATCTGGGATTCGTTTCCCGAGCAGTGGCCAAATAACAATTTTTTGGTTGCTGGGTGTTGCTAAAACGTGGAAAGATCGATGTCTTTGTTTATTTATAGCAATTGGATTAATATATTTTTTTCCGCCAACAGGGTGTTAAAACTGGTAATCGAGAGATCTGGGATTCGTTTTATTACTTTTAAATTTCAATTCCCTAAGGTGATGCTACCATTTATGGCATACTGTTGGAAAAAAATGAGAACACTTCGAAGTATTGAACTGAAGGTGCAAAATGATTTCTTAACTAAAGAAAACCACTTTTTGCATCTAACATGTTCAGAAAAATATTTGGTTTAACTTAAATGCGCTAGATAGTGTGTGCTGCAACTTTGGAGCAAGGGTAAATATTAGTGATTGTAAGAAAAACGTATTTGGGAATGTGAAAGTTGAATAAAACTGAAAATTATAAAGTGTCAAACTAAATCATATCAATATCATGTTCGACTTTTTGTTGGTATTGTATTGGAAAAATATAAATATAATTAAAAATTCGAATGTTTTAAGAATAAAGATTTCAGCACTTTCCTGCAAAATAGAGATCCTCCGAAATGACCCGCGGGTGCAGCCCGAAGGTACACCCGGAAGTCCATGTAGGTGACACCGACCCGGACGGGAGACTGTTATATTGAAAACAAAATATATAATTTTAAATTCGAATTTGTCTATATGAAAAAGATTTCTATATTTTACTGCAAAATATTATAAAGTACACAGTGAATTATTTAATCATTACGGAACATCATAAAATGAAACGTTTGCCACTAATAAAAGAAAAAAATTAAATCCATTTATGGTTTTCCACCTTGACTTTTTTTTTAAACTACGAAATTCTTAGAATATAACTAAATTTTCTTATCGCGGGGTATAACCAGTTATTATTTTATTTAAATTTGTAGAAGAAATGAAAAAGAAACCAAAAAGAACAGAAAAATGCAATGAGAACCGTATTAAACTACACTAATTAAGCTTAATGCTCCAGATCCTACTGGTTACGGTTATTTTCTTAACCGGTAGTCGAAAACGACGAATGCCGAAGAGGAAATTTGCGTGCAGATCCAGGTTACACACGTAGATTCATTCGGCTTCTGTATAGCAACTAAATATATTACAGTCAGTTTAAGCAGTATAACTAGAATGGAATATATCAATGAATCGAAACGATATGCAATTACATTCGTATTATACCGTAATTCGAGACGGAATGGAGACAACATAAAATCTGCAATACGAAAAAAAAAAAAACAGGCACACGGGTTCACTTGCGCTGGGAACAATTTGGAATTTTCATTTTCATGACCACAATTTCATAATATAACGAAGCTGTAAAGGTATTTATGTAAAAAATACACAGAATACACATACGAAGCTTTCGTTTTGTGAAACGTACTGTTTTTTTTGTTTTTTTTTTTTGCGTTTTGGGATTAAACAATATACTAGAGTCAGCTCTGTGAGCAATATGAAAAATTTAAATATGTAATTGCACGAACTATGTCGTAAGTTAAGTTATTTATGTGCAAAACTATTAACTTATCATGTTCATCATTAAAATCTGCTATTCTGAATTTAAGGGTATAACATCATTACTGCTTCATTGAACCAACTTCACGTAGAAACACTTTTTCCTAAGTGTTTCTTAGTACTGCGTGGTAAACCGTCCTACAGTAAGTAGAGGAAAATATGTTTTTTATGCACGGCCCCTTAATCGATGTATGCTTGAGTTTTCGCTTATATCTCAGCAAGTTTTTATGCTACCACGCTGAAAATTTGAATTTAAGCATTTAATGATATTTCGCATTCAATGGACTACTAACCAGATATGGTCATAATTCATTTTTTTCACGATCATATTTCATAATTTATAATTCCCTAAATATACCCGTTCTGATCTTGTATAGAGGCTCATATTATCTGGGCCTCTTTGTGTCTTACTGTTGCAACACCGAATCACGGTATCTGTTCTCGATTAAATTATACAAGTCAAAAATACTTTTTGCAGTTTAACATTGGCGGCATCTTTTTTCCGTAGCTCACTGTACACGTATTTATTGGTAGATTCGTATGAAATTTGGAATTTAAGGGTTTTATTATGTGCTGAATAGAATGCGCGTAAAATAATATACCTCTTATATGGAAAAATTCGGAGATAGATATCTAATTAGCATGTTAATTAGCTTAATTAGCATTTTTCTCTCATCACATAATAGTTCCCTTCAAGTGCTTTCCAACGGTACCTTACTTGTTTGCATGCGACAAACGGTTCGAAAGTGAAGGGGGTGGCTCGTTTTTTTTTTGTTTTTTTTTTATGACTGTACATATAAATTTCCATACAAACATTTGCCTTTGATGGTTTGAATTGCAGCAGTAAGCTAAGTTTCAGCTACAAATACTGTTGGGTAAGCTTTCCTTTTCTTGCATATATAAAAAGGACTTCAAGATGTTTAATGTGCATGTGGGCATTAACTCATAAAAATATTTCTTCATGTTCTAACTAGCTCATTCTCTTTTGTCTTGTGCAACTAGAAGTATATTGAATTCCCATTAGGAAATGATAGTACTGATATATTTTCTACAGCTTACAATGTACATGAGTGTGAAATGCAGCTCACAGCTAGGCTTTTTGATGACAGAAATGGGAGGAAATATTGAATTCAGCTGAAGTAAAAATATAACAGCATAAAATTATAAAGATATTAATTGCAATATATGAAAATGTATAGTTATGTTAAACAAATAAATTATTTGAGTGAAAACTTTATTACTTAACTAATCAGATGAAATAGGAAGCCGTAAGAAGTTCTAGCTTAAAAGGTCAGCATAATTTTTGGAAATCAGATTTTGGTACTGGAGATGTTTCATGGATAACAGTAAACTAAAGATGATTTAGTATCTCATGGCAGAAAATTTGCACTTCTATATTTCCCATGCACTTCTGATTAGTTATCCATTAATTTTTGTGGCCATAACATATAGGTTAAATGTGCATTAGCATATGGGCTGCTCTTAACAATGCCCTCTGTCATTAGAGCTAAAATTAATCCCCTTGTTGTGTTGATTAACCGCACATTATATGATCAGATTTTCCTATTCTTTAACATATGTTGTGCTGTCAACAAACTGCAAGATTTATCCTCAATGAATTCTTTATTAATAAATATAACATTGCTCATAAATGGTATAACGTATATTTCAAAAATCAAATTAAAAATTCTTATTATATACACACGTCTGTTTCATTTACTACTTAAAAGCTATTAACTTATTACATTATGAATGTGCCTCTCTTAATAGTATCTGATGGTAGAAAATTAGAAGTATAATATTTTGAATGCAGTTGGATTTATTTTAAAAGAGATTTTACAGTAGGAATTATTTTTGCTGCTTATATAAATCTGATTTTATCAATTCCGATTTCCTTTACTATCAGCAGGATTTGTAAATACTATTTCCACAAACTAATAATTTGTATATTTTCTTGCTATATTTTGAAACTGCACCCTTTAAAAAAAAAGGCACCCTCCCTTCCTGAAAAAAGTTCCCATCCTATTAAGGACTGTAGTTTTAAAATTATTTACATTCATACCTTTGAAGCCCACCACAGTTCTAACCAAACCAGATGGAATTTCCTACCTGCATTAGAAGAAACTAAAATCAGTCAAGTGCTTAAAGCAATTATAAAAAATAAAATGAAGACACAGTAACGTCATACTTTGAGTTTGATTATTTAAATTTCTTTGAACAAACTCGCAGATTCCCCATTTTTTCTATAAAGGCTTGGAAATAAAATCTAGATATTTCATGAATTTTTGTTTTTTTTAAAATAATAATGTTCAATGGGAATATTATCCCCCCTCCCCTTGTTTATTTGCTTAAGAACAATCATGAATTTTCTTCATGTAAAACATACGTGGAATGTTGTTGTTTACGTTAATTTTCCTCCTGACAACATGGCAGAAGTGTTCACTCCCTTTAAAGTGCGATCTTTTGAAAATTTCACTCAGAATACAAATTCTCTGAAGCTCGACCTTTACAATTTCTATGATAAATAATATTTTACGATAATCCGCTAAGACAGAGAAAGATTTTAAACGCTTTATAAAATTATGTTTAGTGTAAACACATTTTAAATCGTCATTTCATATACGTCTCAGTCGTTACGAAGACGCTTTTTAGATCTCTTTTTCTCCATGAAAATCTAAGATTTTGTACTGAAATTCCTTTCATGTAAACCTAACAGTCTCTTAAATCTATTCCACTGCTTTATTTCGCTTATAATTTAAGACGATGTATAATCTTAAGAAATCGAACAGGGTCTCACTAATGCTTTCCTACGGAAAATCGTCTGCTTTTGCATCTTGAGGTAACCACACCAAAGCTGGCGGTACTACTTTTACCGCGGAAGCGTACAAACCCGGCTTCACTTTGCTAGCATGGGAAGATTTATCAATAGCGCCTCCTCTTATTCCTACCTCCATGGTTAAAATATAACAGTGATACTTACCAGTGCAACATCCAATAACATAATGTTTGTTAAAACGATCGGTGGGAACCTCGATGTTTCGCTAATAAACTGAAGAATTTGCACTTTTCCATCTGCAGCAATGAATGGGCAATCGATTTGTAAAATCTCTGTTCAATGTAACAGTGATACTCAACAATTCAACATCTAGTAACGTAATATTTGTTAAAACGCCGGATGTATCGGTGGAAACCTCGATGTCGTTTCGATGTATTGGTAGAAACCTCGATGTCTTGCTAACAAGCCGAAGATTTCATACTTTTTGATATGCAGCAGCGAATGGGCACACTGGAGGATAAATTCTCTGTTCAATGTAATGGTGATTGCTCACCAATACAGCCTCGAGTAACTAATAATATTTCTTCAAAACGCTCGATTTTTTTTTTCGATGCATCGGCTCACATGCCGTCGAGAAAAAGATCTCGGTTTTCGCCAACGAATCAACTAAAACAGCCAATAGGAAGGTGATATTTTTTCCGTTTTTTATGAGAATGTAACAAAAAGAAATGCATTTACTTTTCGTAGAAGATTTTCTCTACCAGTTGTAAACATCGATCACGAAACCTTGATATTTTTTTTCGATGTACAGGCTTCTGTAACATATAGGTTAAAACATCGATATTCGGTGGCAAAACATCGATTGTCGAAAATATCGAGGATTTTTGCCCATCCATATTTTCATCTCTTACGGGAGTGGGGAACGTAATTTCTCTGGGGTTGTAAATGCACTAAGACGCGGTGGCCACTTTTGGAAACCACCAAGTAAAGGATATAAAGCTTCGCTTGAAGACTGTCAACATCTCGTAGAGATAACGTAAAACAAGTGACCACAGCGCCACCACAAGCTTAGGGCAAAGAATATAAACGCTTCGCGTGAAGAAGCTCAACTTTCGTAGAGATAATGTAAAACAGGCGACAGCAGCGCCACCATGTAATGCGGCCGTAGATGCTCTGCGGGAAAGTTAACATCCAGGCGCAAAAAGCGTAGGAGACACGGCACGGGAAGCCTATTTCACGGAAAGGAAGCTAAGCTTTGATCTGCGACTGTTTCCTTCGGTCGCATTTGGTCTACTAAAGCATTTTCTTTTTGTTCTTTTCTGAGTATCCCTCCTGTCCCTTCTTTTGGTGAAACAAATATATACATTACAAAGGAATGGGTTCCCACAAAACGTAAACATTAGGTACCCAGCAAAAACAGTCTTGCTGGGCCAGCACTGTCCGCCAATTTCCAAGTAGTAGCCATAATAATAAAAAAGCAAAGACAACCGCAGTTTCCCAAAGCTACAATTTTTTTTTCTACCCTTGCGAAGTTTGTAAAATAAACGCACGGCGCTGGGGAAATTTTCTCAACAGATCGGAAAAACATTCGTTCGTATCTGAGCAGGTTCGAACCTGGGCCGTTGGCGTGATAGCTGAGCTCTCTACCGACTGGACTAATTCCTCACGTTCGAGTGCATGCTTAAAGCTGTCTGTTTGGTATGCAATGTGTAATCGAATGCTTCCCTCTTTCATTTTACAATATTACGAGGTATTTTTCATAAAAGTCAGTTTCATATAATTGATAAATTAATTTTTTCAACGTAACGATAGCTTTTTTTTCAGCAAACGTTGTTTTAATGGTTTTCCAGGATATTTGTTTCAAACGGTTTCAAATTTGTTCTTGTTATTCATCCACTCCATTCCATGAATTGTTATTCATCGGAATGGAGTGGGTGTATTTCATGGCTGTAATATAAACGCAGATCTAGATGAGAACAACAAAACCTTTGAACAAAACGCCAACACAAACAAGCGTTTATATTCTTTGAACACAAACACGCATGCTCAGTCTAACTCAGTCTGCTCGGCATCCTGCGGCATCAGCCTGTAATGTTGGCTTCTGTGTAGTAATTCTTTGCCGCATAATATAGTGCCGCTGGTTACGCCTCGCTGAGCCTTACCTTCTTATCAGTTTAGATATTCTTTGGTTAGGGGTAACATACTCTGCCGGAAAGCAAACATTCAGAAGCAAAACACGTTAGGGAGAATACGGCAGTGAAGCTTTTCCTTGATCCTCGATGGTTTCTTTCGATTTCATGACTATTAGCTTAGAGCAGTTTTTTTTGTTGTTGTTGTTGTTGTTGATATTTTCTGATATTTCCGCTTGTCCCTTATTTTGGTGAGAAAAATAGCCAATAATACAGTATTAGTATCACTATGTAAATTAAATTTCAGCAAATATTACAGTTAGAAATTCCGTCGTATTTGACATTACTGAAAATGTTTCTGATCGGGACTTTTGTCCGCCTACATGGACGTTCCGGGTGACCTCACCGCCTTTTTGTGTGTGGGTCCTTTAGAGTTCTTCGGAGGATCTGTATGACTCGGGAGTTTGTCTGGTCAAAGAATATAAACGCTTCGCGTGAAGAAGGTCAACTGTCGTAGAGATAATGTAAGACAGGCGACCGCAACGCCGCCGCACCATCAAGGAAAACATGCTCTGCGAGAAAGTTAACATTCAGGCGCGAAGCCTGTTCTTTGACAGAACGGAAGCGAAACTTTGATCCGTGATCGTTTCCTTGGGTCTGAGACTGGCACGAGAACCTCACAAACGGCCCCAACACCGTGCTCCACGCCGACACACGCATCCGGGCGAACAGCCAGACACGTACTCTCGAAATTCCAACGGCTGTTTCAGAGACGAATCAGCTTACTTACCATGGTCCCGGATTGAACGAGATACCAGAAATAGAGTCATGCATAACATTTATTAAAGGTTTTTATAGCTCTGAATGTTCTGGTTTCGAACTCTAGTAGTCTTCTAAGGTCACATTTAATGGCTATTTTTAAGTTGCTCAGTATATTTTGATTTTTGTTCTTATGATAAAGCATTTCTGTTTTCCATATGCTATATTTTGCAATTTCTAATAGATGGTGAATTACTACATTTTTAGATTCAGTGCAGTCTAATGGTACCATATTTAATCATTTCTGTGCCGATGAATTCTGGGAATGATACAAAATTTTATGTCATTAAATTTATGACTATAATTTAAATATTGTTGTAGCCAATCGCAGCAATACTTTGCAAAATTGAAATCAACAAGTAAATATTGAAGTGTCTTATCCGAATTACAATTAGGATTAAATACCAATTTTGTTCTATATAACCATTTTTTTGTCGGAATAATATGTGAAATTTTGAAAAGTAAATCTCTTTTTTGAGTTCAATGCTTGAGCCGCGGGTAGCCTAGGGGTCAGCCTTGAGACTGCCATGAAGATAACCTCAGGCTTGTTCCTGGGGAGGTACGAACGCTCGAACCACTAAATACCTGCCGTGCGTCGGATGGGCGCGTTAAGCCGTCGGACCCCGGTAATAAATAAAGGCGTCTTCCTCCCTTTTTCTACCTCACTTCCGTGTGACTTTCTTATCGGGCAGTCTAGCCCAAATCTCCTAGTTTCCTATTTCTAAGGGCTATTTAAGACCTGGGGTCAGACACTCCCTTCCTAACATCCTCTACATATGATCTGATCTGATGTTATACAAGTTCCTAGTTTCATTTTAGATTGCTGTATTCAAATATTATTTACTATATTAGACCGCTGCGCATGAGATTGTTTTTCTTCTTGAATATTTTAAGCGTAGCCAATGTTTTTAGTAACATAACCTAAAATTATGTCCTTCTACACAGCAGCGTTGAATCTGTATGTACGGATCAGTACTGCCGTCTGGCGTCCGTTTCAGCGTAGTTTTGTCCTGAGCTTGGACAAAGGAAATTCGGGAAAACGACAATCATCCATTATCACGTAGGCTACGATCGAGCCGTGGCACTGTATCTTGTATCTTAGTGTCTCAGGGTTGACTGCCAGAATTGAGATATGGCGGCGCCAGTTCCGTCTCGCAGAGCCTTAACTTCTCATTTAGATTTTCTTTGTTCTTAGTGGAGCACTTGTGTGATTAGCGAGAAGGTAAATTTTTGGTGTGTGTGTGTGTAAAATTATCCGCTCAAATAGGTAAGCATGACAGTTTCACAAGAATAAGGACCTTTTTTTTTTCAAGGACAGTCTTACGTTCTTGTGAAAATGTTTTCCATGTGCAGATACCGCAGCGTGATTAATTTTTTGGTTTTTATTTTAAATGTTCATTGCATGAATAATTTAGACTTTTGCTTCAGTTTACTTTTTTTATTATAGAAAACATCACTTCTTATCGGACACTTGTCTTCAAATACCATTCACTGGAAACAGAAAGAAAGGGACGTCATATTGTGCAAAAGCACGACGACCTCTCTCCCATTATGAACTTTTGTTGCCCAGCAACACCAACACGCTTGTTTCCCCGCTCCCATGTATGAACATGGGATCGGTTCCACCGGTGTTTCACACACGCCCCGATACACACACCACGGTTCCACAAGCAAGGACACTCACACCCCCGACGCAACACCATACAAACCGACGGCGGAGTCTCCTAGAACGACGGAGAGACAAGGCCCTTCGAAACGTTCATGTAGGAGGAAATTCCTCCTTCGGAGGAGACCCCGTGACATAGTCACCCAACGGATGACAACATCAGAGGAGGCAACGGCGGAGAGCAACAGGCTTTCCCCTTTCTTGTTGACTTCTTTGCCAGTAAAGCCAGAAGAAGGTCGTGACCTCACCTACAGTTTTCTTGAGCGTAAACAAAAAACCGCTGACATATTACTCATGGACAAATATTACCATCACAAAAAGAAAAAGAGAGCAAAATAAGTAATAACATGAAATCTGTCAAGACGGGAACCTACGAAAAAAAATGAATAAATAAATGGAACAGAAATAACTGCGTCATCTCGTTATCAAAGAAAAATCGCATAAAAAAACGTGCTTCGTTTATAAAACAATACAAAAGAGTCAAAATTAATGAGCGTTCGTTTTCTTTATCCTTGCGTGGGAGTTGCAAAATATTTAACGGACGAACAACTGCGAACAGACCTGACCCACAAAGAATAATAAGAAAAACAACTCTCTCCGCACTCTCTCCATCATGTCGTTTCTGCGCAATCGCGGCAACGAGGATTGCGATTACCCAAGATGCATAGCGAGCTGCAGAACAGAGAGTGAGAGCGACGCCGGTCTGCGGACTGACGGCACTCGCGATTGTCCGACGAATGGGCGTGGTCACCAACGACCCGTGATCCTGGAGTTCAGCTTTCAGCAGCCTAGGTCAAGCTGTGCAGAATTACCGCGTGACCCAGTGGGTCACTGGAAGCACTGGACTGTTTGATTTCAAGCTGCTTATCTAGGTTTTAAGCGCTGCGTTTTTTTTTTTTTTACTAAGGATGAAGCTCTAGACTATTTTCCCCTGTTCGGCAGTGAAGAAGATTCACACACAGCTATATGGTTTATAAATGTTTCGCAACTTAAGGAGGTTCCACCAAAAGCTCTGCCTTATGTTTCCAATGGTAAAACTCCTTTACATATTTTCTTCGCAATTAATGTATTCCCAAGGATGAAAATTTGCACAACGATAAGGCTAACTTTAATTTATAGTATGGGATACTTGCTAAAACAAAACCATAATTTATAGCATGGATACTTGCTAAATTATAGCATGGATACTTTAATTTATAGCATGGATACTTGCTAAAACAGAACCATAATTAAACAATCCAACATTTGTTTTTCCACTGACGTTATCAATGTACAGGTCGCTCTTCTATTAAGAGGTCTGAACATTACTCAAAGAAAAATGATTGATTGATTTTTAATATAATTATGGTTATGTTTTAGCAAGTATTAAGTATCCTATGCTATAACTTAAAGTTAGTTTTATCGAAGTGAAAATTTTCATCCTTGTGAATACATTAATTGCGAAGAAAACACGTAAGGCAGAGATTTTAGGTGGAACAACCTTAATCATTGAGTAACAGGAGTGTCGTTCGACAGTAATTGGCATGAATCATCCGCTTGATGAGTTAATATACAGCGCATACCTGACTACAGTAAAAGATATTTTTATTTTTGAAAAATTAATCGACGTAAAACTGCCGTGTATTAACGGCAAGTAAGCCTGTACAAAGAATAACTACCCCTTTCCATTCAAAACAAAAAACGATATCTCGGTACTGATCTGCCTAACATAGTTTATTTTTCTTGCATGTTTCAAGTTAGTTGATGAGAAGATTGCTGTTCCCAGTTTCGCTGCAGGAACCGAAAAAAAAAACGGGATTAAAATTTCATTGCAAAACCTGAAAAATAATTCTCATATTTTAATATAGTGGTTACGAGAAAAATGTCCTTTGTAGAGAACACTCACGAAAGCTATCATGAAGACAAATGATTATCTCAAAGAAGTATTTTTCAACTTAAGTAAAAGACCATAATATGAATTGAAAATTCAGAGAGAGAGAGAGTAAAAAGTGTTAAATTGTATGATATTCTTTTCTAGGAGAGCGAAAATTTCTTCATAAAATGTTACAATGGTACTTGCGTGGAGAATATTTATATGTCGGACATTATAAGGATCCCTTTAAAATAAATTCGTATAAATAATTTTTCCTCTGATAAATATTATAGTGATTAATTTTTGATGCAAAGTAGTGTAAGTGACAAATTAGTGCCTTTTGTTTTATAAGCACTCATATATGATAATTTTTTTTTTTTGTAGTTTCTAGTAATATTTTTAAAGTCACTGATAATTGGCCTTCATGTATAGCTTAAAAGCAACTCTGAGAAATTATTGTTGCTTTTTTGTTTGTTTTAAAATTTAAGCATCTGCTTTACACATAAATTGTTGAACACATGAAAGTAAGAATCCACAAATGATGTAGCTTGCTTTTGCATGAATGAGGAAATTAATAAGGTCGTTACAGTAATTTGATATCTGAAAATACGTATCTGTAACAAAGGGAGATAACCTATTCAAAAGTGTAGGGAATTAAAAAAAACATATTTTTATTATTTAAGGCTCTTCTACCGCGAAGTGTTCAAAAACCAATATGAGCTTGTATTGCCCACATTTACTCAGTTACATCCACTTTTTTATTCATAAATTTACATTATATTATTGAATTGAAAGCGATTTAAGTTAACTACTGATTGCGCATTTTTCTTAAAATCGCCAGCTACCGTTATCTGGTGGCTGTTTGAAATCAATAGAATCAGATTCTCGTACGATTGGTTGGTGCGGTGTCCGGCGGCCGTGACAGACTTCGGCTTGGTGTAGTAATCGATTATTTTAACGATTCGAAGATGGCCGCCCGTGTAAGTTCATTAATACATTTCTAAAGAACACCCTGGTGGATTTGCGTGGGATGTTTGTCAATTTTCTTTTATTTCTATTGAAGAATTTTGCTCCGCCGCCAGTCCGCTGACTCCGTTTGCGATATTTTGGCAGATTGCCTATACCGCTATTGTTTAAGGTGCACGTGGTCTTCCTCTATTGTGCTGAGTGTATTGTGTTTGTGCCCCTGTTACTGGATTGGATTTCAAGCCTGGAATTTGAGTACTTTTTCACAAATTTTTTTTGGTTAGGACTGTGTGTTGTTTTTGTTTTCTTACTGTTGCTAGCTTTTGGAAGGGGTCGGACTTTTTGTCCTCTTTGAAGAGTTAGAATGTCTGTTAGGACTGAGCCAAATAGGGCTAATGCCGTCGTGGTTACCCATAAGGGTATTTCTGCTTCGGACATTTGTCTTGCCCTTTACAAACACGTGGGTTCACCCCCCCCCCCCTTCCCAGTATTTTCCTTAATTCAAGAGGAGAATAAGAACAAGCTTGAAGTAGTACTAAACAGTAGAGATCACTACTTCAAGTTACTTGATAGCAGTATAGAGTGCAATAAAACTGTTTTAAAATGCACCAATGCTCAGACTAATGTGAAAATTAATTTTTGTAAGTTTTTGCATTTTGGAATTTCCAATGCAGAAGTCGCTACTGCATTTGGATTATTTGGGAAGGTATTACCTGCGAAGTTCGAGGTTAGAAAAGAAATGGCTGCGCACATGAAGGGAGCCCTTTCCGGGACTCGTGTTGTTACCATTGACATGAAACAAGCTGTCCCCAATTTCATGGAGGTCAAAGGACAGCGTTGTATGAATGTGTATAGGGGACAAATCCGGGTGTGCAGCCATGCTGGGCACATAGCTGTGGACTGCGGGAAGTATACCTGCAGCAATTGCTTCATTTTGGGTCACACTGATGAGGAGTGCAAAGAGCCGCGTGGCAACTGCAGATCAACACACCATCAAAGAAAGGTGTGTACACAGAAGTCCTTTGCACAAATGACCAGAGGTCCAGAGACTACCATTAGAGATGGAGGAGTGCCACGCTGGTGAGGCGGAGGACTCAAAAAGTGTTGCCGAGGCTGCGGCCTCGAGTAAAACAGATGGGGCCCACCAAATTACCAGCTCGGTGCACGCCTCAGAACCTCACAGGATCTCCGAGGAAGGTAATGATGCTAGTTACGGTAAGAACAGTGCAATAAAAAATGTGAATAAAGAGCATGGTTCTGTTCCAGTGAAGGAGAGAGAAACCTTTCCTATCGGTGAAGAGGGGTCTCTCCTCTGCAACTTCTGATGACGATGGGTATATTAAAGTTACGAAGAAATCAAGAAAATTGTCTGTCAAAGACCTTGAAGTTCTCAAATCCAGGCCCGGAAGCATAAGCGTCGTGGAGGGGCAATATGAGGAAAATATGGAGGTTGATGTTAATGGCTCCGGTGCTACTATTCCAGTGGAATCCAGCGCGGGGGTTATTTCCATCGAAGAGGACGAACAGGCTCCCAGTAGTGCCCGAAAAGAGACTGGAGAAAGTAGGGACTTTTCCAGCTATGGAGAAGAGAATTCTAGTGTGGAAAGTACTGATGTCTCAGAGAACAAGGAATGTGAGTCTGAATTATCTGACACCAGTTCTGTGATGGAGGGTGTTCTAAGTGAAAGCGGAAGTAATGAGAGCATAAATCTCAAAATCTTTGCCTCCTTACGGTGTGTGAGTGGGCTGAGAGTACGTAAAGATTGCATGACAGCTTTGGGAAATACGTACTTGAAAGCTGACACAGTCGGAGAAAGTGGTTTACAAGGGGACGCTGGATAGTTCTCGGCCTCACTAAGAAGGAAATGGGCTAGAGCTATGAAACTTACAGACTATTCCACATATTCACCCCGAAGTTCAACAAACTTGGAACAGCGTTTCTAGAGTTTCTTTAAACCTTCCAAAAAAAATTCTGAAGTCTGATCACTCAAATACTGCCCTGCTTTTAATATCACCTCCGAATCATTCGAAAGTGCTTCCCTTTCAAACTTTTTTTGAGGTTTGGGAACAGGAAATAGTCTGATGGAACAAGATCTCGTGAGTACAGTGGATGGTCTATGCACTTTAACCCCAGATCCCTCAAGACATTCATTGTCTTGCCAGCCTTCTGCGCTGGCGGATCATCCTGCAATATTGTTTGGTCCTTCGGGAGATAGTCAATAAAACTCCTTTCGAATCCCAAAAACCGTTGCCATGACCTTTGAGTCTTGAATTTCTTTGGCCGTGGTGAATCCGAGTGCCGCCGCTGCAGGGATTGTTGTTTCGTCTCTGGATCGTAGTGATGTAACCACGTTTCATCAATAGTGACAGGCCACTGAAAAAATTATCACCAGATCGCTCAAAATACTGCAAAACCGATTTGGAAATGTCCACTCGTTTTCGTTTCTCATCGGCGTTCAAACATTTCGGTACCAACTTCGCTGACATCTTCTGCATATCCAAGTGATCGTGAATTATGAACCCAAAACGTTCCCTGGATATCTCCAGTGTCTCAGTTATTGTTTTAGCTAAAATTCGCCGATCTGACAAAATAAAGTCATGATCAACAATTTCGGGTGTTGTCACTGTTGAAGGCCTCCCAGATCTTGCTGCATCTTCAGTCTCAAAGACCTAACGCTGAAAGTTGGCACACCATTTCTTCGCAGTGGAATATGAAGGGGACTTGTCACTTAATGTTTGCGTCATATACTCATGAAATTCCTTTGCAATTTTCTTCTGCAGGAACAGAAATTTGACGACAGCCTGGAGTTCCACTTTCGAAAATTGAACATTTTGCACTGACATGATTCTGTTCAGGACGTCAAACATCTACAAAAAAAAGAGGGGGCTATTAGTTTAAAAATTCGCACCTAACAATACAAAAGAACACCCTTTCGAGCTGCAGTGACAAAATAATGCAACAATTAGAGGAAGTGCTACAATAATGCCACAATTAGAACTTTTCATCATCCCCTCGTAGTCTAGACCTATTCAGTACTCTACTTTGGAGGCCTACTTATGTGAGCACTGGTGCACACTACTAACGTGGCCTTCATGTTCCTGTTGTAAAAAAATGCATTCGTAATGCACTTTGTCTAATTGTGATTTAGGGGTGCCCGATCAATTGGAAATAATGTAACGAGTGTTCTTAAAATCCCTGCATAAATCTCAAAATCTTTGCCTCCATACGGTGTGTGAGTGAACTGAGTGAGAAAGTGTAAACATTGCGTAGCGGTACATGACAGCTTAGGAAGAACTTGAAAGCTGCCACAGTCTGAGAAAGTGGCTTATTATAGACATAGTCAGTACTCTGCTTTGGAGACCGACTTACGTCAGCTTTGGCGCATACTACAATGGTTTCCATAAATTAAGGAAAAAACAGGATAATTTAAAAATTACTTGGTGAAATTTCATGGGAATCGGTGAGAAGATGCATTAAGTTGTAAATTGTAGGTTAGACAAAGCAAACCACGAAAACATTATTTAATATCAGAGAAATGGACTATGCAGGAGCATGTGAAAACACAGGGTGCAGGAACTAAATGAGGAAGTTCCTTCAATAGGTGGTGACCTGTAACAGCAATACAGGCCCGAATTCAATCAACTTAGATGGTGTCAATCAACTCAGTAGGCAGTAATGCCCATTGTTCCTGCAAAGTAGTAGCAAGCCCGTGTAGGTTATCGGGAGGCGAATTGAGGGTAGTCTCCCCAGAACATCCCAAACATTTATACACACAATGGACGTGGATTAGGAGCATCAAACAGAAGTCCTCTCTCTTTCCACGTTTACAAGTGAGTCACGTAAAATTTCTCATCGGCCGCCAGTGGGAATCGAACCCAGGGTCTTCCAGTTACGCGCAGGACATGCTGCAACTGCATCACAGCGGCCTCAAATTCTCCAGACTCACATACGACTAACTGCCAAACCACATGGCAGGTTGCTTCTTGAAGACCCGCACAATGCTGGGGATTCACCAAAGATGGTAAGCAACAACTGAACAAATAACTAGGAGGCGAATGAATAATTGATACACAGAATTGACGTGGATTAGGAACATCAAACAGAAGTCATTGCTCTTTCTACGTTTATAAGTAAGTCACGAAAAAATTATCATCGGCCGCCACCGGGAATCGAACCCAGGGTCTCCCAGTTACGCGCCGGACATGCTACCACTGCACCACAGCGGCCTCGAATTATCCAGACTCACATACGACTAACTGCCAAACCACATGGCAGGTTGCTTCTTGGAGCCCCGCACAATAGTCATATGTGAGTCTGGAGAATTCGAGGCACACACATACCTCCACCATAACGATCTTTTTCACTGATGTTACTGGGATCACAGCGGGTTCTGGCTGCCTCCAGATTAAACAACGTCTGGAATCGCTCTCTAAACTGTATCTTGATTCGTCAGTAAAGAGGACAGACCTCCATTGACCCTCACCTCACTCCTGCTAACATGCCCAACTCAATCGCTCTCTCCCGTGCCGTGCGGTGAGGAACACAAAAATTGGTGGTCGTGGAGCATGCAGAACTCCTTCATGAAGCCGTGTGCGCTCAGTTGAAGCTGATATCAACCTTCCAGTACAGGCAGCAAGAGCAGATCTGAGGTGTGTCGGTGTTCAGTTCCTTTGTCTTCGTGCGGTAAACTGCAAATAACGGTCGTCAGCGGCAGTTGTCCCCCTAGGCCTTCCTTGACTGTACCTTCTAGACGGCGAATCTGTTCTTAGAAATGCATTACACAGCCTACGGTTTAAAGAAGGACTCACAACTCACTTTGTCTATTTGCGATTTAGAGGTGCTCGATCAATTGGAAATCATCGAACGTTTTCAACTAAAATTTTCGCTTGGTCACGGGGCATAATTATTTTCCCAGGAATTCCGACACTGCTTCTCCATGCGACTGCACAAGAGGAATGTTATTTAACATCACATTAGGTGTCCTAAGTTTGTTTTTACAAATATGGCACTAGTGTCTCGCTTTTGAATTATAATCTTTGTTCTTGATTTTGAGGATTTTGTTAAGCAAACTATACCTCTTATTAATTTTATTTTTAAATTCGTGATCTCCTGTTTTCAAACATAAGTCGAAGAACAGCATTTCGTTTGGCCTGACACTTGTCATTAAATATTAGTTAAAATTTAAGCATTTGCCATTAATAATATTGGGTTGGCCCAAAAGTCATTGCGTTTTTTACACATGGATGGCAAAACATGTCTTGGAATGTAATTGACGTCATGTAACGTTAAGAACAGAAAGTGCACGATTTCTTTAACACGTGTTTGGCGCTGATTTCAAAATGGACAATCAAAAGGAACATTTTAGTCATGTTTTGCTTGCTGCATTACTTCCAAAAAGGGGAAAATACTTTGCAAACTCATAAAGTTGTGTGATGTGTATGGTGAAGATATTAAAACTACGGCAGTGTCAGAATTGGTTCGCGAAATTTTGGTCTGGAGATTTTGATGTTAAAGATGCATCACGCTCAGGAAGGCCAATCGAAGTTGATGAAGACAAATTAAAGGCATTGAACGAATGCAATTGTCTTTTAACGACACGAATGATTGCTGAGAATCTGAACATATCGAAATCGAGCTTTGAAAACCATTTAACGCAACTTGATACGTTAGTAAGCTCGATATGTGGGTTCCACATGAGCTCAAAGAAATTCATCTCACTAATCGCGTTGACATCTGCGATTCGCTCTTGAAACGTGAAGAAGTCCATGGATCGTGTACAACAACATCGAACGAAAAAAGATCGTGGAGCAAGCGTGATGAACCTGCTCAAAGCACTTCAAAGGCAGGTATGCACCAAAGGAAGGTTATGCTGTCAGTCTGGTGGTGGTTTAAAGGTGCGTATTTTGAATGGCTTCCAAGGAACCAAACCATTAATTCGGACGTGTATTGTCGTCAACTGGGTAAATTAAGTGATGCAGTCAAACAGAAACGTCTAGAATTGGTGAATCACAGAGGTGTTATGTTTCACCATGATAACGCAAGACCACATACAAGTTTTCTCACTCGTGAAAAATTGTTACAGCTTGAATGGGATGCGTTCTCACATCCACCATATTCGCCAGATCTGGCATCATTTGTTTCGTTCGTTGCAAAACGTCTTGAATGGTAAAATCTTCACTGCTCATGAGACTATCAAATCGTTCTTGCAACTGTTTTTTGCCGAAAAAAACCATAAACATTTTTGAGCGTGGAATCATGAACTTGAGACTGCAAAAAGTAATCGAAAAAATGGGCAATATGTTGTTGATTAAAGTTTTGCTTTCCCATTGAAAATTCGCCTTTCATTTACACAGGGAAAAAACGCAATTACTTTTTGGCCAACCCAATAGAATGAATTGATCGTTGAACTACTTTTTTTCTTTACTTTCCAAGAAATACGAAATATTTTTAGTAGTTTTAGTAAAGGAGAGTCTGACCCCAGATATAAAACTGCCCTTGAGAAGGTAGAAAATTTGAGTAAATGAACTCAATAGGTAAGAAAAATAAAAGTTTGTAGGGACAAGGGGAGAGCTACAATTCTCTGAAGCAGCCCCATCACCATAGCAGGGAAGAGACGAATAACCCAGTGAAGGGGTCCTGTGCTCAGGGCACCACATCTGCCCGCCATCGCCTCCACCCCCCCCCCCCCCCCCCCCGAACATTTCAAAAAATTCAGGAAACTTCAAAGGAATGAATCACCAGTAAAACAAATTATGTTATTCACAATTCCATAAGTACTGGAATACTTATTGTTCTGCTTTTAAATTCACAAATGAAATTTATAATTGACCTATTGCACTTATTATGTCCTATGTAAATTACATTCACTATAAAATTTTGGTAAAGATGAGAGAATATTTCTTAGCCTTTATCACTTCTCCACATACATATAACTAGGAAGCTAAAGCTTTACTAAATCGCTCAGTTCATAAAACGTGAAGCATCTGTTTAACTTTTTAGTGTTGCATTTTTAGTAGAAATAAAAGTTATTGAATTGATAAGCAAATCAGGTGAAAGAGACAATCTTAATATGCTTGTAATTCTTCAAGTTTTTTACGTTTACTTTTTTATTGAGAAAATTATAATATATATTTTTGTATCAAAGGTGCAATGCAAAGCTTGCTCATATGAGATATTCTTAAAAACTGCGACTGCAGAAACTGTCGGTCGTGTTACAATGAGGTGGATCGTTGTTATATACTAAGTCATAAGTAATAATATTACGTATAATATTAATACATTACGACATGTTCGGTGGCAGCGGTTTACACCGTTCTTCCTTTGGATGGTAATAGGTTGCAGCCGTTTTCATATACACTGACAGAAAGAAAAATCCAAACACCACGAAAAAATAGTTGTAGAGGAATGAAATGGCGGCAATACATTTGTATAGGTATCATATTTAATCGATTAAGGTTTCAAGGTCACAGCTTATTGTAAGCGCGAGAAGAGCCATTTTAAATGTGAAATGCTGGTACATTAATAACCAGTGTAACCGCCATAACGTTGAATGCAAGCACGCAAACGTTCATCCATTGTGTCGTACAGGTGCTGGATGTCAGTTTGTGGGATGGAGTTCCATGCCTGTTGCACTTGGTCGGTTAATGCTGGTTGGGGTGACGCTGAAGTTGTCGTCCAATGATGTCCCATACGTGCTCGATTGGTGAAAGATCTGGTGATCTAGCAGGCCACGGCAACATGTCGACACTCTGTAGAGCATGTTGGGTTGCAACAGCGGTATGCGGGCGAGCGCTATCCTGTTGGAAAACACCCCTGGAATGCTGTTCATGAATGGCAGCACAACAGGTTGAATCACCAGACCGACGTACAACTGTGCCGTCAGGGTGCGTGGGATAACCACGAGAGTGCTCCTGCTGTCATAGGAAATTGCACCCCAGACCATAACTCCAGGTGTAGGTCCAGTGTGTCTCGGCCGCAGACAGGTTGGTTGCAGGCGCTCACCTGGCCTCCTTCTAACCAACACACGGCCATCACTGGCACCCAGGCAGAACCGGCTTTCATCAGAAAACACAACAGATCTCCACTCCGTCCCCCAATGAGCTCTAGCTTGACATCACTGACGTCGCAAACGGCAGTGGTTTGGAGTAAGTGGAATGCACGCTACAGGGCGTCTGGCTCGGAGCTGTCCTTCAAGTAACCAATTTGTAACAGTTCATTGTGTCACTGTGGTGGCAACTGCAGCTCGAATTGCTGCCGCAGACGCGGTACTATGCGCCACGGCCATACGCCGTACACCGCGGTCTTCCCTCTCAGTAGTGCCACGTGGCCGGCCGGAACCCGGTCTTCTTGAGGCAGTACCTTCCCTTGACCACCGCTGCCAACAATCATGCACAGTGGCTACATTCCTGCCAAGTCGTTCTGCAATATTGCGGAAAGAAAATCCACCTTCTCGTAGCCCTATTACACGACCTCGTTCAAACTCCGTGAGCTGTTGATAATGGCTTCTTCGTCTTCTTAAAGGCATTCTTGACTAACATCAACACACTACGTCGAATCTCAACGATAACTAACGCTCACGAACGTTACAGCGTGTATTTACAGCAAACTTACTTTGCATGTTCCGAGGCGCTACTAGCGCCACACGTATCCGCCGAGCGCGAAATTTGCATAGACGTCATCTTACAGATGTACGTCATCTTACAGGTTGTGTTAGACCAACTGTCGTTTATCTAACACAACCCTTTCTTAGTGTTGGGATTTTTTTTTCCGTTAATGTATTTATTAACGGCATGTCTGAACTAAACAAGCATCGCATGTTCGTGCTAACAAACGTCCCATCACACGAAAGGTATAGAGGAAAACATGACTTTTTATAAGATTCCTGAGAGAAGGCCGAAACTATTGAAGAAGTTGCCGAATAAAATGTAACGGGATGAAGCCGCGAATGGCTGAGTGGTTAGCAGTTCAGACTCCCAATGCACGGTCTTCAGGTTCGTACCTGGGCTGATCTTGCGGCGGTGGTGTGAATTGCTAACAATCACTGAATGTTCGCCGTGCATCGGACGAACACGTTAAGTGACGGCCCCCAGGTTGGACCCACTGTTCAAATGGGTATCCTTTCCTATGCCCCCCTTAAATTATCTCACCCCTCTATGTGCAAAATGGTACTTGTACGGTGGTGCCATCTACTGTACTCTAATCTCACTACAAACTGTTCTGTCAAAGTCGCTAGACTTGCTCTCATTCCTTCAGTTTCTGTGTCCTGCCCAAAAGGCGAACTCGCTGTAGGTGGCTGGGACCTAAAATCTACTCACTGTGGACGGAAGACCTACAAGGAAATGACTCATACCTGAACAATATATAATGTAATGTGACAATTTTTTCATTTATAAATGTTCAGCACCGAATACATTCTTCCCACTTTAACTGTACTTCGATTCACCCTAAGAAGACACTGAAAGGAAAGGTACAAGAGGCTACGCACTCACTGAGCCTCCGGGGACGGCCGAAAGTTATGTTCATGCACGCCACTCCCGTTGACAGCTGCAAACAGCCAGAACACACTCCCCACTGTGTTCTGCTGTTTGCAGCTGTCAATCACTTCCCCCCATCAGCTCATTGGCACCGTCACTCACACTCTCTCCGGTTTAATTGTTGTTGATGAGGGCATTTTAAGTTATGTTCATGCGCGCCACTCCCCACTGTGTTCTGCTGTTTGCAGCTGTCAATCACTTCCCCATCAGCTCATTGGCACCGTCACTCACAGTCTCTCCAGTTGAATTGTTGCTGATAAGGGCGTTTTAAGAAGCGGATGTTTGCAGCTGTCAATCACTTCCCCATCAACTCATTGGCACCGTCACTCACACTCTCTCCAGTTGAATTGTTGCTGATGAGGGCGTTTTAAGAAGCGGATGTTTGCAGCTGTCAATCACTTCCCCATCAACTCATTGGCACCGTCACTCACACTCTCTCCAGTTGAATTGTTGCTGATGAGGGCGTTTTAAGAAGCGGATGTTTGCAGCTGTCAATCACTTCCCCATCAACTCATTGGCACCGTCACTCACACTCTATCCAGTTGAATTGTTGCTGATGAGGGCGTTTTAAGAAGCGGATGTTTGCAGCTGTCAATCACTTCCCCCATCAACTCATTGGCACCGTCACTCACACTCTCTCCAGTTGAATTGTTGCTGATGAGGGCGTTTTAAGAAGCGGATGTTTGCAGCTGTCAATCACTTCCCCCATCAACTCATTGGCACCGTCACTCACACTCTCTCTGGTTTAATTGTTGCTGATGAGGGCGTTTAAAGGTTCGGATTTTTTTACCCCTCAATAATGCTTCAAATTCGTTGATATTTTATCGTATGATGTTTAGCAACAGTCTGAGACTATCTTTAAAATTTCGACCGAATATGTTGAAAACTTCCCCAGTTAATTTTTTCCCATCTTTTAAACTTTTATCGGCGATTCTTTCGACATCGCTCTTATGGTTGCTACTTTTTTTATTAGAAGGAATCAAAGTGGGGAAATTATGAGAAAGGCGGATACCTTCATTCCATTCATATGATACTCAGTAATTTGCGGGCATATGAAAATGCCACGCTCGTTGACGCCGTCGTTATCGTTTCGATCACAAAATAAAAAGATAAGACAATAATTACAGAAATGAGTCATTTCAAATTACTGAAAGCCGAAGTGAAACAATGAACTGCGTTTCACTTGTAGATTTTTAAAATGTTATAAAATACAAGCTACTGTTTCCTTCGAAAAATCAAAGAATATGAGACAAAAATACCAGTAAATTAGAACAGCGATGTGAAAGTAGGAAAAAGAATGAGTGAGTTACTGAAATGACATGCTGTTTCGGCACAAAAGTCGCTCCTGTCTCCAAACCTCCCACACCCACCGCCCTCAAACATTTCTTCGAAACACAGCCGCCTCCACATAACAGCAGCTTGATGGGTGAGGAGCGATTGTCACCATCCCGTTGCAGCAGCCCATTCAAGGCATTCTTTCTCCTGCCCAGCAGCCCAAGAAAGGATTAGTGCTGTTGGAGGAGGGGTGGGTGAAGCCTTGTCTCCCAAACACTGCATATCTACGCATGCATGGGTTGGTCTAATTTTAAAACTTCATTTCAGAAAATATATCACTTTGTAAAATAACTATATGTACTTATGAGTAAACAGCTAGGGCAATATAAAGTCTGATTCGGGTATTAAATGCATTGATTTGTATGAAAAATTTTGGGAACTACTTTGAGTTGCGGAGGTAGGTTTCATGTACCTTTAGCTTCAGTGTCTTAGGGTGAATCGAAGTATAAGAGTGAACCATTATGAAGGGTACAGAACAGCTGAGCCGCGGATGGCTTAGTGGTTAGCGAGTCAGACTATCAATGCAAGATCCTCAGGTTCGAACCTGGGCTGATCTTTCAGAGATGGTGTGATTTACTAACAATCGCTGAATATCCGCCGTGCATCGGACCAGCACGTTAAGTGACGGCCCCCAGGCTGTACATCCTTCCGTGCTCAGCCATCACCCCCTAATAGCTACAGGCCCGTGCACCAAACACTGGAAGCTGCATGACGTAGGGGAGAGTAGGCTGATGTCCGTGGTGGGTGGTCGAGCATGCATGTGCTGCTCACTCTGTGTAAACCTAACTGTTGATTTGCGTGGTCGTCGTCAAATTTATTTTCATTAAGGAATATTTTTAGGAAAAACAGCACCAGAAGTAAAATCAATATGCCTTTTAAGTGCTGTGTACCACACTGCCGCGGTAATTATGATGATGGACCACGCGTAAGCGTCTTCAAATACCCTACTAATGGGGAGGTTCACACCAAATGGATTACAGCAATTAAGCGAGAACATTTTCAAGTGACGAAGAACTCTAGGGAAAGTGGAAACATTTTTTTAACCTTATTTAAACTACTTGTAAAATAAATATTTTGAACAAGAAAATTTAAATTTGGTTAATTTTATAATCAATGCATCTCACAGCGGGAAGTCAGAGCACTGAAAAGATTTTTGAAAAATGAAATTTATGTTTGTAATGGAAATAATAGATTACTTGTGTTGTTATAGTAACCCATAACATGTTTTTCCAATGTATCAAATAAATTCAAAGTAAAATATGTTTATTTAGGAAGGGATTTTAAACTTTATTATGGACACAGAATAATAAGGGTTGCATGTTTTTGATCCCAAGAGTAATATGTTGATACATTCGTTCATAGTTATTTAAGTGTCTAAGGCAGTGCCAGACTAAACTTTTTTGGGGTCCCTATTTCTGGGCACAAGTGCTTGTAAAATAACTATGCCGTATACCCTATATGAAATATATGTATGTCATGTACACATCTAACATGCCTATGTCCTTTATATAAATGTTAAGGCCTTGTTGCCATGTAAAATACATCTTTTGTGTTTGCAGACATGGAGAGTTGCATTGAATTATCATTTTTAATATTTATTACTAAAGGAACACAAACAATGAATCAAGTATAGACAGCAAAAATTACATATGAATGCCCAAAAACAGAAGTTCACACATAGTTCAGGAGTAAGTTTGCCTTTAAAATGTCTGTTTAAAGATTTTGAAGCATTTTTCTACAAACCAACACATTGAAGAACTTCATGTGAGCAGTGTGTATGCTCTATCTGTGGTAGGATAGGAATTTATCAGAACCATTCAATTTCTTAAAAATTAGGTGAAATATATCGGTACACAGGTATTGGTTCAGTATTACTTGCTTAACTGCCAATGTTTCCTGTAAAATTATTAAAAAATGAGAGAAATATTACCCAACTTATAACTCGAGACATATCAGGTAAACTACCAATGCTGTTAATAGCAGTAGCAATATCTGTTTGTTTTATTTATAAAATGAGTACCCCAAAAAGTGTCTTTCAGTGTACACAAAATTTTGTAGAAAGTTTTGCAAACATGTCAGTCACTGATGTTAGGCATTCATTACATTAGAACTGCTAAGTGAGCTAAGAAAACTCCCTCAAAAATCTCTTCAAGTGTACTCTGTGTAGGAAATAAACATTGCTAGTATACCCCAAAAATGCCCCAAAATGTCTCCGAGTGTCAACATATCTTTCAAAAATTTTATTCTAAAGAAATGCAAACATTGGATCAAGTATAGACAACAAAAATTAGGAATGAATGCACAAAAACAAAAGTTCACACATAGTTCAGGAGTTAAAGTTTGTCTTTAAACTGTCTTCTTTCTTGCTTTATGGCTTGCAAAGGAGTGTGCATCGTTGAACGATAACTGCTTAACAAAATCTTGGTCTAATGACATGATAGCAAGACCATTAAGTCTTTGTTGAAGCATTGTCGATTGCAAGTTATATTTTACCAAGGCCATTTTCGAAAAAGAATACTCTGCTTGTCAGTTGGTTATTGTTATTATCAAATATAGTTTGAATACATTGAATACATTTGGGAAAACATCAATTAAATTGTAATATACACTGTATTGACAAGTCACCAGACACCTTGAAGGGAAACACAACATAGCATTTATTGACATACATAGACAAACCACTAATATAACCCCCAACAATCTTTCCTTTCTCAAAGTCAGTTCTCTCTGTCTTGACATTTTCACTCAACCTCACAGTGCAATGTGATCGCGGTCAGCTGCAGGCTTGTTTTTATGGCGTTTGCAGCTGTACCGCACATCTTAACAATGCAGCAGATATGTTCATTTGCTTTTGAAGGGGTGTCCTATGACTTTTGTCAATATAGTGTGTATATATGTATTTTACTTCTTTTTCCCTTCCTTTTTCTTTGTGTTTTGTGCAGTGGCTACATTCACACTTTTGATAAAGTCATAGAACTGTGAAATTTCACTTCGTAAAAATTCACCCAAATCCTCATTGTACAAATCTAAACAGTTATTTAGAGAAATTTGGTCAATCGCATTAGAAGTTTGGCCGTTAACTAATTGAAATGGAGACTGACAGTTTTTATAAGCTAACAGACGTTTGTTAAGTTTGCTATGCAACTGATCAATAATCACATTGTGTCTACCTCAAATTTTTCCATTCTTGAAAATAGTGTCATTATGGTTATTGCCATCTGCATATTTTTTATTGATCGTGATTCGACAAAACTTCCCAGAGATTTTTCACTTAATGTTTTAACTATTTCGTCATAGTTTTCAAAATTATATCTTTTATTGGCAATGAAATGCAGTGTTAGAATTAGAAGTAAATCTTCTACAGGCTTAGCGAGCTGACCACTCGAATTTTCAAATCAGTGGTCTGCCAAAATGCCCACTGGTCTGTGCAAAAAAAATAATAATATATATATGTATATATATTTGCAGTATATGTAGAAAATAATGTATCATTTTCATTGTAGTAGTATATGGCAAATTTAGAATGGAATGCGTGTGTGTATGTAATTATGAAAATAGTACTAATAAATAAAACACAAAACATGCTATGCAGTAGTAGAAAATAAAAATAAAAACAGCTGACCAGTATATAGCAAAAGTTGGTAGTTCACTCATTTTTACGGTCCAGGAATGGCACAAATGGTGCTAGTATCCAGAATGGTACCTTGATTTATAAGGGCACAGATATGAAGCGCTATGCAACATACCGAAAGCCACCTTCATGGAATTCCTTGCTTCAGTGTGAAAGGCAATTCCATGTAGACAAATACAATTTAGCAAAGTCGGAGCATAAATCAGTGGTGAAGCATGACTTTGTAAGTAAGGGAAGCAATGCAGTTAATTTGCGATAAATAGATGGCAAAAGTGATATGAATGAAAACTTATAATAATTAAAATCAGCAAACGACCCATAGTTTATTTGCTACATTGACAATACAGCATCACAGAAAGCATCGTAAGACCCCCTCCCCCCAAACGCAACCATGCGCGGTATCACCAAAAGAAATGTCTATGTAGAAGTTCAAATGCAAAGATTTATAAAAAAAAATTTTCAGTGGAAATGTTGAAAGGGAAAGAAACTTGTCTACCCACACAGCAAAAAGAATTGTGGATTGCTTCTATCAGAGCTAAGACGGGCTTGGGCTGTAGAATATTTACCCGTTTCGAATTTGTCAAATGAATTTGTCTGATAAATACGTATTTTGAGATTTAAACTCTTGTTTAAATATCAAAAGACCTATTTATCAGACAATTTTGTTTAGATTCAGTGTAATTTAACGAACGGTTTTGGTAATGAACAAATACAATCTCAGTGTGTTGGCATTAAAAAAATTGAAAAAAATAAAAGTGTGTACTGGTTTGTAAATAATTAATGTGATATGGTAATTTTAAATAATAGCTGTTGTTATAATGTTGCAAATATAAATGTAATATAACTTTTGTTGTTGTGTTTTGTTTGAAGAATGTTCTCTAATATTTAGTTACTTTTAATCTTAGGTATGTGAGCTACATTTCTGAGAGACTGACATTGTTAGAGAGTCTTCTTCTTATGATGAGAAATGTGGGAAATTAATAACAGCTCCATTGGCACACCCAAAATTAAGGGATGGTGCTGTTCCATCCCAGTTTCCAGGATGTCCGGATTACATGTCCAAAGCGGACACATCTAGGGAAGGTCCTGATGAAAAAAGAACCAGAATTGAAATGGAAACTCTTCAGCGAGCAGTTCAAGAAAGCATTGAAAGTAAAGCATTGTATGATAAGAAAAAGGCATGCAACAATTTATGTGAACTTAAAAAGCATTTACAATCAACAAAAATTTCTAATATTTGGAATGTCATCATGGATAAACCAGATCAAGTAGTTTTTCTGGACTTAAAGTTTTCACCTGGCCCTTCTGTGTTAAAATCAGTATGTGTAAATAATGAATTGGATATAATGGCATATGTAGGAAGTTCACCAATAAAGCACTTGGGTAAGTATAATTTTCCTTTCAAAATTAGAGACATTAATGATGTATCTGACATACTGCAGACTGTCGAGGAATTGTACAAAGAAAGTAGCGACTCCTCGGTCAGTGATGTGATTAGTGTAATCCAGGAATTATTACTAAATATGCTAAAGGTGTTACCAGAAGAAAAAGAAGGTGTTGTTAATTTTATAACTGAGCAACTCATGCTTATTTCTAACAAAAAACCTAATGTAAGATATAATGTTGATTTCTTAATATTTTCAAGTTTAGTTTTTTCCATTTCTCCTCATGCGTATAAATTTTTAAGAAGTTCTGGATATGTTATTTTTCCGCATCCATGTACAATACGAAGAATATGTTCCACATTGAAATTAGATCCTGGAAGTGAACAATTTGATGAACATTTTTTGTCGTATATGAAACAGAGGTTTGGTATGATAGAATCGAGAGATCACATTGTGTCTCTTATGGTTGATGAAATTCACATTAAGTCATGTCTTGATTTCAAGGGGGGAAATATTGTAGGGGCTGCCTACAACAGTGAGAAATGTGCTACAACTGCTTTTGTATTTATGGTTCAGAGTTTTTTGTCAGCCTATAAAGATGTTGCATATATTTTGCCTGTAAGTAAGATAACAGCCGAAGACCTTTTTAAGGCTATTAAGAGAGTTATAACAGGTTTAGAAGGTATTGGTTTTAAGATAATTTGTGTTAGCTCTGATAATAATGCAATCAATGGTAAAGCAATGTCTTTTTTTCCTTCTCCACCAAAACTGAGTATTGTGTACATTCATCCCTCTGATGTAAATAGACCTTTGTTTTTTATTTATGACCCTGTCCATATTTTAAAGTCCTTACATAATAATTGGTTGAACCAACGTAACCATGGCCAGTGTATGTATTACATTGATTTTGATGATCATTCAAAAACTAAGACAGCATCTTTTGATTCCATAAAAAAAATGTATTCTTTAGAACTGGGAAACTTGATAAAATATACATATGGTGTTACTTTAAAAGCTCTTTCTCCAACAAATTTAGAGAGACGAAATGTTAAGTTAGTTTTGCAAATTTTCAATGAACATGTAATTGAAGGTTTGATACAGTTTGGAGAAAAAAATGAATTGCCCCATTTTAGAGAGACTTCAGAGTACATAAGGATTATTTATACATGGTGGTCAATAATGAACGTTAAAAAGCTTATTTAAGGGGGAACACAAAAGAGATAAGTTCATGGAGCCACTCACTAACAGTGACAATGACGTAAAATACCAGTTCTTAAGCAAATTTCTGGACTGGGTTAACCAGTGGATTAATGCAAAGTATTCAACTGGGGTATTGACAAGGGAAACTTTTACATCTCTCAGACATACAACTCATGCTGTGTTAGAGTTAGTAACATACTGTATAGAAGAGTTGAATTTTTCTTTTATATTAACAGGGAAAATTCAGACTGATGCTTTGGAGTATCGTTTTGGTAAGTTTCGCCAGCTTGCTGGCTCTCAGTTTGCTATTTCATTACCTCAGGTTTTTGAGACTGAATGCAAGTTACGTTTGCAAACCTGTAGCTCCCTTAAAAATTAAGTCAGCAAAGTATGGTGACTTAAATATTGATCTGGAGCAAAAAGAATTGACCAATACAGTAAATTTCAATGAAGATACAACTCTTTCTGGATTTGATAGAATTGATGTAAATATAAAAGATGTGCATGCTGTTCAGCATTTACTTCCAGTTCTTACATACGTAGCTGGTTATTGTGCTCACAGAACTATTAAAAAACTAAAATGCAATTCTTGTAAAATGTACCTTGTAATAGATAATACTGTTAATTTTTGTCAGTATAAACTAACATAAAAAATGGATAGAGGAGGACTTCTATATCCCCATCCTGAAGTATTAGATATTGTAGTGCATACATATGTTATTGTACAAAAACTTGTTTCGGCTGATTTTGAAAATCTGTTTTGAAAGGTCAGAAACCAAAGGCAACTTGTTTTGGATTTGACAAAAGATGTGCTAAACAAAAAAGAAATATGTTTAAGTGTAGATTGCTCTGAAAGTCATGGTATTGAAGTTGCAACAAAATATATTATCATGGCTGCCACAAATACATTTCTTAATAATTACTGTAAAAGTAAAAGTGACAGAAATGAAAAGCAGGATAAAAAAGGAAACTTCAAACCTTAAAAAAATAGTTTGAAAAAAAAATTGTAGAATACTTAAATGTTCAGTGAAAATAATTTTGAAAAGAAATCATTGTTATCTTTTACCATATCTTGAAAATTTCATTTAGAACTTCATGCTCCACCAATCTTGAAATATTGCTTTTCCTTAATTACTGACATTACAGCAGCACATACAATTGCCCTATGGTTGCCATGTTTTAAAAAAAAGCTGCCTTTAAATATTAGATGAAATAAGCTTCTTCACAACAATGTAGCAGTGAATAATAATTGATACAACATTGGTGCAGGTAAAGCAGTCCATCTCTATCTATTTTTTTAATTGTCATTTGTCATACTTAATGTTTTGTTGATTACAAAGAAAACACTGCAGTCACTACATTTTAGTTTCTTAACAGTAGTATAAGCACAATAACTTCCTATAAATGTAAGGTTAGGAAGTTCAAAATCCACATTAGATATATCATTTTCTAAAACACTGATCTTGGAAGTCTGAAACATTTTCAGCTATCTGCATTTCTTTCCAGTCAGATAATTCACTGAAACTACTGAAAGAAATATCCCCAAATTCACTTGAATTGATTAGCAAAGGTAGACTACCTGGGAGTCTTAACTTTGTTCCACATTTATAAGCTTGACATATAGAAATATGATACTGAAATCCTGCAAGCTGCCTATATTTTCTAAACAAGTTTTCTAGTTCATCAGCCTGTACTTTTCCAGGCAGTAAGTATTTAAATTTAAGTTGATTTGTACAGTATCTAACCAACTGAAGTATAGCACAAGATATGTGTTTTAGTGCAGTGTAAGTTTTGCACTATCACACTCCAATTTTTTCTACCTGTCAAGCCACCTAAGGAACTTTTCAATGAACACTACTTTTACATCTGCTGTTAGTGTTTCATGATATTTGGTCCTCAAGTGTTCCCCTTTAAAAACTGCTGTCACATTATAAATATTCCACCGTGTAATTATAATCTTAATACATTCAGTGTCACCAAAATTTAGTATATTATTAATTCATCCAACAGTCAATAAAGCTTCAGCAGTGCTACAGTTGAAAATCTGGAGTATTCATTTCACATTTAATTTTTGTCTTTCTAAATTGGAAGGACACAAAGCTTTTAATGTTAAACCATAACCATATTTCACAATTTGGCCACTTTCAGTCTCATGTAATTTCTTAACTGAAGTGAAGTCATTGGTCTTCATAGAGGACATCAAAATCTGGATAATACATACATTGCCCATTTTTCTGATTCAGCCAGGTACTTCTCACAGTTTTTATTAAATGAACAGTCAAAAATAAAATGTAATGGCCTTCAACTATCATAATATGGGTATGTATATGACCACACACTTTGTAAAGGAGGATCTGAAAAGAATGCCATTGTTTTTTGGTTTATAGAATTGTTGTCAGTCAGTTACAGTTACAATCCCTTTAAAGCCAATTTCTTCCAAACCAACAATAACTTTTTTTATTTAAAAAAAATGCAAATCAGTTCTTGTTAAAGTGTGGACAGGAAAATTTTGGGCCACATCTTGAAAGGAAGACCTTAGGTTTTGTACCATGAATACAAAAGTACTGGTTGCAACACTTGTGTTATTAAATGCCATTCCAGTCAGATGACCAGCAGCATAATCCTGAGATTAAGCTGGCTCAACAAATGCTAAAATGGGGAAAAAAGTTGTAACAAAATGCTAAAGATATTTAGCTGTTTTTGTCGCTCGGAAAATCATAACACTAACTGAATTGTTCACACCAACAATGCTTTGGACATGAGTGGGAAATTAATGCTTATGGCTTTGGGGGGATGCCATAGATGTCATAGTTGACTCAAGTCTCTGGCGTAATAGTTGACTTAAATCTCTGGTGTAATCAAAATATGGTTTAAAATGAATTTCATCAATGTAATAATTTTTCATTTCCCTCTAAACCAGGTTATGTTTACTTGATGTATCTTAGGAAAAACTATGAAAATTGTTGTCCTTGGACTAAAACCAAATTTTTAACAAAGTTTCTGTAGGGTGCTGGAATGTGGGATAATGATGTATTGATGTTAGATTGTCTCAAGAACCTGTATGTACGGGGAGGGGGGGGATTGAATTCAATAAACTAGCAAAAATAATTTAATCTGTGGAGTACCTATGTGGGGGGCTTCACTGCTGTAAAATAAAGGTAAGGGGGCCGTCCATAAAGTACGTCCGAGATTTTTACTATTTTTAGACTCCCCGCCTCACCATGTCACATTTTGTCCGATTGTTAGCAACCCCTCCCTAAAAAGTATGTCCTAATTCCCGCAACCCCCTTTACTTTTTGACGACTGTTTCTAGAAGTCCGTTGTGAAACAAAGAAAACATAATTATTCAAAGGAAACATCCATATATTTACACGTTTGCTTCAGAAAATGTTTATTATTTAGGCATTAATTTATAAACACGTACATTTTCTTTGTAGCACGCTCTTTTGTTTTTTTCTGCATTTCACGTTTATTTTTTTCCATAGTCTTCCTTCAAGTTCCTTTAGCTTCTGCTTTTTTACTGTTAGTTCTTTCGTCTGTACTTCCGTTAACATTCCACTTGGTTCCCCTTTCAGTAGTCCAAATACATTGGCGTTTAAAATATTGATTTCATCATTCAGAGCTCGTTGTGCTGGTGCTAATCAAAAGAATATTCCTGGCTTAATTTTTGACGAACATGGGTTTTGTTCTTCATTACTTTTTTTATCAGAAGTGATAAAAAATATTTTGTGACTCATTTACCTCTATCCACTTGGTGGGTTACTACACTGCTACCCTAGGATGCGCAACCCTTCTCAAAACGGCTCGGTCGACAACGCATTTCCCATTTTTTTTTTTTTTTTTAACTTGAAGCAACTGATATTTTAGGCATTGAATACAGAGTGGAGCCCGTGGACGCCTCCTACCCTGAAAATAAATACACATTGCCGACATATTTTTCAGATAAAATATAATTAAGCAATAAATATTGCATTCTCTCAGTTTATTAAGTTGAAAGAGCTCAATTCTAAAAATCATAAAATATACTTGCAGACTCTCAAAGGACTGCGAAAAAAACAACCCTATCCCCCCCCCGTTGATATAAAGACATATCTGCAAACATAATTAAGTTCTAATGTGAACAAACGGGGAGTTTTTTAATAATACGATTCCACTATATTTTAGCCGCTGGATGTCCGAATTACTGAACTTCTCACCTCCCCCATGTTACATTTGGTCTGGTTGTCAGGAAACCTCTCTCCCCCTGTAATCTTGGACGTACTTTATGGACGGCCTTTAATTATGTTTGGTTCACTTACAAGTTTTTTAATTTCTGTGAAAAATGCATGTATAATATCTAACATTACATGAAATCTATTACTGTTGTTATCATTTGTATTTTATGCCAAACATGCCACTTTTTCTTAAATTTCATAAAGAATATTTACATTCTTTATCTGTGATGGATATGTTGTATTTTCTAGTTCATGAATGGGAACATTTCTTACATATAATATGTATCAGCAAATCACTGGTAACTGTGACATAACTATTTCTGTGGTATACTTATTTCACACAAACAAGTTTACAAACATTATGCAGTTTGCTTTTTAAATTAATACCCAATTTTTTGGTATTTCATCCTCCTTCAAAAGTGATTTTAAGCTATTCAAATCATTAAAGTCCTAATCAAAATATGAAGTTTATGGTGATACCAATGTAAAGTACAGAAGTAAGGCTTCATATTCCATTTATCATATTTCATGTCAGCTAGAGTTTCATATCTTTGATATTAATTTGAAAAAAAATCTACAACTCAAGGAGCATAATTGTACCAGAAATTTTTGCCTTCATTCAAGTACTTGTTAATAAACTTTTATTTTAGAACATGAGTTAGGTGAGGAAAACATAGTTTCTTTAACGTCTGTCATGCCGTCCCGGTGGCGCAGTGCTCTAAGCGATGGCCTCTGATCATTCGTCCGAACGGGGTCCGGGTTCGAATCCCGGTGAGGCATGGATGTTGTGTTTGTCTTACGGCACTGGCTCTCTCCCTTCCCTGGAGCTAGTGAACCCTAAATTAGGGACGGGCGACTGCTTATAGCCCATTGAGTTGCTCACGGTGGTCGTTAAACCTCCAATAAAAAAAAAAAAAAAAACAATTAACGTCTGTCATGGTCATTTAGTTAAAAATTAATTGCTGTGGGTAGCAAAATATAGATACTGAATCTTTTATTCACTAAAATATGTCAAATTTCACATAATGACTACAAATAATTTGCTTCCTGTAAAGCATATGTTCAAGTTTATCAGCAGCACTGTTAAATTTTACTGATGCAGCGTTTGAATTACCCAGTGGTCCGCTGGCCGTTGTCCAGTAAAACTTCCGTCGTACCACTAGACTATTGATTTTATCTGGCCCGGATGGCTAGTAAGTTGTTTTTTTGTTTTGTTTTGTTTTGTTTCTAATTTGTCACAAGTTAAAAAATGAATGTTTTTCTTTTACCTTGCTGTATGGTTTTCTTCTTAGGCTGCAAACTAATAAGTTTAAAAACAAATATTGTATATAATTCCATTGAAATGATACATTGTTTACTACATATATTGTAAATGTCTTCAATTTTTTTTTTTTTTTTTTTTTGTACGGACCAATGAGCATTTTGGTGGACCAGTGGCTTGCAAATTCTAGTGCGTCCGCTGGGCCAGTAGATTTATTTCTGATTATAACACTGCTGATGACATTACACAAGCTGTTGTAGTAATAAGATTCACTTTAGTAAGAGCTTTGGTCTAAAGAATTTGCATGAGCCACTATTTTTCAAGGTACTCACAAGTTATGAATCTTGAAAACATCTCCCATTTGACACTCAACATATTGGCAGAAGAATCCAGCATATTTTAGGTCACCACAGAAAAATTCATGGTGACAAAAAATATACTGTATATGGAGTGGCATATCAGATGAAGTCTGATTAAATTTATCCAAGACAGTGTTTTTTTTTCTAAATTATTCCTACAGCAGAATTTTGTAAAAAATATCAAAATGTGACCGAAATCTTGAAAATTAAAAATTTTACATGCCAGAAGTAAGTGACATAAGTTAAATTCGTATTTTTAAATTTATCTTTGCACGGTTACTCTCATCAATTACCTGATGAGATGTTTAAATCTTTGCACGGTTGTTCTCATCAATTACCTGATGAGATGTTTAAATCTTTGCACGGTTGTTCTCATCAATTACCTGATGAGATGTTCAAATCTTTGCACGGTTGTTCTCATCAGGTTCTCAGGTTCGATGTTCAAATAAAATCTTTGTTGGTGAGAACAACCGCGCAAAGATTTGAACATCGACCACTTACAACCAAGAGGTACGTGAAAGATTTTTCCTTGAATTACATTCGATTACCGAGATATATGTTCGCAGTGAATACTAATAACTTCCAACTGAGAAATTGCATTTCACACAAAGGAAATATAACATGTAAAAAATTCCAACAGTTAAACCACCATTAAATGGTTTAAACTGAAAAAGAATAAGGTATGTAAAACATGTTTTTCAATCTCGATACATAGTGAAATACGTGCGTATTAAACAATCTTGTTAAATTTTTTCTGTTACATTTGTTAATTATGAATTTTAAAATCTTTTGTATTGCGTATTAAAAGAAGTCACAGAAAGAGAAATTTCTACCTTTGCCTTTGTGTTTTAAAATCTATTTGTTTTACTCTATATCTCTTGATATCTCATGTATATACAGCCTGACATTTTTTCTAATAAAATTTTCACAAATTTGTTCATTCTGGTTTGCATTGTTTTTATTGCTTAAGTGTCAAAACGGTATCACACTCAGGAGATAAAGGAAGGCGACTAGATATATGTTTTAAATTGTTCAAGTAATTATTTTAATTAGTAAGAGTAATTTCACACTTTGCATAGTGAAAGCAGTTATTTCCCACTTTGCATAGTAAAGCAAAATCAGTAGTTTTCCAAAAGATACTAATCATATTCTTTTTAAATATATCAGAAATCTATAGATATCAGGGCTTGAAAAATATGGGAAAAGTTACATGCCCACGTGCCCAGTTGGGCATGTAACTTTTTGGTGTTTATTTACTAGCTGGGCAAGAAATTATTTACTTGCCCAGGTAGTAAAAGCTGGATGCGCAGGAAAATTTATCTTTTAAGATAACAAACCAGAACCCTAATTTTTTTTTAAGTTAAAAATATGATCTGTTTTAACATGTTTGCACTTCCATTTTAATGGTCTGTATTACAAATGTTCAATGCACAAAAGTGTGTATATCAATTTTTAATATGATGATGCTAAAATTGGTATGAAATGGTATGAAGATGAAATTGGTGTTTTGGAAATTTAGTGATTCTGCCATGTTCCTTTTATTAAAGTTTTCTCCCTTTGTCATTAAACATGAGAAACCAGTTACATCAGAGGCATGCATCCTGTTGTTGATTATAAACAAAATTTGTAGCAAAACTACATATGGTTTCCGATTTCTGGGCGTAAAGCATAACATAATTAAAGATGTGATATTGCTCTTTCTTTGGTACTTCGTAACAATAATACAACTTCCATTAATTAACAATGACATGAAACACAACATGTGATGACTATCTTTTTTCTTGTGTAGTAGGAAATTTTATTACCAAACTTTTTTACTTTAAAATTTAATTGCCATGCACAGACAATTAGATTTTTTATTTATCTGCCCAGGCGAATGATTTACATGCCCTGGGCATCTCTGGCATGGTATTTTTAAGCCTTGGATATTGTTATTTTTAAGAGAAAAAAAAGTACCTGGATCGACATGAATCCACATATTGTAGAAACTATGTTCTAAACAAACAAGGTTTTTAAAATACAAGTAGAAATATATACTCGCTTTTTTTTTTTTTTTTTGAAAACAGTTGCTTAAAATGAGAGATCAACTTTTTATTCATTTATCTAGACTTATCTGTTTCCAGACTTGCTGCACTGCGTCTTCACAAGCTATAGCTATAATAACTGGAACTAATATATCTCATATTATCCGATAACTACTGGAAAGTGTGCTTCCAAACATGGGGGTGGGTGTCAATTTTTGTATGGGGAAAACTTCTTCAATCCTTCATAGAATTTATTTTGAAACCAAAATCATAAAAAAAAGGGAAAAAACAATCTTTTTCAATAGCTTTAGTAATGACAAAACATTTGTGCAAAATTTTATACCATTGCTTTTTATAGTTTCTGAGAAAATGGTACATCAAGTTAGTCAATTTATAATGAGATATGTACATCTTTTAAAATGCATCCTATTGTACCAAAACAATCTCTTAGATTTATTCAGTACAATAACTGCATGTGCATTTGTCAGGTTCTCAAAAAATATAATAATTATCTGTAAAAATGCTTTAAGAAATTATTGGAACAAATTTCAGAGTTTCTTAGAAATGTGTCTTTGAAATTCTTCAAGGAACAGCTAACGGACACATAATCAGATTGTGTTTGTGATACCCAAAGAACTGCACAACCATAATTATTTGTACATTGGCAGTTTTGCTGAATACTTCTTGAAAATCAAATTTCAGGAAATTTCTGCCAATAAGTTACTTGTATTTTTCCAGATAAAAAGAAATGCTTATATTGTGGATCCAAATAGTTTTGCTTAATGCTACTAATATACTTAATACAGATGTGTTGAACTTTGACAAGGTAACTTTTTTGAAATAGTGCTCTGGAAGACAAAAATTATAAACTTTATATTTGCTTATCAAAATGAAGTTGTCCAAACACCTAACTAGATGGTACTAAAATTAGGAAAACTTGTTATGTCATTATTGTACGTTTAATAATGTAGCAATTGCATAATTTTCTTGAAATCTTAATTTATTTTATGCAATCAGTGGATCAAGCAGCAATTCACTATATGTATGTTAAAAAGTGTTTTATTGAGCCTTTGGTAATAATTAAAAAACACAGAAAAAAATGCAGTTTTTCTTCACCTTTTTTTATATATCAGTGATCACGGATTGCACATAAATTGCTCGTTACTGTCTGATGTGAAAATACATTTTCACTAAAGGAATTATTTCATTACTAAAATTTTCAGTCATAAGTTTGCAATGAATGAAAAATCTGATTCCTTAAATTAGTCAATTGACATCTTTTGAAACGACGGCGATATTTCGTAATGGACCCTCAAACTAATCTTTCAAGTACAAGAACGATTTGTTCACAAGTACAGGAATCATTCGGTTAACTATAAAGACACTATAACTTCAAGTGAAACTACAACAGTTTATAATTTCGATTATAGGAATGGTTTATCACTTCCAGTGAAATGACAGTCTTGCTTACTCTTTCAAGTCGAAATTATTGCTACGCTAAATTTTACGCTGTAATTTCTTTTTCTTCTGTATTTTAAAAGATTATAATACAAATGTGTTAACTCTGCAGTTATTTAAACACTAACACAGAAGTTCTTATTTAAATGCAGTGAAACTCTAAAAGAACGCACAACCTGGTTAGTTGGTGTACGTAAAGACGCGTTCGTTTCGCACATCGCTGTAATGCTCCCTCTCCGCGGCTACGGACTACTCGAGGCTGACGAGAAAGACAGGCTTCGGTGCGGAAGGGAATCTGTAAGGTCACGTGACCAAGGTAGTGCTGTTGCCTCTGCTTGGGCTGCCGAGAGCAAACGGTGACCGAGTAGAGAGCTATTTTTTCCAACACGCAGCAAATATAAGGTGGCACATCTAATCATTGCATATTAATTTCAAACTATTAGAGAATAAAACGTTTAAAAGGAACATTATTAAAATGTGAGTTCTACTGAACTTAATCGTTTAACACTACTGAATTAATTTTTTTTCGTTTTCCGTGTAGTGTGGATTTTTGCGTTTAGCCGTTCCTTTAGCAAAGTCGTATCAAGAGACATATTCGAAAGTTTTGTTGCTCGATTTAATGAAATTAACTATATTTTCTTCGTTGTCCGTGTAGTTCATTTTTTTTTCTTTTTGCCATCATGATTTTCTAGCAACAATGAAAAGCAAATTCGTTCAATAAATAGCGTACAGAATATTAATAGCAAACGGAAAACGTCAAGCGAAATCATATTGAGGTCGAAGAAAAAGTGTTCCCTCATATACATATCTCTGGCTAAAACGTTTTTTACTGAATTAAAAAAAGTTATATTTTTTTCTTGTTCTGGAAAAAAATAATTTTTGGATATTATTGCATGTATTTTGTTTAATGGGGTTATTTCTAGGACAATGCTTCTGTACACTAAAAGTACATAATTTGGAAATAATTCCTTCTTTAAAAAAATGCTTAGGATCCCTTTTAATGCAAATCATGTCTGTGCATTAGTTTATTTTACTTATTTCTACTTGGGGGAAGAAAAAAATTAATCCTTATCTGTATATATTTCAACACTTTAAAATTATGTGACAACACATTCTGGCACAAGCTATCAATTTCTTGGTAATTGAAAAATAAGTCGAATGAAGGATACTGTCACAAAACATGCTCTCATTGTTTTGTGAAAAATTAATGCAAGAACTTTTTTCATAAAATTATTCATTTTTGTCACTATTAAATTTTCCTTTCATTTGTAAATTTACAATTACTATAATTGAACACTGTTAGGTAAGCCAAAAATTGAAAAAAACTATTTCCATACTAGAATTTAATTCAAACTATAGCTCAGTAAACAGAATTCTTGCTCACCATTCACAGAAATTTAATTGTATTATGAGCCAATAAGCAATCTGAAATTGCAGATTTAGTGCTACTGATTAACTCTTTCATACCAGAAAATTTGAAAAATTCATCGCCGTGGAGCAGGAAGCGAACCTGCATTTCACAATTTCCAATCGAGCATACTACCGTTACACCATCCAGGATGAGGAAGTCCCAAACATCCGAGTGATTTAATCTGAATAATCTCAGATTTTCTCCAGTCAAAGCGAGCCCTGCTTCATCGTAGCTCAGCTATTTAGAGTCAGGTCGATGTTTAGCAAATTCCCAGTTATTCAGGTAAACATTGTGGAAGAAATATTTCTTCTTTTTATACGTGGGAAATATATCTCTATGAGCAATCTGAAATCACATATTTACTGTTACATAACTGAAATCAAACGATCGTCCATGGAATGGAAACATGTCACCTCTCCAACAAGAAAGACGTGAAAAGTCCAACTGTCTGTCTGCGGGAGAGGTCATGGCGACTGTGAATCTGTTGTTTACACAGAATTTCTGTCAAAAGAGAAGACCATCATTAGCGACTCATATTGCCAAACACTATTAAATTTGCAAAATTCAATTAAGGACAGATGCCAGGGTAAGTTGAGCGAAGGTGTCACTCTGCTGCCCAACAACGCTACACACGACGGAAAACAAAGGGAATTGCTGCAGTCATTCAAGTCGGAGGTGTGGCAACATCCACCTTACAGCCCCAACTCATCCCCATGCGGCTACCATTTGTTCGGTAAAATGAAACAGGACCTTAGTGGACAACGATTCCCAACAGATGAGGCTGTGAAAAGTGTGGTCCTTAACTAGTTGCACCAAACTGGACTTTTTCTGTATAGGTATGGGACAGCTAATCGCACGTTCCAATAAATGTTTATAGTCCTTAGGTGACTATGTCGAAAAATGAATTAATGTTGTACCTTTAAACCAACATACATCCCCTGAGTATATCTTTGGTTTTTTTTTTTTTTTTATTCAACACTGTAACTAACTTTTTGATCCACCCTCATATTATTAAAGCACTTTGCTGCAATTCAGAAATTAAATTTTTAGTTTGTTTTAAAAATTAGCATAAATACATTTGGAAAAAGTATCAACTTACCTATGGACTATCAATTTGTCTTGTATCTTCAAGCGGAATGAAGTAAAAAATACTATTAAAAATAAACAAATGGGTCCATTTTTTTACATAAATGTACCTCAAATGTCTGTTTCAAATAGTTTGAAAGAAGGAAAGTCATCACAAGCTGCAACGGTATTCAGCTTAAGAATTTTCCCCCAAACTTTCCAAGTGACAGCATCTACAACAAAGTTATACATACACACAACAAAATAAAGAATTCTTGCTAACCAATGGCAGAAATTAAGACATCTGGTTCAAATAGTTTGAATCATCACACGCTACATCAAAATTATCTCAGCTTTAGATCCTCCACTATGTGTTACCATCTGAATATTTTATGTATGAGTTGTGTCCATTATTTTCTTTAACCTAAAATCTACTTTTGTAATGTTCATACCTAACTGTGAATTACTTTTTCATAAAAAATATTTTTATCACTTTTTGGATTAGGTTTCAACAGTATAAAAATTTTTTTCCATACATTTCTAAAGAAATCTAAAGGAATTAAGCAGAATTGGTTAGTAGTTTTTCCTCTCACTAGGGAATTTACACATTTTACTAACATTCTTTACTAGAAGCCAAATTTGCTTATCATAGTAAAATTAAATTTTTACTTTCAATATACCTACTATTAATGTCAAGCTAAGCACTAGTACACACACACCAGTGCTGAGACGGGCCGAGGCTTTTCTTTTAATGTGATTGTATATGATTTAGCTCCCGATTTTTTCTGATATCCCCCCACCCCACCGAAACATTTCAGGAAGAAATGTATGTTTAAAGAAACTATAGAAATTGATAGACATCCCTTCCTGACCCCGCAGTTGAGAAAGACATCGGTTAATTGCACGGGTAGGGAAGAGTGGAAGTCTGGAAAGACTTTTTTTTAATGCCTATACAGGTTAATCATAGTTTTCGGGCTCAGGCTCTTAAAATTGAGCCCGAACTCAGCTCTGACACACACACACACAGTAACACTTCAGTTACCTTCTCACAGTTGTTTTTATCAAATTTTTGTGACAATGAAGTCATAGGAGCAAGTATGAATAAAAATAAGAGAAATTTCCTGAAATTTTTTAGTACAGTGTTGAAACGTAAACAAAATGCTACAATATTACTGCTAACACTGATTCATCTGGGAATAAATGACATGGAACTCGTACCGGTATGGCGTCGTTGAGAGACTAGCCAGACCCCATGACGCGAAGGAGTACAGCATCATCTTCCACAGAAAGAAAATAGTCCATAGATTTTCAAATGATTTTTGACTGATGAAATCACAACTGCTATTAAATGAGGACCTCTGGTCCATTTTTCTGTGAAATGGCTTGACAAATAAAGATACATATCTTGGGGTAGGAGAATACAAAAAAGGTATATCACAGGCACATTGTGTAACACAGGTAACCACTTCCCAAACAGTATTAGTTCCAACTTAAAAAAAAAAAAAGGACACCATCAAAAATTAAATACAAATCTCCAGTACATAATGCTGCCACCACCACTCAGCATCACTATGTGAAAAATGTGTGATGAAGTGGAAAAAGATCGGAAATGCTACGAGACGCTAACCGAAGTACTGCTCCTTGGTATACAAGTTTCAAATGAAACCAAATGTGACAGATCTTTACTTTCTAGTTTCAAAGATAACTTTTCAGAAATGTTATCTTCATTTACTACAGAAGAAAAATACATGTCAATGCTTTAACCAACCTGGCTATACACTTTACATGCATACAAAATATTTGATAAGTTTGAACTCTTTTTCCAATCTCATGACTTACTCTGTGCACACTATGCACTAAGGAGGCACGCAAAACTAAGGGGTTCAGCCTTTCAACTTCTTAATTTTTCTTTCACGTGATTTCAAATCATTTCGGTTATCATTTTTGGCTTTTACTAAGTTGTTCAAGAGTATTTTGCAGCTGAGGAGAGTTATGTTTTCCAATTTAGTTTTCAAGCTACTCAAACACAAACATTCAACAGAAAATGAACAAGGAAATCTAAAATCATAACTTTGTCTGTTTAAATGTATGCAGCAGATTTTGTATAAGACAGAAAGTTGATGCTGTGCACTCAGGAACTGGTTTTCATGCATTTTAACAATGTTTTGTAAAGTGTACCATGCCACAGCAACTGTCAAAACAACACATTCTGTGGGCAAAATCAACTTACCCCTGTCCATTTCCTTTATTAGCTGATATGGTTGTTCAGCAAGATCAACTTCTTTGTCAGTTAATAAATAAGAACAACGAAAGTCACATTTTTGCTTCCTTAACTCTTTTCGAACAGTGAATCCAGCAATGTAAGTAAGCACTGGAATCATAAGTGCTGGTACTTTTTCAAAATTAAATTCACTATTAATAACATCATTAAACATAGATAAGTTTACAGAATGAGAATGACGATCTTCACATGGAATTAAGGTTTGTAAGGGTACTTTGGTATCTCTAATAGATAACAACACTGTATTTTTGAAACGCAACTTTCTTTCACTTTCCAGCAGCTGCACATAGCTAATATAGTAATTGGCACCACTAAGTTGCCTGTAGTAACCAAATCTGCTTTCTAAATTATCATTTTGGAACTTACCAAGCAGAAGGTAATCTATTTTATACTTCTCCAATAAGTATGGAACAAGCTGTATGAAAGCATCATTTGTAGTTATGAGTGACTGGAATGTTTGAGATGATAGTGCATTTGTGACAGGAACTGAAGTTCTCCATTTTTTCAACCACAATGACATTTTACTCAAATATTCTATTTGTAGAGAATTTTCAGTTCTCACTGGTTCTCTGTGTGGATCATTAAATCTGATGTCTTCAAAGGCACTCTGAACATTAACAATTTTCCACCATTTGGTGAAAATATCAAGAAATTTGCAAGTTTCTTCGTAGCCAACAAATACTTTTGGATAATGGCTACTTATACATTTTAAAGCTGCAATATTTTTTTCATTGATCACCCTCAGAGCCAGCTTTACATTTTGCTTTTGAATGTTTGAAGGGTACAGAACTTTACTAGAAAGCAAATGACCATACTTAATAAGAGCATTTTTCTCCATATCATATAACAGTTCTAAATGCTTGTAACAGGCTTTTAAAATATTATCATCATTTTCAAAATCTGGAAAAATAATACACTTTTCATCTTTTTTCCCAATCCATATATTTTGAATACATTTAATAATATGCACTGAGTCAAACACAAAAAATAACAATCTTGTATCATTCAAAGGGTGTGGAACACTAGGTTGCAAAATCTTCTGCGGAGTGAATAACTCAAATGCTTTGCGGTTAACAGAGTTATTGTCAGATATCAGACATATTACTTGAAATCCAAGTTTTTCAACTTCTGTTATTACACTCATTATCATATCTTTCAGTTGTTCAGCTGTGAGATTGTTCACAGGAATTATGCTTACAACATCCTTATACTTGGACAACACTGAAGATATCATAAAAACTTGTGCAGTTTTTGCAAGTTTAGCAGTGTCTGACTGGCTCATTCCAAAAAGAGAGCCACCTTTAAAACTCAGATGTGGTTCCATATAAATTTCATCAAGTAACAAATTTACTATGAACTCATGTTCACACAGACCCTGAATTTTACTTTTCAAATACACCATACTGCCACGAAGATCACAGCTATTTAGTGAAAAGTGACCAATTAGTTTCTGCAAGTTCCGGGGGTGTGGAAGATACAAAGCATTGCATTTATATAAAATATTATATACTGAAGAAGAAAAAATATATAGTGATGTTGCAAGAACCATGGTACTATTAGAATATTTCCTATTATTTTTTGGGAGTAATGATAATTTTAACTGCTCTATAAGAAATATTAGCTGAGCTGATTCTGGACATTTAGACAATTCTAGTTCTAACAAAGTTGTGGCTGATTCAATGTAACTATGCACATTAGGGTCTTTCAAATGTTCTTCAACATACTGCATGAGTTCTTCGATAACAGTTACTGAATTCAAAATATTTTTTTGATAACTTACTTTTGTTGATTTTTGTTTTGTCAATATAAACCTCGAAACGGAGATCAGTAGCTATCACAATGGAGCCTAACACAGCAGGTGACTCATTATGAAGATCAATAAAACAAATGATTACTTTAGTTTCATTACTTACTAAAGCCCATTCTTGTCGAAAATTGTTTTTATTCTTTGCAAAATATGACATTACATCACCCATACCTTTAATACTCTTTTCTTCCAAATACTTTTTATGTACTACAAGGCTTTCCTTGATGGCCTGTTCGAGGTTATCGCTTTCCACGTTTGCAAGGCGCCTCGAAGAGCTTGGAATGGAACTCAAGTACTTTGGCAAATTGGGAAAAACTGTTGGAAGTGATCCTTCTTTCAACTTTGGCAGTTTCCTAGGAAACACTTTATATTCACCATCAACAATCAACTTATCAGTTCTGATGACACAGGACTCATCGAAATGTTTTATACATACCACTGGATTTTTTAAACCACTCAAATCTGTTGGAATACTACGAAGCCATTGGCTTCTCTGAGGTTCTGACTTCGGTATGGCAAAAGTTGTAACAGTCTCCTTTTGACTTCTATAATTTGACTTGCAGCCACTAACACTGCAACACCGCAGCATGTCAATTCCTGTAAAAATAATTATACCTTTTAATACAAGAGAAGAACTAGATATGAAATTTTTAAGCGAAAGTAGTTCTCTATGTTTTGTACAGTTAGAATAGAGTTGACCATGCAGTTTTTTTAACATAATCTGTCCACACTGTTCAGCTTTAGTAAATTCAATCAGACAAATGCTATATCACAGTTGATATTAAGTTACGAAATTAAAAAATTGTCCTCTTTAATTCAGACACACATTACAATACAACAATTCAAGCATTAATTCCGTAAAGAAAGGGCTAATGATTGTTGAAGAGATGCAAATGTTATACAAATTACAAAGGCTAATTTCCTAAAAAGTTACCCTGATTTCTGGTAATATTCAAGCTCTATGTGAATCCGCATTGGCAAAACATATTAATTATTATATTTGTCTACTTGAAAAAAGATTAAACACCACAGAATAACTCACTTTTTTATACTTCACTATTCATGAGACATGAACAGATTTCAACATGTGTGAAACTAAGATCTACTCATTAAACCTATAATTATCGCTAACTTATTGCTAAACCTAAATAAAACGTTTACTAAGAATTAACCTTATCTTAGAAATATAAAATACCTACCTCACAAAACTATACGTGTATCTAAATGAGAATAAACGGAACACTCACTCACTAAATACAAATCACTGTGAACAAACGATGCAACCGATTGACTTGGCGACAGCACTAAGTTGTGCACGTGACTATTTCGCACCATAGCCTGTCTTTCTCGTCAGCCTCGGGACTACTCTAGTGACGTCACAAACCGGTACGCGGGCCTGCTAAGCTATTAGGGGGTGATGGCTCAGCACAGTTGGTCATGTTGTGGTCGGAACGGCTAGGCCTAACGTGTTTTGTGGGGATGCTTCCGCTGCTCCAACGGAAATCCAGTCAGCGGCGACGATGACTGGATTTCCACGTACCGCACAGACAGGTAAATTTTATGTAAAACTTTAAAAAAAAATGACTGTACCAATGAAATGTTTATGTTATTTTACATCATTTTTGATTTCAAAAAGGATTACGTCGCAGTTTTTTGAAATTTTACTTCACTGAGTTTTGCACCATAATCTTCACGTTAACCAATCTGGCTCTCTAGTGGAATCCTGGCTCTCTGCCAGGATTCCACTAGAGAAAGTGAGAGAATGTTCTGATTCTTAGCACTCAAATACTGGGAACTTCATCGTCCTTATACTTCATTTCAACATAAGATACATTGCATTTTAAGGTACTAGAGCCTATGCAGTATTCACTCACTGAGCCTTCGGGGACAGCCGAGAGTTATGTTCATACCTGTCACTCCCCACTGTTAGTAGTTGGCAATCACTTCCCACATCAACTATTTATTATACCGAAAATATGGAAATCGGTCAATGGTCCCTTACTCTTTGAACTAGTCATGAATGCCGATTTTTTTTTTTTTTTTCATAAAGTCGGTTAATAATGTACTTGTCACTGGGAGACCCACCATTTTACATGTGTATGTGTGTGACAGGTCTACTTTCAGCATATGATGTTTTACATGTGTATGTGTGTGAGGGCCACTATTCACCAGATTACATATGCTCCCACCTCCATTTTGTGTGTGGGTTATGCATGCAACTATCATTTAAATTTTTACGTAAACTTGTATATAAATATATGTGTGTAAAAGTTTTCCTTTGCACCTCATGTGCTTGTGAAATTATTTCATGTTTGAGCCTAAATGGGTGTAGTGAATATATAACTAATGAACATTTTAAAAGAGTATAAATAATGTGCCATAAAATATATCACATATCTTGGAGAAATCCACAACATACAAAAATCTGTCAAAAAATGGTAGATCAATAAATGTGTAAAAATATCAAAAAAGTTTTAATTATTTTTAATAAAATTATGTTTAAATGTATAGTCGTAAATTGAAATGTTCCTGTTAAATTTAGAGTAATTATTAAGAATATAGATTTTGATGAGATGGAGTCTCCTGGCTTCTTCCAATGATGTAAATGTGATAAATGTTCAATAATCCCCTTAAGGAGATAGATGTACTGGAATCATAATAAATCCCCATGGCTATCTCTGTGGGTAATTCATGGGATTCGTAAGTATGATTCAGAAATCTCAACTGATATGTAGTAGAAGAAAAAAGAGAAGAAAATAAGAAGAACATAGCTAAAAATGTTTCATATAATCTGTAACCAAATTAAATCAGTTATCCTACTAAAACCAAATCGTAATCAATCCTCGTGGCTAGCTAATACGACCAGATCACGAGAAATAAAATATCGTTCAATATCAAGTGTTTACCACATTTAAAAATCCATGATGGGATGGAAATAATGGAGAATTGCAAATGACGTGTAGCTGTCGTTCATCTGCTGCGAAACAGGACCTCAAGTCTGCTAGAACTGCGCCATTCTCGTCACCCGGGTTTGATAAACTAAAGCGAAAATGAGTTCTTGAAGATTTTTACTGAAAGAAAAAACAAAACCCTGAAATTGCTTTTCGTTTTAATATTTCATTCAAGCCACCGTCAAAAATTCCTGGCTGTTTCTCTAACCAGTTTCGGTAAATGTGTAGGTTTTTTTACCATAATTTCGTATGCACTTCCCGCAAAAATTCTAAAAAATCCGCCTGTGCTCGTAAAGGCTAGAGGCTGTCTTAGCAGTGAGCTCCCCCCCCCTCACCCGCACTGCAGGGGTTATCAGTATTCCAATGCTGTTCACGACCCCCTATGGTTCCTCTTACCGATAGTTCAGTTCGCATCAAGGAAAGTCTACTCGACTTGCGTCCGCATGAAGATAAGAATTTTACAGTTGCTTTTTTTACTACTTTACTACCTACAGCCCCCCCCCAACCAAATATACTGTTCCTGGGCAAATGCAGTCTTTATCTCCTCCCCTCGCCGTAAAAGAATTTAAATAAAGCGTTATCTGAAAGTAACTGCGAATGCGTTATTTACCACAATCCCGGTAAAGCACGCCATTGGAACAGTTAAAGCCTCGATGGGTAGGTATATTGTCGATCCTAATATCCAGAGCCCATTTAAGAGAGGGGGGATGCAGTCCCGAGCCCCACATTTTCAAGGTTCCCAAAATTAAGCAGGACGCTTGAGGAATTGACTGAGTTCTACAGTTTTTTATTTATTTTTTGCGAATAGCACCACAAAAACTATAAGTAACTGCCTTTTAAATTCTAATTTACTTCCTTCTTTTTAAGAGGAGTCCGCAAAAAGTATAATCACACCCAGTCCATCCTCAAATCTTTCGAAATCATTACAGGTTTTTTTTTTTTTTTTTTTGCACACATTTGTACTTGTGTGAAATTTTCATACATTAAGAATTTGTTTGAATCATGATATTTGGATCATATTATTTTTTCCACTACAATATAATTCCAACAAGCTGAACACTCACGGGGGGAAGGGATATTAAAGCAGAACTGAACTGGTGTCAATTTTTGTACCATGCGATTTTACTTTTTCTTGCTAACACTGATTCATTCACGAATCGTTGAATACACACTTCAGTATGGTGGGGATATATTTGTATTTTTGGCTCCCTCATCATATTTTGGGAATGTATTCTCTTGGGTATTTTTTGGTGAGCCACCCATAGTGAAACCCTAGATGTGCGACTAACACTGGGCCTCAGGACCGAATTAAGGAGTGGACAATAGGGGCCTCCTGGTCCCTTAGTCATGGTTGGCCCTAAGGCCCACCTTGAATAAGGGTCCTGGAGACATGCCTGGGCAGATAGATAGATAGATAGATAGACGTAGCCAAGGGGGTCCTCGGGTCCGGATACCCCCCTTGAAGTTGATTTAGCCCGAATTTAAAGCGATATACATGTTATATGTGTGTATGAGACTTTCACCCATGGACCTCCCCAACTTAAGAAATTTCTGACTACGCCACTAGATAGACAGACAGACAGATTGATTAAATAGTTTTACCTTTGTCTCGTATGATTTCTGCTCGGTCAGAAACAGAGGCTGGAAGACGAACAGATTTCAAAAGAGCGACTCACCAAGGGTAAAGGTTTCATATCGCTGTATACAGTGTGGTCAGACGAGACAGTTTCAGCTTTTTCACTACTATCCACCCACACCCCCCAGTTTGCACTTGGAGCCGTTAATGGGCGAAGTCCCCTGTGACTTCACATGGCATAACAGAAGAAATGCACTAAGAAAAGTATATAATGCTAAATCATTAGAAAATCCAAGACAAAATCTAAGTACCTTAATCTTTTAACTCATGTTCTTGTGAGAACAAAGAAAAATATAGTGACTTTGTGTGAAAACTCTGCAAATAATTCAGTATTTACAGTTTTGTGTTTTAACGGACTTCATAGTAATGCTAGATATTCAGAAGCCATATATTTGATAAATCAGTGCCCAAAGTGGGTCACATTTTTGTTTGTTTGTTTGCTGTTTTAAACAAAAATAAAGACATATTAATTAAAACACACCGTTCTCGCTAAAGGGAAAGTAGCTCAAAGTGCTTACAGGATTTACTGAGGTTACGTCCACTTTTTTATTCATAAATTTATATTACATTAACGAATTGCAAAGAGGTTAGGTCAGTTGCTCATGGTGGATATTTTAAAAACTGCAGCTGCTAATTCTGGTGGCTGTTTGAACTAAACAAATCGGTAGATTGAAAACGGTTTTGGAATTGTTGCTTGATTTCCAGTTTACGTAGAGGATTCACTGGAAGTATAGAGCTTAAAGGCCTACCATCGATTTTCAATAGAACTACCGTTGATTGACAGCTGGGTTTCCCAGGAGTCACCACGAGCCACATGAGTTCATCTATTTGAACTTCGACCTCCCAGCTATCATTTTCGTGATTCGTTTTAGTTTGCATCTTTCAGTTCCCTATAGCATTTTAACAAGTAGCATTCTTCTTGCTTATTCTTTACTGATCGTTAACTTGCAAATTCCATAACTACAGTTTCTACGTGTTTTGTTTTACATTTCATTCACGCAAATTTTGTCATTGTTTTCTTCACAATGTAAGCTGTGACTCGGCTTTACTTTCAATTCTGATTTGTATTTCATTGTCATCTGTTTCGATATCAACCTTTTTGGCTTCGACATCTATGGATATTACGTTATTGCCAACTTTCCGATACCTCACTTGGCTTAGATTGGGACAAGAGTTGAGAACAAAGGTCGTGGAGGGCAATGGAAGGGTGGGACAGAGCAGCTTCTCAACCACCCCACCAACACTGGGTTGGGGTTGTCATAGTAACCATTGCCGACGGGATGGGGTCACGTCACATTTTGCTTCTGTTGTAGGTCGATGGGGACGCTAAGTTCAAAGGGAGGAGTTTCCACAAGCTCTGTGTCTGTTTCCACACTATATATCTTTACTTTATGACTCCAGTGAGACAACTAACTTTATTTCCTGGACTTTGATTCTACAAAGAGGGAAATAACTCCAATAAAATGTTGGATTTCCATTCAAACCATCCAGAATACATAAAATCTCACGTAATCTCTCAATCTGTAAAAATTGGATGTGCTCAACTACTCTGGAATAGTTAAACGAACTCAAAAGAAAGAATTAAAAGTTTTTCTCCAGGAGAATAGTTGCCCTGCTTTTCTAGTTGACAAAATTCTTGTTAAAAAAGAAAAAAACTCAGAGATCAACTCCAGATTACTTATTAACTAGAAAGATCACACACCACAGAGGATTGTTTGAAAAACTATAGAGGATTAGTTAAAAAAAATCAAATTAGACTTGCTCCAGGCTTGGAAAATAAAATAAGTAACTACCTCCCAAAACTAAAACAGAAAGAAACTAATCTCTTATTTCAAGAAGGAGTAGTCTACAATGTCAAATGCGAATGTGGTCTTAGTTATGTGGGAGAGACAGGAAGACACCTTAAGGCCAGTCTGGCAGAGCGTAAGACAGCTATTAGAAACATGACTAACGAGAATAGACTGCACAGACATGTTCAAGCTACTGGACATAAAATTCTTAGGGACTCAGCAGACGTTGTAAATGTGTAAATTAGCGTCCTAAATTATTTCGTCGGAAAATGTTAGTACCTGGAAAAAGTACGACGTACAGATTTTAAAGTATAAAAATTATTGGCAAATGGTGCAGAAATGTCATACTATGAATGTGTTTTAAAGATTTTTGAAGCTGCGGTAGGCCTAACGCATCGCTCCGGGGAAGATGTGAAGCTTTGGCTCGCTTTGCCGAAATGATGGGCGGAAGAGTACAAGAGAAAGAGGTTACGTTGCTGGCAGGAGAGCGATAAATGTTGTAGTGGTACGCTACTGAAAATAGATCCACATATACACCCTTTATTTTCTTGTATCTTGTACGTTGTTCGCAGGAAAAACCGGATAAAACCTCTTCCAATTGCAAAAGATACGTATGAGTAAGATAAAAACTGACCTGCGAACAAGTTATTAACAGGAGAATCAAAAGTGCAGTGGCACAGCAAATCAGCTACGAATGGAAGCCGTTCAAGCCAGTACCGAAGGTTATAGTTCCCCAGTTTTCTGTACAACATAGAAAAGCATATTAGTACTTCTTATTTCAAATCAGGGAATCATACGTGAAAGAAAAAAAAATTCTCAACATCTGATTTAAAAACACTGACAAAACATGAACGAACTATATTGTGTAACGTATGAGTATAAAATGTTTCGCTCTCATGGCAAGAAGGTTCGCGATTGGACTTGTAGTCGTCCGCGCGTGTATTACACGCCGTAGGGAGTCTTTCTCTCAACGAAGAGGGGCCGCGGGTGGCCTAGTGGTCAGCGTTCGTGACTGCCATAGGGATGACTTCAGGTTCGATCCTGAGCAGGAACGAACGTTCGAACCACTAAATATCCGCCGTGCGTCGGATGGGCACGTTAAGCCGTCGGACCCTGGGTACTGGCCCCTTGGTAATAAATAAGGGCGTCTTCCTCCCCTTTCTACCTCGCTTTCGTGTCACTTTCCTATCGAGCACTCTAGCCCAAGTCTCCTAGCTTCCTATTTCTAAGGGTTGTTCAAGACCTGGGGTCAGACACTCCCTTCCTAAAATCCTCTACATATGATCTGATCTGATCTCTCAACGAAGCAAAGTTTCACACCGTCGCCGTAGTAATACATTTATCGCAACGTCTTTTCACAGCATCGCACTCACAGGTCAATATTACCATAAAAGTCTTCAAAAGACATTTAAAGTATGAAATTTCGGCACCATTTGCCATTAATTTCCATACTCTAAAATCTGTACGTCGCACTTTTTCCAGGTACCGACATTTTTCCGACGAAATAATATAGGACGCTAATGTACACATTTACCGATTTAGATCCCTATTGTCAATTTCCAAAACTTTCGGTATTTGGAAATTCGATTTATGAAGTCGTAAAATAAATATGGAGGGTTCTGTGAAGCCGAACATCCATTGTTGGAGAAGACAAAGGTTTCTAAGTGTTACGCGTGGGAAGGCTTTGTGAGGTTCCCCATCGTGACACTCCGTGTGCCACTACGCGATATAAATAGTTCCTCAACGAAATGCAAAAGCGACAGCTCCATAGCCATGGGAGGGCCAAGGCGGGTGATGCCCGACCTGCGTTTCCTTTTACATGTACTAGCGACTCACACTACAATACGGTGCCCAATATCTTTTGCCCGACCTCCACTCCCTTATTACGCTCCGTCTGGCTACGGGCCTGAAAAGATCTCTTGTGAGCAGTGATGTATTCAGGCATCTTCTCGGGGGTACTTACGCCCCCCCCCCGAAAATCCATGACCCCCGTAGGTTTTTTGGCGATCAAAAATCTAGTCTAATTGTGTTTGTTTATAACTTAATATTTGGAGATGTTAATTTGAAAAAAATTAAGAAAATGAGGGAAAATATAATAATAGAAAAAACAACAACATCCGCATGGACTTCAATTTTAAATTTCTATCATACTTCAACAAAACATTAACAGTCCTCGCTGAAGGGACAATTTTTCAAGCACTGACAACTCGGAGTATTTCCGCAATAAAAACCTAATTCCACACAGTAGAGATGTTTGCACTGCAATACATCGTCATATTTTGGAAGCTGGCATTCAGCTTTTTTCCCCGTCTTCCGGATGCCGACTTTTAATGCACACGGTTAAGCCTCAGTGTAGCTAACCTGACGTTTTTTCTTCCAATACAACAAAATATTTGCTACCTAATTTTTTGCAACATTAGAAATTATTCACATAAGAAGGGTTTTTTTCCTGACGGTGGTGGTTTACACTCTGTGACAAAAGAAATCGGGGCACCGCAGTGAGTCTGGGCTTGGCACAAAAGGCTTGACGTCCTCCAGTTTCACCCGGCTAATGGGTTTTATCTACATCCTGCCCCGGCGGCGGGCAGGGAGGTCTGGAGGATGATTATCACCGAGGTCTGTTATAAGGTTCTGCATGGTTCTGCATTCCCGGACGGCTAACTCGGGCTTCTCTCCGACAACGGTTATCCTTCAAGTCAAGTGTGAGCTCCGAGAGAGGGCGAGAGGGGACGCCGCACTTTGACCGACCAAACCTTTAGGTATCTGGCCAAACTTTGTAGCATAAAACAGAAAATTCAATAATTATCAGTCTTTGCGGAATCTGGGCACACATACCACTCCTATGCATGGACACTCACCGGCAGGTAAATGAGAGCCAACTGTAACATAAAACGGATAGCATAGGCAGAAAGCCATCGATCAAGTCAATCCGATACGAGTCAGTTATCAATTCTAGCAGCAACTCAGCACACATCAAGCTCACCGGCAGGCAGATCAGGGGCGTAACTACGCATTTCTGCGCCCGGGGCAAACGACAAAATATTGCGCCCCAATCTGCCTCTATCTCTTTCTCTATCCATCTTTCTCTTTATCATTCTCTTTCACTCTTTCTATCTCTCTCTTTTACTCTCTCTTTCACTATCTTTTACTCTTGCACTCTATCTCTCTTTTTCTTTCACTCTCTCCGTCTGTCTCTATGTTTCTCTTTTTTTCTCTCTACTATTATTTCACTCTCTCTTTTTCTCTCTCTATCTCTCTCTTTCACTCTATCTCTCTATTTTTCTTTCACTGTATCTCTCAATTTTTCTTTCACTCTCTCTCTAACACACACATACCAAAAGAACAAAAAACAACATTGAAAATCTAAGATCTAAGCGAGCACAAGCTACAGAGAAGAATATTCAAGAAAATCAGCTTTAAGTTAAAGACAGCAAAAAAGCAGATACAATTTCAAAAATATAACAGTACTACAAAGACTTTCTAACGAAACTAGGCGTAAAAATGCATTTCTAAGTTCTAACGAAACTATGCGTAAAACAGGCACAATCAAAATGTGACTGTTTTTACAGCTTTTCGCAACTGCTTCGGAGTTCGGATCTTCGACACCGCATCATGCCGACCGAATGTAGCTTACAATCGTAGCATGCAGCCACAATAAAGACTGAACAGCCTCCAGAGAATATTCAAATATGTGAGCAACATCCTTATCTTGCAACGCACTGTAGTCCGTCCAACTAAAAAGGTACTGGGGACCCCTGTGGTGTAGAAGGGAGAGGGGGGGGGCTATGGTTCTTCAGTTGGACGTACTGTAAAACAACGCCTTCATTACTTAGTGTGAGCAACTAACAACTCCTGGACATTTTGAGGAGGAAATTCTAATTTTAAATTGTGCCAAAAACTTGTGTAAAAGTTTCAGTTCCAATTGTAATCGCATTCCAAAGTGTGATTTTTGAACCCTCTCTTGAACTGCTCCTGAGAAGCAGCTCTTCTGCCCCCATTAGTTACGGCTCTGGGCAGATGAAAATCCACTGTAACGTCAACCAAGTCAGTTCATTACGAGGCATTTAGTAGCAGGACAGCAACAAGCCTCACAACAGACAAAAAGCAACCACGAATCCATACTACGTGTTCTTTTATCTTACTTTACAACGAAGAGCCCAGGCACATTCATTCCAAAGATATGCAAAGGCGCAAAAAAAAAACAAAAAAAAAAACAATAAACCGAAGAAGAAGGACTGAAGAAAAATGTTGCGAGCCCTTTAGATTTTATCAAATACATTTCTCTGATTACCGGTAACATGACAGGCTGACTTTCGAAACTTGCATGGGTTTAAAACGAAGCATAATGTTTGTAGTCGGATTGGATGGCATTTCGATTTGGATTGGAGGATTTTACTACGCAAGTCTTTTTCGTTCGATTAGATTGAATGCTTTAATTGTGCAAGTATTTATATTGTAGACTCCATAATTATATCCTCAGCTGTGTCGTTCTCCTTGGGAAGGGTGCGGGCGCACAACTGATAATATAACTCATCTCAGAATTCGCATTGAGTGGTTTAAATCGCAAAACCCATGATCTCAAATCTGAACAAAAGCGTTGAGAAACTCCGCGGAGGGATACACGGAGCATATCGAATTGCTCCCCACATTATGCACATTATAGGCCAAAAATTGATAATCGTGTAGATTAGCGACCAAAATTATTTCGTCGGAAAAATGTTAGGATCTGGAAAAAATGCGACATACAGATTTTAAATGAGTGTTAAACATTTTTATCGTAATATTGACCTGTGACACAGCCCGACGCTTTGAAGAGAAGCTGCGGTAGGCATAACGCATCGCTCCGGCGAAGATGTGAAGCTTTGGCTCGTTAAAATGAAGGTTCGTTGCTGTGCCGAAATGACGGGCGGAAGAGTACAACACAAAGAGGTTGCGTTGTTGGCAGGATAGCTTTAGTGATACGCTACAGAAAATAGATCTACAACATCCTCCCTTTATTTTCTTGTGTCCTGTACGTTGTTGGCAGGAAAAACCGGATGAAACCTCTCAGATTTGCAAAAGATACGTATACGTAGATAGAAACTGACCTGCGAACAATCTATTAACAGAAGAACCAAAAGTACAATGACACAGCTAATCAGCTACGAATGGAAGCTGTTCAAACCAGAACAGAAAGTTATTGTTCCCCAGTTTTCTGTAAAATATAGAAAAGCATATCAGTACTTTCCATTCTAAATCAGGGAGCCATATGTGAAAGAACGAAACATTTCTGAACGTCTGCTTTAAAAACAATGACAAAACATGAATGAACTATATTATGTATCGTATGAGTACATGATGCTTCGCTCCCATGGCAAGAACGTACGCGGCTGCACTTGTAGTCATCCGCGCGTGATTTAAACGGCACAGCAAATCTTCCTTTCAACAGACCAAAGCTCTGCATCGTCGCGGTCGGTAGCTATGCATTAGGCCTACCGAAGAGTCTCTTCACAACACCGCACTTACAGGTAAATATTACGATAAAAATCTTTGAAGCATATTTAAAATATGAAATTCCTACACCATTTGTCATTAATTTCCATACTCTAAAATCTGTACGTCGCATTTTCCCCAGGTACTAGCTTTTTTCCGACGAAATAATTTAGGACGCTAATCTACACATTTACCCAAAAATTAATACAACACTTCCTTACTGTTGGTTTCCGTCAGTCATTACATATGGGCGCCCAAAGCTTAGTTTTCAGAGGGGGCATACAGAAATTGTAACTATGAATAACATGTATAAACACTATATGTGAATTTCCACTATCCCTTTATTTTATGTAACGGTTTTTACTGCACTCTCAACACAAAAATTTACCTGGAAACCAGAAGACCCAAAAACTACATAAAAAAAGATGGATGAATGAAATTAGACAGCACGGTACGACAACAATTAAATTTCTTTGTCGTTCTTATGATTCAAAATGAAATTAGACAGCATGGTAGGACAATAAGGACATTTCTTTCACGTCCTAATGATTCAAAATGAAATTAGACAGCATGGTAGGACAATAAGGAAATTTCTTTGTCGTTCTTATGATTCAAAATCAAATTAGACAGCATGGTAGGACAATAAGGAAATTTCTTTGTCGTTCTTATGATTCAAAATGAAATTAGGCAGCGTGATAGGACAATAAGGAAATTTCTTTGTCGTTTTTATGATTCAAAATGAAATTAGACAGCGTGGTAGGACAATAAGGAAATTTCTTTGTCGATCTTATGATTCAAAATGAAATTAGACAGCATGGTAGATCAATAAGGAAATTTCTTTGTGGTTCTTATGATTCAAAATGAAATTAGACAGCATGGTAGGGCAATAAGGAAATTTATTTGTCGTTGTTGTGATTCTTTCGGCTGCTCGTGTCACATGTTCCACCCCAGTGATCACTCAAGTGGTCACTAAGAATGAAAAAATACCCTCAACACAAGTTAGTGAGGAATTTTTCGAAAGATCTTTGTCCAGCAGGGAATTTGTTGCTGCAGACGATATATTTTTGATATACAGGGTAAGTCAAAATGTTGTTCCCGATTTAAATGATTTGGTACTCCTGTTTAATGTAAAGCAGATGCACACAACTAGTACTGTTGAAAAGCACATTTTATAAAGTTTCGTTCAACTTATAAACGTTTAATGTGCGCTCCATACGGAGCGCGGCCCATATCACGTCGGTGATCAAGTTCCTACCAAACTCTTCGTAGCATGTCTGTGTTAGTTTCTGTGATGGCTGCTGTGATGCGAGCTTTCAAATCAACCAGCGTCGTTGCAAGCGGTGGTACATAGACACGATCCTTTACGAAATCCCAAAAGAAAAATCACACGGGGTGAGATCTGGGGATCGTGGTGGCCAACGCAGCAGTTCTTCCTTATGGAAATGCGGTGGAGCACCATCGAATTGAAAAATGAAGTCATCAATGTCTTCTTCCAGCTGCTGGAGAAACCATTGTTCGAGCATGTCGAGATAGGTAATTCCTGTCACAGTGGCTTCAGCGAAGAAGAAGGGCCCATACACTTTTCGATGAGTAATTGCACAGATGATATTGACTTTTGGGGAAGCACGCAAGATTGCATGGGGATTTTCAGTGCCCCAAATTCTCACGTTATACCTGTTTTTCTTTTCTGAAATGTGGAATGTTATTTCGCCACTAAAAACTATTTTTTCAGAGAAACTGTCATCCTCCATTAGAGTGAGAAATCTTTCACAGAAAGACGATCCCAGGTGGCCGTCATTCCTCTTCAGCTTTTGAATCAACTGCAGACGATACGGTTGAATGTGCAAACGTTTTCTCAGAACTCGCCACACAATTTTCTGAGGAACACCAAGTTCTCGACCTGCTCGATAAGCAGATTTCTAAGGGCTCCTTACATAACTTACCCGAACTCCCTCATCCAGGGGCGTATTTAGAGCGGAAGCCAAGGGCGCCTTGCCCCTCTGAAAGTGTTTCATTTTTATGTTTTTGGTTAAAATACGACTTACATTAGAAAAAATGCCTTAATTTAATAAAAATGCATCAACTTACCTTTGAAAACATGCTTTAATTTTTTTCTTCTAAGTTTCATTAACTTTTATTTTGTTATGATGGATTTCAGAAACTTCCATTTTTCCGTCGTCCCCCACCCCCAAATAATTCTATATACGCCCCAGAAATCATCTAAAAGATCATGTGATACGTTGGCACTAAATTTAAGGAATTGTTTAGCTGCTGTTAAAATAGACTTCTTGCATAGGAGGACAGCTGATTTGAGTAAGAAACACGGATGTGCTATGCACTTATTTAAACTACTGAAACTTGGAGCAAGTATTGTGTTTATAGAATTCCAGAATTAAAAAGGGAAGTTCAGTAGAGATGCCCTGTTTAGTTTGATGTTGCCTACCTTCTAACAACTTAATTTTTACAGTTTAGGTCAATCCAGCTGTTTTTCTACTTTTTTTTTTTTTTTTTTTAATTTTATTTGTTATTATGCTTCCAACTGCTGCCGGCTCTGAAATTTAGCAGTCAGCTGTAGCGTGCTGCCATCTATTGGCTCATGAATGGGAATGTGTCTATTTGGCAGAATAAATCAATTGATCACGTAAATTTAAAATCGATTTCATGCCAGGGAAGAATTGTGTGACGATGTGAATCAACACCTAAATCCAGTGTTCTCAGGAAAGACGACAGGCCTGTCTGAATAAACATTCCAGAATATGATATCGCAAGTGAATTTTTGATTTCCTCTATTAGTTGGCGTTTGAAGGAACGCAAATTAGTTCTCTCCAACAGTAGCGTACTGGAAAAACTCGAGGCCACCCGTAAAAAATATTTTCGAGGCCCTTTTGTGAAAATCCATTAGCTTTCAATTACTCCAAATTTTAACTTCCATAATATTAACTAGGCTTTACGGGTGTCTTAATGAATCAAATTATTTGGAACCTACGAGTATTTTTCATAAAATCAAAATTATTTCACTTTATTGTGTGAAACACAAACGTGTATGCTACAATTAATATGATTGTGCTGGTTACCGATACAAATTATTACAAAATACTTACGTTAAAGTTAATCATATCATGCCAAATTTTTTATTATTTTAAAGAACTAAGGCCTGCTTTTTGAAATGTCTCACGACTGCACACGCAAAACAATGCAACTGCCGTGTAACAGTGTCTAATGTCTTTTCCAATTTATACGAAATGTCACAACATAAGTAACCGAATAACTAAGTTACGATTAAGAATTGTAGCATAAAAAATGTAAAACTACTTAAATTATTTAGTTTGGAATATGGAAAACACACTTAACATAATGCTACAATATTTTGCACATATTAAAAAAAAATGTTTTGACTCTGTTATAGAAAAAAATAATACAGGTCTCTGATTTTTCGCTCCCGCGAAGAACAGTTTTCAGTTCATTCTATTCTGGGGATTCATAGCTATGTGCAAACAACTGTAATACATAACACCTTATCCTAATTGGTATAAAAATTTCGCTCATTGAACTGATATTTTTTGCATATTCCCTTGTTAATACACCTGCATAGAAACTATTGGAAGGGCTGTGAACTTGAGGTCCCTTGTAAGAGCAACGACTACTACAAGGGGCCTTAAGTTCTTTTGAATAGTTGCTTTCACGTCATTCAGTTTTTATGAACAAAAGCAGCGAAAATGATTTCTAAATATTTTACGTATTTACTGAGAAAAAATGCTTTTCTTCTTAAAACTTCAAAGCTGCCTCAATTCTTGGCTATTCCTTTTACCAGTTCATAACAAAGTTTCCTCAAAAGTTTTATAAAATCTTTTTGCCTAGGCTAGAGGCTACTTTTAACGAGAGCTATCAGTACGACCTGCTCTCCACTGAGACAGTTAGTCATGGTAGCATCACCCTGTGACGATTACTCAATTGCCTCATCGTAGGACAAATCTTTCGCAAGGCAATATGTTAGAATAATCACGATATCAATAAGAATATGAGCTTCATAGATCCACGGCTCAACGGTACAGGAACACAGTTCATCATTTCATGATTCAAGAAACGATGAACTGTGTTCGTATGTGTTCCTGTACCGTTGAGACGTGGATCTATAAAGCTCATATTCCTATTGATCCTGAAATGTACTTCTTCTCACACTTGAATTATCCAAAACGATGACGCACATCTACTCAGCGAGTCAATGGGTGGTTCTCTGAACATCTTCTTGTAATAGGTAGCAATTCTTGGCGCTCACATCCGGAAATACCTGCAGCCTCATCCCTGCGAATTTCATTGAAGAATGTGTTTCACTTCCAGATCTTACAGCACTGTGGAAAAGACGTCTGAAACATATACTCAGTGGCTCCCGCTGCAAAACCCATCAGTACTAAACGTGCCAAAGAAAGAGCTGACGTGCTGCCATCTGTTAAACAATTGCTTAATCGCAATGATAAAAGAGGGAGGGCTGCAATGGAAGTATAACCTCCTTTTTTTATACGAATTTTTTTCTTAGATAGTTTAGATAATAACACTTTAGAAGAATTGGGGGGGGAGTGAGGACCCGGTGCATTCGTACCTCTACTACCCTCTTTCCACAGCCTCTGCTTAAGTAGTTCTTGGATGTTTTTTGGTGATTGCAATTCCTCATGCGAATATTTTTACGAGTAATTCATTTTTCCGTTTTTCAAGTGTTCCAACGTAATTTTCACATCTCTTTTGTCTCCATGTGCTTCCCGTAGTTCAACTAAAAAAGTATATCCTACTCGAGAAACGTGCGGACTTTTTGAAGTCAGTCAAAACAGCCTACACCCAAAAACCTGATGAGAACAACAGTGCAAGGATTTGAACAACGACCACCTACAACCGAGAGGAAGTGAAAGATTTTTCCTTGAATCACATTCGATTTCCGCGATATAAATTCGCATCGAGTATTAATAACTTCCAACCGAGAAATTGCTTTACACTCAAAGGAAACATAACATGTAAAATGTTACAGCAGTTAAAACCACCATTAAATGGTTCTACCTGAAGAAATAACGTATGGAAAACATGTTTCTTTTTTATTTCGATACATCGAGAAATACGTGCGTATAATTATTTATTTATTTTTATGTAACTGTCGCTTTAGATTATTCCACTTGTCGTTAGTGACAGAACGTTACAGCCAGCTTTTACGATGAGAAACCTTAGTAAAGGTCATGTGACGAAGTTCTACGGCAAAATGCATGCATTTTGTGTCATTGCTCGAGCCAGTCTTATTTTCTTGTTTCGGGTGTTGTCAAGAGCAAGCAAATACAGGAACTCAGTAAGGAAAATAAGAGTGATATTTTACTTATGGTCACCGTAAGCCTTAAAAACTGTAACACGCTTCCAACCTGGCTGTGAAGTTTAAACTAATGCATCAGGATGAGAATATTTATTGCGCAGTTTTGCAGTCATTTTTAAGTTACATTGTGAGCAATCATCCGACCCCACCTCTTTTTTTTTTTTCTGCTGATACTTGGAGGTTTGCCCTTGGGTAGATGTGATATGAATACACATACAAAAATTGGATTTCCTATAACTTGTAGACAATTCGCGGCATTAACAGCCAAACATCGCAATCCAAGAGTATGTTATCGCAGTTTAACCTTAGAATAGGAAGCAACTTTTGGAACGATATATCTAATTTCAAATGATTCGGGACATGTTTTAGTGCTATTATTTGGTAAATTGATTAAAGGCTTGACAAATTGTCTAATACTTTCCCTAAAATGTCCAAATAAAATTTGGCGGCTATATTTACAAACTAAATGCAAATCTTGCTGTTCTTTCTTCGGCAGTACCTATACTAAAATTGGAACGATACAGGGAAGATTAGCATGGCCCCTGCGCAAGGATGACACGCAAAATCGTGAAGCGTCCACATTTTTTTGCTATACTGAAAAAGATAATTTCTTTGCAATTGAATTTAATTAACACGGCTGAGAGGCAATTGGTCGGGCGTGGGTGGCCTAGTGGTTAACTTTCGTGACTGCCACGGAGAAATCCTCGGGTTCGATCCCAGCAGGCAGGTACAAACGCTCGAACCACTAAATATCCGCCGTGTGTCGGATGTGCTCGGTAAGCCGTCGGGCTCGGGTACTCCTACCCCACGGTAATAAATAAGGGCGTCTTCCTCCCCTTTTCTACCTCGCTTCCGTGTGACTTTCCCATAAAGAAAGGATACCTTCCTTTATGGACTTCCCTATCGGGCACTCTAGCACAAATCTTCTAACTTCCTATTTCCAAGAGATTTGGGCTAGAGGATTTTAGGAAGGGAGGTCAGACACTCCCTTTCTAAAATCCTCTACATATGATCTGATCTGATCAATTGAAATGTACTATCCCAATCGGAAGATATCCTACGGCAATTCTTCGGATTATCAGTCCATAAAGTAGTTCCTTACATTTCTTGTGAATTATTGCTTTAGCTGAACGCTAAAACGTAGCAATTTTGGAAAGAGAAATAAACTTTGTTTTATAGAAATGAAACGTTGATTAATAAATAATGTATTGATTTATTGCTAGTTTCTTTGCCTGGTTAACCTAAAGTACTTGATGCTTAGAAAATATCCATTCATTTTCTGCAAATTTGTTCTTAATGGGAACGCTATTAAATACGAATTTTTTTCACAACAAAATAACATTCGTTTTATAGAAATAAAATATTGAGTAGTAGATATTATAATTATTTAAACGACAACAAAGTTTCTTCTCCCCGTTGAAGGAACTACTTGATACGCCAATAATCGGAAGGCTTACGCGACATAGTTGTGTCTTTGGTTGTGAGAAGGTGTGGTTCGTTGATAACTTAAGCCTTGCAGTGGTAGGGTTGTAGTGAAAGCTGAAGTCGAATTCTTTTCGGAAAATATAACATTGTTGGAAAGGTAAAATTGCATTAGTTTGCTACGGTACAATAAAAGCTTAATTCAGTTTTAATTTTCTTCTTTTCTGAACTTGCACATTAATTACAGATGAAGTTATTTTCATCCATACTGAGAAACGCTGTTCAAGATTGTGGACTTTTACATGCCTTGGAATACTTCTTGTGTTTGTGAATTACTTGAAATACACATCACATTGGAAAGATTTTTCATTTGTATCACATTGGAAAGATTTTTCATTTGTACTTCTTTTGTGTGTGAATTACTTGAAATACACATCACATTGGAAAGATTTTTCATTTGTATTCAGTTACAAAGTATTATCTTTCAATATTGGAATCATCTTTGTATTTCTGGAAGCATATTTCACACTCCCAGCAAATAATACTTGCATCTGGAACGACGTGGTTGTGAATCAGCTTCCTTTTTCACTCTAGAATTTCATTCTTGAGTGACTTTCCCTAAAGGATGTCTCGGCAGTGATTCCATGTTCTACAACTTAAAATTTGCATTTGTTCAGAGGAGCGCCACTCTAATAATTTCCCACACTTCTACTAGGAAGAAAGATGAAGCTTCTTGGAACACAAACGAGATATTTTTAACCTGATCTACAAGGGTTTCTTGAAACGTAGGTTAATTAATTGTAGAAAGCTTTGTGTTGCAATAACAATTATGATATTGCTAAATAGTCATTGTATCAAGAAAACTTTATGTTGCAGATTATGTGTCATTCAAAATCCAAAAGAGCATAACCCTGCAGACATGTAGAGGATGCACTCTGTTTCAGCTAACACTGACTGTCTTCAATATTCTTTGAAACTGATTTTGCAGAAAGAGTACAAGTTATTTAACAATAGTACGATATTTTTAACAACCCATCAGGTGGTGGTTATGTGATAATACAATGGAGAAGATTTTTTAGTAAATACCATATAGGCATGGTATATATACCACAAGGGCAGAATACAGAAACAAAATTCCTTGAAGTATATGAAGAACTTCAACACAAACATTTGCTTCTAAATTTCAAACACTATTATGATGAGCATCTAAGCTATTATGCACATTTATTAAAAGTGGCAATGCTTAAATATTTTAGAACAAATTTGTTTTTAATACCATGGAAAAAATAAAACAAAAAATGTCAAAGGGACATGAAGGCGACATACTTTAACAAAACTTGTGCACTTCTGCATCAATGAAAGTTACTTTTATAATAATGATCATGAGTGAAAGTTTCTTTTATAATAATCATGTACCATACAGCTGCAATTTTTTTTATCTGATTATTAAACTATATTTGCAAGAAAAAAAGAGCTTTCTACCATTGTAATCCTACTGAACTCAATTCAATTTCCTGACTTTTAGTTCATATAAAAGCTAGCATTTGAACCAATCATAATTGCAGGAAGAAAAATAAAACTTGTTCACCATCATTTCAATTCTCTAGAGCTTATCCTGCTCTGTGTTGATTTTGATCTCTTACAAGAGAATTTGTAAAAAAATGTTTATGTAATCATAACTTTTCTCAGAAAAAAAATATTCACACAAGTCTGTAATCAGAGAAAAAATTAAGGTAAGAAAAGTATTTCTATTTGCATGTATCAGTTAGAGGTAATGATATATTAATTGTTCACTTATATATTTACTTCATATGAATGCATATTTATGGAGGCTGCTCAGAAGTTTTTGGTGAGAAAATTAGGTCAGATAAAGTGTTCTTTTGATCTTTCAAGCCATATGTAGGGGTTGCTCTTAAAATTACAGTTTATTATGAAGACAGCACTGCAATTAGAAATAGATGTAAAGAGCATCATAGCATGTCTGAGGAAAAGCAGTGATAGTTTTGTAAACATACAATCTGTAATCGGTTGACCCCCTTTTTATATTTTATTTCTTTTATATGTGTGATATTTATTTTGCATCAGCTCATGGAGTAAAAATATTTTTTCAACAAAATAATTTTAAGAACAGAATGGAGAGGTTAAGGCTATGATAATTTTGTATATTTAAATTTGTATTTTTACAACTTCACGTATTAGGGGTTCATGTTCAGTATTTGTAACAAATGATAAACATGCTGTTAAAACTGATGAAATATATACAAAAACCGTCGCACATGTAATCAATCAACTCGAAGCAGCAAGTACAGCTAACTCTGTAGTACTTAAAACTTTAAAGAGTTAAAAAACATATTAACACTCCCGTAAACCTTTTGGGAACACCATGTTCCTGAAAGGTCTTGTGAGAGGGTTAATATGTTTGGTAAATGTGTACTTTAGCATCCTAAATTATTTCATCGGAAAAATTTTAACTGTGTGAGAAAAGTGCTACGTACAATTTTTTAAGCATGCAAAGTAATGGGGAAAGGTGAAAAAATATAGTATTTTTAGTTAAAGGAAATATTTTTTCCGAAGTATTTACCTGGGAGTGCGATGTTTTGGAAGAGTACGTGTGGTAGGCCTAGGACGCCGGAGCGGCAACGGCGTCATGGTGGAGTCCGATGAAAGGAAGCTTTGTTTAAAAGGGCAAGTAACTGGTGGAAGAATACAGAAGGAAGCGGTTGAGCAGTACGTAGTCATCGAAACGTCTTGTAGGAATATGCGGACGGCAAGAGGTCGGTTTTACGCAGCATTGTAAGTTTTTTTTTGTTTTAAGGATAATTTTGAGAAAGCGTAAGGCAAATTCGTCAGTCTCCACACTTTATTTCGTATTTTGTCAGAGCTTAAAATTTCATTATCCGCCACAATACCAGAAGCCTCCTTTCCATAGTACGATATGTGAATTGAAGGAAATTGTTTATTTTGAAAAATATCCATTTCGCGAGGAAAAAATGTGAGCTACGATGTAAGGAATATAAGCAGAACTACAAATGAGTTGCTTGAAGAAATCACCTACCCCTGCACATCTTCTAAACCATAACCAAAACTTTGGGTTCAACCGGAAGCAAAACTTCTGTCGTGCATAAATTCATTAACATTCCTTAATTTCTTTCCATTCGGAGACATTGTGAAACTAATAATAACGACATTCCGCACATATCTTCCTCAAAAATTAATAAAACGGGTTTGAACTACTTCTACTTGTGCACGATTACACAGCGCATCACACTCTTCCGAAAAATACACCCCACTCCTGTTGTATTCTTCCGCACTTTCACGAGCAACTCGTACTCCGTTCTGACGTACCAAACCTTCTCGTTGTGGCCGTTAGCATCGCTGCAGCCTCCTGCTCCAACTGCTGCAAGCCATCATACTCGCAGGTTAATACGTCGGAAAAAAATCTTTCTTTTTATCTAAAAGTACTATATTTTTGCACCTTTCCCCATTATTTTGTATGCTTAAAAAATTGTACGTGGAACTTTTCCCACACAATTAGAATTTTTCGACGAGATAATTTAGGATGCTAAAGTACACATTTACCGTATGTTTTTAACCTTTTAGTACTACAGAGTTAGCTGTTCTTGCTGCTTCGAGTTGATTATGTGTGTGACGGTTTTTGTATATATTTCATCAGTATTTATAACACTGTGTTTTCTATTTAACAGCTAATTTTCGTCGACAGTGATAACTTGCTAATAATTAGTTGGTTTGTATGCAGATATTCTTTCTGTGTTATTTATGAGTTGGATCATACACTACTTTCCAATAGCTATGTATTTTCCAAGCTTGTCTTGGTATTTCCCACCAACTCCTCCTAATCACGAATGGCTCAGCTAGCTCAATTGATTCCTGTTGCTTCAGTAGCCCCAGTGTTACGTTTGCCAATCTATATCCAATGTCTTTTAGGATGATATACTAAATTGATAGCAACTGGTTTGTATTGAATGCAGCATGAATGATCATTACGAGAAGAGAAGGAAGTTTAAGTCACATTTGTTGGCCATTGTTATGATAAAACTTTCAGGTCTCCTAATTATGATACATTATATGCCAAATGTTAACAATAACAAAGAAATATAATCAGGTGTGTATTGATTATTAAACATACCCAGACATGTGAGTTTGTTTATCAATACTATTGCGAGCAGCTCAAAGATCTTTTGTTGACCTACTGTAAGTTCTGGTTAATTCAAGAGCATGCTAAAGTGAAGAGACCTGTTCAAGACCAAGTTTTGAGGAGACCATACAGCAGTGGACTGACAATGGTGATGAAGATCTGTTAATGACTATACAAACTGCCGGAGTCATTCATTTTTAATAACATGACATTGTGATATCTGATGACATAAGTCAGTCTAAACCGCTGCTGGAGAGCAGGGGAATGCTCATTACCTGTCTGGGTTGCAATCGAAACACCACTCCCTCATGTCCAGGTACAAGCTTAAGAGCACTGGTACAGCTTTAGAGTCTACTTCCCGTGTTGAAATTCTCTACTTAGCAGAACAAACAGCACGTCAATTAATAATGACCTCTCCCAGTGAATTTCTGTTCACCCTCTGCTATGCCCCTTTGCTAGTGAAGTAAATTAACAAAAGGAGTGATAAAACAAAGTAAAACTTGCTTCTGTATTCATGGAAAAATATACTTTGCAGTTGAATCAGAGCCTGCGTATGACTTCTTAAGCCCTCCCTGGTTCTAAGACATACAAGGGTCATTCAATAAGTTCTAAGTGTGACATTGAAAGCAGGGGTTGGCAGCTGATGCAAGTATTGCATCATTCTTCAGTTATACATATAACAGCCATGCCATGTCACTGTGTTAACATCTGAGATGGCACCACAGTGCATTAAAGTCTATAAGGTGACAATGAATGAGCGATAGATGAAATTGCAGAACTGAGTGGTGATTGAATTTTCGATGAAGAAAGGTGAAATGCCCCGCCCCGTATTCATGAACTTATGATCCATTGTACGGCAATGGTGCACTTTTGTATACCACAGTCAAAAGATGGGCAGCTCTCTTTAAATGGGGAAAAGACTAGTTGGAAGAGGACCCATGCACAGGAGGGTGTGAGGGGAGTCAGTGGGGGTAACCCGAGGGGAAACGTGCTAGAAAGTGGATGACCTGGTGATGTCAAACTGGCAAATCTGTGTCTCGTACAGATTGCAGACTGCTGAGGAACTGAAGTTAAGTACCAGCGGTGTTTGGACCATTTTGCACGAGAGGTTAGGTATGTTAAAAGTCTGTGCCAGATGGGTTCTTTGAGTGTTGACACCTGAGATAAGAACCAGCCGTGTTTGGACTATTTTGCACAAGAGGTTAGTTAAAAAGTCTGTCAGATGGGTTCTTCGAATGTTGAAACCTGAGATAAGAACCAGCAGTGTTTGGACAATTTTGCACGAGAGGTTAGGGATGTTAAAAGTCTGTGCCAGATGGGTTCTTCAAATGTTGACACCTGAGATAAGTACCAGCAGTGTTTGGACCATTTTTGTACGAGGGGTTAGGGATGTTAACAGTCTGTGCCAGATGGGTTCTTCGAATGTTGACACCTACGATAAGAACCAGCAGTGTTTGGACAATTTTGCATGAGAGGTTAGGGATAACTTGTACAAAATTCTAGCAGATAATGCTTACCTTGGCATTCCTTTCTAGCGATGGGAACACTTCACGCACGTGTTTTCCGGTCTTTGTTAATGTTATTGTCCTAAAGTCCGTTGTATGCAATGACTGGCTTTACTTCTCACACTTTTCGCTGGGTATACTCATTGGATCTTTGCCTCAGGATTTCAAACACATCAATTTTTACCGTTCTTAATACTCGAAATTTTCGCCCATCCTCTGGGCATCCTCAGGAGCGTGGCGACTTTACCACCGATGCTCGTGGTTAACTTCGCGCTAATGGAGTCCGATACTCCTTGTTGCCATTCGTCGGATATACTTTCCTGGATACATTTCGTTATCAAGCCCGGCTGGCGCCATCTATGTTTCATTACAACAACTTTTTTTTTTTTTAATTATTAATTTCTTCTCCTATCCTGGTTTTCTTGTCTTTTTTGCCGGTTTTTCTTTTGTTGTTGTTTTTCTTGTCTTATTAGTTCTTTCCACAGGCCCGATAATGTACTAGGGTCGTTCTGGTTACATACCCTTGCTTTATTTTTATAGATTAATATTGCTTCTTCCCTCCTCATTTGCCTTTCCGATTTTTTATTCTTTTTTAGCATTTTAATTTCATCGAATTTCGGGAATGTCCGGTTTTCCATGCAGAATTGCACTAAAGCAGTTTTGGCTTCTTTTTTTTGCCAATTAGATATGTGTTGTTTAAGTCTTTTTTTTTTAATCTGTTTTTCGTACTTCCAATGTACGATATTGGGGGTATGTGTGCAATTGGAATTTCGTAGGTTCCCGATTCTTCTAGCATTTTTTCCTCTGTTTTTTTGTTGACAGTCATACTTTTCACGGTGTGCACTGAGCTTCCTAGTTGTAAGTCATATTTATCACAGTGCCTATTGATTTCATTACTCACTCCTTCTAAGTATGGGAAAGCTCCAATGTATTTCAATTTTTTCTTTCTCATCTTCCTTTGATTGTGCACTTCTTGGCCTTCTTTACTCTGAGTCTTATGCTTTTTACTCTCATGTATCCATTTATTAATTAGCTTGCTCGGGTACCCATACTCTTGTGCTATTTTCGAGATAAACTCTAGCTCTTGATTTTTTAGCCTGTTGTTAGATGTGTGTGTGTGTACGCTCGCCGTATCAAGTTTACTATGCTGTTTTTTTTTATGTATCACTGAATGGTGCGACGAGTATGGTATCAGTACAGGTATGTAAGTTGCTTTTCTGAACACCGAGTATTCAAAACTATTTTTGTTTTTCTTTAGTTGGATGTCCAGAAAGGATAGGCAATTATCCTCTTCAAACTCAATAGTTAGCTCTATGGTGTAACAGATTTTGCTAAACTGCTGTGCTAGATCTTGTAGCTCGGCTTTGTTAAGTTTAGACATTATAATAATGTCGTCTACATATCGAGCATAAAGTATTGGTTTTTCAGGTAGATTTTGAATTATTTCTTTTTCGAGGTATGCCATAATCATTTCTGCGTATAATGCCGATAATGGAGATCCCATAGGGCCACCTTGCGTTTGTTTAACTACATTTCCTTCAAAATGGAAGATGTTGTTTTCCTTGATGAAATATAAGGTATTCTTTAGCTCTTTCAGTTGTGACAAGTTTAGTTCTTTGTTGATGCTTAGTTGTTGCATAATCAATTCGATGGCTAGCTCGACAGGAGTGTTTGGGTATAATGCCTTAATGTCCATGGAGGCCATAGTTATTTGCTCTAGGTCTTGATTAATTAATTTGATTTTTTCTATAAACTCATAGCTATTCTTTAATGTATATTGGTTCCTCATGAATATTGGGGATAGATAGTTGTATATCTTTTTTCTAGGTTGATGAGTGGTGAGTTTTTTTCCGATAGAATCAGTCTTAAAGGTGTGTTTTCTTTATGTGTTTTAATTTTTGAGAATATTTTTGGCATCCCTCCTCCCATTGGAGGGTTTGCATTTTTTATTTCAGTTGGTAACGTGCTGTGGTTCCTTATATTAGCCAGGAAGGTAAGTTGTTTGTCGGTGGGATCTTTGTTGATGCTATCGCACTGTAGCTCTGAGATGGCCGTCCGCATTTTATCATTATATTCCAAAGTGTCCATAATAACAATTTGCCCTGTTTTGTCCGCTTCGCAGAATTTGATCGTGGGGTCTTTGCAAAGATTTAATAGTTGTTTTCTGTCATACTTCAATTTATTAATCTTGCAGTTTTTTTTTTTTTTTTTTTTTTGTGCTTAGCGTTATACTGTTTAAGCATGATTCTGAATAGCTTAAACCTTAGATCGGTAGCATGCTCTGGATGTACTCGCAGCACAATATCTTCTAAGATAGGAATGTACTCTTCAGTTCTTGGGGTTTTAGGTGGAAATGCGTATTTTTTCCCACATTGTAGCACTGCCTTTTCACTAAAAGTTAGCACTCTTGATTGATTCACAAACACTGGTTATTCTGTACTTTCATCACCCCTCATTTTGATTCCATCTAAAACGGCATTAAATTTCTTGGCAGTTGAGCTTTCTGCCGCCTTTTGTTGGCTTTCAACTATTTCGTTAATTTCAGTAAGAACGTCTATAATAAGGGTTTTCCATGTCCCGTTAAAATTCTTATATTCGGTATTCTGTATCTGGTTCCACATATTATAGCACTGAATGTGGTTTTGGTATAGTTGTTTTCTTTTATAAATGATTTCTGCACTTAGTCTTTTCTCTTGACACGTTAATAGCAACCTTTTGTCTTTTCCATGCATAGGTTTGTTGGAAATTCGTAAGTATTTTGGTATGATATTAAAGTTTCTACAGTTCGTTAAGAACTTTATTTGGATATCTTCTTTTACCAGTTTAATTTTCTTTTTTTAAACTTCCTTATGATGTTTAGTTCTTTAGGCGTCAGCAGGCTTCTATACTTCATTATCCGTTCCGTATCGTTGTTCTGCACGTGGCCGATTCTAATGCATGTATAACGAATCAATCCCAATTAGTAGTTCTAATTCTGACTATTATATAGCTCTAATCATTCCCAGCGAAAAGTGTGAGAAGTAAAGCCAGTCATCGCATACAACGGACTTTAGGACAATAACATCAACAAAGACCGGAAAACATGTGCGTGGAATGTTCCCATCGCGAGAAAGGAATGCCAAGGTAAGCATTATCTGCTAGAATTTTGTACAAGTTACTTCGAAATATCGCACGTAAAAGAGAATAGTAGAATGATTAGAGCTATATAATAGTCAGAATTAGAACTACTAATTGGAATTGGGGTGAGGGATGTTAAAAAGTCTGTGCCAGATGGGTTCTCTGAATGTTGACACTTGATATAAGAACCAGCAGGGTTTGGACCATTTTTCAGGAGAGGTTAGGGATGTTAAAAGTCTGTGCCAGATAGGTTCTTTGAATGTTGACGCCTGCGATAAGAGCCAGCACTGTTTCGACCATTTTGCACGAGAGGTTAGGAATGTTAAAAAGTCTGTGCCGGATAGGTTCTTTGAATGTTGACACCTGAGATAAGAACCAGCAGGGTTTGGACCATTTTTTATGAGAGGTTAGTGGTGTTAAAAGTCTGCCAGATGGGTTCCTCGAATGTTGACACCTGAGATGAAGAATGATCATGTTGAAGCAAGTAGGATTCAACTTGACTGCATTATCCATGCTCTAGATGACTTTTATTCCTGCATTGGGACTGGTGATGAGACGTGGCTTCACCATTGGACCCTGATACTGACAAGAGAGCATGCAGTGGAAACTTCATGGATCACTACAACCAAAAAGTACAAAACACAACCATCTGCATGTAAGATTGTGGCCACATATTTTTTAGGATTCAGAAGGGTTGCTGTTAATTGATTACTTGCCTCATAAAAGGACTCTGAATGCTGCCTATTATGCGACACTATTGCACGAAGCCATAATGAGTAAACAGTGAGGAAAATGGCGATGGGGTGTTCTGCATCTCTAGGACAATGCTTCAATCCACACTGGTGTTTTCATTCAAGCTGTAATCGAATGTGGCTTCTAAATGCTTCCCCAACCACTGTACTCACCTGGCCTTGCCCATAGTGACTTTTTCAAAAAGCTGGAAAAAGATCTGCGAAGGACGCATTTTGTGGATGCTTCTAAACTGAAGGAGGCAACAAAGTGTTAGTTTGTGGAGAAAGATAAAACATTTTTCTGCGGCAGGGATTTGTCAACTCTATGATCGCGGGAGGGGGGGGGGTGTCTTCGTATGCTCGGCATAGAACTTATTGAGTGCTGTATGTAGCTGCAGTCCTGGCATAGATCAGTGCTCCTGTCATTGTAAAGGAAAAATGATAAAGCCTGTATATTTGATGTCATAGTAATTAGTGTATTTTGATTGTCATAGTAATTAGTGTATTTTGATTGTCATAGTAATTCAAAATTTTGGAAAGTTATAGTATTTAAGAAGTTTTAAGCATTTAGGTGTTTAAGTGACTAAATATTTAATTAACCCTTTAAGCAGACTATGTACCTAAACCAAATGGTGCCCTAAATTTTTGGCAGTCCCTAACACAAATTTTCACAAATCTTCCAGGTTTCCAAAAGCTATGGCAAAACAATTACTTTTCCCTTCACATCTCAGTAATACAGACCATAAACCTGTTACTGTTTATAAGCATTCCCTTCTAGTCTTTTATGTTTAGCTCGATAACTCAAAGCATGATGCGGAAGGGCTAGTGCCTCTGATACCAACACCATGCCAATGGGTAGAAATGAGTGACTCAAGCATTCCTCCTTTCTTAAGTTTGGCACCATTGTTATAGCCATTGTATCAGGTAATCAGTCAGAGAGGGTTAGTGTCAATCATCTCCTAAATGACCACTCTAAATAGCAAAGTTAAGGGGGAAAAACACTTTCTGGTGTGCACGTTCACTCCTTCTAGCTGCATTCAACCCACTTCTTAAGGAGTGAGTATATGTGTTTGAACAAATTTCAGTCTGTTTTGGTACCCAGAGAGAATTCATTTCAGCCAGTTAAGGGGTTAAATCACCACAACCATCATAGGCATAATGTGACAAAAAAATGGGGAGGAGGGGGAGGCATGACTAAGTCTTTCCTTGAAGGGGGATGTAAGCTGATGTTTTCCTTCTGGGAGAAGCCATTCTTGGAAACAATCTCTCCATGCATGTCACCAAATCTGGATCTTTTAAGTGCATTACAAGCTTTTTTGTTACTCATTACTCTTCAGCCATTGCTGATAACGAATGATGAGAGTCGGGGTATTTTTGACAAGATGCTAAGTTTTCTGAAAATAAAATACTGTCTTTGATTACAAATTCTTTCAAATGTCACAAGTCGTTTTTACTGATACATGAATAATCAATATCACATCTTTTTGCTAGTGTGAAACACCAAGTGATACATGTACATTCACCAAGAGCTCACTGCTGCAAAACAACACATTTTAAAATGCAAACGTGTAGTCTATAATGTATGAACTTGAAAAGCAGGGGTTTTTTTTAGTGAAGTAGTTGGGACCTCCAAGGACTTGGTCACACTTTAATTAAAATGTGCTGTTTTGCAGCGGTGAGCTCTTGGTGAAAGTACATATGTATCACTTGGTGTTTCACACTAGCAAAAAGATGTGATATTGATCATATGCACAGTGTGTTTTTATGAGAGATTATAACTTACAAGATTATAATTTCAGACATTTACTACATGAATAATGCTATATAATGAGTTCTCCACACTGATAGCATTTTGCTGTGGTTTTATTTCCTCACAAAAACTAATTATAGTGAAATATAGAAACCAATATGTGTGTGTTTAAAGTTTTCGGTTTTTCCCCTCTCCAAACTTTGTAGTGACTCCATTAAGCTTCTTATTCATATTTGACCCCACCCCAATGCAGGCTAGCTTTGTCATTTAAATTTTGCTAAAGTTTTCTTTTGTTTTGGATGGGGGGGGCAATTTAACAATCACTATGAACAACTTGATGGGCTATTAGCAGTCAACTCATCCCTCATTTACGGCCACTGGTTGCAAAGAAGCGAGAGAGCCATCGTTGTAAGTCAAACACAACATCCATGCCTCACTTGGATTCAAACCCGGACACATCTCAGATGAATGACCAAAAGCTAGCGCTTAGAGCACGGCACTGCCAGCACAGCTTTCTAAAGTTGAAGCATGTTCTCCTCTGTGCTCCCCTCCGACACTATCATTATAAAACATATTCTCGTTAAAAAATCACTGCATAAAAGGATAATGCTTCGCATGTGAACATTTACCAAGATTACTAATGAGGCTATGAAATCAGAGTATTGCTTCCGTAGATAAAAAAAAAAGAATAGTGGCAGGGGTATCCGGTATTTCCCGGGTAAATATTACTATGTGTGGAATCACCAAGTTCAGCAGGTGAAAGCTAATGATTGAAAAAGATATTCCTGTAATTTTCCAGTAAATTTATTTTAACTCATTTAGGTTATTGATTTTTGGTAAACAGTACTTTTGGTTTTTCCACTGGGAGCAAAAATGTAGAGATTTTTAGGATTGCCAACCCTTGAGCAGACGATATAGAGTTGTCTCTGTGAAAAGCAGGGTTCCTCCAAATTAATGCCAGCCACTGTTAATGAGTGACTGGTGCAGTAATATTTCTGCCAAAAGAAGAAAAACAAAAGGAACCAGGATAGCTGCAAATGTGAAATATACAAAAAAAAAAAAAAAAAAAATGATTTACTTAATTTACTTTTACGAAACAAAAAAGAAAGGAAAATGAATGGAAATACTTACCTTCGTGGAAACATCTATAGAACTAATCTATATTTTGAGGTTACTCACCTTTTTTCCCAAAATGTTTTAGGAGGTTTTCGTCTCTACACATTTCCAACACATATTTTTCTTAGTTACTTCGTGGTTCAAGGCCGCAAAAAAAAAAAAAAAAAAAAGACATCTTTTTCAACTCACGCAAACTTCGTTCCCTTCTTTTCTTTTCCCAATGACCAAATTCGGATTCACAATAATTGTCCTCCTAAAAGATTTTGACCAAATTCGGATTCACAATATAGTACCTCCTAAAAGATTTTGGGAATAAAGGTGAGTAACCTCAAAATATAGATTATGTCTAAATAGCACATGAATAATTAAACAGCTAGATGACATTTGACATTTGCAATGCTGTATGAATATATGATCTATAGAACTGCTGTACATCTGGCATGCGCTCCTGAGAATCCCGCAACACTAAAATGCAATGTACCTGTGTCATGTCGATTGCATGCGACTTGACATTGGCATTGATCATCCTTAAACATTGCTGATGTAACACACACATACTATGTTTATCCATACTGCCCTGATTTGTATAAATAGCAGCACTGTTCAAATGTTCACTTCACATCTGAAGACGGGACCAAAGTGGCCCGAAAGTACTAATGTGTGTCTTTAGATTAAACTAATAGATTGAAAGTTTTATAGCTTTTAATTTTATTGGTTCTTTGATTTTCTTATTCATTTGTTCATACAGAGACAGTGTCCTTTATACTTATTTATTGATCATTCTTTTGTTTACCATTTTGAATATCTGGAACTCTCTATTTACATTACATTGTATGAAGCCACCCATTGGTGGTGAAAGCTGTTGCTTATTCATTTGTGTTTTTAATACACCATTAAATGGATTGTTTTGCACTTTATTGTTATCTATGGTTTCTAACTTAGACCGTAGATCAGGTATTAAAGTGCTGAATTGTATTGCAGTTCTTAAAAGTAAAAAATAGAACTTTTTACAAAAATGTTGTATGGGAGGCCCCTTTACCCCGGGTTCTGACCCCATCCAGAAACCATGTATAGTCTAAGTTAAAAGAACCATGAGGTAGTATACTAAATTTGATGGTTCTAAATTGAAAACTGTAGATTTTATGGAAATTTTGTGTGTGGGCCCCTTGACCCCGGGCTCTAACCAATCCTGGGTTCTGACACCTTCCCAAAACTGTCTACAGGCTAAGTTAGGGTACCATGAGATAGTATACCAAATTTGGTGGTTCTAAATTGAAAACTAGATTTTATGAAAATTTTATATAGGGTCCCTGTGACCACAGGCTCTGACCGACCCTCTCCAAAAACCATCTATGGTCTAAGTTAGAGTACCATGAGATGGTATACCAAATTTGTTGTTTCTAAATTAAAAACTGTAAATTTAGCGAAAATTATGTGTGTGGGGCCTCTTGACCTCGGGCTCCGACCGAACCTGGGCTCTGACCCCTTCCTAAAACCATCTACAGTCTAAGTTAGGGTACCATTAGATAGTATACCAAATTTGGTGGTTCTAAATTGAAAACTGTAGATTTAACAGAAATTTTCTGTGTGGGACCCTTGACCCTGAGCTCCGACCCTTTCCAAAAATCATCTACGGTCTGAGTTAAGGTACCGTGAGAGATAGTATACCAGATTTGGTGGTTCTACATTGAAAACTAGATTTTATGGAAATTTTGTATGGGACCCCCTTGACCCTGGGCCCCGACCCTTTCCAAAAACCATCTACAGTCTGACTCAGTGTACAGTGAGATATTAAATCCAGATATATTCATTTGATTCTAGTTCCAGTTGAAGAAATCTTGTTTAATCTTCCTTCTTTCTGGGTTCTTTTGGATTTTTACAGACGTTTCTGGCCTCACGATTTTATTCAAGGCCTATTCTCAGTTCTAGTTCTAGTTGAAGAAATTATTCAGTAGTAACAAAAGTTTTGTTTACTACTGAATAATTTAAATGTTGTTGTCAGGTTCTTTTGTAAAAATCCAAAAGAACCCAGATGGAAGGAAGATTAAACAAAATTTCTTCAACTGGAACTAGAGCCGTGACATATAGTATACCAATTTTGGTGGTTCTAACTTGAAAACTAGATTTGACAAAAATTTTGTATGAGGCCCCCTTGACCCTGGGCTTTGGCCGACCCCTTCCAAAAAAGCATCTATGGTCTATGTTAGAGTACCATGAGATAGTATACCAAATTTGGTGTTTCTGAATTTAGATAAATTATTGGGGGAAGGGGGGGGGCTCTTGATCCAGTGCAACAACAACCGAACCTGGACTCTGACCCCTTCCCAAAACCATCTGTAGTTTAAATTTGGGTACCATGAGATAGTATATCAAATTTGGTGGTTCTAAATTGAAAACTCTAGATCTTACATAATTTTTTTGGGGGGAGGGGGGGGGTTGTCCCTGGACTCTGACCCCTTCCAAAAACTGTCTATGGTCTAATTTAGTATACCATAAAATAGTATACCAAATTTGGTGGTTCTAAATTGAAAACTAGATTTTATGGGAATTTTGTATGGGCCCCGACCCCTTCCAAAAACTGTCTACAGTCTAACTCATTGTACCATGATATATTAAATCACTTACTCAAGGCTTTACCTAGATATATTCATTTGGTTCTAGTTCCAGTTTAAGAAATTTTGTTTAATCTTCCTTCCCTGTGAGTTCTTTTTGATTTTTACAGATGTTTCTGGCCTCTTGATTTTAGTCAAGGCCTGTTCTCGATGTTAAGAAGGATTAAGAAGAGTTTTGTTTACTACTGAAGAATTTAAATGGTGTTGCCAGGTTCTTTTGTAAAAATCCAAAAGAACCCAGAGGGAAGAAAGATTAAAAATAATTTCTTCAACTAAAACTAGAACCGTGAGATAGTATACCAAATTTGGTGATTCTAAATTGAAAACTGTAGATTTGACGAAAATATTGTAGAGGACCCCTTAACCCCAGACTTCGACCGACCCCTTCCAGAAAACCATCTGTGGTCTAAGTTAGAGTACCATGAGATAGCATACCAAATTTGATGGTTCGAAATTAAAACCTATAGATTTTAAGAAAATTTTGAATAGGGGTCCCCTTGACCACAGGCCCTGATTCACTTTCAAAAACCATTTACGGTCTAACTTATAGTACCATGAGATAGTATACCAAATTTGGTGGTCCTAAATTGAAAACTATATATTTGTATAATGGACTTACAAATATTCAATTTTATATATATATATATATATAGATGTAACCAGAAGCCTTATCCTGGGCTTGACATCTAAGGTATCTCTCCCGGTACCAGTGAGCAGCTTGTTTTTTCAAGTCACAGTAAACAAGCTTTTTTAGGTGCATGCTTTCTATTACTTCGATAGGAAACATTGTTTTTACTGTACTTGCTATATAATCATTATATATTGATCTTTAGATGTCATCAGTGGTGTACGTAGGATACTGGTATGGGGATCATTTAGTGGAAAAAAAAAAAAAGTCTTCCCAGAAATGGTGTTGTAGGCAATTTTATTTAAAAAGACAATTAATTGACTAACAACTTTTGATTTAATCAGTAAAAATTTTTAGTTGATTCACACCCCAACAATGTACAGTTGTGTACAGTATACTCAATCTTAAATGTTAAAAATAAACAATGGCTCTATTACATTATGAAATAGTTATTTTCTTACTTCAAACATAATTCAATTCAATTTGCTATTTTAGATAGTTCACCAGGATTAATTAGCTCATCTCTCAGTCAGTACTCAGAAGCACGTGTGTCAAGAAAGTCAGCCAAGGTCAAACATGCGAGACCTTTGGTGGAAGAAGAGGCAAAGCCCTCTGCAACAAGTAATAAACAATCACAGGACATTTTATTTGGGACATGCGATTTGTTGACTGTGTGATGCGGTGTTGCCATCCACTCCATCTTGTGGTGGATCTCCCATTGTCCTAGTAGCCCACGAATAAACAAATAATCAATCTATCTTCGAACATAATGGCATTATTCCTTTTGCAACATCCTTCATGCTTTGAACTTTACTTTTTTGGACTTGGGAAACTAGGCTGGTACTGTAATATTTTGCCTATGTATTGTTTATAATGCTAATTTTTATAAGATTTTTAGCTTCAATAAAAACTTATAAATAAAGAAAAAGGGTACTTATGCATTAGCCGGGCGCCAGTAGAAATGTATCAGTAAATGTCAGAATTGTTAATAGATGGTGCCACATGAATGGTTATTTCTTTTTAGAATTTAGCTGTAATGAACGATGTGATGAATTTATTTTTGGTGAATACAATTTATGAAGAAAATATATCACAAAAATGGCAGTAATATTGCAATTTTTTTTTTTATCTGGAGGTAGCATATTTGTATGCTAAGCTGTACATGGTGCTACATCAGTACTTCAGATAACATCTCATTATTTGGATTATTGACAACATGATTCCGGTGTCACTCTGTTATCTGTTTCTGTGGTGTTGAACAATATGAAAATTTGGGATTTACCTCGAGATGAAGGAAGTGCTGTGTCATTTCTTCAAAATAAAGGAATTCTGCTTACTGAAAGAATCTGCAAATTGGGCCATAATATGAAACTATACTTTGGAAGTGAAAGTATTCAATGATGATGCAACTTAGAACATGCATATCTAAGGTAGGCTTATGTGTTGGAAATTGGTTCCAGAGTAGTCGGCTTCCTTTTGTAACTGCTGTTTAATTTATTTATAGGTGAAGCGAGAATTTAACTTCTATTAAATGGTGTGAACAACAGTTGGGTATGGCAAGTCACATAACTGTTGATTGGAATAACTATTTGCGAGAAATTTGATTTGTGCAGATGTTCTTGAACATCAGTCGGACAAAAAAATTGGTGGCCCATGATTAATTGTGGGGTTGTGATATATTTCCTTCATAAATTGTGTTTACCAAAAATAAACTCATCACGTCATTCATTACAGCTAAATTCTAAAAAGAAAAAACAATTCATGTGGCGCCATCTATCGACAATTCTGACATTTACCAATACATTTCCACTAATGCCCGTCTAATGCATAATTGTACCAGAAAAAGAAACAGAAAGGAAAAGAAGAATTTAAAATAATAATAATAAAAAAAAGTGTTATTGAAGATCTCACAACAGATGACACCACAAGAGACATGACCACAGCATGCAACCACCAATGAGAATGGACCACTAAGCAACGGTGAAGTCAGTCTGTGGGCCAATGATAAGACACCAACACAATGGTGACAAGACAGCCAGCAAGGAAAGTTTGTTCATGTTCTGTACTTCATAACATCTTTGAAAATGGGACTCCAGGGAATCCAGAAACTTGAGTTAGGTGAAAAGACTTTAAGTAATTACTTATTAGACTAAGGGAATATATACATATAGGAGTATTCAGCCATCTATGCACGATAAACACATTAAAGTTGTATCACAAATTAAAAATATTTAATACATGCAGGTTAAAAGCACTTTAAAATACATTAGTATTTTCAGACCCACTGTGGGTCCATCATCAGATGTAAGTACAATGTGGAATGTCATTCAAAGTTCATGTATATAAGGGTCAGAGTTTGAACATTATGACGTTAAAAATGCAAAGTGTAGAGAAACGATATTCTGCGCACTTGCCGTTGACCAAAGTCATTAGCTAATTATTACACATTTCATGGTCAATTATTTTTCTCTGTCTTTCATTTCATCAAGTAGGTGTTTCTAAGCTTGTGGGATATATAGAGGTTTAGAGTAATTGCAGCATGAGTGTCCTAAGCTATGTATGAAGAGGCTTTCCATAAGTAGTAAAGATGATATTTTAAAGGGTGTTACTAAGACTGAGGCTTCGTTCCAGTTGGGGAAATATTCACCTCCGTTCGATAGGCTAAAATGGGCTGTTGCCTCTGAACCAGTTCTGACATGTTGATCTTCCCTAATTCTAGTCTCTTGGGAACAGGATGTCGATCCAACATACACCTTGTCATTAGCTGTAGGTGACACTGCCTTCGTAGGAATTTTATATATACCAAATTTCTTTTACATTTCTATGGGGTCTCTCGGTCCAGGCGTGCTAACACCTGTCAGATTGCATCACTGCCGTTCTATCTTTTTTTATCATTGATATTATATTTTTCGTTTTAACACCAAAATCAATATGGTTTCTTTAAGGGAATATATAAATTATCAGGAACTCAAATGATATTGGAACATCAGCTGAAACAGATAAGTGTTATTGGAAATGTTTTGTTTTACAGTTTTTATGAGCTCAGTTGAACTTTTAAAGTAATCTTATAAGAACAACACGTAGTAAATAAATTTTTTAGCAATTGTAAATATTAATTTTTAACGTAGTACATGAGGTTTTCGTTGAACTAAAAATCTTGTAAAAATTAGCATTAAAAATAATAAATAAGCAAAATATTACCAACCTTGTTTCTCAAGTCCAAATAGTTGAAGCCACCCCTGGTGGTGCAGTTGTCTAAGCGATGGCTTATGACCATTTGTCTGAGATGGGTCAGAGTTCAAATCCCACACACAGTTTTTATGAACTCAGTCCCGGTGAGACATGGGTGTTGTGTTTGCCTTACGGTTCTGGTTCTTTGCCTTCCCTGGAACCAGTGGTCCTAAATTACAGATGGGCAACTGCTTATAGCCCATTGAGTTGCTCACAGTGGTCGTTAAACCTCCAATTTGTAAAAATGAAAAAAATGGAAGTGTTGAAAAAGGAATAATGACATTATGTTCCAAGATAGATTAATTAAACAGACTCATGTTTTAATGTACCCAAATACATATATATTTTTGGTAAATGTAATTGAATTAAACAAATCAAACTGCTCTTTTATATATATATATATATATATATATATATATTTCACTTTAATTTAAATAGAGTTTAGAAATAGAGTTGTGTTCGTGAAAGTTTGTGTGAACTTCGCATTTCCACCAAACAGTGAACTTGGAATTTCATTTCTCTATCAAAACTTGAAATTTGAATTTCATTTCTCTATCAAAACTTTATTTTTTTGAAATAACAATGCCAAGATGGGGCGGGTGGTGGGTCTGATCCCAATTATATCCTATGTGAATATCATCATCATCATCATTGTCAACCATTATCAATCCACTGCTGGACGAAGGTCTCCCCAAGTTTCCTCCATAACGGTCTGTCTTGTGCCAGTCTCCTCCATGTCACCCCTGCATACTTTCGAATTTCATCCACCCATCTCCCATGTGGTCTTCTTCTGGGTCTTTTCCTGTCCCTTGGAATCCAATCTAAAATTTCGGCTGTCCATCGATGATCTGTCCTTCTGGCAGTATGTCCAGCCCATTGCCATTTCAGGGATTTAACTCTGATCATGATGTCTTCCACTCTTGTCATTTTTCGGATCCACGAGTTCCTCTTCTTATCTCTCCTGGTTACACCAAGCATGCACCTCTCCATGCTGCTTTGAGTTGTCTGCAGCCTTTGTATGTCTCTTTTAGTTAAGGTCCACGTCTCTGCACCATACGTAAGCACTGGAAGGATGCATTGATCAAACACTTTTCTTTTAAGACATAATGGCATATTGCTCTTGAAAATTATGCTGTTTCTTCCAAAAGCTCTCCAGGCAAGTTTTGTACGCCGATTAATTTCTTCATCAATGTGACCCTCACTTGATATCTGCTGTCCAAGATAAACGTACGTGTCTGTTATCTCCAGCTTTTCTCCATCAATCGATAAATCTTCATTTCTTGCAAAAGCATTGAACATCACTTTTGTCTTCTGAAAGTTCATTTTTAATCCCACTTCTTTACTCTTGTCAGCAAGTTCCTGGATCATACTCTGCAGCTCTGATGGGGTAGTTGCAAAAATGACTACGTCATCAGCAAAACGAAGGTGGGTTAGATAATCTCCATTCATCTTTATCCCCTTGTTTTCCCAGCTCAGCGACTGAAAAACACCCTCCAATGTGGCATTAAAGAGCTTCGGAGATATGGTGTCACCTTGTCTCACTCCCTTTCCAATTTTTACGTGTGTTGTATTTTCAGACAGCCGAATCTTTGCACTTGCGTTTTCTTAGATGTTATTAATAATATTAATGTATGCATCTTCAATACCGCAGGTTTTCAGAGCCATTGTAACTGCTGATGGTTTCACCGAATCAAAGGCTTTTTCATAATCGATAAAAGCCATGCACAATGGAAGTTCATATTCCCTCGCTCTTTCAATTAGTTCTCTCAGTACATGGATATGATCTATTGTGCTGTAGCCACTCCTGAATCCAGCTTGTTCTCTCGGTTGAGCCATGTCCAGTGTTACCTTCAAGCAGTGTGAAAGAACTTAAGTGAAGATTTTATAAACTACTGATAGGAGGCTGATAGGTCTGTAGTTTCCGAGATCCTCAATGTCACCTTTCTTATGTAGCAGGATCATTGTAGCGGTGTTCCAATCCTCAGGAATCTTTCCTTCATTAAGGCATCGAGTGAAAATTTGGGCGAGTACTGTTTCGATTTCTCCACTTGCTTCTTGTATGATGTCTACAGTAATTCCATCTTCTCCTGGAGCTTTTCCCCACTTCATGTTCTTGATTGCATGTGCAACTTCTGCTGGAAGGACTGGAGGAACTCTGGTACTGGTATCTTTCATGATGTCTGGAGTGCATGTATCATCCCTTTCATATAATTTGGAGTAGAAATCTTTCACTCTTGTCAAAATTTCGCCTCTATTTCTTGTTACAGAACCATCTTCTTTTCTCAGTGCCATTATCTGTTTTCTTCCCTTACTGAGATGTCCCTTAGGCTTTGGTTGTTTTCAATTGCTTTCCTCACTAGTTCACAGTTGAATTTTCTTACGTCTTCAGTGATACTTTTTCTTACTGTCTTGCATAGCTCTATATATTCCACTTTGGAAGTCACATCTTCTTTAGTTGTCCTCATCTCTCATCTTTTTTGCATCAACATTTTCGTTTTTCCTGATAATTTGTTTACATGCAACTTGTTCTTAGACCCAGCTAATTTTGTTGCTGTTTCCATAAGAGCTTTGGTTACTTTTCTGTTAACTTCAGAGATGTCCACTTCTTCCAATGTTAGGCCTTCTAAAACAGAGAACCTGTTCTTCAGTTCCAACTTGAAGGTATTATGGTGTTTTTTAAGGTTGGTTATGTCAATACATTTTGTTTGTCTTATGAGCTTGCCACGTTCGAGTTTAGTGTTGAGGTGCATCTTACATCTCACAAATCTATGGTCACTACCTGTGTTGAACTTGTTTAGCACACTGCAGTCTTCTACGACGAATTTTTTGTTACACATAATAAAATCAATTTCACTTGTCGTCCCATTTGGATGTCTCCATGTCCATTTCCTGTGTGGCTTTTTCTTGAAGAAGGAGTTCAAGATGAAAAACCCTTCTGCCTCTGCAAACTCAACGAGAGTATTTCCACGCTGGTTTCTGTTGCCGTGACCGAATTTACCTACTGAAGTTTCATTCTGTTGCCGTTGCCCTATTTTTGCATTGAAATCTCCCATAATTATTTTCAAGTGCTGCTTACCTTTGTTATTTAGATGACAAATTTCCTCATAAAATTCTTCAATTTCTTCTTCAGGATGACTTGTGGTGGGTGCATAAGTTTGAATAATCTGAGCCTGGTATCTTTTCGAGAGTTGGACAACAAGTCGTGCAGCTCTGTCAGAGGAACTTTCAACTTCTACAACTTTATCCTTCAGTTTCTTGTTTATTATAAATCCAACACCACTAGTTCTGCCAGTATCTGTCCCACGATAGTAGAAGAGATGTCCACTTTTCAGTTCGATGAGATCTTCTCCTTTTCTCCTTACCTCACTTAGCCCCACGATGTCCCACTTGATCCTTTGTAGTTCCTCTTCCAATTCAAGAAGCCTTGAATCAGAAGATAGGGAGCGTCCATTATACGTAGCCAAGGTCAGCATCAGATGGCAGCCTAGTCCGGTCCTCCGGGGATTCTTAGCACCCTCTGCCTTCATGTCGCACTGGCCGCTGCCTTGGCCAGGTACATTCCAGCTGCCGGAGACTGAGGGCCAAGATTTAAGTTGTGGAATCATTTTGGAGGGGTTTGGCCATAACTCACCACGCTGGCCAAGCGGGTTGGTGAGTGTGGGATAGAATTTCCTCTAATCCCGATGGTATAGTTATACCGCTATTGGCGGTCGTCAGAGCCCCTTTAGTGGGAACAGGATGCACCACGAGAAGGCGGGGTTGACATTTGTCAAGGAGGGGCTGTGATGTTACGCATCACCTGACCTTACATATATACCACTGTACAATTGAGTGTATAAGAGGTGTAGGGACGGACTCGCTCATCAATTATGTTACACACCTTAATGTTATGCTTCATGAATGCTCATGTCATAGGCTCCTTTACAGCCAGTAAAGATAAAAGGTTTGTTATCTAGAACCATCCCAAAACAAAGATTGGATGATAAGACGAAATCCTCCCCACTTTACTATGTGATTTGCAAATCAGGATGATGGAGGAAGATCTCTGAAACTTAGAAGAATTACCAATGTCCAAAACGTAATGAACAATAGCCAGGATAAACTTAACAGTTTATTGGATCAATCAGAATATTGAGTTCCATCTGTCTGTTGAGGCACTGTCATTGATTTTAATTCAGTGCAACTGCTATCTGATGAGAGGTCATGAGTTCACAAACATTAGCTTGATATCTTTCTTACACTCTATCTCTTAACCTTGAGTGAGAGTCCTACTCGTCGGAGATAATACCTATATCCTCCCGTCCTTATTAATCTTCGTAGCAAATTAGGGCACAGCTTCGAGAGTCGCTTCCTCAACCTGTATCGTCGCTGCCTAAAGCTGCCTACGTTATATTACTTAGAAATATTTGTGAGAGTCCTCAAGTCTAGGACCTGTATCATGAATGTACTAGCTTCTAACACCTCCCATCACACCTCGGTACGTGGTCATCATCCTTGACTTTCCCTTCCGAGCCAACACGTGCCCAGCTCCCCTGAGCTAAGCCACAAGAGAACTTCCTCTCCCTTCTGAAGACAAACTAACACACACTACATTCTCCTTCTCCTCCTCTCTTCTCGCCTGCGTCACACGTACGTAATTTTTCCTGCTCCACCTCTTGCCGGCATGCCAACGCTCTCTCTCTGCTGAACCCTACACCACGGGGACGACCTGACGTCCCTCCCCCCATACTTGTTTGGTACTCCTGTCATGCTCCACGTGTCGTGCAGTCCCTTTCCTGAGATTAGCAGCTTACTTGAAGTGCCTTGGCGCAGTGTTCTACAGACAGACTTACATTACTTCAAAAGCACAGTAATACAATACACTCTACTACATAGATAAAATAGCTAATGACAGTTAGCCAGACATACTGGTGTCTCCTTGTTGCTGACAATGTTCAGTGGATGTCGTTAACCTAATGGCTGATGCTATCTGGTTTGGGAAAAGAGTTTTCTTTATCTGGGCATGTGAATAACAGCCCCTTTACCTACCGCACAAAGAATTCTGAAAAAGTTCTAGAATTATCTTTTCTCTGTCCTCTGGACTACGATTTAGTGTTTCATTAATATACCATGTGCATTAATTTTCATATCACAATTTCATATAGCACACGTGATTCATGATAATGCAGACATAATATTCATGTCATCAGTCTATTAACATATATAAGATTCCTGATCATGCAGGATAATGTTTATGTGATTGGCTTATTAACATATATAATTCTTCTGCTCTTACAAGAAGTAAAGCATGTTATAAAATGGTATTAAAATGGTACTTTAATATCACATTAAGCTATTTTTTTCTTTAATCACTAAAGCTGAGAATAGCAAGTTTTTCTACGTGTTGCTTCTCTCACAGGAATTTTTTTTATTTTTTTTATTTTTTTGTCTCTTAGTACAAATCTCCATAATTTTTGTTTTCAAAAACTTTGTTTCTAAGCATGTATAAAACCCTACCCCACGAGTGCTATAACTCAAAACATTGATTCCAAAAGGGTCCATTGCAGATAATGCATCACCATTCATGCTTGTTGTTCCAAACACAGCTTGAAGATAGAAATAATAAAAATATCCCACTGAACAAAAAAAAAGCAGTTGACATGCAGTATGTAGCTTGTAAAATAAATGTGGATTTTGATCAAATGATGAGCGGGAAAGAGCAAATGAATATCATATCCAACTATTCATGGCTTTTATTGATTATGAAAGGGAGTTTCATTCCGCATAACTATCGGCTGTTATATTGTATTTGGAATTGTATGGTACTGAAAATACATATATTAATATCATTATAACAACTGTGGAAATGCAAGTGAAAAATCTCAACTGTTTGAAGATACAGCACATGGGAAAAAATAATCACTAACCATTTTGGTGACTCTAGTTCATTTTTCCTAAATGAGATTTAAACTCAGACTCAGTGTTGTAAGACAGATATCCACATATCAAATGTGGGTCCAGGAAAATGGAAATGGAAATGGAGGGGGGTATGATCCATAAAAAAAACTATGGTTAAATTTAAGATGTGTGTGTGTGTGTATTTCCTCGCAACCTCACTATATACACTGCATGATCACCAGAGTAGTAGAATGTAGATGTTCACGTGTACGCCGTACGTGAATAGTTTCCAAATTATTAGCAGATTTTTGCAGATAGTTTTTGCTTGTACATTAAGCCGCCCGGTGGCGCAGTGGTCTAAGCGATGGCCTCTGATCATTCGTCCGAACGGGGTCCGGGTTCGAATCCCGGTGAGGCATGGATGTCGTGTTTGTCTTACGGCACTGGCTCTCTCCCTTCCCTGGAACCAGTGACCCTAAATTAGGGACGGGCGACTGCTTATAGCCCATTGAGTTGCTCACGGTGGTCGTTAAACCTCAAATCAACTTGTACATTAAAAAAAATATTTATAGCAATTAAAACACTTTCTCAATATATTAATCTTTACTCAGATTAATAAATTTAATTCTATTTTAACTTGAAGAACTTTCAATTTTTTTCACATCTTCTGAGTTCTTTTGCTTTTACAGATGTTTCTGGCCTCTAGATTTTATCAAAGCCTGTTCTCAATGTATAGGAACTGTATAAAAATTTTCATTTGCACAGAAAGTATTTAAACTTTGCCAAATTCCTTTTGCACTTTCCAGTAATTAAATTAAAATATTTTCCTTGTGTATTTTGTAAGTCTACTATTTTTGAATTAAGTTGTTGAAAGTGCTATTTATAAATTTTGAAGGCTCATTAATGGAACTGTTTTTCTGGACACTTTCTTTAATTAGTCTCTTGTTTTTATGAGGTTTGTAGTCCAATATTTTAATATTTTGCCATAAAGGTCCATTTCATACACATTGCTGCATGTTCAGTTGTAATGCACTTATTATATCCTCACTTGAATCTGTGATGTTCTAATAATGATTTATTTTATTAGTTTTTCTTTATTGTTACCGTGTAATTTGCAGGTTTGCAGCAAGTTTTCTGTTTTAGTGGTTGTGTACACAGATAGAAACATTTTATTTTTATGCAACTCTGATGATCACTGAATTGTGATCACCTACCTAATACTTCATATGTCCTCCTTCCACCCTCACTCAGTACAGCAGCTATCTCACATGCATCGATTCAGTAAGATCCCAGAAGCAGTTAGGAGGTATGGCTGACCAAGCTGTGTGTAATGCAGCCTTCAGCCTTCAACGCAGGTTATAGAGATAGCTGGTGCATTTTTTTTTTTTTTTTTTGGATTGAAGGTTTAATGGCCACCATGAGCAACTCAGTAGGCTCTAATCAGCCGCCCATCCCTAATTTAGGGTCACTGGTTCCAGGGAAGGGAGAAAGCCAGCACTGTAAGACAAACACAACATCCTTGCCTCACCGGGATTCGAACTCAGACCCAACTAGGGCGATTGTTCATAAGCTATCACTTAGACCCTATCGCTTAGACCACTGCGCCACCGGAGCCGCAAACTGGCGTTTCCAGATACCTGATATGCCATCCCATAGTGTTCCACAAGTGCTCTGTGGGATTGATATCGGAGCAGTTTGATGGCCAATCGACATCCACGAAGTCTAAATTGTGTTCCTCAAACCTTTCCTGCATAACACTGGATCTGTGGCTTCGTGCATCATTGCTGGGTGAACAGAGTCAGTAAGCAATCCACTATAGTGGGCACCAGTCATACACTGGCGTGCAAAAATTAAGGATGAGACGGTTTTTCGAATGTAACGTCATGCAGAAGTGCTCCACATCGACTCAAATCATACCATAAGATCCCCAAAATGTAAGAATATGGGACAAGTGAGCAAAACCATCCAAACAAGGAATCCAAAGGATACAAAGGCACTTTATTGAAAAGGTAACTTCGAGCACAACTGGACAGAAGACAGAAACGTCCATGTGACAGGTGGCTGCCAAGAAAACTCCAGTCTTTAGTAGGGGATATTATAACCCCTGACTGCGATGCAGGATTTACAACATCTATCCATGCTGAGGACGAGGTTGTCAAGGAGCTGTTGAGGCATCGCGGCCCATTTCTCTTGTAGCGCCAATCGCAGCTGCGGAATCGTTGCTGGCTGCTGGTGACGTGCTGCCAAGCATCTTCCGAGAAGGTCCCACACGTGTTTGATTAGATTTAGGTCCGGGGACCTTGCGGGCCAATCCATGCGTTGAATATCTTTCTCCAACAGCTCTGCGACAGCCACTGTATGATGAGGTGTAGCATTGTCGTCCATGAAGAGGAACTCAGGACCCACAGCACCTCTAAAGAGATGCACGTGAGGCAGGAGAACCTTGGTACAATAGCGGCCACCAGTGACTGAACCTCCTTGGAAGATGTGGAGGTCAGTATGGCTACCAAGCATGATACCGCCCCAAAAGAGAACTCTGCCACCTCCAAACCGGTCCCTTTTGATAATGTTGAAGGTGTGATTGCGTGTTCCCTGCTCTCTCCAGATGTGTATACGTCCAGAATCGCTCATCAGACTAAATTGGCTATCATTTGTAAAGAGAACTCAACCCCATTGCTGATGTAACGGACGTCCAGTTGTCTGTTGCATCTGCCTTGCGATTTCTCCCACCATCTACCGTCTGTCTCTTCTCGCCTGTAGGACAATATATCAGTCGTCCGCCACCATGGTTGCTCATGGACGACCACTGCTAAGCTCTCGGACAGCTGTTCCTGTCGTTTGAAATGCTCTCCAAGCTCATGAAACGATGCTGTGAGTGATCCCGAACTCTTCAGCCACACTAGCCACACTTCGACCTTCTTCCAACTTCCCAATGACACGACCTCGAGTAAAGTCATCCAGATGTCATCTACTGGATTGCCTGTTGGCCATATCACACTGTGGCCGCAACTCAACGTCATTCAAACCGTTGTACACCGTGCAATAGCTTTCACCGAATTGCTGAGCGTACACCGCCTGTGTGCATTATAGCCTTCCGACAACACAACCCCCCCCCCCCCGTCATGCTGCATATATGCGCATGCCGTACCGTACCGGACCCTAGTCTATCTCCTGAGTGGTCTTTCGGTCCGTTCTGCCTGCTCGTTCCGCTGTTATGCTAATTTCTCCTCTTTGTCTTTAATTTTTTCACACCAGTGTATGTTGTTTCACATGCACCAGGGTGCCAAGTTCATGCCAGGTAAACAAACCCCACACCGTACAACAACCTCCACCAACTTGCACTATGGAGGCAATGCAGGATGGATGGCGATCGTGTTATTTGCACCAAATAGATACCTGACCATCCATGGAGTGGAGGAAGAAAGTGACTCGTCAAACCAGCACAACTTTTTTCCAGTCGTCCGATGTCCAACTTGCATGATTTTGGTACCAGGTGAGTCAATTTTGCACCAATGAACTGTTGTTAGGAGAGGATGTCATCGGAGTTGTCTGCTGTTAGAGCCCTTACGTGCAAGCATGCGATGCATGGTCGTGACATATACTGTTTCGGGTTGACCTCTGTTATATTGGTAGTCAACTGTTGAACAGTGCTGCGCATCTGTTAGCCTGTATGAGACATTGGACTCGGCGCTAACCTCTCACATCAACCTTTTGCTGTCTTGTGCAGTTTTGCCTCCCGGTCATTGTTTTACCATTTTTACTCCAGTCCTGATGTACTTTAACTATGGCTACTGGCGAACAACCCACCAGTTCAGTTGTTTGGGAAATCGATGCAGCCACTCTCCAAGCCCCCACAATCTGTCCTCTTTCAAAGTCTGATAAATCCTTCTGTTTACCCATCATGCTCCAAATTTTACTACCTAGTGCTGTACTCACATCTTATATATGCTACATCAGATGACTAATTGCACCCTCTTGGAAATTATGTGGTCAATGGGCTGCATCTGCTTTTGATAGGGGTGGTCATAATTTAGTGATCACTCTGTGTGTGTGTGTGTGTGTGTGTGTATATATACACTATATTGGCAAAAGTCACTGGACACCTAGAAGAGAAACACAACATAGCACTTATTGACATACATTAGTACAGTGTCGGTCCACCTCTGACCTTAATGCATGCACTGACCCTTCGAGACATGCTTTCAACAAGGTTTTAGAATACAGCGGTAGGTATGCGCTTTCATTCAGTACATAATGCTGCTGTTAACTGTTGCTTAGTAGTAGGCCTTGGTTCCAAACTTCTTATGTGGTGCTCTAATTCATCCCATAGGTGCTCTATGGGATTAAGATCAGAGCTCTGTGCTGGCCAGTTTACACATGATATGGAATTATCTTCAAACTATGCCGTAACAGTCCTTGCTTTATGGCTCGGTGCATTATTCTGCTGGTACCAACAAAGCTTGGTTCCATAGTATTGCCACAGAGTTGGTAGGGCATAATTGTCCAGAATGTCGAGGTAGGCATGCTGGTTAAATAGTTTGTTCTATACTGTACCACGAAAAACAGTCACTCATGAGTACACTGCCAGCTCCAAACTTGACCGTAGGAACAGTGGTAAATAGCGTTCTCCCGTCTGCCGCCATACCCACACACGTCCATCAGACTGATGGGTCGTGTATCTGGATTCATCAGTCCACAGGACCCGTTTCCATTGATCTACGGTCCACGATATATGTTCTTTACACCATGCTAAATGTCGAGTAGCTTTCTGAGTGGAGGTGAAAGGCTAATGAGCAGCCACACAACCACAGTAACCCATGGAATGAAGTTCTCTGTGAATGGTACGTGTACATACCAAGGTTCCAGCATTTTTACTCACCTGTACACTGAGTTCTTGTGCAGTACTCTGTCGATTAGCTGTAATGACTCTCCCGAGGCTTTGACATTCTCTATCTCTGATATTCTTTGGTCTGCCGGTACATTTTGCTACTTCAGGCATGCCATGTATTTTCCACTTATTTAATGCATCCAAAACATTTGACTTGGATATGTTTAAACGCCTCTCGGTTTCTCTTATGGACAACCCACTAATATAACACCCAATGATCTTTACTTTCTCAAAGTCAGTTCTCCAGCGCCGCAACTTTTTCACTCAACCTCACAGTGCGATATGATTGCGGTCAGCGGCAGTCTTGTTTTTATGCCATTTGCAGCTGTACTGCACATCTTAACAATGAAGCAGATCCATCCATTTGCTTTTGAAGGGTGTCTGGTGACTTTTGTCAATTATTGTATTTGTCTGATTATTTTGTATGGTGTCTTATTTATTTCTATATAATTGTCTTTAAGAATTAATGTGAAGCTGCTTGAAGTTTGAAATAATACATTGCTAATTTTATTAAATATGTCAGTTTTGTGGTTTATAGAAATGTTATATTATAGCTCTGTAATGTTAAGTTTTTATCTCATTCACAGGATTTTTGGTGGCATTAATCCAGATTGAAGCATAAATAATTGTCAAACAGTCTAAATCATCTGCAAATACTTCAAGAGGTGAACTGACAAATTACAGCAGTGTATAAAAATCTTGTAATTTTTTTGTGTCAACATTTTTGTCAAAGGAAACTTAAAATGGCAAATTTAATTATTATATTGATGATATGCTTTCACAAATCTTTTATTTTACAAGTGAGCAAAATAAAGAGTGAGTACTGAAAAACTGGTTCTGTTGTGACTTTCTTTTTGCAAAATGCCTATTGAAACATTTATTCAGTTTGAGCACACTTATTTCACCTTTCTTACAATGACTAATCGTATGAATTTTGATCACACTAGCTTCATTAAGGGATGATAAACAAAAATTTTATATATAGTGATTTTCCCTTTTAGAAAACTTGGTTCTGGGATTTATGCAGTCTCTAAAACCACTCCAACACACCCCTAAATTTCCTTAGACACCGCCTATAAAAATCACAATTTTTTTTATATACAAGGAGTGTTCAAATGAAAAGGTACGAAACAACACTGTGGGTATAAATGAAGACTTTCTTCAAAGTATACACCATAGGCCGTAGCACAACGATCCCATTTATTAACGAGCCGAAGGATTCCTTGTTCCCAGAATTCCTGTGGCCGTGACGAGACCCAGTCCTGCACAGCGTCCTTGAGTTTGTCGTCCGAGTGGAAGCACTTCCCTTTCAGATGTTTTTTCAGGGGACCAAACACATGGAAATCGCAGGGCAACATGTCTGGGCTGTAGGACGGATGGTCAAGCTGCTCCCACTGGAACTTGGCCAGTTCTGCGTGTGTGACCCTGGAGACGTGTGGACGCGCGTATACGGTCACCATCCGGCGATGAATAGGGGCCGGTTTAACACCTTCCGCTGTCAGAAATCGGATAACGCCTATCTGCTCCTCAATCGTCGAATTTTGCAATGTGAACGCCATCCTGTCCTCACACGCACTGCCGCGTCAATTGGACGGCGTTCTTTATAAGAGCCTCTGCTCTCTCCTGCGCATGCGGGCGCTCGCGCATGCTCCGATCCACGCCGGTGACTCCAATCGCATCCCTAGATGTGTCGCTACGTTCTCCCATAGCGGCATAGGCAAATATGTTAACGGTTACGTTCTTAAGACATTTCGTACCTTTTCATTTGAACACCCCTAGTATATATAATACTTTTTCTTAATCTTGCACTAGTTGTCCTTTATGTTGTTATATAGTACAGTTGTCAACAGCATTTGGCATGCACATGAATTCCCCAGATTTATTTTGAAGTTTCTTTAACCACAGTAATATTTTTTTCTTATTTCAATTTGAAGTCTATGTATGTGTATAGCAGTCTAATGTGTCTTTTTCAATTTTTCTTGTTTAAATCATATGTTTAAAGTCATTCATCAAAACCATAACACACACACACACACACACACACACACACACACATCTTCATTTTAGTCTGCTTCAGCTTTTGCAGGTATACTTCTGAATCATTTCAGCAAGCAAAAAATTTGTGAAAATACCAGTATCTACTGTGTTTTAGCTACATATTAATACTTCTTTGCTGCACCCTTATTTGGGAAGTATTTAGGCATGGGAGATAAAAAAATAAAATAAAAGCAGCACAAAAACAAAAATAAGCTCAGTGCAACCAGGAACATCTTTAGGAATCCATTTATCACATTTGTGAGCAACCACCATATGGCTCAGAGTAGCTAGGGATTTCAAAGATTCATTTCTACTATAGAGCAACCACCACATAACTCAGAGCAGCTTAGGACATCTTCAATGATCCATTCATATTACTGAGCAAAAACACCACATGGCTCAGAGCAGCTAGGGACATCTTGAAGGATATATTCATATTACATTTGTTAGAAACCACCATATGGTTCAGTCCAGCTAGTAACATTTTTAAGGATCTATTCATATTACATTCATGAGTAACCACCATATGGTCAGAGAAGTTAAGAACATGTTTATATTAAATTCATAAAAACTGTAGAAAATCGAAAACTGAATGGCAAGTTAACAGTGTTTTTGCATTCTGAAAAGGAATGTCAGCAAAAACAAAGTTTCACACCAGGGTTGAATCCAGAAGTTTATCATAGGGGGATGGTTGCTCTGGTCTAAAAAAAAAAAGATTGATAAGGAGATTTTGTGGAAGCGCCACACACACACACACACCCAAACTGGTCAAGCCACCCCTATGGGGCATTGCATGGCTTTTAAAAGTTTTACATAAAAATAATTGTGCCAAATTTTTAAATCACAAAATGGGAAAAAAAGCAACTGAAAAATCAGTACCACACTACTGGCGTTCAATATCCTGCTTTGAGTGAAAACAAGCTCGGTTCCTTTTAACTATCAAGTCTGAATAGAATCTGTCGAAATAAATCTGAGCCCTTCTATTCGATCAACTTTATATAATGGAAAAATTCCAGCTTGAATCATTCCTAAGCAATATGACTGGTAATTCCTCTTTAAAATATCCATTTATTCTTTCACAATGCATGATTCCCACTTCTTTTGAAAGGAATTTCCATTTATTTCACATTATCAAGTCATTTCTGCACCATTCATTGTCTCTCTGGTGATTTTCTCTCATAAGCTTGTGGAAATATTACATTGAACACACCCATTGCTTTTCACAATCAGTCAAAATTTATTTTTCTCTCAGCCTCCTCTGTTCACTGTTCTAAAACTTTCAAAGGCAAGCATAGAAATACAATTTTTAAATAAAACTTACTTCTGCCTATGACTTTCATTACATATTTTATGACTCATTACATTACATATTTTATACACTGAATAACTTCTGACATATGTAGATAGGGACAACTTCGAGTGAAGCATGAAGGCAAGTATTAAGAACTAAGTTAAAAACTTCTAACCATTACTTCAATTACTTCTCATTATTAAATAGTAACCCTTTCACACACAACTAAAGAATTATGAAAATTTTAAAAGACAGCTAAAAACTTGCATAATTCTCATAGTATTTAAGTTTACTATTATACATTAGAAAGATATACTTTTCTATTTAAAAAGTACTACACCTACTACCAATTTTCAAGTGCTAAAAAATACTAACTATTTTAAAATTCAAAAGTTTTTTAAAAAACACGAAACAAACATAAAACACACTTTTCATGGTGCCCAACTTTTGCAGGCAATTCTTATATTTGGTAGTCTTTTTGCTCCCTTCTGGAGCATCTTCAAACCATGAAAACAAACTGAACCCTCAAGATGTCAGTGATGTCTGTCACTGACAGCCAGATGACAAAGGAACTTGCTCACCTTCTTTAGTGTTCTGTTCAGCCACTAAAGCCCCTTGTTCTGTTCACTGAGTGTTTTGTTTAGTGTTCTGTGCACCTTCTTTAGTGTTCTGTTCAGCCACTTATGCTGTTCAGTTTAGTGTTCTGCTCACCTTCTTTAGTCTTCTGTTCACTGAGTGTTCTGTTTAGCATTCTATTTTAATGTTCTGTTTTCTTTAGTGTTGTGTTCAGCCAGATGACAAAGGAACTTGCTCATCTTCTTTAGTGTTCTGTTCACAGTTTCTGACACTAGTTTCTTTCTATTCTCTCTCTCTCTCTCTCTCTCTCTCTCTCTCTCTCTCTCTGAAGCTAGAACAGAACATTTAATCATCCAAATTCATACCAAATTTTAATTGTCATGAAAATTTTTACAAAAACCTGTACATTTATTACTATAATTTTACAAAAATAAATACATCACTTACGATGATGTATTTATTTTTGCTCCCTCCTGGAGCATCTGTGTGCCACACAGATGCCTCTTATTTATGGACATATTAAAAATAATAATATTGTGCAGAAGATCACCAGTGATGCAGAAATTATTTTAAAATTTATGTATTGATGGACTCCTCCTTCAACACTACAGATAAATTTGTATGTAGAAAGTTATATTGTTACTTGATCTCTTGAGCAGTCAGATAAATGTCTACATGAACAATGTCAAAATTCTCTTTTGTTTGATAAGAAGTTTTTTCTTTAAGATATGTTTCTTGATTATCATTGGATAAACTTACACAATTAAAATATGTGTGGTCTCATAGCCACTTCAGTGACATTTTTGGTAAAGCAGTTCTATGGGTGATGATCCTTGATAGCTTTATAAATTAAATGCTGTAAAATACTGAATGAATAATATTACATGATGATAGAAAACACTGTAGTTTGAGCAGGTGACTGCAAAACAGTATGTCATGGATTCAATCCCAACAGCTGCCGAACTGTAAAATATCTGTGTCTTGGAGAACACATTAAGCAGGGGCTAAGGACCCCTTATTGCAAATGAGTTTGTTATCTCCTCTTCCATCTCACTGTCTTTCCTCAGTTTTCCAACTTTCTTGTCTGGGTCTTGTGATCTTCCAAAATGTCACTTTCTTCCCTGGTACATGACTGGAAAGCTTCTTCAAGCTAAGACTGTCCTATCCAAACATAACTTTATACTTGGTAATGATTGATGACTTAATGTATTGATGACTTAATGATATGGCTATTCCTAGACTTAATGCATTATAAATATCTCCAAATTATGGGGTTTTTTTTCTAAGGAATAAAAGATTTTTGGGTAACACCCCCTACTCTTCCCCAGGACTACATCTATAGCAGATGTTTGCATTCGAGAGTTAAATTCCAACCTTTTAATTCCTTTAGTGTTGTACCTCTTCTCTCTATTTCCAGTCCTTCTGATAATTTTCTCTTGAAAAAGTGCTGCTAATGTGTCAAAACTTCCAGTGTCCTAAAGTGCTTTGGAAGAAGAAGAGGCACAACATTACATGATTTACAAGGTTGGAATTTATCTCACAAATGGCAACAATACAGCTGTAGTCCTGATGAAGGGGATGGGTGCTACCCAAAATTTGATATATAATTCCTTTTATTCCTTAGAAAAAAAAACCATAATTTGGAGATATTTGTAATGCAGAACTTTTTATTGGAAGTAATTCCTATGTGAAATTGCAGAGCATTCCAAATGAAAAATATTTCATTCTTTGTTTCTTTCATTTTACAGCACTTTATGCAGAACTTCCCAAATCCTTGTCACTTCACTTGTAGTATTAAAAAATAGCATCTTATATGATATGCTGCTACAGATTTTGACATTCTGTAGTTTTCTATAATTGTCAAGACACTTCTCTCGTGAAAATAAAGATAGCCAATAAATTTATTTCAGTGCATAGCCAAATAAACACTGGTGAAAAAAATAAGTAAAAGAGGATAATGTACTAAATAAACTGACCAAGATGAATGCACAATTGATTGCAGCCAAAGAAATGTTAAGTGAGGGTTTTTTTTTATGTGGAACAGGTCTTGCTGGCAAACTGTGTTTAGTGTCCTTCAGTTTTCTTACACTGCAATGAATTGTCCTCCATGCAGGCACGTTGAATGTAGGATGTCCAGAAAAGTTTCATATATGTGTGTGTGTGCGACGTATTGCTTTTCTAATTCCATGAGCACACAGAGAGAAGAAGAGCTATTTCTTCACGCCTTTTTAGAGTTGTTTAAAATTTACAAAATGATTTCTTAGCTTTAATAGTAACAAATCATTACATATAGATTTTGTGCACTGCTTATCTACTCGCAGATAATTCAATTAATAATTTTGTACAAGACTATTTTAAACTACTAAACTACATTGTTAAACTACTTTTCATCTTTAAACTACATTTGTTAAACTACTTTTCACTTTCCACCCTGGTTCAATATGTTTCACGTACCTGTAACCAGTATGGTCTGCACAGCCCCACCTCTACATCAAACCAGAGTACATATATATAAATATAAATATTTACATCAATTTAATAATTTGCAAAAGTGCGTGTTTAAGTGCATTGGTTTTTCAATTGTTCAAGAATAATGTTTGTGCTGCAAAAAAATAAATAAAAAAATTATAAGATGCATATTTATACATGGTGGTAGACCCTAGGGCCCCCCTGAATATGTGCCAGCAGTGTTAATCAATAAGTAACTTCTGATTACAGTACCTTTGTCAGTCGATTATACATTATTAATACTGTGGGTAGCGAATTAAACTTGTGAGATGAACTAAGGTTATCAGAAGTTACTTACTGTTTTTCAATTATTCAAAAGTAATACTGTATTTGTGCTACAGCAAAAAACTATAGATGCATACTTAACACTGGGAAGGGATCTAGACCACCAGGGAGGATCTGTGACCCCGGGTCCCTCCCGCTGAATATGTGCCTGTCTCCATGCATTCTATACAGCAGCAAGAGGAAATCTTGAGCATTAATCAATAAGTATCTCCTTTTTACCTTTGTCAGAAGATTATGGATACTCACTGTGAGTGGCCAATTTAACTGGTGAGACAAACTATACTTTCCCTGAAAGAAGATAGGAATAGCAGGGAAGTGAGATGTACTTCGAAAACCTTTTTACTGTAGCTGTACTCTGAGTCAATTTAAGAGTCTACTTCTGTCGAAGGTAGACTCTTAAAGTTGATTCAGAGTACAGCTATAGTAAAATGGTTTTTAAGCAGCTACCTCTGCTACGAAAAGTAATCCCTTGTGTTTAGAGCAAAACAGCTGTAAAATTATTGCTTGGAATTGGATTTTGCTCGCCCAGCAGTTTATTGGGAAAAATTTATATTTAAGACAAATTTTCAAAATGACAGTGAGCCGCGGATGGCTTAGTGGTTAGTAATCTAAAGCAACTTATGGGAATTTACTAGGAAATGTTTTCATTTATAGCAAATTTTCGGAGAAAACTCTTCTCCTTCTTCAGGCTCTCTAGTTGTTGTCACTTTTTGCTTGTCACTATCATGGTTACGGTTTACCTTGACGGTTACGGTTAACCTTGACGGTTTAGGTTATTTTTCACCAAATCCTGCCAGATGTTAGGCAGGGAAAATCCTTTGCAGTCATTGATGATGGAATTTTGTTTTTTTCTCAATCTCTATTCCTTCTTTCAGTTTTCTTTTTTGGAAATTGCTTTGGAAACTGATTACTTTAAGGGAATTCCAATCCATGCTGTGCCCAGTTTCTCTAACATGCCTATCTAATCCAGTCTTGTTTGAGCAATTTTTTATAGCTGCTTTATGCTCAGCTATACGAGTTTCTAGTCTGCGACCTGTTTCACCTATGTAAGATAGTCCACAACTACAATTTACTTCATAAACTACTCCTTGCATTTTTAAAATATCTTCTTCTCTTTGAACTATTTTAGGGAAAAAATTTTTAACTTTGTTCTCTAAACTTGGAGCTAGCCTAATATTGTATTTTTTACTAATTCTCTTTAAAGCCTCAAATAAACCTTTGTGATAAGAAATTTTTCTAGTGAATTTTACTTCTTGCTTTTGTGGGTTCTTCTTACCATTAAAATTCAGAAGCTTCTCAATTTCTTCTTTAGGATAGTTATTTTCTGCAAGTATGACTTTAAGCTCTTCTTTATGGGCTTCTTTTTATCTGCAGTAGAAACTATTTTATTAATTTTTCTAAAAACTGACTTGCTACATTTTTCTTAATAGAAACTGGATGATACGAATTGAAATCCAGTAGTCTTTTAGTATTCATTGGTTTTTTATACCAACTAGTGAGGAATTTTTCATCTTCATAATAGATAGTAATATCTAAGAAGTTTATTCTTCTTTCTTTTTGAAGTTCAATAGTGAACTTAAGGGAATCATCTAATTCATTGAATGAGTCTAGAATTCTTTCTGGAACAATTTCTGAGCTATCTATTATAAATAAGATGTCATCCATGTATCTGCTATATAAGCAGAAGTATGTGGGTTGTACTAGTATCTTTTCTTCTAGTTTTCCCACATAATAGTTAGCTAAGAGTGGGGAGAGTGGGAGCCCATAGCTAGCCCCGATTTTTGAATGAAAAAGTTTTCCCAAATTGAAAGTAGTTGTTCTGCAAAGAGAAAGTAAGCATTTCAAAAATTCCTACTAATATGTTTTTTTCCTTGTTGTGAAAAACTATTAGGTCTGCCATGTCTTCCGCTATAAAGTCTATAAGTTGATCTATATTAATGTGAGTATACATAGACACTATATCTAAACTACCCATAATAGGAGAATCTAATTTAGGAAGAAGTTCTAGTTTTTCTTTTAGCTGCATTGAGTTTTTAATCAAGTTAGGTGGCTCTTTTAAAAGATTCTGAAGGTGTGACTTTAAAAAATAGTTTAGATTTGAAAGAATAGAGTTTTTTGAGTCTATTATTGGTCTAATTGGTTGGTGTTCTTTATGCAGTTTGACTATTCCATATATTTGAGGTAATCTGAACTGTAATTTTGAGAATTGTTTATAGTTTTCTGGAAGCTGGTTTTTCTTTTTTTGAAGTGAAATAAGCTTAGAGACTTTTTTAATCAAATCTGGTAGTGGGTTTTCTTTTACTTCTTCATACATAGGTTTTTTAGTTCTTCTTCCATCTTTTCTAGATAATCTTTCTTATCCATAATAGTAATCAACTTACTATTTTTGTCTGTTTTCACAGCAACTATACTTTCATTTTTTCTGAAATCTTTAAGAGCTTGTAATTGACTATTATCAAAATTTTTTTGAGGTTTCCTTACTTGCTTCTGGAATTTTGTAAGGCTATTGTAGTAATCTTTTCTGAGGAGGTCTGCTTTAATTTGGTCCTCTTTTTCTAAAGTGCTGCAGATGCTTTCCAATTCAATTACCAATTTTTCTGGATTTATTTTTCTTTGGATAGATTGAAATTACTTCCTTTATTTATCACTTGTAATAATTCTTGGCTAACTCCAGTAGCAGTGTTGTCCTTCACATGACTAAGAACTGCAGTTTTTTTGTTTTTACTAGAATAGTTATTCTTCAAAAATTTTTCTTCTTTAAGGTTCAGCTTTTTAACAAATTTCTTATTTTTGTTTCTTACTCCAATTTTTAGCCAGTCATCCAATTCTGCTTTTACTGCATCCCTTAAGATTCCAGAAATTTTCTTTTTCATTTTCTACTTTTACTTTTTTATAATAAGCAACATTTTTATATTTTGCTTCAATACTTCTTTTTAACGTTTTTTGCTCTATTTTTCTTATGAAGTTGGCTGAAAGTAAATCTTTAAATGGTTTTCTAAGTCTAAATGAATTTGGAATAAAGTTATTTACCTTGCAATTTTTCAGGAACTTGATTTGAGCTATGGATCTTTCCATCTTCAATGTAGCATGTTGAACTTTCTTTATTGTTTGCCAAGTATCTGACCCATACTCTGTTCTAATTCTTTGAATAAAGCTCATATTGAGAAATGGCTTCCTAGTTTAATTGAATTAATAATCTAAAGCAACTTATGGGAATTTACTAGGAAATGTTTTCATTTATAGCAAATTTTCGGAGAAAACTCTTCTCCTTCTTCAGGCTCTCTAGTTGTTGTCACTTTTTGCTTGTCACTATCATGGTTACGGTTTACCTTGACGGTTACGGTTAACCTTGACGGTTTAGGTTATTTTTCACCAAATCCTGCCAGATGTTAGGCAGGGAAAATCCTTTGCAGTCATTGATGATGGAATTTTGTTTTTTCTCAATCTCTATTCCTTCTTTCAGTTTTCTTTTGGAAATTGCTTTGGAAACTGATTACTTTAAGGGAATTCCAATCCATGCTGTGCCCAGTTTCTCTAACATGCCTATCTAATCCAGTCTTGTTTGAGCAATTTTTTATAGCTGCTTTATGCTCAGCTATACGAGTTTCTAGTCTGCGACCTGTTTCACCTATGTAAGATAGTCCACAACTACAATTTACTTCATAAACTACTCCTTGCATTTTTAAAATATCTTCTTCTCTTTGAACTATTTTAGGGAAAAAATTTTTAACTTTGTTCTCTAAACTTGGAGCTAGCCTAATATTGTATTTTTTACTAATTCTCTTTAAAGCCTCAAATAAACCTTTGTGATAAGAAATTTTTCTAGTGAATTTTACTTCTTGCTTTTGTGGGTTCTTCTTACCATTAAAATTCAGAAGCTTCTCAATTTCTTCTTTAGGATAGTTATTTTCTGCAAGTATGACTTTAAGCTCTTCTTTATGGGCTTCTTTTTTATCTGCAGTAGAAACTATTTTATTAATTTTTTCTAAAAACTGACTTGCTACATTTTTCTTAATAGAAACTGGATGATACGAATTGAAATCCAGTAGTCTTTTAGTATTCATTGGTTTTTTATACCAACTAGTGAGGAATTTTTCATCTTCATAATAGATAGTAATATCTAAGAAGTTTATTCTTCTTTCTTTTTTGAAGTTCAATAGTGAACTTAAGGGAATCATCTAATTCATTGAATGAGTCTAGAATTCTTTCTGGAACAATTTCTGAGCTATCTATTATAAATAAGATGTCATCCATGTATCTGCTATATAAGCAGAAGTATGTGGGTTGTACTAGTATCTTTTCTTCTAGTTTTCCCACATAATAGTTAGCTATTCAGACTATCGATGCTGACAGTGTTTCAAAGATGAGAAGTTGCTCAATGAAGCAACTTGCAGTTTAAACCATTGACTGTTCAGCTAGGAAACATATCTTATACATAACTTGGAGCAGGGTTATAGAGTGGAAACGATAGAAGACATCTCTAACATTTGCAAAAAGAGAGAAAATAAATTTACATACAGGGAAATGTGATGGTATGTACTTAAGCAGAAGTATGGCAGACAGAGAGGAGAAAATAAAGGATGATGCAATGAGCATCGATTAGGTCATACAGTAGCAAATATGGGAATCAGTGTGGAAGTGTGACATGGATTGGTACCTGTAGGACTCTTGTTACAATATTGTGATTTATATCATCATCATCATCATTGTCAACCATTATCAATCCACTGCTGGACGAAGGTCTCCCCAAGTTTCCTCCACAACGGTCTGTCTTGTGCCAGTCTCCTCCATGTCACCCCTGCATACTTTCGAATTTCATCCACCCATCTCCTATGTGGTCTTCTTCTGGGTCTTTTCCTGTCCCTTGGAATCCAATCTAAAATTTCAGCTGTCCATCGATGATCTGTCCTTCTGGCAGTATGTCCAGCCCATTGCCATTTCAGGGATTTAACTCTGATCATGATGTCTTCCACTCTTGTCATTTTTCGGATCCACAAGTTCCTCTTCTTATCTCTCCTGGTTACACCAAGTATGCACCTCTCCATGCTTCTTTGAGTTGTCTGCAGCCTTTGTATGTCTCTTTTAGTTAAGGTCCACGTCTCTGCACCATATGTAAGCACTGGAAGGATGCATTGATCAAACACTTTTCTTTTAAGACATAGTGGCATATTGCTCTTGAAAATTATGCTGTTTCTTCCAAAAGTTCTCCAGGCAAGTTTTGTACGCCGATTAATTTCTTCATCAATGTGACCCTCACTTGATATCTGCTGTCCAAGATAAACGTATGTGTCTGTTATCTCCAGCTTTTCTCCATCAATCGATAAATCTTCATTTCTTGTAAAAGCATTGAACATCACTTTTGTCTTCTGAAAGTTCATTTTTAATCCCACTTCTTTACTCTTGTCAGCAAGTTCCTGGATCATACTCTGCAGCTCTGATGGGCTAGTTGCAAAAATGACTACGTCATCAGCAAAACGAAGGTGGGTTAGATAATCTCCATTAATCTTTATCCCCTTGTTTTCCCAGCTCAGTGACTGAAAAACACCCTCCAATGTGGCATTAAAGAGCTTCGGAGATATGGTGTCACCTTGTCTCACTCCCTTTCCAATTTTTATGTGTGTTGTATTTTCAAACAGCCTAATCTTTGCACTTGCATTTTCATAGATGTTATTAATAATATTAATGTATGCATCTTCAATACCGCAGGTTTTCAGAGCCCTTGTAACTGCTGATGGTTTCACCGAATCAAAGGCTTTTTCATAATCGATAAAAGCCATGCACAATGGAAGTTCATATTCCCTCGCTCTTTCAATTAGTTCTCTCAGCACATGGATATGATCTATTGTGCTGTAGCCACTCCTGAATCCAGCTTGTTCTCTCGGTTGAGCCATGTCCAGTGTTACCTTCAAGCGGTGTGAAAGAACTTTAGTGAAGATTTTATAAACTACTGATAGGAGGCTGATAGGTCTGTAGTTTCCGAGATCCTCAATGTCACCTTTCTTATGTAGCAGGATCATTGTAGCGGTATTACAATCCTCAGGAATCTTTCCTTCATTAAGGCATCGAGTGAAAATTTGGGCGAGTACTGTTTCGATTTCTCCACTTGCTTCTTGTATGATGTCTACAGTAATTCCATCTTCTCCTGGAGCTTTTCCCCGCTTCATGTTCTTGATTGCATGTGCAACTTCTGCTGGAAGGACTGGAGGAACTCTGGTACTGGTATCTTTCATGATGTCTGGAGTGCATGTATCATCCCTTTCATATAATTTGGAGTAGAAATCTTTCACTCTTGTCAAAATTTCGCCTCTATTTCTTGTTACAGAACCATCTTCTTTTCTCAGTGCCATTATCTGTTTTCTTCCCTTACTGAGATGTCCCTTAGGCTTTGGTTGTTTTCAATTGCTTTCCTCACTAGTTCACAGTTGAATTTTCTTACGTCTTCAGTGATACTTTTTCTTACTGTCTTGCATAGCTCTATATATTCCACTTTGGAAGTCACATCTTCTTTAGTTGTCCTCATCTCTCATCTTTTTTGCATCAACATTTTCGTTTTTCCTGATAATTTGTTTACATGCAACTTGTTCTTAGACCCAGCTAATTTTGTTGCTGTTTCCATAAGAGCTTTGGTTACTTTTCTGTTAACTTCAGAGATGTCCACTTCTTCCAATGTTAGGCCTTCTAAAACAGAGAACCTGTTCTTCAGTTCCAACTTGAAGGTATTATGGTGTTTTTTAAGGTTGGTTATGTCAATACATTTTGTTTGTCTTATGAGCTTGCCACGTTCGAGTTTAGTGTTGAGGTGCATCTTACATCTCACAAATCTATGGTCACTACCTGTGTTGAACTTGTTTAGCACACTGCAGTCTTCTACGACGAATTTTTTGTTACACATAATAAAATCAATTTCACTTGTCGTCCCATTTGGATGTCTCCATGTCCATTTCCTGTGTGGCTTTTTCTTGAAGAAGGAGTTCAAGATGAAAAACCCTTCTGCCTCTGCAAACTCAACGAGAGTATTTCCACGCTGGTTTCTGTTGCCGTGACCGAATTTACCTACTGAAGTTTCATTCTGTTGCCGTTGCCCTATTTTTGCATTGAAATCTCCCATAATTATTTTCAAGTGCTGCTTACCTTTATTATTTAGATGACAAATTTCCTCATAAAATTCTTCAATTTCTTCTTCAGGATGACTTGTGGTGGGTGCATAAGTTTGAATAATCTGAGCCTGGTATCTTTTCGAGAGTTGGATAACAAGCCGTGCAGCTCTGTCAGAGGAACTTTCAACTTCTACAATTTTATCCTTCAGTTTCTTGTTTATTATAAATCCAACACCACTAGTTCTGCCAGTATCTGTCTCAAGATAGTAGAAGAGATGTCCACTTTTCAGTTCGATGAGATCTTCTCCTTTTCTCCTTACCTCACTTAGCCCCACGATGTCCCACTTGATCCTTTGTAGTTCCTCTTCCAATTCAAGAAGCCTTGAATCAGAAGATAGGGAGCATCCATTGTACGTTGCCAAGGTCAGCATCAGATGGCAGCCTGATGATGATGGCATCAGATGGCAGCCTGTGATTTATATATTAAATATATAATATATATATTAAATATATATAATATATTATATACACTGAGTGGCCACTTTATTATGACCACCTGACAGTTTTAAGCAAATGAGCTATGGCTGCACGCTGTTGCTGCCAGAGGGCTAGGCTAGTATAAAAAGGGAAAGCTTAGTGCTTGCAACAGTAGTAGAAGTGATTTTTTGGTAACGAGAGGGGTAAAAAATGCAATTTGACGGACTTTCAACGGGGAGATGATTGTATTAGCTTGGAGCCATGGAGTGAGTGTCACTGAAACCGCCGCATTCGTGAAATGTTCCAGAGCAGCTGTTGTTAAAGTGTTTAAAGACTGGACTGTCAGCCAAAAAACTGGGTCCCTACGTGCAACGTGTCATCGACTAGTGACTGCTCAGGTGGAACGGAGAGTGTCCAGACTGGTAACAGACAACAGAAGGGCAATAGTGTAGCAAATTACAGACCATCTTAATCAAGGATCCCCTTAAATGACCTCTGCATGCACTGTTTGCCGTACACTGCATTGAATGGGATATGGCAGCCGAAGGCCTGTTCGAACACCTTTGCTATCTGCAGTTAACAAGAGAAAACTTCTCCAGTTCACACAGGAGCACAAGGATTGGACAGTCGATAATTGGAAACAAATTATGTGGTCCCATGAATCACATTTTCAGTTGCATCATGCCGATGGCCGAGTGAGAATTTGGCGGAAACAGCACGAATGCATGGACCCCAAATGCATTGATACAACCATTCAAGCTGGTGGAGGCAACGTTATGGTTTGGGTAAGGTTTTCATGGCATGCTTTGGGCCCTTTAATTCACGTTGATCAACATCTGACTGGGACATCATATCTAAACATCATTGCGGACCAACTGCATCCTGTCGTGTGGATGGTTTATCCCAATGGCGATGGCTACTTTCAACAAGATAATGCGTCCTGCCATAGTGCTCGTATTGTACAGGATTGGTTTCAGGAACATGCCAGTGAGTTTACTTTGCTTAGGTGGACCCCACAATCTCCAGATCTCAACCCCATTGAGAATTTGTGGGATGAAGTTGAACGAGCGACCAGACAGCTGGATCCACAACCCTGCAATCTCACACTCCTGGAAAGTGCTATTCATCAAGCATGGTCTCAGATCCCACAAACCACCTATCAACATCTCGTGGGCCGCCCGGTGGCGCAGTGGTCTAAGTGATGGCTACTGATCATTCGCCCCATCCCGGTGAGGCATGGATGTTGTGTTTGTCTTACGGCACTGGCTCTCTCCCTTCCCTGGAACCAGTAGCCCTAAATTAGGGGCGGGCGACTGCTTATAGCTCATTGAGTTGCTCACGGCGGTCGTTAAACCTCCAATCCAAAAAAAAAAAAAAAAAAAAAAGAGATATCTCGTGGAGTCCATGCCACAAAGAATCGACACAGTATTAAAGGCAAAAGGTGGCCCAACGAAGCACTGAGGGGGTGGTCATAATAAAGTGGCCACTCAGTGTATATATATTTGTGTATATTAATGCCATTTGTACTTTGCCCATTCTTTAGTTTTTACTGATGTCAGCACAGGTGCAGCACTGAGTCGAGCATTCCCATGTGCCTGGAGACATAGGGATTCTCCCAAATCGGCCTGGGAGAGGGAGGGTTAGGGCGTTAGATGGCCAACTCAAGAGGACAGTTTACGTGAGAGCTGGTCTACATCGAATTATGACAACATGTAACTAGAGGGCTTTTGTGCTATGTATTTGGAACAATCATCAAGTAAACAGCAATGGGAACAGGGACATCGCTAGACTTTGAAATCAGGGTGGGCGAGCATGATATTTGGTGGGACAAGCTTAAGAATTTTTTTTTAATTATTTTATTATTAATTTTTTTATGAAACACCGAAAGAACTAATTTTTAATGCTTTCACTACCACCTACAATGGAATTCGTGCAATCTCTCCCCCCCCTCCACCTGGACACACCTACATTTGTCTGACTAGTTACGCCACTGGTGTAAGATACAAATGTTGCTAGAATGCTGCCTTTGACTTTTTGCTTGCTCTGAATGCGTTGTCTTAAACTGCTTTTCAAAATTTTGCATTTTTGCTTATGAAAATAGTACTGTACTTGAACAATTTAAAGGAAAACATCCTTTTCGTTCATCGAAATCAAATTTTAAGTTGTGCCATGCAGACACAATACCTGGCTTTCCCCTTCTTAACACTTCCTTCCTTCAAGCCAGCAACTTTGCCTTGCACTCCTCTCCTACAAGACAGTCATCAGCCACTTCCTACACTTTCACTGTCCCAGGAGTCTTAACAGCACTAGTGTAGCTTTAGACTCCACTTTTCCTGTTGGAATCATATATTTTGTAAAGAAAACAAACAGCAGAGCAATTAGTAGTCACCCCTCAGTTAATTCCTATGCAGCCTCCTCATTAGACCCCCTGGCCATACAAACATGAAAAAGAGGCTTAGAAGAGTTCGAAGAGTGTAGGGCAATTGAATTGTTATGCCCCTACGGATGCTATTTTGATAACCTTTCTACTGAGAAGTAAACAATGCACTTCCTATGGGAAAATACGTAGGGCTACATGAAATAAAACACAAGACTTATTGGCAAAGTTCAGATTATATTTTGAAGTTAAATAAACTGAAAAATGGCTCATTTTGAACTGGGTGGGCAAGACAAATTTCAGGGTGAGCTTAAGCCCACCCTCGCAACCCCTTTAGCAACATCCTTGAATAGGAAGGATTCTTATATCCTAATACTGCCATTCGATTGCTATCAGGTCAATGGTCCTGTAATAAAGTTGTGAATTTACCTATGTGTGCATTTATATATGGAGAATGCTGGTTGCTAACAAATCTTGGTTGATTAAGGACGTTTGGTAATGAAATGTATAATTTATAATTCTGATCATGCATTTGTGTCAGTCATTTGTTCAGGTAGACCTTTACAATGGAATATTTAAGTGTATATCAAACCGGGCATCTAAAAACATGAGCACAAATTGTTTTTTTTATTAAAACCAAAATTGGCCAGATGCTCTACTCTGAGTGTTTGAAGACCTCAGAGTCATTTGGAACAATCACCAAGTAAATAGCAATGGGAAGGAATCGCTGTTGTGTTACGTTAAAAAGATTTCATGGGCATTGCAGCTTGCAGTCTTCCCATTACCATCATCAAGCTGATTTGTTTTACTGTGTGGTACTGGGGTTTTCAAATCTGAAATTTGTTCATTTTCGTATAAAATGACAGTGTGCATTTATATATGGAGAATGTTGACTTATATATACATGTATGTTGCATTAGCATGTTAATTTTATAAGAAAATGAACATACTAATGCAACAGCTGTTAGTTAAATCTTGGTACTGCCATTTAAATATCATCTGCTGGGAGCTGCAACTGTTACAACTCTCAGTTCACTGGTACCAACTAATGTATGAATTCTAGCTTCGAGTGCTAGGATTCTCAAAGAAAATCCCTCAGTTTTGACATTTAAATTCTATCTGCTATGAGCTCTAACTGTTTGAGCCCTCTTTGTACTGGAGCCAACTAAAATGTAAGAATTCCAGGTTTAAGACTACCATAAACAAAGCTCCCACAGATTGTTGTGTGTGTGAGCCCAGGCATGATCCCATCAATTGTTCATCGAGCACACTCTTTATCCCCCAAAATATGTAAGCAGTTAGAATGCATGGTAAGTTCAACCACCTAAGATTTGGAGGGGGGGGACTTTTGATAAATGTGCGTGAATGTTTCTGAGATTTTGTTATACAAAATTAATTTCTTGTTAAATTTAATGTTGAACTATTCTGTAAAATGGTAAAATGGAGGAAATTCCCTGATTGAATGTGTAAGAGAGTAGTAGAAAGACTATCATTTTTGTAATTCTAGTTTAGAAAGATTATATATAGTGAGAGATTCCTTTTCAGATTACAAACTAAAATTCAGAAACAACCTTAGAACAACAAATGTTAAAAAACAAACGTAAGCTAGAATTGCGTAGAAGTTGTAACTTGTAATGGAGGTCCATATGCAAGGGCAGATTGGCCCATCAGGACATTTCCCAGGGGACTGCTCGAAAAATGGCCTACTTTCTCGTATTCTTCTTGTTTAGATTTTCGGGGGAAATTTTGTTTGGAATAATTATCATTAACCTAATCTGAGCTTTATATGTGTCTAAGAAATAGTTTCCCTTAAAAGGGAGAGTTTCTTTTTATCTATATGTTAGGAAGTTGCCATGAAATGATGTAGAAAATTTTTCTGTACTTATGTGGAAACAGTGCCACTGCACCAAGCAGGATATTATGAATTAATTAAGCAATAGCTAGCAACAGTTATATGTAGGTCATTGCATTGGAGCTCAGGGTCATTGGTTGCACCAATTCTACTTTTTTTTATCTTGAAGACACTAATACCCATTGTGAGGATCCATCATCTCCACACCTGTATCCACAGGCCGACGCAGAACACAAAACAATTCTCCCGCAGAGATATTCCAAAATCTGTGCCTCACCTGCGTTTATTTTAAAAGATATGATTTCCCAATTTAAATGGTGCTCCATGGATCAAATTAATAGGTACACTTCAAAAATGCATCTGTTTAACGAAGGCTTGCCAATTCTATTGTGCAATAGGTGATCAGTGGCCAAAAGTATAAAAATTAATTGTTTAAGAAAATTGCTATTCCCAGCCTGATTTGGTCATCCCCACCCCATTCATATCCATGGCTTTCAGTGCTACATACATTGAATAAATACTGTATACAATATGTACCTGTTTACCTTTTTTTTTACTTGGGCATAACATCATAAGTATCAGGTAAAATCTACATGAAAGGAATTTTTTGGCAACATTTCTGCCAAACACTTCAAAATTTGTGATCCCTCACACAATATTTAACCCTTGTACAATACTTGTGATCCCTTGTACAGTACTTAACCCATGTATGATGCTTGTGATCCCTCGTACAATACTTAACCCTTGTGGGATACTTGTGATGCCTTGTACAATACTTAACCTTTGGTATGATACCTGTGATTCCTCGTATCGTACTTAACCCTTGTATGATACTTGTGATCCCTTGCACAATACTTAACCCTTGGTACGATACTTGTGATCCCTCGCACGATACCTAACCCTTGTATGATACTTGTGATCCTTTGTACAATACTTAACTCTTGTATGATACTTGTGATCCCTCGTATGATACTTAACCCTTGTGCGATACTTGTGATCCCTTGTGCGATACTTTACCCTTAGACGATATTTGTGATCCCTCGTACGATACTTAACCTTGTATGATACCTGTGATCCCTTGTATGATACTTGTGATCCCTCGTACAATACTTAACCCTTGTAATAGGAACCCCATTCTAAACTGCTGCTGGCATCACTACTGTGTAGGCCACCAAAGGTTTAGAACACACATTAGAGATAGACAAAATACTAATTCATGGTCTGCCACATTAGAGATAGACAAAATACTAATTTATGGTCTGCCACACTGGGAATGCACAAACTTGGAAATTTTCTGAGAAACACAAGGCAGATGTAACAGCACTTGTACATGGCATTACTTTGTAAAGAACTTTGTTCATGAAATTAAACAAAAGTAAAACAAAAACCAACTAATGTGAAAGAATTAACAACACTTTTCCAACTAATCTCAAAGAACTCAGGAGCGTACATATAATTTTTTCCCGGGAAGGGGGGGGGAGGCGACCGAAAATGAAAGTTTCTGAAATCCATCTGGTCAAAATAAAATTTTATTTAATCTTCCTTCCCTCTGGGTTCGTTTGGATTTTTATAAGCATTTCTGGCCTCTTGATTTTAGTCAAGGCCTGTTCCCAATGTATAGAAGGATTAAAAAAAGTTTTGTTTACTACTGAAGAATTTGGAACTAGAAACCAAATGAATATATCTGGGTAAAGCCTTGAGTAAGTGATTTAATTCAGGTGAAGCTGGAGGCCAGGGCATTAACAGAAAGTCACCAGCATGTTCCGTTCGTGTTGGTAGTGGCCATCACCAGCAGGGAACACAATTGCCATGAATGCGTGAACTTGGTCTACAACGATGCTCAGATATCTGACAGCTGTCAGAGATTGTGCTACTGGAATAATGGGGCCTAAAGTGCCCCAAGACAGCATCGCCCACAGCATAACACCACCGCCGCCGGCCTGTTTCCGCCTAACAGTGCATCCAGGTGTCATAGTCACCGTTGGTAATCGGCGTATCCGCGCTCGGCCGTCTACGTGATGCACTGGGAATCTTGATTCGTCAGACCAGGCCACTTTCTTCCAATCATCCACGGTATAATGCCGATGATCTTGGGCCCATTTCATGTGTTGTTCGTGATGACGTGCAGTGAGCATGGGAATCCGTCTGAGTCTTTGTCTACGCAGGCCTATGCGCTGAAGGCTGCAATGAACTGTGTGCTGTGACACATTGCCCTGATCACCACTGTTGCAGTTGCGGGTGATTTGTTGAATTGTATCCCTGCGGTTGCCGTGAAAAATGCACGACACTCTCCTCTCTCCCCTGGCATCAATGAGCTGCGGACTACACACGGCTGGGCCGCCCCGGTGGCGCAGTGGTCTAAGACGATGGCCTCTGATCATTCGTCCGAAAGGGGTCCGGGTTCAAATCCCGGTGAGGCATGGCTGTTGTGTTTGTCTTACGGCACTGGCTCTCTCCCTTCCCTGGAACCAGTGACCCTAAATTAGGGACGGGCGACTGCTTATAGCCCATTGAGTTGCTCACGGTGGTCGTTAAACCTCCAATAGAAAAAAAAAAGACACACGGCTGGAGACGTCGTTTGGCCATCTGTGCACCACTTTTGATACGTACTTACTACAGCAGCACGTGAACAACCCGCAAGCGGCGCAGTTTCCGAGATCGTAGTTCCGAGGCGAGGTGCCATCACAATTTGTCCTTTATCAAAATTCGATAAATCGGCTGTTTTTCCCATTCTGACTCCGAACACTCTACTAACCGAAAGCCGGGCCTCGGATTGTATATATGCTGCTCTATGAACTTCACCTGCGCCACCGTTCGGTTTCCAGGCGCACTCATGTCTCTAGGATAGAGGCGGTCATAATGTAATGACTCATCGGTGTATATACACTCACGGACAATGAAGTTTGCGCACCGAGAAGGAAACATCGGATTGAACTCAAATTTTGTGGACGTAACGATACAGATGAATGATACACATGATGGCAAAAAACAGAGCTGCAGGACAATTACAGAGGGATCTGTGGCACGCAGTCCGGTCATCTTCAATAGCGATCATCGCACCGCCTCGTGCGGTAAAACATGCTGCAATAGGGTCCGGCGTGGCGACCAACAGACGTCCTGCGGCAAACTGATGCACACGTGCTGGATGGTGTGCTCCAGATCTCGGATAGTGCGGCACGGCGGCAGGCGGCGTTTCGACTGGTTCCACACATGCTTGATAGGGGACATGCCCGGGTAGCCGGCAGGCCATGGAAGTGTCTGGACATGACGTTGGCAGTCCTGAGCAACCCGAGCCGTGTGCGGGCGGGCATTATTCTGCTGGTATAGCGCACCTGGAATCCCAGCCAGGAATGGGAGCACATGGGGCCATAGGATCTCATCCACATACCGCTGGCCCGCAGTCAATGATCCACGTACCACTACTAGAGCTGATCGGGTATCGTAGGCAATGGGTCCCCAGACCATAATGCATGCAGTGGGGTAGGTGTGGCGCGAGGTTGTGATTGCGCCGTTGACCCGGGGACCTGCACACCCGGATACGATGATCATCTGTCCCCCAAAACGAAGCTGCACTCATCGCTAAACACCACACGTCGCCAGTCTGTGGCGTTCCACGTCGCTCTCGCCTGGCACCACTGCACACGGAGCCGGCGATATTCCGGTGTTAATGGAAGCACACGTAAGGAGCGCTGGGATCGCAGATTCGCTTCTGCGAGGCGTCAGGAAATGGTTCGTGGGCAGATAGGAACCGCTGCATCTGCCTGTACCGTGTCCCCGTGGGATCCGTTTGTGTCTGGCGCACGATCCGCCAATCCTCTCTACCGGTGATCCTCCTGGTCCGTCCGGAGCCGCTCTGCCAGTGCCGTCACGTGCCCACTACTCCCAACACAGTCGGACGGTATGGTCCGAACGATCCACGCGGCCTGCTATACGGCTCGCTGGCCACCCTGCGGTTTTCAGCCCGATGATCAGACCTTTCTCAAAGTCCGTGAGTTGCGTAAATCGACGTCTCTGGCATCTACCCGGCATTCTCGTCACTCTGTACTCTTGCCTGCGTCGGCCGGTGCTTTTCGCTTTCATGGGGCATGATCATATGTAGAGGATTTTAGGAAGGGAGTGTCTGACCCCAGTTCTTAAACAACCCTTAGAAATAGGAAGCCAGGAGATTTGGGCTAGAGTGCCCGATAGGAAAGTGACACGGAAGCGAAGTAGAAGGGGGGGGAGGAAGACGCCCTTAGTTATTACCTGGGGGCCAGTACCCGGGGTTCGATCGGGTGTTCGTACTTGCCTGGGATCGAACCTGAGGTCCTTTCCGTGGCAGTCACGAACGTTGCCCACTAGGCTACCCACGACCCTTTCATGGGGCATCGACTACACGCCGGTTTATAAGGCTGCTGGTTCGTGCTTGCAGCGCCACCACAGGGTGTGTGGTCATGCGCACTCGCACCAAACGTGAAACATGTGCATACCATCACGCACTCCAGTTATTTGCAAAGTTTCGCGGTTGTAGTATGTTTTCTTCTAGGTAAGCAAATTTCATTGTCCGTGAGTGTATTTTTTCGTGCTGTTGCTGATACTACGAATTTTTGAGTTCTTATCGATGTACTTATTTTGAAAAGAACAGTTAAAATAATTTTGCCTTCCTTAAGTGGTAGGTAAAGGAAGTAACCACGCTTCCCACATTTTTCATTGTTAGGCGAATTCTTAACTGGCCTACTGTGCTATAAATTGCTTTCATGCTACTTCCTGCCAAAGGAACACATCTGTGCTGGAACCTCCCCCCCCCCCGAGTTTTTTTTTTTTTTGATTGGAGGTTTAACGACCACCGTGAGCAACTCAATGGGCTATAAGCACAGTCGCTCGTCCCTAATTTAGGGTCACTGGGAGGAGTGCTTGTAAAAACTTTCCTGATGATCGGGGGAGTTTGCTGTCAATTGTTTTTTTCCCTTCGTGATTGGATAAACAAGTTCTTTCTCAACCGTAATCCCTCTAAACCATCTTAAACCGAAAGAGTAAATATTTAGCCTGAAAAAGTAAAGAAATTCGAGAATATCACAGGATCCATCTTTTTCCTATTTAATAGTGTTAAAAGTAATTAATATTGTATTGCAACAACATTTTCTTATTACTTCCTCCTCCCTGGTTTAATACTGATAATTATCAAGTGTTCTCACCTTTTCTATTCCTTAAATAGACATAAAGCTAACTTTTGAAAAAGCAAAAAAAAAAAAAAAATTCAGTGATACTCAAAAATATGTGGTTCCTACTTTTCCATTTTCAAATCGGATTTTTGGCATTTAATGCTTATGCTTCTGTTTCTGATAATTGCATTGCAGGTATAAAATAAAATTTCACGCATCTTTTTGAGAGAATACAAAAAAAAAAAAAAAAAAAATGCAGACCTCCGATGAAATTATAAAAATGCTTTCAAGGTACTCTTCACATTCTCGCTTTCTTGTACTGGCTGATAAAATTCTTACTGTCTAGCTTTCTTGGTCCATGGCATTCGTCTATACCATGGACGACTGAATCTCTTCGATTTAGGGAATTGTTGGCCACAGGAAAACTCCTTCACGATCAAATGATCATATGTAGAGGATTTTAGGAAGGGGGTGTCTGACCCCAGGTCTTAAACAACCCTTAGAAATAGGAAGCTAAGAGATTTGGGCTAGAGAGCACGATAGGAAAGTGACACGAAAGCGAAGTAGAAAGGGGGAGGAAGACGCCCTTATTTATTACTGGCGGATATTTAGTGGATCGAACCTGAGGTCCTTTCGGTGGCAGTCACGAACGTTGCCCACTAGGCTACCCGCGGCCCATAAGCTCCTTCTCGAAAAGTCATCCACCCTTTTAAAGAGAAGTACTGTGTACAAATTGCATTTTATGCGAATTTTCTAATGTGGAGGACTTTTCCGGTTGCCAGTGTCTTCAAGTATTTTATTTTTGCTTGATACCATGCTTGTTTCCCACTGATTTGCTCATAACGTAAAACAAGATGATTTTTCAAAGTTGAAGCAATAAAAAAAGCACGTTTTGCAAATGAAACGCATTCGAATTTTATGACAAATACGCAACGTACTGACAAATTTAGAGAAATTCCATTTTGAGCGCGCTTAGCATTAAATTTGCGTAGTAACTTGCAGATGAAAAGCTGCTAAAGTAATCAGTTTTTCCTAACGTATCAAATCAAAAAATAACTTTTGCTGTAACTGAAATGGTCTCTTCGTAGCGTAAAGCTAAAATTTACTAAATTTCCACTTTGAGAACTCCTAGTGGAAAATTTATGAACTAGTAGTGAAACTTTAAATGGGTAAAATTTAATGAATGTTAATGTCCTACCTGTCATAAAAATAATGTTTCAAAAATCTGTGAAAACCAAATTCTTTGAACTTAGCGCCGCTGGCAGGAAATCAAGGAACTAATTGAAAATTTTAGATATTTGAGAAGGAATAGTTAAGCCTAATCTGATAGGGACAGAAGTATTTTTTCCACTCTGAGTTGAGTAGTTTCGTCACAATAGAAGTTTAATTTCTTGAATTTTCGACTTAGACAGCCCTTAGCGGTTAATTCATGAAGTATATGGATATCTAAAGTGCCAAACTTAATGTCATTTGATTTCCTATTAGGCACAAGAATAATTTTTGATATGTCTCTAAAAACAAAAAGTTCGATGTGCACGGACAGACAAAATGATTACACATGCTCTGTTTCTTATAATAATAGGAAGATGGAATGGCATTTTTAAAAAGCGCAAAAACCATTTTCTTGACTCTCTCCCTTTTTTTATTAATCTGACGGATGAAAATTTCTGAGTCGATAAGAAGGGGGGATCTCTTAGCGCCTGGGGCACCAGAAGATCTAAAGTCGCCTCTGCTGACTCGCTTGATCTTATGTGTGAGTTTGGACTCATAGGTACGAGCAACGTCGATGTTATGATCTTTTAGGAACCTTGCAAGTTCAGCAAGTTTATTCCCGATGCCGTTCGCATTTCAAAACATTATGTTGAGACTGTCCATAATGCGCTACTAGGCACAGGAGCTCAGGCGCCGCGAGGCAGGCAACCGGAGCCTGTTTAAGGACAGCGGGATCAATGGATCAATGCGCTCCGCAAGCTTTTGATCCGTGACCTCGGTATTGGCAGGGTGGGGAGCCACTTTTGTAACCGCCTGAGGGGCAGCTTGTTTTTGTTCTTTTTACCTTTCCTTTTCCTTCTCTTGGAGCTTCTAGCAGAGGTGGAAGGCATGGAAGTAGCTGGGGGACTCCCCTTTACCAATTTGGGGTCAACAGCAGTAGGTTTAGTAACCGCCGCCGGGTTAGCCCCCCCCCCCCCCCCCATCATCGAAATTTCGTAAAAAAAACCCCATTCGGTTCGTTTCATCTTCGTTAGATCAGATTTGATCAATTGTTATTTTAGTTAGATTTAGTATAGAACGAACGTTATTTATCAAAACTTTTAGGGGGGTAGCCCGGCGCTAGCCCCCCTCCTCACCATTTCGAAAAATAAACTATGCCATTCATTAGACTTTCGTTATATCAGGTATGATCACCAAACAGCTTCGTCAGATCGCTCTTAGTTCCTGAGATATGAAGCATTTTTACACTAGTTCATCTCCCCCTCCAAACGTTAATGTGGACGTTTCCTGCACACCACATTCGAAATTTCACACAAAAATCGTTCAGTTCGTTTGATCTTCGTTAAAACAAAGTTAACCACCTGCAATTTTCGTTAGATCTACCATAAAACGCACGTTATTCTGCATAAACTTTAGGATGGGGGGGGTAGCGTCGGGTTAGGCCCCTTCCTCTTTGTCGTTTCAAAAAGTGAACTATGCCATTCATTAGACTTTATATAGATCAGGTACGTTCACCAAACGGCTCCGTTAGGTCGCACTAGTTCATCTCATTGGCCATCGAATATGAACGCTTTAGCTTACACCCCCTAGAAATTTCAGAGGGAAAAAATGCAGTTCGTTGCATCTTCTTTAGAGAACATTTAATATCTTTCCAATAAACTCTTTAGCATGATCTGTCATATATATATTTTTCTAATATTTAGGAAATTCCTCATGTTTTTGTCCCTCCAAACTTCATCAAAAATGCGTTCTCCCTAAGAATTAAAAAGAAAAACGTTAAACAACTCAGGGGTTCTCCATTAAAAACACTTCAGTACTAATCTTGATCTAACAATGAGTGATCGCTGACGTGCTGACATCTATCGGCTCAGTAAGGGTACTTCGGGAAATAAGTCACAAATCCGTGAAGTCATGTTGATTTAAAAACAAGTTCCCCTACCAATAAAGTACACTCTCTATTTACCTCCGGTTGCTTTCCGAATATACGGGTAAAACAACTGAAGGTAACCATTGTCGCAAAAAAAAAAACACCCGAACTACAGTGCATAGAAGAAGGCATTGTACCCGAACATTAAAATGGCTTATGGCTTCTAGGCACTGTACCCGAACATTAAAGCGGCTTATGAGGAATGCAACAATCTCCATCACACGTCTCTCCTCATAGGCCCCGCCTACTCGCAATCTCCAAAGTAACTCTGAACCAATCGCGTGGCAGAAATGGCCTTAATCCCAATTCCGTAAATTCACTTGTGAAATACGCCACTGCGCACCACCTTTCGAAAGGGCACTACCCTAGAAAGGGTTTTTAAATTTTTGAGTGCGAAGACAAAAGGATGTGCATTACATTAGATACTCAGCAAACTTTTATTGTAACACTTTTGAATATTAGCTAGGAACATACGTCTTTATTTTACAAGTTGCTCATAGCTAGACTTCACTTTCGTTGCATTAGGCAGTTTCCGCTCAATTATGGCTATATGCACTATAAGATGTAGGCCGAGGGAAGAGATATGGCGTACAAGAGCAATCCTAATTAAGATCACTAAGTAGTGCCATGCCTAATCTCGTGACATCTTAAAGACAACCAAAGCAAGAAGAGAGTTAATATGGGAAAGCCTGTCTTTTTACTAAACCATAGAGAGAGACAAACACTTACCTTTCAAACTCTGAGAAGAGTAATTCTCTCCACAAATGGAAAGGGAAAACACTCCCCAGCTCTAAATGCTGTTTTTATTCTTATTCTTTTATCTTAATTCTATTTTATAATTTTTTTTATTCGTTTTATTTATATGTTGTCTTTTTCCCCAAAGAAAATGAACTTTTGTACTTTCCCTATTTAAAATCTCATGTGAACATTTGGTTCATTGGTAGTTTTGTTAATATAACACAAATTCTTGTGTACCATCCATTTATTTCCGAAAGATTTTGATGCATTTGTAGTTTTGATTTTTTGACTATATATTTTAGCATTACGTTTTTTCTAAATCTGGAATTTAGCCATGGCGATACTGATATCAATAGCACTGTCAATCAATATATATAAATATATTGACTGAAGTGTGATACAAAATGTTTTCAGTGTCAAGAACAGTGATTAGGCCCCAACATCTGCTGAACCATTCCCAAATTTCCGTGTTTTCCTTACATTGTGCAACCATATGAGTGATAGTTTCAATCTCATCACAATGTGGGCATTTGTCACTCGGAACTAAAAGAAATCTTTTGCACCATTCCATATTGGGGTATGGTATGGTATTTGAAGAAGTTTTAGGAAGGGAGTGTTTGATTCCAGGTATAAAACTGCCCTTAGAAATAAGAAGCTAAGAGATCTGAGTAAGTGAACTCAATAGGAAATACAAACAGAAAAATGTAGTGAAAGGAGAGGGTGATCCGTGACACCAGTCCGTGAGGAAGGGGAGTAAAGGGAAACGAAGAACCGCACGACATCACAGACAACCACAACACCACCCGGCCGCCGACGTACCATCTGTATCATCAAGAATCAAGTTCGCATGTAGCTAAAGCTTCCATGACCCTATCCGTGTGACTAGGCTTTTGGATGTCATGAGGTGCGAACTGCTCCTCCAGGGCACCAGCAAGGACCCGAGCCTTCTCGTCATCACCGTACACCAAACCCTGTGGACAAAGAATGGGCGGTATGACAGTCTTACTACACCGGAGTTTTCGAAAGATGGTCCAGACATCATCCTGACGAGGTTGACCCGCATTGAGAAGGTACTTGTTCCACTGGAATTCTCTGAACGTGGTAATTTCTTCCCTGACAAGATCGCGATACGATTTTTTACGAACCCTGTCGTCGGCTGATCTCGAACGCTGCCAGATCCTCCGGAACTTGTTATTCTCCAGGGTCATCCGGACAATTTCGTGGGTTAGTGCATAAGGGTCTCGGGCAGGAGCTGAGGGCTTTCTGCATCGATCCAAGATTGCCTGTATGCAACGAGTAAGTTCATCCACCGCACTGTCGACGTTCGAGCGAGTACTAGTGTCCACCGTAGGCGGATCAACCTGAGCAGTAATTTCCTGGAACAACTTCTAATCAGTATACATCATTGTCCGCCAGGTGGTTGCGAATCTGTTCAATTTTAGTAGGACTGGGTCATGATCAGAGTCAAGCCCAGAAACCACAGAGACCTGATGAAAGTTCCTCACAAACTGGAGGACAGCAAAATCAATGACATCGCCAACCACGTGTAACGGGGTGCAAGTAGGATGGACCGGACTTGCAACTGCAAGATCCAGCTTGTCAATGTATTGCGATATTGCTACCCCAGCACTATTAGTTGAACGACAAAACCAGTCAGGATGCTTAGCATTCCAGTCACCAGCCACTACAGTGGGGAATGGGGTCCCTAAAGGGGAAGTCAATATCATCGTCAGAAGGTACCTACCCTGGACTGTTATAAACAGAAGCAATCTTTATCAAGCCTGAGATTGTTTTTAGCTTAGCATGTGCCTCATGTCATTGAGATCCTTGAAGGGTGCGATGGATGCACTTAAACTATTTCTAACTATAATGACATTACTTCCTGCTGCTTGCCTGTAGAGGGCTGGATCTCTGTCCTGCCGAAACACCTAGTAGTTCACAACACTGACTCGCTTGATCCTAGGTGTGAGTTTGGACTCACAGATAAGAGCAACGTCGATGTCATGATCTTTCAGGAAGCTTGCAAGTTAAGCAAGTTTATTCCTGATGCCGTTCGCATTCCAAACATTATGTTGAGACTGTCCATAATGCGCTGCTAGGCACGGGAACTCAGGCTTTAGTCGCCAGACAGACAACCAGAACCCGTTTGAGGACTGCAGGATTAATGCGCTCTACAACCTCCGCCAGCAGCTTTTGATCCGTGACCTCGGTAGTGGCAGGATGGGGAGCCAGCTTTTTATCGCCTGACGGGCAGTCTTGTTTTGACTCTTTTTGGCTTTCCTTTTCCTCCTCTTGAAGCTTGTAGCAGAGGTGGAAGGCATGAAAGCAGCTGGGGAATCTCCTTTACCGGGTTGGGGTCAACAGCAGTAGGTTTAGTAGGGACCCTACTTTTTGTTGACATATTCTTCTGCTTCGGCTCTGCTTTCTGCCTGTTGTTTTTCGACAGCTTGTTGGGAAGCTGCTTGTAAATGGGGCAACCACGCCAGTTATCCCCATGTTCACCACTACAAATTGACACAGAAACGCTGTGTGTTCTTGTCAGCCGTGCACTCCATGCTGCAATGATCTTTGCCGCAGGGTATACATTTTGGCTTCTGTCTGCAGTTGAACATGGCATGACCAAAGCCTTGGCAGTTGAAACATTGCTGTATCCTGCTCTTATTTCGGTAGGGTTCAACCGAGATTGAAACCGCAACCAGAGATATCAACTGGAAGATGTTCCTGCTTTGTTCAGTGTTAACGAGCTGAACCATGTGTTAACGAGCTGACAGGTGGAAGTTCCTGTTTGCGGTTGTTTTGAAGCCGACACACTTTTGTGACGGCAAAGGAATCCTGCAACTGTTCCATGATGCTATCGACTGGGACACCAAATCCCAGTCCTTTAATGACAACAGAGAGTGGTTTTTTTGTCGGCCGAAAAACTCAACCTTACAGTTTTCAAGGAGAGATGTCAACCTCTCCTTGAAAACGACAAGGTTCACTTTTATGGTGGTATGATCCCCATCAATTTTTACCGACGTCGTCTCCTCAAGATTTTTTTCTATCCTCTCATAGATCAGAGGCCAGTTGCTAATTCCTCTGCAAACCACCGGTGGCACCCTTTTAGACACGTTAGATGGCAAACATGACACGGGGTCTTTGGTGACCTGTACCTGTTCCGCGATCACGGAGACGCTTGAGTTGACCTCTTGCATCTCTACGAATAGTGGATCAGACTGGTGTTCAATGACGGCCTCAGTTAGGTCAGCCCGTTTCCCATTTTCGATGGGTGAGGGAGACCTTTCCTTCCTCTGCCTCTAGATGCCACCATTTCTTTTAGCAGGGGCATCAACAACCGAGGAGATTGGCCCATGCTCTGACTATATGTTGGCCAATGATTAGAGACTTCACTGCCAGTCCCCGGCTCTTCCGCAGGATTACGGGAGACATCCTGTCGTGAGTCGTCACGGCCACTTACAGGATCATTCGACTCTGTAGACTCCTGGGTCCCACTTGGTCTGCCAGTTGTCTGAACATTCTCACGAACAAGGTGTTCTGAGCTAACGGCTGAATTCCACAGTTGGTCCTCTTCGCTCATGGCATGTGTGCCATCTTGCCCTTCTGCTGAGCTCCTTTCGCTAGGAGTCCAATAGCACCGTAGAGAGAAGCCTGGATGGTGCTCATTAGACAACGGCAGTCCGAGCTTTCATCCAAGGAGGAGAGGAGGTCCTTAGCTTCATTCACGATAGCAAGAGCACTCGCTGCTCTCTGGCTGCACCAGTTGAGATTCGCTCAAGTGAGGTTATCATCTCTGATTTGTCTTGGGAAGCAGCCATATGTGAGTAAAGAACAAAATAAATCACAATTCAGAAAATAAAAGCACTGAAATACACCTAGAACCTAACAAAAGCTGAAATCTTTTGAACAGGACTAACTCTAAACTAGAAGTTTGAACACTAGGCTAGAATCTAGTATTTGAAACCTGACGCTAAACAGATAAACACTACTGCAAAATACACTACTGCCTAACTCCTATTTAATTGATGTAGAGAACAACTGCACTGAGCACTAATCACTAACGCTACGCTGACATTCTAACTCCTCGATCGAAAATAGTTATCCAGCTAGAGAAGAACCTGATTAACTGCCTGTCAAAAACTGATTTCCATCAGTATATGCAAAACAGTCTAACTCCTAACTAACTCCTAAGCAGAAAATAAGCAGAAAACAAAATTTTTTTCACAAAGCTTACCTTGCTGACGTCTTCTTCTTGACTTGCGATGAAACACAATTTGTTGAAGAGAACACTACCGAATTTGGCTGGTGCGAGTCACAGTCCAAATAATCACGAAAAACCAAAAATTTGGCGGGAACAAATGGCGAAATAAACACGCACTAGATGATTTTGACGCACTCACCGAAGTACAAAACACACTACATAGGCACACACTTCACAAATCGACGACTTGAAGCACACCGAAGAATTGAAATAGCACCAAAAAAAAAAAAAAAAAAAAAAAAGTGCACGGGCTAAAGGGAGTGACTCCACACACAGGATCCGATAATCGCTGACCCTGCCTGCGGAACGTCACTGGAAGCTCGCGGCTTGACCTTGAGACTAGCAGAAGAAGATTTGCACTCGTCTGTTCGTTACAAAACCAGGAAGTAGACTGATTTCATAGCGGGGACTATGTTATGGGCAATCTTAAAATATAGATTTCTAATTGTGGGCTGTAATTTCATGACACTCATGTTATCCCAGGCTTCTAGGCATTTAGGCTTTCCTATTTTTTAATTTCTAAGTTGGTGCTGTTACTGGTGTAAAAGGCATTGTACAGTTTGTTTTTGTTTATCTTCAGGGTAAATTTTCGTGTTATTACTTTTTTTCTTAATTTGAGCAATTTCGTTACTCAGGTCCACAATCTCCTTACCAGGAAAGAAGTCACAGGGCTTGCAATTTTTGCTTTCCAGTGATTTTCTTGTACTGGTTCCCAGCAAAATAACTGGTGAAATTGTGAGTAGGGTGCACAAAGTTAGTTATCATGTTGTGGAATCCCTTAATCATATAGATTTTAGCTATCATGAAGGGGCTTTAAATACCAATACCTCCCTCCTTAACATAATTGCACATAATAACCCTCTTTATTTTTTCAGATATTTTCTATCCCACAGAAAACTGAATGCCATTCTCTATAAACGTTTCAGAAAGTCCTGTTTAAGAGTGCTTGAACAGAATGTATACATGAATTTATGATAAAAAATAACATTCGCTATCTCAGAGGAGACTTTAGATCTTTTGGGGCCCTAGGCGCTTAAAGGTTCGGGGGCCCACTCCCCCTTCTTATCCCTTCAGAAATTTTCATCCGTCAGATTAACAAAAAAAAAAAAAAGGGGGGGGGGAGTCAGGAAAACGGTTTTTACACTTTTTTAAAATGCGATCGCTTCCTATTATTGAAACGTTCTGTAAGAAACAGTGCTCGTGTAATAATTTTGTCTGTCCGTGCACATCGAACTTTTTGATTTCAGAGATATTTCAAAAATTATTTTTGCGACTAATAGGAAATCAATGGATATTAAGTTTGGCACTTTTAATATCCCATATACTACATGTACTACAGTTATCATAAACAGAATTTTGAGGCGCTAATACGGAATCAATGGGTGTTAGGTTTAGCACTTTAAATACCAGTATTCCATTTATACCTGCACTGCAGTTATCAGAAGCAGAAGCATACAAATTAAATGCAAAAGATCCGGTTTGAAAATGGAAAAGTAGGAACTGCAGGATTTTGAGTAAGAGTATCATTGAAACTTTTTATTGCTTTTTCAAAAGCTAGTTTTAAGTCGATTTAAGGAATAGAAAAGGTGAGAATACTTGATAATTATCAGTATTAAGCCAAGGGAGCAGAAAGTAATGAGAAAATGCTGTTGCAATACAATATAAATTACTTTTAACACTATTAAATAAGATAGTGTGATATTCTCAAATTTCTTTATTTTTTCAGCCTAAATATTAATAACTCTTTTCGTTTAAGATGGTTTAGAGGGATTAGGGCCGAGTATGAACTTGATTGTCCTAAGAAGAGTTATCTTCTGAAGAATATTTCTTTCTTCATTGATTATATTACCACAAAGGGAACAAACTATTAACAGCAAACACGCACGATCATCAGAATAGTTTTTACAAATACTCCTTATCACAACTCGGGAAGAAGGTGGGGAGGTTCCAACACAGATGCCAAGGGAACACCCTTGGCTGGAACTAGCATGAAAGCAATTTATAGCATAGCAGGCCAGTTCAGAATTCGCCTTAAACAATGAAAGTGTGGGGAGCGTGAATACCTTATTTACCAACCACTAAAAGGAACTCAAAATTATTTTAGCCGTTCCTTTCAAAATAAGTATGTACATCGATAAGAATTCGAAACTTCGGAATATCAGGAACAGCAAGAAAAAATATGTTATTATTAATATGAAAAAGTAAAATATCAATTGACAATACGAAGTAGTCGCTTTAAGGATTGATTTGCTTCGGTCTGCGAAAACCAAAACTGAAAATCCAATTATATGTTTTGGAGCCCTCAAACAGCGAGGCCCTAGGCGCGCGCCCAGTGCGCCTAACCGGAAATCCGCCCCTGCGCTATCTGTGATTTAGCAAAGTAGGAGGTCTCTTCATCTTTAAATGGATTGGCAAAATTCTTCCTAGTAATTAATCATACTGATACCCTCATGATTAAAAGTAATTCCCAGTACATTAAGTTCTTCATTGATGCTTCCAAGTCTCTCGTCTAAATGAACGCAACGGCCAAATTCAAGGGACTTGGATTTTGAGTGATTTAGATCACCGGAGAGGTCACTAAAGTTTTCATGCAATTTGAAAATCTGGCCAACATCTTTCTATTCTTTAGCAAAAACTACCAAGTCATCAGCATAGGCCATATGTTTAATAGTTATTCTGGAACTTTTGCCATTAATTTCCATACTCTCAAATCTGGACATCGCACTTTCTCCAGGTACTAATATTTTTCCGACGCAAACTTACCAGAACTTCCAATAGGAAATTGAAAACAAAACGAAATATTCGAAGTAAAAATACTAAATAAAGCTGTAAAATAGTGACCTGCTTTCGTCAGCGTACATGAAATCACGGACAAACTCCTTTTCTAACAAAGCTTCTCATTGGCCGAACAGGAAACATCACTCAATTGAAGGCATTTGCAATAAAACCGTAGTCATACAGCAAGACGAGGACCGACGATTGAAATAACAGACATGGAGCTATATGAAAGTACAGACTAGGGATGGGCAAAAAACATCGAGTATTCACTACTCGATGTTTCACTCACCGATAGTATGGGTGAGTGAAACATCGATGTTTTGTGACCGATGTTTTCTGTCTTCGTTATGAAATCAACGACTACTGAACTAATAATTATTAATTTTGTTGCTTGCTGTCTGTCTCAGTTAGCAAGTAGCAAAGTAATACATAAAGTTAGCAAATAGCAAAATTCAGTAGTTGCTGATTTCAAAAAGAAATCAGAAAACATCGGTAGCACGCAGCCACAACTCACAAGTAGCAAAAGTATAGCGTCTAGAACAAGTAATACTTAAACACTAGTTGAGTAGTTGTTACCATCGGTCAGAAACATCGATGTTTCACCGATATTATCGGTGACCGTAAGATGTATGTGTGCTAACTGTACACTTAACAGGTATAGCCAAGTTTCGTCAACGTATTTCCTATTCTCTTCAGAATTTTTACTCTAACATTTTTAAGTTAACAGGTTTAGCCAATTTTCGTCAACGTATTTCCTATTCTCTTCAGAATTTTTACTCTAACATTTTTAAGTTAACAGGTTTAGCCAATTTTCGTCAACGTATTTCCTATTCTCTTCAGAATTTTTTCTCCACTTCTGTTCAGAGATCTTTGTATAAAGTTTTGTAGAACCGCGTTGAAACTCCAGTTGTTTACAGGGCCAGATCAAGCACATCTTCATTAAGCTAGAACACGGCACCGGCCAGCAAGGTTTTCTTATAAATCATTAGTTTTTTGAGAGCATGTTTCACCAAGCAGAAGCACATTTCAATCATTAAGAGGGTTGCATACCCACTTTTACTAGATATGATGCAGATGCAATATGGATTCAAAAGTAAGTACCTTATTTCAAACAACATGCCCCATGGCAATGGCTTTAAAAACAACTGATGAAAAAACTCTATTTATAAAATAAATATCCTTTTCTACATAAGCATTAAAAATTCTCGAAGTGCCCGTTTATGTATTATATTTATTTTCATAGTTGCACACACTAAAAACAGACTAAGATTTTTTTTTTAAAGTATCCCCTCATAATTAATATGCCACTATTTGATAAGTTTAATCTTTAGTTGAACCTCTAATCGGACTACGAATTTCCTAAAAATGTAACCCGTAGTGTGATTTACTAATGTCGCTGTTTAATTATACAAAGCACGTTTACGATGTTTTTGTGACATTTAAAAGGCGAAGTACTTCACTGTGTTCAGAAATACAATACAGTAGTTGTTTCATGAAGCCACAGTATCGGGTAATTTTCGTTTCGGGGGCTGCCTCATGGTGCCAAGTATCACAGAATCAATCTGATTCGAAAAAAAACAAACAAAAAAGGCCCAGCGGAGGTGGACAATTCAGTCCTACCTGCCGAAATAATAGCCGTTACGCCTACGTTGTAAGATCATAAGAACACTGCCATCACCAATAAAACTGATGTTTTCACCGACACATCGAAAATTTTGACCGCGGATACTCGCTGCAGTTGCAATGACACAATGAGTACTCGGTCACTAGTTACTCAGTCCCGACTCGCAATGTTTTTCACCGATTTGTAAGGTCAACCGTACTCGATGCGCGGAGTATCATAGATGGATTGATTTATAATATGAGATCAGACGCCCTTTGCATGTCTACATTGCATTATAAGTAACATTTATTATTATAACCCTCTTTACACTGGAAGAATATGTAAATTTACCACATTCCCTTCCCACATTGAACTTTTATTAACAAAAATTAAAATATCGAAAATTTGGACGAATAATATCGAATACTCGATGCTTTTGAAATGAGTACAGACTACTCAGAAAGCTGCCTGCTTGTTTCAAAATATTGGTTTCCAAACTTTGTTCCGTTACTAATCATTTAAGAAAGAATTCATTAATATAATATTTGTTTCCCAGTTTAATACTGACGGCAAAGAACACAGATAAGCTAACGCTTAGGTCTTTAAATACTCGGATGTCGGAACATAAATACGCTGTAAGAATGGGATCCACAACTACAGCTTTAACTACTACAGTCAACCAGGGTGAGTTTTACCTGGACTGAATGAATTCCAAAATTCTTGCTTCTGATTTTAACAAGCCTACATTTTTTCTTTCGGAAAGTATTTGTTTTATAAAATATGGCGCAACATGCTGTAATTCCGAACTTCGGGCTTTTGTCCCTCGGCAGTGGAAAAAGTTTATTACTCATAATACCCAGCAATTTGAAGAAGAAGAATTTGCCTAATATTTTACCTATTGAACTTTAATTTACTTTAAATGGCATCACTTGTGCTTGTGGCGGGAGTGTATTGTCAGTCAATATATACTGGTTGCATGTTTGTGACTTGCGGCACTTGGCCTGAGGATGGGGCCATGGAGCCTTGAAAGATTTTGCGTCCTTAAACCTATTTTTAACTTGTAATTATTTACAAGTTAAAAACAGATTAAAGGACGCAAAATCTTTAGTTTTTAATTTGCAATTTGAAGACGTGTTTTAGTATATCGTACTTAGATAGCTTTATGAATATTGTTAGTCACCATATAAGAATTTTGACCACATTTTCAACACAAAAGTTCAAGTGGACATCAGAAATTTTTATATCAATCCACTACGAAACGCTCCTTTCAAATAGTCAATCCCATCTACAAGTGGCATCCTTTATCAGCTTCAGAAAAATGCTTTCCATTGCATGCAATGTGGTCCACAAATGCATACGCTTATTCCTTCAAAAGGCTTAGTCCTTCACTGTTCTGATGGGAAGGCAATAAAAAAAAAAAAAAGCTAAATCAAAACATGACTGTGTATTCTGAAGATCAAAAAAAGCTGGAGATACTAATGAAATAACTTACCTGTTTGTAGTAGCCATTGTCCCCGCTAAAAAAACAAACACTTTCTGCTAAATACCCAAGCTAACACACTTACTGTCGTCAATTGGTGGACGCCGTTTTTGCTGCTGCCAATGAGGTAACAGAATGCGTGTCCATGAGTTGCTTGTGTCATTCCCTCCAAACCACAGCCCACTGGAAAGAGAAGGCCCTGAAACGAACGCTTGTCATGTGACCAACTGTTCGTTTCAGGGCCTTCTCTTTCCAGTGGGCTGGGAAGTGAATACAGTTATTATTCTTGTGATTAGTCTCTTAAAAATCCTTATTGCAATATGTTTTGCAGTCAAAGCTGGCTTACCTTTGTGCCAGTTTTGTGCAAAAAAAATATAAGTGGATGTAATATTAAATTTTGTGTAGGGTTTAAATTACTATATCTGTGGCACTTATAAACATAATTTTCTTGCAGTAGTAAAAAATAATAAGTAAGTAAAATAATAATCAGGGAAGTCATTGGTGGACCCAATGACTCTCAGTGTTAGACAGAACCCCCCCCACACGTCCTTTTTCAGATTGGCATCTAGATGATGAAAATGGATTCTGCTCGAACATTTGAATTTGGTATCGTTGAGTTTCAGTCACACCCTAGTATGTCGGCGGCTGGTTGGTGTTGTGGTTCGTTCCTTTTGCCCCCATTCCGCACAGACTGGTGTCCTTGATCACTCTCTCCTTTCACTACATTTTTATGTTTGCCTTTCCTATAGAGTTCACTTACTCAGATCTCCTAGCTTCTCATTTCTTAGGGCAGTTTTAGACCTGGGGTCAGACATTCCATTCCTAAAACTTTTTCAAATATCGTATTGGCGCACCCACGGAGGTGGCTTAAGCCCCCCGAGATTAAGGGCGACGTGCCTCACAAATTAAACATTCAAAAATATAATTTTACATGTTCAAAATTATAATACATAATGTCTGGCACAGTGTTTTCTATTACATCGTGTCTTCTTCCAAAAGAGATTAAGTGCGACGTACGTCACAACCGTATGTAAACTATAGGCGTACACTGTAAACTATATATATATACATATATATATATATATTATGTAGATACGTACGCACATTGTGTACGTATACTGTATACACATATACAGCCCCTCCAACAGGAATTCCTGGGTGCGCTACTGTGGGAATGCAACGCGAATTGACATCTGGCCGTCCACGAAAGCTCAGTGACTGCGTAGGTTCTTGTATCTTAAACTGCAGTGTCATCTTAGAGTGAATCGAAGTATATGTGAGAGTACGTTCGAGTTTTTTGGCGGAACTGCATGTCTCAGGGGTTTGACTAGTGTTGGGCCGTTGTGGGAGTGTGTGTACCTGCGGCGTGGGGAACAGAGTTGAGATGTCTAACAACAAAAGTTCGTGTAAAGGGGAGGGGACGTTATCTGCTCGAACATTGCGAAAGCACCCTATGTCGCACCCTTCTCCCAACCCCCATAATTTGGGGGTCCTATACGAAGACAACAGCTACACTGAGGCTTAACAGTATACAGCCAGAAGACTGAAATAAAGTTGAATTCCAACTTCCAAATTTGATGATGTATAGCTGTTTGTTTTCTGTGGAAATAGAATTTTATTACGGAAGCAGTCCGAGTAGTCAGTGCTTGAAAAATTGCCCCTTCAGCTAGAATTGTTTAAGTTTTGTTGAAGGATGATAGAAATTACAAACTGAAGTCCACATGAGGATGGTTTTCTTAATTATTGTACCATTTTCTTATTTTTTTTAAATTAATTTCTCTAAATTTTCAGCTGTAAACAAACACAATTGGACTAAATATCAGGAGAGATCGCCCCAAAACTTTGGAGGATGTTCATGGGTGTTCGGGGTGCTAAGCATTCCCAAGAAGATGCCTGAATACATCACTGCACTCATTGAAAATTTAGGACTCCACTTTCATCCACCAATAGCGGTGATCGGTTATTTCAGAATTAATATTTTAAACTGATTAAATGCGAAATGCTGATGACTAATCCTGAAAATAAAGCGGAAATTAAATAAATATTCCTGAATGATGCTGTATGGCATGCGATATCAAACATTTTTCTGATCTGAACAACATTAAGAAAACCATTGAATCAGCATTTCCTCGGAAAAATACTAGTACCTGGAAAAAGTGCGTATGTTCAGAATTTAGAGTACGGAAATTAAAGGCAAATGGCGCAGAAATTTCATGTCTTAAATATTTATTTATTTACTTATTTATTAATTTCGTAATATTCAGCTGTAAGTGGGATGCTGCGAAGAGAAGCTGCGGTAGGCCTAACGCATCACTCCGGCGACGACGAGAAACTTTGCTTCGTTAAAAGGAAGGTTCCTTGCGGTACCGAAATGGCGTGCGGAAGGGTACAAGAGAAAGCGGTTACGTTATTTACAGGAGAGCGATAAATGTTGAAGGGGCTGCGGGTGGCCAAGCGGTCAGCCTGAGATCTTTAGGTCTTTTCTGTGGTAGTGACTGCCACAGAAAAGACCTCAGGTTCGATCCCAAGCAGGTACGAACGCTCGAACCAAGAAATACCCGCCATGCGTCGGATGGACAAGTTAAGCCGTCGGACCCCGATAATAAATAAGGGCGTCTTCCTCCTCCTTTCTACTTCGCTTCCGTGTCACTTTCGTATCGGGCACTCTAGCCCAAATCTCCTAACTTCCCATTTCTAAGGGTTGTTTAAGACCTGGGTCAGGCACTCCCTTCCTAAAATCCTCTACTTTGATCTGATCTGATAAATGTTGTAGTGGTGCACTACAGAAATTAGGTCCACATTATCCATACTTTATTTCAGTGGCGGCAGACCACCCGGGCCTGGTCAATGATTTCAATAATTTTACCCAAGATTCTTATTTTTATTATTTGGCATATGTGCGATATTTTGTTGTGATGTGCTTTAGAAAGTTCATCTAGGTAAGTGGTCAGGTGGTCCTAATCCCTAACAAAGCACCTTAGCCAATGTTTTTTTTTTTTTCTGTTTGTTCCGGAAAGCGGGAAGGGATAGGGGTGCACCACGATTCGAAATTTCGGGCACGGTCAACGAACTTCACTTTACGCCGTCCCTGCGTTATTTTATTGTATCCTGTACGTTGTTGACAGAAAAAAACGGATAAAACCTCTTTGATTTACAAAAGATATGTATCAGAGTGGTAGAAACGTACCTGCGAACAAGGTATTAACTAAAGAACCAAAACTACATTAGCCCAGCAAATCAGCTACGAATGGAAGCAGTTCAAAGCAGAACCAAAATTTATACTTCATCAGTTCTGTGTACAATATAGAAATGCATATTTGTGCTTTCTGTTTCAAATCAGGGAATCATATGCGAAAGAACTAAAAGTTTCTTAACATGTGCTCTAAAAATAATGACAAAACATGAACGAACTATATTTTGTAGCGTATGAGTACATGATGCTTCGCTGTGCTGGCAAGAACGTACGCAGTTGTAGGCGTGCGCACGTGAATTACATGCTGCAGCGAATCTTCCTTTCAAGGGAGCAAAACTTCACCTCGTCGTCGTAGCTGTGCGTTATATTAAAAGGCCTACCGCAGCGTCTCTCCACAACATTCGACTTAAAGGGGAATATTACCATAAAAATTTAGTACTAAGAACTAATCAGGGTGTGATGCAAACTGCATCTCCTTGTGATACTGTCTCACCTATCTTCACCGGGCAGCGTATTTCAGAAGTGAATGCACGGAATTGCGATTAAGGCCATTTTCGAAACGCGATTGGTTCAGAGCTACTTATAACCTGTAGCATTAAATTGCAAAAAAAATTTACAGAGTTCTATGACATGTGCATACGCTGGATACCGCGAAATTCTCGTTATTAGGAATTTTTACAGTCGTGTTCCGTTTAAGGGCCGTTGGGCGGAAAGTGACAAATCTCTACCAAAGTAAAAGTTAGGAACATCGCTTTCGAGAGTAAACCCGTAGCATTAAATTGTAAATAATATTTATAGAGTTCTATGAAATTATGTGGTGCTTTTATAGCGTTCTTCCGATCAAGGGCCCTAGGGTGGAGATGACGAGTTGTATACCTATTTATCTGCTAAGAACATGCTTTTTGGCAAGGTAAATGCCACTCATTGAATCAAGGACAAAACTTGTGGAGTTCTGTAACACGGCATGCCTGAAATACTGTGAATTTCTCATTATTAGGAACTTTTAGACCCGCCTTCTGTTTAAGGGCCGTTGGGCGGAAAGTGAAGAATGCTTTGCTGGAGCTAGGAACGTCGTTTTGGAGACATAACACGTAACAATAAATTGTAAATAATATTTATAGAGTCATATGACATGTGCATACGCTAGATACAGCGAAATTTTTGTAATTAGGAATTTTTACAGCCGCGTTCCGTTTAAGGGCCGTTAAACGGAAAGTGACAAATCTTAACCGCAATTAAAGTTAGGAACGTCATTTTCCAGAGAAAAGCCGTAGCATTAAATTAAAAAAAAATATTTATAGAGTTCTAGGACATTAGTGGAACTTTTATAGCGTTCTTCCGATGAAGGGCCCTAGGGCGGAGATGAGGAATTGTATACCTAATTAGCTGCTAAGAACATCCTTTCTGGCAAAATAAATGCCACTCACTGAATTAAGGACAATACTTATGGAGTTCTGTAACACAGCATAGGCGAAATACAGTTAATTTCTCAATACTAACTTATTATTGGGAAGAAAAAGTAAAATCACTGTGATGTTCAAAATTAACAGGCAGACGTTATGTATAAGATGAAGTCAATGTGTTACTGAAAAAAACGTTTCGCGCACAGTGCGACATCTATCGAATACGAAACGAACATCAGATAAAACGTGTAACCGGTGAACTGTTCATTCACGTACTAGGCGGCATTACATTCTAGGTCGGGAACGGTCTTTAATGGGAAGAAGTACCAAATTAAGTTTTAAGAACTAATCACGGTGTGATACTGTCTCCATCTCCCTTCATCGGGCAGCGTATTCACAAGTGAATGTACGGAATTGCGAATGAGGACATTTCCGGCACGCCATTGCTTCAGAGCTACTTTGGAGATTGCAAGTAGGTGGGAGATATGCCCTTCAATTTGAAGATTTTGATTAGAGTAGGCGGGGCCCGTGAAGCCCCGGCTACTCTAATCTCCAAGTCACGGCCCGACTCGATCAAGCTTAGCGGCCTGCAGCATGCCCAAAAGAACAATGGGACGTCAGGAATCACACCCACTTTTCGAGTTCTAAGCATTGACGTCTGAGGGCGCTGAAATGCTACTCTTATTCTCATCAATCCGCATGTGTGATTCGTAAGAAATTTCTAATACACGTGGAGGTTTACTTACTCATTTGTGACTATTTTTTAGTTTCGTGTGGGTGAATTCTTTTCATTTTTCTTGCTAGAAGCATTATGGTTTACTGCTGCGTTCCTTTTTGCACATCTGAGCACGGCAAAATGAGTGGACAAAAGAAACAAACTGTTATGGCAATGTGCTACATCTAATGCCATGCAGTACTGCTCCTTGTGAGCGTGGCTTTTCAGCAATGAACCTCAAAATGAGTAATCGGGCATGACTGAATAGTAACACTTTAAATTACTTAAGCAATGGCCCTTCAATTTGAAGATTTTGATCATCAAAATGCTATTTGATTGTGGTGGGCAGATACCCCTGATGGGAAGATCAGAAACTGTATCAACATTATTAGTGCCACTTTATGTATCTATGTTCTAGCTTTTGTCCATTTGTTTTAAATAGTATTAAAGAAATTAGACATCTAAGTTCAATGGCCTCTCGAAAATAAAATATGTACGTGTAAATTAAGGTAGTAATGATATTACAGCACTGAAAATAAATTGTCAAAAAATCATTTTGGAACAAAAGCATATGCAATATTTGTAATCAATCTGTTTCTGTGCAGTAACTGCTCTGCTTCTGTTTTTATGAAGTAAATAGGAGAGGGATCTCTCATTAGAAAGGAAAAAAAAAAACATTCACCCATTTAATTACATAGAAGTGTAAGTAAAGAAGTTATTGATTTTTTTTAATTTTTTTTTTTACTTTGCGTGACCCGTAGATTTTGGCATTTTGCTAGTAAAATTTTCATTCCACTAGCCACATTGGCTAGTAGAAATTTCAGCAGTTTCGTAAGGGCTTATAGTGAATAAACATAAGCACACTTTTAGCGAAATGCAAGTACCCACCTTTCTTCCCTATTTCTAATCAGCAACAGTCTTTATTCAGTTCAATTTGACTGCTTTCAGTTTCATTTTATTTGAAATACTGTACTTCTGTGGCATTACTTTTGGCTGTAGAGAACTAATATATATATATTTTTTTCTCCCTTTAACAAGAAACTCCAAGAGTCAGCTTAAAGTTGGAAAGTTTCGCTTTTGTAGCTGGATGTTTAGTGAAAGTTATTGATGAAAGAACGGACTGCCGCTCCTGCTCGGAAAAGAATGGCTAACTATAATTTCATGACACCCATTCTTAATTTAATCGCAAATCAAGACCGTGGAGGACTAACTTATCCAACATCAGCATTTATTATGATCCTTTCTATCATACAAGATTTTGCTGAAAAATCTCTTCTATATTTGCCACAAAACTGTTTAGTGCAAAACTTATCAACATATATTCCTCCGAAACTGGAAAAATGTCCAGTTTTATAATGCCATGAAAAGGATCACGGTAAACTAACCAGAAAGTTAATTTGCCAAAAATTTCTCCAGTCCTGCGTTTAAAGCTTTTTTTTAGAAAGTGTTTGTTAAGTGTCTTCAGGAAATAAAGGATTCCTTGTAATGAACTGGCTTGCTTTCTTTAGATGTGTATAAGTGATATTCAATGAAATAATTATATCAGGTTAAATTTCGAACTGCACGAAAGCAAATTACCATGCGCTATGTGGCAAAACAAATATATATATAGTATACAACTTAGTTTTAGCACCCACCAACAGGGTGTTAAAAATAAGTTTTATTACTTTTAATCTCTAATTCCCTAATGTAATGCTACAACTTATGGCATACTGTTGGGACAAAAATGAGAACACTTCGAACTATAAAATTGACGGTGCAAAAAGATTTCTTAACTGAAGGTAAACCACTTTTTTTATCTAACATATTCAGAATTTTTTTTTTTAACTTGAATGCCGTAGATAGTGTTGCAACTTTAGAGCAAGGGTAAATATTAGAGATAGTAAGGAAAAAAATTGTGATTGTGAAACATAAATAAAACTGAAAATTATAGATGCGTCAAAAAAAAAAACAACAATATAAAATTCGATTTTTCTTGTACTTTCAAGATTTCAGCAATATTATGACAATCTTCTAGTGTTAGACGTGTTGAAACAAAGTTCGTGTATGGGGGAGGGGACGTTGTGCGGGGCGCTCCCAGCCCCCATGATTTGGGGGACTTATACGAAGACAAAATGTTGTCAGTGAATTATGTATTCATTATGGAACATCATGAAATAAAATGAATCTATTTAAATTTTGTCGTACTATCGTCTTACACTACTTTCCTATTTTTTCATAATTTAAAAAGTTATTTTGTTTAGTCTATTTTTTTAATTTTAAATACCTTTATCATGAACCTCTTTACTAAGTATATGTAGAGTGTTCTAGAAAGTGATTTCTAAATAAATTGTATTCTTCCTGTTGCAAGCGGAAACTCGTGTGCAGGGTACCACCCTCTCAGTTATTTGTCTGATCTGTGTTGAAGTGAAAATGGCATTTTTAAAGGATCCTTATTTGAAGTTAAACAAAATTTAAACAGTTAAAAGAAAGTATCTATTAAACATATCAGTTTACTAAAACAATGTATGAATGAGTTTCTGAAGGGAAAAATAAGGTAAAAGATTAATAGATTCCTTAACAGTCCCTCATGCGTGGGCCTTTTGTTAGAGACGGACATGAGGTATAAATTTAAAAAACAGAAGAGAAACTTATTTGTGATGAATAAGTAGAACAAGATCTGTAAACTCAATGCACCGAGGTTGTCTTATTTATTAACTTGGGGGGGATCATTCCAATGCAAGTGGGAAAATTAAAACGGAATTTCCGTTTTTATTTAGCCATCAAGATAGCTTAAAATCGAGTTACTACCCCCCCCCTCCAAGTTTCATTGCATTTGTTTTTCACTAATATAATCAACGTATTGTATCACTTGCCCTCGAAAAACACCGCCCCCTAAAAAATAATAAATAAAAGAACTTATAACATTGAGTTTACAGTTCTTGTTCTATTTACTCAGTACAAATACCTTTTTTTACCATCGCAAATACCTGTTTCAAAAAGTTGGAAAGAACATAGTTCCAACTGTTATAGTTTCGTAAGCATTTAAGTACGGGAGATCATCGTCACGTTAGATAGCACCAGTCCACTAGGTTGGGCGGTCACGACAAGGTCTTCCTGTGATGACGCAAGAACTGGTGCTGCGACCTTATTTCAGGGGGCGTTGGTCTAATCCCCATCCTTCTGGGTTGATAATAGCATAAGTAGTGCTCGATGTTGGTTAATAATAAAAGACAACCAACCATAGATGATAAAAATGGAAAATATTGGTGTAGTAAAACTGTATTCATGTGATCATCGTTCGGATACCCCCCCCCTTTTTTTTTTTTTTACCTCTGATTACATAAATTTTGTTTTTGTATATATTATGTTTCTTTTTCTGTCAGTAATTGAGATTTATTTTGCAATGAAATTTATTAGTCGTTGTTACATTGTATGAGTTACTTTAACTTGATAAAAGTTTTTAAAAAAGGATAACTTTTCTTTATTAACATTTAAATAGTGGTACCAGGTAGATAAACATACTATTTACCAATCTGAACGAGTACACTGTGCTTGCTCATAAGTCATAACTGAAGAATCGTATATTTTGGTATGCAGTTTGCTGTGAATTCCACACATTATATTATATTATACATAATATGCAGTACTTTTTTTCGCTGGATGTATGCATCATATATGTGGGCGTTTTAATCCTAACCCTACAAAATTCTCTTCAAAAACAATGTCAATTTTAATTTTTACTTAGCTCATGATTTCCTTTCTACCTGACGTGATGCATAACAACTGTGGAAAACGCAAGTGAGTAGTAGGGTTCCAGCGCCCCACCGTCTCTGCGGAAAGTATGGGATATCAGATGATTCCTGCTTTTTTCCCGATACGACAGGCCGCGAAGAGCGAAGCGTTACCGCTCGATCGAGTAGGGCCGTGTCCAAGTACAACCGAGAAACAAATGTTTGTGGACGTCACGCTTTCTTTTTCGTGTTTGTAGGCTGACGCCAAAGCACTAACGTGGTCACGTGATCTCCGTAGCCGGTCTTTCTCGTTCGCCTTGATTTGGATTACATGGCGTCGAAGCAGCAGCTGTGTTCTTTATTGCTATGACAACAAAACAGTCATATACGCGTAGACTGTGTGCGCGTGTATGTGATGACGTCACAAACATTTGTTTCACAGTTGTTGCTATGAAGTAGCACGGAGGACTCTAGCAAATTATATATTAGGATATTAGATTTCGAATAAAGAGGAGATGTCTCTTTATCTCATCTCATTCAGTAATAACCAGAAAAAGATTTTAGTTAACCTAGAGGAAGAATGACATGAAATTCATCATGTAACATTTATCTCCATTTCGATGCACGAAAGAACTTGTCATTTGTGTTCTATAATAATAATAATCGATCATTGCGTGCGTCAGTGTATCCAGTGGAATTAAGTCGTCTTCATACGTTAATTAAAATTACAAGGATGGCATGTGATGATAGCTTTAATAAAAGATGGTCACATATTAAAAAGTTGATATATTTAATGATGAGAGCAGTCTGAGTCCTTTAATTCCCCAGGCTGGACCCACTGGTTAAATGGGTATCCTTTCCTATGCCCCCTACCCCAGGGCTGGCTCATCCTTTTGTCTTGCGGTCTCAGTTTCGTGCTCCGATGACCGAGGGGGAATTGGAAGGCGCTGTGACGTCACTGCGAGGACACTCGGTGACCCCTGTTCCAACCCAGGGCCGGAGAAGGGTGACATTCTAGTCGTTAGTTAGTTAATTGATTTTAGTGGCGCAAGGGCCAGGTTTGGCCAAAGAGCGCCAGACACAGAACAATCAGTTAAAGATCATTCTAGTCGTTCTGTGCAGTCTATTTCTGTTGCTCTCATTTTACTGGTAGTAGTTTATGTAGTTATTTATTAACGTCTGTTTTTTACTGATGTAAAATTTATTTTAACTAAAATTCAGCGTCTGTTTTTTATATTTTTTCATTCAAAGTAATTCGCAATATGCCTTCATCCTGTGCTGTCGCTAATTGTACAAAATACGCATAAGAAAACAAAAGAACGTGGCGTGATTTACCATGTTTTCCCTTCAAATGTTAATGTGATAAAAGAATGGATTGTTAAGTGTAAGCGTGCTGACAAATTTAAAGTTGGAAGTGCAAGAATATGTTCTGATCATTTCCAAAATTCAGACTACAAAGATGACATGCGAAATCGCCTGCTTGGGCTTCCCGAAAAAAATTAAAAATTCTGAAACCGACAGCTGTTCCCAGTTTGAGTTTACCGAATGAAAAATCAACGATACATACAAGCCGAGAACATAGAAGAATTAAGAGAGATATCCGTATAAAGGCATTGAATCGAACTCCGGAGCCAAATCCTGAAAAGTTACACATCGATGAAGTTGCTTGCAATTCTGACAATGGATATTTAGAAGAAAAGTTTGAATCAGTTCAGTGCATGTCTTGCTCAGAGGTTACAAGTTAGAACAAAATTCTCACCGAGAAGCTTGATATACTGGAACGAGAAATACGTAGCTTGAAAAGCAAACACAAAAATACTGTTCGAGTTTTGCGTCAAAAAAATATCAGCATACGAAATAAGAGAGCAGAAATTGTGCTAATACGGAAAGCCCTGTCAAAAGATAATATGAAAAATAAAATACTTGAACAGATGGAAATGAACTCCAGGAAAATTTTTACACCAACACAGATAAAGTTCTTCGCAACACAAAAAATTATTAACAAATGGACAGAAAAAAGATATATCTAGAGGAATAGTAACTAGAGTTATTTCAAGAAAAGCTTACGAATTTTGGAAGTGTAAAATTGGCATTCCTTTGCCAAGTGCTAGCACGTTAAAGCGATGGTATTTTAAATTTAGTTGTCACCCCGGAATTCTGCATAGTGCTTTGCTCCTTATGCGGAAAAATAGCGAAACCCTTTCTGAAAATGACAAAGTTTGCGTCTTAAGCTTTGATGAAGTACACGGTGATGATAAAGTGTGTTACAATACAGGAATGGACCAGATTTAAGTCCGTACTCAAAGGTGCTAGTTGTTTTGGCTAGAGGAATATTGTCTTCCTGGAAACGACCCGTGTATTTTGACTTTCAACGTACAATGAATAAAAGGCTTCTGTTTGAAATAATTGTAAACCTTGAAAAATCAAGAATTATAGTAAAAGCGATTGTTTCAGATTTAGGTGGTTGTATGACCTTGTGGAAGGAACTATTAATTTCTCCCAAAAAAAAAAAAACATTTTTTAATCATCCGCTGGACGATAGTTCTAAGATTTTGATTTTTGCAGACACTCCTCACTATTTAAAAAAATTACGCAATCATTTCATTGACCATGGACTTGTCTTGCAGGACGGATCTGTGCTCCAAACTGGCATCATGAAAGAAGTTTCGAGAAGGGTTCTGGGGAGATAAAGTTGTGTCCTAAATTGCTGTCGTGATAGCAATCAAAGGGAACGAGAGGCAAAAAGTAGGTACAGCAAAAACTTTGTTTTCAGCCATCACTGCAAAGGGTATTGAATATCTAACAGAGCATAAATGCGCTGCAGTTTTCTTCAATTTAGTAGATTCATTTTTTGACATTATGAATAGCAGTTACCCACAATCTGACAAAAGCAGGTTTTGGTATTAACTCCCTTTTTATACAACAAAATGAAATTCTGAACAAAATGAAGTCAGAAATATTGAATCTCAGAGTAATGGGGGAAAAACATATGCTGCCTTTCCAAAAAGGCATTCTTGTATAAATATCTTATCGGTCTCTACGAGGATTTAACGCTCCGTGGAGTCCGTTACAGTTTAACTACTAGTTTGACTCAAGATGCCCTGGAGAGTTTGTTCAGTCAAATAAGAGGCATAGGTGCTTTTATGACCATACCTCACCTACGGAATTTATTAGTCGTTTAAAACACATATTGCTGGCAAATAAATTGCCTAATTCGTCCAAAAAAGTTTCTACAGAGTTTCAAGAAGGCAAAACGCTCCAAACATATTTCACAGCAGAGCTACTGAAAGAAGCTTTCACTACAGCTGATAATCAAGAAATTGTTGATGAAGTATCTGGAGAAATAAACGCAGATGACTTAGAAGCTTTAGAAAAAATTTGCAATGAGCCATGGCCGTAAGATTGGGACGACGACATACTTAAAAAAGTTGAAGATGAGCAATGTAATGCTGAGAAACAAGCTCTGAGTTATGTCGCAGGTTATATTGCCTATCACTTACGCAATAAAGATCCCTCCCTCGGAACAATTTCTAGAAATGCCGAAGATTTTCCATCAGCTCAATGGATTAAAACTTTATCACCCGGGGGAGTAACGGTGCCTTCTCCAAAGTTGATGAGAACTGTAGATCAATTTGAAATAATTTTTAAGTCAATTCACGGGACAGAGATTTCCCGAGAGAAAGGCATAATTCAAAAAATTAAAAACTGTAATAGAAGAGAGATTTCCAGACACCTGCAAAGAAGCTGTGAAAATTTATTGCCGCATACGAACATTTATCAGAATTCGATATATCAGTCACAACAAAGATTTAGTCTCGGAAAGAAAATCAAATCAAAAGAAAAACCAAATGGATAAATTCTGCCGTTAACAAACGTAGCACAACGCTGTCAATATCTAAACATGGTGAATATCTTCCTCCTTTTTAGCTATACAGGTATGTTAATAAATGTTTCTCTTTCTATTATTTACGCCTTCCGATAAAATAAACAAAAACGTTACTTGCTACGATATATATGTATATAACGTTCAGAGTTGTGTAAAAAAAAAATACGTGCAGGTTCAGCTTACTCCGACAGCTATGACCCTCGGAGGCAGCATCCCAAATCCCCTCGGAGGCAGCATCCCAAATCGTCAGTGTACCTCGGAGGCAGCATCCCAAATTTGCCCTCGGAGGCAGCATCCCAAATCGTCAGTGTACTCCAAGGCTAACTAGAAAGACAGGCTCCGGTGCAGAGAAATCACGTGATCACGGTAGTGCTGTCTGTCGCGAGATATTCTTTGGCGAGGCTGAGTCAGTGGCTGACGCTATCGTCTGTGTGCTGTCGTTTGACATTGTGGCTGGTGGTGTTTTTCTCTACATTTTGAAGTGTGTGCAATATATAAATCTATCCCACACATGTACTTAAAAGTGCATGTTCACTCATAAGGATTACACAAAATAATTTTGGTAAGTAGAAAAGTGAATTTTTTTGTCTGTAAATGGGTTTAGAGTTGTAGCACATTTAGGCCTAAGCGTTACTTCACTGTCTGTGCTTGTCAGTTATTTGATAAGAAACTGTTAGTTACAAAGAATGGAAGGAACTTTTTTTTTTTATTATTTCCGTGGATTGGACTCTTGTGGTGTTCTTATTTTATTCTAATTGCAGCTAATAAACTATTTTCATTTACCTTAGCGACGTGCCTCAGTCAGGCAGTCGAACACCACGTTGTTGCATATTGTTTTGAAGTTTTCAAAGTGTAATACGTTTTAGTATTGCTTTGACTCAATGGATTTACGGGATAGTTAGATTTTAATTAAAATCACAATATTTCGAACCAAAGCGATAATTTTTATATCTTGTGCAGTTTTTTTTTTCACGAAATGCTGACTTGTTAGACATAGCAACATACATATAACTGAATAGAGTTCAACGATTGCCTTCCGTTTGAACAAATGTTTTATACCATTAACTGTGGTTATACAAATTTAACATTCGTTTAGCATAGAAAGACTCGATTTAGGATTAATTTTTACTATTTTCCTTAACTTGCAAGACAGTTAACAAGTAGTACTCTAGTGATTTTCCTGCTATATTATTTACACTTAAAATTTTGGCTTCATTTTTGGCAGAAACACCAGTATCGCCTGTTTGTTACTTTGATTTTCCATTTTCTGTGACAAACATGAAATAAGGCAACAGAATGTGTTCTCACATCAGAGAATTTAAAAACATTTGGTTCTGGTTATAGTGAAAAAATAAACCCTAATTTCTTTATAGACTGTATTTAATGTGTACAGAGATGAAGTAATATTTGGCCTCCTGGGGTTCATGTTTCTCCTAAGGCCTTTAACAAGTTAAAACAACATTCCTGAATGCTCTTTTTTTTTCTTTGTAAACAACAGATTGATAAATTGAAGCCCAAATACAAAAACAGATCATGCCCAGAACTTGTAGTGTATTTGGTTGCAAATCAAACTATAGAAGCCAGAATGAAAAGGTCTCTACGTTTCAGTTGCCAAAGAAAGAACCCCTAAGGAGTCAGTGGCTAAGAAAAATTCCCACAGATCTTACAGGTAAGAAAAATCCAGTTGTTTGTATCAAGCATTTTCATGAATCGTGTGTAATTCGTGTCGACAAACTGGTTGTCAATGGAGAGTTAAAAGAATTTGAGCGACAGGTGCCAGCACTGCGGGATGGGTCTGTGCCCACAATATTCCCTAATGCACCACATTATTTAACTGCTGCACCTAGTACAACTCGAAGGCTTGCAGATGTGGAAGAATCTCACTTTGAGAATGCTATAAAGCAAAGTCTTGTAGATCACAACAAGTATTTGGAGAAAAGAAAAATTAATTGCTCTCAGGATCTGATTACGCATTATCTTGAAAACAGACAAATTCAAAAGGGAATGGACAGTTGTAAGTAATGATCGCAAAACTATTTTTTATGTTGATATTACATGTTCTTTACCTTGTCTTGCAGGATCCATTGTTGTACTTAATGATCTTGAATTTGAAATTTATGCAGGTGAGATTAAGTTTAGTAAAAACAGGTTGCCTAAGAGTTTGAAGGTTTTGAATTCTCTAAATGATTTTGATGAATTGGTAGCATTTGTTGAAAAACAAACAGTTACGCAGGATGAAGTAAATGTTGTAGATTCAGCTATTGTCGCATTGCAGTCTTCTGATTCACCTCAATTACAGTTTTTTTGTGAGCAGTTAAAAATTCACCAAATGCCAAAATTCCGAAGAAATTATAGCAATAATACCATGATTCTAGCATCTTCGATATATGTCCACTCTTCTTCAATGTACTATGCCCTCTACAAAAGTAAATGTTTGTACCTTCCACATCCCCGTAACTTGCAAAAACTAATTAACAGATTTTCCATTTCAGGCAGTACTCTTCAAGGAAGTGTTACCTATTTGAAAAGTAAAATTCAACACTTAAAACAACACGAGCTTGTTGTGAACTTGTTATTAGATGAAATATACATTGAACCACAAATGAGTTTCAAAGGTGGATCAATATTTGGTAGTAGCCAGTTTGATGTCAGAAAAACTGCAAAAACTGCACAAGTCTTTATGATTTCAGCTTTGTTTTCAAAATATAAAGATGTGGTAAGTATTACACCTGTTCACAGTTTAACATCTGAACAGTTAAAATTGATGTTTTTGAATGTAATTGTTGAAATTGAAAAGGTTGGCTTTCAAGTTCTTTCCTTGATTTCTGATAATAATGCAATTAGTAGGAAAGCATTTGAACTTTTAACCCCTAACAAAATTCTGCAACCAAGTATTATTCACCCTGTTGACAGTTCCAGGTTATTGTTTTTATATTTGATTCTGTTCATATAATTAAGTGTATTAGGAATAACTGGATAACAAAAAAAGGTGAGAATCGTTGCATCATATTGCCGGATATGGTCAATAATGATTTGCTTTTAAAAGCTCAATATAAACATCTAGAATTATTATATGAATTAGAAAAAAATTCTCTTGCTAAATATGGTCATCTTTTGTCTGCTAAAGTTTTGTATCCTTCAAGTGTACAAAAGCAAAATGTGAAATTTGCTCTGCGAATAATAAATGAAAAAAATATTGCCGCTCTAAAGTGCATTGCAACAAGTAAGCATGCCATGTTCCCTGTTTATGAGGCAACTTGTCAGTTTATAGAGATTTTTTCTACATGGTGGAAAATAAAAAATGTGCAGAGTGCATTTGAAGGTAAGCGATTTAATGATAAATATAGGGAACCAATTAGAGAGAATGAAGATTTTCAATTAAATTTTTTAAATCCATGTCTTTGTGGTTAAAAAAATGGAGGACCACGGTCCCCATTGCCGATGCTTTAACTGCACAAACATTTCAGTCATTAATTACAACTACTGATACTTTTTTAGAACTTGTACCCTATCTTTTTAAAATGTATAAAGTTGATTATCTGTTACTTGGGAAGTTCCAGAATGACGATTTGGAAGGTAGGTTTGGAAACTACAGGCAGCTGAGTGGAGCAAATTATTATATAAGCTTTGTGCAGCTTCTGGAAAGTGAGCGGAAACTAAGGTTCAAAAGTATGGTACTTTTAAGTTCCCTCAATGGTAATGTACACTTGAAAACTCTACTTCCTTGTAAAGAAGACTGCACTTACAATGTTGATGTATCTCCCTTTCTTAACGTGTTGGATGAAGATTTCACATTAGAGAGTGTGCCCAATGATATTTTAATAAATTTAACATACATTTGTGGTTTTACAGTTAGGAAACAATTACAATTAGGTAAATGCATTGAGTGCACATTTTGGTTACAGTCTGATAAAGAAATTGATATTGAAGTTTCCTCAGTACCTTGTGAATTGATTAAAGAATTAGACAGAGGTAAGTTAGTTGTTCCTACTGAGTGTGCTTTATATGCTACTGCTGTAGTCTGGCATGTTTTAAAAAAATTGAGTCCTTTGCTGAAAAGTTTTAGTGTTCAAAATCAACTCTCCCTGTTGTACAAACTGAGTGCTATTAAACTTTCACAGCATGATATTTTTTTATGCCGATTAACAGAACAATGCATCTGTAAAAAACCTTCGTAATGTATTAGAAGGCATATGTTTGCGTTCGAGCAAAATTATGATTGATAATTTAATTAAAGTTAGGAATGATTTTAGAGATAGTGATAAATGTACTGCTAGAAAAATTAAAAAATTGAAAAGTTAGTATGTGTTTTTATTGTAAATGAAATTGCAGGTTAGTATTAAAGTGTTAGCTAGTGGTAAAATTGTAATTTTAATGCTGGAGTGTTTTGGAACGCATTGTCAAATGTCTTTGTTACCAACCTTGATTTTTCACATGGTTAGTGTTTTATAAAATAAAATTGCTGTGTGTGTGTGTGTGTGGCAAATTTTGATGATGCAGGTTCCTACAACCTGATAAGGAAAAACATAAAGTTGGGGGAAATATTCTGAAGCTGAATACAGTTGCAGCTAGTGATGACCAGCACCTGCCTTCTTTGAAACTATTTGAAATAGGCACTTGTGGCACATATGTAAAAATTGTGCCCATCTGTCTCTTTTTGATAGTATTTCTTGCTTCATGTCCCAGAAAATTGGAAGACAGCTGCCTGAAGGTAAGTTGATTTTTTTTTATTATCAAAAACTAATCAAAACGCATAAATTCTGTGAGCAGTGACTGATTAGCATGAATTATGTGTACAACTATGAAGTGAGATGAAATAGTCAATGGGAACATCTTTCATAGACTTGCAAAATGTATTATGGGTGTACGCGGGAGCACTCTCCGTTAAAAGTATGTCTCCACCGCTGAAGCTTCAACGTCCAGCAGTGGCCATGTGGGCTTAATAACCAATACCGCCCGCACAGTTCGCGCTGTTACGTGTCCTGAGAAACGCTCGTTAGGTACTTTAATCTTTGAGCTCCATATTTTATTGCTTGTTCGTGTTCACCTGTTTGTGTTTTCCATTCTATCGCTCACGTTTGTTACTTTGTTCATTAAACAACGAGGTTGTGGTTTGTTGTTCGATCGTTGGTTATGGATTATTTTATTCCTTCTTTTGGAGTATAACTGGAAAACGTGTATTCCAAGAAGTTTGGTTAGAGAAACTTTGATATTTCCAACATGGGTGTATCTGGATTGAAAAGCTGCATGAAAGGTAAAATACATTTGGAACTTGATAAATGTGCAAATGCTGCTATTTCTACACGTACCACCATTAGTGATTACATGAAAGTGCAATGCCACGTGGAAAAGCTATCTCCCACCGTAAAGCTCATGAAAAGAAACGTAAGCTTCAAGCTGAAGCAATACAAATGTGGGAGCTTTTGTGACCCCACATGGAATATCTGAGATCAGAGGTGCTGTGGGCTATGAAACTTATATATAGCAACTATTCATATAACCAGAGTTGTATAAAAATAAAATGTATCTGCGTACACAACCCCTGAAACAGAAAACTTGCTGCAAACCAGCGAAGCACAAACCATGATAAAAATAGAATTACATAATTTAAAGAAAAATTAATTAAACATTAAATAATTACTAGAACATTACAGATTCCGATGAGGCCAAAATAAGTACATTACAGTTGAATGTGCTGCAATTTGTGTGAAATGGACGTTTATGGTAAAACATTAAAATATTTTACTATAAACCTCATAAAATCAAGAGACTAATTAAAGAAAGTTTTTATACCCAGAAAAACACCTCCATTAATGAACCTTCAAAAATTATAAATAGCATTTTCACCAGCTTAATTCAAAACTAGTAGACTTACAAAATACATAAGAAAAAGATTTTAATAACTGGCAACTTTAAGAAGAACCTGGCAATAAAATTGAAACTGTTTTTGTGTAGACAAAACTTTTGATACAGGGCTTATACATTGAGAACCAGGTCTCAATGAAATCCAGAGGCCAGAAATGTCTGTATAAACAAAAGAATTGAAAGTTTTTCAAGTTAAAATCAAATTAAGTATATTAATATTAGTAAATTCTTGAGTAAGTGTTTTAAATGCTGTAAATAACATTTTCATTGTTTTTAATCTACCAGCAAACACTATCGGCAAAATCCGCTAACGATTTGGAAACTATCAGCGTAGAGCATGCGCTCTTACATCTACATTTTGCTACTCTGCATATAACTCGTGCAAACAAAAAGACAAACTTTTTTTGCCATATTTCCTGACAGCCGTATAGCAAAAGACATATGGTGAAAATAAAAATGCACATCTTTGTTGTTATGCTATTTCACCATATTTTCTGTTTTTGTTAACAGAATATGTAAATCATGATGAATTTGTTCTGTTATTTGACAAGAGTTTAAATAGGAAAACTCAATGCAAACAAATGGGTATTCTTGTTCTTTCATAGTTTATGATAAAGTTATTACTAGGTACTATGGATCAAAGTTTTTAAAGTGTTCACCAGCTGACATCGGTTTGGAAAACTTTAATTTTTGTGTTGAAAAGCTAAAGCTTGAGAAAGCTAATCCAGGTGTTTATGGATGGTCCAGCTGTCAACTCGAAGTTCTACGACGTGCTGCAAAATCAGCTAAGTGAGGATTCAATGGATACATTGACATTCGAAGTTGTGGTCTACATATTGTCAATGGTGCATTTCAAGACAGTGTAAAGGTTTTTGAATAGAATTTAAACGAGTTATTTTCTTCACTCTATTGGCGTTTCAAGGATTCCCCAGCCAGGAGGGAACACTCTAGCAAGCCTTATGGAAAATACTGACTGCTCAGAAGAAAATACAGGGAATTCATAGCTCATTACAAAGTCAAACAGTTTTAGGAAAAAAAAAGAAAAGAAAAATAAAATAAAATTGGATGAACTGGTTCAGTTAATAAAGAAAGCTTAATAAATCTTAAAGTGTTTACTAAAACTTATTAATCATAATTGATGTTTTGTTTTATGATATTACTAAGTAAAATAAGAATGCAACAATAATAAACTCACTGTGCAGAGAAAAATAAGTGGGTGGTGGAGAATCAATCTGAGCTGTTTCACAGTTATTGAGGTAACTTTTTCTTTCTATATTAATTATTACAATAAACGCATATATTTATAATACATATGGTAAAAATTTAAAAAAATCAAACCTGGAAAATGATGTATATTAGTCATAAAAAGTCCTTAAAAAATCATGATTCTCATATTTTTCCAGCATACCTATGGCGAACTTCTAGATCGAAATGGGAAACTTTTATTTTCAACTTTATAGTGGTGGAAGGTGAATAATTTTTAGCGTATATATTTTTAAGGGAAAATCGTTTATAAATTGTGTACTTGTGTGTGTAGTGCGTGCTATAGCTGTATTTACGCACCGAAAAAAAATCAAATTTGTTTTCACCGAAAAAAATACGGGATTATTAATTCAGTGAAGTGAAAGTTTGTCAAGATAGGAAGTATTAAATAATTCACTTCAGTAAAAAACTGGACTGATTAATTTTAATTCTGGTCATTTTAAACGTTTAATTTATTCTCGTATGGTTCGTTTTTGAACATCAAAAACGCAGCTTCAAATCTCCTTGCTCGTTGACTCAAAAACCAACGCCGAGGCTGACGACAACAGCACTACCGTGGTCACGTAACCTCCGTAGCTCGTCTCGGCACCGGAGCCTGTCTTTCTAGTTAGCCTTGGTGTACTCGCAGTGACGTCACGTCTTCCCCAGCAAAGCGACTTGCTTTGGACTGCCTGGTTGGCCAGCCCTTCCTTATTATCTAGCCCTGCCTCTACCCCCTGAAATTCTCTCACCCATCTATGTGCAATATCGTACTTGTACGGTGGCGCCATCTACTGTACTCTAATCTCACTACAAACTGTTCTGTCAAAAGTCGCTAGACTTGCTCTCATTCCTTCCGTTTCTGTGTCCTGCCTAAAAGGCGATCTCGCTGTAGGTGGAGGGTACTCATTGTGTACGGAAGTCCTACATGAAAATGACGAAACAACGAGTCCTTTAATTTTTGAACGTTCGACTTCAGTAGAACAGGAGACATCACATAAATGACGGTATCTGTGATGCACGAACGACAAAGGCTTGGGAATTCAGCAAGCTGCTCTGAAAGCAGTCAGCATGTTTTAAATAATCAGTCATTGACGGCATGGCATAACTGAATTTGCTTTTAAACTTGGGTTAATATAATATTAGTTTCCCAATTTAATACTAACTGCACAACAAAACAACAAAGGACCCAATTAGGCTAAATTTTTCGTATTGTCAGAAAAGAATTATTAACAATATTAGAGTTCCAATCAAGAGACGTCTCTTAATCTCATTCAGAAATAACTTGAAGAAGGTTTTAATTAACTTAGATGAATAATAACATTAAATTCATCATGAAAATTTTATATCGATTTCGACGCACAAAAGAACCTATTATTTGCGTTATAGTATAACTATAATCCATCATTACGAGTGTCATGGTACCCCAGTGGAATTAAGTCACCTTCACATGTTAATTAACACTACATGGGTCATAAATGACCAAACATAATTACTACAGACCCTGCCAGCGGGTTTTAACTATTGCTTTAATCGCAACTACTGCTCCTATTGAAACTTAAAAATCTAATATATATATATATTCAAAAATTTTTAATTTAATACTGGCTACGAAACAAAAGAACAAAGGACACAGAGAGGTTAAATTGTTCGTATTGTTAGAAAACAACGATGAACAATATTAGAGTTCGAATAAAGAAGAGACGTCTCTTAATTTCATTCAGAAATAACCTGAAAAGGTTTTAATTAACCTAGGGGAAGAATGACATGAAAATCATCATGTAAAATTTATCTCTATTTCTACGCACGAAAGAACTGGTCATTTGCGTTCTTCAAATTAAGTTAGAAAATGAAGCGCTTAGATTAGAATTCTGAAATTTTGAAAATGTCAATCTACAGTGAATCTATGAGAAATTATTTGCGGATTTCTAGTCTTTCTTTTGCGTGATAAGCGTACGCATTTACAGTCAACTGATACCCAGCATGCAACAAGAGCTTCGATGCGTTCAGTTACACTTACACAGGGCAGGTAAACACAAAAAAGTGTTGAAGAACTCGAGAAAAAAAGCAGTAGCAATGAAATATATCCACACTGGTTGAACTCGAAATGGAAGAGAGATACATCTTAGATTTTTGAAAAGCTCACATCTTGGAGCATGTTTTGCGCCGGGATTATTCGCACACGTAACGCAACAAAAAACACGGAAGAAGGAAAAAGGAGTTTGCTTCACTTTTTCATTGACTTGCCCACCCTCGCACATCTTAGAGGAGGTTATAAGGAGTTAAGTGAAAGTAAATTTAACCAGGAAGAGTTTCTTTCTCGCCTGAATGTTTCACTTTTCCGAAAACACGAAAAGAACTTTGGCATGGATCTATGCAACAGATAAGAATCAACTTGAGGTATTTGATGAATCCTGAATGGTCTCCACAGTGTGTGTGAGCAGGTGGTGGCAGTTGTATGGTGTGGGACACCTTTACTGAGCAGAAACTTTTGATCCTTGGTGGATGTGGAACAACATGTGAATCGTGTCCACTGTCGTGAATTTCTTGCTGCCTCAGAACACCCAGCAATCTTGCACTTTTTCCCGAATGGAGACGTTGTCTTCCAAGTTGACAATGTGCAAAGCCACAGGTCCAATGATGTACAGGAATGGTTGGGGCAGCACAGTTCAGACTTCCAGTATACCAGTTGGCTTTTAAACTTCACCAACATCAATTCCATAGAACACTTGTGGGACATTATAGAATGGTATTTCAGGTGTCTGAATAAACCAATTATACCCCATTCCAGCATTGAAGACTGCATTACACTCATTTTTGTTGGCCATACCTTACAACTGTTTCCGACATATTACTGAATCGATACCATGGCGGATAGCTGCGGTACTGAGGGCGAAAGGATGACCCATGGTGATATTTCAGTGATCACTCAGTGTGTATATACAAAATTTCGAGATCAATTTAATAATGTTAAATTATGTTGCTTAGGAAGGCATGGAAATTTAAATGCTAAAGAAAGATAACAATGAAAGCATGTAGTACAAAAGTGTTACACAATTTCATTAGATTTCCTTCGACTATGCCTTACTTTAAGCATAGTCAAAGTATGACGAGTCAGTTTTTTTTATGCTAGCAGGGGGCACTCTGTTGGTAGAAAAAAGGAAGGGGTGGCTTTCCTTTCTGTAACAGTGCACACACATACCGCTGATTTGGATAGGGATCTATGTACAGAGAGAGAGCTTTTAAAAGTGGTCATGAAATTGAATTTCCCAAATTTGGTAGACACATTTTAAATCGTAAACAAGCCTGTGATAATGTATATATAAGATAATGATGAATGAAACGCCACAATAATCTCAAACGTGAACAAACAATGCGATTAACAAGTCTGATTGAATATAAAAGTGCTATATAGCTGCTAAAGATATTCGAGAGAACAATCTGCAGCTCTACAGGACAGCAATGAAACTGATTTCTAGAAGAAGGGGGTTAAATCATATCACCAATACTTGTTACTAGGGATTTTGTATAACATTAGCCAGTCTCCAGAAGTTCATAAAAGACTACCAGTGCTGTAAAAAAAAAAAAAAAAAATTCTGCTTGAAAGCACCCAATTCAAAAAAAATATTTTTACCTTCCCATACCTACCACCACGAACAGAGTGGCCATTGTTTAGTTTTCAGGAGGAAGAGAACAGAAATTGTAATTATGAATTGCAAACACAAAACCATTTAAAAAATTTTACTGTACTTTCTTGTCATCTAATCATTTTCACCATATTTTCAACACAAAGGTTCAAGTCGACATCAGAAATTTTTTATATCAATCCACTACGAAACACTTCTTTCAAATAGTCAATTCCGTCTCCAAGTGACATCCTTTATCAGCTTCAGAAAAATGCTTTCCATCGCATGCAATGTCTTCCAGAAATACATATGTTTATCCTTTCTAGAGGATTAGTCCTCCACTGTTTCCATGGAAACGAAAAAAACAATCGAGACAGAGTTTAAATCGAGACGGTGTATTCTGAAGGCCAAGAAAGCACGAAATGGCGATATATACCGAATACATGCAATATGGCCCACAAATACATATGTTTATTCCTTCAAAAGGCTTAATCCTCCACTGTTCCGAAAGGAAGGCAAAAAAAAAAAAAAAAAAAATATACAATACTGTGTATTCTGAATGTAAAAAAAGCATGAGATACACATGAAGCAAGTTACCTGTTCGCAGTAGTCAGAGCCCCTCCTAAAAATCAAAACATTTTCTACCAAATACCCAAGCTACTTCTAGGCACTGTACCCAAGCTAACACTATTGCGGCCGCTAGTTGGTGGGCGCCGTTTTTGTTGCTGCGAATGAGATAACACTGTGCGTGTTCCTGAGTTGCTTGTGTCATTCCCTCCAACCCACAGCCTACTGGAGGGAGGAGACCCTGAAACGAAGAGCCGGCACTTTCGGCTGATGTTGTCCTGCTTAGAGAGGAAGGAAGTGGTAGAAAACTTCCAACCCAGGGATAAAAAAATTGGCAATGGGGCGAACTCGAAGGGGGTGTGTTACTTAAGGAGGCAGTAGCAGATAGAGTTCGGACTCCACCACACTGCCATCCCCAATCCCCACTGCTTCTCTTGAAATGGATCCCTGTCTTCAGTTTTCTGCAGGAGAGCCGACTTCATCATTTTTTGAAGGAGAAGGGGACAATAAGATAAACTTCTCAATTCGACGTCTATTTTACAACGCAATTGTTTTTGCTCATCAGCAAATGAACAAGAAAACGGAAAAATTATTTTGGTGAATATTTTTATCTTTTAAAATAAGTAAGGTAGGGTCAGCATCGTTTTCTTGTAGGACTTCCGTCCACAGGTAGTAGAGTTTATATCCCAGCCACCTACAGCGAGATCGCCTTTTGGGCAGGACACAGAAACGGAAGGAATGAGAGCAAGTCTAGCGACTTTTGACAGAACAGTTTGTAGTGAGATTAGAGTACAGTAGATGGCGCCACCGTACAAGTACGATAGTGCACATAGATGGGTGAGAGAATTTCAGGGAGGACATAGGAAAGGATACCCATTTAACCAGTGGGTCCAGCCTGGGGGCCGTCACTTTACGTGCTCGTCCGATGCACGGCGGATATTCAGCGATTGTTAGTAAATCACGCCATCTCTGAAAGATCAGCCCAGGCTTGAACCTGGGGACCCAGCATCGACAGTCTGAAAATCTGATTTTCTTTTAAAATAAGATTCAGCTTGTGCTTTTACAAAAGTACCCAGCGATTTTATTTCCAAACGTTTAAAAAAAAAAAAAAGAATAATTAGGTGGATTCTTAAACAAATAAGAGACGCAAAAATATATATATATATATACATAAAAATGCCAGAAATCTTACGCTTCTGTCTTTTTATTTGTGATAATTGTTGTAAACATTTACCACATATGTCAAACACAATACGGGCTGCCAATCGACGTATTGTTTCGCATCAAATGAGCAATGTTGATTATATGAAAAAGTATTCTTATTCTGTTATTTATTAAAGTTTTTGGAAATAAATCGCTTTGGCTGGTAAAGCGATTATTTATTTAAACAGGAGGAAATATATTGGATGGGCCTGCCCCTCCAGAAAATATGTTGGAGGGGCAAGATTTACTTCCCCCTGCGCCTATGCACTGCTGTACTTGTGTGTGTATTTATACGCACTGAAGTGACACAAGTGTTATACTTACGAAAAGGAACATTTAATGTCAAGAAAGTTTTAAATACCACTTGAATGAAAAAAAAAATTATTGAATCAAAACATTTTTGAATAAAAGTCACATTTAACGAATAACTTCAGCAAAACATATGCTTCAAGGGGGGTGATGCCCCGAAAGTGATTCATGTTGGATTTTCTCAAAATACGTCGTTGGTAAGTTCATATTATGAAAATATTATCGCAATCTTAGTTTACAGATTTTATTGGAAAAACTGGAGTTTCGCGACCTGACTGTTCTGGTTATGTATTGCTCTATTTTTATCTTCCAAACTTCGAAAAAAAAAAAGAAATCGGACATAAAAAAACAAACTTTGACACCAATTTGGGGACCCTGTTTGGGTCGGGAACCTGATGGCTAACCCGTTTAGACTCTCCACTCCACTGCCGAAGACAGAAAATACGCGGAACATCGATGTTTGCACCGATTTTGAACAAACATTGATGTTTCCACCGATATTATACAAACATTGAGGTCTCACACCGATTTACGGATTCCTAAAATAAAGCAATGAATAATCGTAAATATTATAAAGTAAAAAAAGGAGTCCCTTCCATTGCTTGTGAAAGCGGAGCCATTCTGGATTTCTACTTACCGCATAGAAAGGTAAATTTTACCTAAAACTTTTTCAAAAATGACTTTGTCAATGAAATGTTTATGTTATTTTACATCATTCTTCATTTCAAAAAGGATGTACGTCATAGTTTTTTTTAATTTTTCGTCTCTGAATTTTGCACACTCTATGGTTTGTCACAGGAAGGGAGTATGACGCAGATTAACACCTGCCCGTCCACGAAAGCTCCCTGAGTATGTAGGCTGTTGTATCTTAAACTGCAGTGTCATCTTACGGTGAATCGAAATACAGGTGACCTCGCCGCTTATTCGTGTGTGAATACGTTCGAGTTCTTCGGCGGAACCGAATGTGACTGTTGTTGCCTGTTTAACCTGCTGTGGGAGTATGTGCAAACATCAGTGATCCAGGTGTTGACCTGCGGCGTGGCAACAGAAGTTCGTATATGGGCGAGGGGAGATGCGAAAGCACACTATGTCGCTGCCCTCTTCCAGCCGCCATAATTTGGGGGGTCCAATACGAAGACAAGAGATTTACGGACAAGAGCTACACCGAGTCTTAACACATACATGGAAATTCGGCATTTAGAAGACTGAAATAAAGCTGAATGTCAACTTTCAATTATGATGATGTATAGCATCGCAAACATCTCTACTCTGGGGAATTACGTTTTTATTACGGAAGTAATCCGAATTGTAGTGCTTGAAAAATTGCCCCTTCAGCGAGGTGGGGATTTTTGTTGAAGGATGATGGAAATTTCAAACTTGTTCACTTGTGGATGCCTTTTTTTTTAATTTTATAATATTTTCCATTATCTTCTTAATTCTCCAAATATTCAGCTGTAAACGAACACAATTATTAGACTAAATAGAAAAGGAGATCGAACAAACACCTAAGGGAGTAGTCACTGATTTGCGGCGGGGGGGGGGATAAGCAATCCCGAGAAGATGCCTGAATACATCACTGCACACATTTTAGGCACTCATGATAAATTTCAGGAATCCATTTTCATCTACCAATAGGGGTGTTCGGTTATTTCAGAATTAACATATTTTAAACTGATTAAGTGCTAAATGCTGATCACCAAACCTGTAAATAAAGCGGATATTAAAGAAATATTCCTGAACGATACTGTATAGCATGCGATATCAAACATTTTTCTAATCTGAACAACGTTAAAAAAAACCGTTGAATCAGAATTTCGGCAAATTACCGTCCTAAATTATTTTACCAGGAACATGTAAGTAACTGGAACAAGAAAGACGACACCGAATTTTCGGGTGAAATAAGCACGTTTTTTGAATCCGTTCTGAGGCAAATTAAATTTATAAAAGTTATTCAAAGTCAATGGAACCGGTATGGAAAACAATAATATCTGACGGAAAAAGAAGTTTTTCAATTGGTTTTTTTCCCCTCAGATATTGCTGTAAACGGACTCGTGAACTTACGCCCTCTGGTTGCAAACTTGTGCGTTAAGAAAAACATCAATTTATATGAGAAACATTTCGCATTGGAAACGCTCTCCAACACAGAAAGAATGTTTCTAATCGGATTCTTAGAATCAGAGATATCGACAAAAATAAAATGTGACTTTACGTCCTCTGGTGAGAAATCCATGCATTATTTTTTGAAGAAAGTATTCTCAATAGGTTTTTCCATATGAGCGGTATCGGTCAAAGAAAAAAACAAAATTAGTCGCGTTTACAAGAGCCCAGATTTTGCTTCAAATCCATCAGAAGCAGAAATGAACGCTTATGCCCCCTGGTGGCCAAACCATTCTTTACCAAACATTAGAAACCCTTATGCCCCCTGGTGGCCAAACCATTCTTTACCAAACATTAGAAATTATATGAAAAATATTTTCAATCAGGTGTTGTATGTGATACAGGAAGAATTTTTCCAATCGGAGTTTTAGAAGCAGAAATAAAGCAGAAAATGCAATTTACCTTTGTGCTCCCTAACTGAAAGTCTATGATTTACTTGAAAATTTTGAATTTATAGGGAAAACATTTCGCATCGGCATCACTATCCACCAAAGAAAGAATTTTTCAAATCGGACTCCTAGAAGTAGAGATACTGACAAACATAAGATATTTATCTACTCCATCTGACTTAGAAACCATGCATTATTTTGAGAAGAAAATGTTCCTAAAAGGTTTGTCGACACGAGTAGCATCATTCTACAAACGATTTTTTTTTCCGATTGAGATTATAGAAGCTCATATTTTCCTGCAAATACATCAGAAGCGGAAATTAAGACTTACGCCACCTGCTGGCCAAACCATTTTTTTACAAAAATTAGAAATTATGTGCAAAGGATTTCCCACCAGGAGTGCAGATAGAATTTTTCAAATCGGAGATTTAGAAGAGATATAAGGGAAAGCAATTTACCTTTACGCCCCTAGCGGAAAGGCTATGAATTACTTGAAATTTTTAAAGTATATGAAAAACAAGTCACACTGGAAACAGTATCCAACAAAGAAGGAAGTTTTCAAATCGGATTCATAGAAGTAAAGATATTGTCTACGCCTCCTGGCGTGGAAACCATGCGTTATTTTCAGAAGAAAATGTTTCTAAAAGGTTTGTCGACATGAATAGTATCGGTCTACAAACAACTTTTTCTTCAATCATGAATTTAGAAGCTCATATTTTGCTGCAATTACATCTGAAACGGAAATTAAGTCTTACGCCCCCTGGTGGCCAAACCAAATTTTTACAAAAATCAGAAATTATGTGCAAACGTTTTCCCATCAGGAGCTGTATCTGGTGCAGAAAGAATTTTTCAAATCAGAGATTTAGAAGAAGAGATATAGGGGGAAACGCAATTTACCTTTACGCCCTCTAACGGTAACTCTATGAATTACTTGAAAATTTGAAATTATATGAAAAACATGTTACTCTGAAAACACTATCCAATAAAGAAGGAATTTTTCAAATCGGACTCCTATCAGTAGAGATATTAACAAAAATAAGATATACGTCTGCTCCACCTTGCGGAGAAACTATGGAATATATTAAGAAGAACATTTTCCGAAAAGGTTTATCGATGGGAGTGGCATCGGTCCACGAAAGAATTTTTTCAATCGATATTTTAGAACCTCAGATTTTATGGCAAATACTTTAAAAGCAAAAATTATCCCTTACGCCCCCTGGTGGCATAGTATTTTTTACCAAAAAATTTAAAATTATATGCAAATGATTTTCCATCAGGAGCTGTATCCACTGAAGAAAAAATTTTCACATCGGAGTTTTAGAAGAGTTATCGAGGGAAATGTAATTTACTTTTACGCCCCCTAGCGGAAAATCTATGCGTGATTTGAAAAAGGTAACTATCTTTAAAATACTCTTCGACATAAATGAAATCGAAAGATAAACGAATATTTTTCAATCGGATGTTTAGATGCAAATATGGGGAATAAAATGTATTTTTGAATTCGACATCATCTGCATATAAGCCCTCTAGCGGCGAAATTGTACCTCGTGAAAAAAAGAAATAAATCATTATCATTCGCAGATTTCAAGCTTCGTAATGCAAAAAGAATTTTCCAAATAGGACTAATAGTTGCAGAGATATCTTGTTTACAGATGGACGGCCAAACGCCACAACTGACGTGCTGAAAAATACCACATACAATGAAGATTTTCTTTGTCTTCTAAAACCAACACTTGGAGAATCAAGACTTGGCATCCGAGAGAGGGGGACGCCATTGTGCGTGAGCACGGCGACCCCTCTCCCGGCACGCAATTTTGTTGCCCAGCAACACCAACACGCTCGCTTCGCCGAACCACATATAAAATGTGAGTTCGGTTCCACCGGTGTTTCACTTACACCCCGATGCACCAACCACGGTTCCACAGTCAGCACATCCAGACCCCCGAATCACACTGGCCTGCCGAAGAACTCGAACAGGCCCCAATTCACTTTGCAGACAGGGACACCAAGAATGACGAGGCAGGCCCTAGGCCACCCCGAAACACTCAAGTAGGAGAAGACTCTCCTTCACGGGTGCCCTTGTGATGACGTCCCAACCGAGACACCACCAGAAGGGTCGCCGAGCCATCCGCGTGGCACAAAGACCAGCTTTAGACCCACCAATGGCTCCCAACCCTGCGCACAACCACGCAGAACCGACACACCACAAACAGCAATCACACACCACCCACCCAAAAAGCAAACACACACAGGCAAACCACACCCGGAAAGGCAAAGTGAGGAAAGATCACAGCGAAACACAAAGACCCCCCCCCTATTCACACACAAAGACGACCAGCTGCCCCCAAAGCCAGCGCCGCTGGAGGAGACTGGTATGGTACGCAAACAGGCGCTCAGCAGGGAGGAAGAAGGGTAATCTCCTCACTCCATCCCGGAATCTAGAAAAGAAACATCCCAAAGATTACAACACAAGACAAAGTTCAACAAAAACTCAAGAAACCAGGGGTGCGGAAATGCAGGATAACACGCCGAAAAGCTGGGAAGACTAAGTTCCCCAATGGAAAAAATATCTTTCCTTTGTTCCAGTAACAATTTTGGGCCAGAAGATCCACCGGAACTTTAAGGAACGGTCCGAAAGAGTACGGGCATCCAACTCAACTCTATTCCTAAGCTGGCACTTGACGTGCCAGGCCACTTTCAAAGGGTTGAATCCTGCATTTCCGTAATTACTATGAATAACTCTGTTCCTCTCTCTCCAGATTTTGTACGTGGTCTCAGTGATGATTAACCTCCAGACATCCCGCCCAGTCTTGGGGCCGGGGTACTGGTAAAAGACCTCCTGAGCCTTGAGTCGCTGCGGGCAACCTGCCCAGGTCCAAACAAGCTTCCACACCTGCACGGCCATGGGACAACTCCAGAACAAGTGGTACCGGTCTTCAATGAGATTGCAAGAGGCGCACTTGTCGGTGATGGCAGTACCCCACCTGTACTGCCTCTTCCTAGTCGGAAGGACATCGTGAGCCAGACGGAATTTAAAATCCCGCTTCTTACAGTCAACTCCAGCCGCCAACACGCTCATCCACACCCCCTTCCTGTTGCAGTTGACGGCACTAAACTCAGTAACCTGCTCCCTAGGCCTAGGGAGAATGTGTAGATACATTTGTTTCAAATTCAGCCCATTTCGGTTAGCCTCCGCGAGACCCCGAATGTGCCCTTTAAGCTTATAGTGCTTGTGAGTGGTCTCTCTACTCTGCCCCATAAATCGGAAGCCAGGTAAAAACTTTTCCGCAGACAATCCTGTCAAATACGCAACAAAGTTCCTACACGGGTGCGACGAGTTCAGAGCTTCCTTCACACTCCTAAACTGCAGTGCACTGAACCAGGAGGAGAGGTGTTTAACATTCAAACCACCCTCCTCCTTCGGGCAGCACAGGACCGCTCTGGCAACCGCCTCAACTTGCTTACAGGCCCAAATAAATTGAAAAACTTGCCTTTCCAGAAGCCTCATGAGACTCCGAGGGGAGAACCAAGTTCTCCGACAAAGGCACATTTCGAGACCAGGAGAGCGTTAGCTAACTTAGCCCGGTTAATCATCGAAATGTCAACACTCTGCCATCTTTCCTTCTTCTCTTTAATAGCGAAGAGGATGTCCCTCCATGTCTTCAAGTGGACATCGTCTCTATCAAAAAGGATACCGAGTACCCTGACGGGTCCATCCGTCACCGCCAGCCCACGGACCGCAGCGCGATCCCACCTGCCCCAAAGAAGAAGGTTCGACTTATCCTCATTAAGCATGGACCCGGTGGCACCGCAGTATCCCGCGAAGACTTCCCGGACCTGCTTTAGACTAACTTCCGAGTCAACAAAGAAAGTGACGTCGTCAGCATATGCAAGATACTTTAGGGACCCCGCGCAGCCAGGGATGGTGGCTCCCTGAATGCTAGGATGAGCTTGAACCTTCCTTAAAATGGTCTCAATGACCAAGACAAACAACAACGGGGAGAGTGGGCAGCCTTGTCTCACACCTCTTCTAACCTCAGAGGTGAGAAAGACGGCCAGAAATAATGACTCTTCCGTTGAGGTCCCTGTATAAAGAGTCCACCGTTCTTCGGAAAAACTCTCCGAAGCCGTGGGCTTCCAGCGGCTTTCTAATAAACTCGTGAGAAACACGGTCAAAGGCCTTACTCTGATCAGTGGAAAACATTCCCAACTTAACATCCCTGTCTCCGATATAAGTAATCATATCCCTCACACACCGAATATTATGGTACATCCGCCTACCACGGATGCTACACGTCTGCCCAACGCCCACTAACTTCTCCGCCAACCGCGAAAGCCTCGCATTGCCGATCGCCGCCATGATCTTATAATCAATGGTAGACAGAGACACCGGTCTCCATCCAGCAAGATCACGAGCAGGATCGTCGGGGGTTTTGGAAAGAAGAGTCACAACACTACTCTTCATAGACTTAGTCATAATACCTTTGTCAGCAATGTTGTTATAAATCCTGCATAACCAGGGGACCAAAATATTGACAATTTTTTTGTAAAATTCGGCCGGAAGTCCGTCAATACCCGGCGACTTTCTTGGCTTTAGGTTCAGGATCGCCCACCTGACTTCAGTTTCGGTGAATTTCCCTTCCAACAACTCCCTATCTTCATCCGAAATACTCGGAGTACCCTCTAGCCAAGCTTCCATGACCTCAGGTTGCACTTTCTCTTTGCCAAATAACCTGCCATAAAATTCAGCAGCCGCCTGCAGGATATCGGGAAGATCTCGGACCTCTCTACCGTCAATGTCGAGGCATTGAAGGTTCTCCCTAACCCTCTCCGTCTCGACTTTCCGGTAGATGAAGTTAATATCACTCTCCTGCCGGAGCACTTCCAAGGCCCAGTCAACTTGACCGCCGATCTTTCCTCCCGATAGAAGTGACTGATTTCACTCCTGATATTAGTAATCAGAGAGGAATTACACCCATCAGTTTCTCCACGAATCGCCGCATTAAGGATGTTCATCAAAATCATGTGGCGCTTCCTCTTCGACCTGGCCAACTCTCAACTTTTCTGAGAAAGGAAATCTTTCAACTCCTGCTTGGTCCGTTCCCACATACCGCACTCATCGTCAGTGATCGTGCTTGCGCCCGCGCTCAGGATCGAACGAAGGTGCACTAGCGTATCTTCATCGTCTAACATTGAGATGTTCAAACGCCACGAAGTAGCACCTCTCTCTTTTGGAACCGGCACACACACGTCCATCAGGACGGCAGAGTGGTCTGAAACATACAGCAGTTGAGAGTTCGGAACAAAGATATCAATCCTGCCAATCCAGTCAATCTTCGACACAAGAAACATATCCAGGCGGGAGGCGCTACCCCTCTAAACCAGGTATAACCCGGAATACTGGGGTTAAGTCTCCTCCAGGCATCGCACAGACCCTGGCTATCCAGGAGGACCTTAACCACGTTCCCATAAGCTTTCGACCACCTACTGGTTCCGGCCCTGTCGAGGTCGCAGTCGGCGACCGCATTGAAATCCCCGCCAACAATCAACACATCTTCCGAACTTCTGATGAAATGCGGAAGTTCATTATAGAACGACATCTGCATATTACCCTTATTAGGAGCGTAAATACACACAAGTTTCATAGATATTTTCCTACTGTGGACGGTAAGAGAGATCACCCGACCTTCCCCGTCCGATTCAAAGTGAGTGATATCTTTTTCAAACTTCTCTTTATAAATTATAGCAACTCCCGTGTAACCAGTACTCCTAAGCGAGTATTTAAATCTGAGACCTGACCTTCTGCAAAAAGCAGAAATCTGTTCCCTATCCTTATGGTGGGTTTCCTGAATCATGAGGAAGTCCAGATTATTCTGACGAAAGAACCCTTCAAGCCAACACTGCTTCGCCTCCGAATTGAGGCCCTGGACGTTCAAGGAACCAACCCTAATGTTTGTGCCGTCAAAATTAACTCTACCAGAGCCCATACTTACCTGGTCCTGCAAAAAGAAAGAGTTACAACAACAAACACAGAGAAAAAAATGCAAAACCCAGACTCCCAACCTGGAGAGAGAGGAAACGCGACTATGTTACTTTTCAGTACTAGCCTTCTTAACAACACTTCTTGTTAACATTTCTTCACGAAAAACTTGGCCATTCGCTGTTGGAATCACATGTCCCGTGCCATGCAACATTACAGAGGTAGCAGCAGCAAGATCGTTAACAGCTTTAAAATTGGCCGCAGTATACTCTTTTCCAGTTCTTTTTTCTTGTTCTGATACTGACGTTGCAGGTCAGCACAAAGGGACTCAGTATTCTCGTCATCCACTTCGATATCAGTACAAGCCCAAAACTTACCGTTCACAACAGCTGTATCAGAGCTGTGATTCTCCTCCTCACTCCCGACGCCGACGTTCAGCGGTCCTGCGGGAGGACCCCAGACCGTCCCGGGGGCCTCCGGCGTCTCCTCAGAGCCGGCGACGGCTTGGCCGCCGCTCGCAGAAATGGGAACACTAAGCGGAGGTGAGCCTCCTGGACCCCGAAGGGGCTGCTTCTGCCCGTCTGAGGGTGGAGTAGGGCACGCGGCCTCTCTTTCGGGAGGCCGCCCGTCCTTTCTGTCCACGGCCGCGGAGGTGCACCTCCACCCCCTGTCATTGGCCAAAAGGGCGGACGCAGTCATATCCGTTTCTCCCCAATGACAAGGGTCCTTGGGGAGACCCGGAAACATGCTATGCACAGGGTCCTCACTGGAAACCGAAGTTCCGCCGATTTCACCTAAACACTGGGCTTCACTTTTTCCTTCATTTTCACACTTTTCAACACACTCGTTATGCACTTCACTCTCAATAAGAACATTATTATTACTAAAATCGGGGAAATATGTCAGAATCGCAGCTCTCATTACTTCCGCTTTCACTCAAAACACCCTCCATCACAGAACTGGTGTAGGAGAATTCAGACTAGTGTGGAAATCACTGATGTCTTCTCTGAGACATCAGTGCTTTCCACACTAGAATTTTCTTCTCCATCGCTGGAAAAGCCCCTAATTTCTCCAGGCTCTGTTCGGCCACTACTGGGAGCCTGTTCATCCTCTTCGATTTAAATGAACCCCGCGCTGGATTCCACTGGAATAGTAGCACCGGAGCCATTAACATCAACCTCCATATTTTCTTCATATCGCCCGTCCACGACGCTTATGCTTCCAGGCCTGGATTTGAGACCTTCAAGGTCTCTGACAGACAATTTCCTTGATTTCTTCGTAACTATAGTGTACCCATCGTCATCAGAATTTGAAGGGGAGAGACCCCTCTTCCCATCTTCACCGATAGGAAAGGTTTCTCTCTCCTTCGCTGGAACAGAAACATGCTCTTTATTCTCATTGTTTATCACACTTTTCTTACCTGAACTATTATCCTTACCTTCCTCGGGGATCCTGTGAGGTTTTGAGGCGTGCTTCGAGCTGGTAATTTGGTGGGCCCCATCTGTTTTACTCGAGGCCGCAGCCTCTGCAACACTTTGTGAGCCCTTCGCCCCACCAGCGTGGCACTCCTCCATCTCTTCATCTCTACTAGTAGTCTCGGGACCTCTGGTCATTTGTGCAAAGGACTTCTGTGTGCACACCTTCCTTTGATGGTGTGTTGATCTGCAGTTGCCACACGGCTCTTTGCACTCCTCATCAGTGTGACCCAAAATGAAGCAATTGCTGCAGGTATACTTACCGCAGTCCACACTAATGTGTCCAGCATGGTTGCATCGCCTGCACACCCGGACTTGTCTCCTATACACATTCATACACCGCTGTCCTTTGACCTCCAAGAATTTGGGGACAGCTTGTTTCATGTCAATGGTGACAACGCGAGTCCCGGAAAGGTGTCCCCTCATGTGCGCAGCCATTTCTTTTCTAATCTAGAACTTCACAGTTAATACTTTACCATATGGTCCAAATGCGGTTGCGACTTCTGCATTTGAAATTCCACAATACAAAAAATATTTTCACATTAGATTGAGCATTAGTGCATTTTAACACAGTGTTATTGCACTCTATACTGCTATCAAACAACTTGAAGTAGTGATCTCTACTGTTTAGTACTACTTCAAGCTTGTTCTTACTCACCTCTTGAATTAAGGCAAATACTGGGGTGGGGGTGAACCCACGTGTTTGTACAAGGCAAGACAAATGTCCGAAGCAGAAATACCCTTATGTGTAACCACGACGGCATTAGCCCTATTGGGCTCAGTCCTAACAGACATCCTAACGCTCCAAAGAAGACAAGAGTCCGACCCCTTCCAAAAGCTAGCAATAGTCAGAAAACAAAAAACACACAGTCCTAACCAAAGAAAATGTGAAAAAGTACTCACAAAATTCCCGGCTTGAAATCCAATCCAGTAACAGTGGCACAAACACAATACACTCAGCACAATATATGAAGACCAAGTGCACCTTAAAACAATAGCGATATAGGCAATCTGCCAAAATATCGCAAACGGAGTCTCCGGATTGGCGGCGGAGCAAAATTCTTCAATAGAAATAAAAGAAAATTGCTAAAAATCCCACGCAAATCCACTAGGGAGTTCTCTGGAAATTTATCAATACACGAGCGGCCATCTTTGAATTGTAATAGTAACCGATGCCTACTCCAAGCCGAAGTCCCTCACGGCCGGCAGGATCCTCCCTGAACTGCCAGACACCGCTCAAAGCGCCGGCACACGCACCCAGTCACGCGTTCCTCCTCACGAACTGATGTTCGAAAAACGAGCTGCAAAAGGTAAAACTAAAGTTGAGAGAAGAAGCAAACAATATGCCTTTCCAACATCGACGAAACAACTACACTTCACGGTAATACATGGCACTTTAGTAAAAAGGCGAAAGACTTTCACGTTTTTTTAAACGGGCTGCTCAGAAAGTAGCCAGCGTATTAAAAAAATCGGTCACATGACCGCAAATACAATGTTCACAGCTGAATCGCATTGATAGGTTTGTTAAATATAAAAAATGTTTATAAATTTAATACTGCCTGCAAAACATATAACAAAAGACACAGAGTGGCTAAATTTTTCATAATGCCAGAAAACAAATATAAACAATACTCGAATTCGAATAAAGAAAATACGTCTCTTAATCTCATTCAGAAATAACATGAAAAAGGTTTTAATCAACCTAGAGGAAGAATGACATGAAAATCATCATGTAAAATTTACCTCTATTTCGATCTTCAACTAAAGTTGGAAACGAAGCGCTTCGATCCGAATTCAGAAATTTTGAATATGTCATATCTATAGTGAATCTATGGGAAACAATATTTAGATTTTTGTTCTCCCTGTTGCGTGATAAGCGTACGCATTTACACTCAAATTATACCCAGCATGCAACTAGATCTTCGAGCCGTTCAATTTCACTTACATAGAACAGGTAAACATAAAAAAATGTTGAAGAACTCGTGAAAAAAAAAACAGTAGCAATGAAATATATCCACACTGGTTATACTCGACAAGGAAGCGTAATACATCTGAGATGTTTGAAATGCACACATCTTGGAGCATGTTTTGCGCCGGGCTCATTCGCACACGGAAGTCAACAAAAAACACGGAAGAAGGAAAAAGAGTTTGCTTCACTTTTTCATTGACTTGCCCACGCTTGCACATCTTAGAGGAGGTAATAAGGAGTTAAGTAGAAATAAAATTTAACCAGGGTCAGTTTTTTCTCCCCTGAATATTTGACTTTTCCGAAAACTCGAAAAGAATTTTGGGCATGGATCTACGCAACAGATCAGAATAATCATGTCGATCAATCCTGCGTATTCTCCATGTAATGAGCCGATGGAAAACATGTGGCTCGTGCCCACTCTCGTGAATTGCTTGCTGATTGTACACCCATCAATTTTGCACTATTTTCATCATTGGACCGGTGGCGAACGTTGTCATCCGCGATGACAATGTTCGCCACCGGTCCAATGATGTACGGGAAAACATTTACATTCCTTCATTTCTTTCCGTTCGGAGACATTGTGAAACTTAAAATAACGACATTCTTTCTCAGAAATTAGTAAAACATCGGTGAACTACTTCTATTTGCACACGATTATACGACGCATCACACTTCTTACCGAAAAGTACACCCCTCTGTTGCTGTATTCTTCCGCGCATTCATTACGAACTCTTTCGACGCACCGAACCTTCACATCGTGGCCGTTAGCATCGCTTCATCCTCCCGCACCAACTGCTGCAAACCAACGTACTCGCAGGTCAATACTTCTGAAAAATTATTTCCTTTTATTTTAAAAATACTATAATTTTGCATCACGACGCTAAAGTACACATTTACTGAAATATTCCTGAACGATGCTGCATGACATGCGATATCAAACATTTTTCAAACCGTTGAATCAGAATTTCGGTAAATTAGCGTCCTGAATTATTTCGTCCGGAAAATGTCGGCAATTGGAAACTATGCGACGTTCAGAACTTAAAGTATGGAAACTTTTGTACGTACCCTTCTCTTTCGCCGAACAGGACAGGCAGAATGCTTCGGCAAAATGCTCAAGAAGTATCCTGCATGTTTAAAAATATTCAGTCAATGACCGAAACATACAATATTTCGAAGCTAAATTTCCACTTAAGATCTAATAATTGTATTTCTATTTCCCAATTTAATAGTAACTGTAAAATAAGATAACAAAGGATACAGATCGGCTAAATTTTTCATATTGCCAGAAAACAATTATGAACAATATTAGAGTTCGAATAAAGAGACGGCTCTTAATCTCATTCACAAAAAACCTGATAAAAGTTTTAATGAACCTAGAGGAAGAATGACATGAAAATCATCATGTAAAATTTACCTCTATTTTGATGCACTAAAGAACTTAAAATATGTGTTCTACAAATAAAGATGGAAAACGAAGCGCTTAGATCCCAATTCTGAAATTTTGAAAATATCACATGTATAGTTAATCTATGGGAAACACTTTTTGGATTTTTGATCTTCCTGTTGCGTGATAAACGTACGCATTTACAGTCAACTGATACCCAGCATGAAACAAGAGCTTCGAGGCGTTCAGTTACACTTACATAGAACAGGTAAACACAAAAAAGTGTCGAAGAAATCGTGAAAAAAAAAAAAATTGCAATGAAATATATCCACACTGGTTGAACTCGAAATGGAAGAGAGATACATCTTAGATATTTGAAAAGCACACATCTTGGAGCATGTTTTGCGCCGGGATTGTTCGCACACGTAAGGCAACAAAAAATGCGGAAGAAGGAAAAAAGAGTTTGCTTCACTTTTTCATTGACTTCCCCTACCCTCTCACATATTAGAAGAGGTTATAAGGAGTTAAGTGAAAATAAATTTAACCAGGAACAGTATTTTCTCTTCTGAATATTTCAATTTTTCCTAAATTTCGAAAAGAATTTTGGCATAGATCTATGCAACAGATCAGAATCAACTTGAGGTAGTTGAATCTTGCCTGGCCTCCACAGTGTGAGCCGATGGTAGCAGTTGTATGGTATGGGACATGTCTACTCAGCAGAAACTCTGGACCCCTGGTGAATGTGGTGCAACATGTGACTCGTGCCCACTGTCGTGAATTTCTTGCTGCCTCTGTACACCCAGCAATCTTTCACTTTTTCCCGAATGGCCACGTTGTCTTCCACGATGACAATGTGCCAAGCCACAGGTCCAATGATGTACAGGAATAGTTTGGGCAGCACAGTTCAGACTTCCAGCATACCAGTTGGCCTTTAAACTCCACCAACATCAATCCCATAGAACACTTGTGGGACATTGTTAAACGGCATTTCAGGTGTCTGAATAAACCAATTATACCTCCATTCCAGCATTGACGACTGCATTAAACCCACCTTTGTTTGCCATACCTTACAAATGCTTCCGACATGTTATTGAATCGATGCCATGGCGGATAGCTGCTGTACTGAGTGCGAAAGGATGACCCATGGTCATAATTCAGTGATCACTCAGTGTATATGTACAAAATTTCGAGATCAATTTAAATGTTAAATTATGTTGTTTACGAAGTCACGAAATTTTTCAGGTATAAATGCTAAAGAAAGATTATAATGAAAGCATGTAGTACAATAGTGCAACACGATTTCATTATACATCCTTCGACTATGCATTACTTTTAGCATAGTCTAAGTATGACGAGTCATTTTTTTTGTGATTAACAAGTCCGATTGAAGATAAAAGTGCTATATAGCTGCTAAAGATATTAGAGAGCACAATCTGCAGCTCTACAAGGCAGCAACAAAACTGAATTCTAGGAGAGGTGGGGAAATTTTTTTTACCAATACTTTGTACTAACGATTTTGTATATCATTAGCCAGTCTTCAGAAGTTCTTAAAAAACCACCAGTGCTGTAATTTTTTTTTTCTGCTTGAAAACACCCAATTAAAAAAAATTACTTTTACCTTCCCATACCTTTCATCACAAACAGGGTGACCATTGTTTAGTTTTCAGGAGGAAGCAAAAAGAAATTGTAACTATGAATGGCAAATACAAACAGCACCATATAAAAATTTAGAGTGTGCTTTCTTGTCATTTAATCATTTTTACCACATTTTTGACAGAAAAGTTCAAGTGGACATCAGAAATTTTTATGTCAATCCACTACGAAACACTTCTTTCAAATATTCAATCCCATGTTACCTCCTTTATCAGCTTCAGAAAAATGCTTTCCATCGCATGCAGAGTGGTCCAGTTTATTCTTTCAAAAGGCAACGGTTGTCATGTGACCAAAAAGCGGTCAGCTTTGTGAAGTTTCTCCAAGGTTTTACCGGAAGTGAATACAGTTATTATTCTTGTGATTAAATAAAGTCTCGTAAAACCCCTTATTACATTATGTTTTGCAGTCAAAGCTGGCTTACCCTTGTGCTAGTTTTGTGTAAAAAAATATAAGTGGGTGCAATATTAATGTTTGTGCAGGATTTAAGTTACTATATCTGTGTCACTTATAAACATGATTTTCTCGCAGTAGTAAAAATTCATAAATAAGTACAAATAATAATCTGGAACTTGTTACCAAGAGTGACTAGTGTCTCGAGACAGCGATATCCACATGCGTCGAGTTATCTCATTGGCAGCAATAAAACCGGCACCCACCAATTGGCGACCGGTACTGAAACGGCCCTTCTTGTTTACAGCGGAACGCTAGAACAGCTCCGCGAGCAATCTACTGTTTTCGATCTGGCAAAGCTCAGTAAATATGAAGTTGTCCGTCCATATTACCCTTCCATAATATTAAAATTCCATGAAGTTGTCGTTAAATTGGTCTGTTGTATTTTATAATGCCTCAATGGAATTTTTATAGTCTCGTTAACGATGTCGTACGAGATAGAAAAACATGCATAGCATATTGTGAAAGATATGGTTCGCTACCCACCCTTGAAATAATAAGGAACCACGAATGGCATAAATATCGCTGCTTTTCTTCTTTGTCTTTTGCTATATATTTATCAGTACGAATTAAAATACTTACTGTAAATACGAAAGTATAAGTTTTTATCAGTCTCCCAAAGTATATAGCGGTAAGATCGTTCATTTTTTTTTAGTTCTTCTTCAACATCTCAGTTACAGTTTTCATTTAGTACACGAAATATTTTTTTTTTGATGAAACCAACGTTAGTCATCATGATGAATAAGAAAATAAGAACAGAATAAAAAATAAGAACAGATAACCACCCATAATGTTTGCATTCGAATGTAAACAACAACAGATGCATTGCTAGATCGAAAACAGTAGATTGCTCGCGGAGCTGTTCCAGCGTTCCGCTGTCTTAGCTGTGAGAAATGAGGAATGAGGCCGTTTGTGGAAGAATAGTCATTTTTATATTTGGATGTATACTGCAAACAGGTTAAATTGTTCGATTTGTACCGACAGCCGCTAATGAAGAAACTAATGTTAACTAAGATGTAAACAACCTGTGTCACGACTTCGAAGACGTATACGAACACTAGCGTCTGTAAATAACAAGTGCCGTTTCAGTGCCGGTCGCCAATTGGTGGGTGCCGGTTTTATTGCTGCCAATGAAATAACTCGATACATGTGGATATCGCTGTCGCGAGACGCTAGTCCAAGAGTGTCAGCGGCCGGGTGGTATTACGGCTCTCGGTGATGTTGTACGGTGCTTGGTCAAAGAATATCTCATAGTGATAACGTAAAACAGGCGGGAACAGCGCCACTACATCTTAAGAGATAATGTACTCTGCGGGGAAAGTGAGCATTCAGGAGCAAAACACGTTAAGGGGGGGACTCGGCAGTGAATATTTTCTTTGTTTCCTTCGATCTGATGACTATTTGCTTAGAGCTGTTTTCTGTTGTTGTTGCTGTTTTCTGATATCCCACCCATCCCTTATTTTGGTGAGAAAAATATGCAATAACATTAGTATTACCATTTAAATTAAATTTCAGCAAATTTTACAGGTAGGCCTAAGGATCCGTACAAAATGCAAAAATTCCCAAGTATTTGGCATTACTGAAAATATTTCTGAAAAACTGAAGAACAAACAAAGGCCTTAACTAACCCGGTTGGCGTAACAAAACTAACATATCCGATTAGCGAAGTGATTATACTACCAAGAAGGTTACAATCTCGTGCTGTGAGTCTGAGCAGCTTGGCTGACTGTTCTTTAAGTCTTTACCCAAGGAATTGAAATCAACAGAATTACTCATGCGCAGTCTGCTTCGGCATCAATCGATCAGCCTGTATGTTGGCTTCTGTGCAGTTCATGTTTTCCCTGAAGATATGGTTGCCCTAGTTACGTCTCGCTGAGCCTTAACTTCTTCTCGTTAGATATTCTTTGGCTTGGTCCCGCTTTCCCCCGGACTGTTCACAGTTTGAAAGATATTCACCCTCTCCTTTCACTCAATTTTTCTGTTTGTATTTCCTATTGAGTTCACTTACTCAGATCTCATAGCTTCCTATTTCTAAGGGCAGTTTTAGACCTGGGGCCAGACACTCCCTTCTCAAAAGTTCTTCAAATATCATATCGTATCGTGACTAAGTTTGTTACATGGAGGACGTGTGACGCGGATTAACACCTGGCCGTCCCTGGGAGCTCAGTGAGTGCGTAACCTCTTGTACCTTAAACTGCAGTGTCACCTTAAGGTGAATCGAAGTATAGGTGACCTCGGTGCTAATTTTGTTCGAGCCTGAATACATCACTGCACACATTTTAGGCACTCATGATAAATTCTTGGAATCCATTTTCATCCACCAATGGCGGTGTTCGGTTATTTCAGACTCAATATTTTAAACTGATTAAGTGCGAAATGCTGATAACCAATCCTGTAAATAAAACGGAAATTAAAAAAATATTCCTGAACGATGCTGTGTGGAATGCGATATCAAATATTTTTCTGATCTGAAACACATTAAGTTTATGCATCATGTTTTGCGATTGTGGGACACTACTTGGTAATCGCTAATAAGACGTCTTCCATTCGACCAATGAGAAGCGTTGTTAGAAAAGATATCTCCTTCCACTGTGATTTCTTGTACGCTTTACTCCTAAAGTTGTGTTTTTGCAAGGCTGAACTGGATGAAGCTTAATTTGGCTGTTAAAATAACAGTTAAAATAAATTTTGGTTTTCGTCATTCTGTTAATGATTATTTTGGATACGTTTTTTCGTTAGATGCTTCAAACGTAATAAAAAATTTCGAGATTTCTACTAATACACATTATATTCAAAAACATGGTGCAGTTCACAATCATGGGCAAGCAAAGTTAAGTGATATTAAAGGCGTGAAGAAAGATGTTATGTTCGAAGAGAAAAAAATTTCCAATGTTGAAAACAGGATACCATTTGATAGCATGCCATTTATTTCCATTGATCACTGTACATTAGAGTGTCATCAGGGTCGTTCATTGAACAAAAGTAAGTTGAAAGCAATCCAAGATCATGACAACTCGTGTGTAAAAGCAAAGTTTAAAAAATAAAAAATGAATTGTACAGCAGAAATCCAACTGAATGAAATTTTAATCGGATTTTTTCCCCACCCGATTTCATGCTCGTCTCTCGTGAGAATTCAATTAATAACGATGTTCAAGATCTCACACATTTTAAGCACTCATGTTACATTTTTATGAAGCTGTTTTCATCCAACAATGGAGCTGTTCGGATATCTGCCTAAGTGCGAAGTGCTGATGACAAACCCGGTAAATAAAGCACAATTAAAGAAATATTGATGAATGAAGCCATGCAATAACAAACATATTTCTGGTATAAACAACACTGAGAAATTGTTGAATCAGAATTTCTGACAGTAATCATTGAAAATACGAAGATATTAGGAGCTAAAACACTGGATAAGGCTGTAAAATTATCAACGAACGACTACTTTCTCGTCAGCGTACAAGAAATCACAGTGTAAGGAGATACCTTTTCTAACAACGCTTCTCATTGGACGAATGGGAGTCACATAAGGGACCATATAAGCGATTACTAAGCAGTTTCCCACAACGGCAAAACATTATACATGACCATAGAGGTCGAAGTATTATCGAGAGTTTTTCGTAATTATCCATAGTTTTACGTTTTTCATGTAAACTATTCAGCTTCCACCATGGAGGTAGGAATAAGGGGAGAAAGTATGACGTCACAAACTTGAAGGTTTCTTAGCAAACGACGGTGTGGCGGCCATCTTAAGCCTCTGATGGTGGTTTTGAGCCATTGGGTTACGTACGTGAGAGTTTTTATTTTCGAAATTTGAAGTTATCTTTTTTCGAAATGGTGTGTTGTTGCGCTTACGGATGTCACAACAATTCCGGGCGACAACCTCCTGCAGTTACTTTTCACAGGTAAGCAAAGGAGAAACATTTAAAATGAAATCTTTTAATTTCCGAAGAGCATTTAGTAGTAAAGTGCGTATATGAAGTCAATTTAGATATGACCAACTTAATTTCCCATTTTGATTGACAGAATGGCACTGAACAGTACGACTTTTTGTTGTGCTAGCAGAGGAAAAAATTCTAATAGAAACTCGGAAAAGTCATCTTTCGGAGCATATGCTTATGCACACAAATAAAAAGCCTTACCAACGTGATGCATGTTCCAAGCAATTTACTCGAAAAAGGGATCTTTCAGAGCATTTACTCATACACACGGGGAAAAAGCCTCACCAATGTGATTTCTGCTCCAAACGATTTGCTCGAAAAAGTGATGTTTCGAAGCATTAACTCATTTAGATCAATTTAGATACGACCAACTTAATTTCCCATTTTGATTGACAGAAACGATTTATTCGAAATTGTGAACATTTGAAGCATTTGCTCATTCACTCCGGGGAAAACCACGCCAATGTGATGCATGCTCCAAATAATTTGCGCCGCCCCGGTGGCGTAGTAGTCTAAGCTATGGCCTCTGATCATTCGTCCGAATGGGGTCCGGGTTCGAATCATGGTGAGGCATGGATGTTGTGTTTGTCTTACAGCACTGGCTCTCTCCCTTCCCTGGAACTAGTGACCCTAAAGTAAAGACAGGCGACTGCTTATAGCCCATTGAGTTGCTCACTGGGGTCTTTCAACTTTCATTCAAATAATAATAATAATAATAATAATTTGCTCGAAAAAGTGATCTTTTGAAGCATTTACTCATTCGGCCGGGAAGGGGGAAACCTCACCAATGTGATGTATGCTCCAAACGATTTGCTCGAAAAAGTGTTCTTTCGAAGTATTTAGTCATTCACACGCGTAAAGAAAGCCTCACACATGAGATGTATGTTCCAAGCAATTTGCTCGAAAAAGTGTTCTGTTTCTTTAATTTATACCTCATGTTACACGGCACTAGCAGTGTTCCTGCCGAGTCCGCCGGTAACGGTGCTTGAGACCTGAAGTACAATTTAGTTGGCCACGGCACCAGGTGAGAATCTCAGGTGCACTGCTGCACTCAAAGATTCACACCAGAACATAAAAAATGAAAAGTTGAAGAATGACCCGAAGCATAAGGCTTGGGTGAATCCACCTTGTGAACAAAATAACAACAACAAATAAAATATAAAATAATCTAAAAAAAAATGATACTTTGGGATCAGAGTTGTGATGAGGTTCACCCGCAATCACCAATTCGTGACTGAGTGTAGTGGTCCGGATCTTACTCCGGTACATTCAATCCCCAACCAGCCAGTACAACACTCACTTTCGCAAATAACACATGATTCTCAAATACACAACACAACATTTAATAACGTTCTGCGAGATTTAAACAGATCCGGCGCTCTCTGGGCGTATAGACAATTGCCCCTCTTATGTGGGCAGCATACGGTGTCACACATTACTGTCGGAAGACGCAAGCCGTCTGAGTCTCCACCGGACTATCTGAACAAGAGATACTACTCGTTTACACACTAAATAGAGCTGCAGGTGATATTCATATACAATTGCTTAGAGAATGAAAAAAAAATTATATGCAAACGATCACATTAAAAATACTCGCGACACAAAATACACAAGCACGTTAATTTGCGGTATAAGATTATAGGTGCGAAATACTGCCAAAGTTAATTAACTAAATCTAATAAGCATGCACATGCAGATCCCTTCCCCGCTCGCTTTGGCCCTGAACCAAAGTTAAAAGAAACTGTCCCGCCCAGCGGAATTTGTGGCCACACCTTCTCCCTTATTCATGTAAAAAAAATAATCAGGAAATGGGCCCGGTAAGAAATTGAAATCTGTATGTGCAGGTATTTCCTCTGAGGTTCAGTCACTCAGCATTACTGCATCTATGTCCATGCAGCTTTGGGTGTCGGGATGGCACAAGTTCGCAGATGTGCGAAGAAAGAAAAAGGAAATATTCATCTACTTACAGTTACGTGACTTTGCTGTGCAAATCCGTTGTGTATCACATAATATCACACGACAAAACAAAAAACACACACACAGACACTTGCACCATGTGGCAGCACCGATGATTCAACACTTCACTTTGACGCTTGATGTAAATGAAGCACACACTTAAAAATAATAATATCACGCCGCACTTTGTTGCAATGATTAGAGTGCACACTGATCTATTCTCGTGACGATTTGAAGGTGGCCGTTAAGCAAAATAGGCCCTCTCACATCTGATGTTGCGGTTTCCAAGATTGATTTTCTGTGTTCCTGGGAAATGATTTTTGTTGTCGTGAAGAAATAATTGTGAACGTCGACTGCTGGGAGAGTGGGACACATTCAATTCCGCTGCTGCTATAGTTGATTCCGTCCGTCGCTACCTTCCGTCCTTTTTGACCGTTCATTCCCAATTCAGTCAGTTCCTTTCCGTTCGCAAACCATCTATCTATCTACCCTGCCTGAGTACGCAGTTCAAATATGCCACTCGCAGGTTTCGTTTCCATTTTTTTTATCGAGTTGCGACCGCCAGCCCTGAGATTAATTTTCTCGGCCGAGCGAAATCAGACGTGCTTTTACCTTAAGCGTATATCGGCAACTCAACATTTCACCTGTATATTTGTTAGGTATCGAAGCCACCGCTCTTACGCTCATATTTTTCTTTCGCCATGTTTTATCCCGTCGCACTTACACGTAGTGGCTTCGCTGCTTACGTGACCACACACACGCACACATGGGGCCTCGCTTCTCCCCGTAAGACAAGCGCGTCTCTTCACTTCCTCCACAGTAGGGGATGAATGGGGGTGACGATTCCACACTGCAGTGGTTGGCATCCGAACCCGACTTTGCTTGGCTTCGCTTCTCATTGGAATGACCACTGTCCACTCGCAGATCTTCTTAATTCCCCTGTAACTTGGCTTTCATTAGGCCAAACAGTCGCTGATTTCCATTACGCTCCAGCCTAGAAATTGCAGCTTTATCACGCGGATTTAGGCATTCCGCTGTCTTTATGGCAATCTGGCATCTCCATCAGCCGCCTCGAGTTGTCTCCATTTCTTACCAAATGCGGGGAGGTTTGCTGCTTCATTTTCCCCAATTCATTTTTTGCAGATCCAAGGCATCCAGCCTTTCACATCGGAGAGCGCACAGACAACTAAACTTTCTTCCTTATTTTCACGCTAAGTGCGAAATCTTATTTTTCTGCACGGACCACACAGAGAGCAATTGTTCTCGAAAATGCCCCAAACAATCGACGAATTTACGATTATTCGCTAAACCTTTTGTCCCCATCTTCATTCATTTACTCAAGTGGACCCCTCTTCGAAAGGTACCATTCCGTGTTGCTTAGTTTCCCGTCAGCTGCGCCCTGATATTTATGACCTAACAGAGCTATTCTGAGACCACCCAGCCAGAGAGAGAATTCTTCGCCTCTTTTCTTTCCAAACCCCCAGATAAAACTTTATCTGCTGTTTACACTTTTAAACTCCAATCAAGCCTCGAACATAATTAATACTTAATTAATTTCACACATCAACCACGACCATTAATTACTAAATTAATGGCGGGTGTGGGTCGTAACATCGGCCCCTCCTCAAGAAATCCAGAAGTCCTCTTCTGGGCCTATCGCTTTGCTCTTATCAATTTCCAGAGCAACCATTGAGTGCTACCTTTTCCTACAGATAGAAACAATTCAAAACGGCAAAAATATTGCGTTTCTTGCCTTCAAGAGCATTGGAGCGACTTCCCAATTATCCCGCAATTTTGTTAATTAATTTAGAGAACATCCGAAAGAAAAAACAACGTAAATGAGAAATAAATAAAAAAACTGAACTGTAAAAGAACATGTGAGCCTGCCGAACTGTGATTCCTAGCTGCCTCATACAATACGCGACATGGCTGAACAATTTTAGAGTTTTCTTCAGGTTTTAGGATGGGGGGGGGGTGTCCACTGTAACACTCATGTCCGAAACTTACAAAAATCCGGCGCATGAGGAACTGTTTTAGGAAACTATTAATCTTTTACCTTATTTTAGCATTTATTCGCACATTCGTGCATACTTTTAGTAAAGAATAAAATTTATGTTTAATTATTTTTTTTTATTTTGAAATATGAAATATTCATGAGTGGATCGTGTAATAGCTAACATTTTCTCATACTTCCATTCAGAGTAGAAAACCAACTGAGGAGGTGGAAGCCTGCGCAAGAGTGACCGCTTGCAACAGTAAGTATACAATTTATCTAGGAATCCCCTTGAAGAACATCTTACAAAACGTATGAGGTTCCTGTCAAAAGCATTTCAAGAAAAGAAAAAAAAAACTGACAAAAAGTAGAGTAAGCAAAATAATTGTTTGAAACAAGAAAAGACATGAAAGTGATGTAAAAAATTAGCTCATGAAATATGAAAGATATGATTGAGAAAACATCAATGGATCCTTTACGTTACTATTAGTGACAGTTATTAAAAAATTAGCTCATGAAATATGAAAGATATGATTGAGAAAACATCAATGGATCCTTTACGTTACTATTAGTGACAGTTATTTTTATTCTTAACTTATAATATTCCCGTACGTTACTATTATTTAGCAAAATGTTGAAAAGTTTCTAACACAGTAAAAATTGAATTAAATATTTTATTTGAAATTTTTGAACACAATACTGAAACTACACTGGTGTGCAAAAATTCAGGACGAAGAGGAGGCAGAACGAACCGAAAGACCACTCAAAAGATAGACTAGGGTCTGGTACGGTTGGGCATGCGCATATATGCAGCATGACGTAGGAGGGTGTGTGTGTCGGAAGTGTATAAAGCACACGGGCGGTATACGCTCAGCAATTCGGGGGTTGTAACTGCCACGGAGATGACCTCAGGTTCGATCCACTAAATATCCGCCGTGCGTCGGATGGGCACTTTAAGCCGTCGGCCCCCGGGTACTGGCCCCCGGTATTAAATAAGGGCGTCTTCCGCCCCCTTTCTACCTCGCTTCCGTGTCACTTTCCTATCGGGCACTCTAGCCCAAATCTCCTAGCTTCCTATTTCTAAGTGTTGTTTAAGATCTGGGGTCAGACATTTCCTTCCTAAAATCCTCTACATGTGATCTATGCTGAATAATTCGGTGAAAGCTATTGAACGGTGTATACATCGGTTTGAACGACGTCGACTAGCTGCCACCGTGTGATATGGACAACAGGCAATTCAGTATACGACATCTGGATGACTTTACCCGAGGTAGCGTCATTGGGAAGTTGGAAGAAGGTCGAAGTGTGACTAGTGTAGCCGAGAAGTTCGGGATCGCTCACAGCATCGTTTAACGAGCTTGGAGAGCATTTCAAACGACAGGAACAGCTGTCCGAGAGTTTAGAAGTTGTCATCCACGAGCAATTACGGCGGCGGACGACCGGTATATTGTCCTACAGGCGAGAAGAGACAGACGGCAGACAGCGGGAGAAATCGCAAGGCACATGCAATAGACAACTGGACGTCCGTTATCGCGTTTTACCGTGGTCAGGAGGCTGCACAAAGGTGGTCTATTTGCACGACGACCAGTACGGTGTGTGTCATTAACGCCTGCTCATCGGAGACGGCGGTTTCTGTGGTGCCAGGAACAAAAGAACTGGACACATCAGCAATGGAGTCGAGTTCTCTTTACGGACGAGAGCCGATTTAGTCTGACGAGCGATTCTGGACGTATACACATCTGGAGAGAGCAGGGAACACGCAATCACACCTCCAGCATCATCGAAAGGGACCGGTTTGGAGGTGGCGGAGTTCTCGTTTGTGGCGGTATCATGTTTGGTAGCCGTACTGACCTCCACATCTTCCAAGGTGGTTCAGTCACTGGAGTCCGCTATTGTACCGAGATTCTCCTGCCTCACGTGCGTCTGTTTAGAGGTGCTGTAGGTCCTGATCTCCTCTTCATGGACAACAACGCAACACCTCATCGTACAGTGGCTGTTGGAGAGTGAAGATATTAAACGCATGGATTGTCCCCCAAGGTCCCCGGACCTAAATCCAATCGAACACGTGTGGGAACTCGGGAGACGCTTGGCAGCACGTCACCAGCCGCCAGCAACGATTCCGCAGCTGCGATTGGCGCTACAAGAGGAATGGGCCGCGACGCCTCAACAGCTCCTTGACAACCTCGTCCTCAGCATGCACAGACGTTGTAAATCCTGCAACGTAGTCAGAGGTGATCATATCCCGTAGTAAAGACTGAATTTTTCTTGGCAGCCGCCTATCACATGGACGTTTCTGTCTTCTATCCAGTTGCGCTCGAAGCTACCTTTTCAATAAAGTTGTTTGGACGGTTTTGTTCACTTGTCCCATATTCTTACATCTTGGGAATCTTATGGTATTATTTGAGTCGATGTGGAGCACTTCTGCACGACGTTCCATTCGAAAAACCGTCTCGTCCTTAATTTTTGCACGCCAGTGTATTACAGTGAGTCATTTATTGCAATGCGCACTCAAATATTAGAAATTGTCTTGTTCGAAAACAAAAGTTAAGGATTTTGGGTCATAAAATCAGAAAACATTGATGCAATAGTAGAAACGCGATAATTTTAAATAAAGAATTTCTGTCATGAATGTTTTTTCTTTAAAAAGTATTTTGCTTACTATACTAACAATATTTTTTTCTGCTGTCAAAAACTCAGTGTACCTTTCCTTTTTTTCATTTTAGTAAGTCCCTAGAAAAGCTTAGCGGTTTTAAATTTTTTTATCTCTGTCACAAACATTAGTTATTTAAAACTCTTTTAAGATACGGAAAGTTACTGAGTACTTTAAACTCTGCAAAAGTAGTTCAAACACTCTGTTAATGTATAAAATAAAAATTATTTACCTACATTTTGCATCCATCATGATTTCTGAATGTCACTGAGTTTAAAAAGTGGTGAACAAAATTTACTTCATGAAATGAATTTATGTCCGTTATTGCGCAACTGGAAAATGTTTTTTTCATTGTGCAAAATGTAAAACTGTTTTCTTCATTGCCCAAATGAAAAAAAATGAAAAAAAAACTCATGTTTTTTTTTCTCTCAGTGAGTCAATCCATTTTTTCTTCCTTTTCTGCAGAGCTTTCCTGCGTCGTACTAATAGGCCTAATGAATTTCTGTTCAGAAAACGAATTCGAACAAATGTTCGTATTCTGCAAAACCGACAAATAGCATCTTTGTTGACAGATAGAAAACGTTTTTCTAGATCATTTATGAGTTCCCTAATAACACCTTTCCCTTTTTTAAATGTCCTGTCGTAAACTGCGCAGAAAATCTTTTCAAACTGGTTAATAATATTATCCGAAAAACAAGATGTTACTGTCAAACGGCCAACATATATTAGCTATACCCAATTATCTTGAACCGAATTAGTTCCGGCCAGTTTTTTGAAATAGTTCCTAAAGAAGGATCTTTATCGGAACTTGATAAAGATCCTTTTTTAAACACAAAAGGACGTGGGAAACGATGTCCTGTCCTTTCGTGTTTATATGCGTATTTAGCATGTCACATCAGCACATGATGACATTTCGTTAAAAAAAAAAACGGAAATAAAAATAAACCCTGAGTGTACAACTTAAGTAAAACACAACGTGAAACAAATGCTATATATAAACCAAGAAATGACACGGGCGTGCAAAACCAAAACAAAGGAAAATTTGGTCTTGTAGAGAAGTTGACAAGCGAAGCTCAGGGAGCAAGTCTGGGCGATGACGCAGAGCACAAGTGTCCAATCCGTTTTCCACGCACCCTTTCAGACACGGGTCAGCATGTAGTTCCTCAAAAGGACAGACTAGCTCTTTCACTGTGTGTGCATTTCAAAAATCTCAGATGTATCTCGCTTCCGTGTCGAGTATAACCAGTGTGGATATATTTCATTGCTACTGCTTTTTTCACGAGTTCTTCAATTTTTTTTTATGTTTACCTGTTCTATACAAGTATAAGTGTAACTGAACGCCTCCAAGCTCTTGTTGCATGCTGGGTATCAGGTGAATATACGTTTCTCACGCAACAGAAAGACCAAAAATTGTTTCCCATAGATTCACTATAGATATGGCATTTTCAAAATTCGGATCTAAGCGCTTCGTTTTTCATCTTTATTTTAAGAAAACAAATGATAAGTTCTTTCGTGCATCGAAATAGAGGTACATTTTACATGATGATTTTCATGTCATTCTTCCTCCAGGTTAATTAAAACCTTTTTCAGGTTATTTTGAATGAGATTAAGGGACGTCTTCTCTTTATTCAAACTCTAATATTGTTCATAATTGTTTTCTGGCAATATGAAAAATTTAGCCTATCTGTGTCCTTCCCTGTTTGGTTTTGCAGTCAATGAGAAACTGAGAAACAAAATTATATATTTTAAAATCTTAATTACTGCAGTTTAAGATAGTTTGCGGTCGCTAAACCGATTTCTTAAAAAGTGCGGTTGCTTTCTGAGCAACCTGTATAACTCGAATGCAAGTGCGTTACTTCGTAATCACGTGGTCCTCTTTTCTGTCGGCCATGACCGTCCCTTATTTGACGTCACCTGTTCCACCAATGAGAAGCGTTGTTAGAATACGTGATTGATTTCTCCGTGAATTCTTGTACGCTGACCAAGTCAAGTCGTTGTCGACAATTGAGTAACTCGAAAAAGTGCGACGTACAATTTTGAGTATCGAAATTAATGACAAACTGAGCCAAAAACTCGTATTTTAAGGATTTTATTGTAATATTTACCTGTAAGTGGTATGTTGTGAAGAGACGCTGCGGTAGGCCTTACGCATAGCTACTGCGATGAGGTGAAGCTTTGCTCCGCTGAAAGGAAGATTCGCTGCAGCGTGTAATTCACGCGCGGAGAACTACAAGTGCAACTGCATACGTTCTTGCCAGGAGAGCGAACCATGTTGTACTCATACGCTACAGAATATATTCGGTCATGTTTTGTCATTGTTTTTAAAGCACATGTTGAACTGCGGACATTCATAAGCACTATACAGTCGTGCATTTTTTAGAGCAACTAATCCCGTACTTTCATCACATCGAAAGAGCGATCGACAAGTAAGACTGTAATTTTTAAGTGAAACTCAAAGCCAGCATTATTACACATACAGGCGTCTGATAAGCACAGCGTCAAAAATATGACTTAATAATTACTCATAGCATTCTTAAATTATACCTGAACACGTTTAGTGATTTGATTTTAAATTTAGAGTACACATTGAAATGCTTACAAACCATTTTTTTTTCAGGATATTGAAAGTTAATGCTTATTTGTCGTTTATCTAACGGCCATGAAGATAAAATGCAACTATTAAGCAAGTTAGGAGACAGAAGCAATATAAATTGTACTAATATCAGTTTCTATTGCTGAGATGAAAAAAAACAAATCGTTCCCAAACGAAACAGAAGAATATAATTTCCAACCCTTCAGTGAACTTTGTGAAGAGTAAAAACCTAGTTATTATAATTTAATTTATCTAAACAGTTAAAACAAAATTACTGACCTTACATTATGCAGGTAAACAAATACGAATATGTTAACTAATTTAACCATCTAGCCGACATCACAGTCATAGCCGGAAAACAAAATTTGAGCACGATTAGGCAGGCAGTGTACACTTACTCAATACGTCGCTCACATGCGTACGTACTGTTAGAAAATCAAATAGGAGTCAAAATTTAGTTAAAACTAGAGATGGGTCGGAAATCACGTCACTGATACGAGTATGTCACCGTCGTCACCAGCTGTGACTTGTTTGCTGAAATATCAGGGTCAGAATCTATGTCGGCGCCACCTGTCGCTGTAACCGGCGGAAACTTCTAGCTCCTATAATTCTGCTCTTTGGGGACGGGTTTGGCGCCACTGAGCTGTGACAGTGATTTCCGCAAGAAAAACAAACTTTTTTTATTATATACAGTTGATGAAAGATGTCTTGTACAATTGATGATTATTAAATCTTTCATTTGATCTGTATATACTCCCCGTAGAGCTGTAGTTCCGTTGGTTTCCGTAATTTTAAAGCAGAGAGAGAGAGAGAGATTTCCTATCTGAGGTTGAGAGACCCGAACCCACAGCGCTCTGCGCCTTTTGGCAGGTGAAAAAGAAGATAAGATAATTGGGAACAGAATTCCCTGATAGAACAGCATGAAAGAAAAGTAGAGAAAAATTAGATCAAAAGGAGTATACGGTTTCCCGTTAAGTATTGAAGTTGTAAGCTACCCTAAATACTTACCTGCAACAAATCGCTCCGAGCAATTAATCCCGCAGCCAATGTCTGGCCGCAGGAATCACGGAGAGGACAGTTAAAAGGAGAACCTGTGGGAAAGAAGCACATTCACAGAAAAATCCCACAGAGAGAACTCTCAGTTCTCTCACAAAACCATGAAGTGAAAAGCACCTAAAATCACAGAATTGTCGTTTGCTCAGTTTGCAGGTAAGAGTTGGCTATTTGCCTCTCTTCTCAGGGGCCACTCTGCGAGAAGTTTTTTATTTTTATTTTTTATTTTTTAAGTCGGAATTTTCGACCTAATCTTCTATCTTTCAAGTACTTCCAATATTGAATTTCGTTAGTAAAAGTCCGCTATTGAAAAGTTAATTCGTTTTTTGACGTGCATTAATGCTATTGCATTATTGGACTTACCGTTAAATCCATGTTGAACACTTACCCCGCGTGTTGGTTTCCGTATTTCCGTTGTGTAGATGCAGCATGGGGTTCCTTTTTAATTGGCCTCGTTACTAAATGAATTTTTTTCCTTTGCCGCTTCTACATTTTGATACGTTTTTTACCCGAGTACTTTCGGTAACATTCCGTTACCGTCATCTAGGGGACGTTTTGCTCCGACCAGCACGGACCGTGTCGGCAGAGCATTAGGTAGTTCTCGTGGGCTGCATCTGTTCACAGCTATCGCTTCCTCTTGGGCGTTGTGGCGCCATCTCTTGTTGGTCAGCGATCTCATTTTTCCGTTTTTTTTGCTCAATTTTGTTTAAATGACACTAATATTTTAAGAAACAGCAGGAGGAATTTAATCAAAATTGAGCAAAAAAACGGAAAAATTCGCAAAAATGAGATCGCTGACCAACAAGAGATGGCGCCACAACGCCCAAGAGGAAGCGATAGCCATGAACAGATGCAGCCCACGAGAACCACCTAATGCTCTGCCGACACCGTCCGTGCTGGTCGGAGCAAAACGTCCCCTAAATGACGGTAACGGAATGTTACCGAAAGTACTCGGGTAAAAAACGTATCGAAATGTAGAAGCGGCAAAGGAAAAAATTCATTTAGTGACGAGGCCAATTAAAAAGGAACAGCAACCGAATGAAAAAAAAAAAACCCATGCCGCATCTACACAACGGAAACCAACACGGGTGGTAAGTGTTTAACATGGATGTAACAGTAAGTCCAATAATGTAATCTTCTATCGGTTACTTTTTGCAGAACTAGAGTTTGGTCCTTAAAAGGGCCTTTCTTATTTTATTTTTTTTCACCTCCGAAGAAATGCTAAGTTTATTGTCTCTTGAGCAGTACGGTGCAGCTAGCTCTAGGCCTTTGCAAAGCAGCTTCTGTTTGTTTAATGCCGAGAGAGAGATTTCCTATCTGAGGTTGAGAGACCCGAACCCTCAGCGCTCTGCGCCTTTTGTCAGGTGAAAAAGAAGAAGATAAGATTATTGGGAACAGTTTTCTCTGATAGAATAGCACGAAAGGAAAGTATGGAAATATTAGAGGAGAAGGAGTAGACGGTTACCCGTTAAGTATTGAAGTTGCAAGCTACTCTACATACTTACCTGCACCAAATCAGTCAGAGCAGGCTATCCCGCAGACAACGCCAGGCCCCAGGGGAAAAGGCGGAAAGGCCAGGGAAAAGGGTGCCTAAGAAAAAAAAAAAAAAAAGTAGAACCACAAGAAAAATCCTACAGATAAACACCCATTTTTCTCACAAAACCCTGTGTTGCAAGGCACCTTAAAGCACACAGTTATCGTTTGCTCAGTTCCCGTGTAGGAGTCGGTTTTTTACCTCGCTTCTCAGGAGTTTTTCGTTTTTATTTTTTTGTTTTGTTTATTTTTCACTGGCTGGAGGGGAGTTTGTTACTTTAATAATTATTTTAAGCCATAGTACCGTGTTTCTGGGCCAGTCTCATATATGTGGACTGCAGTATTTCTCTTTGCAAAACAAGTTCGGCCCCTAAAAGAGCCCTTTTTTTTTTTTTTCATTTTTCGTTTAACAAGGTTTCTTTACGTGTGTGAAGTATGTTTGTAAAACACAGTACGGCTCATAAAAGAGCCCTCCTTTTTTTTTATTTAACAAGATTTTTTCACATGTGTGAAGTATATTTGCAAATCAGAGTTCGGCCCTTAAAAGTGCCCTTTTTTTTTTTTTTTTTTCTTTTTTTTGCATTTAACAAGGTTTCTTCTCATGTGTGAAGTATGTTTGTTAAACAGAGTACGGCTCTTAAAAGAGCCCCCTTTTTTTTTTTTTTTTTTTTTTTATTTAATAGGATTTTTTCACAAGGGTGAAGTATATTTGCATCTCAGAGTACGGCCCTTAAAAGTGCCCTTTTTTTTTTCATTTATTAAAGTTTCTTCACATGTGTGAAGTATGTTTGCAAAACAGAGTACGGCTCTTTAGGAGCCCCCCTTTAATAGCCGTACTCTGCTTTTAATAATTTTTATTAAAAATAATAATTTTTATTATTATTATTGTTATTATTTTTTTTCCAAAACAGGTGTTTGGCTCCTGAAAGAGCCGTTTTTTATTTTGTATTATTTTATATTTTTTATATTCAGATGTTTCTTACTTAAAGAGGTTATATTTTTAATTTTTTATAATCAGAAATTTCTGATAGAAAGAGCTATATCAGTGGACTTAATATTGTTTGTTTAATGCTTCTGGCAAGCCACTTTTTATCATTTTTCTGGAAGTATTTTTTATGGGATGTCCGACGTCACCGTCGTCATTATTATTTATGCATAACAGAAATATTCACTATATAGTAATAATTATTTTATATATATAAAATGTTACAAATAAATTACTGTAAATTTATTTGAGCAATTGGTAAACATCCGTATAAGACAAGGTTAGAAGAAGAGGAGGTGAATGGACGAGTTTTGAGTGAAGCCAAAGCAGGTCAGCTGTTTCTGTCCTCTCTCTGGGGTGGTGGGACTGCAGGGCGGCCAACAATCTAATCTTTATATCGCCAAAATCACAAGCAAATATCTCCAGAAAATCACCAGATTTAAGGAAGAAATCAGCAGTGCAGTATTTCACAAGTCTGAAACGAAATATAAGTTATATTAATATGTATATATATAATTCATATATATATATAGATAGATAGATATAGATATAGACATATATATAGAGATAGATGAAAACACAATGTAAGCATTTATGTTGAGAATTTTAAAAACCTCAATGAACGCTAAGACCAAACAACATGCGAACTATATAGAGATAGATGAAAACACAATGTAAGCATTTATGTTGAGAATTTTAAAAACCTCAATGAACGCTAAGACCAAACAACATGCGAACTATATAGAGATAGATGAAAACACAATGTAAGCATTTATGTTGAGAATTTTAAAAACCTCAATGAACGCTAAGACCAAACAACATGCGAACTTTTAAAATCCTTAATGAATGTTAAGCCCAAAGATTTAGAGTAAAACAATATGTACATGCAATAAAACTCTGAAAATAAAATCATGATAAAGTTAAAGTAAAAAACGACGTTGAAGCAAAGGACGTAGAGTTAAATTATATGCAAATACAATAAAATTCAGAGAATAAAACAATAACGTAGTTAAAAGAACACGAATATATATATTCTATTAAGAAGAGACCTAAGCAAAAAATATATATATATTTTTGACTCATACCAAGTACAACATAGAAAAGGTTATGTATCTACCGGTGTGAGTAAAAGGAGAAAAGATAAAAATTAAAATAAAACAACTGAATGTAGAAAGTGTCGAGAATACTGAGCCTTGGCTTTATCAAGGACCAGCAAAAACTCTGCATTTTCTCACTTCCACAAAGACCTAGTTGGAAATGGGTTTCTGCAAAGCCATAGATGCAAGTAATAAGCCCACCAAAAATTGTTTTAAAAAATATATATATGTCATGACCTCCGCAGAGTTGTATGACCTAGCTTTAGTTAACAATTTAGCTTGCATCCATAACTTTCATGGTCCGACCCATGCTCTTCATCTGTTACTATTAAACAGAGAGAAGAAGATTACAGAGAACTCAAGTTGTGAGAGTGACATAATAATTAGAAATAATGTTCGCCTGAGAGAGAATTTAAACCTGAATAGCAATGCAAAAGTATTCCAAATTTTTACATTGCAATTAAAAAAGGAAATATTAATTATTTAAAACTCAGATTTTTGAAAGAAAACTTGATTCTAAAACCCCCTACTCCACAACTTCTGACAACACAAAAACGAGAATAAATTAAAGACAATAATTAACTAAAGTAATGCTTTGTGAAAGTTATATGACATAAACAATTAGTTGCAATATGTACAAAGTATTTCAGCAGTGCTTTAAGTGCATAATTAAGTAGTTATTAAGAACTTAACTACTTTGAAAATACAGCGCAAAGTAAAGGAACTATGCTTAGCCAGCTGCTGGGCCTAAGTTTCCTAAAAAACGCGCAAAGTTACCAAGAAAAGAAAGAGTTAAAACCCGCAAAAAAGTTAACAGACTAGCCAGTGCCTAAATGCTAAAAAAGCAAAAAACAACAGAGAAAAAAGTACAAGAAGTACAAACATTGAACTTATAAAACCTAAAACCCAAAGACAATGAAGAGAGCTTACCTCTTATGCAACTAAACTTTCTCCACACAAGAGGAAACATGGCTGACCTTTTCCCCAAACGTCCAAACACCTCTGCCACTCCCTAGTCGCTGGGGGCAGTGTGGGTGGGGCTGATGGCCTCCTCACACTGAAAGAAACCAACTCGCGGAGATTTTAACCAGAGAAAAAAATATATACTTAAGACTGTGGACCTGTATGATCAGAAAGAGCAGAATTAACTCTCCAGAATACATGAGAAATATTATAAAATACACAAGTGGTGTATTTAATAATCTTTGCATGTATTAAATCACCTTAGTGAGCTTCTATAGATTATTCAGAATCTTATTAATTTTAATGTTAGTTTTACTATTTTTAGTATAGCTATTCTAGTGAGTGAATAACTAGTTTTCTTTTTTATTTGTTTTTATTTTCTTTTATAAACAGATTTTTAAGCTTTTTTTGTGATTTTGTCTATATTATTTAATTTTTTATTTTAATAGGACCTTCATATCCATAGCACTAAGGTTCCTTTTAGTAGTTAATAGGTATCCTCTAGCCAACTTCCTTATGGCTTTGATTGGTCAGAATCATATTATTACCTGTGTAGAAAATTAAAGCAGATCTGCCAACCTTACTCTATTATTCAGAATAATTTTTCTTAAAGTTCTTTTGATGAAAGAAGAAGGAATTTCGTTCTCTAGAAAACTATCTAATAGTATATTAATGTGGCAATTGAAGTCCAAATTGTTGCTGCAAATTCTTGAAATTCTTAGGACCTGAGAAATTAGTACATTCTCAATTACTTTGGTTGATATGTTATTATTCCAGTGTAGATATTTAATTACTTTGAAAGGAAAATTAACTCTTTTATCAAAGAGGCTCATAGATGGGTTACCTCTGTTGAGCTTAATGCTTAAGTCTAGGAACTCAAGTTCCTGATTACTGTGGTTGGTTTTACATAAGTTAAGAGAGCTAGGATAGATATTATCAAAATCACTCTCTATAACTTCTGAATTATTGATACACAGCAGATCATCAATATATCTAAATGTGTAAAGGTAGTTATCTGAGCAGGTGGGGTGATTTTTAATGCATTTATATTCCTTAAAGAACAGGAATAGATTAGCAATACTCGAGGAGGTTGATGTTCCCATGGGTATACCGTTCACTTGCTTATAGAGAGTATTATTATATAAGATATGGTTATTTTTTATGCAGCAATTGAGATAAGAGTTCCAGGCTCCTACATTAACAAATTGGTTAAGTTTAAATTCTGCATACAGCTCTTTAAAGGTAGTGATTATATCTGATAGAGGCAGATTAGTATATAGGTTCTCAAAATCATAACTATTAATATCTAAGGGACTTACTTTGAGTATAGTAGAAATTACTTCTGCATTATTATTAATTATCCAAAAATCTCTGTACATCAAATTAGTACAGTTTCTAATGTGTTTCAAAACCTTCTTTAAGATATCTTCAAAAGCAAGATCTATTTTCTTTTTATGACTCCTGACTCCACTAGCTATGAATCTAAACTTCACAGGATCTTTATGAAATTTAACCGTTGCAAAAAGAAATATAAATTCAGGCTCATATCTTCTAGTTTGTGGAATTTTAAGTTTCTTGAAGAATGCCTTAAACCGATTTTCTAACTGCTTGGTAGAATAACTTACGGGCTCGTAGGTTACTCTATTATTGAGTTCCATAGTTAACAATTCAAAATAGAACTTCTTACAGATAATTGCAAAATTATTGCTAGCTTTATCCGTAGTGGTAAAAATAAATAGGTCTTGTAGTTTGGAGAGTGACCTTTTAGCATCTCCAGAGAAAAAGAGATTTCTATCAAAACAAAAGTCCAGACCTGCCAACTCACAAGTGAAGCTATTGATTACGTTATATTTCCATTCTGCGAAGGCCTCAATAGGCTGATTGTATGTTAAACTGGTTTTTACAATGTACCTATTAACATCTTGAGTGAAGCTCTCAAGAATCCTTTCTTTGGAAATTGTGAAGGAAGGTCTAAATTTAGAACCATACTCTAATAAATTCCTAAGCTTTTCATTTTCAACAAAACTCAAGTTTCCGGTGATAATATGGTTGTAATTCTTATCATAGTGAACTGTTTCTTTATGTTCATCACAAGAACATGTAGTAATTACAGGAATGTAACTCGAAGAATTAAGTTTGTAGTTTTTAACTATTGACCCTAAGGTCTTAACATATTTAAAACTTACAATAGACTGGTGCCTGTGGATGGGAAAAAAATTGCATTATTGTAGAACAGCTTCCTAACATTGAGATGATCATAGGTTTTATTTAGAAACCTGATGGTTACATAATTACTGGAAAATTCTTTAAGAGAAATTTTATCTTTAAGAATATGCTTAAGAATGTCTAGAACCAAAGCAAAAACATGCTTATCAACATGGTCAGCAGTTTCTTTCTAGAATTTGAAAAAACTTTTAAGGACAGAGTGCTTGAAGGACTTCAGTATTTTGTAAGTATTTTTAACAAAATTAGTGCCAGTTTTAAAGCTTTCCAGAGTTATTTGCAAGTTAGCAAAATCAACCTTGGTTGATGTGCGAAATAACCTCTGTCCTCTATTACCTCTAGTGCAGCTCTTGTTATTAACAAGAAAGAAGAGTTCACGTATAGAAAATTTATGCTGATTATGCTTATTATCAGATAGAGTGGAATTAAGACCATAGGGATAAAGAGACTGATGCTGCAAAATTTCAAGGGATTCAGTTTCTAGCCGAGCATAGAGGTCAGGGATAATATGCAGTACCTCTATTTTCACTTTGTCAAAACCATGAGTATGGAAATGCTCTAATTCAAAGGTAGAGTACTGGTTAGCATTTGTGGAGGGGTTCACTCCAGAATTAGAGAACTTGTTAACAAGAGACCTGTGACCATTTATCCTAAGATGAAGAGGATTTTTGCTTTGGCCAATATAGCTAAGGTTGCAGACAGTACAGGTTAGCTTATAGATGGTATTGTAGGCTTTGCAAAACTTGTTGGAGCAATTATCCGCAACAGAAGAATACAGGTTAGGATCTGCAGATTTACATGTCAAACAACGTTTGTCATTTCATAACTTTAGATTACCTTTGCCAGCGAGTTCATACACCATGGGAAAGGGTGCTAGCCTAACCGAGCGGGAGGACTTAAAATATCTGAGCTGACCTCCAATCCTTTCATCGTCCTTAGAACTCCACTTGCGCCAAAACATACAGATTCTGAGCAAACCAACTAGGAAAAAACTTTTTCGAAATAAGCAGTCCAAGAAAATACCAAACTCGAGTATAAACTACACTCCAAAAGGCTGCATCCAAAACACACTAAAATTAAAAATTAGAAATAAAAATAAGAGTGAATTGTAAATGAATAAAAAATGAAAAAAATAAAAAAATAGTAATAAAAAATAATAAAACATTTCAACTAGAATTTGCGCATGAGCTGCTAAATAGTAAATTGAAATTAGTTACTGAAGAGCAAAGCTGAAAACCAAGGAAAAACTTTTGAATTTAAAGCGAAAGAATATGAGATCTCAACAGCAGGAGAGTTAATTGGAGGACCCATAAGAAATGAAAATGTGATATAAGATGGAATTTATCCCCATCACATGAAAATTTTTTATTAATATTTGAAACAATTTCTTAGTGTATTACTTACACAGCTAAAGCCTTAAATATACTTCCTGTCATCCATGTATAATTTAAAAGTTTGGACATAAATTTATTTTCCGGTTAGCTTTGTAAGAAAACTGAAACATTTTACAGTATATAAAGAAAAACAATGTTTTTATCAGTCAGTCTGCTCAAAAGTTTTCAAATTCATCATCTGAATATGGCATCTGAGAAGATGACGACTGACCCTCGGTGAATATGTCATAACTTGCCATTGTGGCAATTTTTCAATCACTTCTTTTGGAAGCTCATATTCATGATAGTACTTGCCCTCACGTTTCAAAGCAAACTTTATGATCAGTATGCTGACTAAAGTGTCAGTTTTCATTGTATTTCTGGTTTTGTTTTTTTACGTAATTTACATAACTGAATACTCGTTCAACATCTGCATTTGAATATGGCAGTGTTAAAACATGTAATGCAAAATCAGAAAGTTCTTTAAAAGGATTTTCACCTGTTGAGTCTTTGTATGATGCTATTTCACACCACAGCTTTACAGTGTCATGAACTTCAATCCATTTGACATAATGAAAATTTTGCTATTGCCTTTCAATCTGCGTTAATATAGATGCATCGGAATAAAAAGGTGCTCCGAAATTTACAACAAAAGCCTTCAGTGGTCTTAAACATTCTGATACAGATAACAAAGACATATGCTGCAAAATCTTAATGCTCGATGGTAATCGTTTCCTCAGCTGTGCTACAAATTCCTTCAAGAACAGAACACATTTTTTTCGGATATCCTTTTCAATATTTTCTGGTGTTAAATTATTTTTAAAATTTTGAAATATAAGATAATTATAAGATAGGATCCTTTAATGACAAACATTTTCTCATACTTCAATTCGGAGCAGACAACCAACTGAGGAGGTGGGAGCCTACGCCAGATTTACCGCTTGCAACAGGAAGTATCCAATTTATTTCGAAATCTCCTTTTAGAACACTCTACTTATTCGTATGAGGTTCGAGTCAAAGGTATTTTAGGAAAAGAAAAACTGACAAAAAGTAGAGAAAAGAAAATAAATGTTTAAAACATGAAAGGATAAAAAAAGTGGTGAAATACAATAGAACAGGAAATGTGAAAGACAAGATTGAAAAACATAAAATGATCCATTTGTTTATCAGTTTTGTTAACAATTAACCATACTTAAAATGAATTAGTGTGTATATTACATTTTCTTTTAGTAAAGTCTTGAAATATTAAAAATTTAACTAGAATATAATTACGTATTATATTTTACTTTTTGCAAATAATTACTGCTACTATCTAGGGAGCTAAAATAAAATATGTTCGAGAGTATAAGGTACCTTTAAGTTATATTACATATTACATTTTTGCTACAAATATTTTAAATTTAAAAAGCTTAATCAATAATCTTATTTAGTACTTTTGATAATATTTTATAAATTACAGGAGCCAATGCTTTCAATTTATTAAAGGTTTTGTGAGCACCGTTAGGTTCTCATTTCAAATTCCAGAAATCTTCTGAGGTCACACTTTACGGCAATTTTTATCTGCTCTGTATTTTTGGATTTTTGTTCGAAGGATAATGCATTTCTATTTTTCCGAATACTATATTTTGTAATTGCTATTATATGATGTATTATTAAAATTTTTTATTCAGAGCCGTGTAACGGAGTATGTTACAAGATTTGGTGGGTAGTAAATTTATCTTTATAATTTAAATACTTTTGTTACCAATCCCAGATGTATTTTGATTACAATCAACGAATAAATTTTCAGGAGTTTCCTCTGAACACAGAAGGTGCAGTTTGGATTAGGTAATTTTTTAATTTTAAACAGCCATTTTCTTGTAGGAACAATATTATGTGAAATTTTGAAGAGTAAGCCTGAGTACCTAATTTTATTTTGTAAGCCTGAGGACTTAATTTTATATTATTAAGAGTAAGCCTGAGTACTTAAATAAATTTTGAACAGTAAGTATGGGTGCTTAATTTTATTTTGTATTGCTGTATCCAAATATTTTTTTCTGTATTAGATAGTAGTGTACCTTCTAATTTTGTTGAATGATTTTTGTTTAACGCTAGGTATATTTTACATAGTTTATCATCATGGGTGATATTTTCTTAAATGGATTTTTCCGTTATTTCCTTCCAAATACTTCTCATTTTTGCATATTTATTTCCTGTGATATAAGCAAATGTTTTTTGAGGTGTGGATTAGTTGACGCACTGTATTTCTCTACCGACCTGAAATTTTAATATTTTTAAATGCTGGGTGCTTCTCATTTTGAAAACCATTTCAAAGTGTAAGGAAACGGAGTAAATCGCTTTTCAAAGATGGTCTCACAATACCCCATCCCCTATATTCAAAATTGTTATACATTACGTTTCCTTTGATTTTGTCCCCTTTTCCTTCCCAAATGAAACGGAAAGGAAGTTGTTCTGCCTTTTTTATGACATCTTTAGGAATTTCAAAGATTTTGACAAAGTAATAAAACTTTGAGAAATGTAAAGAGTTTATAATTTTGGCCTTTGGAAAGAGGGAATAACTTTTTGTTTCTAATTTTGTGTTATATCTTCCCATACTTTTGATAAATTCATTCCATTTTGTAGTTAAATTTGGTTCCTCATAAACCAGATGGTACATGGAAACCACCCGGTCGCGGTCTTGTAGTTGGAATAATCGAAATGGACATTCATGGTTAGGGTTGCAATTTGACAAAAAAAGAGAGTAAGACTAAAAATCTCCAGATTTTTCGCTAGATGAGAAACGATATCTCTAGTATTGAGACATGTCGCTGGAATGATAATTTTGTCACCAGATGTAAATCATTATCTCCAGATCTGGCGACAAAATCGCTAAGTTGGTCACCCTGGGTGGGAGCCTGCGCTGCGAGAGTTCGGGAACGTGACGTCATTTCCTGTGTCTTAAGCAGTTTTGCTTAGCGCATGTAAACCAAAGATGGAAAGAAGGAATATTTCGGACTTCTTATTTCTTAACATTAGACTTTTGGTTATATTTTAAACATGGTTATCTTGCACATGGACCGTATGCAAGTAACCATGAGCACTATGCAATTCCGCTCAAAAAATCATTATTTTGTTCAATTTTTTAAAGAAATACCAACTCATATGTTCCTGTTTTTTCTGGAAATTTTTTATTATGGGAATGAATATTTCAGCCTCAATTTTTTTCATGCCTGTATGGGTAGAGTAAGGGTCCGAAAATCCCGTTCGAAATCGCGCTTTCCCCATAGAGATATACAGGAGATTCTCAGGTTGGGCGCATTGGCGTAGTCAGCTGATAAAAAGTGGCGTCACGCCAGAAGCATGGGGAGAGGGGCTGTTACCATCTCCTCCTACTTCCAACCTCCTTGGTATAAACGTAATACACTTGTTTAAAATATAAAGTAACAAAATAAGTATGTATGTTTTTTTACGGCACTGTCTCTCTTCCTTTCCTGGAATCAGTGGCTCTAAATTATGGACGGCCTACTGCTTACATCCCAATGCGTTGCTCTCATTTTCGTTGAACCCTAATTAAATGAAAAAAAAAAAAAAGAATACCATGGACTTCGACCTTGTTGTACCAGTGACGTGTCTTCAAGTTAAAAACCTGCCTTGCTCTCTATTTGGTGAATGTCACGGTCACATACATACTTATAAATTTGGTGAACGTGAACGTCACATACATACTTATTTTGGGTTCCCCAAAATAAGTTTATGTATAGACCTTTTTTTTATAAAGTAAAAGTCCTCTCAAATAATGTTAACCTGAAAAGGTAATTTTTTGTCTCATATTGACCCTGTGGTCAAGCATAAAAAAAATCTAACAGTAATTCTTCAATGCTTGACCACAGGGTTAATTAACAAAACTGCAAGAATTCCCCCGATCTGCAAGGTATAGTGGAGCGGCTTGCTTCCGCATTAGAGTTGACTAATCCATTTTTGACGATAGATAAAGTGGAACACTCTAAAAAGACAATTAAACTAGAGGGAATACTGTCACATGCCGTTCAGGAATTATAGTCAAAAAACGATATTCCAGGGGGAGTGTTCACCAGTTTCCTGATGATTGGAAGTGGATTGTCTCTTAAGATTCAATCGCGCTGAGTAAATTTTGATAGTGGTCAAGATCTGGTGAGCTTGATGCAGTGTGTGTTTATTTGGGGTTATCTGCCCCACCCCCAGTGGATATAACTAGGTCGTCTTTGGTAATGTAGGCACCTTGAAATACAGGCACCTTGAAATCCACCGGCAGATGCAGCTCAGCTTTGCGGCCAGAAATACTGCCGAGGACGGCGTGTCACGGAAGGAACTACCGTCGACTCTCGTAGCCTTAAGGGGACCGTAAACAAATTGCAAATGTAAAAATCACCTAGGAAACGAAGACTGGTTCTCTTAGGGGACCATCAACAAATTGAAATGTCAGTTATTACGGCCACACGAAAAACACGTATCTTAGCAACTAAGTAACCGATTTGCAAGCAAAGGTTCTCTTTCTACTCTGGAACGAATTACCCATTCGATACGAAACAGAATTACGTTTCATCCGTCCGCTGTCAGTCCGTTATTTCAGAAAAAAAAAATATCTCCGCCGATAAACAACCGATTTACACGGAAATTATTACTTTCGACTCAGCGACGCCTCACACCTATCAGATACAATACAAAATTACGTTCCGTCCGTCCAAAGTCTGTCTTTCCGTCCATCCGTACGTCAGGAAGCATACAAACATATAACTGGACCAAAAAACAACAGATTTGCACGCAAATGGTCTCTTTCCACTCAGGAACGAATTACCCATGAGATACGATGTAGAATTACGTTCCATCCGTCCACCGTCTGTCCGTCCTTCCAGAAGAATAAAAAAAATATCTCCGCCGATAAACAACCGATTTACACGGAAATTATTACTTTCGACTCAGCGACGCCTCACACCTATCAGATACAACACAAAATTACGTCCCGTCCGTCCCAAGTCTGTCTTTCCGTCCATCCGTCCGTCAGGAAGCATAAAAGCACATCTCGACCGAGAAACACCCGATTTGTACGGAAATTAATTCGTTCTACTAAAGTACGGCTCACAGCAATAAGATATAATAAAAAATAACGTTCCATACGTCCGCCTTCTGTCTGTCCGTCCAGAAGAATTAAAAAAATATCCGCCGATAAAGAACCGATTTGCACGGAAATTATTGATTTTGACTCAGGGACGCCTGACACCTATCAGATGCAATACAAAATTACGTTCCATCCGTCCCAAATCTGTCTTTCCGTCCGTCCGTTCGTCAAACGGACCACCAATCTCGTGAGGGACCGATATGCCAGAAGCAGGATGGGTAAGCCCAACGGGCATCAAGATAGACAAAAACTCCTGGTCATCTCATGACGTAGGCGTCAGCAGAGAGAGTGAGCGGGATCAAGGAAGCTGCCCGCAAGGCAGGGAAGCGGAAGTGACGTACGTACGACGGAGGCGAGAGCGAGAGGGAGAAGCGAACGCGAGGGTTAGTTAGTCTGAGTTCGGTAGGGAGAGGAAAAGTTCTCTCGGAGTCTTAGCTCGAAGGAGTTGGGCGCGAGCGGGCCCTGTCGTAAGGGGTCAAGGATGACGGTGGCGCACTGAATAGTAACGAGACGTTTATCGAAGCTAGCGTACCCGTGATACAACTTCTGTACACAGGGACTCTAACGGATCTTTCTTGATATTCTGAAGTAGATAGTTTTCTAGACAGCGAAGAAACGGGTCGGACCTGGATTCTAATTCGGCACGAAGGTTGAAGATAACTGAGGGATACAGGTCTTATCTCAGAGGAGAAAGACTCTCGCTCGAGTTTTAGGAAACAGAGTGGAAGAAAGACGCCAGGTTAACGCTGGCGACTTTTGAACTTTTCACCAGTATAACGAAGTAAATTTCTCCGTCACTTTTGTCCACGCCGGGGCTCGAACCCGGATCCCCTCATTCCGGAATAAGTCACTCTACCAATTGTGCTACGCGGACGTTTGTTCTGACTGCTATCTGCCTTTATGTCGTGTGCGTCCTGCTAGCAGGTACGTCACATCTCCCCCCCCAAAGAGGGCCGGGGGCATGGCCCACGGGTCAGCCGTGACCATAAATCGTTGCAGGCAGCCATCCGCTGTATAACGTGCACTCGAGAACTCCCAGTCAATCTAGTGTGTGGAATGTAACGTCACACGCATATATTTTTCGAAGCGCTGGAGAAGGGATTCTCTGATTTTTTCTGTCTCGCGGTGTGGAAATAACATCACACCATTACGATATTTTGAACAGCCTGGTCATCCGGAAAGTTCGCGCGCCATTATAGCGAAGTAAATTTCTCCGTCATTTTTGTCCACGCCGGGGCTCGAACCCGGAACCCCTCATTTCGGAATAAGTCACTCTACCAATTGAGCTACGCGGACGTTTGTTCTGACTGCTATCTGCCTTTATGTCGTGTGCGTCCTGCTGGGGACGCCAATTGATCTCTACTCCTTGTGTATGCGCCCCTGTGAGGGGATCAATGATGTTGAGTGAGTGGTTGACCGTTAAATGAGCGTAGCCACAGGTTTGGAGAATACGATATGCAGCCCACTGGTCCGTCATAATGGTCGTTCCTGGCTCGACGTGTTTGATCCATGAAATAGAAGTTTCCTCATCCTTCGCAACTTCATTAAAGAATCTTTTCCAGTTCCACATCTCAGTGGAGCAGAGATCGAAAAAAAACCTTACGTAACACAGGAGCAGAGACGGAGAACAAAGTGACGCAAGTAGCTATAACGCATTTCACGTGAAAGTGCGAGAAGAGAGGCGGAGAGGTGAAGTGCTACCGTTGCGCCATCTATTATTGCTTTCTGAACTAGGTCTCGGCCGAGCGGGTCACTTTCGGAAAGTTAGCCCAACATTTAACTGGATATTATTAAAAAGCTGTATGACTGGGTTCCATAAAGATTAAAAGCTCTATTAGGGGTAAAATGGTCGTCCAACATCTTATAATTAAAGTCATATCACCTGTTTCACAAGTAATCACATTATTTTGTCAAATATATTTATATGCTTTTTCTGTGCAAGATTTTTGCTTATACTGTTTGTTGAATTTTGTATACTGAAATTACATATACAGGGTGTTTCAGCACCAGTGTGACAAACTTGCGGGAGGGCACAAAGACGATTCGGAATCACATAGCATTGCAGGGTCGGAAATGCCTTCTTCGTGATGTAGAGGGCGTTGCATGAGAGCTGGACTGCACAACGTTCCCGCAGGAAACCGGCATTTGAGAACCGGTCGCTGAGGTTGTAGGATGGGCGAATACGCAAACGTTGAATTGGCCGACATGCATCTCCCATATGGAGCTGCGGACTGTAACGGGTGAAGCGCTATGCGCTTGTACCGCGAACGTTTTCCGAGGAGGCGTTCTCCTTATCATACGATCTTTGCACGTCTGCACCAGAGGCAATGTGAGAATGGTTCTTTCGAGAGAGCTGCCATGAATCGGGAACAAACGGCACGGACGCCGGACAGGGAGGCGTATGTCCTACATTATGTAGAAGGCAGTCCAAGTACGAGTACTCGAGCGATAGCCCAAGGATTGGGTATTTCCCAATCCACCGTTTGGAAGATTCTGTCAGCAAACGATATGTATCCATACCATTTGCAGCGCGTCCAAGCACTGAAGTCCGACGATTATCAACAGCGGACAGATTTTGATACTTGGTTTCTTCAACAGAAAGCGGCAGATCCCCGTATTTGCTGCGTCTGTTTTGTTCACAGATGAGGTAAGTTTTACAAGAGAGGAAACCTTTAATCCACATAACGCCCATTTGTGGGCGTTGGAGAACCCCCATGGTACGAGAACACGTGCAGCCCAGAACCGTTACGCTGTAAATGTTTGGACCGGCATTGTTGGAGACCACCTCATGCCTCCTCGTCTGGGTGGTAGGGAATACTTTATCTTTATACAGCAAGTCCTGCCGGAACTTTTCGAAGAAGAACATGTTCCTCAGTCGCTGCGCCGCTCAGTGTGGTACCAGTATGATGGGGTCCCCGCCCATTTCACCAATGAAAGTCCAGCCACACCTAAACGTTACATTTGGACAGCATTGGATCGGTCGTGGTGGTCCGGTTCATTGGCCTACCAGATCGCCAGACTTATCATACCTTGACTTCTTCTTCTGAGGTCATATGAAAGCAAAAGTGTACGAGACCCCGTTGAATCAGTTGAAGACCTTGTCACTCGCATCTGAATAGCTGCCGGGGAGGTCCGAGATACGGCAGGAATCTTCCAGAATGTTTGGGATTCCATGCAGCACCGATGTCAAGCCTGTGTAAGAGCTTGTGGTCGAAATTTCGAACACCTTCTGTAGCATATGTGGTTTTTGCTACTGTAAATCTCATTTTTAAAATGCTTCATGTTGCACTTACGCGTTGCTATTTCATTTCTTGTCTTCTCTTTACTCCGTGGTAACAATGGCACACACAACAGCAACTAGGGCCTCTGTGAATCTTGGAGAGGTGCAAGCTACTTCTGTGTGACATTGGCGAAAAGACCCCAACTCACTGGGTTTTGTTCCAGAATCCTTAGGTTGAATGACCAACTGGAACCATCAGCTGTGGGCTAATCCCCCACACTGATGTACTTACCTGATTAAAGAGACAAAAAGAAATATTAAGAATGACTCAAGTGTGGGATATGGTGGACCTACCACACTTGAGAAGGACGGTCTACCGCGGAATCGACCTGGACTTTCTAAACGGCGTATGAGAAAGAGATCTCGGCTGAGTGAATGTAAGATTGGTGTATGGAATACTAGAGGTATAAATTGCAATATGAGTGAGGTGATTGAGGAGATGAATAGTATAGACTGGATGTGCTGTGTGTAAGTGAAACCAAAAAGAAGGAAATTGGGGTAGAAGAAGTGAATGGCACGGTGAGTGTGTGGTCTGGAGTATTGGATAATGTGAGAAAACAGGCTAGTGTAGGTGTGATTTTAAGTGAAAAGATGAAGAACAACTTGATTCACTTTAGTTGCGTAACTGAGAGAATTCTCTGGATTCGTTTGAAAGTGCAACTTCAGAGAATAGTAATTGTTGTAGTGTATGCTCCTTGTGACTCGGAACCTTCTGATAAGAAAGAAGATTTCTGGAATGAGCTAAAAGCTGTTTTGAGCCAGTTTGGTGATAAAGAAAAAGTTATAATAGCAGGGGATTTCAGTACTCGAGTAGGTGTGCAGAATGCAATTTCTGACAATGTTCTGGGTAAGTTTAATGATCCTTGTGTGAATGACAATGGTGAAAGATTAATTGAACTCTGCATTGAGAATGGTTTGTGTGTATCTAATACATTTTTCAACCACAAGTATATCCACACATATACTTGGGAAAATCGTACTCTTGGTCAAAAGCGTGTGATAGATTTTGTTGTCTACGATCAGCGTTTGAAACACTTAGTTGTTGACACCCGTGTGATGAGAGGTGCGGATGTTGGTTCTGATCATTACTTGGTAGTGTCACGAGTGAAATTTAATGTTGGTTGGATTAAAAGGAATAGGAAGAGACCCAGGATAGAAAGAATAAAGGTTGATAGGCTCCATGAAGAGCATCAGCGGTATTCTGACTTACTCAGAGGACGACTGAAGGATCTGAAGTCTGGTGAGACGGATGTAGAAAAGAAGTGGGAATGTTTTAAGAACTGTGTTGTCACTGCTGCTAAAGAGGTCTGTGGTACCACAACAGTGGGTAACAATAGAGGTGATGCTTGGTGGAATAGTGAGATTGAAGAGGCAGTAAAGAGAAAGAAGGAAACCTATTTGGGGATGTTGCAAGGTAGAGTCTCTGTGGATGAATATCGCTGTAAGAACCGTGAAGCTGCTAAACTGGTTCGCCACAGTAAGGCAAAAGATAGGAAGGAGAAAGTGGAAAGGCATGAACTGGCTTTTTGGAAAGATAGGAAGTCCTTCTGAAAGTACATGCGACTCAGGAAAAATTGGGGAAACAAGGTTGTAAGTTGTGTGAAGTATGAGATTGGGGAAATGATATGGGAGCCCAATGAGTTAAGTGACAGATGGGGTGAATACTTCTGTGAGTTATTAGATCAGGAAAACAAAGATGATTCTGAGACAGACGCAGATGATGTCACAATGAGGGATGAAAGCACAGGAGGGATCTCAAGAGAAGAAGTGTGTAAAGCTCTAAAATCTCTTCAGAATGGCAAGGCTCCAGGAGTTGATGGCATAACTGCAGAGATGTTGAAATATGGTGGTGACCCTATAATTGACTGGTTAACTGAAATTTGCCAGTTGTGCTAGGAGTTATGAATGGTCACTCGGGATTGGAAGGGTGCTATCATTATTCCCTTGTATAAGGGAAAAGGTGATCAGACTGAATGCAAGAACTATCGTGGTATTAGCCTACTGAGTGTGCCAGGGAAAGTGTTTGGTAAGGTTGTTATTGTGTTATTGAAAAAGTGCGGGGTCTAACATCTTTGAAAGTGTGGGATGTTCAGTGTGGTTTTATGCCTGGTAAAGGCTGCACTAACCAGATTTTTGCATTACGCACGATGATTGAAAAGTATCTGGCTGTTGGGAAGAAAGTTTTTACTGTCTTCATAGATTTAGAGAAGGCTTACGACCGAGTGAATAGGACACTTTTGTGGAAGATATTGAATGAATATGGTGTTACTGGGAATCTACTTAATAGTGTAAAAGCCACGTATGCTGGTAGTAGAGCTTGTGTACGAGTGAACGGTGTTTTATCAAAATGGTTTTCCATTGGTGCAGGAGTTAGACAAGGTTGTGTAATGTCACCATTGCTGTTTAATATATTTATGGACGCATGCATGCGTGATGCCAAAATAGATAATAGTGGTTTATGTTTTAGTGATATCCGTGTGTGCAGATTGCTGTATGCTGATGGCACTGTCCTGTTGGCAGAGAGCAAAAGTGAGTTGCAGAGTATGTTGACTCGGATGCACGAAGTTTGCATGAAATTCAAACTGAGTATAAATAAGGGAAAACCCAAAGTTATGGTGTTTGAGAGAGGAACGGGTAGCACTGAATGTAATGTAAGTATAAATGGCACTGTGATTGACTAGATGAGTGAGTTTGTGTATTTAGGAAGCATGTTTGACAGAGAGAGCAAGTTGGATGGTGGAATCAGTAGGCGAGTGAATTCTTCTTTGAAAGTCATAGCTGCTCTGGGAGGTTTTCACAGGAATGATGGGTTCTCTAGAGAGCCCCGCATGGATGTGTATGAAACTGTAATTGTTCCTACTCTGATGTATGGCAGTGAAACCTGGGTACTGCAGAAGAAACATAGGAGTCGTTTGTGTGCTGGAGAAATGAGTTACTAACGTGGGGTTTGTGGCAAGACACGATATGATTGTGTGAGAAATGAAGATGTATTGCAGTTGTGGGATGTAAAGCAAAATGTTGTTAGCAAGGTGGAGACCAATATGCTTCGGTGGTTTGGCTATGTTGAAAGAATGAGTGATGAAATGTTTACTAAGAAAATCTTTTCAGCCCAAGTGGCAGGAAGGAAAGGCAGAAGAAGGCCGAGGAAGACATGAGTGGATCAGATTCAGGAGTGTCTGCATGAAAAAGATTATGAGTATGAAGTATAAAAGATCTTGTGTACGGCGTGTAATGGATATCAGTGAAGCACGAGCTGTATGTCAAGATCGATGTAAATGGAGAAGTTTGATACGACAACAATAAGTAAAAATATCTGGAAGTTTGTATTTCTTTTCGGAGATAATCTCTGAATCTCAGAGAACAGCTTAGGGATATGTATATGTGAAGAAGGCATTTCCGACCCTGCAATGCCATGTGATTCCGAATCGTCTTTGTGCCCCCTACCCCTTCCACAAGTTTGTCGCACTGGTGCTGAATCACCCTGTATATTTAAATTGTCTTTCATACACACTATACAAAGGTGCAGGCTGAAAACATATGTTCTTTGCGAGTATCCGTACTTTTTAAATATTATTATCATAATATTTACTTAATGGAGCAGTCAAATTTCAAAAACTTTGCGACTCAAATTTGTTCGGAAATGAAATTTCACTTATCATTTTTTAGCCAAATCAAACTGTAAACGATTTTGGAAACATTATGTAATACGGAACAAATATTTCCATTATTTTCTTTGCTTCTGTTTTAAAGATGTAAAGCTGAAATACTTCCGTTGAATATTTAAGAAATAGCTTTCAGTATATAACTTACAAAATAAAATTTATTATAAAAATACTTATGGAACTGATTACTTTCTTAGATCTTCATGTCAAGGCACATTCTCTTCCTTCTGGTTGAGTTAACAGTGTTGATCGGTATTGCCCCTTTTCATTTTGAGTGTAGGTTTGAAGGGCTATAAGACAAACACAACATCCATGCATCACCGGCATTCGAACCTGGACCCCTTTCGGACGTATTATCACTTAGACCACGGTGGCGCAGCTTGAATGCATCGCTGAGTGTTTGGAATTACGTTTGCTGTACGGGAGACTGATGACAAACACAACTACTGAGCTACCCTTTGAATTTAAAAACAAAAAAATGGTGAAACGAATTATTGAATTTGTTTTTTGGAATTTGAAACAAAATGGTGAAACGAATTAAAGAAAGAAAAGGAATGAAGTAGAATGTATAACATCGATTGCTTGTCCCTTTTATACATGTGTGCACTACTTCCATCAAATGCGAAAATAATGCGATTTTGTTAATGACAAAACCCCTGCTACTGTAATTTTTGTAAAATGTTTCGGATACTCAGGTGTCCATTTATTGACTTTTACTCTCTACAAGCGAGTTTCCCAGTGTTAATGTTTTTGGTGTACAATTAAGTTTAAATTATTTTTTGTGTGACGTATGCCGCTAATTTACATATCCGACATTCCCCCGCGTTGTTGTCATGTGACCGGAACTGGTCCAGAACATAAAATGTGACACAGAAGTTTGCCCTACAGTCAAACGCACCTGCACATCGGTAGGTGAAAGATGGCAAGCGATACTGCATTTATTCGACACTGCATTCGTTACGAATTTCATCAAGGAAAAAGTGCTGCTGCATCGATCTGTTCTGTTCTGGGAGAGAATATTGTATCGAAAAGCACGTGTGAGTTTAGGTTTAGACGATTTACAGCAGGGGATTTTGATGCTGGCGATCGAGAAGTTAGCGGCGCCCTGCAGAAGGTTTCACATAACTAAATCACACCGGCACCCGGGAAATTGGCCCTTCTCGTGTTGGAATGGTCCGTATTAATAGATACGTATGTTAGAGGAGGCTACAACTTCCGCACTCAACGGCAAAATACTTTCACGGACAATGAAATTTGCGCACCAAGAAGGAAGCATCGGATTGAACTGAAATTTCATGGACGTGATGATACTGATGAACGATACACACGTTGGCAAAAACAGAGCTGCGGAACAATTAGAGTGGGATCTGTGTCACGCAGTCCGGTCATCTTCAATAGCGCGTCGCACCGCTTCGTGCGGCGATACATGCTGCAATACGGTCCGACATGGAGGCGAATAGACGCCTGATGTTGTCCTACGGCAGATTGGCCCATACGTGTTGGACAGTATGCTCCAAATCTCGGATAGTGAGTTACGGCGGCAGCTGGTGTTTTAACTGGTACCTCACATGCTCGACAGAGGACATGCCCGGGGAAAAGGCAGGCCATGGAAGTGCCTGGACATGATGTAGGTTGCCCTGGGCAACCAGAGACGTGTGCGGTCGGGCATTATCCTGCTCGTATAGCGCACCTGGAATCCCGGCCAGGAGTGGGAGCACATGATGAGATCCCGTAGGATCTCATCCACATGCTGCTGGCCCATAAATGATCCACTTACCACTACTAGAGCTGATCGGCTATCGTAGGCAATGGCTTCCCTGACCATAATGCATGCAGTGGGGGAGGTGTCTCGCTCGATGGCGAGGTTGACCCGGGGACCTCCACACCAGAGCTGAGACGGGCTGATCCCGAGCCCGAAAGCCCGAAGCAGAGCCGGGGCCCGAATCGGGCTCGGGCTGTAGCATATTTACTGCTGTTCAGGCTCGGGCTCTTAGAGTGGGAGAGCCAGAGAAGTTTTTTATATATAAATGTGTTTTTATATGATTTAGCAAATGAGACACTTTATAGTTGGTAAAGGGTATCCTACGGCAACTGGTTCTGGTTAGGGAGCGGGTATTCGAGATGACTATTTATTCCGCGCTTGGGTAGAAAATGCCATAGGCCGCGCATTAGTGTGTTTCTGCAGAGAAGAAAAACCTTTTTCAAGAACTATAGATATTGGATAATTCATAGCATGCCGATGGTAATTTACCCTCTATCTCCACGTAGTAGCTCCCTGCCATTTCTATTTAGCACCGTATACTTGCTTGTCTGAATAATTGGCCTGTGGGTCCCTGTTGGGTGCATATCTACGTACCCTTTGTTATAATACGCTTCTCTGGGGTTTAAATTGTCTATTTCCTTGGTTTTAATTTTCTGTTGTTTCTTGGTTTGGTAAATACTGCGTGCTGTTGGTCAATTCTTTCAGTTTTGGACGGTTTTTCGGTGTCCCTTTTATTTCCTCTTGTTGGGTTCTTTAATCTTCTTTTTGTCTAACCCTGACCAGTGCCTGCTTCACGAACATCCGTTCCGTTTTTAATTTTTGTTCTCTCAGTCTTCTTTTGTGGTGTTTGCATGTTTTGTTTCTCTCCGGTCTTTTTGTTTTTGCTTTTCTTCTGCCCCGATCTGTAAATGCCTCCCATGATCCATGGACGTATTCCATGGGTGTGGGAGGGGGGGGGGCTGCATCTCTTTGTATGCATGTGTGTCTGTCTGTGTGTTTCGGTGTGAATTTTCTTTCTCTCGGATCTGTCTTTATCTTCGGGTGGCAGGGTTGAGATCTTTTCCGGTTCTGTTTATCTTTTGTTCGGGTTGAAATCAACTCGCGGCGTCTCACTTTCGGAAGAAGCAGGGCGAGCGGTATCACCTCCTTGGGTACAGTGGTAAAATGTCCACTGGGTCCCTGGAGGATAAAGGGTGTGTGTTGTTGGTAGATAAGAGTCCCACACCCCGATAGATCTTATCACATCTTGATGTCGACAAGGCTGGCTCTCTGTCGAGGAGTGCTCTCCTGCCGGCGTCAGGAGTTCGGAGACCAACTACCACTCCAAGGTTATGGGTGATAGTAAATTTTTTTGCAGGAAATCCGAGCTTTCTTCAATTTCTGACGAAAACCAGTTGGATGAATAGATAACCGAAGTTTTGAGAACCAGTTTCAAGCGTTAGGAAGGCGGCTGGCGCAGGCCAACGTTGATGCGGCGAAGGATCTTGCGTAGTTGGCGAAGTCGGGATTCGATGGAACAGGGCACGTCGTTTCGACGGTTGCCGGAGATAAAAGCCGTCGACGGAGAAACAATGTGGATGGAAAGGAGACGGAGGGACGCAGTAGATCAAGATCTTGAAGGTCAGTTGGTTGTGTTCCCCTCCCTCGGTTTCTGAATTAAGGTGTTTGCTTTATGTGGTGTTTTTTGTTAACATACTACTTCCTTTTTCAGATTAAGGTAAGTATGGCACATAATACAAAGGCGCCGATCTGCGTATTGGCACGTTGAACGTTTACGGTCTCCGCACCGTCGAAAAGCAGTAGTGGCTCGCGGGCTACTTCAGGGAGTCGGGTGTTGATTTTTTGCTGGTGCAGAAAACTCACCGAGCAGGTTTTTGCGTTCCGTAGGAACACCGGGTTGAAGTGTAGGTACTCGCTTGGAGCAAATGGTTTCACCGGGGTGGCCATAGTCTACAGTACGAGGGTAGCATCACGTAGATGCAGACCGATGGGGACGGTCGCGTGGTGGCTTTTCCGGTTAATGGCGGATTGATGACCATTAAAATGGTGAATGTTTTTGTTCCGGTGGAGGGTCCTCTCCGGAGCGGTTTCTCTGATCAGCTGCCTTTGATCCTTAGGGGAAGTGGAGATGTTCTGGTCGTCGGTGGGGATTTCAACTCGGTGGTGGGTAACCATATCGACCAGTTGAGTACTCAAAAGTGCAGATGGTCAGAGCCGTAACGAAAAGGTCTTACCGATCTGATTAAGAACCAGCAACTCAAGGACGTGTGGAGGCAGCTGTATCCGCTGGCTCTTTGGCTTCGAGGATCGACATGCTGTTAGTCTCGAAGATGGACTGGGTTATGGGGGCCAAGGTCTCTAACCCTAACTCACAGACGTTGTTTGTCTCTGATCACAGCGTTGTCGTGATGGACGTCTGTGTGCCGGCGCCGAGGGAGAGGAGAGCGACACCGTGGCGCCTAAACGTGTTAATGTTAGACGATGTTGAAGCGATGTCGCGCTTCCGTTCCATCTTGGAGGCGGGTGCAGAGACACTCACGGATGACGAGATTGGCGGTTGGGAGAGGGCGAATGACGAGGTCTGGAGCACCTTCGTTGCTCGGGGAAAGGAGTTAGCTTTCCCCGAGCAACGAAGGTGGGGTTTCAGGTTTTTCTGATGAACCTCCTGAATGCGGCTTTGAGGGGTAATGAGGACGGATGTAACCTGGAAATCATTACCCAGATCAGGCAAGAGATTGATGAATTTTGTAGTTGAACTTCAGAGGCACAGACTCTGAAGTTCAACTTCAAGGTGCGATTAGAAGTTTTGAGCAGGAGCGGGATCTTTATCGCAAGCTCGAGGGGGAGAGGAAGAGTGAATATCTGGAAGTTCTCAACATTGATGGTACTGAGGTGAGGGACAATAAGCAGATCCTGCAGGAAGCTGCTAGGCACATCTCTTTTATGGCGAGGAAATTGGTCCTGCAGTCATGGATATGTGATTGGAGGGTACGCCGAGGATCACCGACGAGGACTGGGAGAGTTTCGAAGAGGAGTTCACGGTGTCTGAGGTGAGAGTGGCGATTCAGGCCCTTCCGCTAGGTAAGTCTCCGGATGTAGTGGTCTCCCGTTGGAATTCTACAAGAAGTTTCTTAATGTGTTAACGCCCTGGCTTACCAAAGTGTACAAAGAGATGGTGCAGGTGCGCCGTATGACGGGGACCATGCGGAGGAGCACGGTCCCTTTGCTGTGCAAGAACCCTGACGCCCCGTCGAGGGAGATAAGTGGTTGGAGACCGGTGTCTCTGTCCACAGTGGACTATAAGATACTTGGTCATCAATAGCAGGCTTGCTAAGGTGGCCGTTCATCTCATTGGTGCTAACTAAACGTGTGGTATTAGGGGGCGCCGGATGCAATGGAATACTAGGTGCATCGTATCACTTACCTGGGCGAGAAGTGCATTAAGATGGGGCTCTTCTCGGCGGACCAGAGCAAAGCTTTTGATAGGGTATTGCACGAGTTTGTCGGAAGATTGTTAGAAGCCCACGGCTTTGGAGTAGTATTCCGAAGGGCGGTTGGTGCGTTGTATAATGACCTCTCCGGGAGAGTAATTATTGCCTGCCGTCTCTCAATCCTCTTTGAGGTTTAAATTTGAGGCAGGGGTGCCCGCTCTCTCCCCTTTTGTTTGTTTTGGTCTTGGAAACCCTTTTGAGAAGAGTTGCTGGGAAGGAAAGTATTAGGAGTTTCCGGTCCCGGGGAGGGAGGGGGGACGTTGAAGTACCATGCGTATGCCGATGATGTCTCCTTATTCGTCGACTCGGAAAGGAGTTTGAGGGTGATGCGGGATGCTTTCTCGTAGTACTGCATTGCGACCCGTGCCCGTCTCAATGAGGAGAAGTCGAGTATTATGCTCTCGGGCAAGTGGGAGCGGTCAGCAATTATTGGTTTAGCCGTGACCGATGAGCCCGTTCGGATACTGGATATCCAGTTTTCTAAGGAGGGGTCCACGTTAGCGCCTGGGGTAAAGTTCTTGCGGAGATGAAGAAGGAGCAAGAACGGTAGCAGGAGGTTGGCATTTCGAGAGTGAATCGGGCCAAGTTAGCTAATGCGCTTCTGGTTTCGAAATGCACTGTTCCCGGGGAAATCGAGTCCCCACCCGAGAGCCTCATGAAGCACATCGAGAGAGCGGTCTTTGGCTTCATTTGGGCCGGGAAGAAGACCGAGGAGGTGGCTCGGGCGGTCCTGTACTGTCCCATGTCCGAGGGTTTTTTGGAAGTTAAGCACCTTCCGACATGGCTCAGTGCACTCCAGTTTAAGAGTGTGAAGGGCGGCCTGGTCGCCGAGCACCCGTGTGGAGCCTTGGCCTCCTATTTTACGGGGTGGGACTCGCCCTAGTACCTGCCCGGACACAGTTTTCTTGGCCCTCGGCGCGAGAGCATGTATAGGTCTTACCAGCTGGGGGGTCGCCTGCGGGATTTGCGAAAGCTCACCGCGCCGGGAAGAACACGCAGCAGATGTACAGACCTCAAAAAAAAAAAAAAAAAAAAAAAAAAAAACCGAGCCACCCCCATTAACTTTGGAACCACTCGCCGCAGATGAACAAGTAAGGTACCGTTGGAAAGTACTCGAACGGAACTATCTCGTGATGCGAAAAAAAAATGCTATTTAAGCTAATTAACATGTTAATTAGCTCGCTATCTCAACATTTTTCCATATAAGGGGTATGTTTTTTTTATGCACATTCCATTTAGCGCACGGAAAACCCCTTAAATTCTAAATATCATCCAAATCGGATGATTAATAGCGAAGATATTTGCAAATAAAGTTAGAGGGGGCATCCACATATCTACATCTGGGAAAAACACCTGGAATGTTTCTTTCCCTGCAAGGACAGTGATAATGCTGGAAAGTTGGCGTCTTACCCGAACCTCAGACAAATTGAATGCAGAGTACAGAGCAAAGGCCCAGACAGTGATTTGTACGGTAACTTGGGCCATCCAAGGACGGAGTTCATTTACCCTTGCCATTTCTTTTATAACAGCTACATTTATTCGTACTAATAACTTGAATTAATATTAGAATAAACAGTATGCGTTTTTCTAATAACGGAAAACCCGAATCTGTGCAAGTTAAATTCGTTTTGAATTTTCTGGTTTCCGATCCTTACATTTTCTCGAGTCACTGAGCATTCGCGTATCACTGAAACGTTGTCTCATAATAGAAAATTGAGCAGAACTACGAAATCCGATTTTTTACGATTTCCAACCGTAAGTTTAAGAAGCGTATATGCTCCAACTTTGTCCGTCTGTCTGCCTGACCGCACGATTACTCGAGTAAAAATGATTCGATTTCAATGAAATTTTAGTATGTGGTAGGGGATCACCTGAGGACGAACTCTGTAGAAAACGGTTGAAATGGGGTCAAAGGTCAGAACATAAGAGCGGGATCCACTCCATCGCCCTTATGCGTCATAACTTACGTAAAAATGCTTTGATTCCGACAAAACTTTATCATATTGTTTCGTAGATATACTGAACCTGTCCTGTTGCATATTGTAGAAATGGGGTTAAAGGACAGAACACAGGAGCCAGATTTATTCCACAGCCATTATCCTCATAACTTGGCTAAAAATGCTTCTATTGCAACAAAACTTTAGTATGTTGTTCCGGAGGTATACTGAAACAATTCTCTTTAATATCATCGAAATTGGGTTAAAGGTCAGGCCACACGAGCGAGATATAATCCAAGGCCATTATCCTTGACTAAAAATGCTTCTATTAAAATAAAACGTTGGTATGTTGTTCCGGAGGTATACTAAACCAATTCTGTTTAATATAATCGAAATGGGATCAAATGTCAAGACACAGGATCGAGATTTATTCCACAGCCATTATTCTTTTTGGAAATGGCTTTAGCAAAGTGTTGCGAAAGCGTGCGATCTGTTCCAAATTATTTGTTAATTTCCACCTCAAAAACGCACTTTCCTTTCATAGTTATGGTGCTTAACATACGAATTAATGAGAACAGCTATGTCTTTTAATTTAAAAATTGCACCTGTCATATAATAATTCCACGTGTCAATTTAAAACAATATAATTTTCTTTGTTCGAAAGTATGAAATTTTTCCCATTTTGTCGCTCACAGCCAGCGCCCCCTGAAACAGTGCTCAAACACCTCCTGCTCTCCGACGTCTGACGTCACTACAGGAAGACCTGTTAAATTTGACGAACGGCCGTAACCATAGTTAGCGTCTGTGATCTTGTGAGATTATTGTACCGTTCCTCCCTGAGGTTGTTCATTATTCTTGCAGCTGGCTGATTCCATATCATTCAACTCTTTGTTATTTATTTCACGGTGTTAAAATATTCTTTTTTAGTTCTAATATGCCATCACATTGCTGTGTACTAAATTGGCGTAGCAATTACGACACAGGTCCTAAAGCGCCAGTGTTTAAATTTCCCGGGAATGAAGAACTACGCTCCAAACGAATTCGTGAAATTCCTCGAGATTTCCAGCCTACAGGAACTTCAAGGGTATGTATGTTTTATTAGCTCTTTATAATACAGTTCCTTTGCAGTTGAACTGGCATTAAATCGCGTAGTATATAATGATTACCAATCTGTAAACTAGGTTGTAATGTACTGTTAATAAAGTTAATTGTGGTTTTGCTAATTCTACTGCTGTACATTTTTCTATACACTAGAATTTCAGAATTTCAAACTGATTCATTCCTTAAGATGTTCTGAAAACTCTGGTTTTTATTCATCATTTTGGAGCACAATTTTTTTTTATTCCTTCAAAACGGAATAAAAAATGTGAAAACCCTGAATTGTTTCTAGTATATGGAACTGACTTTAAAGTTCGCTTAATCAAATTAAAAATCCTTTTTTAACAGTAAAATGAAACTTTTTGCCACGCAATAGTTTTCTAACTGTAAATGTTACATTTTTCGAAGACCATGCATGAAAAATCTATAGCAATTGGTTAAAATCCTCCAAATAAGCAAAGACATCGTTCTTTCTACGTTTTTCAACACACAGCAACCGAAAAATTGTTATTTGGCCATTGCTTGGGAAACGAATCCAAAATCTGTCGGCTGGATATCAAGAGATCTGGGATTCGTTTCCCGAGCAGTGGCCAAATAACAATTTTTCGGTTGCTGGGTGTTACTAAAACGTGGAAAGAGCGATGTCTTTGTTTATTTATAGCAATTATATTAATATATTTTTTTCCACCAACAGGGTGTTAAAACTAAGTTTTATTACTTTTAAATTTCAATTCCCTAAGTGAAACTACTATTTATGGCACACTGTTGGGACAAAAATGAGAACACTTCTAAGTATTGAACTGACGGTGCAAAATGATTTCTTAACTAAAGATAAACACTTTTTGCATCTAACAGGTACAGAAAAATTTGTTGTTTAACTTAAATGCCCTAGATAGTGTGTGCTGCAACTTTGGAGCAAGGGTAAATATTAGTTATTGTAAGAAAACCGTATTTGGGAATGTGAAAGTTAAATAAAACTGAAAATTATAAAGTGTCAAACTAAAACATATATCAATATCATGTTCGATTTTTTGTTGGTATTGTATTGGAAAATTAAAATATAATTATAAATTCGAATTCGTCTATATCTTAAAGATTTCAACATTTTACTGCAAAATATTATATAGTACACAGTGAATTATTTAATCATTACGGAGCATCATAAAATAAAAATGAAAAATTTGCCACTAATAAAAAAAAAAAAAATTAAATCCATTTATGTTTTTCCACCTTGACCTTTTTTCTTTAACTACGAAATTCTCAGAATATAACTATTTTTTCTTATCGCGGAGTATAACCAGTTAGTATTTTATTTATATTTGTAGAAGAAATGAAAAAGAAAAGAAAAAGAAAAGAAAAATGCAATTAGCACCGTATTAAACTACACTAAGTAAGCTTAATGCTCCAAATCCTACTGGTTACGGTTTATTTTCTTAACCGGTAGTCGAAAACGACGAATGCCGAAGAGGAAATTTGCGTGAAGATCCAGGTTACACACGTAGATTCATTCGGCTTCTGTATTGCAAATAAACATATTACAGTCAGTTTAAGCAGTATAACTACAATGGAATATATCAATGAATCGAAACGATATGCAATTACATTCGTATTATACCGTAATTCGAGACGGAATGGAGACAACATAAAATCTACAATACGAAAAAACCAGGCACACGGGTTCACTTGCGCAGGGAACAATTTGGAGTTTTCATTTTCATGACTACAGTTTCATAATATAACGAAGCTGTAAAGGTATTCATGTAAAAGATACACAGATTCGTTTTGTGAAACGTACTGTTTTTTTGCGTTTTGGATTGAACAATATACAAGAGTCAGCTATGTGAGCAATAGGAAAAATTTAAATATGTAATTGCACGAACTATGTCGGAAGTTAAGTTATTTATGTGCAAAACTATTAACTTATGATGTTCATCATTAAAATCTGCTATTCTGAATTTAAGGGTATAACATCATTACTGCTTCATTCAACCAACTTCACGTAGAAACAATATCTCCTAAATGTTTCTTAGTACTGCGAGGTAAACCGTTCTACAGTAAGTAGAGGAAAATATGTTTTTTATGCACGGCCCCTTAATCGATGTATGCTTGAGTTTTCGCTTATATCTCAGCAAGTTTTTATGCTACCGCGCTGAAAATTTGAATTTAAGCATTTAATGATATTTCGCATTCAATGGACTACTAACCAGATATGGTCATAATTATTTTTTTCACGATCATATTTCATAATTTATAATTCCCTAAATATACCCTATCTGATCTTGTATAGAGGCTCATATTATCTGGGCCTCTTTGTGTTTTACTGCTGCAACATGGAATCACGGTATCTGTTCTCGATTAAATTATACAAGTCAAAAATGCTTTTTGCAGTTTAACATTAGCTCTGCATCTTTTTTCCGTAGCTCACTGTACACGTATTTATTGGTCGATTCGTATGAAATTTGGAATTTAAGGGTTTTATTATGTGCTGAATAGAATGCGCGTAAAATAACATACCTCTTATGTGGAAAAATTCGGAGATAGATAGCTAATTAGCATGTTAATTAGCTTAATTAGCATGTTTCTTCACATCACATAATAGCTCCCTTCAAGTGCTTTCCAACGGTACCTTACTTGTTTGCATGCGACAAACGGTTCGAAAGTTAAGGGGGAGGGGGTGGCTCGTTTTTATTTTTGATGTCTGTACATTGACCTGTGTCCCTAGGCAACATGTCATCAAAGATTTCAGCGTTCCTAGGAACTTCTCTATGAGAGAGGCTTGGATGAGCATTCACTCGACGGGTGTGGACAGCTAGAAGAGGGACTTTAGGTGGCGGTTGGCCCACAATGTCTTTCCGACGAGGAGTAGACAGCTTCTCTGGGGAGGCATCCCCTCTGATAAGCGCCTGTCGTTTACGGCCATTGAGGACACGTTCCATCTCTTCTGGGCCTAACCCCATGGCGCACCAGGTTTAGCAGAGAATTTGGGTTTGGCACAAGGGGTTTTACCCCCACCAGTTTCACCCGGCAAATTGATTTTATCTACATCCTGCCCCGGCGGCGGGCAGAGAGGTCTTGAGAACGATTATCACCGAGGTCTGATATAAGATGTGGAGGGAGAGGAACCGGATTCTGCATTCCCATGACTGCTCACTCGCAGTGGCGGCTCGTGCTCCTGAGAGTGTATGTGCTGCGACGTACTGATTTACACGCGGTCTGCGACCCCCACCTCTATCCCGCCCCCACTACCGCTTTCACTAATGGCCTTAAGAATTGGGCAATGGGATCATCTTGATCATCCGGGAAAATACCCGAGAGCAGATTTTTGTAATTACCTATAAATTAATATGATTATTCATTGTTCACTTCTTTGGCGTTAAGGTTAAATTTGTAATTGAATATTCGACAGAGTATTAAGATTAATATTTTGCGGAATATACGGCTTGATTAATCTGCCCCAACTTCAGTTGCTTAGAAAACGTTATCAGATCTTGATCATCGTGGAAAATAGCCGAGAACAAAATCAAAGTTCTGTAAAAAGAACGAAAGTTTATTTATTTACTCATTTATTTTTATTTATTTATTTATTTTAAGTAGGCTTTTATTCAGTTTCATATTTTTAATACGAAACTTTTTTTCGTTGTGCTTCAATATACAATTCAGTCAATCACTCTTGCAACTTTATTATTTGCGATTTTTAATGCACTTTGAAGAACTGAAATATTAATTGATTTTGTATATGAATGAACGAAATTACTCAACGCATTGCACAAGTAAAGAGTTTATGAAATGCAAAAGAAAAAAAAAATAACGTAGATAATAAATTGCACATGGATCAAGCTTTAGTTTCAGCCCCCTCCCCCTGAAATAGATTACGAAAACCACAGAATAAAGAACAAAAAATTAGAAACACAGATAGATTTTAACTGAATGATCAAGCAAACGTTATGAAATAAACAATCAGATAAGTTTTCCCTCTATTCTATTGGTCAACTGCCCTTCTCCCAGTTCCGATGCGAGAAAGAGGGGGCTGGTGGTCTTTGGTTTCAACGCCGTTGGCTTCCGGCGATCTTGTATCGTGCTGAGAGAAATACAGCACGCTGGAAACCCTTGTGGCCGGTTTGATAAGAGGACCCCCAAGAGGTGTGTGGTGTAGGAGGCAGGAATGACACGCTGTTGGTGCCGTGCTGCTTGGTATGTTACACGAAAGGACGCAGCAGAACCAAGATGCTATTCTCGTGTGCTAACCGCCACCACAGACCGAATGACGAAAAGGAGCCTTGATTACGGCCCGTCTAAAGATCAGATTTTGGTCTGGCAGCAAATCATATGCATGCACTTGCAGGCTTTCAGCTACAATAAACAATACGAATCTGAATTCAAATTTTTTAGCGTGCTGCAGCATGGCAGCACGTAGTCACCGGCTACCACTGCTCACTCGGGCTTCTCTCCAAGAACAGTAATTCTTCAAGTCAAGTGTGAGCTTCGGGACACAGGGCGAGAGTGGACGCCCGCACTTTGACCGACCGGGCCTTTAGGTATCGGTGAGGGCCTTGGCCTCGGATAGTTACCGGGACCAAGGACAACTACATCTTTAATTGGAGGTAACTTACCACGTTTGTTTCGGCACCTGATGCCCGAGGAGTCCCTCCGGGGAGTGTTAGGCCTTTTCTAGTGTCATGTTTTTGTGACTTGTGTTTGTTGTTTTTGTTGGAGGGTGAGGAGTTTTTTTTTCTCCGACCCCCTCATCGGTAGTTCATTATGTTTCGTCCGAGGTCGAGGCTGGCGGTGCAGGCCTCTGACAGAGACGGCAGGAGTCTGTGTAAGTTTGGGGGAATGAGTGTTTTAGTGTGGTATGAATTAATGGCGTCTGAAGGGAGGGTCTTGTGTATTTGCTGCTTATGGTGTGCCGCTTCCATGTGGATGTGGTTAGGGGAGGCACCTGCCATGCGTCATGTGAGTGTCTTGGTGCACCTGTCGACCCGGTGTTCTCTCTGACAGTCTCACGTCCGGGTCGCTGTCACTTGGTCACCTCTGAAGGTGAGTTTTGTCTGCCTACATGGATGTTCCGGGTGCACCTTGGGGTCGCACCCACCGTTCTTGGTGACCTCGCCGCCAATTTGTGTGCGGGTCCTTTCGAGTTCTTCGGAGGATCCGAATGACTCGGGGTTTGTCTGGTGTTGCCTGTTGGGCCGTTGTGGGAGTGTATGTAAACATCAGTGAATACGTCCAGGTGTTTACCTGCGGCGTGGTGAACAGTGTGAAGACGTTGCATTGCAACAAAGTTCGTGCGAGAGCACATTAGGGTACTTACCTCTCACAGCCCCCATGATTTGGAGGTCCTATACGAAGACAAAGTGCCGGGCCTGAATAATGAAACACTTTCATCCCATATTTAGCAGATTCATGTGCTTGCTTTCAGTACCGCTTAAACTGGAGCCCGAGTTTCTCAGAGTTCTGGCACATTTCCATTTAAAGGACAGAATCCCGTGTTTTTACTATAATTATAACAGGAATTGAAATGATCAATATGCATTTTACGTTTTCGGTTTTATATGGATTTAGGACTGATGAGAACGTATTTGGAACTACTACCTGTGAAGGTAAAACGAACTTTCATCTTTTCTGCTCGGAAGGATCGAGTATGATTGTCATTTGCTGACTGTCTTTCATATGATCTTGATGATCATATGTAGAGGATTTTAGGAAGGGAGTGTCTGACCCCAGGTCTTAAACAACCCTTAGAAATAGGAAGCTAGGAGATTTGGGCTAGATTGTCCGATACGAAAGTGACACGGAAGGGAGATAGAAAGGGGAGGAAGACGCCCTTATTAATTACCGGGGGGGGGGGCAGTACCCGAAAATGAGAGACTGTCTTTCAATTTACTTCCTTCTCCCTTTAGTGTGCTCAAAACGACAGTAAAGGTTTTTTGTCGTGGTCGTAAGAGGAAAATTTTATTTTAAACTAACGGCGCTTTCACTCAGCAATTACAGTTTCGTTGTAAAACACTGTTATAAAAGTGTTTTACAATGAAACTGTGAGATTCCTTCAATTTTCTGACTAATATTATAATGTAGTCAGTGAATTATTTAATAATTACGGAACATCATAAATTAAAAATAAAGCATTTGGCACTAATACAATTAAAAAAAATTCACCTTTTCGTATGCCCTGTACTATCGTGTTGCATTACTTTCCTAATTTTTTATAATTTAAAATGTTATATTTTTCTTTGTCTAATTTTTTTAATTTGAAATATCTTTATCATGAATCTCTTACTAAGTATATGTGGAGTGTTATAAAAGGTGATTTGTAAATAAAATGTATACTTCCTGTTTCAAGTGGAAACTCTTATGTAGGTTCCTACCCTCTCAGTTGGTTGTCTGATCTGTGTGGAAGGAAGTGAAAATGGCATTTTTAAAGGATCCTTACTTGAAGTTAAAATAAAGTATTTATTAAACATCTTAGTTTACTAAAATTATGAATGGATGAGATTATGAATGGATGTTCGTGACTGCCACGGAAGGGACCTCAGGTTCGATGCACTAAATATCCGCCGGGTACTGCCCCCCCCCCCAGTAATAAATAAGGGCTTCTTCCTCCCCCTTTCTACTTCGATTCCGTGTCACTTTCCTATCGGGCACTCTAGCCCAAATCTCCCAGCTTCCTTTTTCTAAGGGTTGTTTAAGACCTGGGGTCCAACACTCCCTTCCTAAAATCCTCTACATATGATCTGATCTGATCTGAATGGAAAAATAAGGTAAAAGATTAATAGATTCCTTAACAGTCCCTCATGCGTCGGCCTTTTGTTTGAGTCGGGCATGAATTATAAATTAAAAAAAAAAAAAAAAAAAACGGAACCCAAAAGTATTTGTGCTGAATAAATAGAACAAGATCTGTAAACTCAATGCACCGAGGTTGTCTTATTTATGAACTTTGGGGGGGTCTTTCCAGTGCAAGTGGCAAAATTAAAACGGAATTTCCGTTGTTATTTAGCCATCAAAATAGTTTAAAATCGAGTTGCTAAGCAAACCCTCAAGTTTAATTGCATTTGTCTTTCACTAAAAGAATCAACGTATTGTATCACTTGCCCTCGAAAAACACCCCCCTAAAAAAATTAATAAATACAAAAAACTTATAACATTGAGTTTACTGATCTTGTTCTATTTACTCAGTACAATTACCTTTTTTCACCATCGCAAATATCTGTTTCGAATAGTTGGAAAGAACATAGTTTCAACTGTTATAGTTTCGTAAGCATCTAAGTACGAGAGATCACCGTCACGTTAGATAGCACCAGACCACTAGGTAGGGAGGTCACGGCAAGGTCTCCCTCAAAGGTCTTCGTGTGATGACGTCAAGAACTGGTGCTGCGGCCTTGTTTCAGGGGGCGTTGGCTGAGCTCTATCGTCCTCCAGTAGGGCGACAAAGATGAGGATCACACTCATCTCAAAATTAAAAATCCGTGGTTTAAATCGCAAAAGCCTCGAGCTCAAACATAAAGAAACGTTGAGGGACACACGTCGTACTTCGGCGATGGTTGAACTACTTGGAAGCCGATCGCGGAAGTTTATCCAAACCATGTAAAACGGGATATGAAGTCGTAAAAAACATTTTCTTACTTGTTCAGTGTGAAATTTATTTCAAGAAAACGCACGCAGGGTATCAATTGATGGGTGAAGTGGCAGTTTTCCACGATGTTTTGAGAGCAGAAAATTGATACGTCAAAGTTTTTTTTATCAAAGACCGTACCCCTCCTTCCAACGGACACAGCTGAGGACGACGTAACTATCCAATGCCTGACTCAATCGAGCGTGAGTTAACATCCCTTCATGCTCTATCGAGTTAGGCTGGGAACTGACAGAAGGCCCAGGAATTATAGCGTGGTATCCCAAGAAGAGCCGAAGTCAAAAACCTAAGTAAACCCACCGGCAATTGCCGCAGAAGGATAAAAGTAATTTTTCGAAAGTCTAGCCAAATTCTCTAGAATTGGATATAGACTACACGAGAAACAAGTTTGACGCATGATAAAATATAAGCCAAAATCAGCTTTAGTTTCTCGAAGCATGTGGCTCACACATTACCATGGGTGGACATTTTTATGCAGATTGAAAACGACAAACTTTGTTACTTTAATAGAAAGTGACAAACCGTAAGTATTTTATTTCTCTCACATTTCTTTGGTCTATTTTAGATGAACATATTGATATGTTTCGTGACATCTACTTGAGTTCTTCGGAATTTTTCTGCGGCGTTGGGTTACCATTTGGTTTGTTTTTTTACCCAGGGATAGTTATCCAAAGATTCCAACCTAGGGTCATCTACTTGGGTTCTTCCGAATCGTTCTGAGGCGGTGTATGTCCTATTGGTATGTTTTGTAACCCAAGGATGCGTGCCCTGGGATCGTAACCCTAGGATCACCACCTGTGCACATCTACTTGAGTTCTTTGGAATCTTTCTACGGCGTTGGGTCTCCTATTGGTTTTTTTTTACCCAGTGATAGTTATCCAAAGATCCCAACCTAGGGTCATTTACTTGAGTTCTTCCGAATCTTTCTGAGGCGGTGTATGTCCTATTGGTATGTTTTGTTACCCAGGGATGCGTGCCCTGGGATCGTTACCCAAGGATCACCACCTGGAGACATCTACTTGAGTTCTTCGGAATCTTTCTGCGGCGTTGGGTTACCTATTGGTTTTTTTTAACCCAGGGATAGTTATCCAAAGATCCCAACCTAGGGTCATCTACTTGAGTTCTTCCGAATCTTTCTGAGGCGGTGTATGTCCTATTGGTATGTTTTGTTACCCAGGGATGCGTACCCTGGATCGTTACCCAAGGATCACCACCTGGGGACATCTACTTGAGTTCTTTGGAATCTTTCTGCGGCGTTGGGTTACCCATTGGTTTGTCTTTTTACCCAGGGATAGTTATCCAAAGATCCCAACCTAGGGTCATATACTTGAGTTCTTCCGAATCTTTCTGAGGCGGTGTATGTCCTATTGGTATGTTTTGTTACCCAGGAATCACAACCTGGGGACATCTACTTGAGTTCTTCGGAATCATCCTGCTACTGTGGATGGCCCATAGTTTTGCTTTGTCACCCAAGAATGTGTGCCCAGGGACCGTCACCCAGGGATCCCAACTTGAGGAATATTTGCAAAAGCACTGGATTTAAACAATGTAAAAGCATTGTGTTGACAGAAACGTTACAAGACTGCACTCCAATGTTATGTATGGATGAATTTCTTTAAACGGGGATTCATTTTTACTTATCATTTGTTACAGAAAAGTGCGGCACATCTTTCACATAATTTGTATGGGAGGCTTTTCTTAAAGTTTTAACAGGCGTCCTCAAACTTTCTACTGAGGTCTGACGGTTAATTCCATCTGCAATGCTTTTATATTTAGGCAAAAAGTCCTTCAAGAAAAGAATTTTCATGCACGTGTGTCTACTTGCATGTATTTTTGGTGTGCTTTTCCTGAATCATCTCTTCAGTTGAGAAAGTGAGATTTTCGTTTCTGTTAACGAAATAAAAACTCCCTTGTAGGAAAGGATCTCCTTATCCTTCACAGTCGTGAAGTCCAAATATACGAATTGAAGATTCCATTTTTCTGCCGTATGAAGTTCTGTAGCCTCATCTAACCAAATATTGTAATTAGTGCTCTCCGAAGTATTGCCTAAAGTAACGTGACGGTAATTTTTTCACGAAAATTAGTTTCTATTTCTTGAGAATTCAGAAAATTTGTAGAATGTTTAATAGGTATGCGTGGAATTATTGTTCGAAATGTCTGTAAGTGCTCCATTCACCCGTCACGATAACGGAATATCTGTCTTACGAAGGTCTGCAGTTTTTTGGGTTATAGGAACCAGCGTTGCAGCAGATCGAGAATTTGAATGGCATACCTGCATCCTGAAATTCTTTGAGTTTCTTCCGAATGTGCTCAGGCACGGTTAACTGGGATCATCAACTATTGATGTTACTGCTCACAGTTACAGTTGAAAATCCCAGTTAGCCGTAGCTCAGGATTCTAAACCCTGAACAAGTCTGCCACTGCTGATCCTTCTCTTACAGATTTTTTTTGTCGTTTACTTTGAAGATGACGACTCGTCCTTCCTGCATCATTTCAGGTCTTGAGACCGCAAAATTCAGAGTGCGACATGTTTTGCTAATAAAGAATTAAAAACTTTCATTTAAATCGAAAGATATTATCAGTTTTCTCTATTTATTTATACATTTTCCCTATTTTATACATCATTACGATTATCACGATAATCTTTCAATTGTGTTATCGTATGTGTAGTTTTCTGCGAGCTATATGCAAGAGTTGCCACGATATCGACGTACAAACATTTCGAAACCACATGTCTGTAATTCGGAAAATCAGCTCCAGTTTTTATTCTATGTGAGTTTTGTTACATATAAATCGGCCTGTTCCTCCCGCGAACTCATTTTCAGCTTAATTACTGAACATGCACAACATGTCTTGGTAGAAAGAATTTATAACCATTGTTTGGAGAATGTATGCAGGAAGCTTCATTCCTACCAAAATGTCGTCCTCTTGAAGAACAGCATTTTAGAAAAATCTCAGAAAGCACATGGAATCTAACAACACAATAATATGCAAACATCTAATACGTTGCAAGGAAGAGACCCAAATTGAAAATGCTCGTTGGTGAGCGACTATCAACTTTCAGAGCGTTACTGGTGTAATCGGTGAAGATTCCAGCCACTGATACATGTAATGAGAGAAAAGACGGGCACCGGCTGATTTTCTCGTGTCAAAGGCATATGCTTCTTTATACATAGATAAAAAAACCAACCCGCTTGGCCAGCGTGGTGAGTTATGGCCAAACCCCTCCAAAATGACTCCACAACTTAAATCTTGGCCCTCAGTCTCCGGCAGCTGGAATGTACCTGGCCAAGGCAGCGGCCAGTGCGACATGAAGGCAGAGGGTGCTAAGAATCCCCGGAGGACCGGACTAGGCTGCCATCTGATGCTGACCTTGGCAACGTACAATGGACGCTCCCTATCTTCTGATTCAAGGCTTCTTGAATTGGAAGAGGAACTACAAAGGATCAAGTGGGACATCGTGGGGCTAAGTGAGGTAAGGAGAAGATCTCATCGAACTGAAAAGTGGACATCTCTTCTACTATCGTGGGACAGATACTGGCAAAACTAGTGGTGTTGGATTTATAATAAACAAGAAACTGAAGGATAAAGTGGTAGAAGTTGAAAGTTCCTCTGACAGAGCTGCACGACTCGTTATCCAACTCTCGAGAAGATACCAGGCTCAGATTATTCAAACTTATGCACCCACCACTAGTCATCCTGAAGAAGAAATTGAAGAATTTTTTGAGGAAATTTGTCATCTAAATAATAAAGGTAAGCAGCACTTGAAGATAATTATGGGAGATTTCAATGCAAAAATAGGGCAACGGCAACAGAATGAAACTTCAGTAGGTAAATTCGGTCACGGCAACAGAAACCAGCGTGGAAATACTCTCGTTGAGTTTGCAGAGGCAGAAGGGTTTTTCATCTTGAACTCCTTCTTCAAGAAAAAGCCACACAGGAAATGGACATGGAGACATCCAAATGGGACGACAAGTGAAATTGATTTTATTATGTGTAACAAAAAATTCTTCATAGAAGACTGCAGTGTGCTAAACAAGTTCAACACAGGTAGTGACCATAGATTGGTGAGATGTAAGATGCACCTCAACACTAAACTTGAACGTGGCAAGCTCATAAGACAAACAAAATCTATTGACATAACCAACATTAAAAAACACCATAATACCTTCAAGTTGGAACTGAAGAACAGGTTCTCTGCTTTAGAAGGCCTAACATCGGAAGAAGTGGACATCTCTGAAGTTAACAGAAAAGTAACCAAAGCTCTTATGGAAACAGCAACAAAATTAGCTGGGTTTAAGAACAAGTTGCATGTAAATAAATTATCAGGAAAAACGAAAATGTTGATGCAAAAAAGAAGAGAGATGAGGACAACTAAAGAAGATGTGACTTCCAAAGTGGAATATATAGAGCTATGCAAGACAGTACGAAAAAGTATCACTGAAGACGTAAGAAAATTCAACTGTGAACTAGTGAGGAAAGCAATTGAAAACAACCAAAGCCTAAAGATAGCAAAGGGACATCTCAGTAAGGGAAGAAAACAGATTATGGCACTGAGAAAAGAAGATGGTTCTGTAACAAGAAATAGAGGCGAAATTTTGACAAGAGTGAAAGATTTCTACTCCAAATTATATGAAAGGGATGATACATGCACTCCAGACATCATGAAAGATACCAGTACCAGAGTTCCTCCAGTCCTTCCAGCAGAAGTTGCACGTGCAATCAAGAACATGAAGCGGGGAAAAGCTCCAGGAGAAGATGGAATTACTGTAGACATCATACAAGAAGCAAGTGGAGAAATCGAAACAGTACTCGCCCAAATTTTCACTCGATGCCTTAATGAAGGAAAGATTCCTGAGGATTGGAACACCGCTACAATGATCCTGCTACATAAGAAAGGTGACATTGAGGATCTCGGAAACTACAGACCTATCAGCCTCCTATCAGTAGTTTATAAAATCTTCACTAAAGTTCTTTCACACCGCCTGAAGGTAACACTGGACATGGCTCAACCGAGAGAACAAGCTGGATTCAGGAGTGGCTACAGCACAATAGATCATATCCATGTGCTGAGAGAACTAATTGAAAGATCAAGGGAATATGAACTTCCATTGTGCATGGCTTTTATCGATTATGAAAAAGCCTTTGATTCGGTGAAACCATCAGCAGTTACAATGGCTCTGAAAACCTGCGGTATTGAAGATGCATACATTAATATTATTAATAACATCTATGAAAATGCAAGTGCAAAGATTAGGCTGTTTGAAAATACAACACACATAAAAATTGGAAAGGTAGTGAGACAAGGTGACACCATATCTCCGAAGCTCTTTAATGCCACATTGGAGGGTGTTTTTCAGTCACTGAGCTGGGAAAACAAAGGGATAAAGATTAATGGAGATTATCTAACCCATCTTCGTTTTGCTGATGACATAGTCATTTTTGCAACTACCCCATCAGAGCTGCAGAGTATGATCCAGGAACTTGCTGACAAGAGTAAAGAAGTGGGATTAAAAATGAACTTTCAGAAGACAAAAGTGATGTTCAATGCTTTTACAAGAAATGAAGATTTATCGATTGATGGAGAAAAGCTGGAGATAACAGATACGTACGTTTATCTTGGACAGCAGATATCAAGTGAGGGTCACATTGATGAAGAAATTAATCGGCGTACAAAACTTGCCTGGAGAGTTTTTGGAAGAAACAGCATAATTTTCAAGAGCAATATGCCATTATGTCTTAAAAGAAAAGTGTTTGATCAATGCATCCTTCCAGTGCTTACGTATGGTGCAGAGACGTGGACCTTAACTAAAAGAGACATACAAAGGCTGCAGACAACTCAAAGCAGCATGGACAGGTGCATACTTGGTGTAACCAGGAAAGATAAGAAGAGGAACTCGTGGATCCGAAAAATGACAAGAGTGGAAGACATCATGATTAGAGTTAAATCCCTGAAATGGCAATGGGCTGGACATACTGCCAGAAGGACAGATCATCGATGGACAGCCGAAATTTTAGATTGGATTCCAAGGGACAGGAAAAGACCCAGAAGAAGACCACATGGGAGATGGGTGGATGAAATTCGAAAGTATGCAGGGGTGACATGGAGGAGACTGGCACAAGACAGACTGTTGTGGAGGAAACTTGGGGAGACCTTCGTCCAGCAGTGGATTGATAATGGTTGACAATGATGATGAAACTATCTCTACGAATAAAATCTCGAGAAAATATTCATCCGATTTAAAATATTATGAGATTTTCCCATTAAATACTTTCAATAATAAACTTTCTAAAATAGAATTTTTAATTAATGAACTGTAAGATAAAATGCTTCCAATACCTCGATTAAAAAAATCCCTTTTGTAGGGATTTCATTAAAATACAAATCACTGTATTGCTGACAGCAGATGTTGCCTTCTACCTAAATTCCGTTTTGTTATCGAACGGTTATGGTACAACATTCTGAGAAGGGATGTATGTACGATTTATAACCATTTCCTTTACAAAATTTGTGATACCGTGCACGAAACAGCTTCTGGTATTCAGCTGAGTATTTTTTTCTAAACTAAGTAGTGACTTATACTACCTATAGATAAGTAAATAAAAATTTTAAAAGTTGGAAGCATTTCTAAATATCGTCGAATTTACCGTGTATTTTTCGTTGTTCAACAAGTTTTTAAATCTACGTCTCACTTGAAACCTGTATACCTCTGAAGTTCATAAAATTTCTTTCACCCACTAATATCCTCAGAACATCGTGGTGTTATAAACAGGCTCAGCTAAAGACTCTTAGCTGGTAAACTAAATAAATGACCACCTACTTTGTTTCATCATAAGGGATCTTCAAATAAAAAGCGGTAAAATTATTCTATAGTGATGAACATTCAAAATAATAAAGGAATCGATGTGTGTGTCTGCGTGTTCTCTTCAGGGAGATAGTTTATCGATATAGCCCGGGTAAATTCTTCAATTTTCATTTTTTCTTTTTCTAAAATGTTGCTCTTCAAGAGACGACATTTTGGTAGGAATGAAATTTCCTGCATGCATTCTCCAAACAATGGTTATAAATTCTTTCTACCTGCACTTGTTGTTCATGTTCGGTAATTAAGCTGCAAAACGAGTTCGCAGAAGGAACAGGCCTCACATAGAAAAAAAAAATTGAGCTGATTTTCTGAATTACAGACGTGTGGTTTAAAAAAGTGTGTACGTCGATACCGTGGCAATTCAACATACGAAAAGACAATTAAAAAATAATCGTGATAATCCTAATGAATGAATTAAATAGAGAAAGTGTATAAATCAATGGTTTTTCGCACGTCTTTTGTAAAAAAAAAAGAGATCCTACTTATGTTATCACTTTGTCCGTCCGTCTGAGGACACCATATCTCTGCAACTATTCACACGATCTGAAAAATTCTCTATGCATGCGAACGTTGGAATGTGAGTGATTCCTCCTCCGGATCCCCGTCGACCACTAATTGACTCTTTTCCGCGGGGTTTGATTCTCACCAACTGTACGTACGCTAACTGCCCTTAAAACATGGCCCATAACCCCACGTGGTCTACTGAGCTAGTCTCGACAACAATTCTCGTGAAATCCAAAATACGTCACTGAGACACTCTCCATAGCAAACTGGAAATAAAAGGCTCTGAAACGAACAGCTGTCACCAAGGTCATGTGACCAACTTCACAAAATTTCACGAAGCTGAGACCCTTTTGGTGACGTACATGACAACGGTTCCTTTCAGGTACTCATTTTTCCAGTAGCTATAGACACGTTCAACCACCACCAGTAGTCACTCCGCCACCTTCCCGCCGTTAAATCAAAGTTACCGTTGGTTTCCACAAGGCCAGTAGGACTTAGTTGATGACGAGCTCTTTGCTCATTCTCCATAACTGCGAGTGACATGTGACTTTCTGATTAGCATAATGTCTCTTGAATTTCTCAGTACAGATATTTTGGTGCTTTTACTTTTAGGTGTGTACGAGAGTTTGTATGATGTATTAGTATCAAGCGCTTTCTATAGTTGTGTTAAGAAAAACATACTGTTACACAATGATATACCATGCATACAAAATTGCGAAACATTATTTGAAGTATAAGCATCCCATTCGACCATGACACCTTTCATCAGCACTGGTATGCAGCCTGCTTTTTCAAACGACAATGCCTGGTTACGTGGGCTTAAGTCCTGGCGTTTCATACTTCATCAATCAATGGATCAAAAGTAGGTTTTATCAAATAAGAAAGAGAGAAAGGATTTCAGCCTTACACAAGTATTTAAACCTCTTAGACTGCCGTGGGTGGACAGCATAAAACACCTTCATTCCAGTAGAGGATCCAGCTGGGAAAGATGGAGTGGATCTCTATCTTTCAAACAAACATTCCTTTTTAAATGACCAGTATTGTAAATCATTAACACATATATTTTTGTAATATTGTAGTAATAAACGCGCACATTTTTCAAAAGGAGTTCATAAAGATTAAGATTTACCGTGAATTTGGAGATTAAATGTTCTGTTCTAGCTGATAAGAGAGAGAGAGCAGAAAAAAAAAAAAGAAAAAAGAACTATGGCTTCAAAAACATAAGAAACTCAGAACGGAAGGGGAAAGAGATTTTGACTGATCATGAAAAGCAATGGCTGTGCTTTGTTTAATGTAATATTTCCACACTCTTTCAAGAGAAAATCGCCAGTAAGACAAGGAATGGAGCTGGGATGACTTGATGAAGTGAAGTGAATGGAAGTTCCTTTCAAAAGTTGCGGAAATGATGCATTGAGAAATAATAAACCAATATTTTAAAGAGGAATTACCAGCCGCATTACTTTAGAATAATTCGATGATTCCCGCTGGAAGTTATTTTATTTAAATCAAACCAGCCAAACAGACAAAGCGCAGAGCTCGCTTCCTCGCAAAGCAGACAATTGAACACCAGAAAGTGGTGCTGAGTATTCAGTTGTTTTTCCCCGCTTTGTGCTTCAATAATGTTATACAACCTTTTTGACGGTAAATTTTTTTAAAAAGCCATGCAATGCTAGGGAGGTGAAGTTCTGTCCGAGCATGTCTGTCAGTGACCCTTGCACAAAGTCATCCTGTCAATTTTTTTCTTTAGACAACAACAACCTCCCAGCCGTCGAAGTGAAACTTCTGGATGTGCCCCTGGTCTATTCCCAAGAAGAGCCGAATAATGGGATCAGGAGGGGAAAGACTTGCTTACCCAATTTTAGGGGATTCTTCTGCAAGTGAAGGTATTTCTGTTCCTATACGTTCGGATTGGTACTGTGGAATTGTTTGATCCACTAAAATTTCCCCAGAATCTTCATAGAGGTTATATTAGTTGCCTAAATTCCGGATGCACATATTTTCGTTATGCGATATTTGGCACCTTTAATCTTTTGGAAAAACCTATAAAATTTCAGCTGAGTAGAGGGACTCCTATCAATATACGAATATAGAGCCGATGAGAAGTTGAAATCTGTCACAAGATTAAGGGAATATATAATGTTATTTTCTTATAGGTACCGATGACCCTATTCAAATTAATGCAAGAAAGCATGCCATAAAAACATTATCGTTTTATTCTTTCGCATACTTTTACTTTAACTGACATCATGAAATGGAACCATCTTCAATAAGACACTCATGTGATGGACACTCAGTACTCTTTTCTTCGAAAAAGTAAATACAAGATGGAACACTTCGTTTCAGCTAGAACGCATAGCTGTTATAGGAATAAAATTTCATGTGGCTCTCATTTTTCAGTGAGTGCCTTGCCTGAAGCATTTTCGATCCAGTGGAGAGACGAGTCGGGGAGAGTGAGTATTTTGGTTCTGTCTCTGCTCTTTCTGTTGTGGTGTGCCAGGGAGGCACCTGCCATGGGTCATGTGAGAGCCTTGGTGCACCTGTCGTCCGGGTTGCTGTCACCTCTGAAGGGGACTTTTGTCCGCCTACATGGACTTTTCGGGTTGCACCCGCCGTTCTAGGTGACCTCGCCGGCTATTTGTGTGCGGGTTCTTCGGAGGATCTGTATGACTCGGGGGTTTGTATGATGTTGCTTGTTGGGCCGTGGTGGGAGTGTGTGTAAACATCAGTGAACCATGTCCAGGTGTTTATTTTGGGCGTGGTGAACAGTGTGAAGATGTGTTGCAACAAAGTTCATGTATGGGGGAGGGGACGTCGTGCGAGAGCACATTAGGACGCTCCCCTCTCCCAGCCCCCATGATTTGGGGGTCTTATACGAAGACAAAGTGCCTTGCCTGAAGCATTTTCAATCCAGTGGAGAACTATCTATAGTGTCTTAGCAAAGTTTCTCGGGAGAAAATTATTTCTGACAAGAATTTTTCTTAATTTTTCACATTGTCAAAAAGCTTAGCTCCGATAAACATCTTTGAAACTCACTTTTTTTGTATGAGGGGATTAACGGCCACCGCGAACAACACGATGGGCTGTAAACAATCCGCCGTCCCTGATTTAGGGTAACAGGTTTTAAGGAAGGGAGAAGCCAGTGCAGTAAGAGAAACACAACCACATCTATTCCTCACGGGATTCGAATCTGGACCCATCTTGGACCACTTGGGGCGGGGAATCTACGTTTTGACGATATATTCCCGAAGTGAGTGAGCAAAAGTCACGATAAAAATGTTTTGTCTGAAAGAAAGAGCTAATTCGCGGCTCATCAATTCTCATTTTCTGTTTGTATTGTATAATTTTTTTGTTCCTTTTCACAAAAGCTAAAGAAGAAAATTCTGCAGTTTTGTATGCATTTTTTTCTATAATGGTGATAATTCGTCAGAAATTGAATAAATAAAGTTTTGAGTGGGGTTGTTCCTCAATTTATTTGGGGGGGGGTCATTTAAAACAACAGCAGCTTGATGCAGTCGTTTTAAATTATCCCTAAGATTTGACGTATTGACCGACGTTTTGTAGTTTTTTTCCACAAAGGCTATAATTCTGCGTAGACCTTATCCTTACCAAAAGAGAAATAATGTTGCACAAAAGATATACTACGTTTAACCATTATTACTGATTACCTACTTTAAACAAAAAACTGTTTCAGCACCTGGCGCACCATTAAACTTTCAGTACAAACAACAAGAACAACGCTTTTTGACTTGGACTATATCTGACTGAAACATACACTTTCGCTTTGAGCTTTACTTAACGTAAGGAACAACAGAGTGCAAAGCAGCATTCAGTGAAACCATCAGCTGTTAAAATGGCTTTGAAATCCTGCGGTGTTGAAGATGCATACATTAATATTATTAATAACATCTATGAAAATGCAAGTGCAAAGATTCGGCTGTTTGAGAACATAGCACACATAAAAATTGGAAAGGGAGTGAGACAAGGTGACACCATATCTCCCAAGCTCTTTAATGCCACATTGGAAAATGTATTTCAATCACTGAACTGGGAATACAAGGGGATAAAGATTAATGGAGATTATCTAACCCACCTTCGTTTTGCTGATGACGTAGTCATTTTTGCTACTACCCCATCAGAGCTGCAGAGTATGATCCAGGAACTTGCTGACAAGAGTAAAGAAGTGGGATTAAAAATGAACTTTTAGAAGACAAAAGTGATGTTCAATGCTTTTGCAAGAAATGAAGATTTATCGATTGATGGAGAAAAGCTGGAGATAACAGACGCGTACATTTATCTTGGACAGCAGATATCAAGTGAGGGTCACATTGATGCAGAAATTAATCTGCGTATAAAACTTGCCTGGAGAGCTTTTGGAAGAAACAGCATAATTTTCAAGAGCAATATGCCATTATGTCTTATAAGAAAAGTATTTGATCAATGCATCATTCCAGTGCTTACGTATGGTGCAGAGACGTGGACCGTAACTAAAAGAGACATACAAAGGCTGCAGACAACTCAAAGAGCATGGAGAGGTGCATGCTTGGTGTAACCAGGAGAGATAAGAAGAGGAACTCATGGATCCGAAAAATGACAGGAGTGGAAGACATCATGATTAGAGTTAAATCCCTGAAATGGCAATGGGCTGGACATACTGCCAGAAGGACAGATCATCGATGGACAGTCGAAATTCTTGATTGGATTCCAAGGGACAGGAAAAGACCCAGAAGAAAACCACATGGAAGATGGGTGGATGAAATTCGAAAGTATGCGGGAGTAACATGGAGGAGACTGGCACCAGACAGACCGTTGTGGAAGAGGCTTGGAGAGGCCTTCCTCCAGCAGTGAATTGAAAATGGTTGACAATAATGATGGAGTATAAGTCAGTGGCGTATTTGGGTCCAAGACATGGGTTATCTTACCCCCCCCCACTGTTTTTTTTTAATTGCGAAGTTTATGTTTCAGTTATTAAGTAATAGAAGTAACTTTTTCTCAATTTTAGGTAGGCTACATGCTATTGTTAACATGATACCAAATAATTATAAATATCAGGATTTGAACACTTATTTGTACTTGAGCTTTATTCTTCTGAATAATTTATTTGTACATTAACTTTATTTTTCTTAATATTTTATTTGTACATGAACTTTATTCTTCTGAATACTTTATTTGTACATGGACTTTATACTTCTGAATACTTTATTTGTACATGAACTCCATTCTTTCTTTCATTTTGTGTGAACTTGGAGTGTTACGTTTTCATAGAAAGTTTCTTCCGGGTACTTTTTCATATTTAAAAAGAATGTTTTTCTCTACTGCCAGAATTGCCAAGTTGCTCAAATGTACATGGCCTTATGTGGCTCTAAGATGTATCTTGATTCTTTTTAATGCAGAAAAACTACTTTCGGCAGTTGCAGTTGCTAGTGAAAACTTTAATATTAGGTTTGCTAATTTGTACAGCTCACTAAACACAATGTTCAATTTATTCAACTTTATGTAACAAGTAATGTCTCTTACTGATTTCTTTTTGTGTTCACCAATGGAATAAAACACTTTCAGTTCATTTTTTAGTCGAGCTGTATCAAAATTTTAAGCATAGTTCTTTAAATTCTGACAGTAGATGTTAAGGAAAGCTTTCACAAAATTTATCAAAACAGTTCGAATCCGACAAAGCCACGAATTTAGGATATAATATCACTGATTCATTGACACTTCACACGAACAGAAACAACTCGCGCAAAACACGTGTTGTTACGGGCGGGAGCATGGGAGTGACACATGCAGTAGTCCTAAGTCTTCTCTTTTCTGAGCGAGCCTATGTCCAAAGCAATGGCCACCCGTGCATTCATGTTGTCATGGAAACGCTAGCTGGCGATCGTATCGAACGTCTTCGAATCAGAACTGCGAAGACTGGCAGAGATGGTTGCCTTACAATGACACCATCCGTCCACTAGGAGACCCGTTGATCATCGCTCGCGAGACTAATTCTCTTAATCAAAAGAAGCAAATCCGCACGCGTTTTTTTCGCCGCGAAAGAATCGACACATCTTAATACCTTTGATAATTGACTTTTATTTGTGTATTCTCTGGGCTTTGCAGCTAACCTAGCTAGCCCCGAATATACGACAATAGCAATAACCCTAACGATTTTAGCAGGCAAGTACCTTTCTTCATTGCGAAGCATGACGAACCCAGGAATCACCGTGACGCCGTAGGTCCACCGGTGAGTAGGGAAGAGACGCTGATAGGAAAGGTAAAAAGACAAATAGAGGGGGAAAATTAGAGTTTTTTAGAGAGGTATGCCTTACTTCTGAATGATGTGAAGTCCCGACTAGGGGGGGGGGGGAGGAGGTCGTGTTTTCCTTTGTCCAGGTGTCTGTGTTTAATTATTGATTTAATTGGTAGAGAGCTCAACATGCTTTTTGTCGACTAGTATCCTTTTAGCAGACTTTGCTGCTAAAATAATACTAATCGTAAAAAGGATACTACCCTGAAAAGGGCCTTTTTTCTTTTTAAACATTATCCTAACATTGAGGAGTTTGATTTTGCCTTCCCCCATTATCCTAACATTGAGGAGTTTGATTTTGCCTTCCCCGGGATCCTGCTGCGGCTGTGTGACCTTCTAGGGGCCCGACGTGGAGATGTCCTGCTTCCAGAGTGCTGTCTTTTTCGCGGCAGGGTTGGTTCCCACCGTTGCCTCGGCGTCCGTTCCCTGGGTCGTCCACGTTCTTCCGCCCGGAACCTTTCAACTTTCAGTTCAATGCCAGCCACAACGATTTCAGTTGGCATCACTTCTCTGCGTGACTAGAATACTACCATCTCCCGTAGCGTCCCTGTAAACGGGTGAGAGAGGCGGTCGAAGTTCGGCGCTTTTATGCTCAGTACTCGGAATACTTGCGTGACCGCCTCCAGGTCCATGGACACAGGGATGCCTTTGATGAGGAACTTATTGGCAAGGTTTGGCCACGGGGGTTCCTGAGCCGCTTCGCCGGTCACCGCAGAGCCTTGTGGCCAGTTTTCAATGAATGCTGCTGCTACTTTGGTGGCAATAGCTTGCATTGTATGATCCTCATTGACCTCTTCTCGAACAATGGTCCTAATATTGTCCTCTAAAGTGGCCAATCCAGTATCCAGACTTTGTTCAATGCATTTCACTTGCGCTTCCTTTTCTGTATTCGGATTTCCTTCTGATAGCAGATTCTCAAGTATTGGGTTGTCGGAAAAGTTCTGACGTATTTTAGCCATGTTTTGCAAAGGTCATTTATTGATAGAAAGAACAAAGATCAATCAATGATATAATGCCTGTTTTGTTCGATAACCTTTTGCCATCTTTCAGTGAGCGGAAAGAATGCCTCGTTCATAGAAGGACATGTCTTTCGTGGCAAAAAGCTGTACAAGGTGCTGATTTACAGCCTCATCTGAATTAAACGTTATACCAAGCAAGGACTGTTGAAGAGAGCCAAACAAGTGGAAGTCTGACGGCGCAAGTCAGGCGAGTATGCTGGGTGTGGCAACACATGCCACCCAAGCTCCAATAATTTTTGTCGGGTAATCAAACTTGTGTGTGGTCTCGCGTTGTCATGATGGAACACAACACCTTTACGATGAACGAGCTCTGGACATTTCTGGATGATGGATTCGTTCAAACTGTCCAATTCCCAACAGTACACATTCGAATTGATTGTTTGGTTCCGTGGTAGGAGCTCGTAAAACACGACACCTAAATCCCACCACACCGAGACCAGAACCTTCCGCTGATTAATGTCTGCTTTGGATGTCGTTTGAGGCGAAGCAGCACGTCGGGACCAAGACCGTTTGCGCAGCACATTGTTGTATACAGTCCACTTTTCGTCCCCAGTTATCAGTCGCTTCAAAAAAGGATCGTTTTCTTCACGTTTAATGAGCATATCGAAGATTGAATTGAACGTTATACCATTATACACGCCGTCCATTGAGCTTCTTTGGGTTCATGAGGAACTCACACATCGAGCTTGCTTACGTATCCCAGCTTCTTCAGGTGGTCGTGAACGCTTGAATGATGGATGTGCAATGTGTCTGCAATTTCTCGTGTCGTGTAACGTGGGTTTGACTCGATCAATGCCTTGATTTGGTCGTCATCAACCTCGGTTGGCTTCCCGGACCGAGGAGCATCGTTGAGGTCAAAATCATCAGCACGGAATTTCGCGAACCACCGCTGGCACTGACGTTCTTGTAGAGCATTATCACCGTACACTCTACGCAACTTTTCACAAGCTTGACGCGCGTTCTTCCCTTTACGGAAGTAAAACATGGCGAAAATGCACAGTTTGGTCTTCCATCTTCAACTGGATGTCAAATCCCTGCAAAACAACCAAATCGCTCACTATTCCTTTTAGACTGCAGCTAGAACTGGCACCTGACGAATGCCATAGCGATAACAGAGCTGCGCAAGCCTCTAGGACTTCCAAAACCGCACAACCGCCATCGGGTGCCAAAATACGTCATGACTTTTCCGACAACCCAATAGTTCAGCTGTTGCAGTGAGGCTGTCCAACACCTTGTCGAAATTTGAATCCATGCTTCCACTTCGGGGATTGCTTACAGACTTCTTGCTTCTGCGGATAGTTTCTGTAATAAACTGCATCTTTAACTTGGAACAGAGGCTCGAAGTATTTGTCATTTTCTTGTAGGACATCCGTCCACAGTAAGTAGAGTTTAGGTCCCAGCCACCTACAGCGAGTTCGCCTTTTGGGCAGGACACAGAAACGGAAGGAATGAGAGCAAGTCTAGCGACTTTGACAGAAAGTTTGTAGTGAGATTAGAATACAGTAGATGGCGCCACCGTACAATTACGATGTTGCACATAGAGGGGTGAGAGAATTTCAGGGGGGATAGGAAAGGATACCCATTTAACCAGTGGGTCCAGCCTGGGGGCCGTCACTTAACGTGCTCGTCCGATGCACGGCGGATATTCAGCGATTGTTAGTATATCACACCATCTCTGAAAGATCAGCCCAGGATCGAACCCGAGAACCTTGCATTGATAGTCTGACTCGCTAACCACTAAGTTATCCGCGGCTTGCAGGATAGTTTCTGTGCTGATGCTGCTGCCTTAAATACCCAGTTGGGGCGTGCCTAATTGACCCACAAGCCCCTTCTAACCAGTCGCCGTCAGTTTGCGGCTTCGTCATTGGTTGTCTAGGGGCAGTCCTTTTTTGAGACTGACGACTCCCTGCTTTGAGTAAAATCGGAGTGTTGCTAAGAATCAAACTTGTGTTGAATGGGAGACGCGGTTTCACTGGCCTATTACGTGGCATTATGGACTGCATTTTGATGTTTAGTTCTTCCTTGCGTTTCGCTGACCATGTTTGTTGGCGCTGGCTTTTGTACTGTTGGTGTTGCTGAAATACTACATGTTAGAGCCCCACCACTTTGGTGTTGCTCTAACATGTAATATTTCAGCAGCATTGGTCGCCCCGAATATACGCCACTGATACATATAGCCTTACGTTCCTGACCTTCAGTCAATTCACAGCATAACTCGATCGAACATGAGGGGACGTTCTTCGACGCAAAACAAATCAGGTCGTGCTTAGTTACTTCGATCTCAGCTGTGTCCGGACGTGTGTATGTGTGTATGTGGGGGAGGGGGGGGGTGAGGTTATTGAAAAAATCACGTATGGTTTTTCTACTCTCAAGACCTCGTAAGGAAAGGTCACTTCGTCCATCAACCGATGCACTGCACGAGTCTCGGAAAAAATAGATTTCACTCCAAAGAAGCAAAAATAAAATTCTTACGATTTCAGAGACTTTTCATATTCCGTTCTACGTTCTTTTACGCTTTCCAACCATAGGTTGAAGAAGCGTATATGCACCAGCTTTGTCCGTCCGTCCATCTGTCCGCACGATAACTCACGTGAAAATGGTTCGATTTCGACGAAATTTTAGTATGTGTTAGGGGACCACCTGGGGACGAACCCTATTGAAAATGGGCGAAACAGGGTCAAAGGTCAGGACATAGGAGCGGGATCCATTCCATTGCTCTTATGCGTCATAACTTGCGTAAAAATGGTTCGATTTCGATGGAATTTTAGTGTGTGGTAGGGAACCACCTGGGGACGATCCCTATTGAAAATAAATGAAATGGGGTCAAAGGTCAGGACATAAGTGCGGGATCCATTCCATTGCCTTTATGCATCATAACTTGCGTAAAAATGGTTCGATTTCAATGAAATTTTAGTATGTGGTAAGGATCCACCTGGGGACGAAACCTATTGAAAATGGGCGGAATGGGGTCAAAGGTCAGGACATAAAAGTGGGATCCATTTTATTGCCTTTATGCGTCATAACTTGCGTAAATATGGTTCGATTTCGATGAAATTTTAGTATGTGGCAGCGAATCACCTGGGCACGAATCCTATTGAAAATGGGCGAAATGGGGTCGAAGGTCAGGCAGGACATAAGAGCGGGATTTGTTCCATTGCCCTTAGACGTCATAACTTGCGTAAAAAGTGGTTCGATTTCGATGAAATTTTAGTATGTGGTAGGGAGCCACTGGGGACGAACCCTATTGAAAATGGGCGAAATGGGGTCTAAGGTCAGGACACTGGAGTGGGATCCATTCCATTGCCCTTGTGCATCATAACTTACCTAAAATGTTTCGATTGCGGCAAAACGTTATCATGTTGTTCCGGAGGTATAGTGAACCAGTTCTGTTGAATATACGCGAAACGGGGTCAAAGGTCATTGCACAAAAGCAAGATTTATTCTACAGCCATTATTCTCATAACTTGCGTAAAACTGCTTCTATTGCGACAAAACTTTAGTACGTTATTCTTGAGGTATACTGAACCGGTTCTGTTGAATATCATCGAAATGGGGTCAAAGGTCAGGACACAGGAGCAAAATTTATTCCACACCCATTATCCTCACAACTTGAGTAATAATTTCTGGTATGTTGGAAAGCGTATCATAATCAATGCATTGCATGGTTTTACTAACTTGTTGTTTAAACTTCTGCAATTGGCCCCCCAAGTAGTTCAAGCATTGGCGAAGTGCGACGTGTATCCCTCCGCGCGTTGTCTACGCGTTTCTTTATGTCTAAGAACGTGGCTTTTGCGATTTAAATGACATATTTTTAAATTTTGATTAAATTTATCTGCAGCTTCGTCGTCCTACTGGGGAGCCATACAGCTGACAGTACACAAAATGGAACCTATAAGATAATTGCTTTTTACTTAGCTATTTAGTTTGTTTCATTGAGCGCAAAATTTCAGGGACTTTTCATATTCCGTTCTACGTTGTTTGTTTAAGGTGGATGTCAAGTGAAAATGCGCCACTACCCTTGCAGTGGTTAAAATTTAGTTACTGAAGTTCACATATAAGAAGTGCTTACTGACTCGTGAAATTTGGCACACGGACAAAGAAGACACTGAACTACTCAGTAGCTTGGAAATAAATAAAAAAAAAATTATAGGCAATATTTTAAAATTAAATTTCTGCATGTTGAAGTAATGTTGCATAACGTTAATAGGTGGCGCTTTGCGTACATCAAGTACTGGAAACGTGGCACTTAATTACCTTGGTTCTTGTTATTGAAAGTTCTTATACAGACAATAATAACTCAACGGTTGTAGACTTTTGTTTAGGATGTCAGTAATTATTTAAATCACTTGCGTTACAGTTTATAGGATGTTCTATCTGCAAACTTATGTTAATCAGATTCTTGTAATCTAAGATGCTGGTAGCAGCTTATTCAGAAATCAATATCTGATAAGCGAAATACTTCAGGAAATTCACTCCCAAAACTAAGACCCTCACAAAAAGGAGACGCAAAAAAGCGCGATTTTCAGCGTCATCTATGAGCAGAAGGCTGCATTGGATATGCCTTTATCTCCACTTTAAACCTCTGCAATCGGCCTCCAAGTAGTTTAGGCGTTGGCGAAGCGTATCCCTCCGCGCGTTGCATATGCGTTTCTTTAGGTTTGAGATCGACGCTTTTGTTATTTTAAATCACAGATTTTTAAGTTTTTGATTAAATTTATCCCCAGCTTCGTCGTCCTACCGGAGAGCGATAGAGTACAACAAATGGAACCTACAATATAATTGCTTTCACTTAGCTATTTAGTTTTCCAATAACGTCATCCAATCAAATCCACGGAAAAATATTTGTGCTAACGTACTGCTGTCAATCGTCCGTATCGGATCTAATTAGATCAGAATACGTAACGCAAATCGTCAGAAATCACGTAATAGCTGTGTACTACTGCTCGGAGGTAAAATCTGTAGCGTAAGTGGGAAGAAACGTTTGTTTTGTACGTATTAAAGTACGGATCTCTCATTTTTTGGTTTTTCTTTCTTCTTTTTTTCTTTTGTTATGGAGACTTGAAGTCATGGACGTCGCTAGACTTCGAAATCAGGATGTGCGACGGGTAGGCAAGTATTATTTTTGGTGGGGCAAGCCTAACAGCACCTTTTTTTTTTTTTTTAACGAGACACTGAAAGAATAAATTTCTAATGCTTTTTATTTTCTTTTAATTGAAGAATAACGACCACCGTGAGCAACTCAATGAGCTATAAGCAGTCGCCCGTCCCTAATTTAGGGTCACAGGCTCCAGGGAAGGGAGAAAGCCCGTGCCGTAAAACAGACACAACATCCATGCCTCATCGGGATTCGAATCCAGACTCTTCTCTGACGAATTGTCATAAGCCAGCGCTTAGACCACAGCGCCACCGGGGCGGTTCCAATGCTTTTCACTAGAGGCTGCAAAAGAATTCGTGGAATTCTGATCCCCTCCACCTGGACACGCATACATGCATGCACCTGACTAATTACGCCACGGGTGTAAGATAAAAGTGTTCGTTAGGGCCGCGGGTGGCCTAGTGGGCAACGTTCGTGACTGCCACGGAAAGGACCTCAGGTTCGATCCCAGGCAAGTACGAACGCTCGATCCACTAAATATCCGCCGTGCGTCGGATGGGCACGTTAAGCCGTCGGATCCCGGGTAGTGCCACCCCTCTAATAAATAAGGGCGTCTTCCTCCCTCTTTCTACTTCGCATCCGCGTCACTTTCCTATCGGGCACTCTAGCCCAAATCTCCTAGCTTCCTATTTCTAAGGGTTGTTTAAGACCTAGGGTCAGACACTCCCTTCCTAAAATCCTCTACATATGATCAAAAGTGTTCGTGGAATGTGACCTTTAACATTTTGCTTGCTCTGGATGCATTGTCTTAAATTTCCTTTCAAAATTACTCATTCTTGCTTACAAAAACAGCAATGTACCTGAATAATTTATTTAAAAGAAAACGTTTTTGTTTATCTAAATCAAATTTTAACATTGTGCCCAGCAGACACAATACCTCACCCTCCCTTAACTTCTTTCCTTCCAGCCAGTGACTTGGCCTTGCACTCCTCTCATACAAAGTAGTCGTCAACCACTTTCCCTTTCCCGGGGCAGTTTAAGGACACTAGTGAAGACTCCAGTTTTTGTCTTGGAATCACCTATTTTGTAAAGAGAACAATTAATAGTGACCCCCTCAGTGAATTCCTTTCCACCCTCCTCATTAGTTTCTTGCCATACAAACATAAGAAACAGGCTGAAACTAAAGAATTCGAAGAGTGGAGAACAACTGAATTTTCATGACCCTGCGGTGCTATTTTGATATCCTTTTTTTGAAACTTAAACAACGCACTTCCTAGGGAGAAATGCGCAAGGTTACATGAAGTAAAACACAAAAGACTTATTACCTGGCAAAGTGCAGATTATATTGTAAAGTTAAATATATTTAAAAATGGCATACTTTGAACTGGGTGGGCGGTAGAGTGGGCAAGGCAAATTTCAGAGTGGTCTTGAGCCCACCCTCGCACTCCCTTGGCAGCGTCCCTGCTTATAGTACATCTAAAAGAACTTATCATTGCGATTTTACTCGTGGCCGAATTGTTGGTAAACTGGATAAAGGGCGGACAACGAGAGACGTACCGAACGGATTCGGAATCACCCAGAGCGCAGCATTACGGATCTGGAAACAATTTCATGACCATGAAATAGCTAGCAGAAGGTTCAGTAGTGGACAACCATGCAAAACTACTCCATCGCAAGACTGTTATCTTGCTGTAACGGTCAAAAGAACCCGTCGAATAACTGCGAGCAAGTTAACAGAACAGCTGGAATCAAGCACACGTAGCAAAATATTGCATCAAACCGTGTCAAGGTGTTTGAATAATTTCAGATTGTATGCCCGAAAATCTGTACGGTGTGTTCCATTGAACCCAGCACGCAAAAGAACTCGCTAACGGTGGAGTCGTGAATACTCCCCATGGAGTGAAGGGCAATGGGCCAATGTTCGGTTCACAGACGAAAACGATTTTATTTATCATCTGACTCTATGCGGCAATACATCTAGAGAGAACACCACACTGCCTATTAAGCCAGAAAAATCGTAGAAATTGATCATTACAGGGGTGGTGACTGGTGGAGTGATGCCTGGAGTTGGATAATGATCAGTGGGCATACAGAGCTTCTAGTGTTGGAGAACGGGCCAATGAGGGCCCAGCTTTATTGTGAGGAGGCCATTTGAGAACATGTAAGGCTGTTTTATGAGGCTGTGGAGAATTCTTCGGGTTTATGGACGACAACGCCCGTCCTCATTGATCATCATGTGTTGATGAACTATTGGAGAGCAAAGGGATGGATCGAACGGAATGTCCTGCCTACTCCCCCATTCTGGATCCAATCGAAAATGCTTGGGACGCTCTGGGGAGGCGCATTGTTAAACGAGATCCCCCATTTGATAACAAAAAATACCGCTGAAAAAAAGAATGGAGAAACCTCAATCAGGATCATCTGGACAGTCTCGTGAAAAGCATCGCCCACCGATGGCAATCATGCATTGCAATCAAGAGCGGACTTATACCATTTTAAAATGATCCATGAAAAATTACTAATTTTTTTCTGTCAATTTGTACTAATGTCAGAAAATGATTTGTTCTGTTCTTTTACCAATTTTCTCTACTAATAAGCACAAATTCATGTTATCTTATTTGCGTATGTGTAATTTTCATCTTTGTTTACTCCCTGTTAAAATATCTTTATCCACATCCTGTTGGAATAAAAGTATACTATGAAAATATAAGTGATCCCTAATTTTTGGACGTGAGTGTACATACATATATTCGTTAAAATATTCTACCCCGTTTTGTTTTTCATTGTAGAATTATTTATTTCACACACACACACTGAAATACATACGCATATTCTTAAAATTATTCAACTCTGTTTCGCATTTCATTGTGGAACTATTTATTTCACGTAGTGGCGCAAGGGCAGCCACAATTTCAAATGTAAACAAATCCGCCTTCAACTGCAGCGGAAGAATTTACATAACACCTCGGAAGTAATTCCGAAGAATCTACTGTATCTCATTTCCACTCTCAGAGGTACTTCAACGTCCACTGGCTAGTCGAAGTTTTCAACGCGGATTGATTCGAACGGTGCTCTGCTTCGTAAAAGCTGCTCCGTATTTCTTCCCACTAAGAAATTTTGCGTATGCACAATGAAAGTCGCAGTCGCTCAAACGACTATTAAATGTTCTAGTCGTAACAGGAAAATTTTATTTAAAACTAAAGGCACTTTCCCTTAGCAATTATTACTTTCTCGTGAAATACTTTTATTACGATTTCTTGTTCGCAATTTTCTTGTACAAGACGGTACTTCAGGACAAGAAATAGCAATAAAAGTGTTTCACAAGGAAGTAATAATTGCTGAGGGAAAGTGCCATTAGTTATCAATAAACTTTCGCTCTTTCGACAACAACAAAAACATTTTATTGTCACTTTAAGCACACTAAAGTGAGAAGAAAGTAAAATAAAAGGTCAGCAAAACGGCAATCGTACTTGCCCCTTTCGAGAAGAAACCAAGTTTCGAATTAAGTTTTGAAACTCCCAATTTCATACAATATCGAAAACATAAAATGGATATCGATAACTTCAATTGCTGTTACAATTATAGTAGAAACACAGGATTCTGTCCTTTAGATCGAAATGTGCCAACATGGCGGAAATTCAGGTAATAGTTTCAGCACACATAAAAGTAAAGCATGTAGCTGTTGAAAATGCCACATCCATCAAGACCGGCACTAGCATGAAAAATTGTTTACGTAACCGTATTCTTTATAAGCAGAAGTAAGGAAGGCTTCTTTCTTGTATTTATCTTTTCGAACAAAAGAGTGCTGAGTGTCCCTAACTTAAGTGTTTTATTGCAATGGTCCGATTCCATGATATCAGTTAAAGTAAAAATATCGGGAGTAAAACGATAATGATTTTATGGTATGCTTTCTTGCATTAGTTCGAATGGAGTCATCGGTACCTATAGGAAATTGACATTTAATATTTCCTTCCCCTTCTGATAAATTTCAATTTTTCATCAGCTTAATATTCGTATCTTTAAATGAAGTTCTTCGGCTCAGCGGAAAGGTTATACGTTTTTCAAAGGATCAAAGGTGCCAAAAATAGCAAAACGAAAATATGTACATTCAAAATGTAGGCAACTAATACCACCACTATAAAGAATCTGGGACAATTTTTGGGAATTAAGTAATTCGACTGTATTGATCAGAACGTATAAAGACAGTAGTATCTGGACTTTCAGGAATATTCCCTGAAATAGGAGGCTTCCCCCCCCTCCGGATCTCCATTATCACACTGTCCTTTGGAACGGAGCAGGATGGGATCCAAAAAGGTCCCTTACGGAATGGGGTTTGTTCTTGTCTCAAAAAAAAAAAAGATTGGTAGGGAGATTTCATGGAGGGGTAACACACACACACACACTGGCAGATCTTAAGCGTCTCTGGCATTTGCATGGCTTTTTAAAAATTTTACATCAAGAAAATCGTGTAAACTTATAAAGCATAAAAGGGGAAAAACAACTGGAAAATCAGTACAATTTTGCTGGTGCTCCTGCCTGCTTTGCGAGGTAAAGAGCTCTGTGCTTTTGAAATATCTAGTTTGAATAGAATCTTTCAAAATAAATTTGATCCTTTCTGTTAGGGAGGTTTAATTTGATAAAAATAAATCCAGCTTGAATCATCGAATCATTCTTGAATAACATGACCCGTAATTCCTATTTAAAAATTTTGTTTATTTTTTTCTCAATGCAGGATTCCCACTTTTTGAAAGGAACTTAAAATCCCTTCACTTCATTAAGTCACAGCTGCGTCACTGGCGATTTTCTCTTGAAAGTTTATGGAAATGTTACTACGGGCGTCGCTGGCTTTGTGGGGGTCGGGAGACGGGGAGATATGGCCCCTCCAATATTTCTGACTGCAACCCTGTTCGTATTTCGCATTTTTTACTTTCATTCTCTCATCACTGACTCAACTGAACTTTTTATTTGGGCTGTCCCTTCTGTATAAGGGTATTCGAGAGGTCATTTGATTGTTGACTCCAAAGTTTCCTAACCACATGGGAGCAGAGTGGATCTGTGTTTTCTTTTAATGCCCGCGACCCCCATCACGGCCCACGTTCTGTGAAATCAGTAAATTGAGCGGGTGAGTCAGACAGCTTTGCTTTCTTTTGCCTTGCCAGAGGAGAAGTGGGAAGGCATTGCTCTCGTATTTCACTATTGTATATACGGAATTGTGATTAATGCCATTTCCGCCACGTGATTGGTTCTGAGTTGCTTCGGAGATTGCCAGTAGGTGGGGCCTATGAGGAGTCACGTAACAAGAACAATATTTTATTATGGGAAGTTCTGCTTGCTAAGAAATTCACTGTGAGGTTACTTAACATATGTGACAAATGATCATATTGAATAATACTGTAAAATTAGTTTGTGTACGAAATCATAAGGAATATTTACATTTTTTCAGATGAATACAAGTCGAAATCTATCTTAATATTAAAACTGCGGACGACTTCAATAAACAGCTAGTTGAATACAAAGACACCGTATCGCCAAGACGTATGTCATCTTCACCTGTGGTATCGGCCAAAAGATGGCAGCACATCAGCTGAGAAGCCATCGCGATTTGTGTTATTCTGAATGGGCTTAAATAAATAAAGGATACTAAAAAATACCCTTTTGAAGGTACTTTCTGTTACCTTAAAAGGCCCTTTAACAATGAAAAGTCTGTTTCCACACCGAAATATTTATTCTGACTCAAAATTAGTATAACTATACTAGTAATCCGAATTTCTTGGTGCAGAATAGAAAATCTGGTTGATGTGAAAAATCTTGAAAACTTTGATTTCCTATTCTACACCAAGAAATTCAGATTACTAGTATAGTTATATTATTTTGAGTATAGTTGGTGTACGGTTACTATTTATTAATTATTTATTCTGACGATCAAGTTTTTTTCCTCATGAATGTGAAGAGGCCTAGCTAGAGAAAAAAAAAATCATATAAATTGATTTTGTGCCAGCAAAGAACTACCAAATGATGTGAAGTAAAACCTGAAAACAGTATTCTTTTGAAATAAGACAATTCCATTAGAACAAATACTCCAGAATGTTGTCTGCCATATATTGTGTCTAATTAAATAGTTTGTGATCTGATATTACATGCACTCCAGACATCGTGAAAGATACCAGTACCAAAGTTCCTCCAGTCCTTCCAGCAGAAATTGCACATGCAATCAAGAACATGAAGCGGGGAAAAGCTCCAGGAGAAGATGGAATTACTGTAGACATCATACAAGAAGCAAGTGGAGAAATCGAAACAGTACTCGCCCAAATTTTCACTCGATGCCTTAATGAAGGAAAGATTCCTGAGGATTGGAACACCGCTACAATGATCCTGCTACATAAGAAAGGTGACATTGAGGATCTCGGAAACTACAGACCTATCAGCCTCCTATCAGTAGTTTATAAAATCTTCACTAAAGTTCTTTCACACCGCTTGAAGGTAACACTGGACATGGCTCAACCGAGAGAACAAGCTGGATTCAGGAGTGGCTACAGCACAATAGATCATATCCATGTGCTGAGAGAACTAATTGAAAGAGCGAGGGAATATGAACTTCCATTGTGCATGGCTTTTATCGATTATGAAAAAGCCTTTGATTCGGTGAAACCATCAGCAGTTACAATGGCTTTGAAATCCTGCGGTATTGAAGATGCATACATTAATATTATTAATAACATCTATGAAAATGCAAGTGCAAAGATTCGGCTGTTTGAAAATACAACACACATAAAAATTGGAAAAGGAGTGAGACAAGGTGACACCATATCTCCGAAGCTCTTTAATGCCACATTGGAAAATGTCTTTCAATCACTGAACTGGGAAAACAAAGGGATAAAGATTAATGGAGATTATCTAACCCACCTTCGTTTTGCTGATGACGTAGTCATTTTTGCAACTACCCCATCAGAGCTACAGAGTATGATCCAGGAACTTGCTGACAAGAGTAAAGAAGTGGGATTAAAAATGAACTTTCAGAAGACAAAAGTGATGTACAATGCTTTTACAAGAAATGAAGATTTATCGATTGATGGAGAAAAGCTGGAGATAACAGACACGTACGTTTATCTTGGACAGCAGATATCAAGTGAGGGTCACATTGGTGAAGAAATTAATCGGCGTACAAAACTTGCCTGGAGAGCTTTTGGAAGAAACAGCATAATTTTCAAGAGCAATATGCCATTATGTCTTAAAAGAAAAGTGTTTGATCAATGCATCCTTCCAGTGCTTACGTATGGTGCAGAGACGTGGACCTTAACTAAAAGAGACATACAAAGGCTGCAGACAACTCAAAGAATCATGGAGAGGTGCATGCTTGGTGTAACCAGGAGAGATAAGAAGAGGAACACGTGGATCCGAAAAATGACAAGAGTGGAAGACATCATGATCAGAGTTAAATCCCTGAAATGGCAATGGGCTGGACATACTGCCAGAAGAACAGACCATCGATGGACAGCCGAAATTTTAGATTGGATTCCAAGGGACAGGAAAAGACCCAGAAGAAGACCACATGGAAGATGGGTGGATGAAATTCGAAAGTATGCGGGAGTGACATGGAGGAGACTGGCACAAGACAGACCGTTGTGGAGGAAACTTGGGGAGACCTTCGTCCAGCAGTGGATTGATAATGGTTGACAATGATGATGATGATGATATATATTAACAAACTAATTTACAAAATAAGAATGGATATCTAAATTAAAACATCTAATTAAAAAACAGAACGCAAGAAACAAAGCTAGTACCATGTAAAGCGCGAAAGGCAGCTATACCTCATGTAATAGCATATATAGAGTGAATTGTTAAAAATAATTTTTGTTTTATAAAAAATGCAGAATTAA